>CP136890.1:33088928-34428214 GCA_034359265.1 Canna indica | reverse complement strand
TACCTATATATCTCACTCACGAGTGTGAGATATAAAATATTACCCATTTCCTAAAATATTTACTATAAAAACATCACCCATCTTCCCAACTAGTCCTATCCGCATCTTCGTCACTCATGGAGTCCCGTGTGTCGTCTCCGCCCATGCAAAGACTTTCCTCGAGACCGAAAAAACCGCTAGATTGGAGCAATCAAATGGGAGATCCGGCTATCTCTGAGGGAGGCAAAGGAACTAAGGCATCTAGGAGTGATAAGAAGGTTGGATCGAGAGCTTGGTCAAATGTTGGGGCGTCGAGTGATGCTGTGAAGGGATTTGTTCTACCGAAACCTAGCTCATGGAAAGGAGGAGAACCTTCTTCATGGGCGAGCTTGTTCAGGATTAAGAACAATGGGGAAGTTTGGAAATCGTCTCCACAAATACTGAAGAAGATTAATCAGATCCAGGAGAAGGTGAAAGGGAAGGTGATCATTGCCGAAGAAGATATTAAAGAAGCAAGAAAGGATTGAAAATGGACCATGTATGGGAAATTCTTTGGTAAGACTCTATCTCTAGACATAGTAAAGAATGTTATGCCTAAACTTTGGAAGATGAAAAACAATGTTCAAATTATGGATCTTGAGGTTGGATTTTTCGCTTTTAGATTTACTAATGAAGATGAATTTTGGGATGTTAACTCGGGGGGCCTTGGTTCTTGAGAGGACATGCCCTTTCACTAATCCTATGTAAGGAAAATTTTCAACCAATGCAAGAAACTATATCAGAGGTGCTAGTTTGGGCTCAGTTTCCAGGCTTGCCTGTGGAATTTCTGAATCAGAAGATACTTCCACATGTGGCTTATGCAGTTGGAAGACCTATTAAAATTGATGATTATACCTTATCTGGTGAAAGAGGGAGGTGTGCAAGGGTATATATCTTAATGGATGTGAGGAAGCCTGTGGAGCAAGGATTCTGGATAGAATCAAAGGGAGTCAGCTTCTTTCAGACTATGGTCTATGAGAATCTATCTATCATCTGTTTTAACTGTGGGAGAATTGGACACTATGAGGGCAGTTGTAATTAGAAGACAGAGGATGGAATTTCTATGGAAAAAAATGAATGAAGGAAGTAGAGAGGAAAAACTTCTGGGGCCTTGGGTACAAGTGCAAAGAAGGAGAAGCACTACTAGAATATACAACATCAGCAACGGAGATCAGCGACGGCCACCAGAGCCGTTAGAATAATTCACGGTTTTGCGTCGGCCCCATCGGCCGTGGCTGATGTAACAAAATCAGTTGTGGCTCGCATACGGCGAAACATAGCTGTCGCTCATAGATCATGGCGCGCAAGGCGCGCGAAATAAAATAAGTTATTAACCACGGCTTAGCTGGGGCATCGGAGCCGTTGGTGAAAAGAGTAACCGGGTGCACAAAATAAATTGGTTAGTAGCAACGGCTACGCAAAGCCGTCGGTGATATGAGTAAGTCATTAGCCACGGCTGGCTGGAACCGTCGCTTATCACGAACGCAGCGCGAATATAAAACAGTCTTAACCGACGGCTAGCAAAGCCGTCGGTGATAATTAAATTACAGATCCATGGGTTTCCGACGGCCGATGAGCAGTCGATTAAAATCATTTTTATTTGCGTTCGCGCCCGACCCTTCCTCTTTCTTCTACTTCCTTCTCTGCTCGCCGTTGTCACCGCCGTCCGTCGCTGCCTGTTGCGCCACCGTCAATCGTCGTCGATGAACCTCCCCTTCCGGTATGCTTCCTCTCCTCCTCCATTAAATCACTAGCGCGCGCTACCCGTAATGCCTCTCCGCGTCGGCGTTGACCCGACGTTCATCTCCACGCCGACCTCAACTTGGTAGGTGCCGCATTGGGGCCGATTACCATCGGCCCCAATGCCGACGAGCAGTAGCCGGCTACTGCTTGGGATTAGGTTTAATTACCCTAATCAAACTTTGATTAGTTTTTTTTAAAATTTTTTATTGTTAATTATTAGAAATTAATTGTTAATATTTAGAAATTAATGGTTAATTATTAGAAATTAATGGTTAATTATTAGAAATTAATGGTTAATTATTAGAAATTAATTATTAATTAGGTTAAATATTAGTTTAATATTAATTAATAGTCGTGCGGAATCGTCCACTGAGGACTCGCGCCGGAATCGTCCACAGTGGACTCACGACCAAATCGTCTACTTTGGACTCGCGGTGAAATCGTACATGGTGGACTTGCACCGGAATCATCCATAATGAATGGACTCGCGCGTCCCGAAATCGTTCACAATGGATGGACTTGTGTCGGAATCGTCCACTTTGGACTCGTGTGGAATTGTCCACAATGGATGGACTCGTGCCGGAATCGTCCACTTTCGACTCGCGCGGAATCGTCCACTATGGACTCGCACTGGCATCCATAAAGTTAGAAAAAAATCAAGATGAGTTGATACGTTTCACGTACGATCGACGAGTCAAGTTTTAATTTTGCAAAACCTTAGATCCGTTCGGGGGTTGTATGTTCGTGTAAACAAAATTAATGATCTTTTATACGACGTACAACCCTTGAATTATCCCTAATTGGATAATTTGGGAGCATAGTTATTTATATTGCACTTAGTTTATTTTTTTTAGTCATTAACTTCATTTTTAAATTTTGTCTTGTATCTCCCTTGTTCTCCGATACACACCCATATGATATGCGTATTCGGAGAACTATAGGGAGATGCTACCGAAATTTAGAATGATGTTAATGACTAAAAAAATACTAAGTGCAATATGAATAACATGAATCCCGAATGGAATAGGACCATCCCACCTAAAGACATTACTTAAAGATATTGCAAACTTTTTGACAGAACATGACGGGCGATCGAAGTTGGATGTACCGATGAATTCATCGTGGAGCTATAATGGACGAATTTCGAGTAAGCGTAACTTACTTCTTAAATTTCGCCTACTCGAATGAAAAATTCCTTAGTGGTAATAAAATCTAATGTCTGTGCCGGAAATGTTCGAACATAAGATTTTTGGATTGAGAAACTGTCACACTGCATCTGTATACAAAAGGATTCACACCAAGATATTTTGTATGGAATTGTTACGGGGAGTCATGTCAACTCGGGACGTCGAGCAATCCTATTGTCCAAACTCATGGCAAATCTTCTTCTGCTGATGTTTCTTCTTCCAATCCACCTAATCCTTATAGAACAATGATTCTGGATAGTCTTGGAGGACAATTCCATTTAAATGGTAATATTGAGTCAGTTACTGAGACGGTAGTGCCACCATATACTATGATAGTTGAAGTCACTGAAGAACAACCTGAGATACAGATTGAATTGCCGAATAAGGAGGTTGCAAAATTTTACGAGATGTTGAAAGCTGCTGATGAACCTTTGTATGAGAATTGTCCTAATTATACAAGATTTTCGGCAATGACACAACTTCTGAACATCAAGTCCGATTGTAATATCAGCGGGGTTGCGTTTGATCGGATTGCAGGCTTTATCAGTGGTATGCTACCTCCAAATAACAAGTTTGAGCCAACCTTTTATAAGACAAAAAAGTTGATGAGAAAATTAGGGCTTGGGTACGAAAAGATACACACGTGCCCAAATAACTGCATTTTATATTATAAAGAAAATGCACAGTTAGAACAATGCCCGGTATGTGAACATCCTCGTTACAAGGAGAAGAAATCGGTCCGACAAAAAAATATCCCCTTTAAGGTGCTTCGGTATTTTCCACTGACACCGAGACTTCAAAGGTTATTCATGTCGAAAAAGACTACCCCCTATATGAGTTGGCATGCAAGAAGTCGTGATGATACAATAATGACTCATCCATCCGACAGTGAAGCATGGAAATATTTGGATAGGTGTTATCCTTCATTTGCTGGGGAGACTAGAAATATCAGGTTGGGATTGTGCACAGATGGTTTAAATCCGTTTGGTAATACAGTAACTCCGTATTCAGTATGGCCAGTGTTGTTAATAGTTTATAATTTGCCACCCTTAATGTGTATGAAAGATGAATTTATCTATCTTACGATGATTATTCCGGGTCCTAGGGGTCTTCGCAAAGAAATTGACATATTTCTCCATCCCCTAATTGATGAACTCAAAACATTGTGGGCTGAGGGAGTTGTCACTTATGATTGTTACCGGAAGCAAAACTTCACTTTACGAGCTGCTATATTGTGGACAATCAATGATTTCCCGGCCTATGGCTTGTTGTCTGGTTGGAGCACGCATGGTCGTCTCTCTTGCCCGTATTGCATGGAACACTCAAAATCCTTCAGTCTTGAGAATGGTCGAAAAATTTCCTTCTTTGATTGTCATCGCCGAGTCCTACCGTCTAACCATCAGTATCGAAGGAATCGTGACAAATTTATCAAAGGTAGAGTCGAAAGAGATGAGCCACCACCGATGTTATCTGGTGAACAGATGTTAGCACGTGTTCAATTGCTTCTAGATATTACTTTTGGTCGGAATGTAAGAATCTTAGGCTTTGATCAAACACATAACTGGGTGAAGAAAAGTATCTTTTGGGAATTGCCGTATTGGAGTTCATTACTGATTCGACATAATTTGGACGTCATGCACATTGAAAAAAATGTGTTTGATAATATTTTTAACACAGTGATGGATATTTTCGGCAAAACTAAAGATAATGTGAAGGCCCGATATGATGTAAAAATACTTTGTAAGAGGCCCGAGTTAGAGTTGCAAGAGGTCAACGGACGATTTCATAAGCCAAAGGCGCCGTATGTGTTAAATAAACAACAGATGAAAGATGTGTATCAATGGATCAAGGAACTCAGATTACCCAATAGATATGCCTCAAACTTATCTCGATGTGTAAACGTCGATGAATACAAAATATTGGGGACGAAGAGCCATGATTGTCATGTATTTATGCAGAGATTGCTTCCGGTTGCGTTTCGAGATCATCTACATGACAAGATTCGGGGTCTGTTGACTGAATTAAGTATATTTTTCAGAAACATTTGTGCAAATGTACTTCGAGTCGAAGATATGTCAGCACTTGAAAATAATATTGTTGAAATCATATGCAAGTTGGAGCAATTTTTCCCTCCTGCATTTTTTGACTCGATGAAGCATCTACCGATACATATGGCATACGAGGCACGAGTTGGTGGCCTCGTTCAATACCAGTGGATGTACTTATTTGAAAGTTACATGAATCGTCTGAAGAAAAAAGTAAAGAACACTGCTGCAGTTGAAGGTTCCATATCAAAAGCATATATAATTCAAGAAATTTCAACTTTCTGCTCATTTTATTTTGAATCAACCATCAAGACAAGACTTAATCGTCTTTAACGGAATGACAATGGTGGAGCTCACCATCAGACGGGGGAGCTCGACCATCAGATAGTTGTTAAAATATCTTTTGTTACCTCGATCGTGCTTTGGGTTCTCGTTCGTCTCGATTCTCAAACAATGAAGAGTACCATTTGGCCTACTTGTACGTTTTACTAAACTGTTCAGAGATTGAGAAGTTCATTGAAATATTTGACATTGAGATGGTGACAAAATACTCAATTTACAGCGATGAGGAATTAGAAAAATTACGAAATCGTGAGTTCCCTAATTGGTTTCAAGCTTACAGCACAGAACACAGAGGCAAAATAGATAACAAAATATTTGAGTTTGCTACAGACCGGCATGACTTGTACAGTGTTATAATGGTTATTTTGTCAATGGATATAAATTTCACACACTTGAATATTCATCTACAAAAAAGACTATGAATGCTGGGGTCTGCGTCAAAGGGACAACGTATGCTGAATGTGATGTTGACTTTTACGGACTATTGGAAGAAGTCATTGAATTATAATTTTTCGGATGTAAATCAGTTGCCCTTTTTAAATGTCATTGGTTCGATACAAGCAATAGGGGCATGAGAGTTCATCCAAAGTATAAATAGTTGGTCGAGGTCAATTACAAATCAAAATTGGCTTCAAATGAGCCATTTATATTGGCATCTCAAGTTGAACAAGTATATTATATGCAGTATCCGTCTCGAAAGAAAGACATGGCAGATTGGCATGTAGTCTATAAGACTAAAGTCAGAGAAAAAATTGACCCGATAGTTGGAGATAATGAGCTAGCAGATGACTTCTATCAAGAAGAAGATCCTTCCAAAGTGGAACGAGTTAGTCCAATACTCGAGGATGATGACACAGAGTTAGTTCAATTGGAAATAGAATACGTTGATGACGACGATAATGAAGTTGAGGAAGGACAAAATGAAGATGAGGGAGACGAAGAAGAATTTCAAGATTCAGATACAGAAGAACAGAAGAAGAGTATTACATGGATGATGATAATGACGATGATGAATAATTGTAAATGTGAAGTATATATTCAATTATTAAATATATCAATTAATCTATTATATATAATCTAATTATATTAAATTTTTACAGCTATGGTTCGAGATATCATTTCTCGAGGAGGCATTCCTCGTAGGACCCCCCGACGATTACCACCCGCCCCACTTGTACCCACTGACCCTTCGCCTTCCACCACCATCCCCCCACCTCCGGCCACCATCCCCCCACCTCCAGCCACCATTCCTCCACCTAGTCCGGCCACCATTCCCCCACCTGATCCATCCACCATTCCCCCAGCTGATCTGGACACCATCCCCCCACCTCCAGCTACCATCCCTTTAGTTGATCCAGGCCCGTCGACATCGAGACGTAGGCCACGAGGGCCTAACAGAATTCTCCCTCCGCCACCCGATGGACAACTGCGCAGAGCAGTTATTGTGCGCGGAAGAAGGCAAGTATATGCATTAATTATTTCTTATAATATATTTATAATTCAAAATATCATAATATGATTTTATATTTGGTGCAGATTTGAGCAGGAGGACGTCTCCCACACGATAGCGGGGACGATCCGAAAGTTTATGCACGGGGCGTGGCCTACATGGTCTCACGTGCCCCGTGAGCATATGGATTTATTGTGGCGAGAGTTCATGGTAAGTATATTTATTAAATTAATGTTAATGTTAAATATTAATCGGTAATAATAATTCTTTTTATAGGGTCATTATACATGGCCGGAGGACCAGACCACTTTTGTGGAGGCTACATGGGAGCGTGTTACCCGCGCTCTCTATAACGGGCTGCTTCAGCAGACCCGTCAGACTGTGATGAGATGGCTAGGGGCCACATAGATAGGGCAGACTCGAGGACACCCCCCCAAGTGGATTCATGGCCCTGTGCAGGACCAGCTCGTTGAGCGGTTGGACACTCCTGAGTGGCAGGAGGTCTCCCGGACTGCGTCGAGAAATCGCATGTCCGGGGGGGACGGCACGGGGGCACGCCACACAGGTGGCTCAATCTCTTTTGTGGTGCATGAACGTCGTATGGTATGTATAATTTTCTTACTTTTAGTTAAATTATATATTGTGTATAATGATACTAATGTATTTATTTTCTAATGTAAGACGCGCGTGACGGAGGACGGCACCGTCCGATGCCCGTCGATGATGGAGGTGTTTGAGCACACCCATCACCGTCGATGAGGAGCAGGGGACTACGTTCATAGCAGAGCATCCATCATAATGGTAAGTATTTATATATGTCTATTTGATTTACACCATTTTTATTTATAGTTTATATATATTTAAAATATAAACACGTGTAAGAAACTTACTCGAGGACCGTGATCGAGCGTGGAGGCACTACTAGAAAAATGGGCATCAGCAACGGCCGCGCCGTTGCAATAGAGCCGTGACAGAAAGTCGCGTTGCTGATAACTTAGCAACGGATCAGCAACGGCCGCTCGGGCCGTCGCTCAAAACATTATCAGCAACGGCTGCTCGGGCCGTCGTTAAAAATATTATCAGCAATGGTTTTGCCACAGACCCGGAGCCGTTGCTGATAACATTAATAGCATCGGCCGCTGAGTCCGTAGCAACACCGTTAGTAAAACCCCATCGCTAAGCCGTTGCTGTAGGTTGTCAGCAACGGCTTTCGATACACTTTTAGCAATGGCTTTCCCACGGACGGCCGTGGGAAAGCCGTTGCTGATGATGTGTACCTGGAAACAGAAAAATTGAAAATTTCAAATTTTCATTGATACATTGATACATTATCTGATACATAACTCACACACCCATACCCTCATACACACATTCATTCAGACATCACAAACACCTCATACACACATTCATTCACACATCACAAACACACCAAGATATACATCAAAACAATTATCTTTATATTGATAATTATCCACGATAGTATAAAAACAATTCAAATGCAAAATTGAAGTATCAATATCCAAACAAAATAAGTTAAACAAGTTCAATATCTCAGTAACAAGTTCAATATCCAAACAAAAAATCTCACGATCACGATGGAGGATGGAAGGTCTGGATCATATGGCGGGGTCTGGAGTGCTTGAGTGTACACCGGTGTGGATTGACTTGAGGACGATGGATTAGATGATGCCGAAGAGATGCTTGCTTCGGGATGACCTGACATGTTGCGTAGCATAGATTGTATATCCGCCATCATCTGACTCTGGTGCTCCATCATCTCAGTCTGACGCGCGACCGTCTCCTCTAGAGTCCTTATTCTGCTACTATGATCATAATTGGATCTAGAGGTGGACGGCCGCTCACCAGCGACCGGAGGGGTCGGTACCCCAAGTGGCCCTAGTACGGCTAGCGCATGACCACTATCTGCGAAGCCATATACGCGGCCATGGTCCCAGCCACCTGCGGCCTCGACCCACGATGCTGCGTCAAAGTCCTCGGGGGTACCCCCGCGCTGCACCACCGTCTGGCTATAGGTCTCCTACTCGAGTTTGATTTTTTGTTTAATATTTATCATAAAACTTAAATTATAAATATATAATGAATAATTTAAACAAATATATAATTAACATAATGTATGCAGCGCGGTTGTCGATGTACTCCCCCGTCCCATGTGCTCGACGGTGAGTTCGCTCAAACACCGCCATCGGGGAGGGTCGCTGGACAGTCCCGTCATCCGACACCGTCGTCTACATTTACAAAACAAATACATTAATTAGTACACATAGTAACAAATAAAAGATATAATTAAAAGATATACTTACCATACGGTTCGCGTGCACTGCAAATGCAATAGAGCCGCCGGTGTGACGCGCTGCTCCCCCCGACATGCGATTTCTAACCGCATTCCGAGAAACCTCCTGCCATCGATCCGTCGACCATATCCCCACGAGCTGGTCCCATATATCTAGAGTAATCCAACCGGGGGCGTATCCCCGAGTCTCCGCGATGTTAGTGGTCCCAGCTCGGGCCATCGCCTGGGACCGAGCCTGCCCCAGATGCCCGTTGTACCTTGCCCGGGAAATAACCTCCCAGGCAGCGTAAATGAAGGGCCTCTGGTCCTCAGCCCATGTATAGCGAGCCTGCAAAATAATAATATAAGTACCAATATTAATATATCTTCATGCATGTAAAAATAATAATAATACGTGCCTCAAACTCGCGCCATAACATGTCGACGTGCTCGCTAGGCACGTGAGACCACGTAGGCTATGCCCCGTGCATGTATCGTCGAATAGTAGAAGAAATGCTCCTCGGCACTTCTTCTTGCTCGAACCTGCACAACAAAAATAAATTTTAATATTATATTATGATATAATGAATTTGTAATGATTCATAATTCATGATATATTACCGCTCCCCAATCACGCTAATCAATCTACGTGACTCTGTGGCTGGTGGAGGCTGCCACCTGTTCGGCCCACGTGGCCGCCTGCGTCTGGATGTACTAGCCTCGGCAGTATCATCCTCATGAGGATCAGCAACAGGAGGATCAGCAGCATGAGTAAGTGCTGGAGTCTCACCGATCGGAGACTTCGAAGCTCTCCTGCGTCGATAACCACGACCAGACATATCTGTCGAACAGACATATAATCAGATTATTGTATAAATAGTAGAGATATATTTAATAAAATATATACTTTACAATTATTCCTCATCATTTGAATAATAGTCTTCGATTCTTCTTCATCTTCCTCTTCTTCATCTTCTTCATCTCCAACTTTCTCAATTTCATGATCGTCATCATCAGCATATTCAACTTCTAATTGAATTGACGTTGTGTCTGCATCCTCGAGTATTGGAATAATATGATCCACAGCAGGAGGATCATCTTCTTGATAGAAACCATGTGTCATATCAGGTATCAGCTCATTTTCTCCTACTATCGGATCAATTTTTCCTCTACCTTTTGTCTTACAGACTACACGCCAATCTGCTCTATCTTTATTTCGAGCCGGATACTTCGCGTAATATACTTGTTCGGCTTGTGATGCCAATATAAAAGACTCATTTGCTGCCAATTTCTATTTGTAATTAACCTCAACAAGTTTGTATTTTGGATGAACTTTCATGCCCCTTTCTGTTGTATCGAACCAATGACATCTAAATAGGATCACTGATTTCAAGCCGAAGTAGTGCAACTCTATCACTTCTTCCACCAGTCCATAAAAATCCATATCACATTCAACATAGGTTGTCCCTTTCACGCAGACCCCAGCATTCATCGTCTTCTTTGTAAATGAATATTCAACCGTGTGAAATTTATACCCGTTAACAAAATATCCGCTATAGCACGACACAAGTCGCGATGGTCCACTAACAAACTCAAATATTCTTTCATCTATTTCAGCTCTATGATCTTTGCTGTAAGTCTGAATCCAAGTAGGGAAATCACGATTCCGTAATCTCTCCAATTCTTGATCGTTGTGAATAGAGTATTTTTGCACCATCTCAATGTCAAATATTTCAATGAATTGTTCAATCTCTGGACAATTGAGTAATACATACAAGTGTGCCAAATGATACTCTTCATCGCTTAAGTGTCGAGATGGACGAGAACCAAAAGCACGACCAGAGTGACAAAATATATTTAAACGTCCATCTGAATGTCGAACACCCCCGTCGTCGTTACGTGGAAGACGATCAAATCTTGTATGTACTGTCGATTCAAAGTAAAATGAGCAGAATGTTGAAATTTCTTGGATGATATACAATTCAGATATTGATCCTTCAACAGCTGCGGTGTTCTTTACTTTTTTCTTCAGACGATTCATGTATCTTTCAAATAAGTACATCCACCGATATTGAACGGGGCCACCAACTCGTGCCTCGTATGCCAAGTGTATCGGTAGATGCTCCATCGAGTCAAAAAATGCAGGAGGGAAAAACTGCTCCAGTTTGCATATGATTTCAACAATATTATTTTCAAGTGTTGACATATCTTCGACTCGAAGGACATTTGCACATATGTTTCTAAAAAACATACTTAATTCAGTCAACGGACCCCAAATATTATCAGGTAGAAGATCTCGAAATGCGATCGGAAGTAATCTCTGCATGAATACATGACAATCATGGCTCTTCATCCCTGATATTTTGCAACCATCGACGTTCACACATCGAGATAAGTTTGAAGCATATCCATCGGGTAATCTGAGTTCTTTTACCCATTGACAAACATCTTTGATCTGTTGTTTATTTAACACATATAGGGCCTTCGGTTTCAGATATCGTCCGTTGACCTCTTGTAACACCAACTCTGGTCTTTTACAAAGTATTTTCAGATCATGTCGGGCTTTGACATTATCTTTAGTTTTTCCAGAAATATCCATCAAAGTGTTGAAAATATTATCAAACACATTTTTTTCAATGTGCATGACATCTAAATTATGTAGAATCAATAATGAACTCCAATAGGGCAATTCCCAAAAGATACTTTTTTTCACCCAGTTGTGTGTTTGGCCAAAACCTGACACTCTTTCATTGCGACCAAATACTATATCTGGAAGTGCTGAAACACGTGATAACATTTGTTCACCAGACAACATCGGTGGTGGCCCATCTCTTTCGACTCTGCCCTTAGTAAATTTATTACGATTCCTTCGATACTGATGATTAACCGGTAGGAATCGACGATGACAATCAAAGAATGAGATTTTTCATTCATTCTGAAGACTGATTGATTTAGAGTGTTCCATACAATACAGACAAGAGAGTCGGCCGTGAGTGCTCCAACCCGACAACCCGACAACATGCCGTACGCCGGGAAATCATTGATTGTCCACAAGACCGCGGCCTTTAAATTGAAGTTTTGCTTCCGATGACAATCATAAGTGACAGCTCCCTCAGTCCACAATGTTTTCAATTCATCTATCAAGGGTCTGAGAAATATGTCAATTTCTTTTCGCGGACCCTTAGGACCCGGAATAATCATCGAAAGATAAATAAATTCATCTTTCATGCACATTGACGGTGGCAAATTATAAACTGTCAGCAGCACTGGCCAAACTGAATAAGGAGTTGCAGAATGTCCAAACGGATTAAAACCATCTGTGCACAATCCCAATCTGATATTTCTAGTATCCCTAGCACATGAAGGATAACATGTATCCAAATGTTTCCATGCTTCACTGCCAGATGGATGAGTCATTACTGTATCATCACGACTTCTTGCATGCCAACTCATGTAGGGGGTTGTCTTTTCCGACATGAATAATCTTTGAAGCCTCGGTGTTAGTGGAAAATACCGAAGCACCTTAAACGGGATATTTTTCTGTCGGACCGATTTCTTCTCCTTGTAACGAGGGTGTTGACATACAGGGCATTTATCCAACTGCACATTTTCTTTATAATATAAAATGCAGTTATTTTGGCACGCGTGTATTTTTTCGTACCCAAGCCCCAATTTTCTCATTAGCTTTTTAGTCTTATAAAAAGTTGGCTCAAACTTGTTATCAGTAGGCAGCATTCCATTAATCAATCCAGCAATCCGATCATACGCAACTCCGCTGATATTACAATCGGCCTTGATGTTTAAGAGCTGTGTCATTGCTGAAAACCTAGTGTATTTAGGACAATTCTCATACAAAGGTTCATCGACAGCTTTCAACATCTCGTAAAATTCTGTAGCTTCTTTATTCGGTAATTCAATCTCTACCGCAGCCCCTACTTCTGTGATATCAACCGTTGTAGTATCTGGTGGGACTGATGTCTGAAGAACTGGCCGATCAACATTATCATTCAGGTGGAATTGACCCCCAAGACTATCAAGTATCATAGTTCTATAGGGATTACATTGACTGGATGAAGAAGCACCAGCAGAGGAAGATTCACCATATGTCTGAACGACAGGATTGCTCGACATCCCGACTTCGCGTGACTCCCCGTGACAAGTCCATAGAAAATATCTTGGTGCAAATCCTTTGGTATATAGATGCAGAGTGACAGTCTCCCGATCCAAAAATCATCCATTTGAACAAATGCGGCACGGACATCGGATTTGATCACCCATGCTAACGAAATTCCGATTCGAATAGGCGAAATTTAGGAAGTACGTTACGCCTAATCGAAACTCATTCGTTAAAGCTCCACGATGAAGACGTCGGTACATCCAACTTCGATCAGCCGACATGATTCTGTCAATCAATGACAATTTCTTTGGTTAATGTCTTTAGGTGAGATTATCCTATTCCATTCGGGATTTATGTTATTTGAACTGCACTTACATTTTTATTTTAACTGTTAACTAATTATTCTAAATTTCGGCAGCATCTCCCTATAGTTCTCTGAATACGCATATCATCTGGGCGCGTATCGGAGAACAAGAGAGATGTTGCCGAAATTTAGAATAATTAGTTAACAGTTAAAATAAAAACGTAAGTGCAGTACAAATAACTATATTCCCAAATTGTCCAATCAGGCACAATTCAAGAATTGTACATCGTATAAAAGATCATCTACTTCTTTTACACGAACATACAATCCCCGAACGGATCTAAGGTTTTGCTAAATCATATCCGACTCATCGATGCGTACGTGAAACATATGAACTCGTCGGATGCATGATTATTTTCTAAATGTTTCGAGACCATTCGAGTCCATATTGGACGATTCCAGCGCGCGTCCGAAGTGGACGATTCCGGCGCGCGTCCAAAATTAATCTAAACCCTAATAATTAATCTAACAAATTAAACAATTAATCTAAATAATTAATTAACAATTAATTAACAATTATAAAACAATTAATTAACAATTATAAAATAATAAAAAATTATATATATATTTATAAATTCCGGCGCCGGAGTCAGGTGGACTCCGGCACCGGCGTACAGTGGCCGGACACACTGTCCGGCCACTGTACAAGGTCCGACGGCGGCCATCGGCCGACCACCGCTGGCCGAAACCCTAGAAATAGGGTTTCGGTCGGATTAATTCCCGCCGGTCGCAATGGGAAGAGACGGCCGACCGGCGAGGCATACCTGAACAAGTCGGCAGCAGCGGGAGGAGGAAGAGGCATCATCGGCGTCGGCAGCAGCGGCAGCGGCGGCGAGAGGCGAGAGCAGGAGCGGCGGCGGCAGCAGCGGGAGGAAGAAGGGTCGGGCGCGACTGGTGCCCTATATAAACTTATCAGCAACGGCTCACTCACCCGTTAGAAAGCCGTTGCTGATAAGTTATCATCAGCAATGGCTCACTTGTCCGTTAGAAAGCCGTTGCTGATAATTAAAATATCAGCAACGGCTCGCCTTTCCGTCAGAAAGCCGTTGCGAATAATTAAAATAATCTGCAACGGCTCGCGTGTCCGTTAGAACGCCGTTGCAGATACAAATATCTGTAACGGCTCGAGCGGCCATAAGAACGCCGTTGCAAATAGCAACGGCTTGAGCGGCCGTTGCTGATAGCCGTTGCTGAAGACCTAATTTCTAGTAGTGAGGGACACCGGAGGAGTTCGACGCAGGAGCTTGGGTGGAGGCCGCAGGTGGCTGGGAGCACGACCGTGTTTATGGCTTTGCAGACAGTGGCCATGCACGCGCCGTGTTGGGGCCACTTGGGGCACCAACCCCTCTGAGTGCAAGTGAGTGGCCCTCATCATCCCGAGAGCAAGACCAAAGCCGGATAGCTACCATGGAGTCAGAGCTCACCCAACAGAGACAGGTGATGGAGGAGCAAAGGCAGGCGATGGAGGGGCAAAGGCTGACGATGGAGGAGCAAATGCAGGATCAGAGACGGGCGAGTGACGAGTTGAGACAGATGATCCAGAACATGCAGACACTCCTCACTCAGATTGCGTCTCAGTCTGGACTTCTACCTATGATATCGCAGCCGTCGTCCTCCTCGACCCAATCGACGCTCCCGACCCAATCGTTGTCGACTCCACCGCCTCCTCCGCCTCCACCGCAGCCGTGAGCTTTTGATTTTTTGTATTTTGTTTATATTTTGAAACTTGGATGCACGAGTTGATATTTTAATAATTGTTTGCCTTCGGTTTGAGGCTGATATTGATGATATTTATGTAAAACTTGTATGTTTGGTTTCTAATGCATGTGTATGATGTTTTCTGATTGTAATATGTGATTGAAAATTATTTGTAGTCGATATATCGTTGTATATAAGAATTTACAAAATTTTCAATTTTTTCAGTTACAGGATACTCCTTTAGCCACGACTTACCCACGGTTAACCGTCACTACGCCGTGGCTAAAAGTTTATCGTATATGGCCGATGGCTTGGGCAGCACCAAATATCACGGTTGCTAATAACATCACCGACGGGACTCGGCCATGGCTGATGGGTTGTTATCATTGACAGTGCTTCGAGCCGTCATTGATGTTTTTAAATCAGCGACAGCGTACGCGGCTGTCGCTGATGATTACGTGTGACGGCCGAGCTAGGTCGTCACAACACATCTGAGACGCACACATCAGCGATGGTTGTTTGCCACGGTTAGCGCCGTCCGTGATATTCATCGCCGATGGTTCAGCCACAGTATCAGCCGTCACTGATGATCACAATTCTAGTAGTGAAGAAAGAATTTTGAAATTGTAAATAGGAAGGGTGGAGACTTAAAAAATTCATTTGTGGTCTTAGATAACCCGACCTTTGTTGAAGGAGCACAGAATAGTGAATACATGAATGAAAGTAGGATAAAAGAGAAGATACAATCAATAGGTCCTGTTGGGAGAGGGAAGGAGAATGTAAGTGCTGACAAAGGCAAACAGAAAAGGCCAGAATTCAGATGGGAAGTTAAAGATAAAGTCAATGTGAAAGAGGGTTTTATGGAGGGAATAACGAGTAAAGGGAAGGATGTGGAGATGGGTGAATTGAAGCAAGGCTTTGTAAAGAAAAAGAATAAGGAGATAAGTTTTTCTGCTAAGAATGTGGAAGGTCAAAAGGAAAAGGCGGGTAATACATGAAAGGAAAATGGTGAGCTTGAGCTACTATCAGATAAACTTTCAGAGTCCTTCATAATATTTTAAACAGGGAAGATGGTTTGGTGGACTTTATGGAGGATGGTATTGATCTTGAGAGTTCCAGGATAAGTGCCAACTCAAATCAGAAAGGTAGAAGAGCTTTAAAGGAGAATAAACTCCTAATAAATGTACCAATTGATTACAAATATGCCAAAATGAAAAAAAAGATCTTCAATGGAGGTACTCAATGATAAGGGAGACCCAGGAGGGGGTAGGGAGTCTGGAGGTAAAGAAAACAAAGGAATATGATTTTGCTATCTTGGAATATCAGAGGGGCCTCGAAGAGGGAAGCAAGGGAGTATTTAGGCTTGTTAATAAAAAGGCATAAAATGGATATGGTTTCACTACAGGAAACTCACTTGGAGGAAACTAAAGCTAAGGATTTTCTAAAGAAAAGATGTAGAAGATGGAAGGTCATTGTGGTGACTAGTGTAGGGAAGTCAGGTGGAATTATTTGTTTCTGGAAAAAAGAAAAAATAAACACAAGGGTTGTTTTCAAAAATTCTCAGTCAGTGAATGTTCTAGTGGAACTAAGTAAGGATAAATGTTTTCTATTATCAGGAATTTATGCCAGCAATAATGAAAAGAAAAGAGGACTGCTTTGGAGTATGTTGAGGGAGCTGGATATGTCAATCATGCCTTGGGTTACGGACCTTAATTGCGTCATGAATGCTTTAGAGAAAAGGGAAGGCAGAAATTTTCAAAAATTTTGTGAGTAAAGCAAGATTGATTGATGTAGGATTTAAGGGACCTCTTTTCACCTGATCAAATAATAGGAAGGGGAAAGAAAATTTTTTTGCTAGACTTGACAGAGCATTATATAACTCAAGATGGATGGATTGGAATTATGTCATTAAAGTGGAGCATCTGCAAAGAATTTGTTATGATCATAGACCTATTATTGTCAAATGTGAAAAGGATGTAGACAGAAGGTATGGGAGAAAACACTTTATTTTTTAGCATTTTTGGTTTCAGTATCCTGAACTAAATGAAATTGTGGAAAAATGCTGGAGTAAAGACAATGAAGGGGAGAATTTAAACAGTAAAATTGAATCATTGAAAGGTTGTCTTCAAAGGTGGAATTGGGAAAGTGTAGGAAGCCTGGAGAAGAACTTAATGAAGTCTCTGAAAAGGTTGAGAAAATTAGAAGAGAGGGAAGAGAATGGGCTGTTATCAGAAGCTGAGGTTGGATGATGAGAGCAACATCTAATAGAATTGTTGCACTGAATAAACAAATCCAGATAAAGTGATGGTCAAAGGCAAGGCTAAATTGGGTAGACTATGGAGATAAAAATCAAAATTTTCCCACAATCTTGTTAAAAGGAAAAGAAGAAAAGGAGTTGTGGAAAGAATTAAGGAAGATGACAAAGTTTGGACTGAGAATGAAGATATTGTGAGCTGTTTTGCAAGATGGTACATTAACCTCTGGAAAAAGAAAGAGCTGGTAGGTCTGAAGTGTGCACCTTGTTAGGAATTAGATTGGAGGAGAATTCAAAAGCAGAAGGTAGAGAACTGTGTAAGCGTTTCAGTTTGAGTGAGATCAAATATGATGTGATTGGATTGGGAAGAGGGAGGAGTCCAAGGAAGGATGGGTATATTGCAGAGTTTTATATACAATGTTGGGAGACAGTTAAAGTAAATTTAAAGGAGGAATTTGATAAGTTTCATCAGACAACCGTAAATCCTAAGGGATGGAGGGAGACAATACTAGTTATGATATGTAATATCCTAGATATTAATATTTCTTTTCTATTATTGTTTGTAATTGTCAGCCTAGCGAGCTAGTTCGAGGTCAAGCCGAGTCAACTCATGGTCTGGTGCGAGCTCGTGAGTTCGGGTAAGTAGGAATATGAATTATGTGATTTCTTTTTCGGCGTAGATAAATTTATTTAATTATCCTATTGCGTGTGCTTGAGTTATTAAATTATGTTATTTCTGTGTATGTATGTGATTGATGCCTGTAATTAGCATGAGGTTATTTTGAGCTAGCGGGTTTGTGGGTTAGCGGTTTGGATTCGGACTCGAGGCAGATGCGGGTTTGTTAAGAGAGTTAGTGGATTTAGGGTTGAGAAGGGGAGTATAAACCCCCCCCCTTGGCTAGGCGGCTCTCTATTGGAGCCGCACCAGCCAATTGAGAAAGAGAGGAGCCAGCCGCCGAGCCGCCTCTCTCCTTCCCCTCTCTTGGAGCCGAGCCTTGGAGGAAGAGAGGAGCCGCCCAACCGCCCCTCTCCCTCTTCCCCTCTCTTGGGAAGCTGGCTTGAAGGGGAGCCGCCGCCCCCCTTCTTCTTGATTCTTGGAGCCGCCACACCTTTGAGGCCGGATTTGGAGGCCGTCGCTTGAAAATCTTTCTCTATTTCTTCTTCCTAATCATGTGAGTGGTTTTACCCCTCATTTTCTCGGATTTTCACTTGTATTCTTGAGCCGATTTGGGTATTTGTGAGTTCTTGATCGTCTCTCTTCGATTTTGTGTTTTGATCACCGAAATTTTGTGTCGACTTGTGGGAGGGAACTCGAGGATTCCCCTTTGTGGCTCGGCAGCTCTAAGAATAACCTAGGGGTGATTGGCCAAGGTGGAAGAAGGGGGTGCCCTCGAGGTGTTTAATGAAATGCCTAAGAGGGAACTCTTGTGCATTCTTGAGATCTATGCCTTGAAATTGCTTATCAATTTAGGTTCCTATATGTTAATGCATGCTTTGTAATTAATATGTGATTTTTGGATAGTAATCATATTTTGCAAGGATAGGGTTTGATCTTAATGCCATGTGAGTTCTTGATGTGAGTTCTTGGTCACGAAGCTTGCTTCTTGTTTATATATGATATTGGTTCTTGCTAGTCTTGTTTAATAAATATGTATGTTGTGAGATTTATCTCAAATTTTATAATTCTGTTATGATGGTAATTAAAGATTTAATTTCTGTGAATTTCAGATTAATTACCATGGTGTGCTGAAAACTTAATCTTGCTGAAATTTCATGCTGAGTTATTGATTCTTGGCTGATTTTGAAAACGTTGTTGTGATGTGTATAGTTTATTGAATATAGTCGTGTAACATATCATTTCAACCAGAAAATATAGTTTGGATCCATTGGCCATACTTTGGAAGTCAGATTCGACTTGGGTACACCAGTTTCGGGCTCAACAGTAACTTGAAAATAAAACCCTAATCTTGATGAAGATAATTTTAATTGCATAATTAAAATTCAATGGGCATCATAATCTGTTATGAGCCAACAAATAAAATTTATGCATGAAATAAAACCTCATGGGTTTATGATGTTACGGGTCTAGGAGTTGGGACCGGGTGTTGGGTGTTGTAGCGTTCCCAATAAAGACATTCATAAGACACCGTAGGAGACACTTGACTTACGTCATATTGCGCCATATCTTTATGAATGACGGAGAGGCTCAGCTAGGAGCCGGAGTGCGGGCTTTGCCCGAGAGGTTGGATGTTCTCAACCAGTGTTTAAAGGAATAAGTTCAGATGGGCGAATCCTGATTATTCCTACGTTATCTCTTTGGAATAAGTTCGAATGGGCAAATCCCGATTGTTCCTGTGCTTTCTCGTGGAACAAGTTCGGACGGGCAAATCCCGATTATTCCTGTGATATCTTAAAGGGACAAGTTCGAACGGACAAATCCCGATTGTTCCTTCGCGTCTCATGGAGCAAGTTCGGATGGGCAATTCTCGATTGCTCCTGAGTTTCTTTGTTATAGGATAAGCTCGGAGGGGCCAATCCCGATTATCCTAGTATGCCTTGAGTATGATTTATTGCCTTAGGGCACGGTAGGCTGAGGCCTATTGCAGAGTGTTAGATGCATTCGAGCATGTGGTGGCTAGATGACCTGATAGCTAGTCACTCCCTTATGACTTTATTCCTATTTGAGACAGATGTTTTATCATATGCTATATTTCTGTGTTTGGGTTCTCGTGGGGGTTGGTAGAACCGTTCACTGAGTTCTTTGAACTCACCCATTGTCGTTTCTATTTTTTTTGCAGAGCCTGACCGGTGAGGTGGGCTGGAGCACTTGGCGCGGCTGGAGGGCAAATGAGCTACTTTGATCTTATAGCAGTCCTAGTTAGTGGTCATAGTCGAGTTTTTGGTAGTTTGTCATGCACCTGTGTTTTGGTATTTTAGAGTTGTAGTCCCTCGGGGACGTTCATGTCTTTTATTTCAGATTCCATTTGTAAATGAACCGTTGAAAGTTGATTTATTATTTTTGCATTTTACTGTTTTGCTAAACTTACTTCAAATGAAATCTGGTTTAGTTTTTTTTCATTTTAAATAAAACTCGTTACATTCTTTCCACTATGTTTTATTATTATTATGAGTTGACATGTGCATGGGATAGGCTGTGGGGTATAGGCACGTATACCCTGGCCGGTCACGTGACCCTGAGTTGGGGCGTGACATGATCCCAAAAAAGGAGAGAGCCGGTAAAGTTGTGGAATTTAGGCCCATTGCATTATGCAATGTGGTCTACAAAAGTCTAGCAAAAACTTTAGCTAATAGGATTAGACCACTCTTGAATAAAGTGATTAGTGAAGAACAAAATGCATTTATTCTAGGGAGGCAAATGCATGACAACATCATGATTTTGAATGAAATAGTGGATTCCTTCTATCATTCCAAAGCAAAGGCTCCATATATAATTTTGAAGGTGGATCTAGAAAAAGCATATGACAGAGTTAACCGACAAGCCATGTATATGATACTTGATTGTATGGGGTTTCCTCAGAAATGGATAAACTGGATCAGAGGGTGTTTGGAGGGAGTGAGTTTTCAGTATAGAGTGAATGGAGTTTCTTTCCAATGTTTTGAAAGTTTTAGAGGGATAAGACAAGGAGATCCTATCTCTCCCTATATTTTTATAATTTTGGAACAACTACTCTCAGAATTGATAAGGAAAGAAGTGGCTGATGGTGCTGTGTTGCCTTTTAAATGTGGAGATTTCAAAATCAGTCATATGTGTTTTGCAGATGATATTATTTGCACTATAGAAGGGAGTAGGAGGTCATGTTTAGGCTTAATGAAAGCAATGGAAACCTATTGTAGGATTACTGATCAGAAAGTCAACAAGATGAAATTTGAAATATATTTTTAATGATAAATGTGATGCCAAGACTAAACATGACATATGCAGTTTGTTTGATATGAAAGAAGGGAAGTTTCCCATGCAATATCCGGGAACCTTCATCTCTCCTAAGAGATTGAACAGAAGCTATCAAGAAAAGTACGTTGGTGAAGAAGGTTACTAACAAAGTGGATTTCTAGGCCAAGGGTATGCTATCTCAAGCTGGGAAATGCACATTGATAAATTCTATGGCATGCTCAATCCCAGTGCACTCCTTAGTGACTTCCTGGGTGATTGAAGGGACTTTGGAGAAGTTGACAAAAGTGAATAGAGAATTCTTCTGGGGAATGGTGTTGGAAAAAAATATGCCAGTTTGATTAGTTGGAGTGTTGTTACTTCAAATAGGAGTATGGGAGGATTGGGTGTTAGAGATTTGAAAGTCATTAAGAGTTCTTTATTACTAAAAAGGGTGTTACCACTGTTGAATAATGGTGATAAAACTTGGAGTGTGTTTCTGAGGCAGGAATATAAATATTTTCATCCTTGGAAGGAATCAGGAAGGAGGAAGAGTTCATGGATTGTGAAGGCAATTGAAAAGAGCATGGGGGAGTTGAGAGAAGGGCTAAGAATAAATATTGGAAATGGTGCTAAAGCAAACATTTGGGAGGACCCTTAATTGGATTGGGGAAGTACCAATCAAATTCTTGATAGGTGGAATGAAAATGTTCTAGAATGCTTGGCCAAATATTGAGAGAGGAGATTGAGCAGATAATACTTGATTGTAGGGAAGGAACTAATAATTGAGTTTGGACTGGTTGCTTTGAGGGGAACTTATCATCCAAATCAGCTTATTGGTTCTTGAAAAATAAGGAGAAGAGTATTGAAGCTTCTTATGTTAACTGGAGGATGGTGTAGAAGATGAGGGTTCCTCAAAGGGTAAAATTTTTTATTTGGAAGTTGCTATGGAAGAGGCTTTCGACAGCTAAATGGTATGAGAGGAAGCAGAGGAGAATGAGGTTTCAAAATGTTTCATTTGTAAGATGGGGGAAGACAACATTGATCATATTTTCTATGAATGTTTGCAGGCTTCAGAGTATTGGTCATTGGTGGAGGAGTTTGGCTTAAAATTCAAATATAAAGAGGAGTGGAGAGAGGGTAAATGGCTAGAAGAAGGAAAAGGTTTTGAAAAGGGCTCAGCTCAATTTATTACTGATTTCATAGCAGTCTCCCTGTGGACTCTATGGAAAAATAGAAACGAGGAAAGATATAGAGGGAAATGTAAAAGTCTGATGAAATTTTTTCAGAATGCTATTGCATGTGTTTCAGAGTAAAAATGAAGATAAGAGGAAATATGGGGAAGTAAATGTAGGCAGGAGGCAAAAGGAGAGGGAGATGATTAATGTCAATAATGGTGAAGAGTGGTATGAAATGTTATGTGATGCTGCTTGGAGGAATACTAAAGAAGCTAGTAGTGGCTTCATAACTTTCAAGAAAGAAAAGTGGTTATTTGCAGGGAGTAACAAGGAGGTTGCTGTCAATCCTCTTCAAGTTCAGCTGAAATCAATATGGTTTGGTTTGAACAATGCGGGAAGGAGGAAAATAGAATGGATGAAGGTCTATTCTGATTGTGAGAAAACTATTAATATTCTGGATGGTAAACTGGTTGCAGCATGACAAGATCTTTGGCTAGTGAGGAAGATCAAAAGACTTGTTGGAGAGTTTAAGGGCATAAGCTGGAATTTTATTAATAGGAGTCTAAATGTTACAACTCACACATTAGCTGGGGAATGTTAGGTGAACAAGTCTGATGCAGTTTGGGAGGCAGGGAAGACTAAGAACAAAAGTATGGATATTCTACTGAACTGCTATAATTCTGTACTAGTTGCTGAAATGAATAACAAGAATAGTTTAAACATGGATGTGGCTCAGGTAGGGGAAAAGTATGAGGTGGATAGCAGGGAGGAATTTAGAAGATTGAAGGGAAAGGAACTAATGAAGGTTATGTTGCTGTTGATCTATTAATGCATAATGATGTTGTTAACAGTCATGTTTCTAGTGTAGCTGGTATAGTTTCTGATATATCTGTAAGTAGGAATAAAGTCTGTAGTAGTTCATTTTATTCAGGAGCTGAGGAGCTGAGGAGCTGAGCTTAATGTAAACATTTTGAGGGGTATTAATAAAGAGTTTGATGCTTATGGTGGAATATATTTCTGCTTTGTTGGGAGACGAGAAATGCACGACGAGTAGTCCTATGTTTTTTTTACCATTTCAATTGAGCAGAGAGTGACCACTTTATGAGCTTTATTTTTTAAAAAAATTATAAAAACATCACCTATTTTCTAAAACATTAATTATATTACCCATTTCTTAAAATATTAATTATATACTTAAAATCCTAAAGTATTAACCCTAACCTGAACACTTAATCATATTATTTTTTTTTGCAAACGTGCCTTGTCCTCCCATCTCCACCAATTGAACCCTAACCCATGAGTCCCCTTTCCTTTTGCCTCTCCCAAGTCTCCCGTCTTCCTTTCTCTCTCCCATCTCCAAGGCTCCGACGCGAATGGTCGTCACAACCTGCAAAAGGGCAGATCTGAGCCGCCTCATCTCTCTCGGCATCTCCTTCACCTGACGCCGGACTCCTCTCGGCCTCATCGCTCCTCATCTCCTGCACTCACCCGAAGACACCCATGACTGCCTCATCTCCGACTGCCTAATCTCCGGATCTCCTTTTTACTCGACTGCCGATAGCCAGACGCCCACGACTCCCGATCTCCTCTTCGTTGATGCTTGAAGCTTCTCTTCCGGTGAGTACTTTTGGTTTGTTTCATGCTGCATCAATAAAGATTATTTGTTTCATGCTCATTAATTTGGTTTTTAAGCTATTCTTTGTTGTTGCCTTTGTTGTTGTTTCATGCTCTGCTTCATGAACTCTAAAAGAGATTCTACAGGTTGTTAATTAATCCTAGTACTCATCATTGTTCTAATAAATTGTTGTTGTTTCATGAAACAAAAACAACAACAAAAAATGAATTTCTTCAACAAATTAGACTCGTACTTAGAACACTATGTATTCTTTGACATAAGATAGTTCAAAACCTAGTAGCTCCTTTTGCACTATGGCATCAGTCTCACTTTCTACTATCATCTCTTGAAACTTCTCATCTTTAAATGCTGCATCCACTGTTAAAATCTGGATATCAGTCAGCATTGCTGTTATCTCCTCTTCACACTACAGAACCTCGCTTCTTTATAAAGTTCAGAGACTGGTTGTACCTCCAACCTACAAGAACTTCAACTCTTTTATGCATTTCACTGATGTCCTTCTGCATCATCTTAGTTTCTTCAGTAAGACATCTAATCTCCTCATTCTTGATGGTAACAACTTCGGATAAAGATGAAATCTTCTCCTCCATCTCTTCGTTATCTGCTTAATCTCAGCATTATCTAGCTCAAAAGCCTCAAGCAGATCTTTTAATACCATGTTCTCTTCTAGGCTAGATTTAATCTTCTAATTTGCTTCTGTTATCTATATTTCCTTTTCTATCAATTTATTACTTGTAGCATCTGTATGAAGATTTAATTCTTCATATAAGCTTGTGATAGTGCTCAAATCAAATCAAAGCTCAGTATACGAGTTTTTAGCTCTTCTTCCAGATAGGAAACAGAGTCAGAGAAGTGGATCTTTTCCATCTCAAGCAAACTCATCTTCTCATTTACTATGTTAATTTCATTGGTAAGATTACATTCAATCACATGAAGAGATTCCAGATCATAACTTAGGGACTTCAACTCCATGGTTCTCTCAGTATGAAGACTATGGAATAGCAAATAAAGATGATCAAGTTCGATGGCTTGTAAAAAACCTTCAACATGCTCCACTTCCAAAATATTATTCAGCTTCCCTAAGTTGCATAATTCTAGTGACAAACTCTTCTTCTCAGCAATTAGATCGGAAATCTCAGATTGTGTTGCTTGTATGGCCTCTTGCAGATCATTTAATTATGTTCCAATCAAAGGTTCTGGCTCATTTTTATGTTTGTTGTGGATGCCAGACACATGCATCTTGTGCAAAATTTTCAGAAAGAGAAAGAGAGAATTTTACTTGGGATACAAGAGACTATTGTACTTATGTAAGAATGATTCAATCACTTATGTACATAAATAAATTTTCTTGTAAATTAAATTGTGGATTCATCACTGTCTTACCTGCAGAGAATAAATCAACGATAATTTGGTTAGTTCACTAGTGAAAAAGACTGCACTTACAAACATTAGATGATTAGAGATATTCATATTAAAAGTTGGCCATTTAAGTCATTCTATCATCTAAGATGCTAAAGTTAAGCTTCATAATGGATAAAGAAAAAACTGAAGCTAGCCTAAGCATCTAGGAAAGATGGTTAGCCTAATAATTCTTAGCATCTACTAAATTAATTGCTACCTTCCAAATTATAGCACACAGTAGATTGCTGCTTAAAGAAACAATCAGTAGCAGTTTCTTTCAAGTTTCAAGCGCATGCATGCATTCATCCATAAGGAAGAGCAAGTAACGAAGAAGAAAGACTGCATGCATTCTAAGTTCTTGATATTTATTGTTCAGCTCTGTAAGTCAAGTCTGTGGTTATTAGTTGTCTTGTTTTTGTTCAACTTGATATTTATTGTTTTCTTTATTTCTTGATATATATTGTTCAGCTTTATAGCTCAGTTGTTTGATATTTTCTTTATTTCTAGAGTTTCAATATATAGTTCTCCTTTAGTTGCTAGTACTTTTCAATTTTTCATTTCCTTTATTATTGTAAATTAGCATTTGTTTTCTTATTTTTAGTATGCATATTGTCTTTTTACCTTCTCTTCATTTCAGAGTTACAGTTTTTTTCTCCGGATAACAAGAAAACTTTGCATAGAAGTAACTCATGCCTCAAACTACTTCCATTTCAGAGTAGTGCATTGGATGCAGTATCTATGTCAAGGTTTCTAAATCTGCTTGTTGGTTTACGTGTTTTTGTTTTATTTTTTTAGCATCTTTTGCTATATCTTAACTTTGCAAACTCCTATGTTCTTAGAGTTAGAAATATCACAGGTGACAAATACCTCCTCTTGCTCTTTTGCCAATTGAATCAAAGGTAACATCATAACTACAATTAACTCATTTGGTGATAATGTGCAGTGAGTGTATCCTTTGTTTTTATTATCTATCAATGTTTGATGGTCAATCATTCTACTTGGTAATGCAAATTCATTGGAATTATTAGGTCAGAACTTGGAATTGATTTTGATAATGTCCAGAGCCTCTTGAACTGATAGTTCAAAGTTAGATTCTTATGATTTTATTTTTAGTGTAATAGCTGAAATTTATAATAGTATGATTTTCTTTTGGACGATAGATATCATCGTTTTAGTATGATTTTCTAGATAGTATATTTACAATAACTAGATGTCGTTTTCTAATACATTTCATGTTACTTATTATTTGCTCCAGGCAATAAGGTTTTTTGGTTCATGACATTGAGTTGAGGAGATGAAAAAATTTCGGCACGGAAAGAGGCAGCCCTTGCAAACAATAGAGTTGAGGAGATGAAAAATTGGTAGTTATTACTCTTAAATAAGAAAAATTTTGGCGGACACCTCTTCTAGCATAGTGCTTTTTTTTAAAATTTACTGATTTTTGATTTTGACTTGTGTTCCTACTTCCCTTCTTTTGCAGAAGAAAGAAGAAGAAATGAGGCGGACCTACTATAACTTCTTTTTATTGGGCATTGTTGTCGGGTTTTTTTGGCGTATAGACTATTTTGTGTACCTACTCTAATTTCTTTTTAATGGATATTAGATACTTTGGATTATTTCGTGTTGGTAGACAATGTTGTTTTTGATGTATTTGGATTAATGTTGAACTTATTTTGGATTGGTTGATGGTTGGATATGTAGTTGGTTGGTTATATAACTGCTAAGTTGTAGGTTTTGTAATTAGAAGGTGGATTATTATATTAATGAAGGATTAATTGTTAAATTTTGTGTGTGACAAATTTATTCATTATAAATTCTCAAAGTTGTGGCAAAATCATCACTAATATTGTGGCAATAATTCAAAATTGAAATTATGTTAGTGACAAATTCATTTTAACGTTTGATGACAAAAGATCAAATATGTAGTGGCAAAATTTTTTATAGCAAATTTGATATTTAATGACGAAATGTAACATGATATTATTGTCACGCCCCAACTTAGGGTTATGTGATCGGTCAGGGTATACATGCTTATACCCCGTAGTGTAAACCATGCACATGCCAACTGAACAATAAAATATAGCGAAAAAAAAATAACGAGTTTTATTTCAAATGGAAAATCAAATCAGAAATCATTATAAGTAATTTAAGCAAAGTAATAAAGTGCGAAAATAACAAAACAAGTTCAACTATTCAATTACAATGAAATTTGAAATAAAGACATAAATATTCCCAAATGGACTACAACTTCAAAATACTGAAACATAAGTGTATGACTAACTATCAAAACTCTACTACGACCCATAACTAGGACTGCTATGAGATCAATGTAGTTCCTCTGCTCTCCAGCCGCGCTAAGTGCTCCAGCCCACCTCACAGGTCAGGCTCTGCAAAACAAAACGATGACAACGAGTGAGTTCAAAAGAATTCAGTGAGCGGTTCTACCAACCCCCACAAAAAATAACCATAAATAGGATGCATAAAACAAATCTCTTGACTCAAGCAGGAAAAGGTCACAAGGAAGTGACTAGCTAACAGGCCATCTGGCCACCATCTGCCCGAAAGCAGCCAACACCCAAACGGTGAAGATCAACAGGCCTAAGCCTACTGTGCCCTACGATAACAACACATACTAGGATAATCGGGAAGGCCCTCTGAACTTTCTCCACGAGACGTGAAGGGATAATCAGGATTCACCCATTCGAACTTGTCCCTTTTTGATATCACAGGAGTAATCGGGTAGGCCCTCCGAACTTACCCCTTTAAGATATCATAGGAATAATCGGATAGGCCCTCCGAACTTATTCCTTAAAATCACCCCGGGGATAATCGGGTAGGCCCTCCGAACTTATCCCACGAGGCCAGACCAGAAGAATCGGGTTTAGCTCATCCGAACTTGTTCTACAGGTTGGGAATTAGCCATCCAACCTCCCGGGCCTAGCCCGCAATTCGGCTCCTCAACGAGCCTCTCCGCCATTCATAAAGATACGACGCAACATGACCTAAGTTAAGTCTCTCCTACGGTGTCTTAGGGGTGTCCTTATTGGAAAGCATCTCAACACTCCAATACCCGACCCCAACTCTTAGACCCGTAATGTCTTACACCCGTGATGTTTTATTTCATACATAACTTTATTTATTGGTTCATAACAGATTATGTTGACCCCTTACTCAAATTTAATTATGCAATTAAAATTTAGATAACCAAGATTAGGGTTTTGTTTTAGAATTTTATTTTAGCTTACTGTTATGCCCGAAACTGATGTATCTAATCCGAATCTGGTTTTCATAGTGTGTCCTATGTTTGCAAACTATGTTTTATGGTTGAAACGATAGATTACACGATTATGTTAAGCAAACTATGTTAATTACAAACATGATTTCAAAATAGCTCTAAAACAAATAATTCAGCATGCAGTTTTCAGCCTAATTGAGTTTCAGCACAATAAAAGTAGTTAAATCCGAAAATTACATAATTAAATTCCTTAATTATCAACACAACAAAATTATATCATTTAGGCAAAACTTCTCAAGAACCAAGTCATGATTGCATGAATCAAAGCAATCTTCAACAAGAATTAAATTACATGATCAAGAATCTTATATCAAGAACACTCATTGCTTCAAGATCAAATCTTATTTTTTGAACACATGATATATTTCCAAAAATCACAGATTTAAATCTAAAGCATACACAACAATTCAAGAGTCTAAATAGGCAAGCAAACTTAAGATGTAGACTTCAAGAAAAATAAGAACTCTCACTTGGGCATTTCGTCGAACACCTTGAGGGCACCATTGATTCACCTTTGGCCGAGCACCCCTAGGGTAAACCTAGGGCTGCCGAGCCACAAAGGGAGAGTTTTGGCCCTCCCACGAATCGACACAAGGACACGACAATCAAAACCCAATATTTGGCGAGAAAATACAAGAATTAAGAAAATACCCAAATCGGCTCAAAACAAAGAAAGAACCCGAGAAAGGAGAGGCAAAACAACTCTCCTAAATAGGAAGGAAATTTAGAGGAGAAATCCCGATCGATGGCCTCCGAATCCGGCTCCAAGAGGTGGCGGTTCGGCTCCACCAAGAGAAAGAGGTGTCGGTGGCTCCTCCTCAAGCCGCTGGCTCCAAGAAGAGGAAGTAGAGGTGTCGGCTTCAAGAAGGCTTGGCTTCGAAGAGAGGGGAAAGAAGAGGGGGAGGAGAGGGAAAGGGCCTCGGCCCAGGCGGCGGTTGGGCTTGGCGGCTCCAAGAGAGGAAGGGGAGGGGAGGCTGGCGGTTGGCTCCTCCCTTCAAGAATTTCTGTGCGGCTCCAATGGGGAGCTGCACACCAAAAGGGGGGGGGGGTTATACCCTCCTCCTTAAACCTAAATCCACTAACCCTCTTAGCAAACCCACATCTGCCTCGAGCCAAATCCAAACCCGCTAACCCGACTAAGCTTAATTAATCCAATCTAAACACAAAAATAAATAGAAGCAACAAACACATGCATATCCACATGCAACATAATTAAATATCATAATTCAACTCACCCGAGCTCGCAAGCTCACACCGAACCATGAGTCGACTCGGCTCAATCTCGGACTAGCCCGCTAGGTTGACAAATGCAAACATAGATGGAAAACTAAAATTAATATCTAGGATATTACATCCTCACTCTTTAAAGAAAATCCATCGTCGAATTTTGGAAAAGAAGATTAAGGACTCACTAGATCATCGAACAATGAAGGATATCACTCCCTCATATCATGCTCCACCTCCCAGGTAGCCTCCTACCCGGAATGGTGCTCCCACTTGACCTTCATCAAGGGAATCTTCTTGGACCTCAATTTTCTGATCTGACGGTCTAGCACCTCAACTGATCGCTCATCATAAAAGACTGCTGAGTTCACCTCCCCTGCGGTAGGCTTAATCATATGGGACTCATCCCGAATGTACTTCTTCAGCATAGATACATAGAATACTGGATGCACTCGGTCCATACTAGGAGGGAAGGCCAACTCATAGACCACAGCTCCCCTGCGTTTGAGAATAGGAAATAACCCAATGAACCTAGGGCTTAGCTTTCATTTCTTACCAAATCTCACCACCCCTTTCATAGGGGATATCTTGAGGAACACCATATCCCCCTCAGCAAACTCTACCTCCTTGACCTTTCCATCAGTATATATTTTTTGGCGACTCTGAGCTGATAACAATCTCTCTCTGATTAGCTTCACCTTTTCTACTGCCTCCTCCACCAAGTCAGGTCCCATCATGAGGGAATCCCCTGCCTCAAACCAACCTACAGGCGACCTATATCTCTGGCCATATAATGCCTCGAATGGTGCCATCCAGATGCTGCTGTGGTAGTTGTTATTATAGGCAAACTAAATCAGAGGTAAGTGCCTCTGCCAACTGCCCTCCAAATCTAGGACACATGCTCTCAGTATATCCTCCAGCGTCTGAATAGTCCGCTCTCACTGACCATCTGTCTGAGGGTGAAATGCAGTACTGAACTGAACCTGAGTGCCCAATGCCTCCTGGAAAGACTGCCAAAATTAAGCTGTGAACTGAGTACCCCAATCTAAAATGACCATAACAGGAACACCATGGTAAGCGACAATCCGATCCAAGAACAACCTCGCATACTGCTTGGCTGAAAAGGTCGTCCTGATTGGTATGAAATATGACGTCTTGGTTAGGCGATCCACCACTTCCCAAATAGAATCATTGCCCTTCACAGACTTTGGCAACCTCGTCACAAAATCCATGGTTATCTTCTCCCATTTCCACTCTGGTACTCCTAGATTTTGGAGCAACCCTACCGGCTTCAAATGCTCAGCCTTAACATGCTGACACACCAGGCACTTAGATAGGAACTCGACCACCTCTCTTTTCATGCCTTTCCACCAATAATTCTACATTTGGTCATGATACATCTTTGTGGCTCCCGAATGCATAGTGTATGTGGATCGATGAGTCATCTCTAGCACTTGCCTACGAACCTCGGCCATATCTGGCACCACTATCCTATTCTTAAACCTCAGAATGCCCTCCGAGTCAACACCAAACCCATTATCGACATCGCCAATCCTGGCCAAATCCTTAGTGAGAGCACATAAAGCATCCTCCTCCTGCGCTGCTCGCAACATATCAACTAACGTTGATTGCACCCTCAAGTGAGCCACTAGCGCACAAGAATCTGATACTGATAAGACTGCCCCGCCATCCAAACATATGACCAAATCCTGAGCCAACGACCTCCTCCTGACTGCCAAATGCGCTAGACTGTCCATAGATTTTCTGTTCAAAGCATCAGCCACCACATTAGCCTTCCCCAGATGGTACGTGATCGTGCAGTCATAGTCTTTCAAGAGCTCAAGCCATCTTCTTTGCCTTAGGTTCAACTCCTTCTGGGTGAGCAAATACTGGAGGCTCTTATGATCAGTGTATATCTCACAAGCCTCGCTATAAAGGTAGTGACGCCACAGCTTCAATGCGAACACCATTGCTACCAGCTCAAGATTATGAGTTGAGTAATTCTTCTCGTGAACCTTCAACTGCCTGGAGGCATAAGCTATCACCTTGCCATTCTGCATCAACACACAACCCAAGATGACCCAGGAGGCATCATAGTAAACAACAAATCCTCTCGAGCCCAAGGGTACTGCTAGAACTGGTGCCAACATCAAGCGGTCCTTGAGCTTCAGAAAGCTCTCCTCGCACTTACTGTCCCATTCAAACTTGACCTTCTTTTGAGTCAGGCGGGTCAATGGCGCTGCGATCCTAGAGAAATTCTCTACAATCTTTCTATAATAACCTGCTAATCCCAGGAAACTACGGATCTCAGTGACATTAGTCGGCCTCTTCCAATTCTGAAATGCTTTTATCTTTGTGGGGTCCACCTTTACTCCTTCCATGGACACCACATGGCCAAGGAACTCTACACTCTCCAGCCAGAACTCGCACTTGGATAATTTGGCATACAAGCGGTGCTCCCGGAGAGTCTCTAGAACCATATGCAAGTGCTTATCATGCTCCTCCCTGCTCCTGGAATAAATCAAGATATCATCAATGAACACTATCACAAATTTATCCAAGTATTCCCTGAATACTCGATTCATCGGGTCCATAAATGCTACAGGTCCATTAGTCAGCCCGAAGGACATCACCAGGAACTCTAAGTGCACATACCTCAACTTGAAAGCAGTCTTTGGGACGTCACTATCCCGGATCCTCAACTAATGGTACCCTGACCGCACGTTAATCTTAGAAAATCAATGAGCTCCCTGAAGCTGATCAAATAAATCATCAATCCTGGGCCAAGTACCGATTCTTCATTGTTACCTTGTTAAGTTACCGGTAATCAATGCACATCCGCATGGACCCATCTTTCTTTTTCACAAATAGCACTGGAGCACCCCAAGGCGAAACGCTAGGGCGAATGAAGCCCAACTCAAGCAGCTCCTACAATTGGGACTTCAACTCCCTCAATTCAGTTGGTGTCATCCGATACGGTGGAATGGAGATCGGCTTCATCCCTGACTGCAAGTCAATGCAGAACTCAATCTCTCTATGTGGAGGCAACCCTAGCAACTCCTCCGAAAACATATCAGAGAACCCGCACACCACGGGCGTCTCCTCAATGTCCCTAGCTGCACCTCCGCCTTCCTCTGCCAAAGACACAAAGGCCAAGAAAGACTGGCAACCGCCCAGAAGTAGCTTCCGAGCCTTGAGAGTGGAAATCGACACCAACGAAGCTCCCCTTCTCTCACTCTGGAAGGTAAACTTGGGCAATCCAAGCTTACTGAAGGTCAAAGTCTTAGCACTGGAATCCACCAAGGCGAAATGGTTCGCCAACCAGTCTATGCCCAAAATTACATCAAGCTCTAACATCGGCAGGAGTGTCAATTTAACTATCAACACATACCCACAAATGATAATCTCGCAACCTCGAAAGACTGTCTCTGCCATCACAGAAATGCTCGTAGGCGTAGACACCACAAGTGGCAAATCAGGCACGGAAGATTCCCCTGCCAGCTTAGCAGCAAATAAAGCAGACACAAAAAAGTGCATAGCACCCGGATCGGACAAAACATATGCAACTGTAGAACCAACAACAAGGTTACCAGATACTATTGCCCTGGATGACTCAGCGTCCTCCTGGTTCATTGCAAACACCCGTTCAGCGGGCCTCTCTGAACCACCATCTCGCTGGCCTCCTCCCTGAGTCTACCCCTCTGAGTTACGGAACCTACTGACATTGGTGCCTTTCCTCTGGTTTGATCAAGCTGCTAATTGCCCTTACTAGGACAATCCTTTTTGTAATGCCCAGCTTGCCTATAACTGAAACATACCTCTGACCATCCCTAACAAGCCCCTAGTGCCTCCTGTGACATTGATTACACTGCTGCAGCCCAGATCTCCGCTGCGAACCTCCAGATGATGCCCCTGGTCCTGAACCCATGTGGCCTCTGGAACTGTTATGACCTCCACCCTGCGGTGGATTCGCTGACCTGAAAGTCCCCTCTGAGTGAGCTGGCCGACCCCCCGAAGGCTGGGGCCGAAACTTTTTCTTCTGGGGACCATCATGCATATCTGTCTGTACCAGTGCCTCCTTTCGGAGCGCCTCATCTACTACCCGAGCAAAGGAAGTATCCTTTGTGTAATGGATCAGTCTGGCGATCTACGGCCTCAACCCCTTAACAAACCTCTTGACCCTGGCGGTCTCTGTGGCTATCAAGGTGGGATGGTACTTCGAGAGCCGAGTGAACTCCATCTCATAATCTGTCACCAACATACTGCCTGTCTGACGCAATAGCTCAAATTCTTTCGCTCGCCTGTCTCAAACGCTCATCGGTAGGTACTTCTCCACCATAGCAGCTCTAAACTCGTCCCAGGTAGGGGGTGGTGCATCTGCTGCTCTGCGGTCCCTACAAGTGTGAAGCCAATCATTGGATGGATCTCTCAGTTGTAATCTGATTAGTCGAGCGCGTCTCAGAAGAACAACCAAGCTCCCTACACAACTCATAGCAATCTCCAAGGAAACTGGTGACCTCCACCCGCTGATCTATCCCTGTATACTCTGGTGGCCTGAATGCAACAAAATCTGCATAAGAATATGCTCTGGGGCTCTGACCACCGATGCTATTGGCCAGACCACCTCTGGTGCTGCGGGTGCTGCCGGTACTGGTTGTGGCTGCTGCCTCGGCTCCTGCTCCTTGCGAAGCGCCTCAGTCAGCTCAGCCACTCGGGCATGCAACTGAACAACCATGGGATCCGGTCCCACATCCTCTTGGGCCTGCGGTGGTATACCACGACCCCAGCCCCGGCCTCGGCCTTGGCCACGACGCTCAGTAGAGTTGCAGTCACTACCGCTCCTTGTGGCATCAAAAGCCTCCATCGATCTGGAATCACCCAAAAGAAAATGTCAAAATTTAAACAATTTAATTCACTATAAGTTGTTAAGTAATTAAACCACAAGTCGCGCTGAGATGCCGACATAGCCCATTGATCTCATAACATACCCCTACCGTATGCTGACACGCTAGCAATGCCCTATATGGTGATAACTCTAGGTTGTAGTTAGACCGAACCACATGCTCTGATATCACATTGTCACGCCCCAACTCAGGGTCACGTGACTGGCCAGGGTATACATGCCTATACTCTGCAGCCTAAACCATGCACATGCTAACTGAACAATAAAACATAGCGAAAAAGAAATAACGAGTTTTATTTCAAATGAGAAACCAAACCAAAAATCATTATAAGTAATTTTAGCAAAGTAAGAAAGTGCGGAAATAACAAAACAAGTTCAACTGTTCAATTACAATGAAATCTGAAATAAAGACATAAATATCCCCAAAGGGACGACAACTCCAAAACATTGAAACATAAGTGCATGACTAACTACCAAAACTCGACTACGAGCCATAACTAGGATTGCTATGAGATCAATGTAGTTCCTCTGCCCTCCAACCGCGCCAAGTGCTCTAGCCCACCTCGCCGGTCAGGCTCTGCAAAACAAAACGATGACAACGGGTGAGTTCAAAAGAACTCAGTGAGCGATTCTACTAACCTCCACCAAAAAAATAATCATAAATAGGATGCATAAAGCAAATCTTATGACTCGAGTAGGAAAAGATCACAAGGAAGTGACCAGCTAACATGTCATCTGGCCACGACCTGCTCGAAAGCAGCCAACACCCAAATGGTGAAGATCAACAGGCCTAAGTCTACCGTGCCCTAAGGCAACAACACATACTACGATAATCGGGAAGACCCTCCGAACTTATCCTACTATAAGAAACTCGGGAGCAATCGGGAAGGCCCTCCGAACTTGCTCCACGAGACATGAAGGGACAATCGGGATTCGCCAATCCTAACTTGCCCCTTTTTGATATCACAGGAGTAATCAGGTAGGCCCTCCGAACTTACCCCTTTAAGATATCACAGGAATAATCGGTTGGCCCTTCGAACTTATTCCTTAAAACCACCCCGGGGATAATCGGGTAGGCCCTCCAAACTTATCCCACGAGGCCAGACCAGAACAATCAGATTTAGCTCATCCGAACTTGTTCCACAGGTTGGGAATTATCCATCCAACCTCCCTAGCCTAGCCCGCAATCCCGCTCCTCAACGAGCCTCTCCGCCATTCATAAAGAAATGACGCAACATGACCTAAGTCAAGTTTCTCCTACGGTGTCTTAGAGGTGTCTTTATTGGAAAGCGTCTCAACACTCTAATACCCGACCCCAACCCCTAGACTCGTAATGTCTTACACCCGTGAGGTTTTATTTCTTGCATAACTTTATTTGTTGGTTCATAACAGATTATGCTAACCCCTTGCTCAAATTTAATTATGCAATTAAAATATAGATCACCAAGATTAGGATTTTGTTTTAGCTTACTATTATGCACGAAAATGATGTATCTAACCCGAATCTGATTTCCAGAGTGTGTCCTATGTTTCCAATCTATGTTTTCTGGTCGAAACAATAGGTTACACGACCATGCTCAACAAACTATGCTCATTACAAACAAGATTTCAAAATCAACACTAAAACAAATAATTCAGCATGCAGTTTTCAGCCTAATTGAGTTTCAGCACAATAAAGGTAGTTAAATCCAAAAATTTCAGAATTAAATTTCTTAATTATCAACACAACAGAATTATATCATTTACACAAAACTTCTCAAGAACCAAGTCATGATTGCATGAATCAAAATAATCTTCAACAAAAATTAAATTACATGATCAAGAATCTTATATCAAGAACACTCATTGCTTCAAGATCAAATCTTATTTTTTGAACACATGATATATTTCTAAAAATCACAGATTTAAATTTAAAGCATACGTAACAATTCAAGAGTCTAAATATACAAGTAACTCAAGATGTAGACTTCTAGAAATAAGAACTCTCACTTGGGCATTTCGTCGAACACCTTGAGGGCACCCTTGATTCACCCTTGGCCGAGCACCCCTAGGGTAAACCTAGGGCTGCCGAGCCACAAAGGGAGAGTTTTGGCCCTCCTCCCACGAATCAGCACAAGGACATGACAATCAAAACCCACAATTTGGCGGGAAAACACAAGAATCAAGAAAATGCCCAAATCGGCTCAAAACCAAGAAAGAACATGAGAAAGAAGAGGTAAAACCACTCACCTAATTAGGAAAGAAATTTAGAGGAGAAATCCCGATCGACGGCCTCCGAATCCGGCTCCAAGAGGTGGCGGCTCGGCTCCACCAAGAGAAAGAGGGGACGACGGCTCCTCCTCAAGCCGCCGGCTCCAAGAAGGGGAAGAAGAGGTGCTGGCTTCAAGAAGGCTTGGCTTCCAAGAGAGGGGAAAGAAGAGGGGAAGGAGAGGGAAAGAGGCTCGTCTTAGGCGGCGGCCGGGCTTGGCGGCTCCAAGAGAGGAAGGGGAGGGGTGGTTGGCGGCTGGCTCCAGCCTCCGTTCAAGAATTTCTGTGTGGCTCCAATGGGGAGCCGCACACCAAGGGGGGGGGGGGGGGGGGGGGGGGTTATACCCTCCTCCTTAAACCTAAATCCACTAACCCTCTTAGCAAACCCGCATCCGCCTCGAGCCAAATCCAAACCCGCTAACCCGACTAAGCTTAATTAATCCAATCTAAACCCAAAAATAAATATAAGCAACAAACACATGCACATCCACATGCAATGTAATTAAATCAATTAGCTATATAATTATAAATCATAATTCAGCTCACCCGAGCTCGCAAGCTCACACCGGACCATGAGTCGACTCGGCTCGACCTTGGACTAGCCCACTAGGCTGACAAATACAAACATAGATGGAAAACTAAAATTAATATCTAGGATATTACAATTATTGATAAATTTCATATATTTTTGCCATAGAAAGGATTTCCGAAAGGATAGAATAATGACAAACTTTTATTAATAAGTGATAATTTTTTTTGCCATAAATGATACGTGACGTTAGCAAGCTCCATTTGCCACAATAGGGTGGAGGTAGTTTGACTTTTTCATTTGTTACTATAGAAATTACAATTCGTGGCAATCCACTAAAATTCGTCACAAAAGTCAAAAATGATTTTTAGTGGTAGACCTAATGTGACAAACGGTTGACTAGCATTTGTTGCCACTGAATCATCATTTTGCCACTGTATGTCACTACTGTGACAAAAATATCTTGCCACTAATTTTAATTTTTTTTATAGTGATACTAAGCAAAATGTAAATTTGTCTATATGCAAAATAGTGAAACAATTTCTATTACAAATATCAATTTATTATGAAACCAATAAAATAAAATAAAATAAAATAAAGGAAGAAAGTTCCTTTATTTGTGAATTTGAACTAATTGAATCGTAAATATGATTTTATTGTTTGAAAGTGTTAATTTTAGAGGATACGTATATATAACTTTTCCTTATGGATATTTATAAATTCTTTATATACATATATGCACATTAACTGGGATTGTTTATAGAAATTTAAAAGCTTACATGCTTTTACAGTTATTTATATTCACCAAAATATCACATACAGTCATACACCCATAATCCAAATCTAAATTTGGAAATATATATTGAGCATTTCATTTGAATATGTCATCAATATTCAATGCTCTTACATGATCTTTTTAGAATTTTTATAATATTGTTTAAATCAAGTTTATAGATGCTCATTTTAGCATTAGTATATACACTACAATCGCACTTAGTAATAAACCTCAATACGAATTTTAATGATCAAATTAAGATTAATAAAAATTGACAAACTTTTTGACAAATAAACATGAACTTAATCAAAGATTGTGTTTGGATACACCTCAAAATTTCATTATAATTTAAAATCTGATTAATGTTAATAAATTACTACTTAAATTCAATTTAATTATCATATCCAATAGAGTGTGATTCTCCTTTCAACCACTCCATTATGTTGCAGTGTGTGCGGAGAGGTCCATTCTAAGACAATCCCATTGTCCTTAAGATAATCGAGAAACTCATTGGATAAGTATTCACCACCTCGATCTGATCGGAGGTCTTTAATATATATATATATATATATATTAAAATATGAAAGTTTGTATTCAACTCATGAGAAGAGAACTGAGTACAAGGAAAGGGGGAGGAGAGTCAAAATAAAATAGTGTTTAATAGCAATAAATAGAAAGATGAAAACCAGTTGCTTAATTTCGAGCGTAGAAGCATGAGGCGCCGGCGGCTAATGATGATGCTTCCGATGATAGCTACCGGAAGCATCGCCGGTTACGTACGTTCATACTAGATGAACCAATTCCATGTGGCAATGAGGCGGAAGTTGCGTTTGTCAGCCAGCGATGGTGAAAGCGAGTGGGATATGCTGGAGGGAGAGAAGGTGGCGCCAACCATCTCGAGTATACTCATAGGAGATGAATAGGTGATCATGGTCTTCGTTGCAAGTGTTGGAGGGAGAGAAGGTGGCGCCAACCATCTGCTATCGATCTGAATATCCCTATTAAGCATCCTGTCCCTAGTCAGAAGCCTCCGACGGACCTTCAACCAACAAAAGATAGAAAGCTTTGGAGGGAGGTGGGATAGCCATATGAAACTGTGATATTTATCAGATAGTCGTCTGTAGTTGAGAAGTCTTTAAAGTGATCTCGTCGAGTAGAGAAGGTTGGCAGACCAACGCCATTGCATGGAGTCTTCTCCATCGGAGTCTTGAATTACGATCAGCTCCCGAATCAACTCATGTAGGTCCGATGAGGTAATAGGGGTGCAGAATTGGATGCTCCATCCTCTGAAGCGGCCTGCTTGGTCGCGCATATGGGCCTGGGCAATGTTCAGGTCCTTGTTTGTGGCTCTTGAGTAAAGCATGTGGAATTTGTCCTATAGGCATGACCCTCCATTCCCAACACTCTAGAGTCTCATAGTATTGCCTTCGCCTACCTTGAATATGGTACCGGACCTGAAGACATACAACAACTTCAATATATCCTTCCATATATGTGAGGGGGAGTGATTACCAAGGTAGTCAAAGATACGGACGGGACTGCCGAGGGAATAGTGCACCACCTCAATCCATGGCAGATTACAATTTTCCATAAGTTTCCAAAGCCAACAGCCAAGGCGAGCCGAGTTATGCTATTGGAGGTCCAAAATGCCAAGGCTGTCAACACGCTTCGGGCATGTTAAGAGACTCCAGTCCGCATAGCAGCGACCACGAATTGAATTACCATATGCACCGCACTAGAAAAAAGACCTTTGGCATTTGTCTATCTCCTTGATCACCCAACAAGGAGCTTTGGAAATGGAAAGCATATAAGAAGGGTTGCTGGTGATGATACTATTGACGAGTGTCAATCTGCCGGCGCGGGAAATTATCTTTCCTTGCCAATTGCATAGGCGAAGATCGATCGTGGAGATCAGAGCTCTCCAATTGTCTTTGAGTGGAGGACCCGTCGAAAGGCCGAGGTAAGTTATAGGGAAAGACTCCGCCTTGCAGCCAAAAATGTCGGCTGCATTTGATGCTGCTTCCAATGAGTTACCAAGATGAAGGCAACTCTTCTCCATATTTACTTTGAGCCCGCTGGCCAGTCCGAAGCAATGTAGGATGGTTTTAATATTCTGCACACATTGGCCATCATTAGTGCAGAAAATGATTAAGTCATCGGTATAGAGGCTATGAGTGATACCCCCGGAGCTCAAGTGACGGAGAACACCGCTGATATGTCCATTCGCAGCAGCCATCCGGATAATCCTTGAAAGGCAATCAATGATCATGTTGAACAAGTAGGGTGAGAATGGGTTTCCTTGCCTCAAGCCTCGACGGTGCTGGAATGGAGTGCCGACTTGACCATTAATTATTAAATAAGACTCCGTGGAGTAGAGCAGTGAGGAGATCAGAGCAATCCATGCTTCCGGAAAGCTTCTTTCGCGGAGCATGTTGAGGAGGAAGGTCCAATTAATCGTGTCAAATGCCTTCACGAAATCAATCTTTATGACAAACCTGTCCTCCTTTTGGCGGTGGCACGCCCATAACGTCTCGCTCACGAGCATGTAGCAATCGAGTGAGCCTCGACCACTGAGAAAAGCCCCCTGATAGCCGTCAAGTAGTAGGTTCATATCAGAGCTGAGACGACGAGCAAGAAGTTTACCCATGATCAGTATAAGGCTATTTTCAAGACTGATGGGTTTGTACTCCGAGACCATACATGCACCTGAGTGTTTTGGGATCAATGTGAAAATAGCCTTGTTCACACGGCTAAGTTCCTGGGGGTGGATGAGGAATTCCCGAAAGATTAATAGAAGGTCTGGACCGATGCAGTCCCAGAATTCTTTGAAAAATTCCATCGATAATTCGTCTGGTCCCGGAGATTTGTAGGTGCCCATGCTATCGATTGTGGACTTGATTTCGTCGAGGCATAGAGGAGCCATAAGAGAGTGGTCGTGTCACGCCCCGGTTCGGGTCCACCCCCATTGCCCTGAGGCAGCCCCGTTCCGACGCGCGACAGTGGGCGATCCGAACACCGCGCAGCGGAAGGAAAAACCACGAATCCAAATCATAAATCATAATCAAGCATATTTAATAATATATATTTACAAAACTCCAAAATCATCAATATCAAAAGACGACAAAATAAGATAAGATACAAAAGCTGTCGCCATATTAGAGCTCCAGATCTACATGATGTCTATCAACTATCTACACCTCGATGTATAGATCAACAACTCACCCCTGCAAGTCTGAAGCAATACAATAGGAGTCAGCGAATGCTGAGTAGGAGAATCACAATATGATCAACAACATGAATAAGATGTCAACTCAACAATAAACAACAATATGGCCTAAGATGCAGTCAAAGGCGATAAATGTACAACAAATGCTCCACACCTACTCCTAATCAACGTCGACCAAATCATTGAGCGTATGGACCGTTGGGTAAAAACCCTACACTCTAACACTCGTAGAGTGGCATCAACCGTCCGCTCCAACGGCGACGCGACTACCCCCACCAAGCAGGTAGCCCGACGGGCGTCGTATCCGACATCCGCACACTCGAAGGTGCCCAAAGTGACTAGTCAATATCCATACCCTCACCCATGTCTGGAGGGTACCGCAATAAAATGGTCCTGGACCGAAGTCCTCTTCGAGGCCGTAGCCTCCAGGTCGACAACTCAACTCCAACAATGCAACAAAGTGTATCACCATGATCAATGGATAACAAATAACATCACCGATATCAACAATATAACAACTTCGAATGATGATATGATCAAAAGAATAACACCATAAGTAACAACATAATATCATGCATGGCATATCATGATCAAATATCAACATCAATAATGCATATCACCATGATCAACAATAACACATGCAATTATCTACATGGCATGTCCAACAACAATATGCAACATGAGTTCAACGGAATTAGAAGCAATATCAAGCAGATCGAGGCAAAAGGATAAATCCGTCATTTCAACCATCGATAATTCATCGGCCACAACGGGAATCAAACTCAAGCTCACACAAACCAATTACCCCTAACTCATCCCTTTAAAGCAATATAATATTTTTATATTATTTAATTATTTATCAAATTAAATTAATAAATATTAATCATCGAATAACACTCAAATATAGAAAAGACCTACCAAACGACCTCCGATCAGAAATCCGACACCACCATGACGTTCAGCACGCGAAAACATGCAACTTTGGTATTCTTCTTGACTCGATCCGACGACTCTACGATCAACTATAAAAATACCCCCATAAATTTACAAATCAATCCTATTTCACACAATACAACTCTCTTCACTCGTTACTATTCATATCCCCTCCACTCTCCTCTCTACTCTCTGCCTTCGCCCGACACTCGCGCCCTACACCTCCCTGCCCCGCTCGACCCACGCCGGGCGGCCTTGCTGGCCGTCGGCGACCACTCGTCGGTCCACCCCCGCGGCCTCCGGCGCTGGTGGGCCGTCGGCAGCGGCAGCGTGCAGCAGCTTGCTGCCGCGGCCAGCGACCGCCAGGGTCGTGCGGCCCGGCGTCGCGGGCAGCGGTTGGGCTGCCGCGAGCCTCACCACTCGCCGGCCGACTCCGTCGGCCTCTCTCTCTCCCTCCGATTCCTATCGCCGCCGCCGATGAACAAACAAGCTATACGATGGAATGAAAGGAGGAAGATAAGACTCCTACCTCAAGATTCCGACTCCAGCGACAACGCCGACGACGATCCGACCTCCGATTTCTCACCCTCCGACGCCGATCCCACCTCCTCTTCTCGCCCCCTTCTCACGCGACTGAGCCAGCTCATATACGGTGGGGAGGTAAATTTTCAAATAACCCCCCCCCCCCCCCCCCCCCCCCACACCTCAAAAATTTACAACAAAGCCTCTTTTTTTTAAAAACAGAATATAACATCCCCCCCTCCTTAAGAAATTTGGTCCTCCAAATTTATGTACCTGCAGGGTCGAACAAGTGTGGGAAGCGATCTCTGATATCCTCCTCACGCTCCCAAGAAGGCTCTGCATCTGAATGGTATTGCCTCTGACCCTGATTCTGCTCTCTCGACTGCTGCTGTGAAGTCTCCGCTGTCCCCTTAGCTGGGCAACTCCTGCTGATGTGGCCGGGCTGCTTGCAGTGATAGCACACATTGCCACCTCTGGGACAGTCTCTAGCAAAGTGACCACTGTCTCCACATCTGAAGCAGTGGTCAGTCTTGACTCCTGTCTGATCTGCCGGTCTGACTCCTGATATCTGATCTCGAACTGCCAGTGAAGGCTGGGACGATCCTTGTGTCTGAGAGGAATACGTCTTTGCCATCTTCTGCGGCCTGAAGTAACCACTGACATACCCACTCTGGGATGGCTGGGCTTGAGCTCTATGGCTTCCTTGGCTCATATCCTGTCCTCCTGCAACTAGTGGAAGTGGCGGTCGATCTTGGCGATCTTTCTGCTTCTGTTGTGTGATCATCGAGTGAATACGCTCAACTAGAAGTGCTCGAGCCACCACCCGACTGTAGTTCCCTAGGTCGTCATGACTGGACATCCGATCCTGAATAGCAAAATTCAGACCTCTGAAGAAATGCTCTGCTTTGTCCTCCTCGGTCGCCACCATCTGCGGACAAAACTCTGACAAACGATCGAATTCTGCCTCGTACTCTGCTACGGTACGACTCCCCTAACGTAGATCGAGAAACTCCTGCTTCTTCTGCTGGCGGAATGTCACTGGGAAGTATTTCTAAAAGAACACAACTCTGAATTCTGCCCAAGAAACATCAACTTCATCTCTAACAGCAACCTGTGACCTCCACCACTCTCTGGCTCCATCAATCAAATAAAAGGTGGCCAGCTCCACCTTCTCTTCCTCCTTGCACCTAAGTGCCTTGAAGGTATCCTCTACCCCTGCCAACCATCTCCTAGCTATCATTGGATCTGTACTACCCCCAAAACTACCAAAGCACTCCTTGCCAAGCTGATGGAACCTTAGCATGCGAGACTCCCATGATTCCACTCCACCAAGAACTCCATAAGATCCCGGAACAAGCATCACATACTGAGGCTGGGGTGCCACATGAACATGCACCGCCGAGCCCTCTCCAGCAGCTTGAGGGACTACTGGTACTACCTCAGCAACTACCTCCTCCGCTCCCACTCCAGCCCTAGGAGTGAAATCATGCACCTCCTCTACAGGAACACGCACCAGAGTGCCCCGACCGCGCCCCCTGCCACCAGCAGTGCGACCTGTCTAACGAGCACCCCGACTAGCTCGTCCACCTCGACCCCTGACAGTTGAAGCCGCAACCTGAGTGGTACGTGCTCGCTGAGGAATCGCCACCCGATCCTGATCTGCACCCGGGTCTCCAAGACCCCTCGCACGCCCAACACTGCCCCTCGATGCCATCTCTCTACAAATAGAACAAAAATTTTAGGTAAAGCTTACAACTTAACTTCTACACCAAAAAACATTATCGCTAAGGTAAGACACCTAGACTCTTAACCTTAACCTAACATTAAATCCTAGGCTCTGATACCAATAAATACTGTCACGCCCCGGTTCGAGTCCACCCCCATTGCCCCGAGGCGGCCCCGTTCCGACGCGCGACAGTGGGCGATCCGAACACCGTGCCGCGGAAGGAAAAACCACGAATCCAAATCATAAATCATAATCAAGCATATTTAATAATATATATTTCCAAAACTCCAAAATCATCAATATCAAAAGACGACAAAATAAGATAAGATACAAAAGCTGTCGCCATATTAGAGCTCCAGATCTACATGATGTCTATCAACTATCTACACCTCGATATATAGATCAACAACTCACCCCTGCAAGTCTGAAGCAATACAATAGGAGTCAGCGAATGCTGAGTAGGAGAATCACAATATGATCAACAATATGAATAAGATGTCAACTCAACAATAAACAACAATATCGCCTAAGATGCAGTCAAAGGCGATAGATGTACAACAAATGCTCCACACCTACTCCTAATCAACGTTGACCAAATCATTGAGCGTATGGACCGTTGGGTAAAAACCCCACACTCTAACACTCGTAGAGTGGCATCAACCGTCCGCTCCAATGGCGACGCGACTACCCCCACCAAGCAGGTAGCCCGACGGGCGTCGTATCCGACATCCGCACACCCGAAGGTGCCCAAAGTGACTAGTCAATATCCATACCCTCACCCATGTCTGGACGGTACCACAATAAAATGGTCCTGGACCGAAGTCCTCTTCGAGGCCGTAGCCTCCAGGTCGACAACTCAACTCCAACAATGCAACAAAGTGTATCACCATGATCAATGGATAACAAATAACATCACCGATATCAACAATATAACAACTTCGAATGATGATATGATCAAAAGAATAACACCATAAGTAACAACATATATAATATCATACATGACATATCATGATCAAATATCAACATCAATAATGCATATCACCATGATCAACAATAACACATGCAATTATCTACATGGCATGTCCAACAACAATATGCAACATGAGTTCAACGGAATTAGAAGCAATATCAAGCAGATCGAGGCAAAAGGATAAATCCGTCATTTCAGCCATCGATAATTCATCGGCCACAACGGGAATCAAACTCAAGCTCACACAAACCAATTACCCCTAACTCATCCCTTTAAAGCAATATAATATTTTTATATTATTTAATTATTTATCAAATTAAATTAATAAATATTAATCATCGAATAACACTCAAATATAGAAAAGACCTACCAAACGGCCTCCGATCAGAAATCCGACACCACCATGACGTTCAGCACGCGAAAACATCCAACTTTGGTATTCTTCTCGACTCGATCCGACGACTCTACGATCAACTATAAAAATACCCCCATAAATTTACAAATCAATCCTATTTCACACAATACAACTCTCTTCACTCGTTACTATTCATATCCCCTCCACTCTCCTCTCTACTCTCTGCCTTCGCCCGACACTCGCGCCCTACACCTCCCTGCCCCGCTCGACCCACGTCGGGCGGCCTTGCTGGCCGTCGGCGACCACTCGTCGGTCCACCCCCGCGGCCTCCGGCGCTGGTGGGCCGTCGGCAGCGGCAGCGGCTGCTGCCACGCTGCGGGCAGCAGCTTGCTGCCGCGGCCAGCGGCTGGGCTGCCGCAAGCGTCGCCGCTCGCCGGCCGACTCCGTCGGCCTCTCTCTCTCCCTCCGATTCCTATCGCCGCCGCCGATGAACAAACAAGCTATACGACGGAATGAAAGGAGGAAGATAAGACTCCTACCTCAAGATTCCGGCTCCGGCGACGACGCCGACGACGATCCGACCTCCGATTTCTCACCCTCCGACGCTGATCCCACCTCCTCTTCTTTCCCCCTTCTCACGCGACTGAGCCAGCTCATATACGGTGGGGAGGTAAATTTTCAAATAACCCCCCCCCCACCTCAAAAATTTACAACAAAGCCTCTTTTTTTTAAAAAAACAGAATATAACAAGTCGTCTTGCGACTTGCTGATGGGCAATAGATTGTAGCTTATACCAAGAAGGGGGGGGAACCTCCGAACCAAGGAGACCGATATAGAAATTTCTAAAGACCGTGTGAATGGATCCATGATCGGAGATGTCCCCCGTCATTGATGAAGAGAGTGAATTTAGTTTTGCTTGAGTCTCATGGAGGTGCATCTGTGGAAAAAACGAGTGTTTCGGTCTCCCTCATGAATCCAACACCTCTTGGCGCGCTTGCGCCAATAAGAGTCTTCAGTCTAGTATAGATCGTCCAATTGGCATTTAAAGCTTATGAGTTCAACAAGCTCGACCTCAGAGAGTTCATGATCTTCCGCAATCACGTCGAAGAGGTGGATGGATTGCTCAAGGGCAAGCCTGCACGTGTTCGTGTTCTTCCGCTCCAGTTGATCCCATTGGGTGATAGTCTGACGAAGTAGTTTCCAGAAGTGGACCCATGATGCCGTTGAAGAGGGAGAAGCTGGAGTTAATTTCAGCCAATAGACCTCAATTCGGAAGGGCCTTTTGATACGAGGGACAATATTATAGAATCTGAGGATTATTAGTGGAGTTAATTTAATTCAACCATTAGAAACTTCTCGTAGTCACATCAGCTCCAAAATATCTGAGAGCTCGTGCCACGATCTGAGCTCGTAGTCACGTCTTCATGCTCCTAATTTCCCATGATCAGCCACGCCTGTTTTTTTATCCTCTGCTCTATTGCCTATAAAACCTGATGTAAATGATCATTGTTAAATGAATCATTCTTGATTTGCTTGCATCAATTCCTAGTTCCAATATGGTATCAGAGTCATTATCTCTAACGAGAAGGCTTTTGATCTAATTCTATTTTTTTTCTACCTTCTTGTATTTTTTTTCTACTTTCTTCTTCTTCGTCAAGCTCATGGCGTCTGTTGAATCTCAATCAGCCGAGGTTTTAAATCTGATCACCAATGGTGGATCGGTCATCACCATTAATCCTGCTGCCTAGCTTGCTATCAAATTGACTGGCAGCAACAACTACATCACATGGAGGACACATCTCGATCTCCTTCTACTTGGATACGATCTCACTGCCTTTGTCGACGATAGCTCCTCTTGTCCTCCGACTGATCACCTAGGTTACAAATCCTGGCTCCGGCAAGATGGATTAATTCGAAATGCGATTATGGCATCCGTCGATCCATCTATTGCATCTATTCTTGTCACTAATTATACTACTCGTGAAGCCTAGACCCAATTGGCAAGTCAATTTGCCAACAAATTCCAATCTCGCATCTATAGCCTTCAAGACAGCCTCTCGCTGTTATCTAAGGGAGGCAAATCTATATCTAAATACTTCACTGAAGTTAAATCGATTGCAGATGAATTATCTATGGAAGATGCACTTGTTTCCTTCAGCATTAACAATAAAAATTCTTAGTGGACTTGGTCCTGAATTTAATGACATCAGCGCAGCTATATGATCTCGAGACTCTCCCATTTCACTGGAAGAGTTATTTGACAAACTGACAGGCCATGAAAGCTTTCTTAAGCTTCGCACTGAGCAGCCTGTGATTTTTGTACACTACTCTCATCAATCAAACAACAATGGGAAGCAACAGTGGAAAAATCGACGAGAGCAGAACATGTTTCATACCTCTAAATCTCCAAACAACTACAACGGCTCTCGATCTCCGAGATTCAACTACAACACCAACACCAATCGATCACGGTTGCAATGCCAACTTTGCGATAAATTTGGGCACTCTGCAAAGACATGCAGGAGTAGGTTCAATAACAATCAGTCACCTCAATTAAACCTCTATGAACAGACGAACAAACAGAATAGAAGTTGGGTTTTAGACTCCGGAGCAACACACCATATCACTTCCGATTTTGATGCACTTCAATCTGTTTCATCCTTCAATGATGAACCTGGAGTTTCTCTTGGCAATGGTAATTTTATACCAACTTCACATTCTGGTACAGTTTCCTTATCTCCATCGTTTCAATTGACTGATGTGTTATATGCTCCTATTATCACTAAGAATCTAATTTCTGTTGCAAAATTCTGCATTCAAATTCATGTTTTAGTGGAGTTCTTTCCTAACCATTTTTTGGTAAATAAAGGATCTGAATACAGGTGCCATTCTCGCTCACGGCCAGAATAAAGGGAACCTGTATGAATGGAGTGATGATCAACCTTCTGCTCTTCTCTCTACCTCTTCCCCTCGACCCACTATCACCACTTGGCATCGGAGACTTGGCCATCCGCACAGTAAAACCTTGTGGTCTACATTATCTACATTTAAATTTTCTTATCTTCCTGCTCAGTTAGAATATTGCACTGCATGTTCTTGTAATAAAAGCCATCGAAAACCTTTCTTTACATCTACAATTAAAAGCTCTAAACCATTGGAACTTCTATACTCTGATGTATGGGGTCCTGCCACTATAATCTCATCTAATGGTCATAAATATTATGTTATCTTCGTTGATCATTTCTCAAAGTATACATGGTTGTTTCCTTTGAAGCATAAGTATGATGTTCTTCATGTTTTTTTCACTTTTATACCGCTTGTTGAAAACTATTTTGGACTTTCCATTACGAGCATGTTCTTTGATGGAGCTGGTGAATACACTGCTCTCAATAACTACCTAAACAATCAGGGTATTCAACACTTATGCACACCTCCTTATACTCCTCAAAGAGTAAGTCTTGCGGAAAGAAAATAGCGTCATATAATGGAGACATCTTTAACTCTGTTATCACAAGCTTTAGTACCTCTACAATACTAGTACTTTGCATGTACAACTGCGGTTTATCTTATTAATCGCATGTTAACTCCGACGCTTAAGAACAAGTCTCCTTATCAGTGCCTATTCAATGAACCACCAAACTATACCAACCTGAAAATTTTCGGATGCTTTTGTTTTCCATGGTTAAAGCCCTACACACAAAACAAATTTGATCTCAAATCAAGACCTTGTGTCTTCATTGGCTACTCCATCAAACACTATTGCTATATCTATCTTGATCCCAGCACCAATAAAACTTATCTATCAAGACATGTTGAGTTCTTTGAACATAAATTCCCATTTACCTATTTATCACCATCTACTCCTCGAATCACAGAATCATCTGTTACCTCTTGGGTAGATGTTTTTCCTATTCACCATTCCATCATTCCTCCCACAGTTGATACATTTCAAAACTATATTCCTCTTGACATATGTCCACCACCGTCTTCATGTCACCCAAACTCCCAATTCTGTAATCACTCCTTCATTGCAGGCGACTCATCCTTTGGCAGCAACAGAGGTCATCAATTAAGTTTCCACTCACCAACCAAACACCACCGCAGCTTTCACTATTCCACAAAACTCAGCTTCCATACATCCACCAGTCAACACGTCCGCTACTACTCAACCACCACCACGAATAATAGAAACCAAGTCCAGATCCATCATATACAAACCCAGAGTTCCTACTGATATATTACTCAGCCCTCCTTACATCAGCCATACATTCACCTATTTCTACCACATATAAACAAGCAGTCAAACATCCCGAGTGGAAACAAGCAATGCAATAGGAATTTGATGCTTTAATTAAGAGTGATACTTGGACATTAGTACCTGCTAGCAAAGATCAGAGTGTCATTGGATGTCGTTGGATATTTCGGATTAAACAAAATCTGATGGTTCAGTTAATCAATTCAAAGGATAGCTAGTTGCTAAAGGCTTCCATCAGCGTCCTAGACTCGACATAAAAAACACCTTTAGTCCAGTCATTAAGCAGGCTTCCGTGCGATTAATTCTAAGTCTTGCAGCTAAACTCCATTGGGATATGTTTCAGCTGGATGTGAATAATGCCTTTTTATAGGGCACCTTACATGAAGATGTTTACATGCAACAACCAATGAGTTTCATCAATACTGAACACCCGACTCATGTGTGCAAACTTAATAAAGCCATCTATGGCTTAAAGCAAGCTCCACAAGCATGGTTCACTGAGTTAAAAACCTACTTAAGGTCTATTGGGTTTCATAATTCAGTCTCTGATACATCCTTGTTTGTATTACATGATCCTCACTCTATAACTCTTCTATTACTATATGTCGACGATATGATCTTAACAGGTTCATCCAAAGAACGGATAGCTGATATATATTCCAAGTTGTCATCACGGTTGTCTTAAGGAGCTTCAACTGTTAAGCTACTTTTTGGGCATTGAAGTGAGTCGGACAAGCTCTGGACTAGTTCTTTCTCAACAAAACTATACAACTGATATTCTTCAGAAATTTGATATGCATGAGTCTAATAGCATGAAGACTGCATTATCTGCTTCCATCAAACTGATCATGAATGATGCATCTAAGACTGCAGATCCAAATTTGTTTCGGAAAGTCATTGGCGCATAGCAATATCTCTCATTTACCAGACCTAACGTTAGCTATGCGGTAAATAAACTCTCACAGTATATGCATAATCCCTCTATAACACATTGGCAATGTTGCAAAAGAATTCTCAAATACTTGAGAGGCACATCAAACATGGGAATTTTATTCAATTCCGATGCAAACTTCCACTACTAGAAATGTGTTAATCAACAACGGCCATCAGCAACGACCGCCAACGCCGTTGCAATGACTCACGACGTTCTTATGACCGCTTGGTCCGTTGCAGATGTGATATATCTGCAACGGCTTCGTTATGTCTGCTCGGGCCGTTGCTAACAAGTGGATGACGCGAATGCGGCACGTAAAGGAAACAAGTTATCCGCAATGACGTACTAAACGTTACGTCGGCCGTTGCTAATGTGATAATAATCTGCAATGGCGTACTTACGACCTCTATAGCCATTGCTCTTTAGTCAATGCACGCTTGCAGCGTGAAAATGAAATTGTTATCAGCAATGGCATAACAAAGGCCTCTTCCGCTTGATGATAAATATCATCAGCAATGGCTTACTAATGGACGAGTGAGCCGTTGTTGATAAAAATTTTTATCTCTGCGTTCACGCTCGCCCGCCCCATTTCTTCTGCTCTCTACACCGATGTTGCCATCGCCGCCGGATCGCCACCCTCACCGATGCCGATCGATCGCCGATGCCCACTCGCCGTGCTGACGCCCAATCGCCGCTCACTCAACTCTAGGTATGTCGCACCCCCCCCTCTCTCTTCCTTGTCTCCGGTGTCAAGCTTGGTTGGGCCGAAACCCTAAGGTTTCAGACTCCGGCCTCCGACGGCCGGCAAAACATCCCGCTGATGTATGTGTTGTCGTACATACACCGGTCCAGTAGTGTGATTATGGTTTAACCTTAATCACACTAATTAGGTGTTAATTTTAACCCTTAATCAGTGTGATTGGGGTTAAACCCTAATATTTATTTATTTTTTATTTAATTAGTTTAGTGTTAGGTTAATTAATTAGGATTAATTGATTAGGGTAATAATGTTTAATGTTTATAATGTTTAGATTAAATTTATAATGTTTAATGTTTAGAAATCGCATATCGGGGGGAGGAGCGCGTGACACTAGCGGCTCTATTTCATTTATCGTGCACGCGAGACACATGGTAAGTGTTATACCTTATTTTGAATTATATATTTTATTTGTTACTCTGTGTACTCATTAATGTACTTATTTTGTAAATGTAAACGACGGTGATGGATGACGAGACTATCCAGCGACCCTCCCCGATGGATATGCTTGAGCGGACTCACCGTCGAGGATATGGGGCAGGGGAGTACATCGACACCCGTGCTGCAGTCATCATGGTAAGTATATTTGTTTCAAATATGCATTATTTATTTATAATTTAAGTTTTAAGAAAAATATGAAACAAAAACCAAACTTGTGCAGGAGACCTACACCCGGATGGTGACGCAGCAGCGCGAGGGTACCCCCGAGGACTTTGACGCGGGAGCGTGGGTCGAGGCTGTAGGTGACTGGGATCACAACTGCGTCTATGGCTTTGCTAATAGTGGCCATCCGTGAGCCGTGCTCGGGCCACTTGAGGCACCGACCTCTCCAACAGTCGGTGAGTGACCCTCCACCTCCAGGATTAATGATCAGAGTAGGAGGATATCGACACTAGAGGAGACGGTCGCACGACAGAGTGAGATGATGGCTCAACAAAGTCAAATGATGGCTGAGATGCATGCCATGTTGAGGCAGATGACAGGTCAGTCCAGTGGTGTACACTCAGATCCATCGTCATCGACTCAGTCCACGTCGGTGTACACTCAAGCACTCTAGAACCCGCCAGATGATCCCGACCTTCCTCCACCGTCGTAGTGAGCTTTTATTGTTTTATGACTTGATTGACTTGGATATTGACTTGTTATATACATGTTACTTGGATATCTTAGAGATACTTGTTTTGTGACTTGTTACTTGGATATTTTCGTATCGTGTTGATACAATAGTCACCACTGGAATAATGGGCATCAGCAACGGCTTGCAACGGCTCGGCCCGTTGCAACGGATCTGTGGCAGAAAAATGCGTTGCTGATAATTTAGCAACGGATCAGCAACGGCCGCTCGGGCCGTTGCTAATAATATTATCAGCAACGGTTTTGCCATAGACACGGGGCCGTTGCTGATAATATTATTAGCAACGATCCTGTGTCCGTGGCAAACCCGTTAGTGAAAGACCGTTGCTAAGCCGTTGCTGTATGACATCAGCAACGACTTACAATACACTTTTAGTAACGGCTTTCCCACGGACCGCCGTGGGAAAGCCGTTGCTGATGACTAAAACCTACAACTGAAAAAATTTAAAATTTAAAATTTCTATTAATACATTGATACATTATCTGATACATAACTCACACACCCATACACCCATACATACACCCATACATACACCCATACATACACCCATACATACACCCATTCACACATCACAAATATACCTAGATATACATCAAAACAATTATACTTATATTTATAATTATCCACAATTGTATAAAAACTATTCAAATGCAAATTTGAAATATCAATATCCAAACAAAACAAATTAATCAAGTATAGTATCTAAGTAACAAAGTCAATATAAAAAAAAACAATAAATCTTACGATGACGATGGAGGATGGTCTGGATCATATGGCGGGGTCTGGAGTGCTTGGGTGTACACCGGCGTGGACTGACTCGAGGACGATGGATCAGATGATGCTGAGGGGATGCCTGCTCCGGTATGAGCTGAGATATTGCGTAGCATAGCATGCATCTCCGCCATCATTTGACTCTGATGCGCGACCGTCTCCTCTAGTATCCTTATCCTGGTATTATGATCATAACTGGACCTGGAGGTGGACGACCGCTCACCAGCGACCGGAGGGGTCGGTGCCCCAAGCGGGCCTAGCACGGCTCGCGCATGACCACTATCTGCAAAGCCATATACGCGGCCGTGGTCCCAGCCATCTGCAGCCTCGACCCACGCTCATGTGTCAAAGTCCTCGGGGGTGCCCCCGCGCTGCACCACCGTCTGAGTGTAGGTCTCCTACTCGAGTTTGATTTTTTGTTTCATATTTTTCTTAAAACTTAAACTATAAATAAATAATGAATAATTTAAACAAATATATTTACCATAATGTATGCAGCGCGGTTGTCAATGTATTCCCCTATCCCATGTACTCGACGGTGAGTCCGCTCAAACACCGCCATCGAGGAGGGTCGCTGGACAATCCCGTCGTCCAACACCGTCGTCTACATTTATAAAACAAATACATTAATTAGTACACAGAGTAACAAATAAAATATATAATTAAAAGTAAGGTATACTTACCAAACGGTTTGCGTGCACTACAAATGCAATAGAGCCGCCAGTGTGACGCGCTCCTCCTTCCGACATGCGATTTCAAGCCGCAGTCCTAGAAACCTCCTGCCATCGATCCATCGACCATAATGCCACGAGCTAGTCCCATATATCCGGAGTAATCCAATCGGGATCGTATCCCCGAGTCTCTACGATGTTAGTGGTCCTAGCTCGGGCCATCGCCTGGGACCGGGCTTGCTCCAGCTGCCCGTTGTACCTCGCCCGGGAAATAGCCTCCCAGGCAGCGTAAATGAAGGGCCTCTGGTCCTCGGCCCATGTATAGCGAGCCTACAAAACAATAATATCAGTACTAATATTAATCATCATACATGTATATATATAAAAAATTAATACATGCCTCAAACTCGCGCCATAGCATGTCGACGTGCTCACTGGGCACGTGAGACCACGTGGGCCATGCCCCGTGCATGTATCGTCGAATGGTAGAAGAAATGCTCCTTGGCACTTCTTTTTGCTCGAACCTGCACAACAAAAATAAAATTTAATATTATATTATGATATAATTTATTTGTAATGATTCATAATTCATGATATATTATTGCTCCCCAATCATGCTAATGAATCTACGTGACTCTGCGGCTGGTGGAGGGTGCCACCTGTTCGGCCCGCGTGCCTGCGTCTGGATGTACTAGCCTCGGCAATATCATCGGCAGGAGGATCAACAACAGGAGAATCAGCAGCATGAGTAAGTGCTGGAGTCTCACCGATCGGAGACTCCGAAGCTCTCCTGCGACGATAACCACGACCAAACATATCTGTCGAATAGACATATAATTAGATTATTATATATATAGTAAAGATATATTTAATATAAGATATACTTTACAATTATTCCTCATCATCTGAGTATTTAGGACAATTCTAATACAAAGGTTCATCGGTAGCTTTCAACATCTCGTAAAATTTTGCAGCTTCTTTATTCGACAATTCAATCTCTACCGCAGTTTGTACTTCTGTGATATCAACACCTGTAGTATCTGGTGGCACTGACGTCTCAGTAACTAGCCGATCGACATTATCATTCATGTGGAATTGACCCCAAGACTATCAAGTATCATAGTTCTATAGGAATTAGATTGACTGGATGAAGAAAAACTAGCAGAGGAAGATTCACCATGTGTCTGAACGACAGGATTGCTCGACGTCCCGACTTTACGTGACTCCCTGTGACAAGTCCATAGAAAATATCTTGTGCAAATCCTTTGCTAAATAGATGCAGAGTGACCGTTTCCGATCCAAAAATCATTCATTCAAGCAAATGCGGCACGAACATCGAATTTTATCACCGATGCTAACGAATTTACGATTCGAATAGGCGAAATTTAGGAAGTAAGTTACGCATAATCGAAACTCATTCGTTAAAGCTCCACGATCAAGACGTCGGTACAGCCAACGTGATTCTGTCGATCAATGACAATTTCTTCGGTTAATGCTTTTAGGTGAGATGGTCCTATTCCATTCGGGATTTATGTTATTCATATAGCACTAAGTATTTCTTTTAACCGTTAACTTCATTCTAAATTTCGGCAACATCTCCCTACAGTTCTCTGAATACGCATATCATCTAGGCGCGTATCGGAGAACAAGAGAGATGTTGCCGAAATTTAGAATAAGTTAACGGTTAAAAGCAAAAACTAAGTGCAATACAAATAACTATATTCCCAAATTGTCCAATCAGAGACAATTCAAGGGTTGTACGTCGTATAAAAGATCATCTACGTACTTCTATTACACGAACATACAACCCCCGAACGGATCTAAGATTTTGTTAAATCATATCCAACTTGTTGATGCGTACGTGAAATGTATCAACTCGTCGGATGGATGATTATTTTCTAAATGTTTCGAGTCAGTTCGAGTCCATAGTAGACAAGTCTGACATGAGTCCAAAGTGGACAATTCCGGCACGAGTCCGAAGTGGACGATTCCGGCGCGAGTCCACTAAGGACGACTCCGGACTAATTAACATTTTAACTAATTAATTAATATTAATCTAAAACATTTTAATTAATTTAAATAATTAACATACCATTATTAATATAAAAATTAATCTAAACTATAACAATTAATCTAAAAATTAATATAAATCATAATAATTAATCTAAAAATTAATCTAAACCCTAAAAATTAATCTAAAAATTAATCTATAAATTAAAAAATTAAATAATTAATTAAAATCCATAATTAATTGATTTCCGACGTCGGAGTCCAGTGTTCGGACACTGGACAACTATCCGGCCGCGGCCACCGGCCGAAATCCTATATTTAGGGTTTTGACCGGATTGAATGGGAAGGAAGGGGCGAGGGGCGACGAGGAATACCTGGAACAAACGGGGTGGCGGCGGCGGTCGACGACGGGGCGGTGACTTCGGCAGCGGTGGCGTCGGCGCTGGCAGCGGGCGGCGACAACAGAGGAAGAGGAAGAAGAAGGAGGAAGGGGCGGGCGTGGGCGCGTGCCCTATATAAACTTATCAGCAATGACTCACTTAACCGTTAGAACGCCGTTGCTGATAATCTAATCATCAGCAACAACTCACTAGTCCGTTAGAAAGTCATTGCTAAGGTAATTGATATCTGCAACGGCTCGCATGTCCGTTAGAAAGCCGTTGCAGATACAACATATCTGCAACGGCTTGAGCGGCCGTACGAACGCCGTTGCAAATAGCAACGGCTTGAGCGGCCGTTGCCGAATAACTAATTTCTAGTAGTGAGTTTTGATTTCGTATATTTTTTATACGATTGTGGATAATTATAATTATAAGTATAATTATTTTGATGTATATCTGGGTGTATATGTGATGTGTATGTGAATGTATGTGTATCTGAATGGATGTGTGTATGAGTGTGTGAGTTATGTATTAGGTTATAAATCTATCAATGGAATTTTCTAATTTTAAAATTTCTCAGTTATAGGTTAACATAATCAGCAACGGCTTTCCCACGGTCATCCGTGTCAACGTCGTTGCTGAAAATGTATCGTAATTCTTGGGCCACAAACTCAAAGCCGTTGCTGATGAACTACAACAACAGCTTAGGAACAACCTTTCAGTAAGGGCTTTGCAACGGCGGTCGAGCCGTTGCTGATGGCAATATTCGCAATAGTCGAAGTGTCATTGAGGAATCATTGTTGATATAAATATCAACAACAACAACGCCTCGTTGCTGAGCCTTTGATGATAACGTATCAACAATGGCTATGGACCGTTGCGGAACCGTTGCTGATAATACAATTAACAACGGCTTGAGCGATCGTTGCAGATCCATTGCTAAGTTATCAGGTATGCGATCTTCTGCAACGACTGCGTTGTAATGGGTGCAGTCGTTGCTGGCCGCTGCTGATGGTCTTCAGTAACGACATAACAACAGATCTGACCGTTGGTGATACTCGTTATTCCAGTAGTGTTCCTCATTGAAGCATACTCAGATTCAGATTGGGGAGGAGACTATGACGATCGCAACTCCACAGGTGCATATATAATCTTTCTCGGCAATTCTCCGATCAATTGGAGCTCCAAAAAGCAAAGAAGTATTTCCAGATCTTCGACTGAAGCCGAGTACGTATCCCTTGCCAAGACAGCTGCTGAGGTCACATGGCTTATTCATCTGATCCGAGAGCTCAAATACTTCCCTCTCCCCACTCCGATACTATACTGTGACAACCTGGGTTCAACAATTTTAACTAATCAGCTGAGCAGTCACAGCAGGATGAAACACATCAAACTTGATTACCATTTTGTCAGAAATCAAGTTGAAGCAAAGCTTATCTCAGTTTGTCACATTCTTGCCAAGTTACAGCTAGCTGACACCTTAACAAAACCCACAACAACAACACTATTTTTGGATCATCGGAACAAGATGGGCGTTGTTGGATGGCCCATCTAGCAGGGGGATATTAGTGGAGTTAATTTAATTCAACCATTAGAAGCTTCTCGTAGTCACATCAGCTCCAAAATATCTGAGAGCTCGTGCCATGATCTGAGCTCATAGTCATGTCTTCATGCTCCTGATTTCCCACGATCAATCACGTCTGTTTTTTTTATTCTTTGCTCTATTGCCTATAAAACCTGATGTAAACGATATCATTGTTAAATGAATCATTCTTGATTTGCTTGCATCAATTCCTAGTTCCAATAAGGATGAGTGAGTTGTGGTCCGATAGTTTCTTTGGACAACTAATGACCGTTGTGAGAGGGAGTAGTTGGAGAAAAGGCTCGGTGACCAATATGCGGTCGAGTCTTGCCATACTTGGGGAAGCCTAGTTGTTTGACCAGGCATACTTGAGGCCGCAGGGAGGGAGATTGCATAGTCAGCTATAAGACTAGAGAATTGGGTGGCATCTCGAAGGGAGCCATGACAGTTGAGTCGTTCGGAATCATTTAGAGTCACATTAAAATAGCCTCCGATGATGAAATTGTCATCCGCATTTAGAAGGAAATCTCGCATTTCAGCAAAGAATTGAAAGCCGAGCGTTGTGGGCGATGTGGCGGTCCTTAAACGCCAGCGGTCATAAAAATGCCGCATCCAAAACGATGAGTAAGTCTAGCAGCGATAAAATATCGATCGGTGCTCAAGAGGGAGGACGTCCAGACAGGATTTGACCACCAGATTGTCCATCCGATGTCATCTGGTCAAAGATTGGAGACAAGGGTTATGAGTTTGTAAAGGGAACACCTCGGGTTCTCATATCGTAAATCATCTGGTGCGTGGCCAAAAATTAGGTTTCTCCTCTTCTTGATTTCACAGTTCCACATTCTATAGAATACAAGCAGAAAAAAATCAGCTTGTGCAGTTTTGGGTGTTTTCATTTTTTTTTCTCTCCAAGGAGCGCGGGCTCCAGACTTTACCGAATCCATTTCCCCCTTGTTTTAGATGACATAAATATACCATTTTTCTTTTTTAATACATTTCATAGTTGATTGGAAGCATGATATTTTGCCATAATAACTTACTAGATTACGTTTACAAGATAAAATGAAATTTTGGAGAAATGATTAGATAGTTTCACTTTTTTACACTATTTATGGCCTATCCTTCTGTTCATTTGCTTTGTGTAATTTATTGTAATGATCTTGTAATGCATTGTCTTCCTTTGTTTTCGAAGATTATCAAATATTTTCGGACTTGTCTCTTTGTGTCATGACTTAAGCTAGAAATAAATTGAGCTATGTCCGAAAAAGGACTACTGACTAATCAAGGTAGGATGGAAGTTTGTAATCCATATCTCATGCAAAGCCTAGCCCCATGAGTTATGTAGGACTATTCAAACCTACTGGGTGACATTGTTATCAAGTTAGACTTATCACTTGTAGATGGGATCACCGGATCCCCCAAAGATGGGAATCCATGAATGTCTTTGTGGGACTAGAGATCATTGGGATGTGCAGGACCTAGTGTGTGTACGCACTGCAAGTAATTGTTGCTCTTATACAATATGTATCACTATTTGAGTTTAAACCATGTGGGCTTGCGCTATGCAACAAAATGATTCATCACATATATGAATGAGCCATAAACCATGTACAACACAAAGCATATCCTATAGACTAAAATATGTTTTTTTCTACCGATATAATTAGGAAGTTTCAACCTAAACCACCACTATATATAATGAATATGCACTATATATAATGAATATGCTGAAGGTTTGCCAGTTACCACGACCCAATATATAAATTGGTGGTCTGATATTTGGAGAAAAGGAGAGGAGAGGTTGCCAATCATGGAGAAGCCCATAGAGAAAAAAAACCAAGTATCATATTACAATGGTGCTCATCCTCTAAGCTAAGCAAGCCGAGATAATATAATGACACTATAAAAAAAATAGGGTATCACCAACGGACTAAATCTGTTGGTAATACTCAAAAATCCGTTGGTATACTATTACCAACGGATTGTCGTTGGTGTTGCCATACTAGGTATTACCAACATATATTATTATATATGTTGGTAATACTAACAGATACACTTTCGTTGGTATTACCAATAGATTTCACCAACGGAGTAATTAATCCGTTGGTAATACGAACGAAAAGAACCGTTGGTATTATTCATAGGTATTACCAACAAATATACTATCGTCGGTAATACTAAGTGATAGGCATTGGTAATATCAATGGGGATCTTCGTTGGTAATACATTTTATAATCAAAATATCCTATATACAACCCATATGAAATTTCATAATTAAAACTCATATTTTCCTATATACAACCATTCAAGAAACCAATCACACATATCAAATTTCTGATTATCCAATCACACAAATATGTATACAACCACTCAAGAAAATTAAACTCATATTTTCATAACCAAAATCAAATAATATTGTCATTTTCATAACCAAAACAACTAGTATCAAGCATCTACAATCGAATATATAGTGTATCAAACAAATACAAAAATACATATCATACCTTACTAAAAGTCAAATCTTTCCTAACAAAAGTTAAATTTTCGTAACAAAATTAACAACCAAGATGAAAATAATAACCAAGATGGTGGAGGTGGAGGTGGAGGTGGAGGTGAAGATGAAGGTGAATATATTGATTGCAAATTAAGAGTTGACTGAAAAGTCGAGTTGTGTTATACTGTCGAATGGAACTATGAGAGTCGTAAGAAATGTGTGTATAATGATTGGGAACCAAGATGATCATGTAAAAACAACATCCACTTAGAAGAATTACCTGGACCGATCCAAGGATGTAGACTGCCGAATAGTGTTGACCGTGAATAACCATATCAGCTACCATCGCAAGTGGTATGGTAAGCGACATGCCTAATGTAATTATATAAAAACTACAAGCATATAATTCATCAACACTCTGTCAGACATGTACCAGAAGTAATCTGAAAGTACACTCCCCACAAACCCATTAGCAAGGACTACTTCATCCATTTTAACAGAGCGAGGTATCGTGAACTTTGGCTCAATCCCTAATGCAGTCAATGGCCAAACTGCAAAGATGGAAAACAAAAAAAATATTTAGAATAAAATATGTAAAAAGTTAGCAAGTTTACATAATTGAGCAAAGCATTTTATATAAGAAACCTTTCCAGAAATAAAAAAGATTGATTACGTAATTTTTTATTGGTAGGGAACTTGAGTACCTTTATATTAGCAACAATAGTAATACAAACATACAGAAATAGAAGCATGAACATAGATTCAACATAACAGAACAAAATGCTCAATGAAACTTCACAATACTAGGATTTTATTGCCTAGCATGAAAATGTTAAGTAGTTAGAAAAGAAAGCATTTCTCAAGAACTAAAAACAGACCTGTGCAATGCCAGATAGATAGATATGTACCTCTGAAACTCCATTTTACGACTTAAAGATTAAATAGTGGATTCATTACAAATTTAGGCTTTGTTTCATCATCTAAAATTTAAATCAAATTTCTAACTATTGTAAAGCAAACCTTGCAAAAGAAGTTCCCACTTCCCAATTATATGAATGCAGCATTTCTTTTTTTTTTTCTTTGAGAAGGAAACTGCATACCATTCATAAGTAATGAAGAGTTACAGTGATAGGTGAGAAGTAGATAAAGTAATCAAATACAAAAACAACCAAAAACAAGTAAAAAAGAATAAACAATAAACCCCACAACTTCCCTAACAGATTCAGCAAACAATTAGGAAGAACATAATCTAAAGAAATTTGCCGCCGACACGTAAAGCAAGTTCCTGAGAACTAGAACAAACATTCTGAAACGCTCTTGAATTCTTCTCAAACCAAATGAACCAACTCCAGATTAACATCAATCACAACTGAGCCTTCCCAACACCAATAGCAGTATGCGGTGAGTGAGCAAACCCGAGAGATACAAAGGGTGAATTTATAATTGACAGGTTGCACTTCCAGCCACGGCGAGTGAAGGAGCAAGCAGAAAATAAATGAGCGTGGAAAGCAGCATTTCTTTATTTGAGGAGATCAGTCATTGTGAAAGCAAGAAATTGTATATCGAAAATTCATAATAGTTCATCACCATTGGTTATTTATGGTATGAAATCCAGATCATATCTCAAGATGCATCAGCTAGAGCTATTGTTAAGCCCTGAAAATTAATTAAATGATTAATATTAGTAGTCGGGGGACTGTTTTGTAATAATTGATGTTCGGGGGTATTTTTGTAAAAGGGTGTGATTAATCACTTATTTAAGTCGCCCTAATCCCTTTTTGTCTCGTAGTTGTTGCCGACGTGTACCACGGAGATCGAGAGCACGTGGCGGATCGTAGCGGCGGTGTGCGACTTTGAAGAATCCGGAAATTATCCGGAGTTGGTGGACATTGAGGTAGGATTCCCGCCCTACTCCTCTCTTTCCCTTTTCGTGTAGGGTAACCTCGGTTTAGGATGAGATTTCGCATGGATGTTTTGTAGATTTTCAGATCTGAAATCTCTTGTTGTTCCTCCAAGATTTGACGTATTCTTGGTTATTGAAATTTTTCGATCTGAGATATTGTTGTCGAATTGAGATTTTTTTTTCGTCGTTGCTTCGGTCGGCGGACTGCTCGCAGACCGAGCTGGAGACCCGATCGGCCTTGTCAACGCGGTGTCGCCAGGCACGACATCGCGAGTCGCTGTGAGCGCGACATCACGCGAGGGGCGCGACCGGCCGGATCTGGGACCGTCGCCGCCTCGCTCTTGTCATCGCCTGTTTGTAGGGGCGGCGACGATCGGTGGTGTCGATCGGCGAACCACCATCGCCGGTCGGATCCAACAAGTGGCGGTGGCGGTGAGATAGAGGAGGTGCTGGTGAATAATTTGGGTGAAGAGGTGAAGGAGTAGATTATATCAGCGTTATATAGTTTGTAATAGTGTTATCTTTATATATATCGGGTTATTATTATTTAGTAACTGTTTTAGATAAATAACGCTATTATATATAATGAGTTGGCTTTATGTAATGTAGTTGGTTTCATTGCAGTTAAGTAGTGATTTATGGATTATAGCACTGTTACGAATGTTGTAACCGAAACTTAATTAAGTTATTATTTTGGAATAGTCGTTGATATTTGAAATATTATTTTGAGGATTTATAGTTGGTCAAAATTAGTCATATTATATATGAATTTGTACTTACTCGGCGTCCTTAAATTATTGGTGAAGTCAGTTTCACCGTTTGACTTTCAGATGTTGAAAATAGTAGGTATTCATTGCCTCGTTTTGCATGCCGAGCCGGAAAACGTTATTTTAAATGTTTTTATGATTCAATCAGAGTTGTTTTGTGTATTATTCTTGATAAGATGAATCCCATCCAAGATCGATTGTTACCCTATGTCGAAATATTATTTTGTTGTTCTATTCCGTTGAAAATTGATATCTACTACCGTTGAAGCTCCTTATGCATATTATTGATACATGTTGAAGCATGATATTTTCATATGCTTATTAGTTGAGGATGCTAGTAAAGAAAGTTGCATGTCGTATCTGTGGGTAACATCATTATGTAGTCGTTTATATATTTAATTCATATATGATGTCATGATTACTAACATTCTTCATTAGTTGAGTTGTACTAGTGTAAGTCATTGACATGTTGCATTGTTGATCTACTATTGGGCGGTGGCCCTGGACAATATTTATTATTGCCTGAGGTGTAGGGCAAGTGACATCGGTGATCACCTATTTACCACACGGGTGCATGTGTGCCGTGGAGGTGTTAGACGTCGGCGGACTACCTATTTGGATAGTCGCATCTCCAGCTGGAGCGGGCTTGAGGTGCCATTCTTGGAGGTGCGAGAGTGCGGGGGAACCCAATGTCCACTACGCTCTTGATTGAGTCTATGACCTTGCACATATGTAGATAATAGTTGACATACTTGTTGAATCATAACTTCTGTTGAATACCATGACATAATAGCATATTGTTGAAATCCTCTTCAGCCTTCTGCTGATTGTTGTTGTTTTTGCCTCAGACCCTCAGGTATGACGACATTTCCTTATGGGGTAGCTAGAGTATTAGAGGAGGAGACGTCTTCCGCATGCTATCTTAGTTTCTTATCCCTTTAGTTGAACTGTTAAATTCTATTAACTATTGGACTTGTTTAGACTTTTGGACTGAACTTTGATCTCTTTTTCCTAGATGGACTATTGAACTTTCATTATTTGTGATGTTGGACTGTTGTTTTGAAATTGAGTAGTGAATCTGGTTGTAATTTAAATTTCGTACACTTGTTATTATTGTTCTGTTGCTAGTTGAACTTCTCCTAGGCGAGGTCCCTTATCTAGGGATAAACCAAAGCGGGGATGTAATAGCTATCATAAATATAAGAATGCTGAGATGCCACAACCATTAAATAGACCATGTGTCATTGCCGAAAGAAGACCAAAACCGTCTCCCACAAGATACCACTTCCCATTACTGCAAACAACATGTTCATGGATCTAGTATCATAAGGTCCAATACAAAATGCTATAAGATTCATAAATTCCAAGTATTATATCTATGAAACAAATGCCAATAGCTACCTTCTGGATGGCACTAAACATAATCATCTATAAATTTTGCCTTTGGAAATATTTTGGCTAAACCCATAGTTCCATCTTATCTACAGAGAAAGTTCAACTAATGGATTTCAAGGGGATTGAACCTACTCAAACAGGTTATATTGTACATAAATGTAGGATAAAGGTTATCAGATGATTGTCAACACAATATTCGCTAAAGTACTGGTAAACAACATCATTTCACACATTATGATAATGGGTAAAAGCCTAATAGCTCTGTGGCAAGACACAAAAGGTTAGAGCTAGAGAATAATAAACCTGGCAAATTGTATGGTTACTTACTATACCATATATGGAGCTGATATCTTCTGCCATCAGCTATTACCACTTTGGATACACTAAAAAACATTGTAGATGCAACATAAAACAGAAAGAACGTAGCATTTTTGACATTGGACCAATATTAGACCGGATGAGAATTCAAAATTCAGAATTCAGGTAAAGAATAACATGGATAATATTTTCTAGGCGGTCATTGCATCTGTGTGCCTGAGACTGTCTGTCACCTTCAGGTAAGCCCCAAGGACTCTCTCTCCTTGGCACAGGCATAGTGCTCATCGTTCTCTACTTCAATAAATAGCTGCCTCCACTTGTCAAATACAGTCTGCAGTAACATTGAGTATACCGTAAACTAACCACCGTAGATAAATATATATAAAGATAGTTCCAATTTTGAGAAGCAATACATTTCAAATCCCCGTCAGAACTTAAAAAACAAGACTATTTAAGCAAAGAACGAGACACAAAGATGATGAGGCATAAAAAGTACAGGACTGCAGTTTATTTAGCTCTTAAACAGTCAAAAACAAGAGAAGAACCAACGAAAGGCTAGGGAAGATGTGTAAGTTTTCTTCATGCCCACTCTAAATAGGCAATGGTGACGATGACACAGGTTGGTGACATAATCTCCAAGCACAGTCGAGACAGATCCAATCTATCCTCATGTACCACTAATAGGAATATTAGAAGGAAGCAATCGAGAGCGCACAAAATTCGTTAGAAGCAATTAATTTTTATCAAGAAACTGGGCTATGCATACGATTTGAGGAGGCCATGGAGGGGAGAGAGCTAACCACAGATTTGGAAGGAGAAGTGCTCCGCCAGAACCGTGCCCTCGGTGAGAGTCACAGATAGAGAGAGGGTTGCAGAGAGCACCGACTGTGAGAATTAGGGTAGGGTCGTGCGCGAGAGAGGAAAATAAAATGAAATAAAAATAAAATAATCATAGAGTTAATAAAATAAACAGTGTCGGATGTGAGAATTAGTTGGTCGGCTGAAAAATAAGGAATTTAAAAACTTGTAGGCTAATTAGCAACCAATTTTATATTAGTTGGTAATTGCGTTGGTAATACCAACGAATTAAATCCCTTGATAATATATCTGTTGATGATATCCTATTTTCTTGTAGTGTGAGAATAGCATGCAGGAATTATGGTGAGACTATCACTAGGTCTTTACACTCCCCCCCCCCACATATTTTAATGATCCAATTGGAAGAACTTTAGAAGACGAATCCAGATGCTTCATTAGAAGATCTTGAGACACCTGGCCTGGGTTGATGATGAACCACGGCCTATTTCGCTGAAGTTTGAAGATGCATACCAGGTTCATATGTGCTCACAACTCATTTGTTGCATGTTGTGTTATTGTTTCCCCACTTAAGAAGGGTTTATTGTATCATTCTAATGTGATTTGTCTTCTCTTTTATAGGAGTTTTTTTTCCTATAAGTTGGATCCTCAGTCACACTTTTATTAGACATCAAATTTGTTAAGTAGCAGAGTAATGAGATTACCTTCCAATGCAGATACATATATCATCACGTTCCAAATTTATCTTCATCAGCTTTGTTGTTGTAATGTGTTTTTGAGGATAGTAGGATACTGTTTTTAGTTTGTTGTTTAATTCAGTCTCTATCTTGAACTATGATTTTGTTAAGATACCAAGTCAGCTTCATATGATGTAATAATATAGATAAGTAGATTTACCATTTTGTACTTCTCAGTGTAATAACATTTAGAGGGTATTTTAGTACTTTACTAATGTTAGTTAATAATGTAAACACAACTATAAATGTGGCGTGTTAGTTCAAACGAAAGGTTAATTGAGTTAACCTCCTTTTACCACTTTGACCTCATTTTGTTTTGTATTCAATAATGAATTAGGGAAGAACAGCTTCTTCCCTCCTTTCAATTCCATCTTCCGTTTGATCATCATGTCCAATCTCCATCATGGTATTAGTGTGGTAGAAATTGGTCTGAAGAAAGGATACAAGATTCAATTTGAAGAGATCGACAGAGAGCAGACAAGAGAAACAGGAGATCACAGGCAGCGCAATCTCAAACAGGGGAATCGAGGAGCATACTTGAGAGCGGATCAGTGGAGTTCACCGGAATCGAAGATAATCCATATATCCTCTAGGGAAACGACAATCCAAGTGTGGCGTTGTGTCGATCCAATTGACAGGACACAAAAACTACCTGTCATGGAAAACATCAATGCAGATTGCCCTATCGGCCAAAAACAAGGTAGGGTTCGTCAATGGATTGATCGAACCGCCTGAGGAATCAGCTCCGAGATATGGGGCTTGGAGAAGATGCGATGACAAGGTGAAATCCTGGATTCTCCAGTCGATTTCATCAACCTTGAGCCCAAGCATCATCCATGCAAAGACGACGGCTAACATGTGGTCCGACCTAGAGAAGTGATTTGGCAAGACAAATGAACCAAGGATCTTTGAACTTTAGTTGTAAATCACAACCATAAAGCAAGGTAATATGTCAATGTCAACATATTATATGAAATTCAAATGCTTGTGGGATCAACTAGAAGCTATAGGAAGTGGTTCGGGATGTGATTGCATGGAAAAGGGAAAAATGCGACAGTTTCTCATGGGGATAAATGAAAGTTATATGGGGATTAGAGGTCAGATCCTTCTAATGAAACCCCTACCTGATATAGCTCAGGTATACTCAATTCTCGAACAAGAAGAATCCCAAAGAGCTGTCGGGATGAATAGAAATCAGGTAGTTGAGAGTGTAGCTCTTAATAGTACCTACCAAAATCAGAATAAATTTGGAAAGGGAAAAGGATTACCTTTTCAGAAAAAGTTCAGCAGCAATGTTCAAAGCCTGGCCACACCAAAGACAATTGTTACTGGTTACATGAATTTCCTCCCGGGCATAAATGGCACAAGGGGTAACCAAAATCAGAACAACAATATAGTAAAACATTTAATCCCAAGGCAATGTCAATTGAGAACACAAAATAATGTAGTCAGACACATATTGCTTTATCAAGTAGTTCAAAACCAGATGACATGTTAGCTGAATTCTACGAGGGACAACTACAAAGCTTGATCAATTTGCTGTAGCCATTGTAGATTCTACGACCGTTTGTGTCCAACACCGTTGCAATGCCGTCGCAGAATGATGTCGAGCAATTGCCGTCGCAGCGCAGAGGTTCTGCAACGCGCTGTTCAGCGACGGACGTTTCTGACAGCGTTTAGCCATCGTAGAAGGCCTTCTGCGATGGTTTTGTGACCGCTTCTTCCGTCGCAAAAGTCCATTTTCCTAATAGTGATTCTCCAAAATGGAGGGAAAAAATGAGGAAAATGAGTTAAATCAGTTGATGATACAATCCTCAGAAACAAGGCAGAATGGTTTTACTAGAAAGAGTAAAAGGGTATCTAGAAAACCAATAGGTTGCAAGGAAATCAGTATTATATCCAATGTCTAAGTACATCGATTCACAAATGTTACCTGATGCATATAAAAGTTTTTTAACCTTCATTGATGCCAATTATGACCCAGAAAACTATAAAAATGCAATTCAAAGTCCTGTTTGGAAAAAGTCAATGCGGGATGAAATTACTGTTGTAGAGGAAAACAATACCTGGGAATTGTGTGAACTGCCACCAGGAAAGAGAGCTATAGGGTGCAAATGGGTATTTCGCACAAAGTTCAAACCAAATGGTGAGAGAAAAATACAAATCCAGATTAGTTGCTAAGGGCTTCACACAAGTAGAAGACATTGACTATGTGGAGACATATGCTCTTGTTTCAAAGATGACTACAGTGAGAGCCTTGATAGCTATTGCCATAACTGAAGGATGGCCAATGACACAACTAGATCTAAGTAATGCCTACTTACATGGAGAATTGAATGAAGAAGTCTACATGGTGAAGTCTCCTGGTTATGGCAATGAAGATGATAAAAGGTATGCAGATTGCTAAAATCTATCTACGGACTCAAACAAGCAGGGAGGCAATGGTTTGCAAAGTTGTCAAGTAGCATAACCTCATTTGGATATACAGTGCTATACCGATACTTGCATGTTCATTAGGAAAAATAACAACAAGACAGTCATAATGTTGGTATATGTCGATGATATAATACTGACTGGGAATGATGAAGAAGGTAAACTGAACATGAAGAAATATCTCTGGAGTCAATTCAAAATTAAAGACTTGGGTAATCTATCTTATTTTTTTGGTTTTGAAATTTAAAGAAACAAATCTGGCACTCACATATGTCAGAGAAAATACATCTTGGATCTCTTGAATGAGATGAAACTAATAAATTGCAAAGCCCAGGATACTCCTATGTAGGTGAAAGGCAAGAACAATACTGAAATTGTGGAAACATAACTATCACCAGAAAATAGATGTGGATTCCAAAAATTAATAGGCAAGCTTCTTTACATGCATCATCGTTACCGGGCCAAACATAAGCTATAGTGTACATACACTAAGTCACCATACTAAACAACCAAATTAGTCACATATGAAAGTTGTAGTAAGGATACTGAAATATCTAAAAGGAGGACCTGGTCCTAGACTATTCTATGCATCAGTACCCATTACATGCGTAACTAGGTATTGTGTTGCTGATTGGGGCATCTGCAATCCCACTAGAAGATCTATAACAAGATATTGTGTAAAATTGGGATCTGCATTAATAAATTGGAAGTGGAAAAAATAACTCACTGGCAGCAAATCAAGTGCTGAAAGTGAGCTTAGAGCACTTTCCAATGCCTCAACAGAGCTTGTTTGGATCACAAACATGTTGAATGAAATTGGGATTAAGTTTAAGCTACCTGTTACATTATATTGTGATAATTAAAGTGCTTTGCACATCACAACTAACCTGGTATTTTATGAACGTATCAAACACTTAGAGGTTGATTGTTACTATGTAAGGGAGAAATTTCAACAAGGTCTAATTGTTCCTGCTTATATCTCCAGCAAATGCTAGGTAGCTGACATATTAACCAAAGCATTACCTGCCAAAGAACATAAGAGCTTCCTTATCAAGTTAGGTCTAGAGAATATGTTCTCCAGGACCAACTTGAGGGGGGAGTGTTGAGATACCAAGTGAGCTTCATTTGATGTAATAATCACTACTAGAAAAATGGGCATCAGCAACGGCTGATGCCGTTGCTGAGCCGTTGCTGAAGAGCATCAGCAACCCGGAGCCATTGCAATGGAGCCGTGGCAGAAAATCGCGTTGCTGATAACTTAGCAACGGATCAGCAACGGCCCGAGCGGCCGTTGCTAAAAATATTATCAGCAACAGTTTTGCCACGGACCCGGAGCCGTTGCGGATAACATTAATAGCAACGGCCGCTGAGTCCGTAGCAATGCCGTTAGTAAAATCCCGTCGCTAAGCCGTTGCTGTAGGTCATCAGCAACGACTTTCGATACACTTTTAGCAACGGCTTTCCCACGGACGGCCGTGGGAAAGCCGTTGCTGATGATGTGAACTTGGTAACGAAAAAATTTAAAATTTAAAATTTCCATTGATTCATTGATACATTATCTGATACATAACTCACACAGCCATACACTCATACACACATTCATTCACCACATCACAAATACACCAAGATATACATCAAAATAATTATATTTATATTGATAATTATCCACAATAGTATAAAAACTATTCAAATGCAAAATTGAAGTATCAATATCCAAACAAAATAAATTAAACAAGTCCAATATCTCAGTAACAAAGTCAATATAAAAAAATCTCACGATGACGATGGAGGATGGTCTGGATCATATGGCGGGGTTTGGAGTGCTTGAGTGTACACCGGCGTGGACTGACTCGAGGATGATGGATTAGATGATGCCGAAGAAATGTCTGCTTCGGGATGACCTGACATGTTGCGTAGCATAGCTTGTATATCCGCCATCATCTGACTCTAGCGCTCCATTATCTCAGTCTGACGCGCGACCGTGTCCTCTAGAGTCCTTATTCTGCTACTATGATCATAACTGGATCTAGAGGTGGACGGCCGCTCACCAGCGACCGGAGGGGTCGGTGCCCCAAGTGGCCCTAGTACGGCTCGCGCATGACCACTATCTGCGAAGCCATATACGCGGCCATGGTCCCAGCCACCTGCGGCCTCGACCCACGTTGCTGCGTCAAAGTCCTCGGGGGTACCCCCGCGCTGCACCACCGTCTGGCTGTAGGTCTCCTACTCGAGTTTGATTTTTTGTTTAATATTTATCATAAAACTTAAATTATAAATATATAATGAATAATTTAAACAAATATATAGTTACCATAATGTATGCAGCGCGGTTGTCGATGTACTCCCCCGTCCCATGTGCTCGATGGTGAGTCAGCTCAAACACCGCCATCGGGGAGGGTCGCTGGACAGTCCCGTCATCCGACACCGTCGTCTACATTTACAAAACAAATACATTAATTAGTACACATAGTAACAAATAAAATATATAATTAAAAGATATACTTACCATACGGTTCGCGTGCACTGCAAATGCAACAGAGCCGCCGGTGTGACGCGCTGCTCCATGCTATTTCTAGCCGCATTCCGAGAAACCTCCTGCCATCGATCCGTCGACCATATTCCCACGAGCTGGTCCCATATATCCGGAGTAATGCAATCGGGGTCGTATCCCCGAGTCTCCGCGATGTTAGTGGTCCCAGCTCGGGCCATCGCCTGGGACCGAGCCTGCCCCAGCTGCCCGTTGTACCTTGCCCGGGAAATAGCCTCCCAGGCAGCGTAAATGAAGGGCCTTTGGTCCTCGGCCCATGTATAGCGAGCCTGCAAAATAATAATATCAGTACCAATATTAATCATCATGCATGTAGAAAAAATAATAATACGTGCCTCAAACTCGCGCCATAACATGTCGACGTGCTCGCTAGGCACGTGAGACCACGTAGGCCATGCCCCGTGCATGTATCGTCGAATAGTAGAAGAAATGCTCCTCGGCACTTCTTCTTGCTCGAACCTGCACAACAAAAATAAATTTTAATATTATATTATGATATAATGAATTTGTAATGATTCATAATTCATGATATATTACCGCTCCCCAATCACGCTAATCAATCTACGTGACTCTGTGGCTGGTGGAGGCTGCCACCTGTTCGGCCCGCATGGCCAACTGCGTCTGGATGTACTAGCCTCGGCAGTATCATCGGCATGAGGATCAGCAACAGGAGGATCAGCAACATGAGTAAGTGTAGGAGTCTCACCGATCGGAGACTCCGAAGCTCTCCTGCGACGATAACCACGACCAGACATATCTGTCGAATAGACATATAATCAGATTATTGTATAAATAGTAGAGATATATTTAATAAAATATATACTTTACAATTATTCCTCATCATCTGAATAATAGTCTTCGAATTCTTCCTCTTCTTCATCTTCTTCATCTTCTTCATCTCCAGCTTCCTCAATTTCATGATCGTCATCATCAGCATATTCAACTTCTAATTGAATTGACGTTGTGTCTGCATCCTCGAGTATTGGAATAATATGATCTACAGCAGGAGGATCATCTTCTTGATAGAAACCATGTGTCATATCAGGTATCAACTCATTTTCTCCTACTATCGGATCAATTTTTCCTCTACCTTTTGTCTTACAGACTACACGCCAATCTACTCTATCTTTATTTCAAGCCGGATACTTCGCGTAATATACTTGTTCGGCTTGTGATGCCAATATAAAAGGCTCATTTGCTGCCAATTTAGATTTGTAATTAACCTCAACAAGTTTGTATTTTGGATGAACTTTCATGCCCCTTTCTGTTGTATCGAACCAATGACATCTAAATAGAATAACTGATTTCAAGCCGAAGTAGTGCAACTCTATCACTTCTTCCACCAGTCCATAAAAATCCATATCACATTCAACATAGGTTGTCCCTTTCACACAGACCCCAGCATTCATCGTCTTCTTTGTAAATGCATATTCAACCGTGTGAAATTTATACCCATTAACAAAATATCCGCTATAGCACGACACAAGTCGCGACGGTCCACTAACAAACTCAAATATTCTTTCATCTATTTCAGCTCTGTGATCTTTGCTGTAAGTCTGAATCCAAGTAGGGAAATCACGATTCCGTAATCTCTCCAATTCTTCATCGTTGTGAATAGAGTATTTTTGCACCATCTCAATGTCAAATATTTCAATGAATTGTTCAATCTCTGGACAATTGAGTAATACATACAAGTGTGCCAAATGATACTCTTCCTCGCTTAAGTGTCGAGATGGACGAGAACCAAAAGCACGACCAGAGTGACAAAATATATTTAAACGTCCAGCTGAATGTCGAACACCCCCGTCGTCGTTACGTGGAAGACGATCAAATCTTGTCTGTACTGTCGATTCAAAGTAAAATGAGCAGAATGTTAAAATTTCTTGGATGATATACGATTCAGATATTGATCCTTCAACAGCTGCGTTGTTCTTTACTTTTTTCTTCAGACGATTCATGTATCTTTCAAATAAGTACATCCACCGATATTGAACGGGGCCACTAACTCGTGCCTCGTATGGCAAGTGTATCGGTAGATGCTCCATCGAGTCAAAAAATGCAGGAGGGAAAAACTGCTCGACTCGTGCCTCCACTAACTCGTGCCTCGTATGGCAAGTGTATACGATTCATGATTTCAACAATATTATTTTAAAGTGTTGACATATCTTCGACTCGAAGGACATTGCACAGATGTTTCTAAAAAACATACTTAATTCAGTCAACGGATCCCAAATATTATCAGGTAGAAGATCTCGAAATGCGATCGAAAGTAATCTCTGCATGAATACATGACAATCATGGCTCTTCATCCTTGATATTTTGCAATCATCGACGTTCACACATCGAGATAAGTTTGAAGCATATCCATCGGGTAATCTGAGTTCTTTTACCCATTGACAAACATCTTTGATCTGTTGTTTATTTAACACATATAGGGCCTTCGGTTTCAGATATCGTCCGTTTACCTCTTGTAACTCCAACTCAGGTCTTTTACAAAGATTTTCATATCATGTCGGGCTTTGACATTATCTTTAGTTTTTCCGGAAATATCCATCAAAGTGTTGAAAATATTATCAAACACATTTTTTTCAATGTGCATGACATCTAAATTATGTCGAATCAATAATGAACTCCAATAGGGCAATTCCCAAAAGATACTTTTTTTCACCCAGTTATGTGTTTGGCCAAAACCTGACACTCTTTCATTGCGACCAAATACTATATCTGGAAGTGCTGAAACACGTGCTAATATTTGTTCACCAAACAACATCGGTGGTGGCCCATCTCTTTCAACTCTGCCCTTAGTAAATTTATTACGATTCCTTCGATACTGATGATTAACCGGTAGGAATCGACGATGACAATCAAAGAATGAGATTTTTCGTCCGTTCTGAAGACTGATTGATTTAGAGTGTTCCATACAATACGGACAAGAGAGTCGGCCATGAGTGCTTCAACCAGACAACATGCCGTACGCCGGAAAATTATTGATTGTCCACAAGACCGCGGCCTTTAAATTGAAGTTTTGCTTCCGATGACAATCATAAGTGACAGCTCCCTCAGTCCACAATGTTTTCAATTCATCTATCAAGGGTCTGAGAAATATGTCAATTTCTTTTCGCGGACCCTTAGGACCCGGAATAATCATCGAAAGATAAATAAATTCATCTTTCATACACATTGACGGTGGCAAATTATAAACTGTCAGCAGCACTGGCCAAACTGAATAAGGAGTTGCAGAATGTCCAAACGGATTAAAACCATCTGTGCACAATCCCAATATGATATTTCTAGTATCCCTAGCAAATGAAGGATAACATGTATCCAAATGTTTCCATGCTTCACTGTCAGATGGATGAGTCATTACTGTATCATCACGACTTCTTGCATGCCAACTCATGTAGGGGGCTGTCTTTTACGACATGAAAAATCTTTGAAGCCTCGGTGTTAGTGGAAAATACTGAAGCACCTTAAACGGGATATTTTTTTGTCGGACCGATTTCTTCTCCTTGTAACGAGGATGTTGACATACAGGGCATTTATCCAACTGCACATTTTCTTTATAATATAAAATGCAGTTATTTTGGCATGCGTGTATTTTTTCGTACCCAAGCCCCAATTTTCTCATCAGCTTTTTAGTTTTATAAAAAGTAGGCTCAAACTTGTTATCAGTAGGCAGCATTCCATTAATCAATCCTGCAATCCGATCATACGCAACTCCGCTGAATTACAATCGGCCTTGATGTTTAAAAGCTGTGTCATTGCTGAAAACCTAGTGTATTTAGGACAATTCTCATACAAAGGTTCATCGGCAGCTTTCAACATCTCGTAAAATTCTGCAGCTTCTTTATTCGGTAATTCAATCTCTACCGCAATTTGTACTTCTGTGATATCAATCGCTGTAGTATCTGGTGGGACTGATGTCTGAAGAACTGGCCGATCAACATTATCATTCAGGTGGAATTGACCCCCAAGACTATCAAGTATCATAGTTCTATAGGGATTAGATTGACTGGATGAAAAATCACCAACAGAAGAAGATTCACCATATGTCTGAACGACAGGATTGCTCGACGTCTCGACTTCGCGTGACTCCCCGTGACAAGTCCATAGAAAATATCTTGGTGCAAATCCTTTGGTATATAGATGCAGAGTGACAGTCTCCCGATCCAAAAATCGTCCATTCGAACAAATGCGGCACAGACATCAGATTTGATCACCAATGCTAACGAAATTTCGATTCGAATAGGCGAAATTTAGGAAGTACGTTACGCCTAATCGAAACTCATACGTTAAAGCTCCACGATCAAGACGTCGGTACATCCAACTTCGATCAGCCGACATGATTCTGTCAATCAATGACAATTTCTTTGGTTAATGTCTTTAGGTGAGATTGTCCTATTCCATTCGGGATTTATGTTATTTATATTGCACTAAGTACTTATTTTAACTGCTAACTTCATTCTAAATTTTGGCAGCATCTCCCTATAGTTCTCCGAATACGCATATCATCTGGGCGCGTATCGGAGAACAAGAGAGATGTTGCCGAAATTTAGAATAATTAGTTAACAGTTAAAATAAAAACGTAAGTGCAGTACAAATAACTATATTCCCAAATTGTCCAATCAGGGACAATTCAAGAATTGTAAGTCGTATAAAAGATCATCTACTTTTTTTACACGAACATACAATCTCCGAACGGATCTAAGGTTTTGCTAAATCATATCCAACTCGTCGTTGCGTATGTGAAACATATCAACTCGTCGGATGGATGATTATTTTCTAAATGTTTCGAGACAGTTCGAGTCCATATTGGACAATTCCGACACGAGTCCAAATTCGACGATTTCGGCAAGAGTTCGAAGTGGACGATTCCGGCGCGCGTCCGAAGTGGACAATTCCGAAATTAATCTAAACCCTAAAAATTAATCTAAACCCTAATAATTAATCTAACAAATTAAACAATTAATCTAAATAATTAATTAACATATATATATAAAAAAATATATAAATCTGCTATTTCCGGCGCTGGAGTCCGGTGGAATCCGGCGTCGGCGTACAGTGTCCGGACAGAGTGTTCGGACACTGTAAAAGCTCCGGTGGCCGCCATCGGCCGACCGCCGCCGGCTGAAACCCTAAAAATAGGGTTTCGGTCGGATTTCCCGTCGGTCGCAACGGGAAGAGACGGCCGGAAGGCGATGATTACCTGAAATCGGCGGTCGAGGACGGACGGCAGCGTCGACAGCAGTAGCTCGGCGTCGGCAGCGGCGGCGAGAGGCGGGAGGAGGAGGCGGCGGCGGCAGTAGCGGGAGGAAGAAGGGTCGGGCGCGATCTGCGACCTATATAAACTTATCAGCAACGGCTCACTCGCCCGTTAGAAAGTCATTGCTAATAAGTTATCATCAGCAACGGCTCACTTGTCCGTTAGAAAGCCGTTGCTGATAATTAAAATCATCAGCAACGACTCGCGTGTTCGTTAGAAAGCCGTTGCAGATACAACATATCTGCAACGGCTTGAGCGGCCGTAAGAATGCTATTGCAAATAGCAACGGCTTGAGCGGCCGTTGCTGATAACCGTTGCTGAAGACTCAATTTCTAGTAGTGAATATAGATAAGTAGATTTACCATTTTGTACTTCTTGGTGTAATAACATTTAGAGGGTATTTTAGTACTTTACTACTGTTAGTTAATAATGTAAACACAGCTATAAATGTGGCGCGTTAGTTCAAACTAAAGGTTAACTGAGTTAACCTCCTTTTACCACTTTGACCTCATTCTGTTTTGTTTTAAATAATGAATTGGGGAAGAATAGCTTCTTCCCTTCTTTCGATTCCATCTTCCTTTTGATCATCTAAGAGTCAGATTGTGTCCAATCTTCATCGGACTCTATCTTGAACTATGATTTTTAAGTGATGATATATGTTCCAAACTTCTTCTAGTTGAAATTACCTGTATTGTGCTATTGTTTGTTTCGGCGCACACACAATTCAGGGGAACAATGGACAAACCTGTTAGAATGTTCAATATAGAGATTATCAGCACTCAGATGTCATGCCTCAAAATCGAATCACGTGATCGCCAGAGTGCGGACAGACACTCCGAAGTCTAAATCATGCAATTACACTTAACCATACTGTTAAGGGACCAAAGTTTAAATATAATGTATTATTGGACCATAGTGTAATTGACCTTGTATTATATATATTAGTAGAGGGGGCTATCAAGATAAATTAAGTTTTCCTTCTCCCCTAATTTTCATATGGTATCGGAGTCATAGCCTCTAATCCTTAATTTTTCATCCGACTACTGTTCACGTAGTCTTCTATTCACACGCGGCTACTTCAGAGGCACCGTCATCTCTCACAAGGATTGCGTCTTCTTGCTGCGTCATTAATTTCAACAAGATTTGATCGCAAGCACGCCCAGTTTTCCGCTCGTGTCTCCTCACGCGCCTGTTCTCCACTCGGATTGCGCTCTCCTGCAAGCCGCATCCATCTCGTGGATTTCCTGTTCGTGCGAGGTGCAATTGTATTTCTGTCCGCAAGATTTTCTTTGATTTCTGTCGCAAATATTTGATTTTTGTCTGACTTCTGTCCTCATTAGATAACGTGACATCTTGACTATTTGCTTTCTTCTTGGCATCACATGGGCTGTTTGCTTTTTTGGCATCACATGGGCATCCTGTACACTTGTCTTAACATTAACAACGTGACGTAAGGAAATATATATATATTCAAGCTTCTGATAAGGACCATGATAAGTTGCTGATAAGGACCATGGTAAGAAGAATCATGATAAAAACCATTATTATTTCTTACATGAATATCCTCTTGATCATCCATCTCATACCGCTGATCTAGTATAGTCTGAGCAATTATCTTTGAACGGTATTCTGGGAAGTCAACCACGATCTATTGTCACTATTTCATCATATGAGTACACTCGATTACTTCAGTATCAGTCTAACTCAGAACTCACAGTCACATTAGCCAAACTCTTCTTCTTCTCACAGATGTACTCATACTACATATATGTCGCATACTTCTTGTGGACATCCTTGGATTTTAGATTCGGGAGCATCTGATCATATGTCTCGTAACATTTCTGCATCTAAACATTGCATTCTAATGACACGTGGGAGCTGGTTCCTATTCCTTCTACCAAATCCACAGTTAGTTGCAAGTGAGTCTTCACAGTCAAGACGGATCCTGATGACTCTATTGATCGATTTAAGACTCGGTTGGTAGCCAAAAGATACATACAACAGTACACTGTAGACTACTTGGATACTTTTTCTCCAGGTGATAAAATTGCTTTCGTACATCTGCTCCTCACACTTGCTACTATTTCTAGTTGGCGACTTCATCAGCTTGATATCAAGAATGCATTTCTGCATGATGACCTTAATGAGGAGGTATATATGGAGCAACGTCCATGTTTTGTTACTTAGGGGGAGTCCATCTTAGTCCGCAGGCTGAAAAAGTCTCTCTATGGTTTGAAACAATCCTCGCGTGCTTGGTTTGGCAAATTCAGTTATGCTATTATCAAGTTTGGCATGATCAGGAGCACTTCAGATCACTCAGTCTTCTTTCACACTTTTTTTGTAGGGAAATGAGTGATTCTAATTGTTTATGTAGACGATATTATTATTACTGGAGATGATACAAAAGAGATATAAAGGTTGAAATCTCATTTACACCAGCAATTTTAAACTAAAAATTTGGGTGATTTAAAATATTTTATTGGCATTGAAGTAGCTCGGCTAGGGGGAGCACGACCAATGGACACTCCCATGGACCCGAATACAAAGCTGCTGCCAGGATAGGGAGAGCCTTTAGCTGATCCAAGTCACTATCGCAGATTGTTAGGCAAGCTAAACTACCTTACAATTACAAGGCTCGACATTTCCTTTGCTGTAAGCGTAATTAGCCAATTTCTTTATTCACCCTATGACAGTGATTGGGAAGCTACATTAAGAATTTCTTCGATATCTAAAGGCTACACCAGGAAAAGGTCTCTTATATAGTGACCGGGGACACCTACAAGTGACGGATTACTATGATGATGATTGGTCTAGCTCACCTATTAATCGTCGATCAACATCCGGATATTGAGTAATGCTTGGTGACAATCTAGTCTCATGGAAAAGTAAGAAGCAGACTGTTGTGGCCAGGTCTAGTGTAGAGGCAGAATATAGGGCTATGGCCCTTGTAATTTGTGAACTCATATGGCTCAAGAAATTTATGAGGGAACTTGGTATCACTCAAGTAGAACCAATGAAGATATTATGTGATAATCAAGCAGCCATATATATTGTCTCTAATCGGACAAAACACATAGAAATTGATTGTTATTTCATCAGGGAGAAAGTGCAATCCAAGGAAATTGTCTTGTCATTTGTGAGTTCCAATGATCAGTTAGCTAGCTGATGTGCTAACTAAGTCTTTAATAGGTCTAAGAGTGATTTATATATGTAACAAGTTGGGCATATATGATATATTTGCTTCAACTTGAGGGGAAGTGCTAAGGGACCAAAGTGTAAATATAATATATCCTTGGACCATAGTGTAATTGACCTTGTATTGTATATATTGGTAGAGGGGGCTACCAAGATAATTGATTTTTCCCTCTCCACTAATTTCCACACATGTAATATAACCAATTCAAGTTACCAAACATACAAATTTATCACTATAATAGCAACTTAGTAGCAATTTAAGTAAAAACTACGTAACCAAGTACCAATACCACATAAGTTCAAATGTTCAAGTAACTACAAATCTCACATAAACAATAGGTCTCTTAAATAAATTCAAATCCGACTCGACTCGACTCGGCTCGACTACATCAACAGGTTCCACAAGACCGCCACCGGAGTCCGCCTCCACCAGCCGCATCATACCTTAATGGTCATGCTCTATAAAATAGTATTCAGAAAGAATGATGAGTTCAAAGAACTCAGTGAGTGGCCGTCTCGACCATCATCGAGCCAAACCATATAAATAAATAATGCAGTAATTAACTGTGTGATCAAATGATAAATATAATCATGGTCCATATTATAATATTAACTCATGCGCAACGCACACCACGTAGCATGACTCGGTCCATTTAGAGCAGTCCTCTAGTTACCCGCCTACAACTCACGGGGTGCTTGCTAGGCTAGCCACCCTAGTGAAACTTCACAACTCGGGCTCAGTGAGCTAGGAAGGCCCTCTAGCCTCAGTGCCTACAACTCGGTTGGGAAAGGCCGTCCGACCCATGCCACTCGGGTCAGTCGTCGGCATGGCTCACCAACGTAAGTCTCGACCCAGAATCACTCGTGCGCGAGGCGCACACCCGGTCCAATCCAGTCCAGTATCAATTCGTGTGTGATGCGCACCACTCGGCCCGTTCGGCCCAATATCAACTCGTGCGCGATGCGCACCACTCAGCCAGTCCGACCGAATATCAACTCATGTGCGATGCGCACCACTCGGCCCATCTGGCCTAATATCAACTCGTGCACAATGCGCACCACTCAGCCCATCCAACCCAATATCAACTAGTGTGCGATGCGCACCACTCGGCCCATCCGGCCCAATATCGACTCGTGTGCGATGCGCACCACTGGGTAGGGTGCAAGGATTGCCCTCTAGCAAGTACCCATCCACGGGACACACAGCCTAGGAAAGCCCTCTAGTGTTGTTGTCCTCTCCCGTCGGGAAAGCCCTCCGACATGACTCAATGCTAGGAAAGCCCTCTAGCGAGTCTCCACCGTTAAGAATGCCCTCTAATGCTATCACAAGCACAATGCACAAGCACACACCTTTTTTTTCATTTTAAAATAACATTGGATTAAATTTTACCCTACCGTGTAGAAGTCACAACATCTAAGCCACCATCTAGTACGCCTCCGCACATCTTAACACATCATCCATATCACAACACAACATTTATATAATCTCACGAGTCAGTCATTCAGACACTGTCTAGCGAGCTTCTCGCCCCGGCCCTCCGAGATAGGATGGCCTACCAATCCGAGTAATCCCGCTCTGGTTGGGAAGGCCCTCCAACCAACGTGACTCCTTGGGTCGGTCGTTAGTGTGGCTTGCTGAGGAGCTTCCCGAGTCCATAATTCTCTCGCTGAGTCAGGTGATAGCTCCACCAACTAAAGCACTTCTCAACCCAGGCACGATCCAAGCATAAATCACAAGAATAAGGAAGCACACAAGAATACACACCAATAGTATTACTCGAGTGGTTTATGCAATCTACCGATATCACGGGTGCGCATGGCCGCATCGAGTCCGACCTACTCTCAGCCTCACTCTCTCGTCCGCCGTGCACCCCACCACTCCAATCAAATGAAACCCACCCAGGAGTATATGAGCTTAACCAGTCATTATCCATCCATCCCAGAAGGGAATTCAAGCAACTCATTATTACTTAATGAGTTAGAGATTTCAGCACTAGTATAAGTGCCTCTGACCTGGAATTTTATTGACGCTACACTACGCGTCACCACCACGAGTAAAATAATAGGAGCGCATATCAACATTATCATAGACACACAGCCATAACATGAAGGTAACTCGGTCCTCAAATGGGGTCAAGACAGTCCCCCATACTTCGCCAAATTTTGGCACTTCTCGAACCTTATCAGGTTCACTTTTGCTAGTACTACTAAACCCTTAGTTTTTCTGTGAAATGACTATAAAACTCATAGGGTACCAAGTATGATTATCATGCAATCTAACCACAAAATTTCAGATCATTTGGACCACTGGTTGATCGCAAAACGACGCGTCGAACTAGCTATCCTGAAATTTCTGCATCGACTAGCAGATTTTTTGGTTTAAGTTGTTGTCTTTGAAAATTCAAACTAAGTTTATAAATTGTAATTAAGGAAGTGTTGGAATGTAATAGCATGTAAAGTAAAACAGTCATCCACAAAACTCGTGCTCAGACGCACCAATCATTCGACCCTTAGTGGCCCAAATATCAAGTACCATGTCAACTCGGCCCATAATGGCTCAAAACATCCACTTGGCCCATGACGGCCCAAAACATCACTCGGCCCACGATTGCCCAAAACAATGCATGTTGGCCGAAGGTTTTTTCCTTCATGCTCTATTCTCTTCATGACTATTTTGATGATAAAAAACCAAATCTGTTTAATCAAGTTCTTGAAGTATGAAGCTCGCAGGATCGATAAATGACAAGTCAAGTTTCACGTCTTGCGACATCGATCTTGATACAAACCAATGTGTGCACCAGAGATGGCTTGGACAAATTAAAAGAATACATGGAAAGCCTTTCGAGTTGGAGCACGCTGAAGAATGGAACCAGAAAACAAAGTGCGCAACGAGAAGATCTAAAAGAAGTTTTCCAGTCCAGGTTCGATCGACCGATTGGTCGACTGAATGATGTTAAAAATTGACAGTAGCCAATTCGGTCGATTGTCCGGTCGACCGAATGTGGCGGAAAATTGGTAGTAGCCAAATCAGTCGACTAGTCGGTCGACCGAAGTGTGCCCAGAAGTGGCAGAATGCCGCGATCGCTTGGGCGGTCGATCCATCGGTGGACCGATGATCGATCGGCAAGTGACCGGGCGTCGGCAATGAGCAAAAATGCGCCCATTGACAAGCCCTTTGGTTGGAGGGTTATAAATACCCTCCCCCCCCCTCTCTCTCTCTCTCCTAGGCAAACTATTGCTACCAATAATCCTTAAAGAGTGATCTTTAGCATCCTCCAAGCTTCTCAATTGATCAAACACTACTAGAAAAATGGTCATCAGCAACGGCTGATGCCGTTGCTGAGCCGTTGCTGAAGAGCATCAGCAACGGCTGAGCCGTTGCAATAGAGCCGTGACAGAAAGTCGCGTTGCTGATGACTTCGCAACGGATCAGCAACGGCCGCTCGGGCCATCGCTCAAAACATTATCAGCAACGGCCGCTCGGGCCGTCGCTAAAACTATTATCAGCAACGGGTTTGCCACAGACCCGGAGCCGTTGCTGATAACATTAATAGCAACGGCCGCTGAGTCCGTAGCAACGCCGTTAGTAAAACGCCGTCGCTACGCCGTTGCTGTAGGTCATCAGCAACGGCTTTCGATACACTTTTAGCAACGGCTTTCCCACGGACGCCCGTGGGAAAGCCGTTGCTGATGACGAATACCTGCAACCAGAAAATTTGAAAATTTCAAATTTCCATTGATACATTGATACATTTATCTGATACATAACTCACACACCCATACCCTCATACACACATTCATTCACACATCACAAACACCTCATACACATTCATTCACACATCACAAACACACCAACATATATACATCAAAACAATTATACTTATATTGATAATTATCCACGATAGTATAAAAACAATTCAAATGCGAAATTGAAGTATCAATATCCAAACAAAATAAGTTAAACAAGTTCAATATCCAAACAAAAAATCTCACGATCAAGATGGAGGATGGTCTGGATTATATGGCGGGGTCTGGAGCGCTTGAGTGTACACCGGCGTGGACTGACTCGAGGACGATGGATTAGATGATGCCGAAGAGATGACTGGTTCGGGATGACCTGACAAGTTGCGTAGCATAGCTTCTATATTCGCCATCGTCTGACTCTGACGCTCCATCATCTCAGTCTGACGCGCGACCGTCTCCTCTAGTGTCCTTATCCTATTACTATAATCATAACTGGATCTAGAGGTGGACGGCCGCTCACCAGCGACCGGAGGGGTCGGTGCCCCAAGTGGCCCTAGTACGGCTCGTGCATGACCACTATCTGCGAAGCCATATACGCGGCCATGGTCCCAGCCACCTGCGGCCTCGACCCACGATGCTGCGTCAAAGTCCTCGGGGGTACCCCCGCGCTGCACCACCGTCTGGCTGTAGGTCTCCTACTCGAGTTTGATTTTTTGTTTAATATTTATCATAAAACTTAAATTATAAATATATAATGAATAATTTAAACAAATATATAATTACCATAATGTATGCAGCGCGGTTGTCGATGTACTCCCCCGTCCCATGTGCTCGACGGTGAGTCCGCTCGAACACCGCCATCGGGGAGGGTCGCTGGACAGTCCCGTCATCCGACACCGTCGTCTACATTTACAAAACAAATACATTAATTAGTACACATAATAACAAATAAAATATATAATTAAAAGATATACTTACCATACGGTTTGCGTGCACTGCAAATGCAACAGAGCCGCCGGTGTGACGCGCTGCTCCTCCCGACATGCGATTTCTAGCCGCATTCCGAGAAACCTCCTGCCATCGATCCGTCGACCATATCCCCATGAGCTGGTCCCATATATCCGGAGTAATCCAACCGGGGCCGTATCCCCGAGTCTCCGCGATGTTAGTGGTCCCAGCTCGGGCCATCGCTTGGGCCATCGATGTTAAAATAAAAACGTAAGTGCAGTACAAATAACTATATTCCCAAATTGTCCAATCAGGGACAATTCAAGAATTGTACGTCGTATAAAAGATCATCTACTTCTTTTACACGAACATACAATTCTCGAACGGATCTAAGGTTTTGCTAAATCATATCCGATCGTTGATGCGTACGTGAAATATATCAACTCGTCGGAGGATGATTATTTTCTAAATGTTTCGAGACAGTTCGAGTCCATATTGGACGATTTCGGGGCGCGTCCGAAGTGGACGATTCCGGCGCGAGTCCGAAGTGGACGATTCCGGCGCGAGTCCGAATTGCACGATTCCGGCGCGCGTCCGAAGTGGATGATTCCGGCGCGAGTCCGAATTGGATGATACCGGCCCGCGTCCGAAGTGGACGATTCCGGCGCGCGTCCGAAGTGGACGATTCCGGCGCGCGTCCGAAATTAATCTAAACCGTAATAATTAATCTAACAAATTAAATAATTAATCTAAACAATTAATTAACAATTATAAAATAATTAATTAACAATTATAACATAATATAAATTATATATATAAATTATAAATTCCGGCGCCGGAGTCCACCCTCCGGTGCCGGCGTACAGTGGCCGGACACACTGTCCGGCCACTGCAGAAGGTCCGGCGGCGGCCATCGGCCGACCGCCGCCGGCCGAAACCCTAGAAATAGGGTTTCGGTCGGGTGATTCCCGCCGGCCGCAGGGAAGAGACGGCCGCAGGGAGGAGACATACCTGAACAAGTCGGAAGCAGCGGTCGGCGTCGTTGGCGTCGGCAGCAGCGGCAGCGGCGACGAGTGGTGTCGGCAGGATTGGCGGCAGCAGCGGGAGGAAGAAGGGTCGGGTGCGAGAGCGTGCCCTATATAAACTTATCAGCAACGGCTCACTCGCCCGTTAGAACGCCGTTGCTGATAAGTTATCATCAGCAACGGCTCACTTATCCGTTAGAAAGCCGTTGCTGAAAATTAAAATATCAGCAACGGCTCGCCTTTCCGTCCGAAAGCCGTTGCTGATAATTAAAATAATCAGCAACGGCTCGGTTTTCCGTTAGAAAACCATTGCAGATACAGTTTTCTGCAACGGCTCGAGTGGCCGTAAGAATGCCGTTGCAAATAGCAACGGCTTGAGCGGTCGTCGCTGATAGCCGTTGCTGAAGACGAAGTTTCTAGTAGTGAAATTCTTCAAACCTAGCTCTTGATCCCTCATCTTCAAGTGTTCTTCATTAAAGGGCTCATCAAGGGTACTAGGCTCAAGAAGAAGAGGTGTTTTCATGGTGATAAGTTCTCTTGACCTTCTTCTTGTAATAGAGTTGTTTTTTATTTGTTTTTACTTAAATTTACTTGAGTTTGTTAAGAAGACCTAGTGTGTGGTCTTGTGTATAAGCGGTTACCTTGGTGTATAAGGTGTAAGGCTACTTGTGTAAACTAAGTTAGGAGTAGGTCTTAAGAATTGAGGTGGGAAAGCTCACTCGGTAGGAAGGCGGGATACTTCCGGGCGTGGAAGTGCCTTCAAGGTGAGTGTAGGGTCTTTCTGGTGTAAAGTCCTCAATTGTAAGCTACTCATAATTTAGTGAATTTGGGTGTGAAATCCTAAGCACGGTGCTTAGGTAGTGGAGTAGGCATTGGGGCCGAACCATTATAAATAATTGTGTTAGCATTGTCTCTTTTGTGTTTGCTTAATTGCCTTACTAATTGCTTCCGCATTTAATATTAGAATTGTGAATTGCCTAAGTTGTAAGAAATAATTAAAATTGGAATTAGGCGATAAGATTTAGTTAACACACTATTCACCCCCCCTCTAGTGTGGCCATTTCACCAATAATTGGTATTAGAGCGGGTCGTACTTTGAGATTTCACCATCTCGTCTACATCTAGTCTCGATCCGAAAATGACACTTGAGTTGGTAGCATCTACACCTCCTAGGTTCGATGAGTCTAACTTTGGTCTTTGGAAGAGTAGAATGTACACTTTCCTAAAGACTCAAGGTTTAGGTGCTTTTAATATGCTAAAGTCAAAATACATAGAACCTAAGGAAAATATGGATGCATGGACCCAAGAACAAATTAATAGGTTTGAATTAAATACTAAGGCAACAAATTGCATATATTGTTCTTTGGAAAATAACATCGTTCAAAAAGTCATGCATTGTACTTCGGCTTTTGATATTTGGGCAACTTTAAATATGCTATTTGATTATGCCAAGACCGAAGAGATTGGCACTTCTAATGAAGGTAGTGATGACAATGGTCATTCACCTACCACTAATCTTGATTTTGATGCCCATAGCTCTTCTAGTCAAAGGAGTAGCTCCAAGGGCCGAAAAAGGAAGGTAGTGTGTCATGCATGCAAGGAAAGGGGCATGTGAAGAAAAATTGCCCTTCCATGAAGATCAAGGCAAAGAAGAGGTCAAACGCTTCCATATCATCATCTTATTCGAATGAAGCATCCTCTTACCATGGCAATGAAGCTAATTCAAAATATTGCCTCATGAATACTAATGATGAGGTACACTCTTCATCTTCTAGTCATGATAACAAAAAGGGTAGTATTAATTCATCTAGTTCTCATGACATGCTTTATGATGAATTAATGGATGAATATAAAATCATGTATGCCTTGATGGTTAAAAAGGATAAAGAAAACAAAATATTAAAGAAGGAAAACTTGACTCTTAGCTCTCATTTACATGATGCTAAATTAGAAAATGAGAAGCTAAAAATTAGTGTCTCTAATCCATGCCATGATGTTTTAAGTATTGACACTAAGGATTTGAAAACCAAAAATGACGTGTTAAAGAATGAAAATAACATGTTGAAAACCCAATTGCATGCTTTGCATAAATCTATGAATGATTTGAAAAATGAGATGTTGATTTTGAGTAGAAAAGTTAATACTTCTTCTCTTAATTCTAAAAATCAAAATATCACATTTAGGAAACCTTAAAAGAAAAATATTTCCTCTAAAAATGCTCATGCTCATCTTGTTTTCATGTTAAGCATTCTAACATTATACCTCATGTCCATAAGACAAATGAAAAGAAGAGATTTAATGGATATTGTTTTTGTTGTGGTGTTTACGGGCATGCCATTTATGATTGCGCTTTAAAGATGAATCCAAGTATGGCGAAGACACTTTGGGTTCCTAAGCCCTTTAACCCCCAAGGACCCAAAGTTATTTGGGTACCAAAAGTCTGATCTTCTTTTGTAGGGGGATTTATCACACAAGGGTAAAGAAAAAATGGAATACTGAAGTTGACCTTGGATCCAAATGAGAAATCTCCAAGAGGTTGCAACTTCAAATCATCATGATGCCTAAGGTATGGAAATTGACATCTAGGTATACTTTGTATTATCTCCTTACTTTGGTTTGTTTTATTTAAGTTGGAGTTATGATACATGTTTAATTTGAGTTGTTTTCCCGCTCATGCTAAAGAGTTCTTTGAAAAATGTTTTTGATTTTTGATTTTCGGTCTCTTTAGAGACCTATGTAGCCTATAACGGGCTTATACGACCTTGCGATTCTAAATCGTAGGCTCATTGTGGCCTCTCGATTTTCAACCAATAGGAATGGTTGGAGATCTTACTTTTCAAAATTTCATATTTTGATATCTCTCGATTCGTTTTAGTTTTATGACAATTCTACTTGAAACGAATTTATCACTATCTAGCTTAGGTTGAAATTCTCAAATGATGATTTCTATTTCACCTTTGCTATTCAGCATGCTAACTTGCTAGTTATTAATATTATTGTGCTACTAATGATTTTTGGCTTGCAAGTTAACATTTATGAAAAAGGGAAGACTAATAATTAGGAGAAAAAGGTTAAGTTTGACAAAATTCTCATGTAAGATATATGTCTTTGAATTTCGTAAATAATCTTAGCATAATACCTCAATATTCATGCTTTATTGGTGTCTAGAATTGCATGATAAGATCCCTAAATTATCATGAGTAAGTATAATTTTAGTACTTAGGCAAGTTTTATTGAATGAAAATTGCTCTAGGGTAAAATTTGACATTAGAGACTTCCATTTTAAGTCCAAACTCGTGAAACATGTTTAGACATACACATAACTTGATTCTGGGTGTTGAAATTTGAAAAATCATGTGTAAATGGAAAAATGATAACTAGCTCACCTTAGGAGACTCAAAATTGAAAAAGTTTGACATAAGTCAACAAATTGACATAGAAATCTCATTTAAGTCCAAGCTTCACAAACATGTTTAGATTTACTCAAATAAGGTGTCTAAGTGTCCAAGTTTGAAAAAAAAAACTATAAGTAAATGATCAAATTTGATACTTAGCAATTTCATGTTATCTAGCTTACATATATTTGTATAAAATTGTGCTCGGTTGATATCCTGACCAGATGACATTATCTTTATCTCAAACTTAATATACATGCTTTAAAAGATCATATTTTGGTATCTAGAAAGTTTGGATAAAATCTGAAAATATTTGATAAAATGACTTATATTTACAAAAATGCCACTGAGAACTTGTAGATTTTCTAGAAAATTGTAGAGACATCCTTTTTGAGTGACTCTTGACTTTTTGGAATCACCATGAAGCTTAGTTCATGCGAAAAAAGTTTCATAAAGTTACAATATATAGCTCTCTCAAAAATAATTTTTTTTTGGGATTAGAAAACCCATTGCAGCTCGAGCGGTCGCACGACATGCGACTACCCGATCAACCGACGGACAGAAATTGATCCTATCCACCCATTTGGTCGACTATTTTAATCTCAACCCTTCAATCTAAGCTTTTAAGCCCGAAACTAGGGCTTCCTTGATCACTTCAACCGGCCACTCACCCCTTTCTCCTTGATTTTAAGGTTCCTTCTTCCCTTCTAAGGTAAAAGACTCAACTTTTAACTATCATACATGAGTTAGTTCATCATGTTGAGTGGATTCTTCATCTTCCCTCCTCTCTATGTCTAGATTCACTCATAAAAATCATGGTTCATGTCTTTTTTATGGATGGTGATTTTTCTTAGTATTTTTACTTCAAAAAACAAGTTCTAGGGAAGGAAAATCAAATCTCTTATGTTTCTTGTATAAGTAAAAGTTTGTTTTCTTTCATGAGATATCTTTACTTTTAACATTTTTTGTTTTTTTGTAAAAGGGATTCTTCATGTTAATTAAAATTTCTCATCTTCATCTTGCCAAAACAAAAGCTTTTTGTTGGGAGGAGAATATTAATGATTCAAACTTATGTTTGCCATTTTATTTGTGACCCGTTTTATTTTCTATTTCTTAGTTTTTGTTTTTGTTTTTTTATTTTTTAATTATTTTTTATTGGATTCACACATTGAGATTTAATATTAAAATCCAATCCTTTTTTTTGCATAGAACAAGAAGTCTTGTACAAATTTATGTTGATCTTAAAAGTGTTTCTTCTCTTTGGTTTAGGAGCATGCATTACTAATCAAAGCTAATTACCTACACATCATCCTAATTGTCTTGCAAAATGGAACCCAAGACAAAGCTTCCAAGCTTCCCCGATAATCTTTTGACTGCTATAAGCAAGACTCAAGCCCCTAGATTTGTGGACAGAGCTGTCTTACAGACTCGTCCAGTTAACCTAGGTGACCTACAGCAGTATGACATTAGAGGTAAACTTTCAAGCCTGGGATGGGTAGAGTATATAGGGAAGCAAGTACCAGTATGCCCCATATATCTTGATAAAAGCGTTTCTCTGCAACCTCGTGATAGATTAGGCTATATTAGGTGACTCACTAGTTCTCATATATGAAATTTTGGGAAAATCCATAGTAATCACTGAATCAGCCATTTGAGATGTATTTGGGTTTCCTCTGCTAGGAAGATCAATATATAAGATGTCCACACATCAATTTCATGAGGATTTTCCTAGTCATGAAGTTGTGTCAATCATCTATCCCGATGGTTATCAGGGGATGCTTCCTACTCAAAGCATCAAATTGTCAACTTCTGCTAGGATCATGCATCTTATCATTGCCTATAATATTCTTCCTAGAGCAGGACATTATGACGAGGTAACCAGTATGAGCACTAGGGTGCTCTTCTTTGCTATGTTCCACATACCTATAAACGTTGCGGATCTTATGCTTCGCTACATAGTGGATGTCCATGCTTCAAAAAAGCAAGCCCTACCCTATGCCTCAGTGATCTCTCTCTTTATCTATGCTGCTGGGTAAACAAATCTAGATTTGAGATAGATCCTCTGCCCAAAGCAATAGATTCATCCTCTCTAAACCGTATGAAAATACTTGAAAATCAGCGCAGTAAAAGAGTGCGAAAGGGACCTACGGAGCACACTGATCATGATATAGACATGGAGGAGGGAGACGCTGGTGGAAGCTCGTCAACTGGTACTCCCATTGAGCATCTGGGTGATCTGGAGCATCATTTTGCTCAGTTTCATATCGACCAGCTGGAATGGAATAGAGGCACGAAAGGACGTCTAGACGAGTACGGCCAACGGATCGATGAGTATGGTCAGATGGTCGATGAGCATGGCCGACGTATGGATGAATAAGGTCAATGTGTTAACAGTACGGTCTAGACGAGTACAGTCTTTAGGTTGATGAGATGTATGGTCGGGTGGATGAGATATGGCAATACTATCAGTCGCATCTACCACCACCACCACCTGAGGATGATTAGTCCCACTGATGTTTGATGTTATTCATTTTATGGATTAGTATCAACACTACACTTTGCTTGATCTACTTTATATTTGTATTTGAAACTCCTTATCTTTAAGTATTATTTGATGATTGAATGACCTGTTATATTTGAAACTCCTTATCTGTAAGTATCTTGCTATTCTTTTTGATGGATGACAAAAGGGGGAGAGTTAACATGTTTATGTTTATGGGTTGGCATGATGATAGAGGGAGAGTTAAAAATATATATGCATGATGATAGGGGGAGCACTAAATACAATATGTCTGTATACATCATCTTTTAATGTTGTCATATATCCACTTATAAACTCATGCTTCACACTAATTGACGAATACATTACATATAGAATTTTTGTTACTCTTTATCGTCAATGGTTTGTCATCATCAAAAAAGGGAAGACTGTTGGCCGAAGGTTTTTTCCTTCATACTCTATTATCTTCATGACTATTTTGATGATAACAAACCAAATCTGTTTAACCAAATGTGTGCACCAGAGATGGCTTGGACTAAGCAAAACAATACATGGAAAGCCTTTCGAGTTGGAGCACGATGAAGAACAGAACCAGAAAACAAAGCGCACAACGAGAAGATCTAAAAGAAGTTTTCCAGTCCAGGTTCGATCGATCGGTCAGTCGACCGAATGATGTTAAAAATTGTCAATAGCCAATTCAGTCGACCGAAGATGGTCAAAAATTGGCAGTAGCCAATTCGGTCGACCGAATGTGGCAAAAAATTGGCAGTAGCCAATTTGATCGACTGGTCGATTGACCGAAGTGCGCCCAAAAGCGGCAGAATGTCGTGGTCGCTTGGGCGGTCGATCCATCGGTCAATAGATGATTGATCGGCAAGCGACCGGGCGTCGATAACATGCAAAAATGCGCCCATTGACGAGCCCTTTGGTTGGAGGGTTATAAATACCCTCCCCTCTCTCTCCTAGGCAACCTATTGATGCCAATAATCCTTAAAGAGTGATCTTTAGCATCCTCCAAGCTTCTCAATTGATCAAATTCTTTAAACCTAGCTCTTGATCCCTCATCTTCAAGTGTTCTTCATTAAAGGGGTACTAGACTCAAGAAGAAGAGGTGTTTTCATGGTGATAAGTTCTCTTTACCTTCTTCTTGTAATAGAGTTGTTTTTTATTTGTTTTTACTTAAATTTACTTGAGTTTGTAAGAAGACTAGTGTGTGGTCTTGTGTATAAGTGGTTACCTTGGTGTATAAGGTGTAAGGCCACTTGTGTAAACTAAGTTAGGAGTAGGTCTTAGGAATTGAGGTGGGAAAGCTCACTCGGTAGGAAGGCGGGACACTTTCGGGTGTGGAAGTGCTTTCGAGGTGTGTGTAGGGTCTTTCCGGTGTAAAGTCCTCAATTGTAAGCTACTCATAATTTAGTGAATTTGGGTGTGAAATCCTATGCACAGTGCTTAGGTAGTGGAGTAGGCATTGGGGCCGAACCACTATAAATAATTGTGTTAGCATTGTCACTTTTGTGTTTGCTTAATTGTCTTACTTATTGTTTCCGCATTTAATATTAGAATTATGAATTGCCTAAGTTGTAAGAAATGATTAAAACCGAAATTAGGCGATAAGATTTAGTTAACACACTATTCACCCCCCCTCTAGAGTGGCCATTTCACCAACAATGCATATATATGAGTCGGTCGCTACAATCTCTATCTAGCGAGCATCTCGCTCGGGCCTGCTGAACTTGGATGGCCTCCTAGTTCTGACTCCAATTGTAGTTGGGAATAGCCCTCCAACCAAACCACTCGAGTCCATCGTCAGCATAAATTATCGACGGCAACTCTATAACCATATCATTCCACTTGGGTTCATCGTCAGCGTGGCTCATTGATGAAAACTCTCAACCCGTACCCAAACTCACCGAAGCAGGACCAACTTGCCAAGTTGGTCCGCTTCTCAACCCGACCATCGTCCATCAACAATCACAAACAAAAGCAATGTTTCTTCATCATACATACGAGTATATAAATATCTCTCCGGATGATTTTAACATCTTAGCTGACAACCCGGGTACGCGTACACGCGCCCCAACCTGACCCTCTCTAGGTTCCATCATCTCAGCTCTATGTTTTATCACCCAATTTACATTTCAGCTATTATCAAGTAATTTCAGCATGTATAACCCTTCTGTCTTCTCTACAGTCGCCTACTCCATGCTTTAGGGGCAGCCCTTCACAAGCCAAATAAAACACCGGAAGAGTAAAATTTTGGATTTTTGCAAGCATACTCAACCTTGACCATGGCAATGAGAAAACACTCCAAAAGAGAGGGAGGGAAGAACCCACTCACACTGCATTATCATTTGCTTCCATAGGCAACACAGAAAATATACAATAAGCATATCTAGCACTTAAATATATAGTCAATAAATGATCATATGTACCGCCGCTAGTGCGTGCAAGCTCTATAGCCCAGTCTCGTGAAATAGGATACACCGTATATTGACATACTTGCAAATGCCCAAAATCGAAACCTAACCTGACTCTGATACCACTTTGTCAAGGCCCAAAATCAGGTCACGTGACCGGCCAGAGTGCGGACCGACACTCCTAAGCCTAAACCATGCAATCACACTTAACCATGCAATATAACCAATTCAAGTTACCAAACATACGCATTTATCATTATAATAGCAACTTAGTAGCAATTTAAGTAAAAGCTACATAACCAAATACCAATACCACATAAGTTTAAATGGTCAAGTAACTACAAATCTGACGATATGTCTCTTAAATAAACTCAAATCCGACTCGACTCGACTCGACTACATCAATGGGTTCCACGAGACCGCCACCGGAGTCCGCCGCCACCGACCGTGCCATACCTCAATGGACACGCTCTGCAAAACAATATTCAGAAAAGAATGGCGAGTTCAAAGAACTCAGTGAGTGGCCGTCTCGACCATCACCGAACCAAACCATATAAATAAATAATGCAGTAATTAACTCTATGTTCAAATGACAAATATAATCATGGTACATATACATTATTAACTCGTGCGCAATGCACACGCACCACACAACATGACTCGGCCCATTTAGAGCAGTCCTCTAGTTACCCGCCTACAACTCAAAGGGTGCTAGCTAGGCTAGCCATCCTAGTGAACTTCGCAACTCGGGCTCAGTGAGCTAGGAAGGCCCTCTAGCCTCAGTGCCCACAACTCAGTCGGGAAAGGCCGTCCGGCCCATGCCACTCGGGTCAGCCGTCAGCGTGGCTCACCAACATAAATCTTGACCCAGAATCACTCGTGCGCGAGGCGCACACTCGGCCCAATCTGGCCCAATATCAACTCATGCGCGATGCGCACCACTAGGCCCATTTGGCCCAATATCGGCTCGTGCGCAATGCGCACCACTCGGCCCATCTGGCCCAATATCAACTTGTGCACGATACGCACCACTCGGCCCATCCGGCCCAATATCGAAACCATGCTCATTTAGGGAATAGGTTGTGTACCCTTGTAATGAAGTAGATTAGTCGGGTACTTACGGCTTAATTCACATTTCTTGGGGCACCTTAGGTAGCACCCACTCGGCCTTCACTCGGTCCAATTAAGTTACTCATCGCCGTGTACCCTCCACTACTACATCATAATTGTCTTATAAATCCTTCTATTCAATAACCTAACACCTGTGACGATCGTCGCGTAGCGAAACACTATGTCTTATCGAGCATTTTCCGCACGACGTACCACTTGTTGCACACTCATCGTTCGAAGTCTCATCCGAACTTACGGAATTTCTCCGTACAATGAAAAAGTATCATATCTGTCCAAGGACTCCGAACTGAGTGGATCAAGCTAAACTCCTCAGTTTTCTTAGTTTCCTAGGTATCGCAGAAATTTGGTCTACATCCGGGATTTCAACCCCTCTACAGGCAACTTTCCTAAATTTTCCACTCGAGGGCTTATACCCTCATCCCGAACATGGAAGTGTTCAAATAACCTAATGTACACAAGGTAAAACCACTACAACTACAACAAGTTGGAAGTGTTGCACTGGGCTCGCAACCCAGCTCTTTCAATAAACAATATGGCAATTCCAGCCTACCTGACCAATCTATTTTTTGTTCGTACACTACTGTTCATGTCATAATAATGTATTCAAAGCTTACGTAATATATCATACATAAAGATCGATAGGTTGAACCAGTATTTTACAGCATGTGTTACTATCTCCTACAAGACAAAGTAATTTCAGCATACACTTAGCATACATTGAGAAATTTCAGCATATATGAATATCTATTTTTAACACCTTGAGCACAGCAATATGGCAACATAACATGCAGGAAAAACTCATCTAATTGCCCTTAAGTAGAGGTGGCAATGGGCTGGGCCCGCTAGTGGGCGGCATGGCCACGACCTGACTCTAGGCCGTGCCTGACCCTCTGTGCCCGAGGGGCAGTTGGGCTCACCCCTTGGGCACGTGGGCCGTGCTCGGCACGGGCCCAGGCCGGGGCCGGCGCCACCCAGGCCTAGCCTGGTTTGTGCCCGTCTGGCTAGGCCAGTCTTACAGATTTACTTTATCTACAGTAAATATATAAGAGAAACACATATAAAGGCTTAGTGCATCTTAAAAAATATTAGAGTTCGGCAGTTCGAGTCTCACTACCAGCCTATATTACACTAATTTTAATATTTCGAGCCGGCCTGAGCCCGGCCTGAGCCCGGCCCGAGCCCGAAGGCGCGGGCTCAAGCCCGTGCCCAGCCCGAGCTGGGCCGCCCCTTTAAGAAATCGGACCATACTAGGCATGACCCATTACCATCTCTACCCTTAAGGGTATCCTACACTCTTAGGGTTACTGTCACGCCTCGAAACTGGGTCACACGATCGGCCAGAGTGCAGACAACCACCCCTAAGCCTGGACCATATCACCATGATAAGCATGCAATATAACTACTCACTGGGTGATCCTAATATATAATCTTAGATTTCTATTTTACCCAAGCCTCGCAAAAATTTCAGCTCGTAAGCCAAATTTCAACCATCTATAGTGTGACTTCTTGGAATAGGGGGAAGAGACGTGTGGGGATGCAGTTGAACAGGTGAAAAAAACCAAGCTCAAGGAATTATAGGGGAATGTGGTCCTAGCTGGAGGTATCAATGTAGTGTCGGTAGATGAATAAATTAGTAAAGTACTCACATGTAAGACAGATATATAGACTAAATAACACTATATAAAACTTCCTCCAAATCTGCTCAAACAAGCTATAATAAAAATCTTGAATTATTATAGCAGCATCATAAGTAGACAAAAATTAAACCTTGGTCTCCACTCTTTCCAAATTACAAATCTCAGATACATAAATATTAAAGCTCATTACTTTATTCATAGGCCTAGAAATGCTAGCATTATGTTTTAACTTGGTGTTGTTCAAATAACATCCTCATTTCCAACCTTATCTTCCTGAACTCTCCTTTCTGGAACATTCACCCAGTTTATTGCAAGTATATATTGTATATACTCCACTACTCCAGGTATATATTGGAAGGTAAGATAGTGATGGAAAACATGGGTGGCCTACCAGGGACAATGCTTTGTATGGAGATGGGCATTTGCCACTGTTTGGGGATAGCTCCAAATCTCAACCTTGTGGCTCTCATTTCAGATGACTCAAGGCATTCACATGCTCACTGGAGAGACATTAATTCCAACTTCAAGGGATCTTACTACTGCCCTAATCTATAACTGGTCATTACATTTAACTGATAATTAAAGTGAACCTAGAATTGAAGATAATGAGATTCCACTCAAATACATCTGGTGTGGTTGTTGCTGCAGGCTTCTTTGGATCAAACACTTCACATGACAATGTCTAGAAACTAACCTCATACAAACTAAATCCAGAGATAAAAAAGAAGAAAAATAGTCTAGAAACCATGGAAGGGTGGAGAATAATTTTTAGTTAATTACTATACATAGAGATAAACAGAAACATAACATCTCTGCAGAAACTCCTAAAATTCAGAACTAGAGAAAAGAATTCCGAATTCCATTTTGGTCATTGGCACTTCAAAACTCTTTGCTTGAAAAATCAAACCAAACCAATCACAAAATAGTTATTTATCAAACCAAACCAAGCAATTGAAAAAGACCCCGTCGGATAACACACACACACAGAGAGAGAGAGAGAGGAGAGGAGAATATCGTCGACTAGGGTTCGAAGAGTGGCCTGCTTGCGGCGGGCGGCGAGCAACAGGCTGCGACCAACGAACAACGAGTGGCGGTTAGTGTGCGGCGTGCGGCGTTCGGTGTGCGGCGGCAGAGATCGAGAGAACGAGTGAGAGCTAGGCTAGGGTTGATCGTGCGAGCAGGGGAAGTGAAAGAAAAAAGGATTGGGCGGGGAATTTAATAACATTTTGCGACGGACATCGGTCACAAAAAATCGGTCACAACATGATGGTCGCAAATGGTCACCAAAGCATCGCCATATTGCGACGACAATCGAAGCGGTCGCAGTGTCGTCGCTATTTTGCGACGGCACTCAAGGCAGTCGCAATGCCGTCGCAAAACTAGCCAATCCGCGACCCCAATGGACGGCGGTCGCAGACCCGTAGCATCTGCGACCGCATACTGTGTCGTCGCAAATTAGCCATCGCAAAAGGCCTTTTTTTTAGTAGTGAAGATCTCAGCAAACATGTGTGCATGCAAAGGAAATTCCTCGGGTGACGAAGGTGCCTTGTCGACCCCCGAGTACACGTACGCAAGTGCGTACCTCAACCTGCCCTTTTCTCGGCCCAGTTCCTTCGGCCATGTACTTGGTCTTCCCAAGATACAAAATTTATAAATCAATATTTCGACATAAATTCCCAGCAATGGAAAGGGCTGCTGCAGCACGAAATTCCAGCCCACCTAATGCCTCACTAGCTGAAAAATAATTCAGCCAAACGCTGAAAATTTCAGCAACCTGTACCACACTTCAAGAGCAGGAATTGACTATTGAAAGTCCACAAAAACTTACCTTCTTATGTCCTCGAGTGGCCTTGGTCTCGTCCTAAAGTTTCAAGGCACATGGACATACCCACTTCTTACAATCAACCACATTGTGGAGGGATTTAAGCATGAAAGTCAAGTAGGGAATATAAATTTCAGCACACACACTTCCCTTCCACGACTCAACCCAAGACATAAGGATCAACACCCTTATAGACTTTTTGCCCTATAATATTAGGGCTGGTTCGAGGGTCACCCAACACCTCTAATTCCCCAAGGATTTCCCTTTCTTTCACATTCACACATCAACCAAGTGAAACACACACAAGGTGTACAAAACATCGAGATTTCAGCATCTCTATCCCCAAACCAAAATCGGTCCAAATTTGGGTCCTTCCTACCCCCATAGGTCAGACACAAATTGGGACACACTACTGCCCCACAATAACCGATCAACCATGGAGGAATATCCTCCGGAGGAATTTAGGATTTCGAACCAGTTCAACTAAAAACGAGATTTACATAAAGCTCTTAACCATTCACCCTTATAAAAAGCCCTCATCTCCATGAATCCACATAATAACCAATTCCCGAACCAAAGCCTCTAGCTGAACCACTCTGGGTCCTGCTCAACCTTGGTTGCCCATAGTCACGGCCCCAACCTCGGCCTCAACCTCAGCGTGTGGAATTGCTCCCACAACTACTCAACATTGCATTGACATTTGATTCCCAAGAAAACCATACAATAAATACTTTAAACATTCAATTTACAATTATTAAAAAACTATACATACCGCCGCTGGTGCGTAAGCTCAGTCGCTCGATCTCGTGACTAGGACACACTATTTGCCAACATGCTAGCAATGCTCATACAATACTCTATGCCCTATTGTCGTAGTCAGGACCTAACCATTCTCTGATACCACTTTATCACGCCTCAAATCCTAGGGTCACGTGGTTGGCCAAAGTACACACTTGTACTCCGAAGCCTACCAACATACACATGCCAAATACGGAATGAAATGAAAACTATGCATATATAAAATAAGAATGTCAAGACACTAAATATGTGTACATAATCTGGGTTCTGCAACCATACACATGATAATACGCAATGACCAAAACTCCCCACAACTCGACTACGACCCATACATGTCATGAGACTCGTCGCCTGAGCTTGCAACCCCCAGCTGCAACGCATGGTATGTTTGTACCTCTACTAGTAGGGATCTACAAAAGAAACATGAAGAAAGTGGTGAGTACTAATGAACTCAGTGAGTGGCTTGCACTGAGCCCTCGCTAAGTAAAACCGTATTAATTAAATAATGTAAAATTGCCCCCGGCGAACCAACATATCATTGATATAAGTATCTAAGTAAACCATCAAAAACATTAAAGCAATGTTCATGCCCACCTCTCGTGCGTGCTTGCGCACGCACCTACACTGGCCAATCTCGGCCAATACCATATTCATAAACCGTGCAATAACAAGCATACATATCGGGGATGACGTTAGGAAAAGCCCTCTAACGCATACACATGGCACCACCGAGTAGGGTGCTAGGAAGGCCCTCTAGCGCGAACCCATCCATAGGGCTGATAGCCTAGGAAGGCCCTCTAGTGCTGCTACCCTCTACTGTCGAGAAAGCCCTTTGACATTTCTCAACGCTAGGAAGGCCCTCTAGCGAGTCTCCACTAGGTAAGATGCTAGGAAGGCCCTCTAGCATGTACCCATCCATGGGACAAACAGCCTAGGAAAGGAAGGCCCTCTAATGCTGATGTCCTTCTCCTGTCGAGAAAGCCCTCCGACATGTCTCAACGCTAGGAAAGCCCTCTAGAGAGTCTCTACCATTAGGAATGCCCTCTAACGGCATCACAAGCACAATACATAAGCACACACCCTTTTTGGTGCCACAACATTGAATAAAAATAAATTTTATCATATCGTGTACAAGTCACAACATCTAAGTGAGTATGCAATTATCACCCGAATTCATATAAATCCAACACTATATGGGTACCTCAAGATGTAAAACCCACACGCATTAAATACCCAAAAACAGAGATTTTGAGCATACAAGACAACCATTTTAGTCAACATTTTCAGCCACCATCATGGCTTAATTCGACTATTACCTCGAGTAAGTTCAACAAATTAATAATCTAGCCCTCCATACAATAATAGAATGCATGTCCAGTTGACTTATTCAAGTACCGAAATCAATATAAGTCCACACACATAATTTGTAATATAATAATCGATTGAGCATTCTTGAGCAAGCATGAATTGAAATAAAATTAATATGAAAGTAGATAGTAATTCAATGTATATTAATTCTACCATAACAGAAAGATACAAACATCAAAATAATTTCATTGCTCAAGTGAAAACTAGGCAAGCACTCAACACTTAGCCAAATTTCTCTACTGCTCAAAGGTTAACAGTTCCACTTTTGCTACCTTTACCAAACCATTGTTTTAAATGAAATGGCTACAAAACTCATAGAATATCAAGTATGAATATCATACAATCTAACTGCAACATTTCAAACCATTTTGACGACTGGTCGACCACAAAACGGCGTATCGAACTGCCTCTCATCAAATTTCTACATCCACTAGCAGATTTTTCAATGTCAGTTGTTGTTTTAGAAAATTTATAACTAAATCAATTCTTACTCTTTTTTCCTCTACCAAATTCGTATAGTTTTTCACATACCCCACTATGAATTCCCAAAATTTCAATGTCATTGGACAAGGTTTCATTCCCCGAATATTGTATCAAACTTTCAACTTTTTACAATTTCTGTTATATGCAGAAATAGACAATTATAGGTAGCCTTCAAACTAAATTTTTAAACGCAGTCTACTCAACTCGGAATTCGCTAAAATTTGGTGCGGAAGCTACACTAGTATCCTACAATTTTACCTTAAGAGTTTGCACTAACGGACAACTTCTCAATCTCCGAACTAAGTGTCCATTTTGCATAGAAATACAATTTTGAGCAGTTTCTATTCTTATGGACTATCTCTTTATGAGTTATGGACTATCTCTTTATGAACACTAAAATATTCATACTTAAGGTACTGATTTATCTAGCTCTAAACCAACCCTAACAAGCATTGTTCACAACCATAACAGTGATGAATAAATCACGAGTTTACAACATGAATATAAACTATCAATCCTGAAATTTCAGCCTCTGTATATTCTAAAGAAATTTCAGCATGCATCTATAGGAAATTTCAGCACATCTCTATAGGAAATTTCAGCATATTCCTATAGGAAATTTCAGCACACATGAGATAGATTTCAGCATGATAATTTCATCACACTTGCTATAGATTTCAGCATGATAATTTCCGCACACATGCTATAGATTTCAGCACGATAATTTCAGCACACTTGCTATAGATTTTAGCATATATTTTCAGCATATTTGATATGAAATCAACATATGTTTTCATCATACATGATATAAATCCAGCATGCATTTCAGCATAACAACTTACAAGGTAGAGTGTATATTACAGTTTTAAGGAAATAAAGTATACATAAATTAGTATGCTATTGGTAGAAAATTTCAGCAAGCATAATGTTCATAGCAGAGAAATTTCAGCATGAGACCATTGTAACCAACTAGATAGAAATCCGTTATTTCTACAACCTAGAGCTCAAGTACCCATTCCAATATCAACTAAGGCAATCAAACTAAGAGTCTTACTCTAAAACTTAAGGAATTTCCGCAAGCAAATAGGACACTTGATTTGGATTGTCCTACACCAAACTCACCCACGTCTCATATCCGATTGGCTACCATAGGGATGCTCCTATTCCACTGCTCCTATTCGCATGGCTGCCATAGTTAGCGAAAGTGCGGAACTCATCGTGGAATGGGTGATCCACATTGCCTCACTCTTCCTCCTCCAATGTCAAATCTACCCATATTCTTCCCTTCTCCAAGCCGAACAAAGAACCCTCTGAAGTCCCCTCCCTTGTTTGGTCGGCTCTAAGGAGGTTCTAGTGCTGCTCAATCTCAAGTTTCCTTAAGGAAATTATCTTCTTACCGAATCACATCAAAAGGGTAGTCATCAACCACGAAATCATCAAGAAGAAAGAAAATTTCAGCACACACATCCTCATGAAAATTTCGGCCAGCAAGCACGAGGAAATCATCAAGGGTTTAGGCCAAGAACCACACACCAAAAGAAGGGGAAGCCAATGAGGAAGAAGACCCTTAAGTTTCGCGACGATCGGCTCCGACAATCTTGAGAACTCCGGCCACAAACTTTGCGCCCTCCCCTTCTCTCACCTGGGGTGTGCGTGCGGCTTCTCTTTGGAGTCGTACGACATCCCAGGTATCATTTATCTTTGGGTTAATTGATGTATCTAGCCCAAACTATGATCCTTTTCATTAATTTAGCCCATTTTTTTATTCGTATCAATTACATCCCGAACTATCGGATTGATATTAATTCTAGCCCGATGTCATATGCTCGTCAATACCACCGTTAGGTGCTAACGTGGCATCTAACTTAGTATATTAAAAAATATTTTTTTATTAATCACTTTGCCACGTCAGCATTTAGTTATCTATTTTTTAAAATTAAAAAAAACTATTCGTAACTTACCCTCCATTGCCACGTCATCTATTAAAATATTATTTTTTAAAAAAATTCTAATCAAATCCTGCCCTAATCCCTAATCTAATACCCGAGTAAAATGTCGTCGCTATACTCATGACGCTCACTTACCTCAACATCGTCATCACGTTCGACCAAGTCTCTGTCGGCCCCTCGGCCCTCCGCACGCTGACCCCTGGTGTTCCTCCAGCACCTTCGTCAGAGACAGCGACCTGCTGCATACCGGCGATTTTTGCTCCGACGTCGAAGTGGGGGAAGCGAAAGTCGTTGCCGTTGGCCTCCACCTTGGCCTCCTCCTCGAGGAACCGCTTCGGGCGAAACTCCTCGGGGTTCTTCCTATCGGCGGGGTTGTTGGCCAACCACCAGCCATTCACGACGATCTTGCTCTCGGTGGGGATGTTGAAGCCGACAAGCTTGGTGTCGTGGACATTCATGTGGACCCTCCATGCGGTAGCGGAGGGTCTCCTTCACGACGGAGCCTTTGGAGGTCTGGCTCCGCTAGCTGGTCGCGACCAAGGATGGCATCCAGCTCCGCCCGAAGCTTGCGTTGGATGGCCGGTTTGTTCACCAGCTCGACGATGCCCCACTCGATCAACCACAGCGTCGTCTCCAAAGTTGCATGCATGTGTTTTTGATCAAAGGAGAAGGTCTTAAAGACCGGTTACCGGTTCGGAGGTTTCGATTAAACCAGCCAGCCCAATCAACTCAATCGAGGGAAATATGAAGTGGAAAAATACCATCATCTTCCATTTTTGATGTCGTACTTGAGCTCCATTTTTTATCCCTTCTCCTCCATCATCTTCCTGTTGTTAACCATTAAGTTAAAAATAAATTATCTTGTCAATTCTTAAATCTAAGAAGAAGAAGAAGAAGAAGAAACTATTTGACTCAGCAAACTATTGACTTCCTCTCGGCAACGAAGTGCTCGTGGAAGAGGTGCAGCCTGCGGTTCTTGACCTCCTTGTACTTGTTAAGGTACTTCCTCAAGAATGGCCTCTAGACAGGGATGAATTCGTCGTAGTTGTATTCGAAGCTCTACGACAGCCGGCTGCGCTCAAAGTTGATGGCCTTCAGCTTGTTGAAGAGCGGGTCCGACGCTGTCAAACCTTTTGTCAAACATGATGTGGTACATGTTGTTGTACATCATTAGCTGCTGCCGCTGCCGGATGATCACCCCCTCGGTCGCCACCTTGGGGTTCCTCTTCAGCTCCTCCACCACCAGTCGTGCCTCCTCCTCCCACCCCTCCTGGTTCTGCTGCACCACCTTGTTGGTGAAGAAGGGCGCTGTCATGATCCGCCGAAGTGCTCGTGGAAGAGGTGCAGCCTGCGGTTCTTGACCTCCTTGTACTTGTTAAGGTACTTCCTCAAGAATGGCCTCTAGACAGGGATGAATTCGTCGTAGTTGTATTCGAAGCTCTACGACAGCCGGCTGCGCTCAAAGTTGATGGCCTTCAGCTTGTTGAAGGGCGGGTCCGACGCTGTCAAACCTTTTGTCAAACATGATGTGGTACATGTTGTTGTACATCATTAGCTGCTGCCGCTGCCGGATGATCACCCCCTCGGTCGCCACCTTGGGGTTCCTCTTCAGCTCCTCCACCACCAGTCGTGCCTCCTCCTCCCACCCCTCCTGGTTCTGCTGCACCACCTTGTTGGTGAAGAAGGGCGCTGTCATGATCCGCCGCATCTTGCGCCAGTGGTAACCGTAGACGGTGAACACCATGTCCTAGCCCTTGTCGATGAAGATGTCGAGCACCACGTTGCGGGTGCGCAAGCCAAACTCGATGCCTTGCACGTGGAGGACCTCACGGGCGAGCTCCGGCGTGGACACCAACACCAGGTTTTGAATGTTGCGAGCGACGTAGTATTAGAAAATCAGCCTTGGACATAACTCCACCCCAAAAGCTAGCTCATCAGGACAGGATTGCTCATACTATTTAAAGGCTATCTTGGTCATGTTTTTAACCAATGTGGGACTTTAACACACCCCCCTCACGCCCAGGATTGGACATCTGGAGCGTGAAGTTTTGCAGGACTGGACATCTGCGGGTGGCACAATATTAACCACAGGTTTGGCTCTGATACCATGTTAAAAAATCAGCATTGGACCTAACTCCACCCCAAAAGCTAGCTCAAAGGGGGAGGATTGTCCAATCTATTTAAAGGCTATCTAGACCACAACCTCAACCAATGTGGGACTTTAACACACCCCCCTCACGCCCAGGATCCACATCTGGAGCGTGAAGTTCTGCAGGTGGCCCACTCTCAACCATAGGTTTGGCTCTGATACCATGTTAGAAAATAGCCTTGGACCTAACTTCAGCCCAAAAGCTAGCTCAAAGGGGGAGGATTGTCCAATCTATTTAAAGGCTATCTAGACCACAACCTCAACCAATGTGGGACTTTAACACACCCCCCTCACGCCCAGGATCCACATTTGGAGCGTGAAGTTCTGCAGGTGGCCCACAATCAACAATAGGTCTGGCTCTGATACCATGTTAGAAAATCAGCCTTGGACCTAACTCCACCCCAAAAGCTAGCTCATGAGGAGAGAATTGCTCATACTATTTAAAGGCTATCTTGGTCATATTTTTAACCAATGTGGGACTTTAACACACCCCCCTCACGCCCAAGATCCACATCTGGAGCGTGAAGTTCTGCAGGTGGCCCACTCTCAACCATAGGTTTTTGGCTCTGATACCATGTTAGAAAATAGCCTTGGACATAACTCCACCCCAAAAGCTAGCTCAAAGGGGGGGGGATTGTCCAATCTATTTAAAGGCCATCTAGACCACAACCTCAAGCAATGTGGGACTTTAACACACCCCCCTCATGCCCAGGATCCACATCTGGAGCGTGAAGTTCTGCAGGTGGCCCACAATCAACAATAGGTCTGGCTCTGATACCATATTAAGAAATTAGTAGGTCTAACTCATCGTAAAAGCTAGCTCATAGGGGAAGGATTGTCCAATCTATTTAAAGGCTATCTTGGTCATATTTTTAACCAATGTGGGACTTTAACACACCCCCCTCACGCCCAGGATTGGACATCTGGAGCCTGAAGTTTTGCAGGACTGGACATCTGCGGGTGACACAATATTAACCACAGGTTTGGCTCTAATACCATGTTAAAAAATCAGCATTAGACCAAACTCCACCCCAAAAGCTAGCTCAAAGGGGGAGGATTGCCCAATCTATTTAAAGACCATCTAGACCACAACCTCAACCAATGTGGGACTTTAACACACCCCCCTCACGCCCAGAATCCACATCTGGAGCGTGAAGTTCTGCAGGTGGCCCACAATCAACAATAGATCTGGCTCTGATACCATGTTATAAAATCAGCATTGGACCTAACTCCACCCCAAAAACTAGCTCATGAGGAGAGGATTGCCCAAACTATTTAAAGACTACCTTGGCCATATTCCTAACCAATGTGGGATTTTAACATACCCCCCCTCACGCCCAGGATTGGAGATCTGGAGCATGGAGTTTTGCAGGACTGGACATCTGCGGGTGGCACAATATCAACCACAGGTTTGACTCTGATACCATGTTAGAAAATCAGCATTGGACCTAACTCCACCCCAAAATATTATGTACACAATTGAACATCCCACAATATTATGTACATAAAGATCAACATATTATCTCGACAATTTATAGCATAAAAATATATTTCAGTATGTAGAAAATATAACTTCAGCATGTTCTTAAACAATTCCAGTCTACATGAAAATTAATTTCAGCATATCATAACGTTCTTTCCAGCATAGATAAACATGTAGGTAATGCTACGTAAATGCCAACTTCAGTGAGAACCTATCTAGGACAATTCAACTTTTTAACCATAGGTCTTAGTAATAAATCTCTAATTAGATCTATTCAATACACATGTTAATCTCAATGCCACCATAAAATTTAAAAAGTCTTACTTGGAGGGCAACTACTGTTTTGGAGCTAATACAACAAAAACCTAAGGAGTTCCATCAACATAAAGCCAGACTATTTCTAAAAATCCCCTGACTGATATAAAATGTGATCATGCCACAAGCAAGTGAACTACAACTTTCATAACAGTACATAAGAAGGCTAAAAGTAAGAGAGTTTAAGTCAAGTGTCAGAAATCTCTTTCATGAGAATTCATCACAAGTGGAACACATGGGATTAACGATAGATCTCCTTTAGAACTCTAACCACAAGACATGGGATTGTTCATATCAAATTTTCAAACAAAACAAAATCCATACCAATGAAAGTTGATCATTTGGAGTAGCATTGGCAAGAGAGTTAACATATATATCCCATTCAGGAATCAAGCAATAATGAATCTTCATTTCAACCCATAAAGAAAAATTATACTTATCTCGAACTTTTCCCAAACCATCTCAATAGAAAAATTTAGAACACTGAAACTATTGCACAATCTGCACATTATCACATTTCACTTATTCCATCAAGGCAGCACTAACATATCTGTTTAGGAATTGATCAAGTAATTGCTAAAAGAGAATTAAGCCAAACCACATGATCCACATCAAATAAAGAGAACAGAAACCTCAGCATAGTTTTTTTTTTCTTTCCCCTAAATTTCCATCCGCCGGTTCTATGCCATTAGGGCAATTCCAAAATCAAAACCTCTTCTCCTAGGCTGAAATCTCTCTCCAACCCACATCAAGGATCGAAACCACAGCAAATACATGGGGAAAATGAAAATTTCAGCACCTATCATGCATAGATGGTTCGGCCACAGGGAAAACTGATCCTAGACTTTGGGGTCAGGAATCACTCACCGACAAGTAGAACGGGAAGGATCAATCGAGGTAGGAAACCTCCTATCTTCGCGGTGATCGGGACGAACACCCGGCTGCCCCTCTTCCTATGCGCGACTCCTCACCCTCACTTTTTTTTGACCGAAGGACAACTCTTTTTCTAGATTTTGTTGAGTCATTACATTCATTGAATAAGTGACCATCGAAAGGTTCTTACTCAGAGAATCTTTGAGTTTAGCTTGAGGCCTTGCTTTATTTAAATCATCGTGGTTCTAGTATGAATCTGGGGTTTCAATTGATTCATAGGGTCTCAACAAGTAAATTCCCACCCTATCAATAGTAAAACAAAAGTCAATCCACATTACACAAAAAAAACGAGAAATCAAATAACAAATAAAAAGTGGGGAAGAGAAGATTCAAGAGGCCTGAAATGATCAACACGAAAAAAGACAGATGAGCCAACTTGATATTTTTGGGGATGGGTGCCACAGTTGGGTATATATTCTTATTTTATTTTACTTTTCAAATTTACGATTTTGCCCTTATGATTTAAGTGGACATAACTAGACCTATACTCGTCCGAATCGAGTTCCTTTTGAACCTATGGAGTTGACTCCACCCAACCTTTCATCCCGACATAATTGAAATAATTTTCCTCCTCTAAAAAGGTCACATCACAAATTGCGCCCTTCGATGATTTTTCGGCCCTCTCCGACGCGCATCCCGACTTTCTCGCTGAAGCCAAAATAAAATAATTAAATTTTGTATTTCTATTTTTAGCGGGTATTACAATCTTCCCCCTTAAAGAAAATCTGTCCTCGAATTTTTGGGTAAGCTATAGGTTCATCGAACCATTGAACCCGAACGAGCGTTAGCTACACATATTTGCGCGACTTCGAACCTCTGCCACACTTGGCATCACAATTCGACCTTAGAATCCTTGGACAATCCTTCGTGTCCACCTTTTCACCCGTAATTCTTGTATAATCCAAACACGCTGGCCTGACACGCACAATCTCGACAGATAAAAGGTGCAAGCTTACTCACCACCATCTAACTCGGGTGGGTGTGGTCTCCCATCAACAACTCGGGTGTACTCAAGGGTACACACCACGTGACCTTTACTTTGGCCCTAAAATACGTGACCACACTGACCCAAAGACCTTGTTAACCACACAATCGTCACGTTGGAATTATATGCATGCACTTACACATGTCCCCGGGTGCTTGGGGTACCTTGCTAAAGACCTCGGGTGCGCAGATGGGCACCCCCAACTCTCGGACCCTCCCACGGATCCTGAACTCGCAGAGCTACCAGCTAATCTATCCCATCTAAAGATTCATAATCATAAAAAAAAATATTAACGCAGTGTGCGCTTGCGCACACACCCACATCGGCCAGTCTCCGCCAACACCGTATTCATGAATCACGCAATAGCAAGCATACTAGCGCACAAGCCGGGGATAACAATAGAGAAACCCCTCTAATGTATACACACGGCACCACCAGCTTCCCACCCCGGTCCTCTGAGATAGGATGGCCTACTAGCCCCAGTAATCCTCCTCTGGCTGGAAAGACCCTCCAACCGATGCCACTACCTGGGTCGTTAATGGTTCGCCGACGACCTTCCTGGGCCCATAATCCTCTCGCTGAGTCGGGCGATAGCTCCACCAACTAAAGGACTTGTTAGCCTGGCCATGCTCCAAGCACAAGCACCATCACAATAATAAGGAAATAAACAAGAATACACACCAATAGTATTACTCGAGTGGTTTAGGCAATCTACCAATATCACAGGTGCGCGTGTGACCGTATCGAGTCCGACCTACTCCTGGTCTCACCCTCTGAACCGCCGTGCACCTCACCACTCCAATCAAATGAAACCAAATCTTGGCGTATATGTCTAACCATTCGCTAGGCAACCATCCCAGTAGGGGATTCTAGCAACTCATTATTAGTTAACGAGTTTGAGCTTTCGGCATGGATACAAGTGCCTCCAACATGAAATTTTTTGAAATGACTATAAAACTCAAAGAATATCAAGTACCATATCGACTCGGCCCATAATGGCCCAAACATCAAATACCATAACCACTTGGTCTATAATAGCCCAAAACATCCACTTGGCCCACGACGGCCTAAAACATCACTCGGCCCACGATGGCCCAAAACAATGCATACATATGAGTCGGTCGCTATAATCTCTATCTAGCGAGCTTCCACTCGGGCTCGCTGAACTAGGATGGCCTACTAGCTCCGGCGCCTATTCTGATTGGGAATAGCCCTCCAACCAAACCACTCGGGTCCATCGTCAGCATAAATTACTGACGGCAACTCTCGACCCATATCCAAACTCGCCGAATCGGGGCCAACTTGGCAAGTTGGTACACTTCTCGACTCGGCCATCATCCATCCACAATCACGACACAAGCAATATTTCTATATCATACATACGGGTACATAATATCTCTCGGGTGATTTTAACATCTTAGCTGACAACTCAGGTACGCGTCCACGCTCCCCAACTCAACCCTCTCTTGGGCCCATCATCTCGGCCCTATGTTTTATCACCCAAATTACATTTCAGTTTATACCAAGTAATTTTAGCATGTAAGCTCATAATTTTCAGTATGTATAACCATTCCGATCTTCTCTACATTTGCCTGCTCCATGCTTTAGGGGTAGTCCTTCCAAAGGGCTATCACAAGCTAAACCAACCACACAATCATCCTCTTCCCTTCCCTATGCATCCACATTCTTAATGACAAGCCAAATAAAACACCGGAAAAGTAAAATTTTATATTTTTGCAAGCATACTGGACCTTGACCATGGCAATGAAGAAATCACTCCAAAAGGGATGGAGGGAAGAACCTATTCACACTGCATTACCATTTGCCCCCTCGACAACAAGGAAAACATGCAATACACATATCTAGCACTTTAATATATGGTTATTAAATGATCATACGTACCGCCGTAGGTGCGCGCAAGCTCCGTAGCTCAGTCTTGTGAAATAAGACACATTGTACATCGACATACTCGCAAATGCCCTAATGATGTAGTCTAGGCCTAACCACATGCTCTGATATCACTTTGTCACGCCCCGAAACCGGGTCACGCGACCGGCTAGAGTGCAGATAAGCACCCCGAATCCTAGACCATACCACCATGATAAGCATGCAATATAACGACTCAGATTAACACAAGATAAACATTTATTTATAAAGAGTAGCAATTCAAGTATCAAACCTAGTGCATAAGTCACATAACCAATGTTCTAGTATCAACACTACATAAGTTTGCATGCTCAAACGAACTACATAACTCGACACAACTCGACTACAGCAACAACTCTCACGAGACCGCCACCGGAGTCTGTCGCCACTAGCCATGCCATACCTCAATGATCACGCTCTGCAAAATGATAACAAGAAGAAGGGTGCGTTCTAAAGAACTCAGTGAGTGGTCGTCTTGGTCGTCACCAAGCCAATCCAAATAGATAAATAAATGCAACAATTAACCCTGTGTACAAATAACAAATAAAAATCATAGTAACAATTTGCATCAGTAATCTCGTGCGCTACACGCACCGCACGGCCTGACTCGGCCCAATTGAAGACAATCCTCTAGTTACCCGCTTATAACTCATTTGGTGCTCGCTAGATTGGCCATCCTAGCGAACTTTCCATCTCGAGCTGACTGGGCTAGGAAGGCCCTCTAGGCTCAGTGCCCACAACTCGGTCAGAAAAGGCCCTCCGACCCATGCCACTCGGGTCAGTCATCGGCATGGCTCACCGACGTATGTCTCGACCCGGAATCAACTCGTGCGCAATGCGCACCACTCGGCCCAATCCGGTCCAATATTAACTCGTGCGCGGTGCACACTGTTGGTGAAATGGCCACACTAGAGGGAGAGGTGAATAGTGTATTAACTAAACTTTTTGTCTAATTCTGGTTTTATCGAATTCAACTATTTCTTATAACTAAGGCAATACACTAATTCGAATAGCAAGCGGAAGCAATAAATAAGATAATTAAACACAACCAAGAAAGCAATGCGCGGAAACAAGTAAATATAGCAATTAAGGCACAATCACAATAGGCAATGCAAACACGATCGATTTATAGTTGTTCGGCCCCAATGCCTACTCCACTACCTAAGCACCCCACTTAGGATTTCCAAACAAAACTTTAGTAGATTAATTGTTTCCTTTACAATGAGGACGTTTTCACCGGAGAGTCTCCGCTCTCACACCGAAGTTCAGTCGACCGGTCAATATGACCGGCCATAGAGTACCAGTAGTACTCTACGTAGTGTACCTGTACTCTATAGTGAGTTTCAAACGGTTTCTTTCTTCGATTCAGGTTTTGGATTACGAGTTTGGTTCTTTAAGGGTCTTAGCATCATAAAGAGGATTTTACAATATATCTAAACACCCTAAATCTAAACTCTATCTTCCTGACGAAATCGAGCGCGTCGAACAACGTCCTTTCAATTTTTCGATTTCTCCGATATTTTCGATCGTGGACGTCGTGCGCTAACCGATATGGAACCTGAAAAATATTTCTCAATGAAACATTAGTTCCATGTTTATTATCATCAAAACCAAAATTAATACCAAAGTAGAAAATCTTAGGCCAACACGCACCACTCGGCCCAATCACATGCACGTCCACACCCACACCCACTAAGTGGACTAATTTATATATTTATAAAAAAGATGGATTACTCTGGTAGATACGACATAGTATAAATTTCTCGGTGCATGCATAGTTTACATCTTCACGACGATCAGCTTTCGGCGTCGTCAAACATCCGACTGCCCCTCTTCTTGTGCACCTCTCCTCACCCCTCGCCTGGGGATGCGTGCGACTCCAAGGAGGAGCCGTACGCTCCAGTTGGGGTATATATTCTTATTTAATTTTATTTTTCAAATTAATGATTTTGCCTTGATGACTTAAGTGGACATAACTCGACCTATACTCGTCTGAATCGAGTTCCGTTTGAACCTACGGACTCGACTCGACCCAACCTTTCATCCCGACATAATTGAAATAATTTTCCTCATCTAAAAAGGTCACATCCCAAATCTTGCCCTCCGATGATTTCTCGGCCCTCTCCCGCTGAAGCCAAAATAAAGTAACTCCGATGATTCCTCATCTTGCCCTCCCGGCTTTCCCGCTGAAGCCAAAATAAAGTAATTAAATTTTTATTTCTATTTTTTAGCGGGTATTACAGTTACTCGGCCACCCTATGCCACCATGAAAAATAAGATTCCATAATGATATAATACATAGAATTTTCGGAATTAATTAGCAATTAAATTAGAAATGAATATTAAACATCATTATTAGGTTTCCCACACTAGGGCCAGCCCTCCCTAAGGTTTGGGGGCATGCCCTAGGGCTGCCGCCCCCTCCCAACCTCAAGGAGGCGCCCTACAAATGACATGAGACAATAACAAGCATCAAGGATGATCTACTCGCAAGAAAATTTGTCACACCCCAACTGAGGGTAGTGTGACCGGCCAGGGCCTACATCCTACCCTGTAGCCTACTGTCTACACTGACATAAAGGAACCAGAACATGTCGACAAAAGAAATCTCAACACAAACTTTATTAAAAGTTTTCAAAGTTCACAATTTTATGTTTTCAAACCAAAGAAGAAAACAAACATCAAAACAACTGAACGTCTCAAGAATCAAAGTTTTACAAACTTTTTCCAAAATACAACTGTTAGTGCAGAAAAATAAATAACTACTAGAAACATTGGACTATGACTTAAGGACGCTGCTACGAGATATGGCACCACCTCCCGCCCACCAGCTGCACCATGTCGATAGGTCACAATCACTGCTCATGCTTTGCAAAAAATAAGGAAACAAACTGTGAGTCCACTTGGGACTCAGTGAGCGGTTCTAGCGAACCTCCATATAATCCTTAGTTATTCATGCATGACATATAAGGCAACATAATGTATATTCAAGGAGGTAAGCTACTTTTAATGTGACTACTAACCCCATGGGTCATTCTGTATAAATCGAATATGTGAAAATCTGTCATCTCGGCCTATCAAGCCTCCGACATACTTATGGTAATAAAAATCTCGGCTACAGCCGACCCTACCATACAAGGTAGAATCATACTGGCCGTCAGTCACATCATATCAAGATGTAAACAAGCAATCCCAGGCCATCGACTAGGATGGTCCACTAGTCTCCGGACACCGTCTGGAATAAGGACAGCTAGTCCCACCCAACTGGGGTAAGGATAGCTAGTCCCACCCAACTGGGGTCTAGCACCTAGCGGGCCTGCTGGCGCACCTCAAGACCCAAACACTGGCCGAGCTAAGCATTTGTCATTTTCGACCTCCACGCTTCTCGGCGGACCATCTCAAGCACATCACACAGTCAATGTCCTAGGGTTTCCTTATATACCTTTCGGGCCATTGCCCGTATCTGGCTCTAATCCGGGCTACAGGGTCAACAAATTAATGCTACCCTTTCAAAATGTGTACGCCGAAGAGTTTTAGGTTTTCAAAATGTTTACTAGAAATCCTAGAAGTTATATCATCTCCTAGCTAAGTTTTCATATATGCTGAGCATCACGCAACATCCTACATGTTGTCTAATATTATACACTACCTTGGGTGAGGAATTCCATGTACCGACCTTGGAATTCCGCCTATGAACATTTTAGGACAGCATGTGTAATCTAAAGAAAAGTAAGCATACTTTACAACATATACTATATATAGCCACAATATTCATACATAACAACTATACACTACGTTTGGAATTAAGCTCAATAAGAAACAATTTATCTAGCATGGCAAGTTGGTAACAATGAATTCAATAATGCATGAGATACTAAGCATGGTAAACTAATACATCATTTCAAAATTTAAAGATTGAATGAGCTAAGGATGGTCATTAAGTTAGCATTCCTACAATCTCATAAATCAATAAATTTACTTACTATGGTTGGTGTTCTTCCTAAGTATCATCATGCCTCTATAGTTTTAACATTTTAACCATGGAAGTTTCCATCTAAAGATCACCCTTTCCTCCCCCTAGGCTTGTCCGAGCCTTGAGCATGGTGAACCTTGCTCGGCCATGCCTCTTAGGGTAGAAAAGGGAAAGAAGAATTTAGCTACGACCCTAACTCTTCGTCTCTGATATATCTTAAATTCATGTGGACTGATTTACCCCTTCCCTTACCCTTGGCCGAACCCTTCTCATGAGGTTTAGGGTTCATTCGGTCACACCTAGGGGTTCTAGGGAAGACGAACTGTTTAACACGTGAAATCGACGACGGAGAATGCTCTAATGATAGATTTATGATCATCTAAGGGCTCTACTTCCGTCAAGGGGATTGGGGAAAATTTTGACATGAGCTACCCCCTTTCCCCATGATTCGGCAGCCCTAGATTGGAGAAAATGACGAGAAAACAAAATGATCCGGCAAGTATTAATACAAGAATCATGTATATACAACTACGGAAACTCGATTCGTCGGAAAATCGCGAGAAAACACGATCCTATCACCACTAAGGGTTCTGCTACCCGCCTCCCCCATTTCTTCAAATCCAACCACTCACCTTGATTGAGGAGGATGAAAGATCGGATGATGACAACTTTGAATTTTTTCCGGCGACGGCGCGAAATCCCGGATCGACCAAAATCCCCCTCCTCCTTACTTCTTCTCGATCCCCTCTCTCCTAGGCGCTGCCTTGTGCGACTCAAAGATGAGTCGTACGACACAAGGATGAGGGGTTTCAATCCCTCATCAAACCTTCCTTAATGGCCCTAGACTCTTAATCATGACTCAACTAAACCTGAGCTCGACTTGGGTTCTGACTCTTCCCGCAACACGAGTCGACTTAAACTCGATTAAAGTATAAATGCATAAAAGGAAATAGTCATTTGCCCAATTTAATTGCATACATCATTAATCAAGTTATACCTTTTCACTCGAGGTAATCCTGAAGCTCGACTCGACTATCCCCAGGTCCGGCGTGCTACACCAAAATAGATTTTATATTAGGAAATTTTTCCCGGGTCTTACAAAATCACATGAAATTAATTGCTTATAAATCCCTCCACAAGGATCGGCAACCCCAAATCTAAATTCTAGGGATTTTGGGGAAGAACCACTCACCTAGGATTGGATTAAGGACAATGAAAACGATGGAGAAGCCCTACGTCGTATCCGATCCGATGACGCCTCGATCCTCCGACCGATTCCTTCGATTCACCTCCTCTCTTTCTCCCTCCTTTGGTTGGCGTGTGGCTCCTTCTTGGAGTCATGCGCCCATGGCAGGTGAGAATTATATATATATATTTTTATTTTAATTGCCCAAATTACCTATTTGCCCCTCATCACTTAACTCAATCCAACTTGCCCAAAACGAGTCCGATTCGAGCCCCGATTGCACCCTCGGACTCAGCTTGAACCCAACTCGGACTTAACACAATAATTAATTCTAAATTTAAGTAATTTAGATTGAGCAAGTGTCTCACCTCAATTCGTGTCCAACCGTGATTAACTCCGCACGCGCCGTTACACATCGTGTTTATCCCACTGAAACCAATATGCAAAATTTAATAAATTTCGAGGGTATTACACAAAAAGAGTAGAAAAAGAAAACCAAAACATTTAAGCTAGTTGTCATAGTCTTATAATAAAAAAAATTTTCCTCCCGTATTTTATACCACCACAACGATCAATCCATGGGCATCTTGTGAGTCTTGAGTCAAACCAATATGATTGCCGGTGGTCCAGCTTGTGGCATTCATTGAATAATTCCCAAGGACCCATGGCCTTGTAATGCATTTTAGTATGTAATAAGCAATGTAATACATATTTTGATGTTCTTTAGGTGTTCTCTGTATTTAGGTGTTTTTTTTAGTATGTAATAAGTAGCTCAATAGACTGGAAATGAGGTGTTGTTTGTGCTTAGTCTATTCTTCTTCTCAGTTGTGTTCTTTAGGGTCCGTTCGTTTCGCATAATTTTAAGGTACAACACTGGACAACATAAGTTGTCCCATGTTCGTTTGCGAAAACGTACCATGGACGTACAAAATAAGAATGATGTTTTGGGATAGTACACCAGGCCTATTTTCTTATTACTCCAATTTGGAGTAACAAGGGCTTGTTACTTTGGTACAAAGTTGAAAATGACAACAATAGTCTTATTTATATTTTCAATATATGTAAATTTTTTCAAGAATGTCTAATTTTCCAAAAATGAATATATTTATATTTAAAGATAATATATTTGGATTAAAATAGAGTATATTTTGATAAAAATGAGTAATTATATATATATAAAGAGTATATTTGAATCAAAAGAAAATATATTTAGACTCAAAAAAAAAATATTTGATAGAAATTGAGTATATATCTATATTTAGAGAAAGTATATTTGGACTCAAATATAGTATAATTTGGGAGAAATCGGGTATATATCCATGTTTAGATTAAATATTTGGATTATAAGATAGTATATTTAGACTCAAAGAGAGTATATTTTGATAGAAATTGAGTATATATCTATATTTAGGAAGAATATATTTGGATTAAAATTGTCACACCCCAAAACCCAAGCATGACCGGCCAGAGTACCTTATATACCCCGAAGCCTAACTCAACCAATAACTAAAAGCACTCCCAATAATGGGACTCAAAATAATGCGGAAAACATGAACATAGTGAAGTATTAAAATAAATCAACCTTAATATTAAATATTAACAAAAATTTCAAGTCCTTTGAAGAATCATTAATGTGAATATTAATTTTCAATATCAAAGTGCGGAAATATTACAAAACCCAACCAACTCGACTCAAGAAAATATATAAAGCACTCCCAACTAGGGTAAACACCCCTACAACCACGACGTGTGACGAGATGCATTGTTCCTGCTGCCACCAGCTGCGCTACTCTGATCCAGTACCTCTCTAATCTCGCTCAGGAGCTGAAAACAACAACAATAATATAACCCATAAGTCCACTAGGACTTAGTGAGCAATTAGCCCTCAATCTACCATGTACAATAACACCAAACAACAATGCATGATTTTCTGAAGATAACTACACATAAGCAGCAGGTAAATGAGCTATAGACTAGTATATTAACATGTGCAGAAATAATTATGCATACTCACCAATAATTAGGAATATAACATTCATCAAGTGTAACCATCGGAAAATGTAAATGATAACCGAAATGCACACATCCAACATCTTAACGAAATATAAACATCCTATAATTAATCAATCATCCAATCAAGCCACACGGGTCGGTCGTTAGTGTGGCGGTGCTGACGAGCTTCCCGGTCCAGGGACCCGTCGGTCCAATAATCCAAGGACCCGTCGGTCCTACGAGTCGGGCACTGATCACCTCTGTCTCAGTGTACTTCCCGCTCACGCCACCCGGGTCGGTCATCAGTGTGGCGGCTGACGAGCTTCCCGGTCCACAACCACAAGCACATCAAATCAACCATATAGTAAGCAGTAATTAACCCGATAGTGAACATAGCATTTCAAGAAGACAAAGTGCATATCCTGGGGCCCAGAGGCCCCTAAGGTCTACATGATACACATATACCGCCACCACAGCCATAAATTGGCCTGTGCCACAACACATGACATCATAATCCACTCAATTGTAAAGCAATTCAATATATCGTATAACAAGGAAATGAACAGCAGTAATACTACAAATAAATGTCATGGGCACTTCATGATATCATTCGCTCGTCACCCCAATCCTCTCTTTATAAGGCCGGCCGTATGGCCTTAGAAACTTCCTCAAGAACCCAGCCCCTACTAAGTTTTCTTCCCCAATAGTTTGGTGTCCCTAGGATGTCAAGTTAAGAAAACATAATCTAGGTGTATCTAGGTTCATAAGTATTTTTAATATTATTTTCACGTCCCTACGTCTTATAGACCTCATTGAGTGCCAATGAACCATAATGTAGTAAGAAATGCCCAAAAAGTGTCATGTTTGCTAACGGGGCAGCTTATTTACACCTGATTTGAGAAAATTCTAAGTAGGGCAGCATGTGCAGGATTTAAGGGAAACAATTCTCTACATGCACAGTAGGTTTGTATGTCTACACATGTCCTAGATTTGCTTTCCTAAGGTAGCTTATGTATACTTAGAGAAATATGTCCCTAAACCTACCAATGAGCAGCCCAATTCCTTAGTCCCCTCATAAATCTCTGTTCTACCTAGATTAACCTTTAAGGACATGTCTAAGAGGTCGGCGGCAGCCCCATCTTGCCAAGCTTGAATGGCAATTAAAAACCAAGAAAAAGGCAATCTCATACAAGGTTTATCAGGCGGATAGAGAATAAAAACTGCACTAAACAGAGGAGGGATTCTGCTTATATTCAAGAGGAAAATCCTCACGGAAGAAAAGGGCGGCAGCAGCCCCTTCCCTCATCCGCACAAGCAGAGCATTAATCCAAGAGAGGTTGCATGCTTTGCACAAGAATTCAACTTAATTTGATGCGAATCTGAGACTAATTGACAGTGGATACATCAAGAACCAATGAAAAAGAATCAAGCTTCAAGGAGGGGTGGCGCATGCCAAGAACTCAGCTAGGGTGCGCAGCCGCACCTCCTCTTCCCATGATTTCAAGCGTAGATCAAAACAACGAGGAGAAACACCAATTTAATCCAAAATCCAATCGGAATTTCAAGAAGTAACAAAAATACCATCAAGGGAAGGAGGTGGCTGTTGGGTTATTGAACAAGGGGAAGAAGGGTCAAATTACCCACCTTTTTTGCAGGAAAAGAAAAGGGAATGATGCAATGGAAGTCCCCCAACGCTTGCCCCGATGAACTCGGCCACTCCGGCCGCCGGACACCCTTTTTCCCTCACGCGTCGCCGCTGCCTCTTCGCCCAGGTCGAGTGTCGTGCGGCTTCCCCCAGCCGAACAGCCCTCTTAAATAGATTGGGGTTTATTTTAAACCCCAATTTATATTTTTACCCCTCTTTTACCACTCGGCTTGCTAGACCCACTAAAAATTCATTTTAAGTCCGATTTGAATTCCGATTGAACCGTTGGACTCGTCTCGAGGTCCACTTTCATTATGACATCATTAATTTTAGAAATAATATTTGTAAAATTTCTCAAAATTTTTTCTACATCAAAAGCTTACCCGAATTAGATCCGAAAACTTCGCTAACCTGCTTAACTTAAGTCCATGCTTTCCTGCTATAAAACCAAAATAAATGTAATCAAATTTTGGTTATCACAAAAATATAATATATTCAAATGAGATATATCTCTATCTATCGAGAGTATATTTGGATCGAAAATTGATCTTTAGTCAAATAAAATATTATGATCATATATAATTTCTTTGCAGTCAGGCATACTCACTATATTAACAGGTATACTCAGTATGGGAGGCGGTGTGGCTGCATCGACGACGACGCGGGGGCCTCCATGTTGCAATATGTTAGTTAATTAATCTACCTGTAATATAATTATAATAAAGCATATTAATTAGATTTATAATCGTTATGTTAATTAAAATGAATATTTTATTATTACAATATATAATATTGTCTAGTATACTTTATATAATGAAATGAAAAAATAGTACAAAGGGTATTTTCGTCAAATTGTCTGATCATGTTTTGTGATAATACAAAGCGAACACAAGATAATACTAAATTTGATGTTCAGTACCGTGCGAAAATGAACATGAGACTATTTGTTATGCTGTCATGTACAACCTTATACAGTACTGACTTGTTTGTTCTGTACAAAACTATTTACGAAACGAACTAACCCTTAGTCTGAATTGCTTGTGCCAAGTTGAAATGACACGATAATTTTATTTTTCTTCTTAGTTGTTTTTATTCTTCTTCTCTTCTTAAATTTATTCAATTGAATCGAATAAAAATTTACTCAGGGTCGATTTTATTTGAACATTTCGTATCAAACGACGATAATCATCCGCGAGTATATGAACAAATAAGATCATACATGTACGCATAGTTATGAAAATACAATAATGTCATAACCTATACTTAGGAGTGAGAAAAAAAAACTAGTTTTTCGGTTAACCGGAAAACTGATCCGAAACCGAACGGTTTTTTCAGTTTCGACTTATATTTTTGAAAAATTCGGTTTTCGAGTTCGGGTTCGGTCCGCTGTTTAAAAAGTCCATCGATTTCAGTTAATCGATCGGTTCAATATAATTTATTAATTTTTAATTATATATATAAATTATAAAAATTATAAAAAAAATTATAAAAAATTATAAAAATTATTAAAAGTTGTGAAAAATATAAAAAAATATAAAATTATATAAATTATTAATTTTTGCATCACATTATCTTGGCTCAAGTGATTTCACTTTTTTTTTCTTTTTTCCCAAAGGGGATTCTATATTTGTTTGGATTTTTTCTTCATATGTGATTTGTATAATGTTACTATGTTTGTAGGTTAAATTTTTTTATTGGTTAACTGGAAACTATCGGTTAATCGAATCGGAAAAACCGAAACCGAAGTGATGATTAACCGAAGTTAATTGACCGGTTAATAAAATTGCTAATGGACCGGTTAACCGGTCTATGCTCACCCCTCTCTATACTCAACTTCATTGCTATCAATCAAATATATGACATACCCTAGCCTATTCTCAACTTATTTATGACATAGCCTATACTCAACTTATTTATGAAATACACTATACTCAACTTATTTATGACATACCCTATACCTTATATGAATTTTTTTGAAATTATGAACTAAACCCTATATACATACCATAATGAATTTGAATATGAAGTTATATTGGAATGACAAACATATTCATAAAATACATACCATATATTATTTGAGTAATTAATAAATACTTTTCCTAAATATTTTTTTTAAGTTCATGTTAATTTTATATCAGCTAATTAATATTTTTATATTCAATATTTCATTTTCATAATTTTTTTAAGAATATAATAGTTAATAAGATTGAAATTAAATTATTGTTGTTTATTAGTTAACATATTTTAAACTCAAATAGTTGTAATAAATAGATTTATTACTTAATAAAAATTAATTTAATAATGTTCATAAATAAAATAATATAAATACATAAATTGAAACTGAGTCTGTTTTGATAAACAAACACAATTTCAATTTTCGTCCCAAAAATAATCACTGAAATCAACACAAAACAAACAAGTTTTCACTGGTTTCATGTCGCGAAATATAAAATTTAGATATACCAAACAAACGTGTTTTCACCAAATAAAAAAATTGAAACCAAAATTCTGAAACTCGACTATTTTCACCAAACACTAAAATACCAAGTGCATGACCAAATACTACAAAACTCGACTATGACCTCTAACTAGGACTACTATGAGATCAACGGTATCTTGTTGCCCTCTAGCCGCGCCAAGTGCTCCAGCCTACCTCACTGGTCAGACTCTGCAAAAAAAAAGAAAAAAGAATCGAGGGTGAGTCCAAAGGAACTGAGTGAGCAGTTCTACCAACTCCCACCACAAAACCAACCACAGAGATATAACATACAAACAAAAATACCCCTGTCTCATATAGGGAGAATGCAACAATTGTGGTATGGCTAACTAACGGCCACTTGGCCGACCCATGCCCAAAGACAAGCTTATTCACATAGAAGTGAATCTATAACAGGCCTATTGGCCTACCCATGCCGTAAGGCATACAAGTCACTCAGAAGGGTTATGAGGATAATTGGGTTTTACCCATCCGAACTTATCTCATGGCATACCCTTAAAGAAACATATGGGAATAATTGGGATTTGCCCATCTGAACTTATTCCAAAAGAAATGGGAATAATCGGGATTCGCCCATCCGAACTTATTCCAAAAAGAAGCGAGAATAATCAGGATTCACCCATCTGAACTTATTCCTTTTTAAACACAGGATGAGATTTACCCATCCAACCTTCCGGGCTCAAGCCCTTAAAGCAGCTCCTAATTGAACCTCTCCGCCATTCATGAAAGATATGGCGCCTACAAGACCTAAGTCAAGTGTCATCCACGGTGTCCAAGGGGTGTTCCTACTAGGAAAATATCGCAACACACTATGCCCGTTCTTGACGCCCCAGACCCGCAATGTCATCAATCCATGAGGTTTTGTTTCATGCATTTAAATTCTTGTTGGCTCTTAAATAGTTTATTCTGCCCCTTGAATTTTAGTTCTACAATTAAAATTTAAATTCCCGAAATTAGGTTTTGTTTTCAGCCTACTATTTAAGTCCAATTCTGGTGTAGCCAAGCCGAATCTAGTTTCCAGAGTGTGTCCTATGGTTCCAGACTATGTTTTCTGGTTAAAATGATAGGTTATAAGACTATGTTCAGAAATCATCTCATTTTATAAACTCAATTTCAAATCTCAACATCACTAATGACAATCCAGCATGATAATTCAACATGTTTTAGATTTCAGCATGTCTAATTAATTAACACAAAAATCACAGCAGCAATTAATCCTAATTATCGCCAAACCAGATTACAACATCATCAATAAAAAAAATAAAAAAAATAAATCTATTCAATAAACATAATTAGACATGCATCAAGTTCTACATCCACATTGGTAAAAAAAAAAGTTCTGCATCCACATCACAATTCATGCTTCATAAAACAAGAACCATCAAGAACATAAAACATGCCATCAAGATCCATTCACATGAAATCATAAATTTAAAACGTTGAGATTTATGATTTTGACATTAATCATGATTTAACATCAAAAGAATATAACAAGATTCATCATCAAGGGATCTAAACCTCATTAAATACCACATACCCTCTTAGGTAATTCTACAAACATCTTCAGGGTGACCCCTTTTTACCCACCTTGGCCGAGCACCCCTAGGATAATCCTAGGGCAGCCGCTCCACAAAGGGGGGGTCCTCGGGTTTCCTCTCCCATGGCAACGCAAGAAATCGACGAGAAAACACAATTTTCAACAGAGAATAACAAGCTTTCTCAATACCCAAGAAAACGGCTCAAGAACACAAGGGCAAGAAAAGAAAAAGGGAGGAAAAACCACTCACTTGATTAGGAAGAAGAAGAGAGAAAGAAATCCTTAAAGACTGCCTCTGAATTCGGCGCACGAGAGGCAACAGCTCAGCTCCTAGGGGGGGGGGGCTCCCCTCTTTCCAATTGGCTTGTGCGGTTCAACTGGGAGCCACATGGTCTCATATGGGGGGGGGGGGGTTATGCTAACCCCTCAACCCAAACTAACTCCAAGCTTAACACAAGCATCATCATTATGCTCAAGCATATGCATTAAAAATTAAAGCAAAAATTTATTTAAGCAAGTAAAGAAAATGCATAATTCATATTTCTACTTACCTGAGCTTTCAAGCTCGCACCAGATCATGACTCGACTGAGCTCGACCTCAAATAAGCCCGCTAGACTAGCAAAGATAAATAATAAAAACTATCATAATATCTCGAATATTACAGGTTAGTGGCCCAACGTTACAATCAAGAAAAGAGTATAGACTACAATGAAACTTATGGTCCCGTAGCTAGATTAGAGGCTATTCGCATGCTTTTAGCTTTTGCTAGTTTCAAAGGTTTCAAACTTTTTCAAATTGATGTTAAAATGTGCCTTTTTAAATGGTTTTATTATGGAAGAAGTATATGTTGAAAAACCCTCCCGTTTTGAAAATTTTGATTTCCCAAATCATGTGTACAAATTGAGAAAAGCATTATATGGTTTAAAACATGCCCTTAGGGCTTGGTATGAAAGGCCTTCAAACTTTTTAATTGAATAAGGTTTTAATGCTGGAAAAGTCGATGTCTCACTTTTCATTAAGCGTGATAATAATGACATACTTTTTGCCCAAATATATGCTAATGACATAATCTTTGGTGCTACTTATGAAACTCTTTGTGTGTGGTTTGCTAAGTGCATGCAAGATGAATTTGAGATGAGCAAGATGGGAAAACTTTCCTTCATGGTTGGACTTCAAATCAAGCAAACCAAGAAGGGGATCTTCATCAATCAAACTATAAGTACACAAAGGAGCTAATTAACAAATTTGGGATGGATGGAGCAATGACATCAACCCTTATGAGTCCATCCACCAAGCTTGATAAGGATAAAAAAGTTATCAAAGTAGATGAAAAACGATATCGAGGCATGATTGATAGTTTACACTATTTAATCGCAAGTAGATCCGATATCATGTTTAGTGTATGTCAATGTGCTAGGTTTCAATCATGCCCCAAGATGTCTCAATTAAGTGTGGTAAAACGCATATTGAGATATCTTAAGGGTACGATTAATTTAGGATTATGGTATCCAAATGATGCATCTTTTGAGTTGATTGGGTTTTTCAATGCCGATTTTGCCAGTTGTAAGATAGATAGAAAAAATACTAGTGGGTGTTCTCAATTCCTATGCATGAGCTTAGTTTCTTGATTTCCCAAGAAGCAAAATTCGGTTGCACTTTCAACTACCGAATCGGAATACATCACCGCGGCAAGTTGTTGTGCACAAGTGCTTTGGATGAAACGAACTGTCACGCCACAACTCAGGGACGCGTGACCGGCCAGGGTGAGTGTAATTACCCTGAAGCCTAACTCATGCATACAACCTCGCAGACATATGATAAATGATGAATGTCATAAACTTGAGCGAAAGCTCGGCTAACGGTAAATGTTTTAATAAATGGAAATATAGACTCCAATAATCACAACTAAAACATCCCTATGCATGAAAGGAAGATAACCAACAACTCAACTACGACTTCCTAAGCCAGAATGCTACGAGATCTTCGGTCTCGTTTGCTCCTCCAACCGTGCCACGTCCTACAACCTACCTCACTGGCCAGGCTCTACAAGACAACAAAGATAAACAAATGTGAGTCCAAAAAGGAACTCAGTGAGTGGTTCTCTACTGAATCTCCACCAAAAATCCCATAATTAATAAACATAAGCAGTGGAATCTAAATAACAGAGTTTATCATCTGCAAGAACATCACAATTCGGCCTTACCTGGCCTAACACAAAATGAATCATAGTGTATCACATACGTACAATCCGGCCTCGACCAATCGTACATTAGAATGACAAGCGACCTCGACCAGCCGCGTCATAGTGATCAAGTCTCGACCTCGACCTGTCGGATGATCATGGTTAATCTCAACCTCGCACATGCCTCGACCTCGACCAGTCGGGTGTGCAAACATTAGCCTCGACCAGCCGTCAAGTTCAATACACATCGCACATTACACATCACACATGTATGATTTCTACCTCTTTATATATTTCCAGCAATTTAGAATGTGATTTCTGCACATAGTAATTCAATTTCAGCACATAGATATATAACTCCAGCAAATAAAGATTATAATTTCTGCACATAGTAATTCAATTTCAGCACATAGATATATAATTCCAGCAACTAAAGATTATAATTTCTGCAAATAGTAATTCAATTTCAGCACATAGGTATATAATTTCAGCAAATAAAAATTAGGATTTCTGCACATAATCATTCAATTTCTGCACCTAGGTATATAATTTCAGCAAATAAATCTTATGACTTCTGAACATAATCATTCAAGTTCTGCACATAGGTATATAATTTCAGCAAATAAAAATTAGGATTTCTCAAGATCTTGAAACCAAAAACTTGTAACTTGATCAATTTAACCCGATTAAATTAAGTTATTGAAATTTTCGGCATGACCTCCCCTTAAAATGTCATACTCGGCCAGTCCTAAAACTCAACAAAACATTGACACAAATCCACAAAATCACATCATCAAGAAGAGAGAAGAATTGAGGAATCAAGAAGATCCACACTCGAGCAAGAACGTTCAAGAAAAAATTGATTTCCCCATCATAGGGAATTCAGCCACATGCTAGAACCCAACGGAAAAATTCGTACACCACTCACCTTTGATTGGACGAGAAGGAAGACACTCAACGAAGCCCCGATCCGGTGACGACCTCCGAACACCGGTGCCGCCCTCCTTCTCTCTCTAACGCCACTCGCCCCAAGCTATATGTGCGGTAGAGGTGGCAATGGGACGGGCCCGCCCATGGGCGGCACGGGCCCGGCCCGACTGTGCCCAGGAGGCGGGCCATGCTAGGCACAGCCCACAGCCGAGTCGTGCTCAGAACGGCACGCGGGCCGAGCATGGCCCGCATGCCGTGCTCACCCGAGCATGGCCGTAGGTTGACGCGCGCCAAAGTCTGGCTTGGGCCGGACTTCTAAGCTTCATTTTTTATTTCAAATCCTCATTTTCTTTTTTCAAATCAATATTCTCACTTTTTAAGTTTTCAATTTCATGCTTAAAATTGTCATGGCAAGAATTAACAAAACTAGTATTCAATTTATCTTTCTCTAATTCATGCACTTGTGAATCAAGCCTTAAATTTTCTTTTTTTAGTTTTCTATTTTCTTTGATCTTATTCATAAGCAAGGTATACATCTTCTTAGATTCTTCTAATAGCTCATCATAAGTCATACCTAAAGAATTTGAGCTACTACCATCATTATCACTATCAAGATTTCTATCATGACTAGAAGTGGAAGATTTTACCTCATTCCGAAGACCCATGAGGCAAAATTGAGATAGGACTTCTTGATCATGACAGGAGGATGCTTCTTGTGATTCGGTTGTGAAAGTTGAAGCACTTGTCCTCTTTTTGGCATTCTTCTTTGATGAATAACAATTCCTCTTAATGTGCCATTTTTCCTTGCACAAGTAGCATATAACCTTTCTTTTTCGGCTTTTTGATTTGCTTCTTTCACTAGAAGCACTAAGAGCATCAAAACCGAGGTTAGCACTAGGGGGATGACCATTGTCATCACCACACTCAACAAGTGTATTAAGCTCTTCGGTTTTAGCAAAATTATATAACATATTTAATGTAGCCCATAAATCAAATGCCGATGTACAAGGCATGACTTTATCAAGGATGCTATTAGGTAAGGTACAAAAAATAGAATACATAGCATCTCCATTAGATTAAAACATTTTCTTGTCATGTTCATTCCAATCATGCATGTCAACCTTAGGTTCAATGTATTCTAATTTAATCATGTTATAAATATCAAAACCTCTAGTCTTTAAGTAGGTGTACATTCTAGACTTCCAAAGACCAAAGTTCGATTCATCGAACCTAGGAGGTGAAGATGCTACCGACTCTAGTGCCATTCTCAGATTGAGACAATGTGTAGAAGAGATGGTGAAATCTCAAGCTACGGACCCGCTCTGATACCAATTGTTGGGTGAAATGGCCACACTGGAGGGGGGGTGAATTACTAATCAATTAGCCTAAATCTGATTTTAATCGTTTCTTTGGTTACTTTAGGCAAATTATAATTCGACGACTAAATGCGGAAGCGATAAATGATAAAACAATTAAAACAAACAAGATATCAATGCAAACATAATAATTTATAGTGGTTCGGCCCCAATGCCTACTCCACTACCTAAGCACCCCCCGCTTAGGATTTCCAAACTAACTTTACTAGATTTTCTTCTTTCCTTTACAACGAGGATAATTTCATCGGAGAGTCTACGCTCTTACACCGAAGGCACTTCCACACCCAAAAGTCTCCGCCTTCCTACCAAGAGCACTCTCCCAACTCAATCCTAAGGACAATAAGAACTAATCCTAGTAAACTAAGTTTACAATGGTGGGTTTAAGCCTTAACACCAAGGCAACCACCAACTCAATCAAACCTAGCAATCTAGGTTTACACACTTGATGTACAATCAAAATAAACAACAAAATACAATAAAAATTAGAGCAATAAATCAATCAAACTATACTTAGCTCCAAAAGACACTCCCTAGTCCTCTTGATGCCTTGAGATGATGAATCGATAAATCTTGAAGGCTAAATCAAGGTGTTATCCTGGAAACTAGGGATTTCAGAGGGATGCCTCAAGAAATGCTTTAGAATGATCAAGATTTGGCTCAATGGAGTTTAGGAGTGATCAAAAGTTATTTAAAGAAGGCTGGGTTTGGGTATTTATAAACCTGCAACTGAAACAGTGCGTCAACGGGTGAAAAACTAGCCGTTTTCATCGTTCGGTCGCATGTCGATCGTTCGTCGGTCGACTAACCGATCGATCATCCACGAACATTGCGCCTTCTGTGTATTATTCACGTTGTTCGGTCAACCGACGGGTCGATCGAAAGAGTCGCGACATCATCGATCCCAAATTCGATCGAACGATCGGTCGACCGATGCAGTTAAGCAAGAGGCGTGATTCTATGATCCTCAATCTGGTCGACCAATCGATCGACCAACGGACGCACTACCATTTTTCCACACACTTCGGTCGACTGAATTGCCTGCTGCCAATTTTTGCTAGCATTCGGTCGACCGACCGGTCGACCGAACCTAGACTGGATTGGGCAGTTTGGTTTTTTTTATTCATTTTCTGGTTTCGTCTTCACTAAATCTACTTATATAACATTTATTAAGTTAATAACTTTAAAACATAAATGTTATATAAGGATTACCCCCCATTTGAATTCAATAAAAATTTCTAAAAAATGAAAATCCTTAAGAATCAAAATCTAGTTTTTGGGGTCTAGTACAAATTTTCGGAAAACGAAACTTTTCTAATTTTTGGGGTCAAGAATGGGTAGGCTAAAGGCTTCCAAAAAATTCTTTAAAATATCTCGTTATCTAATTTCTACCCAAGGAACAATTATCGCCATTTTTTATGTCAAGAAACTATCTAGGTCATATAGCCCACCAAGGAGCTCCCTAGGCTTAGTGAGTTTCAGGGCGATTTTCGGGTTTACATATTTTGGGTTTCGGATTTGGATTTAGGGTTCTTTGCATCATAAAGAGGATATACAATATATCTAGACACCCTAAACCTAAACTCTAACTTCTTGAAGAATCTCGAGCGCCGACGAGCGTCCTTGCCGATTTCTCTAATTTTTTGGATCAGGGATGTCGACTGCTAACCGACTTGAAACCTGAAAGATTTCTCAATGAAACATTAGTTCCACATTTGTTATTATTAAAACTAAGATTAAGACCAACGTTGAAAACCTTAAGCCAACAAAGAGATGATAGTGGAAATAGTATTAATTCTCAACTTGATCGTAGGATAAAAAAAACTAAATCTACTAATTTCAATGAATTAACTTTTTTTCTAGATCATAATCATTCTGAAGAAATAGATGATAATGAGATTTTAGAATAGTACGTGATATACTAACTGTTCCTGTGTATCCTATTATTTCCATCATGGCACGTGATATACTAACTGTTCCTATGTTTACAGTAGCTTTCGAGTCTTGTTTTAGTGCAGAAAATAGAATTCTCGACGAAAGAAGGAGCTGAATGAGTGCAGAAATGGTTAAAATGTGCATTTGCTTAAAAGACTGGTTGGATGCTGAAGATAGATTACAAGATAAGGGGGGACACGACACTTCATCGTTGGGAGAGGAGGAAGCTCAAACAAGCGAAGCTGGTGCTGCTGGTCCAAGTACAAGTTAAATCACCGGGGACTACGGGTGATTAAAAATGTAAAAAGAACTACGTAGACCTGATCCTTCTATAGTTTAATCATTGGAGAGTACAAGTTTATCTATAGAAGGTACGTAGGCAACCTTTTAAGGTGCGATCTATTATAATATTAAAAAAATTGTTTTATCATTGGATGAATATTTTTGTATTAAAGATAAACAAAAAATTAATTATAATTTGAGTTTTTAAAAATATTTTTATTAATTTGTACTGCGTTACATTTAAAAAATGTGTTAAAAATATATAATAAAGCTTAGTACAATGGTTAAGCTATCTCAAATATAACTAGAGGTCCAAGTTCAAAACTCGCCCCTAGCCATTAATATTTAAAATTAAATTTTAAACCTTTAAAAATTTAAATTTAAATATTTAAATATTTAATCTAGATTAAATATTTAATTATTCGGGCCAGCCTGCCCGCAGCACACACTACAAAAAAATAAGGCTTCACCGACGGATTTATTACCGACGGACAATTTTTATTGGTATTACCAACAAAGTCACCGACGAATATACATTCCGTTGGTAAAATTTATAAAACCTTATTTTCCCCCCTATTCCCTCTTATTTTTCAGCAGACCCCTCACTTCCCCGCAAGCCGACAAAATCCCTGCGCCCATTTTTTTCTCCAGTTGTGCGACTTTTTCCCCTCCGACAAAAGTCTGCGCCCATTTTTCTCCAGACGCGTGACGCTTCCCTCTGCGCCCTTTCCTTTCTCCAGCTAACACAAATCAGCCAACGACTCCTCCACATGTCGACAGAAGTCCCGCGGCTCTTCCCCCGAATCCCTCGCCTCTCTCCCCAGCCGACAAAAATCCATCACCTCCATCGTCGATTGCCCGCCGCTGCTCATCAGAATCATCTTAATTCGCAATTGCTGGGTTCGTCTCTCACCTCTCTCTCTCTCTCTAGATCTCTCTTGATCTCTCGGTCTTGGTTGCTTTTTTTTAAGGTACGATGTTGAAGTATTTCTTTCCATTCCTGGTTCCATTTACTGGTTCTCTCTTGATCTCTTGATGACAAAAAACCATCATCGCCATCGACCGTGATACTGAGCTCGTGGGGAAGCACGACAAGAACTTGACCTTCCACAAGGTACTCATTTTTTCTCCCCGATCCATTGGAGATGCAATTTTAGGTTTCTTGATTGAAGTGGATGATTTCCCTGTGATTCATGGGTTTGAATGAAAAATATTCGATCATGTCCTCAGTCCTCTTTGTTGCTTTATTACTCTGAGTCCTCTTTGTTGCTTCATTACTCTCTTTTCTTTTGTCATTTTCTTTCTCTATTTCTTTTTCTTTTGGCTGGCTTTTGAAAAGAAGAAGATAAATGTCAAAGTCAGTATCATGCAAAGCACCAAAGAAATGAAGTTAATTATATAGTCTACAGGTATCTGATGCCCATATATGATCATGATTTCAGCGAAGCTTTTTCTTCTTTTTCCAAAATGCATGGTAATTAGTCCGGCCTTGAAAATGACTATCCGATATATATTGACATTTTACGTGCATAGAATAAATTTGATTTTTTTCATATATAAAGAATTAATGAGACTGTATTTGGTAGAGAGGGATATTTTTTTCATGTATTGGTGAGAGAAGAGGGATAGATTGGAGAAGTTAATTTGGGGCAGTGAAGCAATTATTTGGTAGATGACAAAGTTGTGTATCTCTTTCTTTCATTTTGGATGATGGGTGATATATTTGAATGTCGTGAAGTTATTTATATTAGATTAAATCAATTATAGATTTTATTATTCATCAGTTATGTCAAATCTATACATAGGATTCATGACAGAGAGGTCACGCTTTTTTCAAAATAATTTATTGAGGTTTAGTCTATGTAATTATGCATCTCATATAATTAAAGAAAGTCTCATTTGGAATTTGACATGATTGGAATTTACTCAAATTTAAAATTGGACTGTTATAATAATCTATTAAATATTTTAGAATTTGAGAAACTTGATTTTGATTTAAATTTTTCTTTTTCTTTTTCTTTAACAAATTTTATTAGACACTACGTACCAATAGGAGTTACTGTTTGGGTAAATTTCTCTAGATTTCTCATATTGATTTCTTTAGGAGTTACTGTTTTAATAAAAAGTAATTCGTATTGGAGTGGAAAAGGCTATTGTTCTTCCTCATCTCGTAGGCTGCATTCATGTTCCCCATTGTTGGCTTTAGGTTTTCAACCTTAGTCTTAATCTCGGTTTTGATAATAACAAACATGGGACTAATGATTTCATTGAGAATATCTTTCAGGTTCCATATCAATTAGCGTTCAATGTCCTCAATCGGAAAAATCAAAAAAATCGGAAATCAAAAGGACATTGATCGTCGCGCTCGGGTTCATCGCGAAACTTCTCGAAGATCGACGTGTGCACAAAAGACGTATTGGACGGGCTCAAAGATCACCTGAAAGCTCTCCAAGTTGATGGTCGTTGAAAGTCGGAACCCAAAAATGAAGCCCGGAAGAAGAAGGCTGAATAAATCACATTCAGCCTAGGTTCGGTCGACCGGTCGGTTGACCGACCGAAGGTAAAAAGCAGCAGCAGCTACTTCGGTCGACCGGGCGATCGATCGATCGAAGCCCAAATTAGGTAGTAGCTCTGTCGGTCGACCGAGCTGCAGATACCCGAAGACGCAGATCGCGTCGATCGATCGATGGGTCGACCGAATGCAGGATCGCATGATCTTGCGTCTGGGTGGTCAACCCGTCGGTCGACCGACCAAAGAGAGAAAACGGCAGTCGAATGATCGGTCGATCGGTCGGTCGATCGGTCAATCGACCGACCAATCGACCAGCGGTCTGCAACGGATAGAAAACTATCCGTTGAGCTGCTGTTTCTTCAGCAGGGTATAAATACACCCTCAAATATTTTATTTAACCTTCTTCTCCCAATCTTATAGTGATCATTGAGCATTCTAAGGGAGATTTAGAGCCTTCCAAATGATCAACGCTTGCGCTCTGTTTCTTTCCGCTGACAATTTCTTCAAGCGCACAAGCTGGGCTCAACTCGGGTTTTGATCAAGCTCTACCTCTTGACGAGTTGAAGGCGCCAAAGGCTTGCAAATGAGCTTTAATCTTGGTTTATCTTTTTAGCTCTTTTGACTGTATCTTTTATTGTTTATTTGAACGCTTTGTTTTGATTTGTGCGTGTGACGACCTAGGGCTGTTAGGTCTTGTTGTGTGAAGTGGTTACCTTGGTGAAAAGGTGTAAAGCCACTTGTGTAAACTTAGTGTTTACTAGGATTAATTTAGTTGTCCCTTAGGATTGAGGTGGAAGAGTGCTCCTGATAAGAAGGAGGAGACTTCCGGGTGTAGAAGTGTCTTAGGTCGAGAGTGCTACTCTTCGAGTCAAAGTTCTCATTGTAAGGGAGACCCGAACTAAACTAGTAAAACTAGTTTGAAAATCCTAAGCGGGGTGCTTAGGTAGTGGAGTAGGCATTGGGGCCGAACCACTATAAATTATCGTGTTTGCATTGATTGATTGTTTGTTTTAATTGTTTAATTATTTATCGCTTCCGCATCCAATCATTAAATCGCAAATTGCCTAAACGAATTAAGTAAACGATTAAAATTGGGATTTAGGTAAAACTTTAGTAAACACACTATTCACCCCCCCTCTAGTGTCGCCATTTCGCCTTCACCCATCTCATTAACAGTGGATGTCGATGCATGATTAATTTCTGTCAATGTAGTTCTTGTTCCCCATCTCATAAATTTCTGTCAATTTGGTGAATTAGGTTTGAAGAAAACTGATCTACTTTTGGATTTGGAGTTCTTGTTCTACCATCCCACACAAGCAGCAAAGAATCAAGAAGGTAAAAGAAACATTGTTGTTGATGATGAATAACACTAATATGTTTAATTACTCAAAAGAATGCTATCTTGTTACACATCTCCTTCATTCGTGAACATGTTTTAGAGTGCAAATGAAAGCTTATAGCATTTAAAAGAAAAGATTCAAGTACATCTGAGCTGAAATAAAGGAGATTTCCTGTAGTGGTAGATTGTCAAAATTTATAAAGCCTTTCTTCTTCAACTTGATTTTTAATTTCTTGTAATGGAAGATAAGAAACCCCTATTTTTGTTTCTGTTTCATCAGCTGATTTTTCGATTAAGCTTTTCTTCTTCCTCATTTGTTACTGGTTAGGTTTTGCTTGTATTTGTAATTATTAATTGTTAGGTATTGGTTGAGAAAATCTACAGTAGTTGCTTGTATTTCTGGCATGTATCATGAAGCTTCAATAATGACATTGGATCAAAGAATTAAATCTACAATAGATCTTAGGTTTGGTTATATGATTAGTTTCTTGACCCAAATCCTGCAAAAGATATTATAGATTGAATTACAGAGATATATTTATGAATTCTTTGGAGGGTGATTGCTACTTTAGATATTATAGAAATATTTGTGATGAATCTGCTAACTTAATTGAAGTGGTTGGTGAGAATGAAACTTTTCCTGTTATTCCTTTAAATATCACTGCTTTTGAGACTTGCCAAGCATCTGCTGGTGGTCTGCCTGTCAATAAAGTTGCGTAGGATATGTTACTCCAAGGATTGGGCAAGTTGATTGATGAAAAAGACATTGTTGGAATTCTCAGGACTCCATTGAAAACTGATTTAGGTCAAGTTTGGTTTAATCCAAGGATGTTGTGGAAGAGATGATGTTGCATGGGGTCTTGAAGCAACCTGTGCAGAAACGACTTTATGGCAATGGTATTCATCTTTCCCCGCAAATTGCTCTGATGTCTGGTAAGACCCGCAAATTGCTCAGATGTCTGATAAGATTTCATATGCACATCACATTCTTCATATTTGTGCATCTTAGGAAGACACTAATTAAGATCAGATAGTTCTAGGAGGCTATTGATATTCTATAAATTCTACTAAGGAGAACTTTTTTTTCTTGAATGTTGATTGTTAGTGTGGAGGTGAATGTATGACCAGATAAGCTCTCTAGATATTGTTTGTATTAAGCATTAGATTGTCATCAATAAGATTAAAATAAGTTTCTTCATTTACCATAATCTTTGATATCTTAACTACTTTTTTGGACTTTATGTTTCTAAAGCTTATCTTTTTACTGGGTTAGAACTATTAGTACTTATTATTGTATGATCATTTAAGTGCCTATTCTTTAAACTATAGAACATAGATAAATTGATTAATGGAAACTAAAGTCTTTTGGTATCTCTCAAATAAGTTTCACAGGTCTTTATGTTTATCTATAGTCTTTTGTTCTCATGGATTAATGGAAACTAAAGTCTTTTGGTATCTCTCACGCTGACTAAATTTCATTCTTACAATTTATTTTCTATAACAATTGATAATATATCAAAATTTGAAGGAACAAGGATACCTGATTACTCATTTTTCAATTCAACATGTGAGGCTACAGCACAAGGTTAGATTTCCTTAATTTTTAGATAAATGCTGCAACTGCTAACCATGTATTGTGCTCTATATATGAATTTTTAGCTAACAGTGGAGCTGTGAATAAAATTGGTTGTGCCCATGGAGTTACTCTGAATTCAATGTTCTCGTTTTGCTAGTTTTTTTTATCCTATTCCTTATTTACCTTATTTAGTTATAAATTGATGGTTAACATAAATCTTTTGCTTGCCCAATGAATTTTTTTCTAATGATTGTTGCTGAGATTATATATTTGAACATCAAGCATCCATATATTTGAACATCAAACATCTATCTCCTTGAGTACTTCAGTTTGATAAATGCTCCATAACACGAATAGTATATAAGGTTGCTTGCTTGTTGCTGATAATATGATATTAGCATTTTAAGTTGAATTACTAGAAATATACACTTAATATGATATTTCTATATATAGTTTTGTATTTGCAAACAGAGATATTGATCATACTTTTGCAAAATGAGGCCATTAAGGGAATTTATACTGATCATACTCATGCAATTTTTCAAATGAATGTCTTACTTTAAGCATATGATCATGAATCTATATATCTTATTTGTTTCCTTAGAATTTTAAAACCCAAACGTTGTTTTGACATTATTCCATTTGGTATTTGATATGATTTGTATAAACTGCTAGAACAATCTTGTTTCCTCGAAAAGAGCACTGCCAAATTAGTCTTTTTTATATTGAACATGCTTCATAAATTGTTGTATTATTATTGATGTCTCTTTGAACTAATCTTGTGCTTTAGTGCTTCAAATGCATTGATGAATATGCTTGACTTTTACTCCAATCTGGGCATTCAACTGTGCAAAGAAGAATAGGTGAGCACTACATGCTTCAATTTTTCCTTTTTTAAGTTGTCAGTTCATATGTCGGGCTTGTGCCTACATTTTCAAGATCTTATTATCAAGTAGTCCACTTGTGGCTTTAAAAATATTATGAATTCAGTAAAAAGTATATGAAATTAGGATTGAGTTGCATGTTATCCAAGTGTCCTTGATACTGCATTGGTGATATATTTAATATTTATTTATTCTCGATTCAACATTCAACATTCAAGTGTTGTTTACCTACTAGTTTAGATCAAAAAATTTTAAACTAACTTTCTTTCTTCTTCTTTATTCAGTTAAGAATTACTTTTAATTGGGTGATATATTTCTTGACTTCTGAGTTAAATTTTGAGTATTAATTATAGTTTAGAAACTACAATTTCTTGACTACTAAGTTCTAAGTGCAAGATCTCTAATTTAGGGGTAAACTAGCGGTTAACCACTACTTCTTCTTCATGTAAAGTTTTATATGTATAAGAGTAGCCCTTTATGACATGATGATGCCTTTATCTCATAAGAGTAGCCCTTTATGACATGATGATGCATTATATGAGAATAGTAGTGGCATTCCAATTTCATGCTAATTGCTTAAAATATCCTTCTTTTCTAATTCTTCTTGCTTAAAATAATTATTGTGAGCAAAAGGACACATCAGATGATTTTTTTCATTGATAATTAGGCAAAATGAGACACCTCCAAAATATTATCTTTCCTAAAACACATATTCACATAGTCATAACCACTAAAATGAAACACAAATCCTAAACAATCAAAAGCTCCCTAGTTCCCTAATTCCCAGTTGAACTCCCTTGAGTTCCTTGAGTTGATGGTTGTCCTTTGGGCTAATTTGTAGCAGCCTTCTTCCTTGCCAATTTCTTAAAGTGTCCTTGCCTATTAGTGGACATCTCTTGCTCCTTTTGTTATGTCCAGGTTGCTTGCACTTGCTACAACAATTGGTTGTCCCTTTGCGAGACATCTGTACAACCCTTGTTTGATCTCCTCAACTCATCAGCATAATCCCACATGAGGGCATACTCTGCTTTGCTATCACCAACCAAACTATCATACACTTCCTCTTTTGCTCTCTTACACTGGAATCTTGAAACCTCCACTCCTAGCTAGTTGCTCTTTCACCAGCTTCTTGAATTCCATCAACTTGATGGTTGGCAAAGCCCTAATTGTGCTGATGTAATGTCTAGCCAACCATGTGTTGTTCACTCTACTGTTCTTGAAAGTCAAACTGCAAGTGTGCTCATCCAGCAACCTCCTCACTGGGTAAGCTCCTAGGTCCTTCATAAAACTAGCCATAATCTCCAAGCACATACTCAAGATCACTCTCAGGATCAGTCTCACTATCCTCTTCACCATCTCGTAAACCACCTCCACCATTACTTCCTTCTTCTGCACCAGATGGAGAACAAACAACTTGTAGTTCTTCAATGGCTGTAAGTATATCTATGTCATCGATTCCTGCAAATGGGTCTGCATTATCAGTTTGCAAATCTTCACTCCCTCTATCAGCATTTACTCCTTCTAACCTACCACCAGCACCCTCATTTCCCTTAGCAAATGGGTCTAGCTAGATTGTTTGTAGCTATATTTGTAGCTCTACATTGTTTGCATTCAGATCTATAAATCATTTTTTTTGCATGAGCATTGTGTTGTTTCTATTGTTTTCCATTTTTTTGCTGATCTGTTTTTTTGCTTATTGTAGCAATGGTATGCTAAATATCCTGAGGAAAGTTTATTGGCACTAACTTTTGTTTCTTTTAGCACAACGATAAGTGAAGATCTGGGACAAGTTGAATATATTTTGACTGACAAGATTGGGACGCTTACTGAGAATAATATGGTTTTCAGAAGATGTTGTATCAACGGTTCATTCTATAGAAATGAGAGTGGAGATGCTTTGAAAGGTTATTTTGTTACTCCAACTAATTTTGTTCAACTTATGTGTAATCTTTCTTCTACTATCAACTTATCATCTTGTTCAAGCAGACGCAGAATAATAGAATTGTTAAACTAAAACCTTCCACTATTGTGCTATCTTCAAGCATAATCAGCATAATGTGCTATCTTCAAACAATTGTTACAGAATGCAAGGATTCCAAATTTTCACACTTAAGTCTCTTTCTTTTTTGGTTTAATGTCCAGTATGATCTGCATACTGTTTCCTATTTTGCCTTTGTGATGTTAGTAACACATAATGTCTTCTTATCATTTTCATATGAGTTTAATTTTTACTGTTTCCTATTCTTTGTGAAAGTGATATCAAAACTAGCAAAGATAGTTCAGATGGTACTTAACATCTACCGGACTAAACAGTCCTACATGTCCAAGCTCTTATCTCATCTTGTCTAGCTTGTTTCCTTTAGCATTTTGTTCTTCTTTATATTTTTTTTTCTATTTAACTCAATTATTTGCATCCACTAAATGATTGAAGAGGATTATACGCAATAAAATTGTTATATTCTGTTAAAAAAAAAAAAAATGCTTTGTTGTAAATTTTTGAGGTATGGGGGGGGTTATTTGAAAATTTACCTCCCCACCGTATATGAGCTGGCTCAGTCGCGTGAGAAGGGGGCAAGAAGAGGAGGTGGGATCGGCGTCGGAGGGTGAGAAATCGGCGTTGGAGGGTGAGAAATCGGAGGTCGGATCGTTCGTCGGCGTCGTCGCCAGAGCCGGAATCTTGAGGTAGGAGTCTTACATTTCTCCTTTCGTTCCGTCAATTACCCTTGCTTGTTCATCGGCGGCGGCGATAGGAATCGGAGGGAGAGGGAGGGGCCGAAAGAGTCGGCCGGCGAGCGGCGGCGTTCGCGGCAGCCCAACTGCTGCCCGCGACGCCAGTCCGCACGGCCCTGGTGGCCGCGGCAGCAAGCTGCAGCCCGCAGCGTGGTAGCAGCCGCTGCACGCTGCCGCTGCCGGCGGCCCACCGGCGCCGGAGGCCGCGGGGGAAGGCGGCGAGTGATTGCCGGCCGCAAGGGGGGGGGGGGGCGGCGTGGGTCGGGCAGGGCAGAGGCGGGTGAGGGTGTCGGGTAGAGGGGATATGAATAGTATTAGGAGAAGAGAGCTATATTGCGTGAAATATGATTGATTTGTAAATTTATGGGAGTATTTTTATAGTTGATCGTAGAGTTGTCGGATCGAGTTGAGATGAATAGCAAAGTTGCATGTTTTCGCATGCTGAACACGATGGTGGTGTTGGATTTTCGATCGGATGCCGTTTGGTAGGTCTTTTCTATATTTTAGTGTTGTTTGGTGGTTAATATTTATTAATTTAATTTGATAAATAATTAAATAATATAAAAATATTATATTACTTTAAATGGTGATTTAGGGGTAATTGGTTGGTGTGAGCTTGAGTTTGATTCCCGTTGTAGCCGATGAATTATCGATGGCTGAAATGACGAATTTATCCTTTTGCTTCAATCTGCTTGATATTGCTTCTAATTCCGTTGAACTCATGTTGCATATTATTGTTGGACAAACCATGTAGATAATTGCATGTGTTATTGTTGATCATGGTGATATACATTATTGATGTTGATATTTGATCATGATATGCCATGTATGATATTATGTTGTTACTTATGGTGTTATTCTTTCGATCATATCATCATTCGGAGTTGTTATATTGTTGATACCGGTGATGTTATTTGTTATCCATTGATCATGGTGATATACTTTGTTGCATTGTTGGAGTTGAGTTGTCAACCTGGAGGGTACGGCCTCGGAGAGGACTTCGGTCCAGGACCATTTTATTGTGGTACCCTCCAGACATGGGTGAGGGTATGGACCATTTTATACACGACGTTGATTAGGAGTAGGTGTGGAGCATTTGTTGTACATCTATCGTCTTTGACTGCATCTTAGGCCATATTGTTGTTTATTGTTGAGTTGACATCTTATTCATGTTGTTGATCATATTGTGATTCTCCTACTCAGCATCCGCTTACTCCTATTGTTATTGCTTCAGACTTGCAGGAGTGAGCTGTTGATCTATATATCGAGGTGTAGATAGTTGATAGACATCATGTAGCTCTGGAGCTCTGATATGGCGATAGCTTTTGTATCATATCTTATTTTGTCATCTTCTGATACTGATGATTTTGGAGTTTCGTAAATATAAAATACCATGTTTAATATTGTACTTAACTGAATTGGCTTTTGTCGTATAAATATGTATATATTATCTGGCTTTTGATGTAATTATTTGTATCATAATATGTTTTATTATGATTTCTGTCGTGTATCGTTGATTTTCCTTTCGCTGCACGGTGTTCGGATCGCCCACTGTCGCGCGTCGGAATGGGGCCGTCTCGGGGCACTGGGGGTGGACCCGAACCGGGGCGTGACAGTATTTATTGGTATCAGAGCATAGGAGTTAAGGTTATGTTAGGGTTAAGAATTCAGGTGTCTTACCTTAATGTTAATATTTTATGGTGTAGTTGTTAAGATTGTAAGTTTTACCTAAAAATTTTTGTTCTATTTACAGAGAGATGGCATCGAGGGGCAGTGTTGGGCGTGCGAGGGGTCTTGGAGACCCGGGTGCAGATCAGGATCGGGTGGCGATTCCTCGGCGAGCACGTACCACTCAGGTTGTGGCTTCGACTGTCAGGGGTCGAGGTGGACGAGTTAGTCGGGGTGCTTGTCAGACTGGTCGCACTGCTGGTGGCAGGGGCGCGGTCGGGGCGCTTCGGTGCGTGTTCCTGTAGAGGAGGTGCATGATTTCACTCCTGAGGCTGGAGTGGAAGCGGAGGAGGTAGTTGCTGAGGCAGTACCAGTAGTTCCTCAGGCTGTTGGAGAGGGCTCGGCGGTGCATGTTCCTGTGGCACCCCAGCCTTAGTATGTGATGCTTGTGCCGGGACCTCATGGAGTTCTTGCTGGAGCAGAATCGTGGGAGTCTCGCATGCTAAGGTTCCATCAGCTTGGCAAGGAGCGTTTTGGTAGTTTTGGGGGTAGTACAGATCCGATGATAGCTAGGAGATGGTTGGCAGGGGTAGAGAATACTTTCAAGGCATTAGGTGCCAGGAGGAAGAGAAGGTGGAGTTGGCCACCTTTTATTTGATTGATGTAGCCAGAGAGTGGTGGAGGTCACAAGTTGCTGCTAGAGATGAAGTTGATGTTTCTTGGGCAGAATTCAGAGATGTATTCTTTCAGAAATACATCCCAGTGACATTCCGCCAGCAGAAGAAGCAGGAGTTTCTCGATCTACGTCAGGGGAGTCGTACCGTAGCAGAGTACGAGGCAGAATTAGACCGTCTGTCCGAGTTTTGTCCGCAGATGGTGGAGATCGAGGAGGACAAAGCAGAGCATTTCTTCAGATGGCTGGATTTTGCTATTCAGGACCGGATGTCCAGTCATGACGACCTAGGGAACTACAGTCGGGTGGTGGCTCAAGCACTTCTAGTTGAGCGTATTCACTCGATGATCACACAACAGAAGCAGAAAGATCGTCATGGTCGACCGCCACTTCCACTAGTTGCAGGAGGACAGGATATGAGCCAAGGAAGCCATAGAGCTCAGGCCCAGCCATCGCAGAGTGGGTATGTCAGTGGTTACTTCAGGCCGCAGAAGATGGCAAAGTCATATTCCTCTCAGGCAGAAGGATCGTCTCAGCCTTCACTGGCAGTTCGAGATCAGATATCAGGAGTCAGACCTGCAGATCAGATAGGGGTCAAGACTGACCACTGCTTCAGATGTGGAGACAGTGGTCACTTTGCTAGAGATTGTCCTAGAGGTGGTAGTGTGTGCTATCACTGCAAGCAACCTGGCCACATCAGCAGGAGTTGCCCAGCTAGGGGGATACCAAGAACTTCACAACAGCAGTCGAGAGAGCAGAAGCAGGGTCAAAGGCAACACTATTCAGATGCAGAGGCTTCTTGGGAGCGTGAGGAGGATATCAGAGATCGCTTCCCACACTTATTCGACCCTGCAGGTACATAAATTTGGAGGGCCAAATTTCTTAAGGAGGGGAGGATGTTATTTTCTGTTAAAAAAAAAAAAAGCTTTGTTGTAAATTTTTGAGGTGTGGGGGGGTTATTTGAAAATTTACCTCCCCACCGTATATGAGTTGGCTCAGTCACGTGAGAAGGGGGCGAGAAGAGGAGGTGGGATCGGCGTCGGAGGGTGAGAAATCGGAGGTCGGATCGTCGACGGTGTCGTCGCCGGAGCCGGAATCTTGAGGTAGGAGTCTTATCTTTCTCCTTTCGTTCCGTCAATTACCCTTGCTTGTTCATCGGCGGTCATCGGCGGCGGCGATAGGAATCGGAGGGAGAGGGAGGGGCCGACGGAGTCGATCGGCGAGCGGCGGCGTTCGCGGCAGCCCAGCTGTTGCCCGCGACGTCGGGCCGCACGACCCTGGTGGCCGCTGGCCGTGGCAGCAAGCTGCTGCCCGCAGCGTGGCAACTACCGCTGCCGCTGCCTGCGGCCCACCGGCGCCGGAGGCGGCGGGGGAAGGCGGCGAGTGATTGCTGGCGGCAAGGGGGGGGGGCGGCGTGGGTCGAGCAGGGCATAGGCGGGTGAGGGTGTCGGGCGCGGGTGTCGGGTAGAGGGGATATGAATAGTATTAGGAGAAGATAGCTGTATTGCGTGAAATATGATTGATTTGTAAATTTATGGGGGTATTTTTATAGTTGATCGTAGAGTTGTCGGATCGAGCCGAGATGAATACCAAAGTTGCATGTTTTCGCGTGCTGAACGCGATGGTTGTGTCGGATTTTTGATCGGAGGCCATTTGGTAGGTCTTTTCTATATTTTAGTGTTGTTTGGTGGTTAATATTTATTAATTTAATTTGATAAATAATTAAATAATATAAAAATATTATATTACTTTAAATGGTGATTTAGGGGTAATTCGTTGGTGTGAGCTTGAGTCTGATTCCCGTTGTAGCCGATGAATTATCGATGGCTGAAATGACGGATTTATCCTTTTGCTTCGATCTGCTTGATATTGCTTCTAATTCCGTTGAACTCATGTTGCATATTATTGTTGGACATGCCATGTAGATATTTGCATGTGTTATTGTTGATCATGGTGATATACATTATTGATGTTGATATTTGATCATGATATGCCATGCATGATATTATGTTGTTACTTATGGTGTTATTCTTTTGATCATATCATCATTCGGAGTTGTTATATTGTTGATACCAGTGATGTTATTTGTTATCCATTGATCATGGTGATATACTTTGTTGCATTGTTGGAGTTGAGTTGTCGACCTGGAGGCTACGGCCTCGAAGAGGACTTCGGTCCAAGACCATTTTATTGCGGTACCCTCTAGACATGGGTGAGGGTATGGATATTGACTAGTCACTTTGGGCACCTTCTGGTGTGCGGATGTCGGATAGGACGCCCGTCGGGCTACCTGCTTGGTGGGGGTTGTCGCGTCGCCGTTGGAGCGGACGGTTGATGCCACTCTACGGATGGTAGAGTGCGGGGTTTTTACCCAACGGTCCATACGCTCGATGATTTGGTCGACGTTGATTAGGAGTAGGTGTGGAGCATTTGTTGTACATCTATCGTCTTTGACTGCATCTTAGGCCATATTGTTGTTTATTGTTGAGTTGACATCTTATTCATGTTGTTGATCATATTATGATACTCCTACTCAGTATCCGCTTACTCCTATTGTTATTGCTTCAGACTTGCAGGGGTGAGCTGTTGATCTATATATCGAGGTGTAGATAGTTGATAGACATCATGTAGATCTGGAGCTCTGATATGGCGACAGCTTTTGTATCATATCTTATTTTGTCGTCTTCTGATACTGATGATTTTGGAGTTTCGTAAATATAAAATACCCTGTTTAATATTGTGCTTAACTGAATTGGCTTTTGTCGTATAAATATGTATATATTATCTGGCTTATGATGTAATTATTTGTATCATAATATGTTTTATTATGATTCCTGTCGTGTATCGTTGATTTTCCTTCCGCTGCACGGTGTTCGGATCGCCCACTGTCGCGTGTTGGAATGGGGCCGCCTCGGGGCAATGGGGGTGGACCCGAACCGGGGCGTGACAATATTTATTGGTATCATAGCATAGGAGTTAAGGTTATGTTAGGGTTAAGAATTCAGGTGTCTTACCTTAATCTTAATATTTTATGGTGTAGGAGTTAAGATTGTAAGTTTTACCTAAATTTTTTTGTTCTATTTAGAGAGAGATGGCATCGAGGGGCAGTGTTGGGCGTGCCAGGGGTCTTGGAGACCCGGGTGCAGATCAGGATCGGGTGGCGATTCCTCGGCGAGCACGTACGACTCAGGTTGCAGCTTCGACTGTCAGGGGTCGAGGTGGATGAGCTAGTCGGGGTGCTCGTTAGACTGGTCGCACTGCTGGTGGCAGGGGGCGCGGTCGGGGCGCTCCTGTGCGTGTTCCAGTAGAGGAGTTGCATGATTTCACTCTTGAGGCTGGAGTGGAAGCGGAGGAGGTAGCTGCTGAGGCAGTACCAGTAGTTCCTCAGGCTGTTGGAGAGGGCTCGGCAGTGCATGTTCCTCAGTATATGAGCCAAGGAAGCCATAGAGCTCAGGCCCAGCCATCGCAGAGTGGGTATGTTAGTGGTTAGTTCAGGCCGCAGAAGATGACAAAGATGTATTCCTCTCAGGCACAAGGATCGTCTCAGCCTTCACTGGCAGTTCGAGATCAGATATCAGGAGTCAGACCTGCAGATCAGATAGGGGTCAAGACTGACCACTGCTTCAGATGTGGAGACAGTGGTCACTTTGCTAGAGATTGTCCTAGAGGTGGCAGTGTGTGCTATCACTGCAAGCAACCTGGCCACATCAGCAGGAGTTGCCCAGCTAGGGGGATACCGGGAACTTCACAACAGCAGTCGAGAGAGTAGAAGCAGGTCAAAGGCAACACTATTCAGATGCAGAGGCTTCTTGGGAGCGTGAGGAGGATATCAGAGATCGCTTCCCACACTTATTCGACCCTGCAGGTACATAAATTTGGAGGACCAAATTTCTTAAGGAGGGGAGGATGTTATATTCTGTTAAAAAAAAAAAAAAGAGAGGCTTTGTTGTAAATTTTTGAGGTGTGGGGGGGTTATTTGAAAATTTACCTCCCCACCGTATATGAGCTGGCTCAGTCACGTGAGAAGGGGGCGAGAAGAGGAGGTGGGATCGGCGTCGGAGGGTGAGAAATCGGAGGTCGGATCATCGTCGGTGTCGTCGCCGGAGCCGGAATCTTGAGGTAGGAGTCTTATCTTTCTCATTTCATTCCGTCAATTACCCTTGCTTGTTCATCGGCGACGGCGATAGGAATCAGAGGGAGACGGAGGGGCCGACGGAGTCGGCCGGCGAGCGGCGGTGTTCGTGGCAGCCCAGCTGCTGCCCGCGACGCCGGGCCGCACGGCCCTGGTGGCCGCTGGCCGTGGCAGCAAGCTACTGCCCGCAGCGTGGCAGCTGTCGCTGCCGGCGGCCTGCCGGCGCCGGAGGCCTGCCGGCGCCGGAGGCCGCGGGGGAAGTCGGCGAGTGATTGCCGTCGGCAAGTGGGGGGGGGCGGTGTGGGTCGGGCAGGGCATAGGTGGGTGAGGGTGTCGGGCGCGGGTGTCGGGTAGAGGGGATATGAATAGTATTAGGAGAAGAGAGCTGTATTGCGTGAAATATGATTGATTTGTAAATTTATGGGGGTATTTTTATAGTTGATCGTAGAGTTGTCGGATCGAGTCGAGATGAATACCAAAGTTGCATGTTTTCGCGTGCTGAACGCGATGGTTTTGTCAGATTTTCGATCGGAGGCCGTTTGGTAGATCTTTTCTATATTTTAGTGTTGTTTGGTGGTTAATATTTATTAATTTAATTTGATAAATAATTAAATAATATAAAAATATTATATTACTTTAAATGGTGATTTAGGGGTAATTGGTTGGTGTAAGCTTGAGTTTGATTCCCGTTGTAGCCGATGAATTATCGATGATTGAAATGACGGATTTATCCTTTTACTTCGATCTGCTTGATATTGCTTCTAATTCCGTTGAACTCATGTTGCATATTATTGTTGAACTCAAAATCTTGTTTATCAGAGGTAGAACCTCTTTTTTCTCGGTCATTGAATTAGTAACTTTAACGTAACCTAACAGAAAAAAGAATGAGCTTGCTCAAAGATTCAAGTTAATACGTAACTATTGCTTATAAATTATAACTAAAGCTGCTTAATTAGTTGATTCTAAATTTCAAAGTACATCTACCATTTGAATTGCCAAGGCCCACTTTATTATATTCTGGATATGCAAGAATCTAAACTTCAACACGAGAGTATGACATCAATCGGATATTGAGATATTAGGCAATTATAAGTTGCAGCTAATGAAAATTGATTATAGGCTCAACACAACAATAACTCCCCATAAGCAACAGTAATGACATGAGGCGTGAAATTTGCCCCGGCAACTACCATCTCTCCTGCAACATAAAATAAAGAAAAGTAAAGATTTTGTAGAGGACCACTGTGACGTACTATACCTCATGTTGTAGCAAATAGCTCATGGCACCATGAAGAACCCCTACCTCCCCCTTAGAGTCGCTGCATGCTTACCGCTATCTAATCCATATCCAGCAGCCTCCACACCAACTACCCTTACATTCATATCATCGACAAATTCATGGAAGAGTCCCGGAATGCACAGGCCTTACCTGTGGCATCCTTCAGTGTGGGAGTTCCGCAAAGAAGCAACTGCAGTCAAAGATAATTTCACATAACATAACTTGAGGGAGAAAACCCCAAACTCATGTCATCATCACCTAAATATGTATACTTTCTTGCAGAAATCCAAGAGCATCAAAGCTTGCTAAAAACCTATGAAACCATGGTAAAAAAAATTCAGTCCCAGATTCAAACAAGCGACTCTGAGATTGTTCAGATTCAACAACAAATCCAGGAGTCAGAAGAGATAAACTGAAACTAGAAAAAAAACTCAAGCAAAGAGGTTTACTCTCCAAGGAAGCAGAGGGTGTTGGGAGGAAAATAAGAGGCAGCGTCAAGAACCTCAATGATCAGCGAATCAAACCTTCTCTCAAGCAAATATGCGCGAACCTGCAGCGTCCATTCCAATGGATTAAGGGAGGCGACCACGATTTCAACTGCGGTGAGATCGGCCCCGATCCAAGACCCGGAGCCAAATATAAGGGTGAGGTTGGGGAAAGGGGCGAGGGGAACTGAGAGATCTCGAAATAGTAGGGTTTGAAGCCAGTCATGGATTCCTCTTCGCGATCGTCGGAAAGGGTAGAGGTTCCAAAACCAAATTGATGCAATGCGAGAGGAGAGAGAAATGGATTTGCACAAGAGTAAAAGAGAAATCAGAGACTTCTTTCTCCGTTGAATTAACTCCCGGCTCGACCAATGAAGGGGGATGAATCAGTGGATGCGGCGACTTTGAAAATGGAAGGGAAGGTATGGCAATGAGACGCAGCAGTTGGGATGGGAGGAAGCTAGTGGTGATGAGAAGGGTGTGGATTTGGGGTAGCTTGCTCGGGTGGTTCTGCAAGTGCTGGAGCAAAAGCTCTAGGCAAGGCATGCGGCGAAGAGCTCCTCAACAGTGTCGCGCATGAACCAGAGGAGCAGGCGGAGGGAAAGAGAGTGATAGAGAAAGAGGAATCAAGACACGACCAGAGAGAGAGGAACTTGGCAAAAAGACCGTGTGTTGTAACCGGCGTCTCATAAGGACACCGAAGCTAGGTTTTTGTCGATTTAGAAAGAAAAAAAAAAAAAAGTCTAAAAAATCATAAGATTTACAAAAATTTTAACGTTCTATCTGTATTTTTAAATTTCACCTGTAAATGCACAATATTTACTTCCGTTTATGCTATCTACCAAATCGTCATGCGTCGTCTCAACTTAGCTGACGTGGAGGTAAATGACACTTGCGTGGTCTGATGGCGTCATACGTGGCAGGTAGTCCCATCTTTTTTTTTCCTCTCTCTTCTTTTCTTTCTTCCAACTGTTGCAATATTTTTTTCTCTCTCTCTTCCCTTCTCTTCTTCCTTCCAACTGCTGCCATTTTTTGTTATTTCTTATTCTCCTCAACCTCCTTCTCCTCATCCTCCTCCTCCCCATATGGCTCTGCACCATCCTCTACTCTGTGGTCTTCACCAAAATGGCCTCTCTCTTCATCGTTCAAGGCGCCGCCATGCGCATCGTCGTTAGTGCCTTCATCTTCCTCTCCTGCTGCCTCCTCTAGCCACTCGTTTGTCGGCTCCGAAAGAGCGAAGGAGGGCCCCCGAAGCTGCAGGAAATGGGCGTCGAGCTCGCCATCGCGGCGACAACCCTGGTCGTCGATCGCCCCGGACTACTCTCTGAGATCTTCGTCGTGCTCGCCGACCTCGGATGCAGCGTCGTGGAGGCCAAAGTGTGGACCCACAGCGGCCGCATCACGTGCCTCGTCTCCGTCAAGGATGAGCTCCTCTAAGAATTTTTTTGCAAAAACTGCAACTTGCTTTCTTAAAACAAGGACAAAGATTAGAACTTTGCATGGAGGACCGGCCGGGGCTGCTCTCGGGAGTAACCCAAATGTTCTGAGAGAATGGCTTGTATACTGAAACTTATACAACTTAGATTTGATCAAGTCCTGTTTTAGGCTTCTTGTATATTGAAATCATGCTTCCCCAAGTGGGTCATGTACATAAACAGTGATCAAAAGAGGTTACAAAAAGAGAAGATCCAACTCTGCAAGCAAATAAGAGAAAGGTTGAAGATAAAGAGAAGAGGAAAGAGTGTTATTGACAGCTTGGAAAGTGTGCTTGGTGTATTCATTGCTATGCTTTTTTTGCAGGGTTTGGGTTAATTATTTGAACACAAGGATTTGATGTTTTACTACTAACTTTTGACAACAGCAAGTCATCTTGTTTTGATTTCATTCCTAAATATGAGAAGTTTGTGCTCTTGTTTTTGGACTATGAGTTCCTATGATTTAGATCAAGTGATGCAGATCATTAAAACAAGTGTTGTAGTGCATGCAGGACCTGTCGGCGATCTAGTGCAGGCGGTGCTTGCAGTCTCTGTACATCCTGATGCCCAAGGAATTCATAGGGAGGCAGGGGAGGGAGGGTGCTCGGGGAGAGTTGTAGTATGTGGTTTGAGTTGTACCCGACCTTCTTTAAGGGCTCCCTGACGCTGAGGATTGATGTTCTGATGTGGCCTGCTTCAGCCTGAAGCGCTCCATCGTGCCGGCGGCTATCTTGGTCGTCGCCGCGATGACGAGCCTAACACCCATCTGCTATAGCTCCGTGAGCCTGCCTCCACTCTTCCGCAGCCGACAGACGATCAAGTGGCTGGAGGAGGCAGTGCGAGAGAAAGATGAAGGCGCCGACGGCGGTGCGCATGGCGGCGCCTTGAACGACGAAGAGGGAGGCCATTTGGGTGAAGACCACAGAGTATAGGATGGTGCAGAGTCATGTAGGGAGGAGGAGGAGGAGAATAAGAAATAAAAAAAAGGTGGCAGCGATTGGAAGGAAGAAGAGAAGAGAGAAAGGGAAAAAAAGGTGGGACAGCCTGCCACGTATGACGTCGTCAGACCACTCAAGCGCCGTTTACCTCCACGTCAGCTAAGTTGAGACGACGCGTGACGATTTGGTAGATGGCATAAATGGAAGTAAAGGTTGTGCATTTACAGATGAAATTTGAAAACGCAGGCAAAATGTAAAATTTTTGCAAACCTTGTGATTTTTTAGTCTATTATCCCAAAAAAAATGGAGGAGTCGTAGAGAATGGGAGAGGTAATGGGTGAGAAAAAAAATAGAAACAAGTAGAAACAAGAGAGAAAATAGTGACAGCATGGATTCTAAGAGGGGCAAAAATATCCTCCTAAAATTTTGCCAATATTTTTTATTTTTTTTACTATTTTATTATCTATGGCACACATAATTTATCACAATAAATAGTTTTATGTCTATGGTAAATACATTGTCGCAAATAGTTGCTACAGAATATCGCGACAAAATTATGGCAAAATTATTATCGCAAATGTTTGTCACAGAATATCGTGACAAACATGTGGCAAAAAATTTGTCGCAAACATTTGTCACGGTAGAATTTTTTGAATCAGTGACAAAACCTCTTGTCATAAATTTAAAAAACTATAAATTTTGAACGTTGACTCTATCATTAGTGGAAAACATAATGACAAAATTAGAAAAATTATCGTAAATTGTTTGAACTTATACTTTTAATCACAAAAAAATAATTGCCACAAATTTCGTTGTAGATTACACCTTTTGTGGCCAATTGTTGTTTGTCACTCCAAAATTTTGCCACAAATTCTTTTTTTTTTGTAGTGGTGGTAGATGATACTTAGTTTTATAGATTTTTTTATTTTCATGATGAAACTCATTAATAGTACCTTGCACTCTTGCCCTTTTTGATTGATGTCAAAAGGGGGAGAAAAGACTTGGTCACATTTGTTTTATGATGCATATAGATAGGGAGAGTTATCTTTTAGATATGCATGTTGATAGGGGGAGCTAAGTTAGTTTTTATCATAAACTCACAAATGAGAACTTATCATCATTTAAAATTGCTTATTTTTCATGTTAAGTTTGTACATTATTAAAAAGGAGGAGATTGTTGACCCAAGGGTTCAACCTAGGCCTCACTCTCTATTTTGATGATAACAAACATGTATCTAATCCATTTGATGACTTTTGGGTTCAAATTGATAGAACGATACACATACGAAGTTTGTCCGAAAAAATACAAAGAATCGAGTAAAAATGGCTCTAGTGGAGATTGAGTTGAAACCAAGTAAAACCTGAGGTTTAGACTTAGAATCATGTGTAATATATCCCTAGGACATGAACCTAATCTATTACCATGAGTTTCCAAGTCATAAACAATATTTCGGAATATATAGTGAAATATTCCGAATTATAGGATGAGATGTTGTAACATTTCGAAATACCCCGGATTACGGGATGAGATGTTGTAACATTCTGGGTGGATAGTGTAATATCTCGGGATGAGGTTTAAAACATTTCACAAGACAAAATCCAAGAAAAAAATTGGAAAAACAAGGTAAGATGAAAAATCAGCATTAAGGAAACTGGCATGAGTTTTGGCCAATACGCGACCGATCCTCGATCAACCGAAGGTCGCCCGAGGATCGACCGAATTCTCATTAGAAAATTTCCAGTGACCAGTCGCCCGACCCGTGGCCGATCATCGGTCGATCGGAATGCCTAACAAATCTAAATAGATCCGTTGAACAACTAGTTGTCCCCCACTTTTACCTCTTTTATAAATACACCTAGTTTCAGCCATCGAAGCTTCCTAACTATTTATTGAGCAAATCCTTAAGTGTTTGAGCCTTCAAAGAGTCATTTAAAGCCATAGTTCTCACTTCTACTCTCTCAAGTGGTGATCTTCAATCTTCAACCCTCTCAAGGCAAAGCTTTCCATCTTCTTGAGGCATTGGAAGTTTAGAAGGCCAGAGAAAGGAGCACAACAAGTTTGTTTTATATTTATTGCTCTTTTATTGTGTTTTCATCTTGTTGCGTTGATTTGATAAGCTAGCTTGCAAGGTGTGTTTGTGAAACACCTTGGTGTGGTTGTAGAGATTTGTTTTGCTAGAGAATAGGTATTGAGGTCTTCTCAAAGGGTTGAGAACTAAATCATCATTGTATTCTTAGGAAAACATTTGATCTATAAAGTGTTAAGGTTAGAAATCCTTCGTGAGCAGCCAAGGTAGTAGAGTAGGCAAGTTGGCCGAACCACTATATATTGTTCTTGTTTGTATTGCTTCTTACTTGATCATTTACTTGCTTGTTGTGCTTAGCTTATCATCCATAGAATTCATATTCAAAGAACTCGAGTTGAAGTATTAAGTTGCTTAAAACCGAAAAGACTAAAATTGAAGCCAGAGTTTGATCACACACTATTCAACCCCTCTATTTCTAGGGTGGGTATTTGAACAACACCCACTCCTTAGGCTCGGGATCTACTAAAGCCCATCATGCATCTCTTTGAAACTATCAACTCTAGAAAAGTTAGCTCCTCCAGGAGGAAAAAAATTGAGCATGCTCAATCGCCTTGTTAAAACCCTCATTAAACAAGATTAAATCGGCATCCCGCTAACGGTTCATCTCGTCCTCAGAGTTCTTTGCCATCCGTCTATATTCCGCCACCTTGGTCCGCAAACTAGAACTCTCTGCTTCAGACGTCTCAATTTTCCTCCTGGACTCATCTTCCACGTCCTTCAACCGAGCAACCAACTCCATAACAGTAAGATCCAAACGGTCAATCTTGTGGTTCTTCACCCTCTTGACTTTGGCCAATTCGAGCTTCAATAACTCCACTTCTCACACATAAGCCACATATTTATCTAACCCATACTAGCGAAGCCTGCTAGCCAAGGCCAACAGCTGGTTCCACATCTCTATTTCCTCCAGCAAAAACACTAGGTTCCCCAAGCAAAAAGAAACACCTATATATGGAACCATGGCCAGTCGCTGAGCCTGCGATGGGGAACTTCCTGCAGTCTCCATGCTTGACACTGAGGCTTCATTCCCTGCTGAAGCCATTCCTTCACAGAATGTCGAACTTCTATTGAAGATAGGAGTCCCAACCTGCTCCTCCAACCGTAAAAGCAGAAGAGAAGTAGTCAAGTCAGAAGGACTGGATAAGTCCACTACGCCTGACGATAAAGGGCTAGGGACTCCTCCATCCTGGACCTCCAAGTCCCCCAGTGCTGGAAACTCTAAAGCCAACAGTGGCAACGGGTGTCTAGGCCCTGATGGAGAATCATCCACTAGCAAATTCTTACCTCTACTGATTGCAAGAGTATCACGCCTCTTGCTCCAAAAGCAGCCCCAAAAAATCGTTCCGTCCAGCATAGATGACACTTTCCCTACAACAAAAGAAACCCTCATTAGATAGAGGATAATGAGGGTTACCTGCAGAATACCCTTAAAACAACCTATCTATGTAGGCTGAAACTGGCGACCCCTCCAGGTCTCTTTTCAACATTTCCTTACAGGAAAAAGGTTCACAAAAGCCACACCTGATAAAAAAATCCACGATGTGGCTCTCCCTAGCAGAAAGAACTCCCTCTTCTACATGCCCAATGGGCACATGTTCCTCAGTCCAGGACAAAGGAAACATCTCCTTTTAGGAGTCGGAGTCCAAATAAAATGGATGCAGGAATTGTTTCGATTTTACTTTGAAGAAGCACTCTTTGAAATTCAGATAAGAACTCTACAAAGAATTGAAGAGTTTCTTCCCTGGTACACTACTGAGAGACACTAGAACTCCCTTCTGGGAACTATTTATCTGAAAGAAAGAAAAAAACACATAAAGGCTTGGCTCAAGGCCGAGACGCTGCATCAGAATCTCAAAGCAGCGAATAGCCGCCCAGTGATTGGGATGTAGTTGCGAAGGAGCTATATTCGCCTGATTCAATATCCCACACTCAAAGTTCATGAAAGGCAGACACACTCTAAGTTCTTCATACAAAATCCGATACATAAAGACAGATCCAAACTCCCCACGATGAAAAATCCTATGTGAAGAAGAACAAGGGAGACAATCGAAGGAATCTTCTCGTCGTAACGAGAAATCTTCACCCTATCTCGAAAAGCCTCGATGTTTCTTAGGATAGTCATCACCGAACCCTCTCGCTGTATCCTATTAAAGACCCAAGAGTATGGATCAGGAGTCCTCTTCGGTGGCTTTATCTCCAGCACATTTCTAGCTTTTCTTTCCACCATTGGCCCAAGAAAAACGTCAATCACCCTCGATGAGCAAAAGAAACTAAGGGTAAAAAAGACTCGCTTGTCGTCGATGAAAACCTCAAAGCACCAGGAAGCCAAAAGCGCGAGAAAAAGTGCGGAGAACAAAGGGGAAGAACTTGCCTTAAAGACAATAACCGATCAGGCCCGCCAAGCGACGATTTCCTAGAAAACCACAAGAGTCCGTGGGAACTCTTTTTTTATCATGATTACTCCTCTGAACTAAAAAGGCAAAAACCAACCATGAAGTACCACTAGAAGAAACAAACCTTACCACTAAGTTGCCATACTAGGCACAGAAGTTGAAAAGGCATAGAAATAACACAGCGAAGATGTGCCAACTCGGCCTCCACGGCCGCTCACTCCAATTCGGCCTCCACGGCCGTTCACTCTAGTTCGGCCTCCACGGACGTTCACTCTAGTTCGGCCTCCACGGCCGTTCACTCTAGTTCGGCCTCCACGATCTGCTCACTCCAGCTCGGCCTTCATGATCGCTCACTCAAGTTCGGCCACCACGGTCGCTCACTCCAGTTCAGCCTCCACAGTCGCTCACTCCAGTTCGGCCTCCATGGTTGCTCACTCTAGCTCGGCCTCCATGGCCACTCACTCTAGTTAGACCTCCACGATCGGTCACTCCAGTTCGGTCTCCACGGCCGCTCACTCCAGTTCGGCCTCCACGACCTCTCACTCCAGTTCGGTCTCCACAGCCGCTCACTCCAGTTCGGCCTCCATGACCGCTCACTTTGGTTCGGCCTTACGATCGCTAGCCCCAGGTCAGCCTCAATGGGCCCCCGAACACAACTCGGCCTTTATGATAGCTACAAACAGATGAGCTACACAAAAGCCAGAAACATGAAATCTACTAAAGAGCTCGACACGCAGTCCTCCAGACTCCGACTGAGCTTGGGGGATGTGGACTGGACTATAACTATTGGGTTCGGTCAGATTAGACCCAGTAGCGCCCCACGACCTGACTCGAGCTAGACTAGACGGCTCCGCCCGGGGGCTCCACCCAGTCATACATGGACATCCACGCCCTTCGTTATCACGAGGGATACGCCATTACAAGCCTATCATCTTTGGGATCAAACTCGACCCATTCTGAGCAATATCCCCGCGAGATTATCGGACGACGTCACCACCTCGACCAGCAACAAATATAGGCACGATACGCCTCAGGTACCCTAAGTTCTATATTATGTAACCTCTACCTTGGAGTCCTAATAACTTGAGCATCATAATGTCTTTTGCAGCCCCCTTCCCCCACCGGAGTTGCACCTGACCAGGAGACACCGAGCCGGACCGAACTACTCCAATCATCAGGCAGGAACATGTATATCATGTAAATGATTCATATTTTGTGTTTTGAGTGTGTTTAGTATTATATATATATATATATATAAGTGATTCATATTATCGGTGTAAACATGACTTTTTTTCTAATTTTATTTTCTTACGTGTAGAATAATTCTTCACCGTACCAACGATTGGCCGTTGCAACAAATTTATCAGCGAGGTCAGCCCTGAGTACACCGTCATTAAAGGCCTATCGTAAATGACTGATGATCTGACATCAGTCGGGTAGCATGACGTATCACCGTCGCTAATAGCTGCACTGTTGGACGATCTTTTCAGCAACATTGCTTTGCAACAATTTTAACTATGGGTGATGTTTGATGTTAGTAATTTAGTAATAATTTTGTACACTAAATTTGAACAGTAGATTCTTTGGAATAAGGAGAGAAATTGCATGGAAGAAATTAGTTGGGAAGAAATTGGAAAACTGAAATGTAGAATGATTCCTTGGAACAAGGAGGGTGGTTTGGTAAAGAATTTTTTTGAGCGGGAAATAATCACAGCCATGATGAGTCTTTGCAGAGGAAAAGCCCCGGGCCGGATGGTTATAATTTGGAATTATGTTTGAGTTTTTGAAAAATTATCTGTGACTCATATATGAAAGCAATTCATTAATGCCTTCTTTATGGAGGGAGTGTTACCATATTCATGAGCAATTAATGCCTTCTTTCTGATTCATTTACTAGGTTTTTTTTTAATTCCTGGGTTGCTCTTGTAAATAGTTGAATATGCTGACTTGGATGTACTCTGCTGTTCGTGCTGCTTATGTGTATGATCTACTTTATTCTACTATTGTACTTTATTGTTTGAAGGGAAAATACCTAAATATAGCCAGTACTTTGAACTTTTTCTCAATTGTGGCTCGTAGTTTACTTTGTCTCAATTGTATACACGTACTAAAACATTTGTTCCAATCGTAGCATTCCGTCAAGACACCGTCGGCCGTGCCATCAACTTGACGACGTGGCATGCTGACGTGTATTAAATAAATATTTTTTAATACCCACTTGCTATGTCATCAAACTTCGATCCTTAATTTTTTTTAATCCCAAACGCCACGTCAGCCCATAATATTTTATTTTTCAAACGCCACGTCAGCCCCTAATTTTAAATACTTCTGTTGGTCCCCCCGCCCGATAAAAATCAAACCCTACCCCACCTCTCGCTCCCGACTTCTCGGCGACAACAGGCGATCCTGCTCGTTTCCGGCAACAACTCCGACAACATCTTCGGTGTCTTCTATTTGGAAAAGCGTCATTCTCTCAACGCATACAACCATGCGCCAGAAGCAGGTTGTAAGATGGTCTACCCGGGTGCGGAAGAGCCTTCTTCCACCGCCTCCTCCAGTACAGGTAAGATTTTTCCCCTAATTGATTTTAATTGGTTTGTGGATTTAATGTAAGTTAAGGTTTATGGATTTGATGTAAGTTAGGGTTTATGAATATTATTGATATTGATTTTGGTTTACTATTTTCTCAAGCTGTCTTCCTTAAATTTCTCAAGCTTCTTCCTTATATTTGGACAAATTTCATCCGTACACTTCAACATTATATCCTTCTTCACAAACATTCTTTGCATTAATATACGACTTATCTCCTCAAGCGTATCCACTATTGGTTTTGATCTTGCTTGTATGATATAACTATTGAAAGTCTCTACTATATTATTTGTAACGTTATCAGACTTACAAACTGTGGAGACGTATGTTTGACAAAAAATTTGCATCCCAATTGATATGAATGCTTCATGGGCCTTTGGAGACGCAACTTGTAATTCACGTAAGATTCTATTAAGCTTTGGTTCATCCATTGACCTCACTACTCTCCAAAATAGAGCTTTGAAGTAATGATCGTTAAATCTCTTCCTCCAGTTGGCATACAAATGCCGAGCACAATTTCTATGCTCGGCAAACAAAACTCGCTCTCGTAGTGCATACACAAGTCCCTACACAATAATAAAATTCAAATGACAAAATTAAATCTATATTCTTACTTTTTGTTGATCAATAATAAATGTCCAATCATAGCCTTCACCAATTTCAAGGTCATCACATAAAGTTCCTAAGAACCACCTCTACGAATTAAAATTCTCTCATTCAACAACTGCCCAAGCAATTGGGAACATCTAGTTGTTCCCATCTGTACCAATCGCAGAAAGTAACTGCCCACATAAAAATATTTTCAAGAAACATCCATCCAATCCAATGACAGGTCGACAACCATCCAAAAATCCTCTTTTCAGCGATTCAAACCCAATATAAAGTCTTTTAAAAATTGGTGGTGCACCAGTAAACTCTCTATCACAAATAATAGAGAATGTACTTCTAGGGTTGGTTGACCTTTCGAAGTTCAGCCAGATACGGACCCAACAATGCATAGTGGTCCTCTAGAGAACCACAAAGTCTTTCCAAGACAACTGATCTTACTCTGTAACATTTAGCTCTAGGCAAGGGGATGAAAAATTTAGATTGAATATCCGCTGCCATTTGTTTGACATCCCAATTTGGATTTCTTCTAAATGTATTCATGTAGTAATTAACCAACCACTCTGTTGTTGCTTGTCTATTTCTCATGCTTCTAGAACACCTATGTTCATCAATGTAAGTCTTCACAATGAATGTGGTTTCATTTTGCTTATAACTACCATAGATCTTTCATGGACAATCTTTAACACACTTCGCTTCCATTCTCCATTTGGTACTTCGGGACCATCTAATATTCACCCCATTGTGCAAGGCATAGGACTGTACTGCATCTTTAAATTGTGAATGTGTCTCAAATTGCATTCCAATTTCAAATCTAATATCTTGAAGATTACAATTGGAATTGAAAACTTTGTAATGTATTCTTTTCCTTTTAGGAGCAATACCCAAGGATGCATCACTAGTTTTAGGTGTGATTACTTCATCATCATTTGATTCATAATCGCTACCATTTTGAGGATGGGCAGATGCATCAGTAGGCTCAGGTGTATGGACTCTTCTTCGAGATTGAGTACTGTCAGCTCCAACTTGGACCGATATTGAAAATGATTCATTGAAACTACTTGGAGGAATGTCTGCTCCAAGTTTAACTGTCACATGTATTGATTCATTTGGTTGACTAGACGGAGGAATGTCTGCTCCAAGTTCAACTGTCACAGGTATTGATTCATTTGGCTGACTAGATGGAGGAATGTCTACTTCAAGTTCAACTGTCACAGGTATAGATTCATTTGGTTGACTATATGGAGGAATGTTTGCTCTAAGTTCAACTGTCACAGATTGTTTTTTGAGGTTTCTAGCCTCTATGTATTCATTATCATTAGTATCTTCAAACTCACTTGACATTAGTTCATCTTCAATTTCATCCATATGCATAAAATCTGATGACTCTTCAGCTTGTATTACCTCCCTAGGTTCCTTTGGCACAAATTGAAACCTATCACAACCGCTGCTGGAACTACTACTCGATTCATGATGCACATAATCATGATGAACAACTACCCTCTCATAACCACGACTTGAAGTTCTATCCACTGCTTGTTTTCCCTTCTCAACATCAGGAGCAACAAGCTCTTTTTCAGGACGAACATGCTCTTTTTCAGGATGAAATTAACTATTATCCATTGATTGTTTTCCCTTCTCAACATCAGGAGCAACAAGCTATTTTTCAGGATAAACAGGCTCTTTTTCAGGATGAAATTGACTACTATCCATTGCTTGTTTTCCCTTCTCAACATCAGGAGCAACAAACTCTTTTTCAACACTTGAACTACTGCTGGAACTACTACTGCAGTTACTATTGGAGCTACCCTTATCACTTGAGCTACTAATATTAACCTATAATTCAAAATTAATCATAATCTTAACAGTAACACTGACGGTAAGATAAACAGTAAGAAAATAGTAAACCAAAATCAATATCAATAACATCCATAAACCCTAACTTACATCAAATCCATAAACCTTAACTTACATTAAATCCACAAACCAATTAAAATCAATTAGGGGAAAAATCTTACCTGTACTGGAGGAGGCGGCGGAAGAACGCTCCTCCGCACCCGGGTAGACCGTCTTACAACCTACTTCTGGCGCATTCTTACAACCTGCTTCTGGCGCATGGTTGTATGCGTTGAGGGAATGACGCTTTCCCAAATAGAAGACGTCGGAGTTGTTGCCAGAAACGAGCGGGATCGCCTGTTGTCGCCGAGAAGTCGTGAGCGAGAGGTGGGGTAGGGTTTGATTTTTGTCGGGCGGGGGGACCAACAGAAGTATTTAAAATTAGGGGCTGACGTGGCGTTTAGGATAAAAAAAATATTAAAGATCGAAGTTTGATGACGTGGCAAGTGGATATTAAAAAATATTTATTTAATACACGTCAGCATGCCACATCGTCAGGTTAACGGTGCGGCCGACGGAGTCTTGACGGAATGCTACAATTGGAACAAATGTCTAGTACGTGCGTACAATTGAGACAAAGTAAATTACGAATCACAATTGAGAAAAACTACAAAATACAAATTATATTTAGATATTTTCCCTTGTTTGAATGGTATACTTTGACTATATGTTCATCTTTAATACCCGCTCTTTAGGTGGCATGGTACAAGTTGTCGATGACAAGATCAATCGAATTATGATTTCCTTATATAGCTGTTAAGATAACTATTGAATGAGATTCGATTTTGACACAAGATAAAAGTGAATGAGATTTTGTTATCTAAGTCAATATATGTCTTTAGACTAGTGCTTGCTGTCTTTGTGAAAAATATCGTCACTGTCAACCTAATTGTTATTTTTTCTGTACTTTTCATGTCTAGTGTAAAGGCCCTTAGAACCTTATTTTGGTTCTCATGAATAAAAAAATTAAATTGCACTTAATGCTTCACCACCACTTAAATATTTTTTTCCTTTCCCTTTTATGTCAAGAGAATCTTTCTTTCGACATTTTCTGAACACATGTTCATACTCTTTGGACTCGTTTGGTTCGTAAAATGTCCTGCACAAGACACAGACAAGGACAGAACACCAAATATCCTAGATAACATCTTATACCATGTTTATTTCGTCAAAAATTAGACACGATATCTAATCATGTCATGCAATTGTTTCGCTATAATACTGTACTGTGCATGTCAAAAAGACAAAAATATATTTTTATATTTTTAATTGACAAATTATATTATATATATTTCTTAATATTGTTTTATATTTTTAATGGATAAAAATACCTTTTATATTTTTAATGGACAAAAATACCTTTTAAAAATGAACATGATCTTGTTTCAGTGATAAATTATTGTTCTTGTATCTTGAGATCGAGATCAATTGTCGTTTTTATTTTCCTAACTTGATTACTTAATTGCATGTACTAATTCTTTATTTGATTAATTATGTGTCATATGTTATCTCGTCAACTTAATTGGCTTCGTTGCTGATCTTCTCTCAGATGCTGAATACCAAAAGCTAAACCAAAATCTAAATTATTTTATCCTTTTTGCAAAGCAAGCCTTTAAATATCAAACCAAACCACCTGACTGAATCAATCACAGTAAAAATTCTTTGCTTAGAAGTTAATCAAATTTAATTTTGATAGCTTGCATTGCCTTGAGCTTGAGCAAGTAGTACACCAAGCACCACTCCCATTACATGAAACAAAAACACAAACATCACGAGGCAAAAATGAGAGTTGAAAGACACTAAAAAACCATTCTAAATCTATGTCACAAAATGACTATCTACTTCGAGATTTTGTCCTCCATGGCTCTAGTAATTTTTCTACGCACTTCTTTCTCCTTTCTCCTTTACACATTTTTTTTTAGCAACAAAAACCTGCATCTATACACAGACTGAAAGACACAACTCCTCTTCAACTTCTTTTGCTTTCCTGTCTGTTCCATCTCAAGCTTCATTTGTCCAAAGAGCTTATCACCCACCCCTGCAAACAGTGTTTCTTGCAACAACTAGAATTCCACAAGCATAACTAGAGGGTTTTAATATAAGCTCATGTCAAATATAAGATATAACCCTCATGTCAAGTTCACATAAATATCAGATTCCATAAAATTGTTATATCATATATACAACCATATATACAAACCCCTCAATCAAATGGCTCAATCAATGAGAGCAGGATTTCATCTCCAGCAGATCAAAATGAGATCTGCATTGAGACATAACTAGATCGCAGTGTAAATTGCCATGTAACCAATCAAAGCAAATAGATTTGGTCTTAAAACAAGCCAACACCAAGATTAATTATCTCTCAGTGTAGTTTCCGATGTAACTGCAATATGCATATGACAATCAACAGATTGTTTCAACATCCATGATTGCTTCTAGACTACTTCATGAAGCAGAATGAAGCAAAAATTAATTCTGATTGCTTCTAGATGGACAGTGAAGTGGGAAAAAATAATAGAAAGTAACCCCACACTTGTGTTTGATCTTTGGACTGCATAAACAGATGTTAAATAGTGTTCTTGCTATTGCAGTTTAATTGTGCAAAATATTAATAACAAAGAACAACAAAATCCAATTTTTCTTCTCTATTACCTGGGAATAAACTTTGAATCAAGAAATAACAACAAAAGAAAAGCTTGGATAATTACTGTGCACTAGGAGTCTAGGATCACTAAAAAGGACACTTTTGATTAGGGCTTACCCTTTTCAAGTCGATGAGAGCACGAAAGCACCAGGTTTCAGGAACTGGGAAAATCCAGTATTTGAGGGGAGAGTATGGTATACTTACTTTATCTTCATGCGGTGTTGGCTTGGTTTAAGACCAAATCTGTTCACAATCGGCGAGGTCAACATCGTTGCTGCTGAACTTCTTCTACCCTCTCCTACCTCCTTGCCTCACAACAATGCTTGGCCTCTCGCGGTTGATCAGAGGGCGGCGAAGAGGAAGGGAAGTGTCAAGCTGAGAAATGAAACTACGAAAGAGATCTCATTCTCGTTGGCGCCGGAGAGAGAGGGAGGAAGGAGGAGAAGCAACACACACACGGAGAGAGAGAGAGAGAGAGAGGAGAAACAACTGAGAGGAGAGGGCGGAAGTAGGAGATGCAATCGAGAGGAGACGTACCTGGAGACAGACGCGAGAGGAGACCTTTTCGAATGAAGGGAGACGCGAGAGAGCCCTCCATGAGAAATTTCCAGGTAATCAAAATAGTCTCAAATCCTGTCCCGAACAGTTTGATATCCTGTCCTAGGGCCGGTTTTGCAAAACAAACGGACAATCCAAAGTCCAGTCCAATCCCCCGTTTTGCCGCAAAACAAACGGGCCATTTGTCTCTTTGATGAGTCCTTTTGCCATTGTGAGACATAGGTTGAAACTGAAATGTTTTATCTAGCTAATAAAGATGATTTATTAACTAAATAAACCTTGAAACCAAGCTCTCTTTCATTATATTAGAGTAGAGTATTTACTGTATCTGCTATTGAGCAATAGCATGATAAAGTTTGTCAAGTGATCAATGTTTTTAATCTTCTTTGGCTCAAAATGGGATAATGATGCTCATTTACAACCTTTCTGTTGGTAAATATGGATCAAGCTATAATAACCACAGAGTCATTTTCTAATGTTCTTTCTCTCAAATGTTCAAACCAACAACGATGGTAGGTAGGTGGAGTCTGGGCCTATGAGGGAGTTCTCATTGTATTATCCCAAACATGCAACTATGTTGTTTTTGCAACTTAAAGACAGCCCTAAAATGTTTGTGTCGGATGGACTTGAGGATGTTAAAGTCACACATTGATTAAAATATAACCAATGTAGTTTTTAAATAATTTGGGCAATCCTCTTCTCAAGGGCTAGCTTTTGGGGTGAGTTAGGTCCACTAATTTTTTAACATGGTATCGAAGCCAATTGTGTGGTTGATATTGTGTCACCCGCAGATGTCCAGTCCTGCAAAACTCCATGCTCTAGATGTCCAATCCTGTGGATGAGGAGGGTGTGTTAAAGTCCCACATTGGTTAAAAATATGGTTAAGGTAGCCTTTAAATAGTTTGGGCAATCCTCTCCTCAAGAACTAGCTTTTGAGGTGAGTTAGGTCTACTAATTTCTTAACATAGGATAGTACTTCCTACAATAGATAAGTGCCGGTGTAGGGTAACGAATGGGAAATAACTTGGTATTACACCACTAAATGCATGTTAACCATTAGGGCTATATTCGGTCATACCCTTAGTCCTAGGAGGGAAGGTATAGTCGGCCTCAAAACTAGATCACGGGTGGAGAATGTTTACAATTCAAATTTCAGTTTATGCACGTGTATTTATGCTGAAGTTGGTATTTGAACGAATAGAACGAACACACATTATGTGGTTAAATGGATAGCTGAAAGGTAGTATGGAAAGACTAGAATAAAAGTTATATTGCATGTTGAAATTTCTTGAGAAGTTGGTAGAACTAACCCATGGTAGTGGCTGTAATGTGATTGAATTGTAACCTACTAGAGCTATTTTTATATTTGAAATTTCATTTTGGTATTTTGAAATTTTCTGATAGTAGATGCCATGTTAAATTCTTGAATTTGCCCAACTTTTATTGTCGTGCTAAATAAGGTATCAAGGGTTGGTCAAACTTAGATTGGGGTGATAGGGTTCATGGTCAGAAGTGCAAGGCCCGAGGGAGGGCCAGAGTAGGGGTGCCGCATGTGTACCCAAGATTATTGATCGAGTACTCAATCATCCGAGAGGTCGTGTCATGTGCATGAGAGTATGTTTTCATTCTTAACTAGTTGTATTTGTGCTTATGCTTAGTGGATGGTCGGGCCGAGAAGCGCGTTAGAAGGTGAATCTAATGCCCGACTCGGCGAGTTTGATATTGGATCGGGAAGCTCATCAGCGAGCCACACTAATGACCGACCCGGAGTGACATTGGTTGGAGGGCATTTCCCAACCAGAGGTGGAGGTTACCGGGGCTAGTGGCCATCCTAGCTCAGAGGGCTCGAGGCGGGAAGCCCGCTAGGTTGATATCCTAGTGACCGACCCGTGTGTTTGGTTAATTGCATTGTTTATGATTTGGCCGATGTGGGCCGGTGTAGACATGTGGGCGAGCGTACACAAGCTATATATATGTTTTGATATTTAGGTGTATTATCATATTGGTTTATAATTATGCTGGTTATATTATGATGGTTATATATGTTGGCTTAGAGACGGCTTGGGATCGAGCAACTCACTGAGTTCATTTTGAACTCATCACTCTCATTTATATTTTTCTTGCAGATCCTAACTAGTATAGGTACGATTGTACATTTGTGGTGCAGTTGGGGGTTGCAAGCTCAGACAGCGGATCGCGTGATGCGCCGGGTCGTAGTCGTGTAGTAGGATTGTAATACCCGCAAAAAATATAAATAAATAAATAAAATTTTTATTTATTTATTTTGGCTTTAGCGGGAAGCCGAGATGTGCGCCGGGGCGGGCTAAGAAATCGTCGGAGGGCGTGATCGGTGATATGACCCTTATGCATGAGGAAAATTATTTTATTCGAGTTGGGATGGAAGGTTGGGTCGAGTCGAGTATAGACCGATATAAGTAGGTTCATGAATTCACTTAAGTTAAGGGGTAAAATAGTCATTTCAATATATATATATATATATATATATATATATATATATATATATATATATATATATATATATATATATATAAACCTGGGATGACCATACAGCTCCAAGGAGGATACACACGCCCACCCCTAGGCAAGAGGAAGAGGAGGCGCAAGATTGGGAGGCCGGACCTTTGCCGTCGCCAGAATCGCCTCGTCGCAAGGTTGAGGATCTTCTTCCTCCTCATTCTCCTTCTTCTCAAGGTGAGTGGCCTTAAGCTTTAGGGACTTGCCCACCTCTAGGGCAGCCCCCTTGTGTAGATGATTGTAAATCAAAATATCTCAAGTTTTTGTGGATTTATGGACGATTGGTGGTCTTTCACTGGGCGTTGATTGGAGTCTTGAGGTGCGTATGGTGTAGGGCAGCCCTTGAGAGGCTAGGGCTGATTGTGGAGCCCTACTTGTGGGATTTTGGGACTGTTTTGATGGTCTACTCAAAATTGCAGTTTTTCCTCTTTGAGATGATGCTTGTAAACATGAATTTTGATTGGGATTGGGAGAGAAATCACATTGCCTTCCCTTGATGTAGGCGGCCCTAAGATTGGAGGGTAAACCCTCTTTTTTTTGGTCATTAAGAGTAGAGAATAAGGGTGGTAGTCGGGGATGGCGGGAGCTTGCATTTGATGGCGGAAATCCCCCTTATAGATGGCTGCATGAGGTGAAGCGTGGTGCGGCTTGAGCATGCCCACCAAGTGTTTGGTGAAATGCCACACCTACATGATTATGCTTATATCCTCATTTCTCTTTAATAAAACTTCATATCAGTATGGAGTATATGTGCGCCAACCAATGGTAGCTTAATTGGCCGACTTTAAGGGTCGGAATCCCATGTTTAAGACATTATGGAGTGGATGACCTAAGGGCATTCAAATCTGTCCAGAAATATAAATAGACATGTTTGACACCTAGTTCGGAGGCTTAAAAGTCGTCAGTTCGGTATAAACTCTTGGGGATAGATTGTAGGGTACTCTGATAGCTGACACTAAATTTCAGCGAATTTCGAGTTGGAGTGACTAGATTTATAAAATTTGTTTGAGGACAACTCAAAACCGCCAATTTTTGCACATAGCAGAATTTATGATAAGTTGAAAGTTTGACACGATATTCAGAGATTGAATCATTGTCCTATGATAGTGAAGCTTTGGGAAATCCTTGTGGGGTATATGGACAACCATTCGAATCTGGTTTGAGAGAAAAGAATAAGAGTTGGCTTAGTTATGAATTTTCTAAGATAGCAACTCAAACAGAAAAATCTGCAGACATTTCACTAAAAGCTTGCTTAGTGTGACATAAAAGCTTGCTTATCTTGTGTTTTTGGTAGACATTTCACTAACAACTAAGGGTTTAGCAGTGGTAGCAAAAGTGAACCTGATAAGGTTCGAGAAGTGCCAAAATTTGGCTATGGGAGGACTGCCTTGACTCCACTTGAGGGTCGAATTACTTTGATGTTTATGTTGCGTGCCTATGATAAATTGTGATATGCACTTCTGTTATTTAACTCATGGGTGGTGACGCGTAGTGTAGCTTCAACAAATTCCAAGTTGGAGGCACTTAGACTAGTGCTGAGATCTCAAACTCGTTCAGTAATAATGAGTTGCTAGAATTCCCTTATGGGATGGTTGGATAGTGAATGGTTAAGCGCATATGCACGTGGGTTGGTTTCATTTGATTTGAGTGGTGGGGTGCACGACGGCCGATCGAGGGGTTGAGGCCGAGAATAGGCCGAACTCGGTGCGGCCACGCGCGCACCCGTATCGATAGATTGCCTAAACCACTCGAGTAATATCATCGGTGTATATTCTTGTGTATTCCTTATTCCTGTGATGGTACTTGATATTTGGACCATTATGAGCCGAGTGAATATGGTACTTGATATTTGGCCATTATGGGCCGAATGACTATGGTGCGTCTGAGCACGAGTTTTGTGAATGTATCTTTTACTTTACATGCTATTACACTTTAGAAATTCTATAAGTATGATTTATGTTTGTTATGCTTGATGCTCGGGATAGCTAGGCGAGGGCTTGGTTCAAGCCACTCATTGAGTTCGTTGGAACTCACCTCTCTTTTGTTATTGTTTTGTAGATCTTGACTAATAGAGGTACAATGGTACCTATGTAGCATGGATGGAGTTGCACGCTCAGGCAATAGATATTGTGACGTGTTGAGTCGTAGTCGAGTAGTAGGAATTACTTATGCATATGGTCATGTGATGGTTGTAGACACGGACCTTACTCACATTCGATTGTTTATATTTTCAAAATATCATTCCTTCACATGTTCATTGGTTTTCACATGTTGTATCATTTATTCCACATTTTGGTATGTATGTGTTCGGAGTACGGATGTGTAGTTTGGCCGGTCACGTGACCCTAGACTTGGGGTGTGACAAGGATGTCATGTGAACTAGCATTTGAGTCATGTTGTTTCAGTCATTGCACTTGGTTCTTGTACTAATATTTGATATTATGATTCTGTTCATGAGTATATTACTTGGTTATATTCATTTTCTTTTCGCATTGGTACATATTTATTGGTAGGCTTTAAAGTAGGGATGTGTACTCTGGACAGTCATGTAACCCTAGAATTTGGGACGTGACATATTACACATAATTACAAATAATACAAATTAATTAAAATTAATCTATTTGTTCAAATTGATTCAATATATATATATATATATTTAAAAAATCTGAATATACACTTTAGTTTTATCGAAAAAATTCACTTATAATAAAATTACTTCTCTCGGATTCCTATCCAAACATTTTTTTTAATTCACATCTTTAGTCCAATTTATTCGGCTTAACTTGCTTTGTCTAATTTATTTTCACTTGTAAAGATAAACTTTTAATTTTCACTTTTAATACTTATCATTATTCTGATTAGTACTAATTAATCTAGGCACAAGTCTTATAATAAAATTTTAAAATAATAATGTAACTATTAAAATATGATAATACTATTTAAAATAAAAATATTAAAATGTTGTTTCATTAATATATAATTAACTATCAGATTAGACTGATCCAAAATTAATTCAAATGTTGTTTAATTAATATATTAAATTTAATTGAAAAAATAAATTAAAATTATGAACACATGTATAATTTTTTTAATTCGCATCTTTAGTGCAATTTGTTCGGCTTAACTTGCTTCATCTAATTTATTTTCACTTGTACAAATATAGTTATTACCCATAATTACATATAACAAAAATTAATTAAAATTAATCTAGTTCTTCAAATTGATTCAATTTATATTTTTTTTAAAAAAAATCTGAATCTACACATTAGTTTTATAGGAAAAGTTCACTTATAATCAAATTACTTAACTAACAAAACATTTTTTTTAATTCACATCTTTAGCCCAGTTTGTTCGGCTTAACTTGCTTCATCTAATTAATTTTCACTTGTAAAGATAAACTTTTAATTTTCACTTTTAAATTTTATTATTGTTCTGATTAGTACTAATTAATCTACTGAGGCACAAGTCTTATAATAAAATTTTAAAATAATAATGTAACTATTAAAATATGATAGAACTATTTAAAATAAAAATATTAAAATGTTGTTTCACTAATATATCCTTAATTATCAGATTAGACTGGACCAAAATTAATTCAAAATGTTCTTTAATTAATATATTAAATTTAACTAAAAATTTAAATTAAAGTTATGAACACATGGACAATTTTTTTTTAATTTGCATCTTTAACCCAATTTATTCGACTTAACTTGCATCATCTAATTTATTTTTACTTGTGCAAATATAGCTATTACCCTTAATGAGAAATAATACAAATTAATTAAAATTAATCCAGTTCTTCAAATTGAGTCAATTTATAATTTTTTATAAAATAAAATCTGAACTTACACTTTAGTTTTATACAAAAAAATTCAGTTATAATCAAATTACTTAACTGGCATCTCTATCCAAACATTTTTTTTAATTCGCATCTTTAGCCCAATTTGTTCGGCTTAACTTGCTTCGTCCAATTTATTTTTACTTGTACAAATATAGCTATTACCCGTAATTACAAATAATTAAAATTATTCTAGTTCTTCAAATTGATTCAATTTATAATTTTTTTCAAAAAAAATCTGAATCTACACTTTAGTTTTATAGAAAAAATTCACTTATAAATTATAATCAAATTACTTAATTGGCATTCCTATCCAAACATTTTTTTTAATTCGCATCTTTAGCCAAATTTGTTCAGCTTAACTTGCTTCGTCTAATTTATTTTCACTCGTAATGATAAACTTTTAATTTTCACATTTAAAGTTTATTATTATTCCGATTAGTACTAATTAATCTACTAAGGCACAAGTCTTATAATAAAATTTTAAAATAATAATGTAACTACTAAAATATGATAAGACTATTTAAAATAAAACTATTAAAATGTTGTTTCATTAATATATAATTAATTATCAGATTAGACTGGATCAAAATTAATTCAAGATGTTGTTTAATTAATATATGAAATTTAATTGAAAATTTTAACGAAAGTTATGAACACATGGACAATTTTTTTCAATTTGCATCAATAGCCCAATTTGTTCCGCTTAACTTTCTTCATCAAATTTATTTTCACTTGTATAAACCTAGCTATTACCTGTAATTACAAATAATACAAATTAATTAAAATTAATACAGTTCTTCAAATTGATTCAATTTATATTTTATTTTAAAAAAAATGTAAATCTACACTCTATTTTTATGGGAAAAATTCACTTAATCAAATGCCACGCCCCAAAAATTAGGTCACATGACCAGCCAGAGTGTGGTCGAGCACTCTGAAGCCTAAACCAAATATCCAGATAACATGCACCAAAACCAATAGACAAAATACTATAGCATAAAAGTGAAATTATGATAACAACTCAATAAAATGTTTTTCAAGTGCAAGATAAACATGCCGGCTTATAAGTTCAGGAAATGAAAAAAACTACCATTCCAAACACACTAATGTTTTAACAGACTCAATTCTAACAAGACTCGACTTGACTACGTCAACCAGCTCACGAGATCGCTACTGGAGTCCGCCATCATCAACTGCGACGTACCTCAGGCTCACGCTCTGCAAAACAAACATGGATATAAAAGTAAGTATAAAACTCAGTGAATGGTCTCCCAACCTTCAATAAATGGAATCCAGTAATAGCAACACATGTAATATATCAAGTGAGTGCGGATGTCAAGTTAATTAAGTAAGGAATGTACTCCCATCCGACTCTACGGAAAATGCTCTCTAATTTCTGAATCCCAATTAACCAGTTTTCTCAGTTTCACCGATCTAGGAAGGCCCTCTAGACTTAGTGTCCAACTGACTCTTCCCTCGAGTTCACTGATTTAGGAAGGCTCTCTAGAACCAGTACCCACTGAGTCTCTACTCGGGTTCACTGGTCTAGGAAGGCCCTCTAGATCCAGTACCCACTCGTCTCTGCTCGGGTTCAGTGGTCTAGAAATGCCCTCTAGATCCAGTACCCACTCGATTGGGAAGGCCCTTCAACCCATGATTGCTCGTACGCTGTGCGTACCACTCGGCCTGCATGCAGCCCATAGTTATCACGCGCGCTACGCGCACTACTCGGCCCACCGGTCCCATGTATCTCGTGCGTGGAGCGCACCACTCGACCTAATAAGGCCCTTGAACACCTCGTGCCCAGACCACTACTCGAGGGTCACATCCTCATGTCAACACACCCAAGGTTCACTTACCCCTGGTATCAACTAAAACCCCCAATTGTTTATGACGGATTAGGAACATCACACCGAGCCCGCACCGGGCCCAGTTAACATTCTCTACGAAAATTCCAGCTTACTGAAATAGTCCATTTCCTATCTCCACGTTACTGTTCAAGTCACCTAAGTACTTTCTATGTAGAAAAAACATACCTTACACGCAAATCGATAGGTTACTTTTCGCATTAAATTGATTGTCCAAATTGCTAAATCAATTCAGCATAAATTTAACTAAATTTCCAGCACAACACATTTCAGCTTCTATTATGTGTATCATTTTAGCATCATGTCAAATGAAATTTCAGAATCACATTATATGAAATTTAAGTCTCAAACATAAGGAATTTCAACAACATTACTATGAAATTTTCAGCATCAAGACTATACAATTTCAGCATGAAAAACTACGAAATTTCAACAACAAACTTAGGGAATTTCTGCACTATATATACTAAGGTAATTTCATGCTTTTACACACCAATTTCAACATGAAGTTTCAACATCGATAACCTATAAATTTCAGCAATAATAAATCATATAAATTCAAAGTTAAAAAACAATAACATGGCATTCATTTCAATGTATGGCATCAACCCTTATGCATATTTATCTAGCAATCATCTACCATGCAATTCATGTAAAACCATTTATCCAAAAGAACCTCGCCTCTCATGGCCGACCAGCCCTAGGGCATGCCTAGGGCTGCCGCACACCACAAGAGGAACTCTGTAATACCCGGGTTTCCTAATATAAAAATTTCGTGGTGCAGCCCATCGAGTTGGGAACTAGCCGGGCCGAGTCGCAAGATCACCACAAGTAGCAAGTATAATTAATTTAAATTATAACCTATTGCTGGCAATTGGGGGATGAGGGTATTGGTTGACTCAAGTTGGGTTGAGATCGGGTTCGCAGATCGAGTCAGGACTCGATCCGGGTTAGGTGGAGTCAAATGAGGGGGCTTAAGTGAGTAGGGAGGGTATTCTAGTAAATAGATGAAGGGGGATAAAACCCCTCACCCAAGCCACCGTGCGGCTCAAAGAGGAGAGCCGCACGCAGCCCAAGGTGAAGGGGAGGGAGATCATGATCGGCGCCGAGCTTGCGTCGACGCCCGAGGGAATCGATATTTGTCTTCATCGAGCCCACCTATTGATCCGATCAAGGTGAGTGGTTGGTTTTTTTGTGAGGGGAGGCGGGTGGCCGAACCTAGTAAGCTTTGGAATCGAGTTTTTACGCGAGTTGTCTTGTCGATCGATGTGGTTTTCTCATGTTTGGATTTTAGATGATCCGTATAATCTGTGATCTTGTAGTTTATATCGTATTTTATGTGTTTTATAGGTTGGCTGAATAGAGGAAAAAGGGAAAAGGTCATGTCGAAATTTTCGCCAATTTCCTCGATCGTCTTTTAACTCATGGATCGCCTTATTTTCGTTAAATGTTAGATCTCTAGATTGATACTTAGGTTTGGTTGTCGCAAGCATGCCCATCTTCCCTAAAGGTTTCGGCCGAGCAAGGTGTCACCCTGCTCAAGTCGGCCGAGCAAGGGTAAGGGTGGAATTTCAAGTTTGATCAAATTATTTATGCGAGGTTTCATGTTGGGTTGTCTTGATTCATACTTACATGCGTGGTATTAGATTGTAATTATATATGTTGTGAGATTGCCCGCTCATCATAAAATTTGTTAGTAGCTATAGATCTAGAACCTCATGTTTAAGGAAATGTTCTTGCTAGTGTATACATGGATAGGATTGGTATGGCATATGGATCAAAATAAATGTTTCATTAATTTTCAAATATTATGCTCAATCGTTACTATGTATACTGCATGTTCCTTATTGTTTTTCTTTTGAAGTTATCCTCTTAAATTCGGCACTCATATGATATTTATTCTTGGCATGTGTTGTTGATAATGGTAGTCCACGTACTCATCCATGTTTGGCATGTTCTAATAACTTCAGAAAGAAAGGTTGCGGTACGTAGTTGTGACAATTAATTGAGAGACAAAGTACACTTGCTAGCTAGGTTCTACACCTAGGGATAGTTAGTGGACATCAATATCCTAATAGTGCGACCCGAGGGGAGGGTCGGATATGGGCAATTCCCGGAAAGCAGAACACAAGGAAATTTGCACAACCTAGTTTCGGTTGTGGTTGAGATGGTCTACTGAGGAGTGTCATTAGCCGAATGGCTACCACACGACTCAGCGGTTTATAGGGTCTTGAGATTGCACCAGCGGGCCCGCTAGGTGTTATACCCGAGTGGCGAAGGATCTTGAGATTCCGTCAGTGGGCCATGTTGACGGTAGATCCGAGTTGGGTGGGACTAGCTATCCCTAACCCAGAGGATTTCTGAGGCTAGTGGCCATCCTAGTCGACGGATCCGTGACATGAATGTCTTCTATGAAATGCCCTTATGGGCTGGTTTTCATGGCCGACCAGCCTAGTTTTGTAGGGAGGAGAACCGAACCTTCGATATATTGTAGACCATTAGTGGCCGAGCTACAGTGGAATTGGTTAAGGGCCAAAGAGGCCGGTACGGTTTACTTATCCTTATGACTTGGCAAATTGGCTAACTACTATGGTGTGCTCAATTTATAATTCCTTATATGTATCATATCTTTGCATATATTATCTTGCCGAGGATTTGAGTATAGGTTCGGAAGAATCGCTCACTGCGTTCCTCGTGAACTCATGATTTATTTATTGTTGTTTTGCAGAGCCCGACCAGTGAGGTACGACTTGGTGGCATGGTGCGATTAGAGGGCAGACGTGGGTGCAGATCTCATAGCTAGCAGCTCTATAGTCGTAGTCATGTTTGAGTAGAGTCGTGTGTATGCACTGAGTTGGTTCTGTAAAACCTGGAGATGTCTTCTTTGAAAACCTTTAGATGTTTCTTTAAAAACTTGTGATGTTTTCGAACTTGGTTTGGTTAAACTGTTTTCAACAACTAATAAATCTTGGTACTATTGCTTTTGCCTATGATTTCTGTAGAAACAGATAATTTTTTGTATTCAATAAAGGGATTACACAGGCTATATATATAAAGGCCTATGTGTAGCTGTACAATCAATTATTTTTCTAAAATAGAGGAGGAAATAATCTCCTCTTAAATGCAGAAATAATCTCCTCTTAAATGCAAAAATAAAAACAGATATTCACTACCTAATAAAAAAAAATGAGGAAATAACTACTCCTAATTTGTACAAATAATAGGATTAAATCATAAACTCTTTCATAATATAGTTATCTGATTACCAACACTCCCCCTCAAGCTGGGTGGTAGATATCTACTATGCCCAGATTGGACCTTAGAATGTCATAAGTATTTCTAGGGAGACCTTTAGTCAGAATATCTGCAGTTTGTTGACTTGATGACTTGATGGTGTGTACTCTAGGCTGGCAACCCTGCTTTCAATTTTTTTATTTATGAAGTGACGGTCAATCTCTACATGTTTGGTTCTGTCATGATGAACCAAGCTCTTAGTAATGCTGATGGCAGCTTTGTTTTCACATAAAATCTTCATAGGGAAGTTTGAGGAAAGATTAAGCTCCTTAAGCATTCTTTGGAGCCATATCCTTCACAAATGCCATGAGACAATGCTCTAAACTCTGCTTTAGCACTGCTCCTTGCCACCACTTGTTGCTTTTTACTCCTCCATGCGACCAAATTTCCCCAAATGTAGGAGCAATATCCTGTGGTGGACTTTTGGTCAATAACTGACCCAGCCCAATCTGCATCGATGTACACCTCAATGTCTCTATTTGAATTCTTTGTAAAGTATAGTCTTTTTCCCGGTGTTCCCTTTAGGTACTAAAGAATTCGATTGACAACCATCATATGAAGTTCAGTGGGATTATTCATATACCGACTTGCCATACTCACTGCAAAGCCAATATCAAACCTAGTGTGGGTTAAGTAAATCAGTTTTCCCACAAGTCTTTGATACCTCTCCTTGTAAGTTGGAGGGCTCTCTTCTTCCATCCCTCCTTTCTTTGTTGGATCCATCGGAGTGTCAACAGGCTTGCACCCCAACATGCCAGTTTTCTTCAACAGATCCATTGTATACTTTCGCTGGGACATGGAGATTCCATTTCTCGAGAGGGCTACTTCCATTCCTAAGAAGTACTTGAGTTTTCCTAGGTCCACTTCAAATTCCTTGGTCAGGAGCTTCTTGAGATGTTCAGTTTCTTCATGATCATCTCCTGTGATGATAATGTCATCAACATATACAATGAACAATGTTGTTTTTCCTTCTAAAGAGTATTTGACAAATATTGTGGGATCTGTTTGACATTGTATAAACCCATTTCCTTTGATAACTTGGGTTAGTCTTTCGAACGATGCCCGGGGTGATTGCTTGAGGTCGTACAATGACTTGCGTAGCTTGCACACTTTGCCTGCTGTTCTTGGGTTTTCAAGTCCTGGAGGGATGGTCATGTAGACTTCTTCTTCTAATTTGCCATTGAGGAAGGCATTTTTTATGTCAAGTTAATGTAAGGGCCAATCAAGATTTGCTGCAAGTGACAAAATGACTCAGACCGAATTCAATTTTGCCACCGGAGCAAATGTCTCTTCATAGTCTATGCCATAGGATTGTGTGAACCCTTTGGCCACTAGACGTGCCTTATGCCTGCTAATACTTCCATCTACATTGTATTTGATGGAGAAAATCCATTTGCACCCCACTGTTTTCTTCCCTTTTGGCAAGGTTGAAAATTCCCAAGTTCCATTCTTCTCTAGAGCAAGGACTTCTTCTCTTACAGTTGCTGCCCATTTTGGGTGTTGTAATGCCTCTTGTATGTCCCTTGGTACTTGAATGCTGTCAAGTGCTGTCACAAAAGATCTATAGCTTGGTGATAATCTATCATAGGACACAAATTTCGCAATAGGGTGTTGAGTACAAGACCTCACACCTTTTCTAACAGCAATAGGCAGATCAATATCAGTGATTTCTTGGTTAGAAATTTCAAAATGTGAAGGAGTAGGAGCAGGGAAAGTGTTACCTCGGTGAGTTTTTGTAAGCTCTGGTATTCGGATAGATTCATGGCTTTGCCTTGGAAGTGTGGGGGGCTCTTGTTCCTGTCGAGTTTTATGCTTCCTTGAAGAAACAAGAAGTGGCTTGGCTATTTTCGCATTGGCCTTTTTGTTTGGTGGGTTTGCTGTTGTTGTTTCTGTTTGTGGGCTTGTTGTTACAACTGTTGTGTTGACTGGACCTATTGTTGTTGCCTCTGGTTCAGTTGGGCAGTGAGTTTCTTGGCATGATTCCTCAACACGTACAAGCAATTTGATTTCTAGTCTCCCAAAAGTTCCATAGCTGAAATTCATTTTGTTTCCTCTCCCCCTAAATTTCAGTCTTGGAGTAGAATGACTTGTCCTCAAAGAAGGTGACATCCATAGAATGATAGAATTTTTTAGTGTATGGCGAATAACATTTGTATCCTCTATGGTTTGGTGAGTAGCCTAAGAAAATACAAGATATTGAGGTGGGGTCAAATGTGCTGCGAGTAGGTGTATGATTATGGACAAAGGCAGAGCACCCAAAGATTTTGAGAGGGATAGGTGTGAACAGTCGACTGGTTGGGAAGAAGTTTTGAAGGATGAAATGTGGAGTATGATAGTTTAGGACTTTGGAAGGCATTCGGTTGATGAGGTAGGTGGCTGTGAGGACTGCATCTCCCCAAAACTTCGATGGGACATTAGTGGCCAGCAACAAAGATCTAGCAATTTCCAATAGATGACGGTTCTTCCATTCCGCAACCCCATTTTGTTGTGGGGTGTTGACGCATGAGCTCTGATGAACAATCCCATTTTTTCGGAGATAGGACCCTAGAGCCGAATTTTAGTATTCACGACCATTGGCCATTCTGACCACTTGGATACTTGCTAGAAACTGCGTCTTCATCATGTTGTGAAAGTACTCAAAGATTTGTGCTACCTCTGATTTTTCCTTCATGAGAAACACCCATGTTGTTCTTGTGTGGTCATCAATGAATGTGACAAACCATCTAGAACCTATGATATTATTAATCCTAGAGGGACCCCATACATCACCGTGGATTAGGGAGAATGGATAAGATGATTTGTATGGTTGTGAAGGATAAGTGTTTCTAATGTGCTTAGCAAGTTGACACACATCACAATGGAAAATATTTGGATTTTTACTGAACAAGGAAGAAAATAATTTTTGTAGGTATATAAAGTTGGGGTGGCCTAAACGATAGTGCCACAACATTACATGCTCAATTTTGGGTAAGGTGGCTGCACAAGCAGATTTTGGCACTTCATGATTTCTCTTGGAGTTATCAACTCTAAGGAGATAGAGCCCCGCGCATTCTTCAGCATTGTCAATCTTCTTCCCCGAAACCAAAGCCTGAAATTCACACAAATAAGGATGAAATTTAGTAACACAATTTAGGTCTTTGGTTAGTTTGCTTATGGACAACAGATTACAATCAAGTTTAGGGACATAGAGAACATCCTTTTGGGTGATATCCTTAGAAACAATGACAGATCTTTTACCAACCACTTTGGAATGAGTACCATCTGCAATTCGGACTGTGGAATTCTCATGACAGGGGTAATACTTGTTGAATGCATTAATATCCCCTATCATGTGGTCTGAAGCTCCTGAGTCCACAATCCAATCTATTGTCCTTCCTTTGTATGCGGATAAAGCATTTAGGTAGTTACCTTTTTGTGCTAAAGAAGCACTGTTGCAGGAGTTCTCTGTTTTCATATTTTGTTGAAGAAGTTTCTGCAACATGTCGCACCAAGGTTTGGACTTTTTCTGTTGATAATTTTGTCGCAGCCCCTTTGCTGCCAAAGCAGAGCTATCAGATATTTGAATAGCAGTGGAACCTCCTAGCATTATCTTTCTTTGGCTCTCCTCTCTTCTGACCTCGGAGAAGACTTTCCGAACCTTTGGAAGGGGCTTCTTTCCAAGAATTCGTCCACGTACCTCATCAAGATCATTATTGAGTCCAAGGAGGAATTTGTAAATTCGCTCCTTTTCCACAAGGGATCTATATTGTGCACTGTCTTCTGAGCAGCTCCATTTTGTCTCTTCATAAATATTCAGCTGCTGCCAATATCGAGTGAGGGTGTTAAAATATTCTATAACTATAGAATTACCTTGTCTTAGGTCATGAATAAGGCTCTTGATCTCAAAGATTTCCGAGGTGTTGTCCACATCTGAATATATCTCTTGTGCTGCCTCCCAGATTTCTTTTGCAGTGCTGAAATACATAAAATCTTCTCCTATTCCATTGGTCATGGGGTTCAGCAGCCATGACATCACCAAGCTGTTCTCTAGCTTTCAAGTTTTGAGTTTGGCATCATCTTTTTCTGGTTTCTTGGCTTCACCATTGATGTACTCCTCATTTCCCTTTCCTTGGAGGAAGAGACGAACAGACCTTGCCCATTGGGAATAATTTTGGCCGTTGAGTTTGTGGACTGTGATTGGGAGGTTGGTTCAGTGTGCTGGCAAGGACAACACCGCCACTCTCCATCTTGGGCCCTCCTTCTAGTTTCTCGCTCTTGTCAGCCATAGGGACAGAGAGGTATTTAGTGATGGTTCAGAACCTGGCTCTGATACCATGTAGAAACAGATAATTTTCTGTATTCAAGAAAGGGATTACAAAGGCTGTATATATATCGGCCTAGGTGTAGCGGTACAATCAATTATTTTTCTAAAATAGAGGAGGAAATAATCTCCTCTTAAATGCAGAAATAAAAATAGATATTCACTACCTAATAAAAAAAAGAAAGGAAATAACTACTCCTAATTTGTACAAATAATAGGATTAAATCATAAACTCTTTCCTAATATAGTTATCTGATTACCAACAATTTCCATGTCAGTCTGATTTTGTTTTATGAGTTGATGGTCAGTGCATAGGGTAGGCTTCGGGGTACCGACACGTACCCTGGCCGATCACGCGAACCCTGAGTTGGCCGATCACGCGAACCCTGAGTTGGGGCGTGACAAACTTTTTGCTCCCCTCTTTAACCAATCTACAACATAATTTAATCCAACAACAATCCTTTACAAGCTTTCAACAATTCCTCAAAAAGTTTTCCATGACATGGGCAGCACAAGAAGGAAGAAAGGGGGAAGAGGAGAGGGAGATCCACTCACAAGAAGAAGGAAGAACGGAAAGAAGACAAGAGCCTTGAGAAATCCGGCGTCCGATCTCTCCTCCTCTACAAGTCCACTCGCCGCCCTCCTCCAAATTGCATATCGGGTTCCGTGCGGCTATAGCAGCCGTACGGCGCCCCACTTAGTGTATTTTTTAAAAAAACTGAAATGACCAAAACACCCCCGTCTTAAGTGACTCACCAAACCGGCCATATCTCACTTGATTCTAACACAAATCCAGATCCAATTGAACCATTGGATTCCACTCGGAGTCCTCTTTAAACCCACGACACATAAAATATTTTGCCATTTAAATTTATAATTATGAGAATTTCTAAAGTATCCGAGTCTCACCCAAGTTAAACGCCAATGCTCAAGCCAGCGCACACCATCTCGCGCCGCGCGCAACCCGCTGAAATCGATACACATAAAAATATTTTAGCGGGTATTACATAACTGGCATCCCTATCCAAACATTTTTTTTAATTCACATCTTTAGCCCAATTCGTTCGGTTAAGTTCCTTCGTCTAATTTATTTTCACTTTGTACAAATATAGTTATTACCCGTAATTACAAATAATACAAATTAATTAAAATTAATCAAGTTCTTAAAATTAATTCAATTTATAAATTTTTTTATAAAAAAATCTGAATCGACACTTTAGTTTTATAGGAAAAAATCACTTATAATCATATTACTTAACTAGCATCCATATCCAAGCTTTTTTTTTAATTCACATCTTTAGCAAAATTTGTTTGGCTTTGTCACACCCCGAAACTGAGTCACGTGACCGACCAGAGTGCGATCGAACACCCTGAAGCCTAAACCAAACATCTAGATATAATACGCATCAACACCAGGAAATAATGTACTATAGCATAGAAATAAACATTTAGTGACAACTCAATATCACATCTGTGGAGTACAATATAAATTCAGGAAATAAAAAGACTATCATTCCAATCACACTAATGTTTTAACAGACTCTGTTCTAACAAGACTCGACTCGACCACGTCGATCAACTAGCTCACGAGATCGCTACCGGAGTCTGCCATCACCAACTGCGCCGTACCTCGGGCTCACGCTCTGCAAAACAAACATGAAAATAAAAGTGAGTATAAAACTGAGTGAATGATCTCCCAATCCTCAGTAAATGGAATCAAGTAATGACAATACAGGTAATATATCAAGTGAGTGCGGATGTCAAGTTAATTATGGAATGAATGTACTCCCATCCGACTCTACGGAAAATGTTTTCTAATTTCTGAATATCAGTTAGTCACTTTTCTCAGTTTCACTGATCTAGGAAGGCCCTCTAGACTCAGTGTCCAACTGACTCTCCCCCTCAGGTTCACTGATCTAGGAAGGCCTTCTAGAACCAGTACCCAACTATTTTCCTGCTCGGGTTCACTGGTCTAGAAAGGCCCTCTAGAACCAGTACCCACTGTTTTCCTGCTCGGGTTCACTGGTCTAGGAAGACCCTCTAGATCCAGCACCCACTCGGTCGGGAAGGCCCTCCGACCCATGATCGCTTGTACGTTGTGCGTACCACTCGGCCTGCATGCGACCTATAGTCATCACATGCGCTAGGCGCACTACTCAGCCCACCGGCCACATGTATCTCGTGCGCGGAGCGCACCACTCAGCCTAATAAGGCCCATAAACACCTCGTGTGTTGTGCACACCACTCGGCCCAATATGCCCTGGACCACTACCCGAGGGTCACATCCTCACGTCAACACACCGAAGGTTCACTTATCCCTGGTATCAACTAAAATCCCAATTGTTTATGATGGATTAGGAACGTCACACCGAGCCCACATCCCGGCCCGATTAACATGCACTACGAAAATTCCAGGTTACTGAAATCGTCCATTTCCTACTCCCACATTACTGTTCAAGTTACTTAAGTACTTTTTATGTTCTCAAAACATACCCTACATGTAAATCGATAGGTTACATCAGTACTTTTCGCATTAAATTGATTGTCCAAACTGCTAAATCAAATCAGCATAAATTTTGACTAAATTTCCAGCACAACACATTTCAGCTTCTATTATGTGTATCATTTCAGCACAATGCCAAATGAAATTCCAGCATTTCATTATACGAAATTTAAGTCTCAAACATAAAGAATTTCAGCAACATTATCATGAAATTTTCAGCATCAAAACTATACGATTTCAACGTGAAAAAAAAAAAAGAAATTTCAGAATCAGTAATCTATAAATTTCCACAATAAACATATGAAATTTCAACATCTAAATATATCATCTAAGCATGCTTCGATTTTCACTCAATTAAGAACTCAAGTATGGCATTGTTTCAACCCAAATTAAAACAAAGATAAAATGCACAACTAGGGGATAAAAAATACATTTCCTTTTAAGTCTCTACCTTGTGAAGCCCTACTCTAAAGTACTGCTCGGCCATACAAAGAAGTAAAAGATAAAAAAAAAAACAAAGTAAAGCATGCGGCAGTTTGATTCACACCACGTTTGCAAGGAATATGACACCTGCGGCCATGGAAATCAAATTAGGGTTTTCAATCTCTATTCACCACTACACTATACCTTAATCCATATCAACACTTATTTATCAAGGGAATCATCCAATTAAGTGGAGAAATCCAATTAATATAAAGAAATTTCTCAAAACTCTACATTGCAGTAGGCGGCACATGAGAGAAAGAGGCAGATGAGGAAAGAAGAATCCACTCACAAGAAGGAAGAAGAACGGAAGAAAGACGAGAGCTTTGAGAAATCTGGCGTCCGATCTCCGATTTCCTCCGAATCTGGCATCCGATCTCTCCTCTTCTCCAAGATCACTCGTCGCCCCACTTTTTCATTTTTATTTTTTTTATTAGCTGAAATTACAATTCTGCCCCTAACTTAAGTAGTTCACTAAACCTTCTCTATCTCACCCGATCCAAGTCCGAATCCGGATCCGATTGAACCGTTGGATTCCACACGGAGTCCTCTTTAAATACGCGACACATAAAATATTTTACCATTTAAATTTATAATTAAGAAAATTTCTAGAGTATCCGGGTCTCACGTCAAGCTAAGCGTCAATGCTCAAGCCCGCGCACACCATCTCGCGTCACACGCAACCCGCTGAAATCAATACACAGAAAATATTTTAGTGGGTATTACAGGCTTAACTTGCTTTGTCTAATTTATTTTCACTTGTAAAGATAAACTTTTAATTTTGCAGTTTTAAAGTATATTATTATTCTGATTAGTAATAATTAATCTACTGAGGCACAAGTCTTATAATAAAATTTTAAAATAATAATGTAACTATTAAAATATGATAAGAATATTTAAACTAAAAATATTAAAATATGATAAGAATATTTAAACTAAAAATATTAAAATATTGTTTCATTAATATATAATTAATTATCAAATTAGAATGGATCAAAATTAATACAAAATGTTGTTTAATTAATATATTAAATTTAATTTTAATTTAAATTAAATTTGTGAACACATGGACAATTTTTTTTTAATTCGCATCTTTAGCTCAATTTGTTCGGCTTAACTTGCTTCGTCTAATTTATTTTCACTTGTACAAATATAGATATTACCCGTGATTACAATTAATACAAATTAATTAAAATTAATCTAGTTCATCAAATTGATTCAATTTATATATATATATTTTTTAAAAACTGAATCTAATTTTTTTTCACTTGTACAAATATAGCTATTACCCGTAGTTACAAATAATACAATTAATTAAAATTAATCTAGTTCTACAAATTGATTCAATTTATAATTTTTTTTCTAAAAAAATTTAAATATACACTTTAGTTTTATAGGAAAAATTCACTTATAGTCAAATTACTCTTGCATCCCTATCCAATTTTTTTAAAATTTTTTGCATCTTTAGCCCAATTTGTTCAGCTTAACTTGCTTCGTCTAATTTATTTTCACATGTAAAGATAAACTTTTAATTTTCACTTTTAAAGTTTCTTATTATTCTGATTAGTACTAATTAATCTACTGAGGCACAAGTCTTGTAATAAAATTTTTGAATAATAATGTAACTATTAAAATATGATAACACTATTCAAAATAAAAATATTAAAATGTTGTTTCATTATTATATAATTAATTATCAGATTAGACTGGACCAAAATTAGTTCAAAATGTTGTTCAACTAATATATTAAATTTAATTGAAAATTTAAATTAATGTTATGACACATGGACAATATTTTTTATTTCGCATCTTTAGCCCAATTTGTTCGGCTTAACTTGCTTCGTCTAATTTATTTTTACTTGTACAAATATAGCTATTACACGTAATTACAAATAATATAAATTAATTAAAAATAATCTAATTCTTCAAATTGATTCAATTTATAATTTTTTAAAAAAAATTAAAAATTCACTTATAATCAAATTACTTAACTAGCATCCCTATCCAAACATATTTTTTTTAATTCGCATCTTTAGCACAAGTTGTTGGGCTTAACTTGCTTTGTCTAATTTATGTTTACTTGTACAAATATAGCGATTACCCATAATTACAAATAATTCAAATTAATTAAAATCAATCTAGTTTTTCAAATTGATTCAATTTCTAAATTTTTTTTAAAAAAATTGAATATACACTTTAGTTTTATAGGAAAAACTCACTTATCATTCAATTAATTAACTGGCATCCCTGTCCAAACTTTTTTTTTTTAATTCGCATCTTTAGCCCAATTTGTTCGGCTTAACTTGCTTCGTCTAATTTATTTTCACTTGTAAAGATAAACTATTTTCGATAATGTTGTGATTTAAATTGTTAAATGCAGTAATTATCCATGTGAATGCAAAAAAAGTTGTGAGGTTGCTATGATTATCATATTCTATTGTAGATAAATGCTAGAGACAAAAGTTTACTAGGATGAGCATGATCTTTGGTAGGACATCATGTCAGAATATGATGGAACTGCTAGTAAACTCATAAACTATTTTCGAACATAGAGGCAATATGTGTAGGATGACACAAGGAAATTAAATGACATGAGCCCAGCGTAGGGCCGGTACAGGTGTAAGCCCGAAAATTGAATGAGTTTAGAAACATTGTATGCACTGTGTATTATGTATTGTGCTTGCACAGCTGGTTGAGACCGAGTATTATAAATGTTGTGCGGCGGGTTGAGGCCGAGTATTACACATGTTCATGCGGGTAGTCGAGGCCGAGTATTACACATGTTCATGTGGGTGGTCAAGGCTGAGTGTTGCACATGTTATTGCAGCTGGTCGAGGACGAGTATTACACATGTTCATGCGGCTGGTCGAGGCCGAGTATTATACATGTTCATACGGCCGGCCAGAGTATTATACAATGAGGTATTGCCACGCCCCAAATCCTAGGGTCACATACCGGCAAGAGTACACACTTGTACTCCAAAGCCTACCAACATACACATGCCAAATACGGAATGAAATAAAAACTATGCATATATCAAATAAGAATGTCAAGACACTAAATATGTGTACATAATTCGGGTTCTGCAACCATACACATGATAATATGCAATGACCAAAACTCCCTACAACTCGACTACGACCCATACATGTCACGAGACTCGTCACCTGAGCTTGCAACCCCCAACTGCGACGCATGGTATGTTTGTACCTCTACTAGTAAGAATGTGCAAAAGAAACATGAAGAAAGTGGTGAGTTCTAATGAACCCGGTGAGTGGCTCGCACTGAGCCCACGCTAAGCAAAACCATATTAATTAAATAATATACAACTGCCCCTGGCGAGCCAACATATCAAAGATATAAATATCCAAGTAAACCATCAAAAACATTAACGCAATGTTCATGCTCACCTCTCGTGCGTGCTCGCGCACGCACCTACACTGGCCAATCTCGACCAACACCATATTCATAAACCATGCAATAACAAGAACACAAGCCAGGGATCAGATGACATTAGGAAAAGCCCTCTAACGCATACACACGACACCAACGGGTAGGGAGCTAGGAAGGTCCTCTAGCACGTACCCATCCATAGGACAGACAGCCAAGGAAGACCCTCTAGTGCCGCTGCCCTCTCTTGTCGGGAAAGCCCTCTGAAATTTCTCAATGCTAGGAAGGCCCTCTACTGAGTCTCCACTAGGTACGGTGCTAGGAAGGCCCTCTAGCACATACCCATCCATGGGACAGCCAGCCTAGGAAGGACCTCTAGTACTGCTACGCTTCTCTTGTCGGGAAAGCCCTCCGACATGTCTGAACGCTAGGAAGGCCCTCTAGCGAGTCTCCACTCGATACGGTGCTAGGAAGGCCCTCTAGCACATACCCATCCATGGGACAAACAACCTAGGATGGCCCTGTAATGCTGCTGCCCTTCTCCTGTCAGGAAAGCCCTCCGACATGTCTCAACGCTAGGAAAGCCCTCTAGCGAGTCTCTACCATTAGGAATGCCCTCTAACGGCATCACAAGCATAATACACAAGCACACCCTTTTTGGTGCCACAACAATGAATAAAAATAAACGTTACCATATCGTGTACAAGTCACAACATTTAGGTGAGTATGCAATTATCACCCGAATTCATATAATTTCAACACTATGTAAAACCCACACACATTAAATACCAAAAAATAGAGATTTTGAGCATACAAGACAACCATTTTAGTCAACATTTTCAGCCACCATCATGGCTTAATTCGACTATTACCTCGAGTAAGTTCAACAAATTAACAATCTAGCCCTCCGTACAATAATAGAATGCATGTCCAGTTGACTTATTCAAGTACCGAAATCAATATAAGTCCACACACATAATTTGGAATATAATAATCGACTGAGCATTTCTGAGCAAGCATGAATTCAAATAAAATTAATATGAAACGAGGTAGTAATTCAATGTATATTAATTCTACCATAACGGCAAGATACAGACATCGAAACAATTTCATTGCTCAAGTGAAAACTAGGCAAACACCCAACATTTAGCCAAATTTCTGCACTGCTCAAAGGTTAACAACTCCACTTTTGCTACCTTTACCAAACCATTGTTTTAAATGAAATGGCTACGTACAAAACTCATAGAATATCAAGTATGAATATCATACAATCTAACTGCAACATTTCAGATCATTTCGACGACTGGTCGACCACGAAATGGCGTATCGAACTGGCTTTCATCAAAGTTCTACATCCACTAGCAGATTTTTCAGTTTCAGTTGTTGTTTTAGAAATTCATAACTAAATCAATTCTTACTCTTTTTTCCTCTACCAAATTCGTAGGGTTTTTCACATACCCCACTATGAATTCCCAAAATTTCAATGTCATTGGACAAGGTTTCATTCCCCGAATATTGTATCAAACTTTCAACTTCTTACAATTTCTGTTATATGCAGAAATAGACAATTATAGGTAGCCTTCAAACTAAATTTTTAAACGCAGTCTACTCAACTCGGAATTCGCTAAAATTTGGTGCGGAAGCTACACTAGTATCCTACAATTTTACCCTAAGAGTTTGCACTAAACGGACGACTTCTCAATCTCCGAACTAAGTGTCCATTTTGCATAGAAATACAATTTTGAGCAGTTTCTATTCTTATGGACTATCTCTTTATGAGTTATGGACTATCTCTTTATGAACACTAAAATATTCATACTTAAGGTACTGATTTATCTAGCTCTAAACCAACCCTAACAAGCATTGTTCACAACCATAACAGTGATGAGTAAATCACGAGTTTACAACGTGAATATAAACTATCAATCCTGAAATTTCAGCCTCTATATATTCTCAAGAAATTTCAACATGCATCTATAGGAAATTTCAGCACATCTCTATAGGAAATTTCAGCACACATGAGATAGATTTCAACATGATAATTTCAGCACACTTGCTATAGATTTCAGCATGATAATTTCCGCATACATGCGATAGATTTCAGCATGATAATTTCAGCACACATGATATAGATTTCAGCACACTTGCTATAGATTTCAGCATATATTTCTAGCATATATTTTCAGCATATTTGATATGAAATCAACATATGTTTTCATCATACATGAAATAAATTCATCATGCATTTCAGCATAACAACTTACAAGGTAGAGTGTATATTACAGTTTCAAGGAAATAAAGTATACAGAAATTAGTATGCTATTGGTAGAAATTTTCAGCAAGCATAATGTTTATAGCACAGAAATTTTAGCATGAGACCATTGTAACCAACTAGATAGAAATCCATTATATCTACAACCTAGAGCTCAAGTACCCATTCCAACATCAACTAAGGCAATCAAACTAAGAGTCTTACTCTAAAACTTAAGGAATTTCGGCAAGCAAATAGGACACTTGAGTTGGATTGTCCTACACCAAACTCACCGACGTCTCGTATCCGATTGGCTACCATAGGGATGCTCCTATTCCGCTACTCCTATTCACATGGCTGCCATATTTAGCAGAAGTGCAGAACTCATCGTGGAATGGGTGATCCACATTGCCTCACTCTTTCTCCTGCAACGTCAAATCCACCCATTTTCTTCCCTTCTCCAAGCTGAACAAAGAACCTTCTCAAGACCCCTCCCTTGATTGGTCGGCCCTAAGGAGGTTCTAGGGCTGCTCAATCTCAAGTTTCCTTAAGGGAGTTATCTCCTTACCGAATCACATCAAAAGGGTAGTCATCAAACACGAAATCATCAAGAAGATTGCAGCACGCACATCCTCGTGAAAATTTCGGCCAGCCAGCAAGAGGAAATCATCAAGGGTTTAGGCCAAGAACCACTCGCCAAAAGATGGGGAAACCAATGAGGTAGAAGACCCTTAGGGCCTGTTTGGTTAGCGAAACCAAGTCTGTTTTCATGGTTTCAGTTTCACTGAAACCAAAACTGCTTACGAAAACGTGTTTGGTTTAGTGTTTTCGTGAAACTGAATCGAAACCAGAATGAAAACGAAACCAGTTTTCTTAATAAAAATGAAAACAACAGAATGTTGTTTTCTGTGGTTTCGAGACTGTCGGTTTCGTTATCAAAATGTTGTGACAACTTTGTAATTATAAATATTTTTTTATAAAATTAATTAATTTAAAAATAAATCAAACTATATCGAATTTTTAAAAATAAAAATAAAAATCATCATTTTTAAGTCAAACTTTTATCTTAAATTTATAAAATAATTAAACCAATTTATATCTAATTGACTCAAACCCAAATTTTAAATAACTCAATTTTCTTAAAGTTGGTCTATTTATAATTTAATCAAACCTAATTTTAGATCATTGGACTTATTTTTTTTTGAAATTTTATAATAACTATTAATTAATTTTTATATCTAATTGAAAAAAAAATCTTAAATTACCTATAACTTAATTAATTAAATCATTTAAATATTTTGTAACCATATTAACAAATATTTAATTTTGTAAACTAACTAAACATTTAATTACTACTAAAAATATTCAAGAAAAATTAATATTATTTTTTATAATCAAATAAATATTTACTGGTTTCAACTAACTAAAACTGATGTTGTTTTTATTAACCAAACGCGTTTTCAGAAAATTGAAAACTAGAAACCAAAACCAAGTTTTCGAAACCAAATTTTTAGTTTCACTGAAACCAAACCAAAAAATAATTTTCGCTAACCAAACAGCACCTTAAGTTTCACGACGATCGGCTCATGCGATCTTGAGAACTCTGGCCACAAAGTTGCGCCCTCCCCTTCTCTCGCCTGGGGAGTGCTTGGCTTCTCTTTTGAGCCGTATGGCATCCAAGGTATCATTTATTTTTATTTTTTTTCTCAAAATTACCATAATGCCCCTCTTGACTTTAGTGAATCAAAACTCGACTTATACTCGGACTCGACTCGAACCCAACCTTCCATCCCAACTTAGATAAACTAATTTTCCTCGCGCGTAAAGGTCATATCACTAATCACGCCCTCTGGCTATTTCTCGGCCCGCTCCGATGCACATCCCTACTCTCCCGCTGAAGCCAAAATAAATAATTTATTTATTTGCGGGTATTACAATCTTCCCCCTTAAACAAAATTCATCATCGAATTTTAGGGTAAGCTATAGATTCATCAAATCACATCAACTGCGCATATTGCGTGCCACTTAACCTCTGTCACACTTGGCACCACGATTGTATCTCTAACTCCCTACGACATCTTCTTTGTCCACTCTTTTTTTTTCTTTTTTTCTTTTTTTTTTACCCAAGATTTATGAACAATCTAAACACGCTAGCCTTACATGTATTGAACTAACTCAATGTCAAATCATAACATCAAGAATAACACAAACATAGTTATATACATCATAAGTAGTCATAACATCTCAAAACATACATTAGGCTCATCCATCGTCCAACTCGTGCGTAGACGTACTATATCCACACGGCCTACGTCGGCCCCAAAACAACCATAAACATGCATGGTAAGCATGCGAGTCGATCACTAGAATATCCATCTAGCGAGCTTCCCGCTCAGGCCCTCTGAACTAGGATGGACTACTAGCTCCGGTGCCCCCTCTGGTTGGGAATAGCCCTCCAACCAAATGTCACTCGGGTCTGTCGTCAATGTGGCCCACTGACAAAATCTTTCGACCTAATATCATACTTGTCGAGTCGGGCACCAACTTAACATGCTAGCGCGCGCTTCTCGGCCCGGACATCTATCAATCTCATGCACAATCACAATCACATGCACTACTAAAAAATGGGATAACTGCGACGGACGATACCGTCGCAAAACGATCGCTAAAGATCTTCTGCGACGGTCGGACGCGGTCGCAAAGAGCAGTAGCAAAAGATATCATCGCAGAAAACCTACGACGTCAGAAGCAGCGGTCGCAAATGAGAGCATTATGCGACCGATGTGTGACTGTATACAGCGGTTGCAGACTGTGGTCACATAATATCTGCGACCTTATTTGACCATCGCAAATATTATATCGGCGACGACATGGCGATCGCTATACCCATCACAAAATATTATATCTGCGACGGTGATGCGACCGTTTGCCGTCGCATAACGGTCGCAATTGTAACTGCAACCACTTTTGGTGACTAGTTCAATATACCTTTTGCGACGGGGATAGCAGTCGCAGAGCCTTCGCAAATGTGTATTTTTTAAAAATAATAATTTATAATAATTTTTTTTTAAAAAAAAATGCATGTTTACATTTAACATCAAATTATATCAAAATGCAATGCCACAACGAGAGAATATACAAGATATCAAATTATATCAAAATGCTGCCACAACGAGGGAATATTCAAGACGTACGTCAAATTATAATGTTTATACATATTTATATCAAAATGCTATATTTACATTGTATCAAAACATGTTTACATCAAAATAGAAAATAAAGTACATCAATCATGAAGCGCATCATGTGGCGGCGATGGATGCGGCGAGGAGAGGGGCTGCGTCGGGACGGCATCAGCTGGCGTCACGTTGAATGATGGGGGAGGAGGAGGGGCTGGTGCACCAGGCATGGAAGAGGCAATACGTGCCATGTACTCCCTCATAGCGGCCACCTCACTGATGAGGCGTGCATGAGAAGCTTCTAAGGTTGTATGAGAAGCCTGAAATTTTGCGTGCGAAGCATCTAAGGCTGCAAATCGATCCCGCCCCGCATGTGATGTTGATGGACTAGCGGTGGAAGAGGTGACGGCAGACGACCCTGCACTATGTGGCTGCAACAACGTCCGTGTGTGGGCCGTTGTGCCAATGCTAGATACACGGCCGTGGTTGACTCCTGTCACTTGCATCCATGCGTCAACATCAAGCTGGGTCACCAACTCAGTATACATGGCATTTAAAGATTGATTAATTAAATTAATTTTACATAATTGAACTACTATAATTTTTTTTAAATATAAACTTTATTAAATATTAACTTACCAGGATTGTCTCCGGCCTCCCGCTGATGAACTCACCCCGGCGAGGACCATGTCTATATCTATGTGTCTCCTCGAAGACCCTCAAAGGATCAGCTGGAATGAGCGTCCCCTGCTCGTCTTGCGCCCCCTGCAATAAAATAAATATAATTAGTTTTTCTATAATAAATAATAAAAACTATTATTAAATTACTTACCATGCGACGCTCGTGACTAATAAATGGGATGGACCCACCGGTATGTCGGGCCACGGATCCCTCAACTAGCGTCATTCGGTTCCGGTGCGCCGTTCGGGAGGCACCCTTCCACTCCTTGGACGCCCAGATGTCGCATAGTCGATCTCATACGTGGCTCGTTATCCAGTTGGACTCATTTCCCTTCAGCGCATCCATAGGCGTATCCCGATTACCGCCTAGATTTGCTCGCGCCTCATTCCGCGCATGGTGGAGGATATCCTTGAAAAGCTTCTTATTGTAAGCTTCCAAAGCATCCTCCACCTGAACCTGAATGGCAAGATCCCAGGTGTATCGGGCCTACAAAAAGAAAATATTAATACAAGTTCACGAGTTCACGAGAAGTAGATATTGAACACTAAACTCAAATATATTCTAAAATAGATATTGAATAGATACTTGTAAGCTGGGAACTGTAAGCTAAGAACAAAAGTAGATACTGTAAGATGAGAAAGAGCAGAAAATCTATGTTCTATTTCCACTGAAGGGACACATATTTGAGAAATTAATGGATATTCTCATTACAAGGCATGCCCGAAGGATAAGAAATTAAATGATTAGATAGTTTTATCAAAAAAAGGTTGGGCTGCAATACTCATTCATTGTGAAGCTAATTAAAGTATCCAATAATTAAAGGACACAGATTGTTTCACATAAATGCTTAGAAACATCGGACAACAAAGAGAGTACTAATTCATTAACTTGTGAAGCTAATTAGTCACTAAAAGAATCTCCACTGATAATGCATCAGTATAGATTAATGAAAAACATAACCAAAAATGAAATGAGAAATGAGTTTTGTCTTAAAACATTCAAGTGAAGCTAATTCACTGCAATTTGTTACCTGCTAAAAGAAATTAACAAGTGAAGCTAATTCATATTCATAAAATCCATCAACATTAAGCATGCAGATGAAAGAAAGCATGTTTCAGTAAAGCTTCTGCACATATCAAGTTTCAGTAAAGCAAGTTTCATTAATTTTTCTAAGGCTAATAAGGTAACTTCAGCACCATTCAGATATTTAACTATTAGTTTGATCCATGTGCCTTATTTCTGAATCATTTTTTTGTCTTTCCAGAATTGCTAAGTAATTAATGATGTGTATCAACATTTTGTTTAGTGTTGTCAATTTTTACCAGAGCAGATACTGCTGACTCAATTTTTTCAACAAAAAACTGTCTAGGTCTCTTTATATTCACGTACTGAACTTAACACCACTGGTTGTCAAAACTAGAAGCTGCTAAGGCAGCATGAGTCAGATTATGTTTCTGCTCTTGTTGTTATCACTGGTTATGTTTGTACACATTCTCCAATGATTTCTGATTAGAAATTATAAGACTTCATCAATTTAATATGCTTCCACCTGATTAGCAATTACAAGGATGGTTCATGTTTCTGATACTATTATATATGAACATTGCAATTTTTGATATCCAGAAATACCCAATCACATCTTGCTCTTGTACTTAAGCCAGCTATTAAGTAAAAACTTACAAATATTTATATGGTGAACTCATAGATCTCTTACAATTTTCATAGTGTCTCCAAATTTCAATTGTCCAGGATATAGGAAATTAATAACTCATGTTACTTGTGCATTACTCTGGCTATTCCATTGTGTCAGATGGTTAAATTTTCTTTCATGATGTAACTCTTCTTTCAACTTGAACCTACTCATCCTATATATCAGTACTCAAGTGCATCCATATTTGCAGTGAGGAAAAGGAACTAACTACCCTCATAATCAGTGATCTTTACTATCATCTAGAAGGAAAGCTGGAGGGTCATGAGATTACATCTGGTCCATTTCTGGAGCTCTCAAATTTCTTACTTAGTTTATGTCAGCATGTTTGACATAAGAAAAGTACATGCAAGAGGAGATTGGAGCAGAGTTATGGGATCATTGTGACTGGAAGACATCTAAAGAAGTAGCTGAAAGAATGTTTATGTATATGCGCTTGGCAAACTTGCCTATGACCATTGGTAACTCTAAACATTTTGTCATATCAGTGTACAAAGGAAGTGTAAGTTCTCTTCAGTCATCTAAACTCTTTTCTGATATCTTCAGTGACATCACACATTTTTTGGCTTATTTTGAATAATTATGCAGGTGAATAGGACAAAATCAATGGTGCATGGCAGACTTATCTCCAAGCCAGCTGTTGAATTGGGCATTCGTTTTCTTTGCAGTTGCTTGCAAAAAGTTGCAGATTTGTTAGTTATGGAACCAAATCTGCCTCAATGATTTCTAAGAGTTTTCACAACCCAGCAAGATTTGTTGAAGATTAATAATAGTATTAATAATTGAAGATTAATAATAGTATTAATAATAGTATCAAGTTAGTTTTTAAATTGAAGATTAATAATAGCATTTGGCAATTAATTATTCTGATAGGAACTCAGGCAGCACTCCATTATGCTAAACTTCTCACTTAATCTCTCAATGTTTATTTCTCAAAGTGTTAAAAGTGAATCAATCTAAAATCTCACTACCAAATCCCTGTGCAATACAAGATGGTAATCAAGCAGGTGTACGTTATAATTATGAGTGGTGTATCATTCTCTCTATTACGTAGCAGTATTTACTGCTACAGTTTTTTTCTTTCTCCATTTGTAGTATTTATTGCTACATTATTTACTGCTACAGTATTTATATTGATGTATATTAATTCTATAAGTATTTGGCAAGTTAGTTTTCGAATTGAAGATAAATACTATATGGTGATGGAAAAAACTGGCAGATCGAATGTGGAAGAAGATAAATGCTACAAGTTCATGAATTAAGAACAAAGATTCAAACACACCATTTGAATCAACATTCATTAAATCAAAGTAACTTGAACTACGTACCTCGAACTCATTCCATAATAAATTATGATAATGGTTCGACACCCTGGTCCATGAAGTCCACGGCTCATGGAAGAAACTCTTAAGCATAACGGTCATGGTGCGGGCGACATCATCCTGCTCAAATCTACAACTCAAGTATAATAACATTATAAGTAATAATTAATTATTAATAATTATAATAAATAAATTAGTTTACTTACTTTAAACCATTCAGCGATATCCGCCGACGCTGGTCAGACGATGAAGGTGCATCACCCCCCCCCCCCTCTCCCCCACCCGATTAGGCCCACGAGGCCTACGACGACCTCGAGCTGGTGGTGGTACAACATCTACCACAGGTGGTGCAGGTGGTGGTGGTACAACATCTGCCACGGCTGGTGGTGGTGGTGGTGGTGTTGCGAGCGGCGGCGGCGGCCTAGATAAACCTATGCGATGAACCCTAGAACAGGCACACGACATCTACATATATAAATGTTGATTAGTGATGTCAACCAATAATATAATATAAATTAATAGAAAAAGATGAAAAAAATATATATATTACACATTAATAATCGATATCATCTAAATAATAATCGATTGAGTCGTTTTCTTCTTCACTTGTCTCTTCATCTTCACAACTATTCTCATCTTCTGCATCATCTGGTTCAACATCAACACTTTCTTTAGCCAGACCTTGTGCAACGACTAAATTTTCATCTTCAAGTGTTTGATTCGCAACTTCAACTACTTGAGGATCATCCTCTTGATAAAAATCACCTAATACAAATCTTGTAGTATCATTATCCACTGCCATTGGATCAATCCTCAGTCGTGTCTTAGTCTTACACACTGCCCGCCATTCTGATCTATCTCTTCGTATGTCTGGATATTTTGTGTAATATACTTGTTGCGCTTGTGATGCCAAAATAAAAGACTCGTTCGACGCTAAATTTGATTTGAAATTAACGTCAACAAGCTTATACTTTGGATGAATTTGACTCCCTCAAGATGGTGTGTCAAACCAATGACATTTGAATATCACTACTTTTTTGCACCCAACATATTGAAGCTCAAGTACTTTCTCAAGCAGTGCGTAGAAATCACAATCACAATCAATCCAAGTGAAGCCTTCAACGCAAACAATAGCATTCATTGTCTTCTTTGTGGTTGAGTACTCCTTTGTATGAAATTTATATCCATTCACAAAGTATCTATTATAGCATAAGACTAGTCGTGACGGTCCACATGCTAACTCGAGTAATTTGTTGTCTATTTCTTGTATATGTTCACTCGACTAAGTTTTGAACCAATTTGGAAATTTTGTGCTACGTTTATCTTGTAATTCTTCCTCGGATATATTCGGTGTTTGTGTACGAACTTCCGTGTCAAATTTTTGAATGAAAGGATCAACCTCAGGGCAATTCATCAGTACATATAATTGTGCAAGATGGTACTCATCTTCAGTTAAATATCTCGGTGGACGTGAGCCCAAACCACGACTAAGAAAACAAAATATTGGTAGACAATCTATAGCGTTCACATTTCCCCCATCATCATTTCGGGGAAGACGAGTCAACCTTGTGTGCACATTGGACTCGAAATAGAAAGAACAAAAAGTTGATATTTCCTGAATTATATAAGCTTCACTTATTGAACCTTCCACCGTAGCTAAATTTTTTATTTTCCTTTTAACCTCTGCATATACATCTCGAATAAATACATCCACCGATACTGAACCAGACCACCAACTCTTGCCTTGTATGCTAAGTGAAACTGTAGATGCTCCATCAAATCAAAAAATCCAGGTGAAAATATCTACTCTAATTTGCAAAGAATTTCTACAATGTTTTTTTCTAGCTTTTCCATATCTTCGATACGGAGGGCATTGGCGCAGATATCTCTGAAGAACAAACTAAGCTCGATTAACGGACCCCAAATTTTGTTTGGTAAAATATTGTGAAATGCAATAGGGAGTAGTCTGTGCATGAACACATGACAGTCATGACTTTTCATTCTTGATATTTTACCTTCGTCTACATTGACGCATCGAGCTAAATTAGATGCATAGCCATCTAGTAATTTGAGATCTTTTATCCACTAGCAAATATCTTTTTGTTGTTGCTTACTGAGAACATAAGAAGCTTTCGGTTTTACTTGTTTGCCATTCACCTCTTGTAGATCTAAATCTGGACGTTTGCAATATACTTTTAAGTCCATTCTTGCCTTCACATTATCTTTTGTTTTTCCTGCAAAATCCATCATTGTATTAAAAATGTTCTCAAACACATTCTTTTTAATGTGCATCACATCCAAATTGTGCCGAACTAGTAATGAGCTCCAATAAGGCAGTTCCCAGAATATACTTTTTTTGACCTAATTGTGACTTTCTCCGAAACCACTACTTTTGTCAACCTCTCCGAATGTGATATCCGATAACATAGAAACCCGAGCTAACATTTGATTACCAGACAAACGCGGAGGTGGTCCGTCTTTTTCCACTCTGCCCCTCATGAATTTTTCTCTATTTCTTCGGTATGGATGATCAAGTGGCAAAAATTGACGATGACAGTCAAAGTATGAAATCTTTCGTCCATGCCGAAGACTGAATGCTTTTGTTCGTTCCATACAATACGGACAACTAAGCCTCCCGTGTGTGCTCCAACCAGACAACATATATAGCATATGCCGGGAAGTCACTAATTGTCCACAACAATGCGGCCCTTAAGTTGAAATTTCTTTTTTGATGAATATCATAAGTGATGACTCCGTCGTCCCACAAGTTCTTTAAATCGTCAATTAACGGTCAAAGGAACACATCCAATTCTTTTCTTGGTCCCCTTGGTCCTGGGATTACCATACTCAAAAATATGAAATCATCTTTCATGCATATCGACGGCGGCAAATTGTTGACTATGAGGAGCACCGGCCAAACAGAATATGAAGTGGATGATTGACCGAATGGATTGAACCCATCGGTACATAACCCTAGTCTGACATTTCTAGGATCACTTAGAAATGATGGATAACATCGATCAAGATGTTTCCATGCTTCACTGTCAGATGGGTGAGTCATAACATTCGGATTACGACTCTTAGCATGTCATATATATGTTGGGCTATTTTTTCAGACATGAACAACCGCTTCAATCTGGGAATTATCGGGAAATACCGAAGAATCTTAAACGGTATATCTTTCTGCCTACTCGAAGATTTCTCTTTGTACCGCGGATGTTCACATGTTGGACACTGGGTCAAGTCTGCGTATTCACGGTAATAGAGAATGCAGTTGTTCTGACATGCATGAATTTTTTGATACCCTAGATCAAGTCTCTTCATCATTTTTTTCATCTTATAGAAACTGTCCTCCAGTTTGTTATCATTAGGAAACGCTTTCTGAAACATCTCAGAAAATCGATTATATGCTATCTCAGTTACGTTCCAGTCAGACTTAATGTTTAACATTTGAGTCATTATTGACAACTTTGAATATTCATCACAACCTTCATACAATGGTTCATCTGCAGCTTTCATTAAATCATAAAACTGTTCTGCTTTTGGATTTGGTAACTCCATTTGAATTTCCTATTCTACTTGTGGCTCACACTCCATATCCATTGTCACTTCAGTACTTGACGACTGACCTCCTAATTCTATGTGCGACATTGGCAACCTTTGGAATTCACAACCGCCCAGAGCATCCAAGACCATATTTCGATACTACTGCTTAACAGATGTTGTATGAGTTGCGGATGAAGATCCAATATTAGACGACTGGCCTCCTAATTCATACGATGACATGCCTATGAATGACTCCCCGTGTGAAATCCATCGATAGTAACGATTCATGAAACCATTTCTGTATAGGTGCAATGTCACTGCCTGTCAGTCTAGGAAAAATAAGTTGACACGTCGACGACACGGACATCTTATTTTGTCAACATTGACAAATTGCGGATTTGAATATGCGAAGTTCAAAAACATCGCTCTTGAATTCTTCATGTAAACCTCCACGGTACATCCAACTACGATCTTCCGTCATGATTCTGTACGTGATATATCACAATAATTACTTCTTTAGAAATCTTCATAGGTGGGGTGGTCCTATTCCATTCGGGAATCAAATTATTCTACTTGCATTTAAATATTCTTTTTAACATTCAATTTCAGTCGAAATTCCGGCAGCATTTCCCTACAATTCTCCAAGTATGCATATCATCTGGGCGCATACGTGGAGAACAAGGGATATTTGCTAGAATTTCAAACTGAAATGAATGTTTAAAAAAAATTTAATTACAAGTAAAATAATTTTGATCCCAAACTGTCCGATCAAGGACAATTCAGAAATCGTAAAGAATCTATAAGTTTTGTACTTCTTATAGACAACGATACGATCTCCGAACGGATCTAAGGTATTGTAAAAAAAATTTATGATCCAACGGTCGATAAGTTCGTGTCATTTTATTAACTCGCGAATCATAATATTATTTTCAATTTCAATCCTAAAATTATACGGACAAATTATGCATTAATAGTGTAGAATGGAGTACGAATAGTTAATTAATTCTCTGTACACAAGCAAAGCCCATATATTTAGTGTCAATAACTAAACAACCCAAGGTGGTATAAACTTTACTTTAACTAGCTAGCAAACTGATAGCAATTCAGGAATCCTATGCTACCAATAGGCAACTGCTAGCAAATATATATTCAACATATATCAAGTGGAGTTTATAAGCCAAGAAAACTTGATAGGTCATACGTGCATTTGGATAAATAACAAGAAAACTTCTACTCTTATCTATTGCTTCTCAAATAACAAGAAGAAAAGAATCAAGAAGTTTGGTACTTTTGACAAAAGCCAACCTAATTTTGGCACAATTAAATAAGAACTGCTGTCATTGGTTTTACAATTTTTACTTCTTTAGCTATTCATACTATGCTACAAAATTGGAAAATCTTCAAGACTTTCTTATAATTGAGACAACAAATAATAATTAGTCAATTACAACGAAAGACACCTACTTGTTAAGCAGCATAAGGATACCTACAAACAGTAGCAAGAAAATAATAAATGCAACAACATATTTAACATCAATTTCAACACATTTCTGAACAACGTTTGTTTTTCTTTCTCTTCAGAAGATCAAACAGTACCAATAGTGCATTAAAAACCATAGAAAAGATATAAGGAAGACAACCACCACACAGCATCATTAAATAGGAAAAAGATCAAACAAATGAAAACTCACCTTTTTTGCTAGTTTCTTGAATCTCACCCGCAAGAATAAACTCGTCCAATATAAGATATACCTGAGAAAGATTACATATCAAATGATCTCATCACACCTATATAATTCGTAACAGTTACTTTTAATGACTCTGCAAAAAATTACATATCCCATAGTTTATGAAATCCACATTTTTAATCAGACCGTACATAGAATATAGCATCCTTGTTGTACACAATCCAGGATACTAGGTGTATTAGAAATAGCAAAAGTAATCAACCAATCAATTACTAGCTTACTAAAAAAAATATGTTGGACACTGCTCTAGTTTTTTAGTTATTTCCATTACGTACATAATACACTCGGCAATTCTCTTTGATTTTGGATGTTGTCATTTATGCACACATCAATACATGTGTGAGTGGTAAACAATGATGGATATATTTGTGCACACTGCAGTAGGTCAGAGAGGGCAGACACTTCACGTATAGGTTGCTGTTTCTATAACTAACTAGGGATAAAAATTAAAGCACAAGAGGAGAAGGAAGAAAGATTTATATTTATTTTTTTAATTATTTGTGGACATAAAGGTTGACTTCGGTTTTGCTTCCTTTGCCACTTAATTCTGTTGAGATTTTTTAGGGTTGAAGCCTTCGAATAGGGGGAAGAGACGTGTGGGGATGCAGTTGAACAGGTGAAAAAAACCAAGCTCAAGGAATTATAGGGGAATGTGGTCCTAGCTGGAGGTATCAATGTAGTGTCGGTAGATGAATAAATTAGTAAAGTACTCACATGTAAGACAGATATATAGACTAAATAACACTGTATAAAACTTCCTCCAAATCTGCTCAAACAAGCTATAATAAAAATCTTGAATTATTATAGCAGCATCATAAGTAGACAAAAATTAAACCTTGGTTTATGTGCCCAACGGAGGAGGGCTGCGAACCCGACTGCTGCGCGAGTGCCATGATGCGCAGTGGGCTGGTCATCCGGGAGTTGAACGCACTATGGCGTTGATGGCGCGCACCTATTACTGGCCAAAGATGGAGGTGGACGTTGAGCTCTACGTTCGGACCTGCCTGACTTGTCAAATGGACAAGGTCGAACGGCGCGCCCAGGCGGGGCTGCTGCAACCCCTGCCGACCCCCACGAAGCCATGGATGTCCCTGTCCATGGACTTCATCACCGGATTTCCAGAAGTGAAGGGATTCGATGCTGTGATGGTGGTGGTGGACAGGTTCTCCAAATACACCATCTTCAGCCCCTTTGCAAAAGCTGGCACTGCAGAGCGAGCTGCGGAAGATTTCTTCAAGCAGGTGGTGAAGTTGTTCGGCTTACCCACTGATATTGTAAGCGACAGAGACGGTCGTTTCACTGGTCGCTTCTGGGTGCATCTTTTCAAGCTGCTGGGTACTGAACTCAAGTTTTCCACTGCCAATCATCCACAAACTGATGGGCAGACGGAAAGGATCAATCAATTGCTTGAAGAGTACTTGCGACATTACTGCACAGCAAGTCAAAGAAATTGGCTGGAACTCTTAGACTCGGCGCAGTTCTGCTACAATCTGCACCGGTCCTCAGCCACCGGCTATAGCCCCTTTGAATTGGCCTTAGGCTATCAGCCGCTCACTCCCAGTGAGGTAGCTCTGCAGAAAAATGAAGGCCCATGTCCTGCTGCCTACAGATATGCCGTAAGCAAGCAGGAGATGATTGAAGAAGCAAGGGACAGTCTTGCTAAAGCGGTTCGGCGTATGAAGAAGTATGCTGACCAAGGAAGGAGGCCGCTTGAATTCCAAGTTGGAGACAAAGTGATGCTGAAACTTACTCCTCAGATTTGGAAGAAGGTAACCAGTAAGCGATGGCACAAGGGACTGATCCAACGCTACGATGGTCCATTCGAAGTAGTGAAACGAGTAGGAGCTGTCGCCTACCGTTTGGCACTACCCGAGCGGATGAAGATTCATCCTACATTTCATGTTAGCTACTTGAAGCCTTTCCACGAAGATGCAGCTAACAGCGAGCGTAACAAGATCTTGAGGAAGGTGGCGGTGTGCGCAGACCTCGGGCACACACTCGACCAAAACCTGAACAACGCGAGGAACAACATCCAGGTGCCGGAGTACTTGGAGGGAGCATCCTTGCACGATGTTCCAAAAGCGCAGCGGAGTACAAGTGTTCGTGACGGGCACGAGCATTGCACTATGGAGGTGGACTGTCCATGTGCGCAGGCGTGGACAGTGAGCAGGACCCTTCTTTGTCTAACCTTTCTTGTGTGCAGGAAAGTTTGGGACTGCAGACGCTGGTGCGGAACCATACAAGTCCGTGTGCTTGGTGGCACGGACTCGGCATTGCGTGGTTGGCAGGCGGCCACCACAGTGATCGCAGTGAAGACGATCACAGCGGGCGACATAGTCAAGAAGTGACAGCACGGGGCTACTTGATGCGGACTGTTGCTCGGCGCAAAAACCTTGGACGGGGCTACTGCAAGGTGCAGAAGAAGGTGATGTGGAAAGCAGAATGCTTGAACAATCTGCTGAAGGCCTCTGCCCCAAACTGAGATTTTGATGATGCCAAAATATAATATGTGTTCTTTGTTGCTGTGACTTGAACGGAGTTGCGTGGCGTGCAGCGCGCAACAAGCCAAGTGTTTGGCAAACGCTTGGGAAGACTTGGAGTACTTCAACTTGTGCAATTGAAGGAGTTGAAGAAGAAGACACAACCTGGGTTCGGTTGAGCAGTAGATAGGCATTTTGGACAGTGTATGTTTTGTCAATCTGTCCCTGTAAAATGTATATTGCTATGTCTTTGTTTTGGCTATTGTTTAGTCATTTGAACTCAAGTCTAAACTCTATGTTGAGAGTTAAAAATCTGTGTTTCGCCTAAGGGCACTGTATTGGTCAAACTCTTGCGTGTTCTATAAGCAAGGGGAATCGAGTGAGGAGCATGTGTGCTATGTAAAAGCACTTAGATGTATACTTGAGCAGTCGGGTGAGGAGCGTATGCACTGTGTGTGTGCAAGGCGTATACTTGACTGTGTGGCTGCAACATTCAAGCCAAAGATCGGTGAAGATCAATTCTTGTGAAGATGAAGACAAGAGCAAGTTGGGTGTGGAGCACAAGCGCAGGGAAGCGTGGGGTGCATACTCAACCTTGTGGCCTTGAAAGCAAGCCGTGTGACCAAACCTCTTCAAGCGGGGAGCACAAGTGTCGGAGCACGAGGTACATGTTTGAAGATGGCAAAGTGAAGAAACACAACACCTTTGAAACTAGTTGGAAGGGGGCTGTTTGAAGACAACTCCAGCAGTGCCTTGACACTGTTCCGACGAGGACGCCGGTTTCAACAGGTGGGGGTGGTTTGTTAGACCCCTAAGCTCATGGATGGCCTAAGTGTCGCACCTCGGGCACGGACAGGCCATGGGCGTTCCATTTCAGAGGTATTGTATTATGTTTTGTGGCTTTGCAGATCATAAGTTGCTCAAGTGCACACTGACTTGGGCACTGCTCACGGCGCATGGGCAAACAGCGTGCGCACGGGCGTGGGCAAGACTCGGCGGGCAGCTGTCTATGTGCGCAAAGGCATAGGCAGGACAGATTCGGCATCGCCAAGTGCGGAGCAAGGCCTGGCCCGCCCGGGACGGGGCGTGGCGAGAAAAAGTCCCGCCACGGGCGGGGCAATTCCAGATGTTGTGGAGCAGCGGAGTCCCGCGTGCGCAATGGCGCGGGGCAGTGCGCAACATGGACCATGGCGGGGCGCGGGCGCGCGCAACACCAGCCGTGGCGAGAGATTTCCCCGTGCGCGCCAAGGCACGGGCGGGAGCAGATGCATGGCTGCTCATGACGGACATTGCGGAGAGCGCGGGTGTGCGCACCACGCTGGGCGAGCGCTGCACTCGGCATGTGCGGGCGCTGCACTCGGCAAGTGCGGGCGCTGCAGGGGCTGCAAGCGCCCAGCTCAACTGCTTGCTGCAGTGAGCGACCAGGTGGCTTGGCCGAGCCCAAGCCCTGATCAAACTCAAGTCCGGACCCAACAGCAGTTGCGGCAGTTACTCGGCAGTAACTCAAGCAGTTCTAACTGACCCAGCAGTAACTTAGCAGTTCTAACTGACCCAGCATGATGTTCCTTCATCCAAAGGCTGAGATTGCTTTGTCTACTCGAGAATCACCCTATAAAAGGGCTGTGGGTTGTATGTGCAAGGGTTGGCTGGTCTTGAGAGTGCAAGGGTGTGTGTGTTGTATCCTCATCCTCTTGTACATTCTTGTGAGCGAGATTGAGAGTCTTTGGCAAGAAGCACAAGCCCCGGACTGGTGGGCGAGTCATCTTTGTTGGAGACATTTTGAAGGGTTTTTGCCCGTACTTGTAAGTACTTTATAATACGAGTAAACGGTTTCCCTTCAGCTTTGCTTTCTTGTTATCTTGCTGCTCGAACCTCTGTTTGTAATTGAGAAAAGGCTGGTTGAGAATTGTGCATGGTTCTCAACGCCGCACGGTGGCAATTTGAGTCGGAAAAACATATCCTCAAATTGAGCCCTGTGACAAGTGGTATCAGAGCCCCAGGTTCGTACCAACGGTGGTGGCAATCGACTCTACTCGACAATTGAATTCTGTCACAAGACGGAGGCCAGCTGCTCTTGAACTTGCGGTGGGCACAAGTTCTTGTTTTGCTCCTGTTCGGTTCTGTCCAGAAGTGAATTCTGCAGAAGTAGCCCCTGAACGTGGATGCTGCGGATGGACGCTCTGAGGGAACGCGTCTCTGCTGTCGAGGCATTGCTCGGCAATGCCCCGGAGGACTCGGACGGTACTGTGTTCGAAATGCTCAACCTGATCGTGGCAGATGTGGCGAATCTGCGCATGCAACTTGCGGTGGTCCAGCAAGCTGTTACCAGTACCGAGCGCGCTGAATGCGCTGAAGCCTCCAAGTCCAGATTGAAGGTGCCGGAACCACAACCCTTCAACGGCACCCGAAGTTCTAAAGAGCTGGAGAACTTCCTGTGGGACGTTGAACAATACTTTGCTACTGCCCACGTCCCCAAGTGCGATCAAGTCGCCTTTGTCACCATGCACTTGGCCGGTGATGCCAAGTTGTGGTGGAGAACTCGGGAGCGCGAAGCTGTAACTGGTGGTCGTTCAACCATTGAAAGCTGGGACGATTTGAAGAAGGAGTTGCGGGAACAATTCCTTCCATGCAACACCTCCTGGATGGCTCGGGAGGCACTGTGCCGGCTTCGCCATACTGGTTCTATTCGAGAGTATGTAAAGCATTTCAGTTCTCTTTTACTTGATATTACTGAAATGTCGGATGCAGATCAGCTTTTCAATTTTATGAGAGGACTGCAGCCTTGGGCGCAACTTGAATTGCGTCGCCAAGGTGTGAAGGACCTTTAGTCGGCAATGGCCCGTGCGGACGCACTGGTGGAGCTGAACACCGGCTGGGGTGATCATGGTCCTGCTCGTCCAAGGATGCAGGCCAAAGCCAAATTTCAACCGCCCAACAAGCAGTCGGGCAAGGGCGGTAGAAAGCTCCCTAAACCAGGGAATCGAAGGGCCAAAGAGGCGGAGACTAGCAAGAAGGACCCGAAGTCTAACTCGGGATGCTTTATCTGCACTGGTCCTCATCGCGCAAGGGACTGCCCCAAGCGTGAACGGCTGACGGCCTTGGTGAATCGATCGGAGGACTCGGAACCTGAAGGAAGTCCACAGGTGGCTCCTCTTCAACTCCTTGGCGCCCTCAGTTCCAAACCGAAGAATGAGGCATATGGAGGCCTCACCTATGTGAAGGTGTCCCTGAACCAGAAGGACATCACTGCAATGGTGGACACTGGCGCCACACATACGTTCCTGTCCGATCGAATGGTGCAATCTGTCAACTTGAAGATGCAACCTCTCACCACCTTGATCAAGGCGGTGAATTCGGAAAGCAGACCCATTCTTGGAGTGTCCAAGAACGCTGAAGTCCAGATTGGAGGATGGACTGGGCTGCTAGATATCATGGTCATACCTTTAGATGATTTTGATATGATCCTTGGAAACAACTTCTTTGTAAAGAACAGTGCAATTGTTGTACCCCATTTGGCTGGGATTTTTGTATCTGATGCTAACAATCATTGTTTTATAAAAGGATTTCATGGCAGGTCTTTAAAAGGAAGCCACGATGAGAAGCTGTCGGCCATGCAATTGGCCAAAGGATGGAAGAAGGGCCATCCTACTTGCTTAGCAGCCATATACGAGCTGGAACAAGGAGATGAACCTGCTGCTCAAGTTCCTGACTCGGTGCAGAAATTGTTGGGCGAATATGAAGATGTCATGCCCGACGCGTTGCCGCCGGGACTGCCCCCGCACAGGGCAGTGGACCACAAAATAGAGCTTTATCCGGGAACGGTGCCCCCTGCCAAAGCCCCTTACCGGATGTCGCCCAAAGAACTGATGGAGTTGCGCAGCCAGCTCCATGACTTGCTTGAATCTGGAAAGATCCAGCCCTCAAAGGCCCCTTTCGGAGCCCCAGTTCTATTTCAGCAGAAGCAGGATGGTTCACTGCGTTTGTGCGTGGACTACCGAGGGCTGAACAAGGTCACTGTGAAAAACAAGTACCCTATCCCGTTGATAGCAGACCTGTTCGACAGGCTGAGCGGAGCAGTCTTCTTTACAAAGCTCGACCTGCGATCTGGATATTGGCAGGTGCGCATAACCGCTGGTGACGAGCAAAAGACCACTATGGTGACTAGATATGGTGCATTTGAATTTCTTGTGATGCCGTTTGGGCTTACTAATGCCCCGGCTACTTTTTGTAATCTTATGAACAATGTCTTCTATGATATGCTGGATTGTTATGTTGTGGTGTACTTAGATGACATTGTAGTCTATAGTCGGTCTTTAGATGAACATTTGATGCACCTAGACGCAGTGTTTAGACGTCTAAGGGAGCATCAACTCTATGTAAAGAGAGACAAGTGTGTGTTTTGTACTCCGGAGATCAAGTTCCTTGGTCACGTGGTGGGATACGGGAAGGTTAGAATGGATCCAAGAAAAGTGGAAGCCATCAGAGATTGGCCTGTTCCAAGCAATGTCGGAGAGCTCAGAAGCTTCCTGGGCTTGTCCAATTATTACCGAAAGTTCATCAAGGGGTATTCGCAGGGAGTAACCCCTCTCACTGATTTGTTGCGGAAGGATCATTCATGGGAATGGAATCCTGCTTGCCAAGAGGCCTTTGAAAGGTTGAAGACACAGATAACTTCAGAACCTGTGTTGAAGCTCCCAGACTTCAACAAAACCTTCGAGGTGCACACCGATGCATCCGACAGGGCTGTCGGTGGAGTGCTTGTTCAAGACGGGCACCCAGTTGCATTCGAGAGTTGGAAACTCAAGCCTGCAGAACAGCGCTATTCAGCGCATGAGCGAGAGATGTTGGCGGTGCTGCACTGCCTTCGAATGTGGAGAGTCTATCTTCTGGGCACTACCTTCTTGGTGAAAATAGATAATGTTGCAAACACTTTCTTTCAAACCCAGAAGAAGCTGACTCCAAGGCAGGCTCGGTGGCAAGAATACTTGGCAGAATATGACTTCCACTGGGAGCATAAACCTGGGCGACACAACCAGGTCGCTGATGCTCTTAGTCGGAAGGCAGTCAACTTGGTGGCGGCTGTGACAAACTTCGAGTCTGATTTCATGGAGGACTTGAAGACCCAGGCTGCACTCGACCCAACTTACCAGAAGCTGGTGCAGCAAGTTCGGGACGGTGAAGTTCGCAGATACTTTCTGCAAGATGAACTGTTATATGCAAGAGGGATCCGGGTTTATGTGCCCAACGGAGGAGGGCTGCGAACCCGACTGCTGCGCGAGTGCCATGATGCGCAGTGGGCTGGTCATCCGGGAGTTGAACGCACTATGGCGTTGATGGCGCGCACCTATTACTGGCCAAAGATGGAGGTGGACGTTGAGCTCTACGTTCGGACCTGCCTGACTTGTCAAATGGACAAGGTCGAACGGCGCGCCCAGGCGGGGCTGCTGCAACCCCTGCCGACCCCCACGAAGCCATGGATGTCCCTGTCCATGGACTTCATCACCGGATTTCCAGAAGTGAAGGGATTCGATGCTGTGATGGTGGTGGTGGACAGGTTCTCCAAATACGCCATCTTCAGCCCCTTTGCAAAAGCTGGCACTGCAGAGCGAGCTGCGGAAGATTTCTTCAAGCAGGTGGTGAAGTTGTTCGGCTTACCCACTGATATTGTAAGCGACAGAGACGGTCATTTCACTGGTCGCTTCTGGGTGCATCTTTTCAAGCTGCTGGGTACTGAACTCAAGTTTTCCACTGCCAATCATCCACAAACTGATGGGCAGACGGAAAGGATCAATCAATTGCTTGAAGAGTACTTGCGACATTACTGCACAGCAAGTCAAAGAAATTGGCTGGAACTCTTAGACTCGGCGCAGTTCTGCTACAATCTGCACCGGTCCTCAGCCACCGGCTATAGCCCCTTTGAATTGGCCTTAGGCTATCAGCCGCTCACTCCCAGTGAGGTAGCTCTGCAGAAAAATGAAGGCCCATGTCCTGCTGCCTACAGATATGCCGTAAGCAAGCAGGAGATGATTGAAGAAGCAAGGGACAGTCTTGCTAAAGCGGTTCGGCGTATGAAGAAGTATGCTGACCAAGGAAGGAGGCCGCTTGAATTCCAAGTTGGAGACAAAGTGATGCTGAAACTTACTCCTCAGATTTGGAAGAAGGTAACCAGTAAGCGATGGCACAAGGGACTGATCCAACGCTACGATGGTCCATTCGAAGTAGTGAAACGAGTAGGAGCTGTCGCCTACCGTTTGGCACTACCCGAGCGGATGAAGATTCATCCTACATTTCATGTTAGCTACTTGAAGCCTTTCCACGAAGATGCAGCTAACAGCGAGCGTAACAAGATCAAACGCGCGCCCCTCAATGTCACTAAGGAGTTGGACAAAGAGGTTGACAAAGTACTCGAGCACCGGGTCTTGGGCTACAGCAAGATGAACCGGAGGACTGAGTACTTAGTCCAATGGAAGGGCCTGCCAACCAGTGAAGCAAGTTGGGAGAAAGACAGTGTCTTATGGCAGTATGAAGACAAAATCCAGCAGTACTTGAGCTCTATTCCGACGAGGACGCCGGCTTCAACTGGTGGGGGTGGTTTGTTAGACCCCTAAGCTCATGGATGGCCTAAGTGTCGCACCTCGGGCACGGACAGGCCATGGGCGTTCCATTTCAGAGGTATTGTATTATGTTTTGTGGCTTTGCAGATCATAAGTTGCTCAAGTGCACACTGACTTGGGCACTGCTCACGGCGCATGGGCAAACAGCATGCGCACGGGCGTGGGCAAGACTCGGCGGGCAGCTGTCTATGTGCGCAAAGGCATAGGCAGGACAGATTCGGCATCGCCAAGTGCGGAGCAAGGCCTGGCCCGCCCGGGACGGGGCGTGGCGAGAAAAAGTCCCGCCACGGGCGGGGCAATTCCAGATGTTGTGGAGCAGCGGAGTCCCGCGTGCGCAATGGCGCGGGGCAGTGCGCAACATGGACCATGGCGGGGCGCGGGCGCGCGCAACACCAGCCGTGGCGAGAGATTTTCCCGTGCGCGCCAAGGCACGGGCAGGAGCAGATGCATGGCTGCTCATGACGGACATTGCGGAGAGCGCGGGTGTGCGCACCGCGCTGGGCGAGCGCTGCACTCGGCATGTGCGGGTGCTGCACTCGGCAAGTGCGGGCGCTGCAGGGGCTGCAAGCGCCCAGCTCAACTGCTTGCTGCAGTGAGCGACCAGGTGGCTTGGCCGAGCCCAAGCCCTGATCAAACTCAAGTCCGGACCCAACAGCAGTTGCGGCAGTTACTCGGCAGTAACTCAAGCAGTTCTAACTGACCCAGCAGTAACTTAGCAGTTCTAACTGACCCAGCATGATGTTCCTTCATCCAAAGGCTGAGATTGCTTTGTCTACTCGAGAATCACCCTATAAAAGGGCTGTGGGTTGTATGTGCAAGGGTTGGCTGGTCTTGAGAGTGCAAGGGTGTGTGTGTTGTATCCTCATCCTCTTGTACATTCTTGTGAGCGAGATTGAGAGTCTTTGGCAAGAAGCACAAGCCCCGGACTGGTGGGCGAGTCATCTTTGTTGGAGACATTTTGAAGGGTTTTTGCCCGTACTTGTAAGTACTTTATAATACGAGTAAACGGTTTCCCTTCAGCTTTGCTTTCTTGTTATCTTGCTGCTCGAACCTCTGTTTGTAATTGAGAAAAGGCTGGTTGAGAATTGTGCATGGTTCTCAACGCCGCACGGTGGCAATTTGAGTCGGAAAAACATATCCTCAAATTGAGCTCTGATACCAATTGTCACGGGGTTTGAATCGAGGCTTCAAAATTTTTCACCTTGCAACCACGTGATGGCGCTGAACAGTCCGCAACGTCACCAAATTCTTCGCACCGACGCAGCCCTGCGCGTTGAACAACGCAGCAGTGTATTTGGAGAGGCTTCCGCTCACTTTCAGCCAGCCAACGCGCACCGACGCAACAACATACTCTACACTCTTGGATAACGCAATGTAAAATACAAGAACACAAACATACACAGCCCCTTATATGAACAACATGGAGCAAACACAAAGCATAGAGGGGAAACTCACTTGTTGCATTAATACATAATGTTTACAAGGTACAAAAACCCACTCACACTTAGCGCACACACACTCTAGTGTTGCCTATTGCCTTGCACACAAGAACTCCATGAAACATCCCTCCTTGGGTCGTCCAACCAGTGAGGCACAGCAGTGTTCCCAGCCAACACTTCTCAGCATCAAGTCTTCAAGCAAATCTCGGTTCTCCACACAAGCTCGCACTTTTCCACAGCCTATCAGAGGCTGTGAGAAGGCTGTGATAGGCTGTGGAAAAGTGCGAGCTTGTGTGGAGAACCGAGATTTGCTTGAAGACTTGATGCTGAGAAGTGTTGGCTGGGAACACTGCTGTGCCTCACTGGTTGGACGACCCAAGGAGGGATGTTTCATGGAGTTCTTGTGTGCAAGGCAATAGGCAACACTAGAGTGTGTGTGCGCTAAGTGTGAGTGGGTTTTTGTACCTTGTAAACATTATGTATTAATGCAACAAGTGAGTTTCCCCTCTATGCTTTGTGTTTGCTCCATGTTGTTCATATAAGGGGCTGTGTATGTTTGTGTTCTTGTACTTTACATTGCGTTATCCAAGAGTGTAGAGTATGTTGTTGCGTCGGTGCGCGTTGGCTGGCTGAAAGTGAGCGGAAGCCTCTCCAAATACACTGCTGCGTTGTTCAACGCGCGGGGCTGCGTCGGTGCGCAGAATTTGGTGACGTTGCGGACTGTTCAGCGCCATCACAAGGTTGAACATTGTGAAAAATTTCCGCTGCAGAATCAACCCTGGACAGAACATGACCAAGTGTGTTCACACTTGGCGACGGATATTGCCCGCCATGGCGAGGGATTTGCCCGCCCGGGCGAGCGCCCAGCTGGGCGATGCCTTGCAGCAGGCTGAGCGGTGGACTGCTCACGCGCCCCTGGGCGTGGGCGCGACTTGGCGAGGATTTGGGCCGCCCGTGGGCGCGGAGACACGGAGCGCTGGCCTTGCGGAGCAATCTGTCCCGTGTGCGCAATGGCGCGGGACTTGACATTTGCATTGCCCGCCCGGGCTGGAGCGTGGCGAGGAAAACTCTCGCCATGCTGTGGCCCTGGCGGGGCAAACATTGCGGACTGCTTGTGTGCGCGGAGGCACAATCTGGGCACATGAAGCCATGAACCATGTTGCTGCGGAGCTTGTACATGCTGCCATGATACGACCATGGGCCGAGACATTTGTTGGCTTGGACGGGCGCGGAGCAGATGGCTCGTGCATTGACATTGGAGCGGGCAGAACATGCAGCAGCGGACTGCCGAGTGTTTGCCCCGCACATTGGCCTCATGGCCATGCACTTGGCGAAGGGACTCATGTGGCTGGTGCACATGAGTCACACATCACTTGAAGTTCAGTAAGGTCGAGTTTAAGCAATGGTGCAACCCGAGTTGGACTTGGGTCGGCGGTTTGGGTAGTTTGGACAGGTTGAGACTCGTCAACTGCTCTATCCAGGTGGCTGGGCGAGATTGCTCCATGGCTGTGATGTGTATGGCCAGGATGCAAGTGATGCACGCCCAGGACACTATAAAGAGGGCTGGAGTCCTCTTGCACAAGGTTAGGCTGTGAGAAGGCTATCAGAGGCTGTGGTGATCATGGTCCTGCTCGTCCAAGGATGCAGGCCAAAGCCAAATTTCAACCGCCCAACAAGCAGTCGGGCAAGGGCGGTAGAAAGCTCCCTAAACCAGGGAATCGAAGGGCCAAAGAGGCGGAGACTAGCAAGAAGGACCCGAAGTCTAACTCGGGATGCTTTATCTGCACTGGTCCTCATCGCGCAAGGGACTGCCCCAAGCGTGAACGGCTGACGGCCTTGGTGAATCGATCGGAGGACTCGGAACCTGAAGGAAGTCCACAGGTGGCTCCTCTTCAACTCCTTGGCGCCCTCAGTTCCAAACCGAAGAATGAGGCATATGGAGGCCTCACCTATGTGAAGGTGTCCCTGAACCAGAAGGACATCACTGCAATGGTGGACACTGGCGCCACACATACGTTCCTGTCCGATCGAATGGTGCAATCTGTCAACTTGAAGATGCAACCTCTCACCACCTTGATCAAGGCGGTGAATTCGGAAAGCAGACCCATTCTTGGAGTGTCCAAGAACGCTGAAGTCCAGATTGGAGGATGGACTGGGCTGCTAGATATCATGGTCATACCTTTAGATGATTTTGATATGATCCTTGGAAACAACTTCTTTGTAAAGAACAGTGCAATTGTTGTACCCCATTTGGCTGGGATTTTTGTATCTGATGCTAACAATCCTTGTTTTATAAAAGGATTTCATGGCAGGTCTTTAAAAGGAAGCCACGATGAGAAGCTGTCGGCCATGCAATTGGCCAAAGGATGGAAGAAGGGCCATCCTACTTGCTTAGCAGCCATATACGAGCTGGAACAAGGAGATGAACCTGCTGCTCAAGTTCCTGACTCGGTGCAGAAATTGTTGGGCGAATATGAAGATGTCATGCCCGACGCGTTGCCGCCGGGACTGCCCCCGCACAGGGCAGTGGACCACAAAATAGAGCTTTATCCGGGAACGGTGCCCCCTGCCAAAGCCCCTTACCGGATGTCGCCCAAAGAACTGATGGAGTTGCGCAGCCAGCTCCATGACTTGCTTGAATCTGGAAAGATCCAGCCCTCAAAGGCCCCTTTCGGAGCCCCAGTTCTATTTCAGCAGAAGCAGGATGGTTCACTGCGTTTGTGCGTGGACTACCGAGGGCTGAACAAGGTCACTGTGAAAAACAAGTACCCTATCCCGTTGATAGCAGACCTGTTCGACAGGCTGAGCGGAGCAGTCTTCTTTACAAAGCTCGACCTGCGATCTGGATATTGGCAGGTGCGCATAGCCGCTGGTGACGAGCAAAAGACCACTATGGTGACTAGATATGGTGCATTTGAATTTCTTGTGATGCCGTTTGGGCTTACTAATGCCCCGGCTACTTTTTGTAATCTTATGAACAATGTCTTCTATGATATGCTGGATTGTTATGTTGTGGTGTACTTAGATGACATTGTAGTCTATAGTCGGTCTTTAGATGAACATTTGATGCACCTAGACGCAGTGTTTAGACGTCTAAGGGAGCATCAACTCTATGTAAAGAGAGACAAGTGTGTGTTTTGTACTCCGGAGATCAAGTTCCTTGGTCACGTGGTGGGATACGGGAAGGTTAGAATGGATCCAAGAAAAGTGGAAGCCATCAGAGATTGGCCTGTTCCAAGCAATGTCGGAGAGCTCAGAAGCTTCCTGGGCTTGTCCAATTATTACCGAAAGTTCATCAAGGGGTATTCGCAGGGAGTAACCCCTCTCACTGATTTGTTGCGGAAGGATCATTCATGGGAATGGAATCCTGCTTGCCAAGAGGCCTTTGAAAGGTTGAAGACACAGATAACTTCAGAACCTGTGTTGAAGCTCCCAGACTTCAACAAAACCTTCGAGGTGCACACCGATGCATCCGACAGGGCTGTCGGTGGAGTGCTTGTTCAAGACGGGCACCCAGTTGCATTCGAGAGTTGGAAACTCAAGCCTGCAGAACAGCGCTATTCAGCGCATGAGCGAGAGATGTTGGCGGTGCTGCACTGCCTTCGAATGTGGAGAGTCTATCTTCTGGGCACTACCTTCTTGGTGAAAACAGATAATGTTGCAAACACTTTCTTTCAAACCCAGAAGAAGCTGACTCCAAGGCAGGCTCGGTGGCAAGAATACTTGGCAGAATATGACTTCCACTGGGAGCATAAACCTGGGCGACACAACCAGGTCGCTGATGCTCTTAGTCGGAAGGCAGTCAACTTGGTGGCGGCTGTGACAAACTTCGAGTCTGATTTCATGGAGGACTTGAAGACCCAGGCTGCACTCGACCCAACTTACCAGAAGCTGGTGCAGCAAGTTCGGGACGGTGAAGTTCGCAGATACTTTCTGCAAGATGAACTGTTATATGCAAGAGGGATCCGGGTTTATGTGCCCAACGGAGGAGGGCTGCGAACCCGACTGCTGCGCGAGTGCCATGATGCGCAGTGGGCTGGTCATCCGGGAGTTGAACGCACTATGGCGTTGATGGCGCGCACCTATTACTGGCCAAAGATGGAGGTGGACGTTGAGCTCTACGTTCGGACCTGCCTGACTTGTCAAATGGACAAGGTCGAACGGCGCGCCCAGGCGGGGCTGCTGCAACCCCTGCCGACCCCCACGAAGCCATGGATGTCCCTGTCCATGGACTTCATCACCGGATTTCCAGAAGTGAAGGGATTCGATGCTGTGATGGTGGTGGTGGACAGGTTCTCCAAATACGCCATCTTCAGCCCCTTTGCAAAAGCTGGCACTGCAGAGCGAGCTGCGGAAGATTTCTTCAAGCAGGTGGTGAAGTTGTTCGGCTTACCCACTGATATTGTAAGCGACAGAGACGGTCGTTTCACTGGTCGCTTCTGGGTGCATCTTTTCAAGCTGCTGGGTACTGAACTCAAGTTTTCCACTGCCAATCATCCACAAACTGATGGGCAGACGGAAAGGATCAATCAATTGCTTGAAGAGTACTTGCGACATTACTGCACAGCAAGTCAAAGAAATTGGCTGGAACTCTTAGACTCGGCGCAGTTCTGCTACAATCTGCACCGGTCCTCAGCCACCGGCTATAGCCCCTTTGAATTGGCCTTAGGCTATCAGCCGCTCACTCCCAGTGAGGTAGCTCTGCAGAAAAATGAAGGCCCATGTCCTGCTGCCTACAGATATGCCGTAAGCAAGCAGGAGATGATTGAAGAAGCAAGGGACAGTCTTGCTAAAGCGGTTCGGCGTATGAAGAAGTATGCTGACCAAGGAAGGAGGCCGCTTGAATTCCAAGTTGGAGACAAAGTGATGCTGAAACTTACTCCTCAGATTTGGAAGAAGGTAACCAGTAAGCGATGGCACAAGGGACTGATCCAACGCTACGATGGTCCATTCGAAGTAGTGAAACGAGTAGGAGCTGTCGCCTACCGTTTGGCACTACCCGAGCGGATGAAGATTCATCCTACATTTCATGTTAGCTACTTGAAGCCTTTCCACGAAGATGCAGCTAACAGCGAGCGTAACAAGATCTTGAGGAAGGTGGCGGTGTGCGCAGACCTCGGGCACACACTCGACCAAAACCTGAACAACGCGAGGAACAACATCCAGGTGCCGGAGTACTTGGAGGGAGCATCCTTGCACGATGTTCCAAAAGCGCAGCGGAGTACAAGTGTTCGTGACGGGCACGAGCATTGCACTATGGAGGTGGACTGTCCATGTGCGCAGGCGTGGACAGTGAGCAGGACCCTTCTTTGTCTAACCTTTCTTGTGTGCAGGAAAGTTTGGGACTGCAGACGCTACAGCAAGATGAACCGGAGGACTGAGTACTTAGTCCAATGGAAGGGCCTGCCAACCAGTGAAGCAAGTTGGGAGAAAGACAGTGTCTTATGGCAGTATGAAGACAAAATCCAGCAGTACTTGAGCTCTATTCCGACGAGGACGCCGGCTTCAACTGGTGGGGGTGGTTTGTTAGACCCCTAAGCTCATGGATGGCCTAAGTGTCCACTCTTTCCAAATTACAAATCTCAGATACATAAATATTAAAGCTCATTACTTTATTCATAGGCCTAGAAATGCTAGCATTATGTTTTAACTTGGTGTTGTTCAAATAACATCCTCATTTCCAACCTTATCTTCCTGAACTCTCCTTTCTGGAACATTCACCCAGTTTATTGCAAGTATATATTGTATATACTCCACTACTCCAGGTATATATTGGAAGGTAAGATAGTGATGGAAAACATGGGTGGCCTACTAGGGACAATGCTTTGTATGGAGATGGGCATTTGCCACTGTTTGGGGATAGCTCCAAATCTCAACCTTGTGGCTCTCATTTCAGATGACTCAAGGCATTCACATGCTCACTGGAGAGACATTAATTCCAACTCCAAGGGATCTTACTACTGCCCTAATCTATAACTGGTCATTACATTTAACTGATAATTAAAGTGAACCTAGAATTGAAGATAATGAGATTCCACTCAAATACATCTGGTGTGGTTGTTGCTGCAGGCTTCTTTGGATCAAACACTTCACATGACAATGTCTAGAAACTAACCTCATACAAACTAAATCCAGAGATAAAAAAGAAGAAAAATAGTCTAGAAACCATGGAAGGGTGGAGAATAATTTTTAGTTAATTACTATACATAGAGATAAACAGAAACATAACATCTCTGCAGAAACTCCTAAAATTCAGAACCAGAGAAAAGAATTCCGAATTCCATTTTGGTCATTGGCACTTCAAAACTCTTTGCTTGAAAAATCAAACCAAACCAAACCAAGCAATTGAAAAAGACCCCGTCGGATAACACACACACACACACACACAGAGAGGAGAGGAGAATATCGTCGACTAGGGTTCGAAGAGTGGACTGCTTGCGGCGGGCGGCGAGCAACAGGCTGCGACCAACGAACAGCGAGTGGCGGTTAGTGTGCGGCGTGCAGCGTTCGGTGTGCGGCGGCAGAGATCGAGAGAACGAGTGAGAGCTAGGCTAGGGTTGATCGTGCGAGCAGGGGAAGTGAAAGAAAAAAGGATTGGGCGGGGAATTTAATAACATTTTGCGACGGACATCGATCACAAAAAATCGGTCACAACATGACGGTCGCAAATGGTCACCAAACATCGCCATATTGCGACGGCAATCGAAGCGGTCGCAGTGTCGTCGCTATTTTGCGACGGCACTCAAGGCAGTCGCAATGCCGTCGCAAAACTAGCCAATCCGCGACCCCAATGGACGGCGGTCGCAGACCCGTAGCATCTGCGACCGCATACTGTGTCGTCGCAAAAGGCCTTTTTTTTAGTAGTGAAGATCTCAGCAAACATGTGTGCATGCAAAGGAAATTCCTCGGGTGACGAAGGTGCCTTGTCGACCCCCGAGTACACGTACGCAAGTGCGTACCTCAACCTGCCCTTTTCTCGGCCTAGTTCCTTCGGCCATGTACTTGGTCTTCCCAAGATACAAAATTTATAAATCAATATTTCGACATAAATTCCCAGCAATGGAAAGGGCTGCTGCAGCACGGAATTCCAGCCCACCTAATGCCTCACTAGCTGAAAAATAATTCAGCCAAACGCTGAAAATTTCAGCAACCTGTACCACACTTCAAGAGCAGGAATTCACTATTGAAAGTCCACAAAAACTTGCCTTCTTATGTCCTCGAGTGGCCTTGGTCTCGTCCTAAAGTTTCAAGGCACATGGACATACCCACTTCTTACAATCAACCACATTGTGGAGGGATTTAAGCATGAAAGTCAAGTAGGGAATATAAATTTCAGCACATACGCTTCCCTTCCATGACTCAACCCAAGACATAAGGATCAACACCCTTATAGACTTTTTGCCCTATAATATTAGGGCTGGTTCGAGGGTCACCCAACACCTCTAATTCCCCAAGGATTTCCCTTTCTTTCACATTCACACATCAACCAAGTGAAACACACACAAGGTGTACAAAACATCGAGATTTCAGCATCTCTATCCCCAAACCAAAATCGGTCCAAATTTGGGTCCTTCCTACCCCCATAGGTCAGACACAAATTGGGACACACTACTGCCCCACAATAACCGATCAACCATGGAGGAATATCCTCCGAAGAAATTTAGGATTTCGAACCAGTTCAACTAAAAACGAGATTTACATAAAGCTCTTAACCATTCACCCTTATAAAAAGCCCTCATCTCCATGAATCCACATAATAACCAATTCCCGAACCAAAGCCTCTAGCTGAACCACTCTGGGTCGTGCTCAACCTTGGTTGCCCATAGTCACGGCCCCAACCTCGGCCTCAACCTCAGCGTGTGGAATTGCTCCCACAACTACTCAACATTGCATTGACATTTGATTCCCAAGAAAACCATACAATAAATACTTTAAACATTCAATTTACAATTATTAAAAAACTATACATACCGCCGCTGGTGCGTAAGCTCAGTCGCTCGATCTCGTGACTAGGACACACTATTTGCCAACATGCTAGCAATGCTCATACAATACTCTATGCCCTATTGTCATAGTCAGGACCTAACCATTCTCTGATACCACTTTATCACGCCTCAAATCCTAGGGTCACGTGGTTGGCCAAAGTACACACTTGTACTCCGAAGCCTACCAACATACACATGCCAAATACGGAATGAAATGAAAACTATGCATATATAAAATAAGAATGTCAAGACACTAAATATGTGTACATAATCTGGGTTCTGCAACCATACACATGATAATACGCAATGACCAAAACTCCCCACAACTCGACTACGACCCATACATGTCATGAGACTCGTCGCCTGAGCTTGCAACCCCCAGCTGCAACGCATGGTATGTTTGTACCTCTACTAGTAGGGATCTACAAAAGAAACATGAAGATAGTGGTGAGTACTAATGAACTCAGTGAGTGGCTTGCACTGAGCCCTCGCTAAGTAAAACCGTATTAATTAAATAATGTAAAATTGCCCCCGGCGAACCAACATATCATTGATATAAATATCTAAGTAAACCATCAAAAACATTAAAGCAATGTTCATGCCCACCTCTCGTGCGTGCTTGCGCACGCACCTACACTGGCCAATCTCGGCCAATACAAGCATACATATCGGGGATGACGTTAGGAAAAGCCCTCTAACGAATACACATGGCACCACCGAGTAGGGTGCTAGGAAGGCCCTCTAGCGCGAACCCATCCATAGGGCTGATAGCCTAGGAAGGCCCTCTAGTGCTGCTACCCTCTACTGTCGAGAAAGCCCTTTGACATTTCTCAACGCTAGGAAGGCCCTCTAGCGAGTCTCCACTAGGTAAGATGCTAGGAAGGCCCTCTAGCACGTACCCATCCATGGGACAAACAGCCTAGGAAGATCCTCTAGTGGTGCTGCCCTTCTCCTGTCGGGAAAGCCCTCCGACATGTCTCAACGCTAGGAAGGCCCTCTAGCAAGTCTCCACTGGGTACGGTGCTAGGAATTGCCCTCTAGCACGTACCCATCCATGGGACAGACAGCCTAGGAAGGCCCTCTAATGCTGATGTCCTTCTCCTGTCGAGAAAGCCCTCCGACATGTCTCAACGCTAGGAAAGCCCTCTAGAGAGTCTCTACCGTTAGGAATGCCCTCTAACGGCATCACAAGCACAATACATAAGCACACACCCTTTTTGGTGCCACAACATTGAATAAAAATAAATTTTATCATATCGTGTACAAGTCACAACATCTAAGTGAGTATGCAATTATCACCCGAATTCATATAAATCCAACACTATATGGGTACCTCAAGATGTAAAACCCACACGCATTAAATACCCAAAAACAGAGATTTTGAGCATACAAGACAACCATTTTAGTCAACATTTTCAGCCACCATCATGGCTTAATTCGACTATTACCTCGAGTAAGTTCAACAAATTAATAATCTAGCCCTCCATACAATAATAGAATGCATGTCCAGTTGACTTATTCAAGTACCGAAATCAATATAAGTCCACACACATAATTTGTAATATAATAATCGATTGAGCATTCTTGAGCAAGCATGAATTGAAATAAAATTAATATGAAAGTAGATAGTAATTCAATGTATATTAATTCTACCATAACAGAAAGATACGAACATTAAAATAATTTCATTGCTCAAGTGAAAACTAGGCAAGCACTCAACACTTAGCCAAATTTCTCTACTGCTCAAAGGTTAACAGTTCCACTTTTGCTACCTTTACCAAACCATTGTTTTAAATGAAATGGCTACAAAACTCATAGAATATCAAGTATGAATATCATACAATCTAACTGCAACATTTCAAACCATTTCGACGACTGGTCGACCACAAAACGGCGTATCGAACTGCCTATCATCAAATTTCTACATCCACTAGCAGATTTTTCAATGTCAGTTGTTGTTTTAGAAAATTTATAACTAAATCAATTCTTACTCTTTTTTCCTCTACCAAATTCGTATGGTTTTTCACATACCCCACTATGAATTCCCAAAATTTCAATGTCATTGGACAAGGTTTCATTCCCCGAATATTGTATCAAACTTTCAACTTTTTACAATTTCTGTTATATGCAGAAATAGACAATTATAGGTAGCCTTCAAACTAAATTTTTAAACGCAGTCTACTCAACTCGGAATTCGCTAAAATTTAGTGCGGAAGCTACACTAGTATCCTACAATTTTACCCTAAGAGTTTGCACTAAACGGACGACTTCTCAATCTCCGAACTAAGTGTCCATTTTGCATAGAAATACAATTTTGAGCAGTTTCTATTCTTATGGACTATCTCTTTATGAGTTATGGACTATCTCTTTATGAACACTAAAATATTCATACTTAAGGTACTGATTTATCTAGCTCTAAACCAACCCTAACAAGCATTGTTCACAACCATAACAGTGATGAATAAATCACGAGTTTACAACATGAATATAAACTATCAATCCTGAAATTTCAGCCTCTGTATATTCTAAAGAAATTTCAGCATGCATCTATAGGAAATTTCAGCATATTCCTATAGGAAATTTCAGCACACATGAGATAGATTTCAGCATGATAATTTCATCACACTTGCTATAGATTTCAGCATGATAATTTCCGCACACATGCTATAGATTTCAGCACGATAATTTCAGCACACTTGCTATAGATTTTAGCATATATTTTCAGCATATTTGATATGAAATCAACATATGTTTTCATCATACATGATATAAATCCAGCATGCATTTCAGCATAACAACTTACAAGGTAGAGTGTATATTACAGTTTTAAGGAAATAAAGTATACATAAATTAGTATGCTATTGGTAGAAAATTTCAGCAAGCATAATGTTCATAGCAGAGAAATTTCAGCATGAGACCTTTGTAACCAACTAGATAGAAATCCGTTATTTCTACAACCTAGAGCTCAAGTACCCATTCCAATATCAACTAAGGCAATCAAACTAAGAGTCTTACTCTAAAACTTAAGGAATTTCCGCAAGCAAATAGGACACTTGATTTGGATTGTCCTACACCAAACTCACCCACATCTCATATCCGATTGGCTACCATAGGGATGCTCCTATTCCACTGCTCCTATTCGCATGGCTGCCATAGTTAGCGAAAGTACAGAACTCATCGTGGAATGGGTGATCCACATTGCCTCACTCTTCCTCCTCCAATGTCAAATCTACCCATATTCTTCCCTTCTCCAAGCCGAACAAAGAACCCTCTGAAGTCCCCTCCCTTGTTTGGTCGGCTCTAAGGAGGTTCTAGTGCTGCTCAATCTCAAGTTTCCTTAAGGAAATTATCTTCTTACCGAATCACATCAAAAGGGTAGTCATCAACCACGAAATCATCAAGAAGAAAGAAAATTTCAGCACACACATCCTAATGAAAATTTCTGCCAGCAAGCACGAGGAAATCATCAAGGGTTTAGGCCAAGAACCACACACCAAAAGAAGGGGAAGCCAATGAGGAAGAAGACCCTTAAGTTTCGCGACGATCGGCTCCGACGATCTTGAGAACTCCGGCCACAAACTTTGCGCCCTCCCCTTCTCTCACCTGGGGTGTGTGTGCGGCTTCTCTTTGGAGTCGTACGACATCCCAGGTATCATTTATCTTTGGGTTAATTGACGTATCCAGCCCAAACTATGATCCTTTTCATTAATTTAGCCCATTTTTTTATTCGTATCAATTACATCCCGAACTATCGGATTGATATCAATTCTAGCCCGATGTCATATGCTCATCAATACCACCGTTAGGTGCTAACGTGGCATCTAACTTAGCATATTAAAAAATATTTTTTTATTAATCACTTTGCCACGTCAGCATTTAGTTATCTATTTTTTAAAATTTAAAAAAACTATTCGTAACTTACCCTCCATTGCCACATCATCTATTAAAATATTATTTTTTTAAAAAAATTCTAATCAAATCCTGCCCTAATCCCTAATCTAATACCCGAGTAAGATGTCGTCGCTATACTCATGACACTCACTTACCTCAACATCGCCATCACATTCGACCAAGTCTCTGTCGGCCCCTCGGCCCTCCGCACGCCGACCCCTGGTGTTCCTCCAGCACCTTCGTCAGAGACAGCGACCTGCTGCATACCGGTGATTTTTGCTCCGACGTCGAAGTGGGGGAAGCGAAAGTCGTTGCCGTTGGCCTCCACCTTGGCCTCCTCCTCGAGGAACCGCTTCGGGCGGAACTCCTCGGGGTTCTTCCTGTCGGCGGGGTTGTTGGCCAACCACCAGCCATTCACGACGATCTTGCTCTCGGTGGGGATGTTGAAGCCGACAAGCTTGGCGTCGTGGACGTTCATGTGGACCCTCCATGCGGTAGCGGAGGGTCTCCTTCACGACGGAGCCTTTGGAGGTCTGGCTCCGCTAGCTGGTCGCGACCAAGGATGGCATCCAGCTTCGCCCGAAGCTTGCGTTGGATGGCCGGTTTGTTCACCAGCTCCACGATGCCCCACTCGATCGACCACAGCGTGGTCTCCAAAGTTGCATGCATGTGTTTATGATCAAAGGAGAAGGTCTTAAAGACTGGTTACCGGTTCGGAGGTTTCAATTAAACCAGCCAGCCCAATCAACTCAATCGAGGGAAATATGAAGTGGAAAAATACCATCATCTTCCATTTTTGATGTCGTACTTGAGCTCCATTTTTTATCCCTTCTCCTCCATCATCTTCCTGTTGTTAACCATTAAGTTAAAAATAAATTATCTTGTCAATTCTTAAATCTAAGAAGAAGAAGAAGAAACTATTTGACTCAGCAAACTATTGACTTCCTCTCGGCAACGAAGTGCTCGTGGAAGAGGTGCAACCTGCGGTTCTTGACCTCCTTGTACTTGTTAAGGTACTTCCTCAAGAATGGCCTCTAGACAGGGATGAATTCGTCGTAGTTGTATTCGAAGCTCTGCGACAATCGGCTGCGCTCAAAGTTGATGGCCTTCAGCTTGTTGAAGAGCGGGTCCGACGCTGTCAAACCTTTTGTCAAACATGATGTGGTACATGTTGTTGTACATCATGAGCTGCTGCCGCTGTCAGATGATCATCCCCTCGGTCGCCACCTTGGGGTTCCTCTTCAGCTCCTCCACCACCAGTCGTGCCTCCTCCTCCCACCCCTCCTAGTTCTGCTGCACCACCTTGTTGGTGAAGAAGGGCGCTGTCATGATCTGCCGCATCTTGCGCCAGTGGTAACCGTAGACGGTGAACACCATGTCCTGGCCCTTGTCGATGAAGATGTCGAGCACCACGTTGCGGGTGCGCAAGCCAAACTCGATGCCTTGCACGTGGAGGACCTCACGGGCGAGCTCCGGCGTGGACACCAACACCAGGTTTTGAATGTTGCGAGCGACGTAGTGTTAGAAAATCATCCTTGGACCTAACTCCACCCCAAAAGCTAGCTCATCAGGAGAGGATTGCTCATACTATTTAAAGGCTATCTTGGTCATGTTTTTAACCAATGTGGGACTTTAACACACCCCCCTCACGCCCAGGATTGGACATCTGGAGCGTGAAGTTTTGCAGGACTGGACATCTGCGGGTGGCACAATATTAACCACAGGTTTGGCTCTGATACCATGTTAAAAAATTAGCATTGGACCTAACTCCACCCCAAAAGCTAGCTCAAAGGGGGAGGATTGTCCAATCTATTTAAAGGCTATCTAGATCACAACCTCAACCAATGTGGGACTTTAACACACCCCCCTCATGCCCAGGATCCACATTTGGAGCGTGAAGTTCTGCAGGTGGCTCACTCTCAACCATAGGTTTGGCTCTGATACCATGTTAGAAAATAGCCTTGGACCTAACTTCACCCCAAAAGCTAGCTCAAAGGGGGAGGATTGTCCAATCTATTTAAAGGCTATCTAGACCACAACCTCAACCAATGTGGGACTTTAACACACCCCCCTCACGCCCAGGATCCACATCTGGAGCGTGAAGTTCTGCAGGTGGCCCACAATCAACAATAGGTCTGGCTCTGATACCATGTTAGAAAATCAGCCTTGGACCTAACTCCACCCCAAAAGCTAGCTCATGAGGAGAGAATTGCTCATACTATTTAAAGGCTATCTTGGTCATGTTTTTAACCAATGTGGGACTTTAACACACCCCCCTCACGCCCAGGATCCACATCTGGAGCGTGAAGTTCTGCAGGTGGCCCACTCTCAACCATAGGTTTTTGGCTCTGATACCATGTTAGAAAATAGCCTTGGACATAACTCCACCCCAAAAGCTAGCTCAAAGAGGGAGGATTGTCCAATCTATTTAAAGGCCATCTAGACCACAACCTCAAGCAATGTGGGACTTTAACACACCCCCCTCATGCCCAGGATCCACATCTGGAGCGTGAAGTTCTGCAGGTGGCCCACAATCAACAATAGGTCTGGCTCTGATACCATATTAAGAAATTAGTAGGTCTAACTCATCGCAAAAGCTAGCTCATAGGGGAAGGATTGTCCAATCTATTTAAAGGCTATCTTGGTCATATTTTTAACCAATGTGGGACTTTAACACACCCCCCTCACGCCCAGGATTGGACATCTGGAGCCTGAAGTTTTGCAGAACTGGACATCTGCGGGTGGCACAATATTAACCACAGGTTTGGCTCTAATACCATGTTAAAAAATCAGCATTAGACCAAACTCCACCCCAAAAGCTAGCTCAAAGGGGGAGGATTGCCCAATCTATTTAAAGGCCATCTAGACCACAACCTCAACCAATGTGGGACTTTAACACACCCCCCTCACGCCCAGAATCCACATCTGGAGCGTGAAGTTCTGCAGGTGGCCCACAATCAACAATAGATCTGGCTCTGATATCATGTTATAAAATCAGCATTGGACCTAACTCCACCCCAAAAACTAGCTCATGAGGAGAGGATTGCCCAAACTATTTAAAGACTACCTTGGCCATATTTCTAACCAATGTGGGACTTTAACACACCCCCCTCACGCCTAGGATTGGAGATCTGGAGCATGGAGTTTTGCAGGACTGGACATCTGCGGGTGGCACAATATCAACCACAGGTTTGGCTCTGATACCATGTTAGAAAATCAGCATTGGACCTAACTCCACCCCAAAAGCTACCTCAAAGGGGGAGGTTTTGAATGTTGCGGGCGACGTAGACCTTGGCAAAGGTGCCGGCGCCGAGGAGCTAGCTTCCCTACCTCGAAACGATCAAGGAGGAGCCTTCTGCCTTTTCCGCCACCCTTCTTATCCTATTTGTTCATCTTTGTCCCGGTCGCCTCCGCCATCGGAGATCAGATCCCAATTATCCTTCCTCTCCCTCCTCAAGGCATCAAATGGAGCACTCCCTCTCAGTCAAATGGCGGCTCTTCATTTCCGCTCCAGCTCCCGCAAGATCAACTATTTCACCTCATGCTCCGATGACCGCTGCGTATGGGTCCCGTCGGCGGCGGCGCTAGCGAACAACCGATGGTACGTCGGAGCGAAAAACAACCAGTCTGCAGGAGGATGCAGTCGCCGAGGAGGGCGCCAGAGGAGCACCAGGGGTCGGCATGCGGAGGGCCAAGGGGCCGGTGGAGACCTGGTTAGATTAGGGATTAGGGTAAGATTTGGTTAGGATGTTTTTAAAAAATAATATTTTAATAGATGATGTGGCAATGGACGATAAGTTACAAATAGTTTTTTTTATTTAAAAAAAATAGATAACTAAATGCTGATGTGGCAAAGTCATTAATAAAAAATATTTTTTAATATGTTGAGTCAGATGCCATGTCAGCACCTAACGGTGGCATTGATGGACATCTAACGTCGGGCTAGAATTGATATCAATCCGATAGTTTGGGATATAATTGATACAAATTAAAGAACAAGCTAGATTCGTGAAAAGGATCATAGTTTAGGCTAAATACGTCAATTAACCCTTTATCTTTTATTTTTTTTCTCAAAATTACCATTCTACCCCTCCTGACTTAAGTGAACCAAAACTCGACTTACACTCGTATGAATCAAGTTCCGTTTGAACTTACGGACTCGACTCGAACCCAACCTTCCATCCCAACTTAGATAAACTAATTTCCTTGTGTGTAAAGGTCATATCACTAATTGCGCCCTTCGGCGATTTCTCGGCCCGCTCAAATGCGCATCCCTACTTTCCCGCTGAAGCCAAAATATTTTTTTTTATTTGCGGGTATTACAGGTAATGGATTGAGTACATGGTGCGGCTGGAGGGGCAAACGACACCGATGATCTCGTAGCAGGCTGAGTTTAGGGAGTCGTAGTCAAGTCTTAATTTTCTTTCATGGTAATTTGGGATATATATTGGAGTCTGTAAGTTTCTTTGAACATACATTTATTTCATACTAGAACCTTTACTTCATTTCATGATTAGCTTTCATTTTGTTTTTACATCTGCGTGGTTGTATGCATGAGTTAGGCTTCGGGGAATTGACATATATACCCTGGTCGGTCATGTGACCCTGAGTTGGGGCATAACCGATAAACTTTTAATTTTCAATTTTAAAGTATATTATTATTCTGATTAGAACTAATTAATCTGCTAGGCACAAGTCTTATAATAAAATTTTAAAATAATTATGTAACTATTAAAATATGATAAGACTATTTAAAATAATAATATTAAAGTGTTGTTTCATTAATTAATTATCTGATTAGGCCAACTGTCACTAGCACAGTTGGTGGCAACACCTTATAAATTGCCTAGAGAAGTTGGTGGCAACACCTTATAAATTGCCTAGAGATTTGGGGTTTGAACCCCAGCATGATCCCCTTTGCGTGGGTTTTTCACTTTGTATGGTTTGTAATATCCTTCCGTGTGTTGAAGTGATATTGGATGTTTATCCAGTTATGTACTTGATTGTACTTTTATGCTCCATTCGTTTCGCAAACAGTTTAGTACAGTATAACAAATAGTCCCATATTCATTTTGCACGGTACTGGACATCAAATTTAGTACTATCTTGTGTTCGCTTTGTATTATCACGACACAGAATAAGACAATTTGACGAAAATATCATTTGTACTATTTCTTTTTCATTTCATCATATAATGCATACTAGACAATATTTATATATTTTTATAATAAAATATTCATTTTAATTAACATAACGATTATAAATCTAATTAATATATTTTATTACAATTATATCACAAGTAGATTAATTAACTAACATGTTGCGACATGGAGACCCCGGCGTCGTCGACGATGCAGCCACACCGCCTCCCATACCAAGTATACATGCTAATATAGTGAGTATACCTGACTGCATAAAAAGTATACATGATCATAATATTTTATTTGACTAAAGATCAATTTTCGATCTAAATATACTCTCGATAAATAGAGATATATCTCATTTGAATAAATTATATTTTAATCCAAATATACTTTTGCTAAATATAAATACATACTTAATTTCTATCAAAATATACTCTTTTTTAGTCTAAATATACTCTCTTTTAATCCAAATATTTAATCTAAACATGGATATACTCAGTTTCTACCAAATTATACTATATTTGAGTTCAAATATGCACTGAATTCAAATCCAATTCAAACCCTAAAGCTGCCATCAATATGTTGGCCACCGCACTGAAAATTCTAGAGACAATAGAAGAAAAACAACAAGCAATTTACACAGATTTCATTCTGCTCCAAGTCACAAGACAAGAGTTAACTAGATCACCACATACACTACTAGAAACTTGGTCTTCAGCAACGGCTATCAGCAACGGCCGCTCAAGCCGTTGCTATTTGCAACGGCATTCTTACGGCCGCCCTAGCCGTTGCAGATATCTGTATCTGCAACGGCGTTCTAACGGAAAACCGAGCCGTTGCTGATTATTTTAATTATCAGCAACGGCTTTCGGACGGAAAGGCTAGCCGTTGCTGATTTTTTAATTTTCAGCAACGGCTTGCTAACGGATAAGTGAGCCGTTGCTGATGATAACTTATCAGCAACGGCTTTCTAACGGGCGAGTGAGCCGTTGCTGATAAGTTTATATAGGGCACGCTCTCGCGCCCGACCCTTCTTCCTCCCGCTGCTGCCGCCGCCGCTCCTGCCGACGCCACTCGCCGCCGCTGCTGCCGCTGCTGCCGACGCCGACGCCTCTCGCCGACGCCTCTCGCCGCCGCGCCGCTGCCGCTGCTGCCGGTATGTTGATCGGCCGGCCTATACGGTTTCGGCCGGAGATGTTAAAATCCGACCGAAACCCTATTTCTAGGGTTTCGGCCGGCGGCGGTCGGCCTATGGCCGCCGCCGGACCTTCTACAGTGGCCGGACAGTGTGTCCGGCCACTGTACGCCGGCGCCGGAGGGTGGACTCCGGCGCCGGAATATATATATATATATATATATATATATATATTGTTTTTGAAATTGTTAATTAATTATTTTATAAATGTTAATTAATTGTTTAGATTAATTGTTTAATTTGTTAGATTAATTATTAGGGTTTAGATTAATTTCGGACGCGCGCCGGAATCGTCCACTTCGGACGCGCGCCGGAATCATCCAATTCGGACTCGCGCCGGAATCGTCCAATTCGGACTCGCACCGGAATCGTCCACTTCGGACGCGCGCCGGAATCGTCCAATTCGGACTCGCGCCGGAATCGTCCACTTCGGACGCGCGCCGGAATCGTCCAATTCGGACTCGCGCCGGAATCGTCCACTTCGGACGCGCGCCGAAATCGTCCAATATGGACTCGAACTGTCTCAAAACATTTAGAAAATAATCATCCATCCGACGAGTTGATATGTTTCACGTACGCATCGATCAGTCGGATATGATTTAGCAAAACCTTAGATCCGTTCGGGGATTGTATGTTCGTGTAAAAGAAGTAGATGATCTTTTATACGACGTACAATTCTTGAATTGTCCCTGATTGGACAATTTGGGAATATAGTTATTTGTACTGCACTTACGTTTTTATTTTAACTGTTAACTAATTATTCTAAATTTCGGTAACATCTCTCTTGTTCTCCGATACGCGCCCAGATGATATGCGTATTCGGAGAACTGTAGGGAGATGCTGTCGAAATTTAGAATAATTAGTTAACAGTTAAAATAAAAACGTAAGTGCAGTACGAATAACATAAATCCCGAATGGAATAGGACCATCTCACCTAAAGACATTAACCAAAGAAATTGTCATTGATTGACAGAATCATGTCGGCTGATCGAAGTTGGATGTACCGACGTTTTGATCATGGAGCTTTAACGAATGAGTTTCGATTAGGCGTAACGTACTTCCTAAATTTCGCCTATTCGAATCGGAATTTCGTTAGCATGGGTGATCAAATCCGATGTCCGTGCCGCATTTGTTCGAATGGCCGATTTTTGGATCGGGAGACTGTCACTCTGCATCTATATACCAAAGGATTTACACCAAGATATTTTCTATGGACTTGTCACGGGGAGTCACGCGAAGTCGGGACGTCGAGCAATCCTGTCGTTCAGACATATGGTGAATCTTCCTCTGCTGGTGCTTCTTCATCCGGTCAATGTAATCCTTATAGAACTATGATACTTGATAGTCTTGGGGGTCAATTCCACCTGAATGATAATGTTGATCGGCCAGTTCTTCAGACATCAGTCCCACCAGATACTACAGCGGTTGATATCACAGAAGTAGGGGCTGCGGTAGAGATTGAATTACCGAATAAAGAAGCTGCAGAATTTTACGAGATGTTGAAAGCTGCCGATGAACCTTTGTATGAGAATTGTCCTAAATACACTAGGTTTTCAGCAATGACACAGCTCTTAAACATCAAGGCCGATTGTAATATCAGCGGAGTTGCGTATGATCGGATTGCTGGATTGATTAATGGAATGCTGCCTACTGATAACAAGTTTGAGCCTACTTTTTATAAGACTAAAAAGCTAATGAGAAAATTGGGGCTTGGGTACGAAAAAATACACGCGTGCCAAAATAACTGCATTTTATATTATAAAGAAAATGTGCAGTTGGATAAATGCCCTGTATGTCAACACCCTCGTTACAAGGAGAAGAAATCGGTCCGACAGAAAAATATCCCGTTTAAGGTGCTTCGGTATTTTCCACTAACACCGAGGCTTCAAAGATTATTCATGTCGGAAAAGACAGCCCCCTACATGAGTTGGCATGCAAGAAGTCGTGATGATACAGTAATGACTCATCCATCTGACAGTGAAGCATGGAAACATTTGGATACATGTTATCCTTCATTTGCTATGGATACTAGAAATATCAGATTGGGATTGTGCACAGATGGTTTTAATCCGTTTGGGCATTCTGCAACTCCTTATTCAGTTTGGCCAGTGCTGTTGACAGTTTATAATTTGCCACCGTCAATGTGCATGAAAGATGAATTTATTTATCTTTCGATGATTATTCCGGGTCCTAAGGGCCCGCGAAAAGAAATTGACATATTTCTCAGACCCTTGATAGATGAATTGAAAACATTGTGGACTGAGGGAGCTGTCACTTATGATTGTCATCGGAAGCAAAACTTCAATTTAAAGGCCGCGGTCTTGTGGACAATCAATGATTTCCCCGCGTACGGCATGTTGTCGGGTTGGAGCACTCACGGCCGACTCTCTTGCCCGTATTGTATGGAACACTCTAAATCAATCAGTCTTCAGAACGGACGAAAAATCTCATTCTTTGATTGTCATCGTCGATTCCTACCGGTTCATCACCAGTATCGAAGGAATCGTAATAAATTTACTAAGGGCAGAGTCGAAAGAGATGGGCCACCACCGATGTTGTCTGGTGAACAAATGTTAGCACGTGTTTCAGCACTTCCAGATATAGTATTCGGTCGCAATGAAAGAGTGTCAGGTTTTGGCCAAACACACAACTGGGTGAAAAAAAGTATCTTTTGGGAATTGCCCTATTGGAGTTCATTATTGATTCGACATAATTTAGATGTCATGCACATTGAAAAAAATGTGTTTGATAATATTTTCAACACTGTGATGGATATTTCTGGAAAAACTAAAGATAATGTCAAAGCCCGACATGATCTGAAAATACTTTGTAAAAGACCAGAGTTGGAGTTACAAGAGGTCAACGGACGATATCTGAAACCGAAGGCCCTATATGTGTTAAATAAACAACAGATCAAAGATGTTTGTCAATGGGTAAAAGAACTCAGATTACCCGATGGATATGCTTCAAACTTATCTCGATGTGTGAACGTCGATGATTGCAAAATATCAGGGATGAAGAGCCATGATTGTCATGTATTCATGCAGAGATTACTTCCGATCGCATTTCGAGATCTTCTACCTGATAATATTTGGGGTCCGTTGACTGAATTAAGTATGTTTTTTAGAAGCATCTGTGCAAATGTCCTTCGAGTCGAAGATATGTCAACACTTGAAAATAATATTGTTGAAATCATATGCAAGCTGGAGCAGTTTTTCCCTCCTGCATTTTTTGACTCGATGGAGCATCTACCGATACACTTGGCATACGAGGCACGAGTTGGTGGCCCCGTTCAATATCGTTGGATGTACTTATTTGAAAGATACATGAATCGTCTGAAGAAAAAAGTAAAGAACACCGCAGCTGTTGAAGGATCAATATCTGAATCGTATATCATCCAAGAAATTTCAACATTCTGCTCATTTTACTTTGAATCGACAGTACAGACAAGATTTGATCGTCTTCCACGTAACGACGATGGGGGTGTTCGACATTCAGATGGACGTTTAAATATATTTTGTCACTCTGGTCGTGCTTTTGGTTCTCGTCCATCTCGACACTTAAGCGATGAAGAGTATCATTTGGCACACTTGTATGTATTACTCAATTGTCCAGAGATTGAACAATTCATTGAAATATTTGACATTGAGATGGTGCAAAAATACTCTATTCACAACGATCAAGAATTGGAGAGATTACGGAATCGTGATTTCCCTACTTGGATTCAGACTTACAGCAAAGATCACAGAGCTGAAATAGATGAAAAAATATTTGAGTTTGTTAGTGGACCGTCGCGACTTGTGTCGTGCTATAGCGGATATTTTGTTAACGGGTATAAATTTCACACGGTTGAATATTCATTTGCAAAGAAGACGATGAATGCTGGGGTCTGCGTGAAAGGGACAACCTATGTTGAATGTGATATGGATTTTTATGGACTGATTGAAGAAGTGATAGAGTTGCACTACTTCGGCTTGAAATCAGTGATCCTATTTAGATGTCATTGGTTCGATACAACAGAAAGGGGCATGAAAGTTCATCCAAAATACAAACTTGTTGAGGTTAATTATAAATCGAAATTGGCAGCAAATGAGCCTTTTATATTGGCATCACAAGCCGAACAAGTATATTACGCGAAGTATCCGGCTCGAAATAAAGATAGAGCAGATTGGCGTGTAGTCTGTAAGACAAAAGGTAGAGGAAAAATTGATCTGATAGTAGGAGAAAATGATCCTCCTGGTTTCTATCAAGAAGAAGATATTCCTGCTGTGGATCGTATTATTCCAATACTCGAGGATGCAGACACAACGTCAATTCAATTAGAAGTTGAATATGCTGATGATGACGATCATGAAATTGAGGAAGCTGAAGATGAAGAAGAGGAAGAAGAGGAAGAAGAGGAAGAAGAGGAAGAAGAAGAAGAATTCGAAGACTATTATTCAGATGATGAAGAATAATTGTAAAGTATATATTTTATTAAATATATCTCTACTATTTATACAATAATCTGATTATATGTCTGTTCGACAGATATGTCTGGTCGTGGTTATCGACGCAGGAGAGTTTCGGAGTCTCCGATCGGTGAGACTCCAGCACTTACTCATGCTGCTGATCCTCCTGTTGCTGATCCTCATTCCGATGATACTGCCGAGGCTAGTACATCCAGACGTAGGCGGCCACGCGGGCCGAACAGGTGGCAGCCTCCACCAGCCACAGAGTCACGTAGATTGATTAGCGTGATTGGGGAGCGGTACGTAATATATCATGAATTATGAATCATTACAAATTCATTATATCATAATATAATATTAAAATTTATTTTTGTTGTGCAGGTTCGAGCAAGAAGAAGTGCCGAGGAGCATTTCTTCTACTATTCGACGATACATGCACGGGGCATGGCCTACGTGGTCTCACGTGCCTAGCGAGCACGTCGACATGTTATGGCGCGAGTTTGAGGCACGTATTATTATTTTTTTTACATGCATGATGATATATTAATATTGGTACTGATATTATTATTTTGCAGGCTCGCTATACATGGGCCGAGGACCAGAGGCCCTTCATTTACGCTGCCTGGGAGGCTATTTCTCGGGCAAGGTACAACGGGCAGCTGGGGCAAGCTCGGTCCCAGGCGATGGCCCGAGCTGGGACCACTAACATCGCGGAGACTCGGGGATACGGCCCCGGTTGGATTACTCCGGATATATGGGACCAGCTCGTGGGGATATGGTCGACGGATCGATGGCAGGAGGTTTCTCGGAATGCGGCTAGAAATCGCATGTCGGGAGGAGCAGCGCGTCACACCGGCGGCTCTGTTGCATTTGCAGTGCACGCAAACCGTATGGTAAGTATATCTTTTAATTATATATTTTATTTGTTATTATGTGTACTAATTAATGTATTTGTTTTGTAAATGTAGACGACGGTGTCGGATGACGGGACTGTCCAGCGACCCTCCCCGATGGCAGTGTTTGAGCGGACTCACCGTCGAGCACATGGGACTGGGGAGTACATCCACAACCGCGCTGCATACATTATGGTAATTATATATTTGTTTAAATTATTCATTATATATTTATAATTTAAGTTTTATGATAAATATTAAACAAAAAATCAAACTCGAGTAGGAGACCTACAGCCAGACGGTGGTGCAGCGCGGGGGTACCCCCGAGGACTTTGACGCAGCATCGTGGGTCGAGGCCGCAGGTGGCTGGGACCATGGCCGCGTATATGGCTTCGCAGATAGTGGTCATGCGCGAGCCGTACTAGGGCCACTTGGGGCACCGACCCCTCCGGTCGCTGGTGAGCGGCCGTCCACCTCTAGATCCAGTTATGATCATAGTAACAGAATAAGGACTCTAGAGGAGACGGTCGCGCGTCAGACTGAGATGATGGAGCGCCAGAGTCAGACGATGGCGCGTCAGAGTCAGACGATGGCGAATATAGAAGCTATGCTACGCAACTTGTCGGGTCATCCCGAAGCAGGCATCTCTTCGGCATCATCTAATCCGTCGTCCTCGAGTCAGTCCACGCCGGTGTACACTCAAGCACTCCAGACCCCGCCATATGATCCAGGCCATCCTCCATCGTCATCGTGAGATTTTGTTTATATTGACTTTGTTACTCAGATATTGAACTTGTTTAATTTATATTGACTATGTTACTCAGATGTTGATACTTCAATTTTACATTTGAATTGTGTTTATACTATCGTGGATAATTATGAATATAAATATAATTGTTTTGATGTATATCTTGGTGTGTTTGTGATGTGTGAATGAATGTGTATGAGATGTTTGTGATGTGTGTATGAGGGTATGGGTGTGTGAGTTATGTATCAGATAAATGTATCAATGTATCAACGGAAATTAGAAATTTGAAATATTTCTGTTTGCAGGTATGGGTCATCAGCAACGGCTTTCCCACGGCCGTCCGTGGGAAAGCCGTTGCTAAAAGTGTATCGACAACCGTTGCTGATGACCTACAGCAACGGCTTAGCGACGGGTTTTTACTAACGGCTTTGCTACGGACTCGAGGCCGTTGCTATTAATGTTATCAGCAACGGCTCCGGGTCTGTTGCAAACCCGTTGCTGATAATAGTTTTAGCGACGGCCCGAGCGGCCGTTGCTGATAATGTTTTGAGCGACGGCCCGAGCGGCCGTTGCTGATCCGTTGCGAAGTCATCAGCAACGCGACTTTCTGTCACGGCGCTATTGCAACGGCTCAGCCGTTGCTGATGCTCTTCAGCAACGGCTCAGCAACGGCATCAGCCGTTGCTGATGACCATTTTTCTAGTAGTGATAGTAGTCTCTTATTTTGGAAGATCACCAAGTTTCGTGCATTCCACACGCATCTGTTCTAGATCATTGCTAGGCATCTAATCTCCTCATCCATCTCCATGAACCTCCTGCATCCTCTGAGCGGTATCTCAACCTAATCTATCAATGCTTTTTCTAGAATAGTTCTCCACCCGTCCCTAATGGTAGAACATTGATAGCTCATATGTTCTAAATCTTCGGATGCCCTATCACATAGTATGCATTTATCATCCCCTAGTTGTGATTCATGTCTTATTAGTCTCATCTTAGTTAGAAGCCTTTTCTTTAAAATAAGCCAGGTATGGATTTTGAACTTAAGCGGGATTTTGCTCTTCCACTGTCTTTTAATTAGCTGGCTCCCATTTCACCCCGGAGCCCATGTATTTGTAGTACATCGACGAAGTCGAAAAGCTACCATTCGAGTCCCACCTCCACGAGATCAGGTCCTGTTCGGCACTGAAATTCGGCTCTTCCATAAAGTTCATCAGTTTGTTCACGCGCCCAAGTTTCACTTGCGCCCCCCATAAGAGGTCCCACGATCGCGTGCTAACATCGTAGCACTGCCGAACCGTAGCATTATGATGTATGTGGGCACGATAGAGGTCTGGGAACTCATAGTCCAGACGTGTGTTTTTGCACCAATGTTCTTTCCAAAAGCTTGTGGAAGAGCCCTCCCCAAACTTTTTTTCAGTGCTCAGTTCGAAAAGCTCTTTTGCATGGTGAATACCTTTCCACGTGTGGGACCACCGCGTAGTGCATGATAGCTCGTACCATCTTCTTCTCTTGAAGTAGTTTACCTTAACGATACTGACACGGATCAAGTCTTTGTTATTTTCTAGGCCCCACCACCATCGTCCCAATCTCGATTTATTGTGCATTTCAAGGTTCAAGATTCCCAACCCCCCATGCTTAGTCGAGTTGGTCACGTTGTCCCAGTTTATCAAACTGGCCTGTTGTCCCCCCATTCTCAACTCCTCCCTTCCAAAAGAAGCATTTTCTTCTTTTATCGATAGCCCTAACAACCCACTTAGGCACTTCGAAGATTGACAACCAGTAGCTAGGGATCAAACTTAGCACGTTGTTTACCAATACAAGCCGACCACCTCTTGATAGGAGTTTTCCTTTCCACGAAGATAGCCTTCTATCTACCTTATCGATGATACCATTCCAGTCGTCTCAAATCAGGCGCCCCACCCTAAGTGGCAGACCCAGGTAGTTAAGAGGGAAGGCACCTTTTCTGCATCCCAAAATCTTCGCCGCTTCAGCACTTTTAGTATCATTTCTTGTGACATGTATTGCTTCTATTTTCTCCAAGTTTGCTTTGAGACCCGTCATTAACCCAAAACCTGAAAGGAGGATTTTCATGTTCAAAAGGTCATTTCCATCTCCATGTGTGAAGACCATGAAATCGTCTACGAACTCCAAGTGAGATACTTCTAACCCCTCCCTCATTTTAACTCCCTTGATAAGGTTGTTCTACGCTGCCCTAATCATCAACCTAGCGAAGACATCTGCTACTAGTAGAAAGAGGTATGGGGAGAGTGGGTCTCCCTGCCTAAGGCTCTTCTTGTGTCTAATCCATTTATTAGGTTCTCCATTCAAAAGCATTGATGATTCACTTGTCTTTAATAAGACTGAGATCCAATACACCCAATCTGGTGGGAAGCCCCTTTCCCTGAGTAGTTCCAACAAAAAGTCCCAATTCACACTGTCAAAGAATTTTGAGATGTCTAGTTTCAATAATATCGCGTCCATGTTCTGCCTCTTGCAAAAGTGTAATAGCTCAGAGGCAGCCATAAAACTATCAAGAGTTGACCTTCCTGGAAGGAAAGCACTCTGGGAGTTCCCAATCAGTTTTTCCATGTGCGGCTTGAGTCTGTTTGCCAAGAGCTTCAAAAATATCGTCACAATGCTTGAAGTGAGACTAATTGGCATGAATTCGGATAACTTATTTGCCCCCTCGAATTTTGGAATCGGTACAATGAACGACTTGTTCACTCTACTCAGGTTGGCCCTACCTTCTATGATGTCCTCGATCACCAATCTGATGTCTTCCCCAGTAATATCCCAAAAAGCAATGAAGAATTCAGGGGTAAGACCGTCAAGGCCTGGCACCTTGTCCTTACCCATATCCTTCAGGCTCGCTAGGATGTCCTCATTCCCGAATGGGAGAGACAAGTCCAAGAGGTCCAACAATTCCCCTCTAAATAGTTCGGCCTAGTTCGGGCGCAATAATTGCTCAGATGGAGATCCAATGGATAAACGGAAGAAGTTGCCAAAAGCATAAGCAATCTCTTTTAGGGCAGTTCACGGTGTTGTCATTTACGACAATCGAGGAGATCCAATTCCTTTGTTTTTGTCCAGTTGCAACCCGATGGAAGAATTTTGTATTTCTATCTTTGTCCTTGATCCACTTCACTTTCGCCCGTTGCTTCCAGTAAGCATTTTCTGCCTCATAGCATCTATCCAGGTTCATCCACATTACTTTTATCATGTTTTCCCCTTGATTTGCATTCTGACCGGTAACCTCACCCTTTCTAAGCTCAAATTCTAGTTCATTCTCTAATTCAGTAATATGTTCCCTCTTGCTGCTCAGAATGTTTTTACTCCATATCTGATATCTCTGACGTAATAGCTTGCATCTTGCTATCCATCTCGATAGGTGAGGAAGGTCTCCCACATGCTCGCACCAGCAGTTTATCATGACATCCCTACAACTCAGTTCCCCTAGCCAATGATGCTCAAATAGGAAGGCAGGTCACTTCAATGAAAGACCCCCCAAAAGGGTAAGAGGGCAGTGGTTAAATAGTCTCATGTTTCCGACCCTAACACACCAAGAGTTGGAACAATCAGATAGAGTAGGGTTGATCAGGATCCTGTCCAATTTTGCGTAAGCAGGGGACGAATGATTGTTGCACCAAGTGAATCTTCTTCCAGACTGTGGCATGTCAATAAATGCTGAGTCCGCTAAAACTTCTGAGAATTTAGTCGACTCCCTCTCGTTACCTCTACAGTTTAGTCGTTCCAAATCCCCGCGTGTCACATTAAAGTTCCCTCCAATCAGAGTTGCCACATTTGAATGTCTAAGCATCATCTTAAGCTCTACAAAGAATTCATTTTTATCCCCTCTTCCCGGTGGCCCATAGATATTGTAAACCATTAGAGTGCGGTTAGAAGGTTTGTAAAATAGTGTTCAACAAATGTGGTTGTCCCCCGCCGATGAGTATAACCCTTCCCAAATATTAGATTTTCATGCAATTACAAGGCCCCGACATCCCCATAGAGTTTTTGAAAGAGCAATCAAAGCTAGAGCAACCAAATTTTTTTTTCATCCAATAGATATTAAAATCTTCAATCTTACTTTCTTGGATACAGATTAAGCTAGTCTTAGTGGTGCATAGAAATAACTTCAACATAGAGTTTTTTTTGAGGACTTACAAAGTCCTCTTACATTCTAGAAAAATGCTGTAAACATGAAACAAAGACTACCACAAATCTAAGGCAACCATCACTGCCTTCAAAAAGTGCCAAGCATCCCAGCCAATCAGTCCCCTCACGGCTTCAACAAGCCATCCTTCAAAAAGTGCTTTAATTGCAGCGCAAGCATTGTCGTCATCGACATCGACGAAACCCAACACGCACAACCTTTCTTTGATATCTTCAGAGTTTTGATCCGAGATTGACAGGCATTTTGCAAGCACACGGTGGTTGTCCTGCTCCAAAACATTGCCAGAAGATAATTTAGAACGACTACCCGACACCAGAGATTCCTTCCTCGGCATCGCCCTATTCAAGATGGACGTTCCGCATTCACGAAGCTTCACGAGTCTCTGGCTCCGTCTGATTCCCGCCGGCGGTGGACCCTCTTCATGAGTCCCTCCACCCTCATTTACACCCGATTACACAGGCCTTGCCGCTATCGCCAGATACAGAGAGTTTGCTGCAGAAATATAGAAATATAGGGGGGTTGAGAGGGGGGGAGGGGGGGGGGAGGAGAGGGTAATACCTGACTTCCTGGACCGCAATGTTAGGGACTTTTTCGATGCGCCGAGCGATGACGAAATGTCCCTTACATATTTGTAAATATGGATTTGTGTCCATGTAAATTTTCATTCTATTCGTATTCGTTCATGAGAAACCCCGTTGTGCGATCCCCATGGGCCCGTGGTACGAGTTGTATGCATTTTGGGGTCATTCGACATTTGGTTCATCCGTTACGGCTAAGTGGAAAACCTTGTGTTCATTCGTCATGGCCGTGGCCACGGAAAATCACCCCGTCGGGTGGCCCAAATTTTGTCATGCTCCTCGTGCCAAAAGGAACCTTGGGGGTGGCAAATGGGGGTTAGAGGTCTCATGTATAGTGTAGGGGAGTGTTGGCTTACGAAAACGGTTGCCTTGTGCGAATAACGAACGAGCAGCCCACATGGGCATGCAACATGTCGAATTCGCCCAAGGCGATTGCGGAACTCACCCTACATCCGTTTTTGCATTTTCTTGTGTCCATAGTCCTGTAAATATTGTATTTTACTTTACGCCTTCAATACCATTCGGCCAACATGGTCATTGAAGGCGCGAACATGGAATACGAGGTTGGCACGTGGTCCGAAATATGCCCCGCGATGTTAAGTCGGGAAGCCCATTCGGGACGGATTTTATATCAAGGCTTATCCCTTGCATGCGATGCAAGGGTGCCGCACGGGTTCTTCCGCTCCAAAACATTTGGCCCGTGACAGCAAGCTACGTGAGAACCTCCAATTTCAATTAGAGTGCATCTTGTTTGAGGGATGTACATCAGCTGGGGCAAGATTTGAGGCATTGCCGCTCGCAGGTGCATGGGTGCAAGAATAGCAATTCCAAAGCTGCAAGTTGAGGAGATTGCAGCGCCTGCCCCTTGGGGCCCAGTCAACTGGTCATAGTATGAGCTGGTACAGAGGGGCAAGAGAGCACCAAAAGTTGCCCCCAAATGCATCGGCTGGGTTGGAGTCCAGGCAACGCCCGGGTAGGAGATTGGGCCCAAAAAAGTCCCACCCGCACCAATCCGAGTCACACTACCGGGAATCACATTCACTATGTTTGGATTGAGGATTTCGAAAAGTTTCGAAAAAATTTAGAGGAAGAGGGTTTTGAAGGAGTTTAAAACATTCTGTTTGGATAATTTTTTTAAGGGGTTTGGAGGGGTTTCAAACCCCTCCTAGAATCCATTTTCAAAACCTCCCGAAATGGAAGGTTTTGGAAGGGTTTAAAGAGTTAATGAATTAAAAATAGTTAAATTACAAAAGTAATCTTAGAACAAAAATATATATTATTATAAGCGAGGGCATAGCAGTCTATCAAATCCCTTCAAATCCCTCCAAATCCTTTATGAAATTTAACCAAACAAGATATTTAAAATCCTTTCAAAAATCTCCAAACTCCTCTCCCTCCGAAATCCTTCAAATTCTTTCAAATTTTTTCCCCTTCAAATTCCTTACTTAAATTATCCAAATATAGTGTCACTGCCCGAAGCAAAGATTTGCCAAGATCTGAGTTGCGGCGGCTGAAGTGACAGTTGTCCCCGAAAATAAATTCTCCAACCCATAGGTGGCAGTGAGCACGATGTTTGGAGTCTGCATGTTCCAAAAAGATGAGCTTGAAATTTGAACGCCTGTGCTTCCGAAGTCCATCCTGGTTCGACGACTGGTCCCAAGCCAACCATGCGAAGCGCCCTCTGGGTAAGGACCGCCAACGTTCATCATCGGAGCGCCGGCCTGGGCATGCAAGGCGTCTCCTGTTGACGATTCACAGCACACCAAGGCCATCTTCTTCCTAGAGTCGGTATCCTGACTGTGGGCAGAAGTCGCACCAGAAGGCGGGGACGCGCTAGCGTCGAATCTCCCCGCTGCACCGTCAGGTTGGTGCTCCATTGATTGGTCCCCGCTGGAAGCCTAGTCGGAGGGCTGGTTCGAGTAGTCTCCCAATCCGCCGGAGGCGTCATCTTCAGTTCCTCCTTCATTTCCAGCAAGCGGTCCGAGCCAGCAGCTCCAAAGAACATTTATTTGGTCGGTGAATGATGTCCCCTCTATCTGGACCTCCAAGAAGCGAGGAATAGTATCCAGGCTAGTGCAAGTGATCTCCACGCGACAAGCTTCAAGGTCACTCCAATTTACTCTGGACCTGTCGACAGATGCGAGAGTCCGAAAGTACTCACCATGGCTTGGATGTCGAAGTCATTACAGTGCTCAAGCGGGATTCCGCGAATGCTCAGGCCAGCCGCCATGTGCAGTGGTGCCGCAACTCTTCCGCTTGAGAAATCCCACTCGTCGAACTCGACAAAGCCGACAAGAACATTCATTGAACGCCATGGCAGGAGCTGCGCCTTGGCTGCCGTCGAAGGGCAAAGAAGAAGCAAGGTTCCGTCGTTCATATCTTTGATCTTCCAAAGGAGAGGATCCGCCTTGTAACCAAAGAAGCATGCACATATATACCTGAGCAACTGGGCTCCCGTGTAGCAGGATCCGGTGGGGATCACCTTCAGGCCTTTGCTGCGCAACAAGTTTATACCCTCCCTGGTTGCGGACGAGATGCGAAGGTAGCACTAGCTTCTCATTGAATAAAACTTGTATGAGCGGCCTGCTCATACGAGTTTATATGGGCACCTAACTCAGCTTTTTTGGTTGCATCAAGATGCGTAAAAGCTGAGTTGGCGGAAGATGAGCGGCCTGCTCATATAAACTCGTATGAGCAGACCGCTCATACAAGTTTCATTCCTTCTCATTGGTCTATTGGACTCCATCTTCCTTAGGATCGGCTTCTTGATGTTGTATTCAGAAGTTGAGACGTCCTTTTCTTTTAAGGAGCTCGACTCGGGGGCAAGGAGAGGTGAATTTCTCGCACAATGATACGTCAGATCATGAGGAAAATCCGGAATGCGACGCCTGCTGTGAGTAGTCAAATGACAAAGCTTCGATTGGTAACCCAGCTGATTACAGAGAAGGCAACAGGTCGCAGACACAGTCCCTAGCTCTGTGACCCGTGCGTAGGCAATTGAAACAGGACCCCTCCCAGCGAATCTTCCGCATTAAAAGTCCCAAATCTCGAGCTCGAGGCTTCCTGACCGAAGATGATGGGTGAGTTGCAGGTCTTTGATCAGAAGGCGCCGCCCGCCGCGTTAAGACAGCCTCCACGAAGGATATGTTCTTCTCGGACGGAGCTTCCCTCGTACGTCTTTCGCTTTCGGGATCGTTACAGGTGCTAACGGATTTCGCCATTGCCTCGCACGAGATGACACCCCGAAAAACCGGAGGAGGTGCCTTAGGTGGGGAGGACGACGTCTGCAGGTTGCTAGGCGCAATCTTTCTCCTCTAAACAAACTTTTTGCGTCATTCCCATGCATTTTTTTTAGTGCCGGGCCGAATTTAAAATTCGGCCCCGTCGGGCACAAATTTTTTTTGATCGGGTCGAGCACAAATTTTTTCGAGTCAGATTGAATCGAGCCAGATAATATTATACAATTTTTATATTTATTAGAAAAAATAATTACTTAAAATTTAATTTTAGTTCCTATAATTTATAAAATTTTGATTTTAGTCCTCGTAATTTACAAAGTTAATCTCTGTAGGCTCCACATCAGCACCGTTTAAACCTTATTTAACGGTAGGGATCAAATCCTAAACGAAAGTAAAGTGTGGTTACTAAAATCAAAATTTTAAAATTATAGAGACCAAAATCAAAATTGGAGAAAATTATAGGACCAAAAGTATAATTTTCCCTGTCAACTTAATTTTGTAGTGATATTTTCATTTTGTGCGCCTAACTTTGATGAACAAATATGTCAATATATATTTATTTATCTATCTATGTTGGGAATGAAATTATGATATGGTTAAGAAAACCCCTCTGCAAATGATTACTAATTTCAAGAATTACATTTGATAACAACTGAAAAAAAAATCAAATAGCTAGAGATTTGACTATTTTGCTAAAAACCAAATTATTGACTCTATTAAACCTTTCTTAAAACCATAGAAAATATTTAATGGCTCAAAAACCAGCTTTAACCATATGTGCCTTTTTCTTTTATACTTGTAATATTCAAATCCAATTCGACTTCCATGCTTGATTAGAGTTTTCATGAATTTATTAAAGTAATAGAAACTTTTGTTGTTTTTATACAATATATCAAATACTATCCATAATTTTAGTTATTAATGCCAACTTAATTTTGTAGTTATATTTTCATTTTGTGCGCCTTTGGTGAATAAATAATATATGTTTATTTATCTATATATGTTGGGAATAAAATCATGATATAGTAAGAGATAATATGGTTAAAAAAACTCATATGCAAGTGATTACTAAATTCAAGAATCACATCTGATAACAGTTGAAATCAAAAAAATCTATCAAATATAAATCTAACTATTTTGCTAAAAATCAAATTATTGACTCTGCTAAACCTTCCTTAAAACCTCATAAAATCCTACCAAATAAAGAATTATAAATTATAAAATTAAGAAAAAAAACAAAAACATGCTGCGACCACCAACATAACAACGAACATTGGCATGACAAATGATTGAGGCGCTTCACTATGCACTGGTGTAGGAGCAGGAACTGGTATAGCTGCTGCTGAACTCTCCGGGGGATTTGGCAACACATCTGAAGACGATCTTGGTGGATTTGCCGATGGTGCCGTCGACGGAGCTACCAACGGTGACGAAGAAGGTAGCGGCGTGCTTGCAGCGGGAGATGGAGAAGCTGGCCATCTTTGCGAAGATCGTGGAGCCGGTACCGGTGACGAGTACGGTGACGGTGATGGAGCTTGAGACATTGCTGCATTTGATTAAGAAATTAGATCAGAATCACATTACAATATGTAATAGCATAATTAAATTAAGAGAGAAAATAAAAGAAATATTTTGAGTGTGGAGAACATACGACGGCAATTGATTTTAATTGTCTTCAACGAACAAGCAACGGGGAGGTCGAGAGATCGCGTCATGTTGACGGAGAAGCCATTTTCTGCCGCTATCTCTAACACATGGCAAAAGCAATGCTTTGGGATATGACTGTTCTTGAAAAGGTCGACCACGCCGGTGCAACATGTCGTGGGGGGACTTGAGATGTCACTGCCAGTAGACACATATGACAAGCAATCCACAAGGCCAGCGTTAATATCCGGGCAATTGTAGGAGGACAGCGGTGGGTGGCCCTGGGCGGAGAACAAGAACAATGCAGCAATAACAGCCAACACGACCATCACACGGGTTGCCATTGTAAGTAAGAATACTTAGAAGATTAATTGCTGGTTTGAGGAGGATTGCTGGAATGGATCAATATTTATAGGATGAGAGAGAGAATATTGTTGCTCATGAAAAATTAAAGATTAATTTGTTCGAGTATACTTATCAGACCCGTGAATGGGAGAATTTATCGAATTGCACACCAAGTCTACCGTGCAATTGATAAAGATTGGAATTTAATTTGGTTTTATTATATCCATTTGTTCATAACTTTAATTAAATAAAATAATCGACATAAGATATTGTCAAACGATTGCCGAGTAATAGTGTGGCTGAGGGAGCTACAAGTGTATAATTCGTGGCCAAGGGAGTAGATTATTATATATTGAGTTAATGAAAGAGTCAAAATTCTAATTAACTATCACGTAATGAATCACTATGAAAAATAGTTATGTATTACCAGTTTCAAAATAAAAAAGTAAAAAAAAAAGAAATTTCAATTAATTTTGGTTCTTTCATTCCAAGAGCAAATTTGCGTTCAATTCAAGCTAAATCAAAATTTCAATTAATTTTGGTCGAATCAAATGAAATTTTCAAATAAATTTAATTTTTCTAATTAATTAAAATTATGTGTTTTTTTTCAATTAAATTTATTTTTTCTAATTAATTAAATTTAATTATACATCAAATAAAAATTCATGATTCCGTATAAACATTAATTTTGATTTTAATACATAGCTTTTATCCCTGTTACATCAACCATACACATTCATACATATACATTATAAATTTAGGGTTACAACCCATGCACCAATGATCACTATGGACGAAGCAACGCTGTCCAAAGTTGCCGTGCCCACTAGAGAAGGTCCGGCCGGCAGGGTAGCTATTTTTCTTTTTTATTTCATTGAATTTGTATATTGGCTAAAATTTGTGTTAAATGATAATTGATTAAGTCATTTTTGATTAAAATTGTGATAATTATGATAAGTCATTGGTTAATGGTGGAGCAATCATGGTTAAATTTTCATGGAATTTTAATGATTTAAAAATAACTTTTTTTGGTAATTAATTAATTAAAAAAACTTAATTAATAATAAGAATTCATATTAAGGAATTATATACAATTAATATAATCATATATTACAAATTAATATAATTATATTTCAGAATTTTACAACTTGGTTTGGTTGCAGCTCGATCGAAGTTCGACCAACAATGGACCCGCGCTGTAATGACTAGTTTTTCCGCCGTTGAACATCCACTAAACCCAAGCCTTTCTCTTTGTTAGCCTATATAAACCTCAAGAGAATCTTGAATTAGATATTATTGATGCCCTAAGCCATTCTTGAGTTTTTATTTACATATGTTGAGCCTTAAAGTAATAAACCCTAATTTGTGTCATTCATGAGTAATCTTTTGATCTCTCTTCTTGACCCTCAAATCTGAATTGCATACTCCTTGGAGGATTGTTCAAGCTTGGTAGGCACAAGTGAAAGATATGGTCTTCTTTGGCTAAGGATATTAATGGAGCAATGGATATCACAGAAGAACAACTTGGGATTGAAATTGAATTGCCAAATAAATAGCCATTGAATTTTACGAGTTATTGAAAACTATCGATGAGCCTTTGTATAAAATTTTGACGAATAAACTATGTTATATATCGACAATGACAAAACTCTTAAAAATGGATAGTTACCTAAATATATCTTGTACTTTGGAGTTTTTCTCATTTCAGTCTGGTTCTTTCATTTGTTCTAATTGAATCATGTACTAACACATTTGTCTTTACTTTATCATGTCGTTTATTTTCCATTAGCAGTCCCGTAAAGATGATGATGCGGCATGCTAATGTGGAATGAATAATAATTTTTAATATTAAAATATTATAAGTTGAGAAGTAGCGTTAGTCCCTCGGATTTCACGCCGACTAGAAAGAAGCTTATCGGTGTTATAATGAATGCCTTAGTCAAAGGGCAACCGGACAAAATGAGTCAGACACTATACCACATCAGGCGCGCAAAAACAACCCCGACCCGGCGCGACTTGAAAACTGAGAACCCCTCGGAGTAAAGACACTAACCCGAGCCCTACTGAGCTTGGGGCAGACCGTAGACAATTGTTGATTTCTTCTATCTCTCTCTTCTTCTTCTTCTCCTTCTTCCCCCTCTGCTGCCACCCTCCATCTCCATCTCTCTTTCTTTCCCTATGTCTCTGTGTGTGTCAAAGTTATTGCTACTAGAATGACCATTGTCAAGGATCGGCCAAACAACAATGACACTGATGAGGTGGTAGCTATGGCCTCCATGAGGGAGCTAAGTAGGCTTCTTTTGGTGGATGTTGGGAGAAGGAAAAGAGATGTAGTATGCTGCCTTTACTGCTATTATTATTAGAAGCACAAAGGCTAATTGGAAGTTTTAATATATAGAGAGAGAGAGATGGGACCCGTTGCCACTTCTCTGTTTATAAGATTTAATATAAAAAGTATTATTTATTCTACGTATGACAGCATGCCATATCATCATCTTAACAAGGTTGTTGACAAAATATAGACGACATGATACAATTGAAACAAATGTATTAGTAGATGATTCAATTGGAACAAATGAAAGAATAAGATTGAGATGAGAAAAATCCCAAAAGTACATAATATATTAAGTTAACTTCTCTTAAACATAAAGTTAGACGTTATTCATGCATTGCCTAAAGATAATAAGTTAGGGCCTACATTTTATATATAAGATGAAGAAAATGATGAAAAAATTAGGACTTCGGGACGAAAACATACATTTGCCAAGTAATTGCATATTGTATTATAAAGAATATCTGTAATTGAATTAATGTTCTATTTTTCAACATCCTTGTTATAAGGAGAAGACGTCCTCCAAATAGAATAATATTCTATTTAAGCTGTTTTGATATTTTCCACTCACACTCAGACTCTATAGTTTATTTATATCGGAGAAGACAACGCAGTACATGAGTTAGCATGCAAGAAACTATGATGATACAGTAATGATTTATATATCCATAGTGATGCGTTAAAATATTTGGATATATATGTGTTATCCTTTGCTTGCAAAAGATCGAAGAAATGTCAGATTTGTTGGCTTAATATTTTCAACATTAATCTTAATTTCGGGTTTGATAATAATAAACTCGGAACTAATCTTTGAATGACAAATAATTTCATGTTCCAATTTGGGTTGCACATGACGTCTACACTCAGAAGATCGGCGCGAACTCGTAGGACCTTGTTCGGTGCTCGAAAAGCGCAAATATGTAGAGTCTAGGTTTATGGTGTATTTAAAATGATTGTAAATCCTCTAATGTAATCATGATGATGAAACCCTAATCCGAAATCTGAAACCCCAAATCCAAAATCTCAATCTGAACTTGAGTTTCGATCAAATGTTGGCTGATTCTCGGTTGACCGACGGTCGATCGAAGATCGACCAAACTGCATTAGAAATTTCCAATGCATGTCCGTTGAAGCTCGGCCGATCCTCGATTGATTGACGAACCCAATAACTAGTTTTTTAGCCATTTCATGATGTTGAACCCGAAGTTTAACCCCTTGTTTCTCTATATATTTGGGTTCCATGCTTTGGTTACGCCACCTAATGATTCTTGAGCCATTATTTGAGAAATCCTAAGTTTTATTGGGAGATCTTTTCATAAGACCCTAGCTTTGAGCCTCAACTTGTGATTCTTGCCTTTGAACTTCATTTGATTCATCATCTAGGCATCAAGAGGTGCTAGGATTTCTTGGTAGTACTTGTATTTGATTGTTGCTCCATTTACTTGTGTATTTTTGGTTATTTTTTTAAGCTTTAAAGTTTTATGTTTTGATCTAGGCTGATTAGGTCAAGGTTGGGTGGTTGCCTTGGTGTAGAGGAATAAATCCACCTTTCTAAGCTAGGTCTAGAGTGTCCTTAGAGAGTGAGGTGGGAAGGTGCCTTTTGGGAGAAGGCAGAGGAGACCTTCCAGTGTAAAATTCCTTGTTCCTGCCTGAGGACCGGAGTGGTCTGGTCAGGTGCGGTGTCTCTTCTGGTCAGGTGCAACTCCGGCGCGAGGGGGGGAAGAGGGAGGGGACTTGCAAAAGATACTTTGACGCTCAAGTCAGTAGTTGTTCGAGGTGGAGATAATGAAATTGGAACTTAGATTACCTGAGGTGTGCAGTGTCTATATTTATGACAGGTAGAGGTGATGACGCCACCCGGCAATCTCGCAGGGATGTTGCTCGAAATGGATTGAGGCTGATCCTGCAGATAGCGGTCTCGTAATGGCGTATCCCTCGCAATTAAGGAGGATGTGAATGTCCTTGTATATATGGCAGGGTGGAGCCCCTAGGCGGAGTCATTCGATCTAGCTCGAGTCAAATTCAGGAGTGTGGGGTGTTGCTAGGCCTAATTCGGTTCGACCCAAAAGTACTAGTCCAGTACACAACCCCGAGATCGATCGGAGTTTGGAGGATTGTGTGCCGAGCTCTAAGTAGAGTAGGCCCATGACTTCGGCAGTCTTACGACTTTAAGGAATCTCTGGAAGTGTTTTATTCGAGCTGTATCAAGTTATCATAGGGGTTGAGCTTGGCCGAAGGGTTGGCATGTGGAGACCTTGTTTTGGTTTGAAGCGAATCAGGTTGCGTATCTTTGTCGTGTGGAGACCTTGTTTTGGTTTAATTAATCTAAAAAATAACCAATTTAATCTACAATTACAACAATTAATCTATAATTACAACAATTAATCTACAATTAATAACTAAAAGTACTATAATTTAATCTACAATAATTAATAAATAAATTAACCTACAATTGTAATAATTAATCTACAATTAATCTAACAAATTAACAAAAAAAAGACTAATTAATATATAAAAATAGTTGGGATTTAATTAAACCCTAATCAACCACTATTAACACCAAAAAAATCCGGTGCTGACGTCCACTGGACTCCGGCGCCGACGTCTAGTGTGCCATGTCGGACACTGGACAGATGATGTTCGGGCCATCCGGCCGACGGTCGGAGGCCGAAACTTTAGGGTTTTGGCCCGTCTGTCACACCCTAAATTCGGTGTGACCAACCAAGGTACGCCACGTACCCCGAAACCTAACCCAACTCAAACACAACACAACCACAATAACCTAAACAATGAATATATATAAATTTTTAAAACAAAGGAATAGACATGATATACTGAACCAAACCAAACCAAAGGCTAAAAAGGAATACACTAACCAAGTAATTTAAAAGAGCTTAAATAGATAATCAAACTCCTAAGATAAAGAAAATGCGAAAACAATGACCCGAGTCCACATGACTTAACAACTCAAAGGAAATAAGGGGTAAGTCCACTAGGACATAGTGAGCAGATCAGTCCTCAATTCACCAAGTTAATCATCATGCATAAACAATAAATAGCAGTTATAAAGCAAAAGTAACAATGATAAAGATAATCATTAGTACTCATCCACTACTCTATGCATGATATAACATCCATCAACAATATATAGATATCTACAATAATCATAGTAGGGTAAATGCAACATCTTAATCACATGCATGCTCATCGGACCCGTCGGTCCCATATAACCACATAGGGTAGGTAGACAGTGTGGTCGCTGAACTACCACCCAGCTCAGTGTGGTCTCGTTGGGGGCATGCCCTCCGCTCACCGACACTAGCTCTTTCGATCCGTCTCGTTGGGGCATACGTTCCCCTCATCGGTCAAGTCTCCGGACTGTCTCTTTGGGGTATAATCTCCCATCACCAATCAAACTTTCAGAATAAAGCCAACTCTATCTCTTTGGGGCATACCCTCCCCTCACAAGATGTGCTAACAACAGGTAAATAAGGGTATGTCTAGGGCATACCTCAACCTCCACCTCCTCCTGTCATACATCACAACCACACACACATATATATGGAAATAGTGCTCACAAATCATGATTTCACAGCATAAATAAACGATAGTGAAATAGGATAGCACATCCAATTATTGTAAGAAAAAGAAACATATACGATATGAAAATAATGCAACATCGCTTAACTACCCTACGCAGTTTAAGCCCGACCTAGCAATCCTAGCCGTCTACCCTAGGGCCGGCCTACCTCCTCTACCTTAGTACCCTAGGGACAAAGAGGGTTCGACCCCCTTGGGTTCCCTAAGGGTCGGCCCACCCGACTGTCGTCCTAGGGTTCTAGTGGCTCTAGGTTTCTCTAGGGTCCTTGATTCTTTATTTGTATGTCTCTACAAATATCTAATGTGTAGAAGAAATTAAAGGTACCCTAAAGTATGTTCCTTAGGCGTAAAAATCATACTTTTTATTTTGCTAAAATTTGCCCCTAGATGACCGGCAACCCTAGGGCTCCTAAAGAGCCCTAAAAGGGGGCAGCACACGCTAAACCCTACCCTAAAACTATCTCCTTCAACAAGATACAAATCAAGATGCAAGAATCATTAACAACCACCCTCAAGATTCAAGAATTCCTCAAGAAAACTCAAAGAGGAAGGGGCGGCACAGGAAGAAGAGGGGAGGCGATTCGCCCAAAATTTGATTCGAGGACAACACGACGACGATAAGAAAACCCTAAAGCCGAATCTCCAATCCGATACGAGAAAAATAAGACAAAAATCATCGAAAACCCCATGACATAGGAGCGGCGGAAAGATTCCATAAACTAGGGAAAGAGGGCTAAATCCACTCACCTCTTTGGACAAAACGGAAAGGAAGAATATGCATAAGATTTTCCTTCAATTGACACCGACGAACTCGTAAATTCCGGCTCCGAATCAGCTCCTCCTCCTCTCGGCGGCATCTCTCCCTCTTCCTCTCTCCTCCTCGGGTGGCGTGCAGCACTTGGGGTCTTTTATGGGCCCTGGTTGGGTCCAAATGACTAAAATACCCCTACTTAAGTTATTCGACTTAAACATCTCATATCTAACCCGTTCTAACTCCAATTTGAGTTCCAATTGAACTGCTAAATTAGTCTCAAGGTCCTCTATCTTCCTAGCATGCTAAATGACAGAGAAATGATAAATAAAAATTTTCCTAAATTTTTCTACATAAAATGCTTACCCGGGTCTAATTCCGAAGCTTTCCGCCAATCTGCGATAACTAGGGCCCACAGTCCCCTGCTCAAGAATAAAATATTATTGTTAAAATTTTGGTCATTATAATTTTCTCCCCGCTTAAAGAAAATTCGTCCTCGAATTTTGAGATGAAGGAAAAAAGCTCACCTCAGCATAAAAAATGTACGAGTACTTCTCTCTCATATCCCGCTCTACCTCCCAAGTGGCATCCTGCCCAGAGTGATGCTCCCAATAGACTTTCCCAAAGGGGACCTCTTTGGACCTCAACTTCCTCACCTGCCTGTCTAGGATCTCTATAGGTTGCTCCTCATATGAGATGGCCGGATCAACCTCCACCGCAACAACATCTAGAATATGGGACTCGTCCCGAACATAGCGCTTAAGCATGGATATATGAAAAACAGGATGAACCATGTCCATGCTAGGTGGTAGTGCCAACTCATAAGCAACTGCTCCTCTGCGCCGCGATATAGGGAAGGGCCCGATGTATCTGGGGCTCAATTTCCCTTTCTTTCCGAAGCGAACCACCCCTTTCATAGGGGACACTTTTAGGAAAACTAACTCTCCCTCCTGAAACTCTACATCTCGAGCTTTCCCATCTGCATACATTTTCTATCGACTCTAAGCTGCCAAAAGCCGCTCCTTGATCAATTTCACTTTCTTTATGGCATCATGAACCAAATCCGGCCCCAATATTTGGGACTCGGCAATCTCAAACCACTTTACCGATGACCTACATCTGCGCTCGTACAAAGCCTCGAATGGTGCCATGATGATACTACTCTGATAGCTGTTATTATAGGCGAACTCTACCAAAGGTACCAGTAGAAAGCACGCCCTCAGCATGTCCTCAAGTATCTGAATGGTCCTCTTTGACTGTCCGTCCATTTCAGGATGAAAAGCGGTACTGAACCACACCTGCGTACCCAGAGCCTCCTGAAATGATTGGTAAAATCGAGCGGTGAACTGAGTGCCCTGATTATATATAATCATCATTAGCATCTCCTCTGCGAACTAGATCCACCATTAGTGAGCAAAAAACGTCCTCTGCCTGCACTGCCATCAACATGTCCACCAAAGTGGACTGCACCTGCAAATGCACTACCAAGGTCCCGAGTCCAACATTGATAGAATTACTCTGCCATCTAAGCACATGGCAAGCTCCGCACAAGAGGTCTCCTCCCTAGGACATATGAGCTAAAGTGCCCATGGATTTCCTGCTCAAAGCAGGTAGTGAATAGTGCAGTCGTAATCTTTCAATAGCTCGAGCCACCTTCGCAGCCTCAGGTTCAGGTCCTTCTGAGAAAGTAGGTACTAAAGACTCTTGTGATATGTGAAAATGTCACATGTCTCCCCATACAGATAATGATGCCACAACTTCAAGGCAAAGACTATGGCTGCCAGCTCTAGATCCTAAGTTGGGTAATTCTTCTCATGGGGTTTCAACTATTTGGATGCGTATGCTATCACGCTGCCGTGCTGCATTAGTACACACCCTAATCTGACCCCAAAAATATCACAATAAACTGCAAATCCTCCCGATCTCGACGGTAGTGCTAGTACAGGAGCAGTAGTCAAGCGATCCTTGAGCTTTTGAAAGCTCTCCTCACATTTGTCATCCCAGATAAACTTTACTTTCTTCTAAGTTAGACGCGTGAGCGAGGCGGCAATCTTGGAGAAATTTTTCACGAACTTTCTGTAGTAATCGGCCAATCCCAAGAAGCTGCGGATCTCAGTCGCACTGGTAGGCCTCCCCCATTTCTGAACTGCCTCAATCTTCGCTGGATCGACTTTTACACCATCTCGGGATACAATGTGACCCAGGAATCTCACACTGGTCAACCATAACTCATACTTTGGAAACTTTGCAAAGAGCTGGTGCCGCCTAAGGGTTTCTAGAACTACCCTCAAATGTTCCTTGTGCTCGCCTCGCTCCTGGAATATACCAGAATGTTGTCAATGAATACTATAACGAATCTGTCCAAAAAAGTCCTTGAACACCCGGTACATCAGCTGCATGAACGCTGCCGAGTCATTACTAAGCCCAAAGAACATGACCAGGAAGTCAAAGTGTCCATACCGCATCCTGAAAGCAGTCTTCTGAATGTCATGATCTTTGATCCCCTACTGGTGATACCCTGATATCAGATCAATCTTTGAGAACCACTGAGCCCCCTACAATTGGGTTCTTGATCGTCACCTTATTGAGCTGTCGGTAATCAATACACATCCTCAGGGATCCATCCTTCTTTTTCATGAACAGCACTGGTGACCCCAGGGCGAGACACTTGGGTGGATGAACCCAATATCCAATAGCTCTTGCAATTGTACTTTAAGCTCCCTCAGATCAGGGGGTGCCATTCGGTATGGGGGAATTGATATTGGCTTCACTCCTAGCTGCAGCTCGATGCAGAACTCGTCTCTCGCACTAGTGGTAGTCCCGACAACTCCTCAGGGAACACATCGGGGAAATCCCTTACCACTGGGGTACTCTCTATGCTGCTGGCTGAGCCCTCGTCGGTAACATCTGCAGAAACAAAAGCCAAGAAAGACTGACATTCGTTCACCATCAGCTTACGGGCCTGAAGAGCAGAGACCACCCTGACAGAGTCTCCTCTCCCATCACCATGAAAGGTAAAGGGTGGTATTCCTAGCTTGCAAAATATGACCACCTTTGTCCTGCAATTGAGCGACGCATAATGGGCTGATAGCCAATGCATACCCAGAATCACATCCAACTCTAAGGTCAATATAGCATCAGCTCTACTTTCAGATCGTGCCCACCAATGGAGATATCATAGTCCTTGAAGATCGTCTTAGCAATAACAGTACCGCCTGTAGGTGTAGACACTGCTAAAGGTTCAACCAGCCAACTTTTGTTCTTTCCCAATCTCAATGCCAATAATTCGGATAGAAAAGAATGCGTAGCACCTGGATCAAACAGCGCATAAGCAAGCAATGTAGTAGCTAAAATGATACCTATCACCACTGCATTGGACGCCTCCGCGCCCTCGGGAGTCAATGTGAAGACGCGAGCAAGTGGCCTCCCCGGACCCGCCGTGCATTGCCGCCCTATCCCCTGAGTCTGAGTCTGCTGCGCCACTAAAGCTGTCGACATAGGAGCTCTCCCTCTAGGTGGTACTGCTGCTTGACCACCCCCCGCGTGGCAGTTCTTCCTGATGTGGCCTGGCTAGCCACACCCAAAATAGGTACTCGGTCCGTAGCAAGCTCCTCTATGCCTCCTCTCGCACTGTCTACACTCTGGCAACCTCACCTCGCTGCCCTCCTGATACAGTGGTACTCTGAGTAGTCGTCGGTGGTCCCATCCGTGTACGACCTCTGAAATTTTCCTGTCCTTGGATCTGCGGGCGTGCAATCCCGGTGTCGGCATCCTCAGACTGAGTGTGCCTATCCTCCTGACAATGTTGCCTGAACTTTTTCTGGGCTGGTCCGTCCTGCCGGTTGGTAGGTATCATGGCTTCCTTCTGCATCGCCTCGTCCACCTGCTGCACAAAGGTAGTGTCCTCGGTGTAGTGTATAAGTCTGCCAATCTGTACCCTCAGACCCTCCACGAACCGCCTCACCCGGTCCATCACAGTCACCACCAGGGATGGGTGATAATGGGACAACCGTGTGAACTCGATCTCGTACTCTAACACTGTTATAGTGCTCGTCTAGCGAAGGTGATCGAACTCTCCCGCCCACATCTCATGGACATTCCTGGGTAGGTACTTTTCGATGATAGCAGTTCGAAATTCTCCCCACATAGGGGCTGGTGCATGAGCCGCAATGCGTGCTCTCCATGCCTAGTGTCATTCCTTTGCTGGGCCTCTAAGTTGCAACCTGACTATATCTGCCATCGCCTCCGAGGAACACTCGAAAATCAAGCATAGCTCTATGCAGTCATTTAGGAATGTCATCACCTCCACTACCTGATCTGTACCTATAAATGTCAGCGGCCTCAGCTTTATAAAGTCCATGTACAACGAGCTGTGTACTATCGGCTCTCGTCGGTCCTCCTCCTTGTATCCAGACTGAACCAGCTCGACCTCCTCGATCGCTATAGGTACCACTGGTGGTACAGGTGGGGTCCACTACCGCGCTAGCTCTCGCTCCCTATAGAGCACCTCCCATTCTCTACGGAATTTGTCCTATTCCCTGCGAAGCTCCTCGGTCAGCTCTATCACCTGGGTCTGTGGTAGTACAACCCTGGGTTCTCGCACTGCCTCCTCTTGAGCCACCTGGCTAGTAGCACAACCTCTGCCTCGGTCGCGATCCCGGCCTCGACCTCGCCTGCCAGCGGAGTTACCTCCACTTCCATTCATCACAGCATCATCATATGCCTCCATTTCTGTTAATAAGAAACAAGTACTACACAATGCAACATAGGCATAAACAACTTAAATCAAAATACATACCGCCGCTGGTGCGCAGGTTCAATTATCGATCTCGTGACTAGGACATACCATATATGAACATGCTAGCAACGACCCCATACGATACCCACTATCATATTGTCGTACCCGCTCTGATACCGCAATGTCACACCCTAAATCCGGTATGATCGGCCAGGGTACGCCACATACCTTGAATCCTAACTCAACTCAAACACAATACAACCGCAATAACCTGAATAGTGAATATATATAAATTTTTAAAACAAAAGAATAGACATGGCATACTGAACCAAACCAAACCAGAGGCTAAAAAGGAATACACTGAACAAGTTCTTTAAAAGAGTTTAGATACATAATCAAACTCCTAAGATAAAGAAAATGCAAAAACAATGACACGAGTCCACATGACTCAACAACTCAAAAGAAAGAAAAAATGACTCAGGTATCCCCTCGACCACGACATGTCACGAGACCCACTGTCCTCCTGCCACCAGTCGCGCTACTGCACCTCGATACCTCTCTGATCTCGCTCAGGTGTTGAAAAACATCAGGAAATAACGGGTAAGTCCACTAGGAGATAGTGAGCAGATCAGTCCTCAATTCACCAAGTTAATCATCATGCATAAACAATAAATAGTAGTTATAAAGCATAAGTAACAATGATAAAGATACCCATTAGTAGTCATCCACTACTCTATGCATGATATAGCATCCATCAACAATATATAGATATCCACAATAATCATAGTAGGGTAAATGCAACATCTCAATCACATGCATGCTCACCGGACCCGTTGGTCCCATATAGCCACATAGGGTAGGTAGACGGTGTGGCCGCCGAACTACCACCCAGCTTAGTGCCGTCTCGTTGGGGCATCCCTCCCCTCACTGACACTAGCTCTTCTGATTTGTCTCGTTGGGGCATACGTTCCCCTCACCGGTCGGGTCTCCGGACTGTCTCTTTGGGGTATAAATCTCCCCTCACCAGTCGGACTTTCGGAATAAGGCCAACACTGTCTCTTTGGGGCATACCCTCCCCTCACTGGCGAGGCTTTCGAGAAATGCAACAAACACATCACAACATCACACACACAGGTATATAAGCATAAAAACAAGATGTACTAACAATAGGTAAATAAGGGTATGTCTAGGGCATACCTCAACCTCCACCTCCTCTTGTCATACATCACAACCACACACAAATATATATATATATATATATATATATATATATATATATATATATATGTGTGTATGGAAATAGTGCTCACAAATCATGATTTCACAACGTAAATATATAATTATGAAATAGGATATAGCACGTCCAATCGTCGTAAGAAAAAGAAACATGTACAACATGAAAACAATGCAACATTGCTTAACTACCCTACGCAGTTTAAACCCGACCTAGCAACCCTAGCCGTGTACCTAGGGCCGGCCTACCTCCTCTACCGAAGTGCCCTAGGGGCAAAGAGGGTTCGGCCCCCTTGGGTTCCCTAAGGGTCGGCCCACCCGAGTGTCGTCCTAGGGTTCTAGTTGTTGGCTTAAGGGTCTCTCTCAAGCTTCAATCTTTATTTTGATGATAAAAAACATGTATTTAATCTATATGTGAAGTTTTGAGTTCAGGTTGAGGTTACTATAAGCATGCGAGGTTCGTTCAAACGAAACGAAAGAAAAGATTATCAAAGAAACGAAAGAAGAAAACGTCAAAGAAAGGCACGGGTTTAGATCAAGTAGAAATCATGTAATATACCCTTAGGACGATTTTATCCCAAGCTAAATTGTAAAGTTAACTAAGTTGAAACTTGGTAACTAAACCCATAAAAAAGCATGAAAAAAATTCAAAGTAAAAATCAGCCTCAGCCTGAGTTCGGTCGACCGATCGGTCGATCGAACAAGGCAGAATTTTAGCAGTAGCCTATTCGGTCGATTGGTCGGTCGACCAAGTGATGCCAAAAAATGGCAGTAGCCATTCGGTCGACCTGTCGGTCCACCGAAGTTGGTGAAGAAATCGCGGAAGGCTACGTCGGTCGACCGACCGAAGCAAAAATTTGGCAGAAGGCGCGTCGGTTGACCGATCGATCGACCGAATTGCAAATCAAAGATCGCGCGTCTAGGCTTCACTGCATTGGTCGATTGGATTGAAAATTGCAGGTTGCGCCTCGGGCTTCATTGCATCGGTCGATCGGATCTAGGATTGAGGAAGCTGTGACTCATTCGGTCGATCCATTGGTTGATCGAACAATGCAAGAAATACATAGAAAGCCAGCCGTCGCTGGGCGGTCGATCGGTCGATCGACCGAGAAGCGGTCGAACGGTGAAAATGGCTAGTTTTCCGCCTGTTGAACGGTCTGTTCGACTGAGGGGTTATAAATACCCCTCACCTAACTTCTTTTAACCTCCTTAGAAAATTAATTGAGCATTAAAGAAGTAATTTGAGCCTTCAAAGAGATTGATTTGCTGCGACCTACTCGTCCGTCAACATCTTTCAAAAAGCGCCCGTTTTCCTCAACTATGCTACAACTCAAGTTCATCTTCTGGCAAGTTGGAGGCTTGAAGGCTTGGGAAAAGAGCAGTGGTTCCTTCTTATAATTCTTAAGCTCTTTTTATTGTATTTGAAGATTTATTTCAAACTTGGTTTTCATCTGTAATAGCCTGCTAGGTGTGCTAGAGAAACACTTATGGTAGACTTTGTAGATTTGTGTTTTGCCTAAGTGAATAGGTTTGAGAGGTTCTCAAAGAGTTGAGAAGAGTGTCCTCAATTGTATTCAAAGGGAAATACAAGCTCTATAAAGTAGTGATTAGAAATCCTTGGTGAGGAGCCAAGGTAGTGGAGTAAGCAATTGGCTGAACCACTATAATTGATCGTGTTTGCATTGCTTTCAATATTTGCTCATTATTATTCTTGATATTTGATCACATCTATTGTTAAGATACATTTGCATTTGATTAAAGTTAAATTGAGTAAAAAAAAATTTGTGTAAATTAAAAAGGGGACAGACACTATTCAACCCCCCTTCTAGTGTCGAATTTCATATAACGTACACTAGTGTCTCTAGGTGTCTCTAGGGTCCTTGATTTTCTATTTGTATGTATCTACAATTACCTAATGTGTAGAAGTAATTCAAGGTACCCTAAAGTATGTTACTTAGGTGTAAAAATCATATTTTTATTTTCCTAAAATCTGTTCCGAGGTGGCCGGCCACCCTAGGGCTCCTAAAGAGCCCTAAAAGGGGGCGGCACACCCTAAACCCTACCCTAAAACTATCTCCTTCAACAAGATACAAATCAAGATGCAAGAATCTTTAACAACCACCCTCAAGATTCAAGAATTCCACAAGAAAACTCAAAGATGAAGGGATGGCACAGCAAGAAGAGGGGTGGCGATTCGCCCAAAGTTCGATCCGAGGACAACACGACAACGACGACAAGAAAACCGTAAAGTCGAATCTCCAATCTGATACGAGAAAAACAAGCAAAAAATCATCGAAAACCCCGTGACATAGGGGTGGTGTCAAGATTCAAGAAATCGGGGAAAGATGGCTAAATCCACTCACCTCTTTGGAGAAAACGGAAAGGAAGAAGACGCGTAGGATCTTCCTTTAATCGACGTCGATGTACTCGCGGATTCTAGCTCCGAATCGGATCCTCCTCTTCTCGATGGTGCCTCTGTTATAACCAGAAGTTTGATTAAATTTATTATAGTTTTATTTTAGCAGAAGAATGTGGACTTAAGCTAAAAGCAGGTTAATGGAATTCTTCGGGATAAAATCATGTAAGTTCTTGAAGTAGAAAAATTTTGAGAAATTTTTATAATTAGATTTTCTGCATTTTGGCATGTTATAGTGATAGTTGACTTCAAGACAAGTCCAACGGTTCGATCGGATTTCGAATCGAAGTTAAATTGGATTTTTAGCGGGTTGGTTAAGTTGAGTTAAGTGGGGTGTAAAAGGGTAATTTGGGACTCAAAATTGAACCCCAAATTTAATACCCAGTTGTGCGACTAGGGGTGTCGCACAACACGCTAGCAGAGGGAAGCGTTTGGAGGAGGAGCGGGCGGACTTGGCCAGGATCTTTAGAGTTTCGTCGGAGACGATCGTCGGAGATCCCAATCATCCTTCTTCCCTTTCCATTTCCTTAATTAGGTGAGTGGTTTAATCTTCTTCTCCCTTGTTTTTTACCCAAGCCGCCCCTCCCGTGTTCAGCCGAGATTAGGAGAAGAAATCTCTAGGTTTTGATCAAATCTTGGTTGTAAATCTAACATGGAATCATTCTTGTTAATGTATAAATTGATATGTGATGATGGTTCTTGTTAATGTTTATGATTAGAAGAAGATCCTTGTAGCGCCCCATGTCATAAAAATCCCTTGTTCTGCCGTGGATGAAGAGTCCCTAGATTGGAAGACTAGGATGAAGATGCAATTTAATTGATAAGTTGCTGTGATGCAAATTCATACACTATCTATTGGTTTTCTCTTGACTTCCATCAATTTCTTTTCATGTTATTAGGTGGCTGTTACAAGAGGATCTAAGTTCCTCCCTTTTATTCTCCTCAGTGGCCGGCTGCCAAAGGGGATCAATTTCCCTTTTATTTTCTTTGTCAATGACTTGTTTTAAGTGATTGTTTCATGCATTATAAATTGATACCTTGTAGTAAAGTTTCTTGGAAATTACCTTGATAGTATGTTGATGTTTATATATACTCACCTTGAATTGATGTTCATACTAATTACCTAGGTTCATTATAGGCTTCATTTAAAGTAGAACAATAACAATAAGATAGGGTAGAAAGACCTCACACATAGACTCACCTATACATCCTTAAAACAGTGAACATGGTAGAAATAATGAACATGGTAGAACCAGTGAACATAGTAGAAAGCAGTGAACATAGTAGGCAAAGCAGTTAACATAGTAGGCAAAACAGTGAATATGATTGGCAAAATTGTGAACACAGTTGCACTTAGGGTTGAGGCCAGTCCTATCAGAAAGAGGGCATGAGAACAATTGACTAGCTACATGTATAAACTCATTAATACATTCTTACTGCATCCTTTCTATTGATCATTATATATCTAGATTTAAATAAAACGTATGTTAGTTGTCTTGTATGGTAGACTCATGGATGAATAGTGGGTTATATATTATTTGGAATGGATTTTGTGATAAGATTCTTGGGCCGGTGTATGGCTGTGGATTGGCTATGCGCATGCAAGCTGTGTGCATATGGAGGACCGTAGGAGTCCCAAAGCTTTTATTGAATTTCATCAAATGTTATGTCATTTAGTTTTGATTTATTATTGCTTATTGTATGGACATTGGTTCTGCTTGTGATTGTGGATCGGGAAGCTCGTCAGCCGCCACACGATCGACTCGGGTGGCAAGAGAGAGATGTACGTTGAGACAGAGGTGATCAGCACCCGACTCATAGGACCGACGGGTCCTTGGATTATTGGACCGATGGGTCCCTAGATATTGGACCGACGGGTCCCTGGACCGGGAAGCTCGTTAATACTGCCACACTGACGATCGACCCGGGTGGCTTGCTTGGAAAAAATGAATGTGCTAGGATGTTTACCTTATTTGAATGTTGGTTATGCACTTTATGCTTATTCTTTACATGGTTGGAATGGTTTTATGCATTAGTATTTGCATTCCATTTGTGTTTGCATTGATGTTGATTTGTGCTTAATTGTTTATTATTGCTTCCGCATTTAAATCGCATAATTAAAATTCGCCTAATTAATCAAGAAAATGATTAAATTAGAATTTAGGTTAATCGAATTAGTAAACACACTATTCACCCCCCCTCTAATGTCGCCATTTCGCCTTCAATTGGTATCAGAGCTGGTTCGTAGCTTGAGATTTCACCATCTCTTCTACACCGTATCTCGATCCTAAAATGGCACTACATAGTAGAGCGTTTTCACCTCCTAGGTTCGATGAGTCTAACTTTGGTCTTTGGAAGAGTAGAATGCATACTTTTCTGAAGACTCAAGGTATAGGTGTGTTTAACATGGTAAAAATAAAATACATTGAACCTAGAGAAAATATGGATTCATGGACCCAAGAACAAATTAATATGTTTGAGTTAAATGCAAAAGCTACAAATTGCTTATTTTGTTCGCACTTAAAAAAATCATGCATTGTACTTCTGCATATGTTATTTGGAATACCCTGAATATACTTTATGATTATGTTAAAACTGAATAACTCATTACCCTAAATGAAGGAGACAATGACAATTGTCACGCTCCTATATCTAATGAAGTTCTTGAAGCTTTTAGTGTTTCTAGCTAAAGAAGTACAAAAAGCTGAAAGAGAAAGGTGGTATGCCACCTATGCAATGAGAAAGGGCACGTGAAAAAGAATTGCCCTAGCATGAAGAACAAGGCAAAGAAGAGGTCGAATGTTTCCACATCATCATCCAATTCAAACAAAATGTCCTCTTGCAATGACTATGAAGCTACCTCAAAGACTTGCCCCATGAATGATAATGATGAGGTACTCTCCTCCCCTTCTAGTCATGTTAATAATAATGATAGTATTAACTCATCTAGTTCTCATAATTTTGATGATTTAATGGATGAGTATAAAATCATATATGTCTTGCTCTTGAAAAAGGATTAAAAAAATAAAAGGATTAAGAATGAGAATTCTAGACGCAGTTCACTTGTGCACACTCTAGAATTAGAAAATAAAAAATTAAAATCTAGCTCACTTGATCCATGCCATGATAACTTAGAATCCGAGCTTAATGCCTTGAAGTATAAAAATGATAATTTGAAAAATGAAAATAGCATGTTGAAAACCCAATTGCATGCAATTCAAAAATCTATGAATGATTTGAAAAGTGAAGTCATTTCCTTGAGTAAGAAAGTAAATGAATTTAAGAATGTCTCATCTCCTAAGAACAATAGAACAAAAAATACTTATTTAAAGAATGCTCATGTCCATCAATTCTCTCATGTCAAACTTTCCAACATTCAGCCTTATGTCTATAATGAAAAGAAGAAATTTAATGGACATTATTTTTGTTGCGGTGTATATGGGCATGCTATATATGATTGTGCATTCAAGATGAACCCAAGTGGAGTTAAAACACTTTGGATAGCTAAGCCCTCTAACACTCAAGGACCCAAAGCCATTTGGGTACCAAAAGTCCCATGCTCTTATGTAGGGGGAGCAACCATACAAGGGTAAAGGAAGATGGAGAATTGAAGTTGACCATCGACATCAATGAAGAATTCATCATTGGTTGCAACTTCAAGTCATGAAGATGCCATAGGTATGAAAATTGGCATCTAGGTATCTTTGGTATCATCTCCTATAATCACTTGCTTAAATCATAGTTGGAGTTTTGATACATACTTAATGTTAGTAGATGTTTCATTCTTGATAAATCTTATTAAAATTATTTTTGATTTTGATTTCTCGGTCTCTTCGAAGACCTGTGTAGCCTGTAATGGGCTCATGCGACCTTGCGGTTTTAAATCGTAGGCTCATTGTGGCCTTTTGGTTTTCAACCAATAGGAAGGGTTTGAGATCATGTTTTCATTAATATTGTATTTATGATCTCTTAAATATTCGTTTTGGATTAATGTCAACATATTTTGAAACGGATTTTAAACTATTTAGCAAAGTAAATTTCAAAGTCAATATTTGATTTTCTCTTTGCTATCTAGTACGATAACTTGTTAGTAGTTACATTTCCATTATGTTACTAATGAATATTGCTTGCAAGTTATCAAAAATGTGATGAAAAGTTAGTATAGCCAAATTGAAAAGAAAATGAAAAATTTGTAAAATTCTCAAGGGTGAGGTATGAGTTCAAATTTTGCAAAAATATTTGTATAATAATTGATTATTCATGATTAATGAAGTCTCTATGCTCATAATTGCTTTCACTTGATAAATATATGAAAATTCATGAGTAAGTTAATATTTAATAACTTAGGCAATTTCATATATTGATTGGATAGAATTTGCTCTAGGTTAGAATCTTTATTAGAGAACTCATTTTCTATAGTTGGCAAACATGTCTTGAATGCATATATCACATGAGTCTAGGTTGTTACACTTAGTATCACATGAAGACTCATAACTAAATGAACAATGTGATCACTAGATTAGTTCATGAGACTCAAATTGGAAATAATTGACCTAAGTCAACAATTTGACTTAGAAATCTCCTTTTGGGTTTAAATTTTCACAAACATGTTTGAATTCACTCATGTTAGATGTCCAAGTGTCTAAGTTAGAGAAAACATGAGTAGATAGCCAAGTTTGATTCTTAGCACTTTCATGGTTTCAAGCATATTTTGATTAAAATCGTGCTAAGCTCATAACTTGACTAAACGATATTAATTTCACTCAAAACTTAATAAACAAGTGTTAAATGATCATATCTTGATATCTAGGAAATTTGAGCAAAATATGAAATCGGTGGATAAACAACTCATATTTACAAAAATGCCACTGATCTTGTAGAATTTTTAGAAAATTGTAGGAATATCTTTTTGAGTGATTCTTGATTTTTTGGAACCCTCATAGGGTCTAATTTGTGTAAAAATAATTTCACAAAATTTGGATGATCACACCCTCTCGAAAAATAATTTTTGTTAAGGGGTAAAAACCATGGCAGATCTAGTGGTCGATAGGAATTCGACCGCCCGATCGACCGGCGGGCGAATAATCGCCTAGATCGCCCGGTTTCTCGCCTAGATCAAATCCTAGCCATTCAATCCATTTATTTCAGCCCGAAACTAGGGCTTCCTTGCCCATTCGACCGGCTGCCCCATCCTAAGTCCTCTCTTTTCTTCTTCTAGGGTTCTACCTCCTCTCCAAGACTCCCTTTCAAGGTAAAAATCTTTCCTTGTCCATCACTCATGAAATTATAGTCAAAAACATGATTTTTCTCATCTTTTACTCTCAATGTACCTTGTTTCATACACAAAAATATGATTCATGCTCATCTTACATGAATGATAACTTTTGTTTAGCATGTTCTCTCCAAAAACAAGTCTTCTTTCAACAAAAATCAAATATTTCATGCCTTCTTCAAACGATTCATCATTTGCTCTTTGATAAAATTTTATTTTGATCCGCCCGACCTAGGCGATAGGGGCATATCCGCCCGACCATCATCATACTATGATGATAGTATGAGTAGTTTTTTGTAATTGTCAATATAATCTAATGATATGACTAGATCCGAACACTCTTTTCTACTTTATATGTTCTAATTCCATAGAATTTTTGATTTGATGGTTCATGAATGAACCATCCTATACTATTTTATATAGCGTTTATATAGCGAAAGGGGGTATAGGATTCCATCAGTTCAGGCAGTGGTCCGACAGAACAGAAAAGGGGGTAAAACACCACTTAATTTCTTCAATTTGAACTCGTTAGTCAAGAATTTTCTTGTTTGCTTTCATGAGTGTTTTCTCAAATTTAAACATATGTCTTCTTAAAAGAATCTTATTTTGGTCAAAAACAAAAATGCTTTCTATTTTTCTCTAGTCAAAGCATTTTATTTTGATCTCTTTATTTGTGGATCGTCTTGTCTAATCATCTTTTATTTTATTTATTTTGTTTACATTCATCTTGAGATTTAATGAGGATTTTTTTTTTATGGATTCATGTCAATCTTCAAAACATTTTTAGTTTTCTTTCACTTGAGCTAAGAGCATGCATCTTTCATTTAAAAATAATTATCTAAATCATTTTCAAAATTGTCTTGCAGCATGACACCTAAAACCAAACTCTCATCCTTACATGATAATCTTCTGACCCAATTAGGAAAGAAACAAGCCTCTAAGTTTGTAGAAAGAGCCATCCTGCAAACACAGCCTGTTATTGTAGATGACTTAGAACGATTTGATATCCGAGGGAAACTTGCTAGCATGGGATGGGTAGAGTTCTTAGGAAAACAGGTACCGGTATGCCCCATCCTAGTGAAAGTCTTCTTCTCTAACCTAGTAATAGAAAAGGCAAGACTTGATGATGACTTAGTTCTACGATCTGAAATTTTAGGAAAATCCATAGTCATAACCAAATCCCTCATTAGAGATGCTTTTGGGTTCCCTCTATTAGGAGCACGAATTTATAACCCACCATTTTCATGAGGAGCATTCTCCTCATGAAATTGTATCTGCTATATGCCCTGAAGATTATGAGGGAGTGATCCATACCCAAAGCATCAAGCTTTCACCCATTGCTAGGATTGTGCACCTCATCATTGCACATAATATTCTTCCTAGAGTAGGACACTACGATGAGGTCACCACCATGAGTTCTAGGGTATTTTTTTGTGCCATGTCTAGTATCCCTATAGATGTCCCTGACCTCATGCTTAGATATATAGCTGAAGTCCATTCCTCCAAAAAAACAAGCCTTACCATATGCCTCAATGATCTCTCATTTCATATATGAGGGTGGGGTTAATAGATCTAGGTCTGAGATAGAGCCTATTCCTAAACCCATAGATTCTTCCTCCCTTAGCCGCATGAAGATTCTTGAACATCACCGCGGCAAAAGAACTCGAGGAGATCCTATGGAACAGGCTGAGGATGAGATAGAGATGGAGGAAGGTGAAGCTGCTGGAGGATCATCATCCGGCCCCGCTCGTGCGAGTCAAAGCGATCTGGAGCATCGCTTTGCCCAATTTCAGATTAATCAGATGGAATGGAACAGAACATCATCAGCTCACATGCAAGCGATCGACTGTCAGATGGACAAGTTTGGGACCATGATCGGTGAACATGGTCGTTGCATCGACCAGTATGGTCAACGTGTTGACCAGTATGGTCAACGTGTTGACCAGTATGGTCAACGTATTGACCAGTATGGTCAGCAAATAGATGAGTACGATAGTTGAGTTGATGAAATATATGGGAGAGTGGATGAGATGTGGCAGTATTATCAGTCACATCTACCACCTCATCCACCACCTGAGGACGAATAATCCTCCTTGATGTATTGATATATTGACATTAGTGATGACTGATGTATTAGATGTATTGGTATTCTTCATCCTATGAACATGTCTTTGATTAACTATGTGATGTATTGACACTTTCATCTTTATGAACATGTGTTTAGTTAACCTTGTGTTGATCAGTAATGTTCATCTTTGCTATGCTTGCTATATTTGTTTTTTTTTATGGATGACAAAAGGGGGAGAGTACATGGATATATGCTTATCAATAGGGGGAGTAAATATATTGATAAGGGAAGTAGTAAAATCATGACAAAGTATCACACAAAATGATAAAAGAGAATTTAGAAGATACATGCATATAGATAGAGGGAGCTTAAATTGATTAACATTGCTTTATTTCCTTAATTCTTTCTTGTATTTTAATATTAATTGTCATTGGTTTGTCATCATAAAAAAGGGGGAGATTGTTAGCCGAAGGACTCTTCCTTCATGCTATATTTCCTCATAATTATTTTGATGATAACAAACCCATTTAACAAGTGTTTAAGCATGAAAATTTTAGGATCGATGAAAGATTCGTCAAGTCTATCGTATCTTAATCAATCCTCAAAACAAGTCAACGTGTGCATCAAAAATGTGTTAGGTAGCATGGACAATCCTTCAATCATAAAGCACGTTGAAGAACGAAGCCGAAAATCGAGCGCAAAATAAAAAATCCAAGCTAGAAAAATTTCCAGCTCTATTTCAGTCGACCGACCAATCGATCGAATGGAGTAAAAGCATTGGCAGCAGCCAATTCGGTCGACCAATAGATCGACCGAATGTCGCCAAAAAATGGGAGTAGCCATTCGGTCGACCGAAGTTGGTGAAATCATATGGCTATCGCTGCGTAGGTCGATCGGTCGGTCGATCGACTGATGCCAAAAATTGGCAGAAAGTTCATCGATCGATCGTCTAGTCGACCGGATGACTTAGCACGAGCGGCTTCACAGAGTCGGTCAACCAATTGGTCGATCGCGCTAAATCTCACGATAATCGGTCGACCCGTCGATCGACCAAATGATTATAGAAGCTGGCTTCGGTTGACCGACTGGTCGACTAGGTATGAAGTAGTCGTTTCTCCGTCGAGCGATCGACCCGTCGATCGACTGATCAGAGGAAACATTACAGTGAGCTAGTGGTCGAATGGTCGATCGACCGATGCTTCGACCGGACCATCGATCGAGCGTTTGTAACGATCGAAAATAATCTCGTTGACGTCCTGTTTCAGCCAGACATATGTATAATCCCTTCTAATCTTTTTACTAAATTTTTTCTCCCTCATATCTTTGATGATAAAAGGTTCAAAAGAGTGATCAAATTGCATCTTCCAAATCTTCAAAGCGCCAAGTGTTCGTCTGCTAAGTCTTGATCACTTGCTGCCAAAAGTGTTATACTTCAAAGGGTTGATCAAGCTGATTAGGCGCGTGAAGAAGAGGCGTCCAATAGTGATAAGAATTTAATTTCTCTTCTTGTAATAAGCTTTTATTTATTCTATCTTTCAACTCTTGTATTTGCGTTTGTAGAAGACCAGGTGGGTCTTCTGTGTGGAAAGTGGTTTCCTTGTTGTGAAGGAGTAAAGCCACCTGTGTAAACTAAGTTTTATTTGGATTAGTTAAGTTGTCCCTTAGGGTAGATGTGAAAGAGTGCTCGCGATAAGAAGGCGGAGACTTCCGGGTGTGGAAGTGCCTTAGGTCGAGAGTGTGACTCTTCGAGTCAAAATCCTCGTTGTAAGGGAGACTCAAATTAATCTAGTAAAATTAGTTTGAAAATCCTAAGCGGGGTGCTTAGGTAGTGGAGTAGGCATTGGGACCAAACCACTATATACCACTTCTGTTTGCATTGATCTTGATTTGTGCTTAATTGTTTATTATTGTTTTCGCATTTAAATCGCATAATTGAAATTCGCCTAATTAATCAAGAAAACGATTAAATTGGAATTTAGACTAATCGAATTAATAAACACACTATTCACCCCCTCCAGTGTTGTCATTTTGCCTTCACCAAGTACTATCCGAATAAAATCCGGACTATACCAAGTACGACTCGAATTGCCAAAGGGATAACTTGGCCCGGCACAAGGCTCGCCCCTTCTCGATCAAGCCAGACTTAGACTAGTCCACTAGCGCAGCGCCTGCACTAAGCTAGGCTAGGCCTGCCACAGTATCAGCCTAGCGCTCGGTAAGGCCTAGTGTACCACTAGCGGCCTGCAGTCCTACCGTAGTACAGCCCTTGCCGAGCTCGGCACGCGAAATAATTTTGTGCGGCAGGACAAAAATTTAATTTCAACATTAGATCGAATCGGAGCAGATCGTTGGTCCACTGTATTCTTAGCGTATACATATCTTTTAATTTTTCTAAATTGTTTGACGACTCAAATTTAGGCTCCATGATCAGTTTATAGGATTGGAGTATCGGACGCCTAAAATACTCGAAATATTGTAATTAAACAATTTATCCACCTACAAGTATACTTATGTCCACGTGTAAGAGGCTAGAGGTGCCTTAAAACATTAACCTGATTTCGAATATAGAATTAGCAATTTAGTTTTATATTTATAAAAGGGAAAAATAACTAGTTAGTTTAATGTTAAGGAAGGAAAAAAAATATTTTAAATGGATTTTAATTGAATTCCAATTTTCAAATTATTTTACAAATACAAATTTTCTTTTACTTGTTAAAGATATTCAAGTTAGCTAACTAATTATTTCTATATATGGTTTGCTTATAACTGAATTGAATTAAATTTTGAAATACCAACTAATTAATTAATAAATAATAATTATATTATTAAATAATTAGATAATAAAGATTATCAATAATAACATAATATCAATGTAAATTTTTAATTAGCTGTCATATTCCTCTGCCATGAGAACAAAAAACTTTTCGATCCAAATGAATCCTAACTTTTTTATATTCTACCAAGGATTTAAATAAATTTATTTATATCATACGGATCGATTCAGTATGGCATTTTACAATCAATCTCAAAGCCTCTTTACTTCTCTGGTCAGAGAAAGGGGTAGAGAGCAAGAGACAAGTCTAAAGAAACAGGGGAGGAGTAGCAATGTAATGCACGTTGAGCTCAGATGATGATATTTACCTTTCAGGTTCTATTTAAATATGAACTGATATCAGAACCTTCACCAAAAAGCATTCGAAATTGTAGATAAACCAACATATATTAACAGACAAACCTTTTGATCATTACAGAGATCTAAAATTACTAGCTAGCTAGTGCAAGATCAACACAGGTTCGCAGGACTCGACAAAGCACAACATTTGACTCAGAGATTACAAGTACACAGACGCCGACCATATTTATTTGATACCACTTATCAATCAGACAACAAGTATGCATTGATGATCGATTAGTTAAGCTCAGCCGGAGATTTCGATGGACTTCACCTCCGGCTTCTTCACTTCTTCCTTAGGCACAGTCACAGTAAGCACGCCATTCTCCATGGTGGCCTTCACCTGATCCACTTTAGCGTTCTCCGGCAGCCGGAACCTCCGCAGGAACTTGCCGCTGCTCCGCTCCACCCGGTGCCACTTATCGTTCTTCTCCTCACTCTCCTTGCTGCGCTCGCCGCTGATCTGTAGAACACGGCCCTCCTCCACCTCCACCTTCACCTCCTCCTTCTTCACCCCGGGGAGGTCCGCCTTGAAGACGTGGGCCTCCGGCGTCTCCTTCCAATCGATGCGGGTGTTGGCGAAGGCTGAGGTATCGCTGACGAAGTTGGGGCAGCTCTCGGAGAGGGAGCGGAATGCGTCGAAGGGGAAGCCTTGGAAGGGATCCCACATGTCAAGGGAGAAGGGGTCGAAAACGTTGCTGTGCCTCACGAGCGACATGGCTGGGAAATTAAAAGCTTTAACTAGAAGAAATTGGAAGACTGAGAGCAGGGAATATATATGATTTCTACTTGTTATTGGCGAATTGAAGGGAGTAAGGGATGATGATGAATATTTATAGGGTCCGGTAGATGGAGCTTGAAGTCTCCAGACTCTGCTGCATAAGTCTCGTTGCTTCTTCTGACGATTTCTGGAAAACTCGGTGTTGGAAGTCTGGGTGGGTCGGAATGGTGCGCGATGCACTTACTCTATTTACACATACCCTTACGCAAATACGGGTCCATATCTCATTTCGTGTTTGGATTCTAACTGGCTGATAAACAGAATATGCTCAAGTCAATCTGGTAGACTGTCAAAGCTTTGACAAAACTAATAGAAGCTTCCCCTCACTCCTTTCTCGATGCCACTAACAGTAATAGTGTGTTCTCCGTTCCTTACCTCAGCTGCAATGAAGATAACATGCAATCAATGTATTGCTTTAAAGTTTGTATTTATATGCTTAACGTGTCGCATCAGCATAATGAAGTAATTTTTTCTAAGAAATATGAGGAGGATATCAATTATCAACGTGGTAACATTTAAAAGTTTTCAGGCACATATTTAAAGTATTATTTAGTTTAAGTACTTATTTAGTATTAGAAAAATATGTTTTGTAGAGAATACTGAGCTGGAGTACGAAGGATATTGAACTGTTATAGAAGAACTACAATCGAGTACTCGAGGTTGAAGAACACAAGACAAGGACAATTACTATTTTGCCCTCGTGAATAAATGTGTTTTGTATTAGTTTTTATGTCTAGTTTTGTCTTCTCATTTTAATTCAAATAATGATGATTGCGGGTAGCTTATTGGATTTGGATGTACTAGTTGTAACCCGATATCTACCCGCATTGGCATGTATAAATGTAAAGTCAGTTGACTGAGTCAACTAAGACTTCAGATTTTTCAAATACATTTTATTCCTTTTTCGTTTTCCCCTCTTTCGCGCCTGAGCTCTGGTTGTCGACCTTCATCAACAATCCAGGCAATCAGTTTAACATGGTATCCAAGCGGGCTGTTAATCTTCAGTAAACTTGATCGTTGAACAAACTCTCTAGATTGGAGACATTGATTTCATCTAAATGGCACGGAATCGCAAATCGGCGGCAGCTAGCAGATCCGCAATCGGAGAATCGCAATTTCGACCAGAAAGTGGGTCAATCACTGGAGAAAAAGATATAGAGGATGATCCATATGTTCTAGAGGGAAATGACAATCCAGGTATGAGTTTAGTTTCGGTACAATTGATTGGCCATGAAAATTACCTCACTTGGAAGCGATCTATGGTTATGTCTTTATCCGCCAAGAAAAAAATTGGGTTCATCAACGGAACCCTAGCTGCGCCGAAAGAGGGCACACACAGACACAAACAATGGATCCGCTGTGATGATATGGTTAAGTCTTGGATAGTACAATTTATCGCGCCAAGCCTCAGGTCCAGTGTCATCTACGCTGAAACAACCACTGGGATGTGGTGAGATCTCGAAGATAGGTTCGGAAGGGGAAACGAACCAAGGATCTTCGACATTGAAGCACACATCTAAAAGACTAAACAAGCAGGCTTGTAAATATCTTCATATTACACTAAGTTGAAAGCCTTGTGGGATGAGATAGATGCGTTGAGTGCAGGCCCAGGCGGATGTAATTGTCAACCTGGCAAGGAGAGCAGCCGAAGGAGAAGACTTCGGCAATTCTTGATGGGTCTGAGTGATGTGTATGTAGGAATAAGAAGCCAGATTCTGATTATGAACCCAATTCCCGAAATAAATCAAGCATATGCAATGCTTGAGCAGGAAGAGTTGCAAAGGCAATCAGGGGTTAACCAAAATGCATCAATGGACAGTGTGGCACTTAGCAGTGTGAATCAAAATTCTAGTGGAGGAAGCTACAAAGCTAAGTATAAGCTGCTGGGACCAAATAGCAAATTGTACTGTGACTATTGCCAAAGAGCTGGCCACTCGAGGGAGAATTGCTATAGGTTGAACGGCTATCCACCTGGTCACAAGCTTTATAAGGGAAAGCAAAGATTTACTGAACCAGTTAACAGACCAGTAAACCAAGTTCAAACAACAAAAGCAGCTGATGTTATGAAGATGAAACTCAGCCAAGAGTTCAAGATTAGAGACCTAGGGAAGCTAACATACTTCCTAGGGCTTGAGGTTCAAAGAACACAAGCTGGCATATATCTGAACCAAAGGAAGTATGTTATAGACATGCTAAAAGGGCTAGGCATGGAAAAATGCAAGCCATCTAGTACACCAATGTTATATAATAAGAAGAAGAAAATGAAAAGTACAGAAATTGATGAAGAGTTCAGTGATGTTGAGGCTTACAGAAGGCTAGTAGGCAAATTACTTTATGTAACAATGACTAGACCTGATATCATGTATGCAGTCCACTTCTTAAGTCAATTCTCAAATTCATCAATTAAAGCTATCTAATTACAAGGCAGCCATGAAGATCTTGAGGTACTTGAAAGGAGCACCCGAACTTGGCCTATTTTACCCACCCACATCAAATTGTCACCTACAACATACAGTGATGCTAATTGGGGAGGGTGTGAGAACACCAGGAAATCTGTCACATGCTATCTTGTAAAGTTTGGTGAAGCTTCAATTGCCTGGAAGTGAAAAAAGCATATTACTGTAAGCTGTTCTAGCACTGAGAAAGAACTCAGAGCCATGTCAAGTGCCACTGCAGAGGTACTTTGGGTAAGCAGATTATTGACTGAGTTAGGAGTCGAGGTGATGAATCCGACTCCCATTTATTGCGACAATCAAAGCGCAATGCATATTACAGCTAACCCCGTATTTCACGAGCGTACAAAGCACCTTGAAATTGACTGTTACTTTGTACGCGAGAAGTTCCTGCAAGGCTTAGTAGAACCTCTTTACATTCAAGGAAAACAGCAACCAGCTGATATATTCACCAAGCCTTTAGCACCTCAACATCATGTTCACAACATGGCCAAGTTGGGAATGAGTATCCCTTACTCACTCCCAACTTGAGGGGGGAGTGTTGAGAATACTGAGCTGGAGTATGGAGAATACTGAGCTGCTATAGAAGAGCTGCAGTCGAGTACTCAAGGTTGAAGAAGATAGGACAAGGGCAATTACTATTTTGCCCTCATGAATAAATGCGTTTTGTATTAGTTTTTATGTCTAGTTTTGTCTTCTCATTTTGATTCAAATAATGATGGTTGCTGGTAGCTTATTGGATTTGGATGTATTAGTTGTAACCCGATATATACCCGTACTAGCATGTATAAATGTAAACTCAGTTGACTGAGTCAACTAAGACTTTAGATTTTTCAAATACATTTTATTCCTTTTTCGTTTTCCCCTCTTTCGCGCATGAGCTCTAGTTGTCGACCTTCATCAACAATCCAGGCAATCAGTTCAACATGTTTATATATCTCCTATATAATTTATTAAAAGTTTGATTAGGATGAGAAAATATGGATTTTCAATGTTGGATTAACCGTACTCATTTAGTTTTATGGAAACTTGCGCCGATTTTCCAAATTCTCGCGCCACCAACATGTTGATCGATTTGAAATTAGCACTAGCAGCAACATGCTGCTAACGACGTAAATAAAAAACAAGCACTTATGTGTGTCAAGCGCCAGTATTTACATTTTTTTTCTTGTTTTGATCCAATGGACATTTTGTTTTAATTTCCGTTGTTTAGAAGTTGGGATTTGTTCTTAGAACATTACTTCGCCTCTAGTTTTTTCTTATGAGTTGCCTTTGATATATGATATATTCTGACGTTATGTTGAGAATTAACCTATCAACGTGCAAAAAAATTAAACTAGATACTCCAAAAGAATTCCATGAATTCTCATTCCAATACATGATTAAGCATCCAACGACTAGTTACCAATTCATTATTGAAAATAACGTCATATCAGTAACAAGAATTTTGTGACGGCTAAAACTTATCACAAATTGTGATGAATTCGTATGTGATGGCGTGAAATGAACATTTTTCTTTCCAAAACAGCGATAGACTTATGATGTCAAATCCGACACTGGACAATTTTCATCACAGAATTTGTGATCAATTTGGTTTAGATTTTTTTAATAAATAGCATCGGTGATAAAATAGTGGTCGATTAAATAAATAGCTTAGAATTTTTAATAAATAGCATCTGTTTTTCTTGTAGTGTTTGTGCAGGTAGTTGGTCCCTTAAATATATCTCCAGTATTTATCTATTTAATCTACATATAAATTTTTATAGTCAATTGAAAATTTTGAATTTTTGAGAAATTCTACTATCACATGACGACGAAGAAACAACACTATTCGAAGCATAAGAAAAAGCATACCACTGGACGAGGAGTATCATCACCCATGTAGTCCAACATAAAGTCCTACAAATCATGTTGGCTCCATTTTTTTCAAGGAAATAATACTTGTATTTTTTAAAAAAACTTGAAAAGTACAAGTACGGGAGAGCTAGATTAAAGGGGGACCGAGGGGGAGAGAGAGGAAATTAATCAATACAGAGTTTTGACAAATTCGCTCCCTCAATTGCTAACTCGATTAGAGTTTTTACTTCTCCTTCAAAACAACGAAGATTACACTCGTGCCAAATCTTCAAATACCAAATTATTATGAGTCGGTACTTGGTCATCTGTTTCTTTTTTGGGGTGGCATGGTCGATGTTGTTGGCCTAAAGTTTTCAACCTTGGTCACCATCTTGATTTTGATGATAACAAACTTATTCTAATGGGTTTATCAAGTGTTTGATCTCAGGTTAGCCGATCGATACACGCACGGAGTTCGTTGAAAATCACGAAGAAATCGCAAAAATTCAAGTGTCGGCGGCTTAGGGGGCTATCGAGTCGGAAGTTAGGTTTAGGCTTATAATTTGTTATAAAATACTTCTAAGACCTCATAATACCACTTCTCATGTATTTATGCAAAGACAAAACCCAATCGAAATCCAAAACTGAACCCAAGTAAAAAATCAGCATAAAAATCAGTTTTAGGAAACTGATACTGATATCGGTCAAACCTCGACCGATCCTCGGCCAACCGACGATTGCCCGAGGATTGACCGAAAGGGTTCTGGAAATTTGTTCAGCTGACCCTCGGCCGAACCTCGGTCGCCCAAGAGTCGCCCGACAGTCGACCGAATTTGCCAACAAATCTATTTAGATCCGTTGAACGGCTAGTTTCGACCCCCTCTTGATATGGCCTCTATAAAAGACACCGAAACCTGCCTCCTGAGGGTCCTAACACTTCATTGAGTCTATCCTTGAAAGATTGAGCCTATTTTCTTGAGTTCTAAACCTCTTTTCTCAATCTTACCATACTTAAGTCTTCTAGTCATCTTCAAGTCTCCTTGGATTCAAAGTGTCATCATCTTGAGGCATTGAAGGATTAGGAGAAAGCGAGAAAGAGCTTCAACTTGATTTTATTTACATTTATACTCATTATTATTGTTGTTATTATTATTATTATTATTATTATTATTATTATTATTATTATTATTATTATTATTATTATTATTATTATTATTATTATTATTATTATTATTATTTTATTTTATTTTATTTTATTTTATTTTATTTTATTCTTGTTCTTTATTAAACTTGTGTTAGACCAAGGTTGGTAGGTCTTGAGTGGTTGGTGATTGCCTTAGTGAAAAGGCATAAGTCCATCCTTGTAATCTAGGATTATAGTGTCCTTAGGAAATAGTGAGGTGGGAGAGTGCCCTATGTTGGAAGGAGGAGACTTCTAGGTGTGAAAAGTGTCTTCGGTTGGAGAGCGGAGACTTTCTGAAAAAAAAATTCTCATTGTAAGGAACTCAACAACTAGTAGATTATAAGTGAAATCCTAAGCAGGGTGCTTAGGTAGTGGAGTAGGCGGGGTTGTCGAACCACTATAAATTGACTTGTGTTAGCATTGCTCATTTGTGTAAATTCTTGATTGCTTTCAATACTTGCCATCTAATTTAGTTAATCATTCAAGAATATATTGAAATTGCAAGTAGACATAGAATTAGAACAAAAAACACTATTCACCCCCCTCTAGTGTGAGTATTTCATTGACAAGTACCGTTCCTTGGGAGGAATTTCAAGGAGAAAGATGGGATTTGACCGATATTCAGCATTGTTTTCCAGCCTTGTTTGGTGAAGGAACATCTAAATAAGAGGTAGTTATGTGTTTCATCATTGATGTTGCAGAGCAAGAATTTTTGGTCCACCTAAATTCCAAGGGCTAGGAGGTGGTCTTTTGTGTGTAATATCCGTCTGTTAGCTAACTAGTTCATGACTGTAATTCCTTTCGGGCAGGAACTATGCCAAACATACTTTGCCGACGAGTCAGTTATACCATGAAAGATCAACAAATGGTAGAGGGAGCTTGTGGAGAATTCCCCATTGTTATTCCATTTCCAAAGGATTTGGTCCTCCCCTTGTTGGAGTAAGAAAGGCGAGAGGTTGTCGACTAATTTGATAATAGAATCTAGGGGGATATAATTGTTGAAGTTGATGTTCCAACCCACAATATTACCTTGGTTTTTGACTTGTTTGGACTCACCAAATGTGTTGTTTGGTGAGACTGCCACTAGTAGTAGGTCGGGATATTTGTCTCCCAATTTATACCCATGAAACCAAAGATTAAGCTATGGCCTAGTAGAAAATTTGTTTCCAACTCAGTAGCTGAAAGACACATTGAATAGATCCCTCTCTTTTGAGATGTCCTTCTAAATTGGGGATAAGCTCGCATTCGGAGATGTTAGTTGGGATGCAAGTGTTGGGTGCTTAGAGGATAGTATGTTCCATCCCATTTCCTTATTGCAAACAAACTTCTAATACCATTTCCCCAGACAGGCTTTGTTGTGTTGTTGCAGGTTAAGCAAGCCCAAGCCTCCTTCTGTTTTCCTTGCAGTCACGGTATCCCAATTAACGAGGCATTTGCCTCGAAGTCTATTTCCTCGACAAACGGTCCAAAGGAAAGTCTTTCTTCTTTTATCAATATGCCTGATGACCTATGTGGCGTTCGAAAGATTGAGAAGATGTAGGTTGCTTGACTGGTGAGAACACAGTTGATGAGGGTTATCCTTGCAGCCTTGGAAAGTTGAGATCCATGCCGTGAAGCTAGTACCATGTCAAATTTGGTGACTATTTTTATCTTGTCTTCCTTGTGTAGGCTCCCAGGTAGGGGTGAACCAAATTTACCGATTAACCGAATTAATCGATTAACCAACCGAACCGAAACTGAATTAACAGAACCAAACTTTTTGAATAATTTTTGGTCCGATTAACGATAAAAAAAAATTAAGTTTTCAATTTTCGGTTCGGTTCGATAAATTAACCGATCAGTTTGATTAATTACCGAATTAATCAAATATTAGTATATATTCAATAAAATAAAAATATATGTATATGTCATGGCTTGCTATATTGGTTAAGAGGCTTTATTTTTATCCCAGCAACCTGGGTTCGAGTCTTGGTAACTTATAATTTTAGTTTTATTTTATTTATGGTTAGAGATATAATTTTGGTTAGTAATATTAAGATTAAAAATATTTGTTCTAATGGTTAAGATGTTATATTTTAATATCATTGACCAGTGTTCAAATCTTGATATATATATATATTCTTCTTCACCATTTTTCGGTAAATTAGATGAGTCGAATCGAAAAATTCGGTTAACCGAACCAAATTAATTGATTTTTTTTTTATTTGGCAAACGATTAACAAAAATTTCTCAATTCGATTCAGTTAATTAACCGAACCGACCGATGCTCACCCCTACTCCCTAGCCTAAGAGGTAATCCAAGATAAATGAGGCGACTTGCAACTCATCTTGTAGTGTGGATGAATCTAGGTTCTCTCTATTCAATTTTAGGCTAAAACATAATTCGAAGCATTTCAGCATGAGCTTTAGGTGCAGAAGGTGTTGTGCAGAGGCATTACTGAAGATGATGAGGTCTTCGGGAAAAGAGACATGGGCAATGCCTACTGGAAGGAGTTTGGATAGTGCGGCTGTAGTGAGACCTTTGCTAGCCGCTCTTTGTAATAGCTTGGACAAGGTTTCGGTTATTAAGTTGAATATGAGTGGGGAGAGGGGGTTACCTTGCCTTAGGCCTCTTTTGTGTGCAAAGGGTCGCCCCATCGAGCCATTAATAATTATTGAGGAGACAGAGGTATTGAATAAGAAAGTGATCCATGTGATCCATTTGGTTGAAAAACCATTGGCTTTCAACAAATCTGAGATAAAATTCTAGTTCACTAAATTAAGGGTTAATTAATGAATATATCCTGACTTTTACCAAAATTCTCAAATCTATCACCTCTTTTCATTTGTTTCAAATGCAGGCTTTAATTCTCGATTTATTTCAATTATAGCACACCGTCAGACTCGGATTAAGTTTCTCGTTTAACTGCTGACCTGACAACGATGACATGTGTTAATAAGTCCAGTCAGCCATTAATTTAAAATAAAAAAATCAAATAACTCCCTCGATCACTCGTCAACATAACCCTCACAGAAGCCCTAACCTCGCCACTCGCCTCTCGACCTTCGCCCATCGCCATTGTTGCCTCTCGAGTCTCGACCATCGCCACTATCGCTTGCCAACCTTCGGCACTATCGCCTCCAGACCTAAACCCCTCGCCATTCTCCTCTCTAGCCCTGCACAGGAGGCGGCTTCACCGGCATTGAGGTCGCTCCATTGAATCATAAGAAGCCGGCTGCTACCCCTCTCCATTGATTTGAAGATTAGTCAAAAATTTGATTGCTACTCCTTTATTTCAATTTCAATACACTGAAACCATAGATTTATTGAAATCTAGGGTTTTTAATAAAGCTTTGGGTTTTCAGTTCATCACTGTTCATTGTCCCCAAGTTGTTGATAATAAACCCTAGACAATAAAAGGGGAAGAAAATAAAACCCTATTCACAATGAACTGAAAACCCTAGATTTAACAATAGATTAAATGTAGGTTTTCATTTTATTGAAATAAAGAAGTAGAAATCAAAGAAGCAACACTAACCTTGATTTCATCTTCGCCGTTAATGGAGACGAGAATAGTTGGCGGTCGAAATCGAGGTTGGCATCACTGAATCTGCGATGGCAACAATGGTGAAGACGACTTCAATTGGTCCACCAACAAACTGCTCTAGTTCCAATGATGGGCGATAGTGGCGAGGGGCGACAATGGCGAGGGTGAAGGTCGGGAGGCGAGTGCCGAGGGGTTTAGGGCTTCTACGGGTTAGGTTGACGAGTTTATCGCGGGAGTTATTTGAAAAAAAAAAGTAATAGAAAAATTGCCGACTGTACTTATTAATACACGGCAGCTTTTCAATTTTTTTATTTTAAATTAATGGCTGATTGGACTTATTAACACACATCATCGTTGTTAGGTCAGCAGTTAAACGAGAAACTTAACCCGAGTCTGACAATGTGCTACAATTGAAACAAATCGAGAATTGAAGCATGCATTTAAAACAAATGAAAAGATGTGATAGATTTGTGAATTTTGGTAAAAGTCGGGATATAATCATTAATTACCCCTTAAATAAAAGCTCCTCAAAGTCGACTTTAACTAAACATGTATATTCTTTGAGTTGGTTGCGGGCCCAAATGGTCTCAATGACGGTCGTATAATAATCAATACTGTTGCAACCAAAAATGAAAGCCCATTGGGTGTAATCCACTAGCTTTGACATTAGTTCTGTGAGCCTATTTGCGAGCAACTTCAGGAAGAGTTTAATGAGACCGTTCTCCAAGCTGATTGGCCAAAAATCGCTAATTAAATCAGCCCCTTCTTTTTTGGGATGAGAGTAATAATTGCATTGTTAATGTGAGCCATATCTAAAGGCTTATTTTGTAGGTCGTTGAGTATACACAGGATGCCATCTTTCAGTAATTCCCAATACTTTTTAAGAATTCCATCGGTATGCCATCAGGACCCGGAGATTTATCATTCTTCTTTGCACGGATGACATTGTAGATCTCATCAGATTAAAAGGGTGCATCAAGGTGCTATGTTTGATAGTTTGGCTGGTAGATCTCGTTCCAATCAATCACCAAGAGCGGCTATATGTTTTTTCCAAGTAGGTTGGTGTAAAAATTTCTGAATTCCTCGACTATCTGGGCAGATTCTATGAGCGGGCCTAGAGGGCTTTGTATCTTGGTAATCTAATTATGGTTCCTCCTTATTGCGGCAAATATCTAGTGTTACAATCACCATCCTTGATCCATCTCTTCTTTGTCTGTTGTCTCCAATAGAGGTCTTCAAAATTATAAAGCACAATTTCTCTTTGATTTTCCTGAATTCAGGGAGTTCAACCTTGTTGGCCTAAGGTTTTCAACATTGGTCTTAATCTTGATTTTGATGATAACAAACACGAAACTAATTTTTGAGCAAGAAATATTTTCAGGTTCCATATCGATTTGCACGCGATGTTTCCGATCGGAAAAATTGGAGAAATCGGCAAGGACACTCGTCGATGCTCGAAATTCATCAAGAAGTTTGAGTCTAGATCTTAAGTGTCTAGATTATATGTATATCCTCTATTTGATGCATAAGAACCCAAAAACCGAAACCCGGACCCCTAAAATTTAAAAACCAAAAAAATCAAAAATGGCCCAAAAATTATCAAAGTCTAGGGAGCTCCATGGAGGGCTACATGATTTAGACATTTTATTGTCACCAAAAGTCCCGATAATTGTTCCTTGGATAGAAATATGTTAAAGACCGATTTTTAGGAATTTTTGGAAACCTTTAACCCACCCATAATTGACTCAGGAGATTTTAAAATTTTCGGTTTGTGCAAATTTGTACTAGAACCCGAAAGTTGGATTTTGACCCTTAAGGATTTTGATTTTTTCTGATATATTTATTGAATCCAAATGGGGGGTATTTCCTTATTTACATTTATGTTTTAAAGTTAATAAAGAATAAAAATAAATATAGATATTAACTTAAAAATTAAGAAATGTACATAAGGCTTGAAACCCAAAATGGAGAAACCAACAAACTGCCTAGAATGCAGTTTTCTGCCAAAGGTTCGGCGGCCCCAATGGCTCTATTTTGAGTCGTTGAGTGAGTTTGAACCCAAGCCAAACTTGATGTTTTCTCTATATAAACATCACACCTACCTTCCATAAGTCTTTTTTACACTCCTTGATACATCCTTTTATCACCCTTGAGCTTACTTGAGCCATCTTGTTGAAGAAACCTTAGTTTGAGCCTAAAAATTTTGATATTGACTTTGAGCTTGCCTTGATTAATCTTCGAGTCACCAAGAGGAGCTAGGACAATTTTTTGAGAGCTAAGTTGTAGTTGTTATATTATTGCTCTCATTTTAACTATTTTTAGTTGTTTATTTTTGTATACTTGAAAGTTGTGTAAAGATCTAGTGTGTAGATCTTGAGTTTGGTGGTAGCCTTGGTGTAGAGGCTTAAATCCACCGGTGTGATTAGTTTACTAGGATTTGTTTGGTTGTCCTTAGGAGAAGAGGTGTTGGAGGTACTCTCGGGTGTGAGAGTAACCATCGGGTGTGATGGTCCGTGCCTTAGCTTGTAAATGCTCTTGTAGGAAACAAATTGATCTAGTAAAGCTAAGTTTGGAAATCCTAAGAAGGGTGTTTAGGTATAGTAGAGTAGGCATTGGACCTGGACCACTATAAATCTCGGTATTTGCATTGCCATTGTGCTTGTATGGTTACTTATATTTAATTGCTCCATTTATCGCTTCAGCACTTACTTATCTAGTTGAATTATGTTCTTGCCAGATCTAGTAAAGCTAAGTTTGGAAATCCAAATAAAGGTGTTTAAGTAGTGGAGTAGGCATTGGACCTGAACCACTATAAACCTCGGTATTTACATTGCCATTGTGCTTGTATGGTTACTTATATTTAATTGCTTCATTAATTGCTTCTGCACTTACTTATCTAGTTGAATTATGTTCTTACCTAAGCAACCTAAGAATCGATTAAAACTGAATTTATGTTAAGTTTTAGTAGATAAATTATTCACCCCCTATAGTGTGACCATTCGACTTACAAACCTGCGTCATTGTGCCTATATCTGCTTTGAGTGATAGAAAATGTACCTGGTCCTCAAGTGTTGGTCGTAGGTTTTTCCAAACAACGATCCGCCCTTTAAGGACCGTGCCATGTTGAACTAATAGTGTGATAGCTGGGACTAATTCTGACTTGGTGAAATTAACAAAATCTTTTGTTTCAAGCCAACATTTTTCTAGTCTAGAGGGACGGTTGGTGCCCTGAAGAAGGGCAATCTGGTGAAGCAGTAGTGATGCATTATCTAAAGGTCTCTAAGGTTCTCCGGTGACTCTGTTATTTGGTAGGTAGTCCCACGGTTTGGAGTTAATTAAGATTCTATCAAGTTTTGCAAGAGCCGGAGAGATCTGATTATTTGACCCTGTGTAGGATAATCTAGAGATCGGGAGGTCGAGCAATGAGCAGTCAGCTATGAATTTGGATAAACCATTTGAATCATTGTTATTCAATATACAATGAAGTCTTTCTCCATTATGTGTGGTCATATTGAAGTCACCTCCAATAATAGCCACTACAAGAAATGTAGTGATTTCAGACGGTCATTGGAATCGAAAAGTGGTCGAAAGTTTGTCGGAAACATTGATTTACCAACTAAATTTTGTCTGGTTTCTGAGGCCAAAATTTGCGTCGGTACAACCCTGGTAGAAATGGGTACTGATAGTTTATCGACAAAAAATATTGTCGATAATTATCAACCAAGGTTTTAATCAAAAAGTTGTGTATAGTTCCTTGGTAACTATCGACAAAAGTTATGTCAGTATATCATCGGTAATTACCGAATACAAATACTAGGGTAATTACCTGAATATATCCTGAACTATGGATTTTGTCTCAAATTTATCCTGAACTTTGACTTCTCCAAATTGCATCCCTCCGTCAAAATTCTGTTAGCTACCCTGTTAACCTGTCACACCCCAAGTTTAGGGTCACGTAATCGGTCAGGGTATACGTGCCTATACCCCGCAGCCTAACTCATGCACATGTCAACTAATAAAATAGCGGAATAAACAACAGCTTTTATTAATAAAAAGAACCAAAATAGATTTTCATTTCAAACATCAAGGTTTTAAATAAATAGCTCAAGTGCGGAAATAAATAAATCGAAGAGCAACAGTTCTTTTAACAAATAAAAGACTGAATAAAAACATGAATGTCTCGACGGGACTACAACTCCAAATACCAAAACAATAGTGCATGAGAACCTACTACAGGCTCGACTATGACCCCTAACTAGGACTACTATGAGATCATGTGGCTCCTCTATCCTCCAACTGCGCCAAGTGCTCCAGCCCACCTCACCGGTCAGGCTCTGCAAAAACAAAATAACAACAACGAGTGAGTTCAAAGAACTCAGTGAGGGAGTGACCTGCTACCAACCTCACAAAAACAAACATCACAGATAAGATGCACAAGGTAAAACTCCCGACTCAAGCAGGAAAAGGTCACAAGGGAGTGACCTGCTAACAGGCCATCCGGCCACCACCAGCCCGACGGCAGCCAACACCCAAACGGTGAAGAACAACAGGCCTAAGCCTACCATGCCCTAAGGCAACAACACATAATAGGATAATCGGGAAGGCCCTCCGAACTTATCCTAGTATAAACAAACTCGGGAGCAATCGAGAAGGCCCTCCGAACTTGCTCCATGAGACGCGTAAGGACAATCAAGATTCGCCCATCCCAACTTGCCCCTTTAAGATATCACAGGTGTAATCGGGTAGGCCCTCCGAACTTATTCCTTGAAACCACCTCGGGGATAATCGGGTAGGCCCTCCGAACTTATCCCACGAGGCCAAAATAAAACAATCGGGAAAGACCCTCCGAACTTGTTCTACAGGTTGGGAATTAGCCATCCAACCTCCCGGGCCTAGCCCGCAATCTAGCTCCTCAATGAGTCTCTCTGCCATTCATAAAGATATAACGCAACATGACCTGAGTAAAGTCTCTCTTACGGTGTCCAAGGGGTGCCTTATTGGAAAGCGTCTCAATACTCCAATACCCGACCCCAACTCCTAGACCCGTAATGTCATACCCGTGTGGTTTTATTTCATGCATAAACTTCTTATATTGGTTCATAACCGATTATACTGACCCTTGTTCCCAATTTTAATTATGCAATTAAAATTTAGTTCACCACAATTAGGGTTTTGTTTTAGGGTTTTATTTTAGCTTACTGTTCTACCCAAAACTGATGTATCTAATCTGAATATGATGTCAAAAGTATGTCGTATGTTTCCAAACTATATTTTCTGGTCGAAACGATAGATTATAGACTATCTTCAGAGAAATACAAACACGACAACAAGCATTACAAGAATAGCACAAATTCATCATCTCAGCATGAAATTTCAGCAACATTGAATTTTCAGCATGTCATGAAAATAAATTCGAAAATTCACGGAAATTAGATCCTTAATTCACCAACATATCAGAATTATAACATTTAGATAATTCTCATAAAAACCATATTTTTAAACAAGATTATCAAGCACTACCATCATCTTTAATCAAGAACAACCTTTAAGATCAAGCATTTAAATCAAGAAACCATCTTGCAAAAACCTTCATGGTATCAACATCAAGATCCTAATTTTCACAAAACATGATTTTCTTCAAAAATCACATATTAAATACTAAGCATGCTTGATCATATAAGAACTCATTTTAATCATCAATTTGAGATATAAACTACAAGATAATCAAGATCCCTCACTTAGGCATTTCATCGAACACCTTGAGGGCACCCTTGCTCCACCCTTGGTTGAGCACCCCTAGGGCCGTCCTAGGGCTGCCGAACCCCATAGGGAAGGGTTTAGGGTCTCCTCAAACTCGACACACAAAAAGAACGGCAAGAATATGAGAGATCATCAAAAATAAATCAAGAACATCAAGCCTGTCACGCCCCAACTCAGGGTCGCGTGACCGGCCAGGGTCTAGGTCCTACCCTGAAGCCTACTACATACACTGACTAACGAGAAATCAGACACATAAATAGAAAACAACAATGCAGCTTTATTTGAATTTCAAGAAAGTTAACAATTTTTAATAAAAGGAAAAGTTGCTAACATCAAGCACAAAATGAAACAACTCGAGTTCAAAGTCGAATACATGCATAAAAACAAACAACTCTCAGTGTATGAAAATAACAAATCTAGACATCTAGACTTCTAGACTATGACTATTGGACGCCGCTACGAGATCGACGCCACTGCTTGCCCTCCAGCTGCACCATGACTCCAAGCCTCAACTCACTGGTCGGGCTCTGCAAAATAAGAAAAATAAACTATGAGTCCACATGGGACTCAGTGAGTAGTTCTTCCGAACCTCCACGTAAATCCCCAATAATCACACACACACACACACACACACATATATATATATATAAGGCAGCATAATATAAAGTCAGGGATATAATTTGCTTCAGATATGACAACCGACCCCAAGGGTCGTCCTGCCTAGACCATACATTCATGTAACCAACCATAACGGCCTAACTAAGCCACATGGCACCCGGCCCTTAGAGCCTACTCATGGTCTAGTGATTCGGCTATAACCAGCCCTGCCACACAAGGATAGTAACATACTGGCCGTTCGGGCCACATAGCATATAAGTGAATCAAAGAAATCTTCGATCCATCGACTAGGATGGTCTGCTAGTCTTTGGACACCGACTGGGGTAGGGATAGCTAGTCCCACCCAACTGGGGTCTAGCACCTAGCGGGCCCGCTGGTGCAATCTCAAGACCCAATTACTGGCCGAGTTAAATATTAGTCATTCCGAGTACCCATGTTTCTCGGCAGACCACCACAATCACATTGCACAAATAAGGTGTCCTAAAGTTTCCTTATTTAAAATTCAGGACATTCACCCATGCTCGGCCCCTTTATTCTGGGCCTCACCAGCTGCACACTAGTGCCCGCTGATTATTCCCTAGGTGTGAAACCTAGTTTGTCTAAATTCAAGTTCTCTGAATAATTAAGCACCCTAGAGTTTCCTTATAGTCATCTAGCGTCAATCGCCAAATTCCTTATGTGTAAGTTACAGGTCATGAGTGTAGAAATGTCTAAATACAATTATGTCACAACACATAAATTATAAGGGAATCATTCTACAACTACTACCATAATTATCCACATGATTTCTACAATAACATGATTAAATTCTGCATTTATAAAGAAATTCTAGTAATGTTATTAAATTCTGCATTTATAAAGAAATTCTAGTAAGGTAAGCAATTATCTCACAAGTTAACAATTAAGCATATCTATTAGAAATAAATGAAACATTCTCATAATTCACATGTCATACCAAGATCTTATCCATGTATGTACTACCAAGAATATTTCCTTATAAATACTAAGATCCTATCCATGTATGTACTACCAAGAACATTTCCTTTTAAATACTAAGATCCTATCCATGTATGTACTAGCAAGAACATTTCCTTAAACATAAGGATCTAGATCTATAGCTACTAACAAATTCTACGATGAGCGACAATCTCATAACATAATTAAAATCTCACGCCACGCAAGTAAGTATGAATCGAGACAACCCAAACATGAAACCTCGCATGAATAATTCGATCAAACTTGAAATTCCACCCTTACCCTTGCTCGGCCGACTTGAGCAGGGTAACACCTTGCTCGGTCGAGCCCTTTAGGGAAGATGGGCATGCTTGCGACAACCAAACTTAAGCATCAATCTAGAGATCTAACATTTAACGAAAATAAAACGATCCATGAGTTTAAAGACGATCGAGGAAATTGGGGAAAATTTTGGGATGACCTTTCCCCTTTTTCCTATATTCGGCCAACACATAAAACACAAAACAATATGATCCGAACAACCAGATCACAGCTATATGAATCATTAAAAACCCAAGCATGAGAAAACCACATCGATCGACAAGAAACTCGCATAAAAACTCGATTTCAAAGCCTCCGAGGTTCGGCCACTCGCCTCCCCTTACAAACAACCCAACCACTCACCACTAATGGATCATAAGATCGGCTCGATGAAGACGAACTCCGATTTCCCCGGCGTCGTCGCGAGCTCGACGCCGATCATGATCTCCTTCCCCTCCCTTGGGCTGCGTGCGGCTCTCCCCTTTTGTGTCACACAGCGGCTTGGATGAGGGGTTTTATTCCCCTCATCTTTTGACTAGAATACCTCCATCTACTCACTTAAGCCTCCTTATCCGACTCCACCTAACCCGGATCGAGTCCCGACTCGATCCGCGAACCCAATCTCAACCCAACTTGAGTCAACCAACATACTCATCTACCCAATTGCCAACAATAGGCTATAATTTAAATTAATTATACCTGTTATTCGTGGCGATCTCGCAACTCGGCCCGACTAGCTCCCGACTTGATGGGCTGCACCACGAAATTTTTATATTAGGAAACCCCGGGTATTACAAAGCCTCCAAGAACGGCTTCAAGAAACTCGAAGAAATCCCAAAAGAAGGAGGGTAAAACCACTCACCTAATTTGGAAAGATGATTAGAAGCAATCCCGGACAATGGCCCTCGAATCCGGCTTCAAAAGATGACGACTCAACTCAAGCCGCCGGCTTGAGGAGAGAGGAAGAGAGAGGGGCTGGCTTGGCTGGCTCCTCTCGGCTCGGCTCTAAAGGGGAGGAAGAAGGAGAGGAAGGAGAAGGGATGGAGCCTTGGGCGGCTCGGCTCTTGATGGCAGTGGCTCCAATGGGAGAGAGGAGAGGGGCGGCTGGCGGCTTGGCTCCTCTTCTCAAAATCTTTTGTGTCTCCAAATAGGGAGCCACAAGCCAAGGGGAGGGGGTTTTATATTCCCTCCTCAACCCTAACCCTTCTAACCCTTTATCCAACCAGCATCCGCCTCAAGCCGAACCCGAATCCGCTAACTTAAATTAACTTAATTAATTCTATTCTCCACATAACCATCCATAAATAATATAAACACAATGCACATGCACATCCACATGCCACATAATTAAACAGTTATGCATACACAACATAAAAAGATTAAATAAATTAATCTACACAAACAAAATTACATAACTCGTATTCTTACTTACCCGAGTTCGCAAACTCGCACCGGACCATGAGTCGACTCGGCTCGACCTCGATCTAGCCCGCTAGGCTAGCAAATACAACCATAAAGGAAAATAATATAATTAAATATCTAGGATATTACAATGCTCCCTCCTTAAAGAAAATTCATCCTCAAATTTCATAAAGGAAAATTAAGAACTCACCAAATCATCAAACAATGAAGGATAATGCTCCCTCATATCCTGCTCCACCTCCCAGGTGGCCTCCTGCTCCACCTCTTGGAATCGATGAGGAATCCCCGACTACAACAATCGACCGATGCTCGTAAAATGGCAGCTCGGGGGGAAACAACCCCTACGTCATTATACTCGATGTCGCAAGACCATCCTTCCTCCCAAGCGTGACCAATCGAATGTGGAAAAGTCTGTAAGTTCAAATTTTGTTGTTTTCGTGTGTGTTTGATTCACATTTATGTTTTGAACAAATATTATGGTTTATTTGAATCGGTAGTTAGGGCTTTGAGATTTCTTTTGAGATTTCTTATTTTCGAGTGTTTACTATTATATTAACTATTAATCTATACTCAAATCTTACTATTAACAGCTATGATTTAGTGTTTACTGCTATGGTTTATAGAAATCATAATTTGGATGTTAGCAACTATAAAAGAGCTATTTTTTATGTAATAAAAGAGCTACTGTTATTCATACTGTTAGTATACTACTTCACAATAATCCTACTATTATTCTTAAGTATGAATAGTTAGTATCCTACTGTTATTCTTAAGTGTTGAATAGTTAGTATCTTATTGTTATTCTTAAGTGTTGATTTTATTCTTAAGTATGAATTGTGTATCAGGTTGCTTTGGATAGTAGCAATACTTCTTCAGATAGTATTGATTATACTAGAAGCACAATACCTTGCACACCAGTGGAAACGCAGAAGGGCAAGCACATGACCAATCAACCATCTAGTTTTGGTTCTAGTAGCACTAGTTTAATTTGTTTAGATGCCCGACAGTGGCTTGTCCATTTGTTCACCAAGAGGAGAATGAAGTGGATCAATCATCCGCGAACGTGATCAAAGAGTTCGTGCTTTACAAGAAGACTTGTATGTAATCCAAATATCTCATAATTCTCCTAATGTTAGACAGAATGTAACACCAAGAGATGATTAAAAGTATACTATGTGTTGGACATCATCTCAGAATTCACAAGCATGTTTCAATTCTTCTATGTGTTGAAAGTATACTATTTTGACAGTATAAGGTGAAACTGTGGATATGTGGTTTAGTATTGTGATATTTTGAATGTGGATATGTGTTGACAATATTTTGATGTGTTTCGTATATGTAGGTGTTGACATTATTTTCATGTGTTTAGTATAATGGGTTAACAGTATTTTGAGGAGATGACAGTATTTTAATGTGTGTTGGCAGTATTTTAATGTGTGTTGATAGTATTTTAATGTGTGTTGACAGTATTTTAATGTTTGTTGATAGTATTTTAATGTGTGTTGACAGTATTTTAATGTTTGTTGATAGTATTTTAATGTGTGTTGACAGTATTTTAATGTGTGTTGATAGTATTTTAATGTGTCTTGACAGTATTTTGAGGATATGGTTTCACTCTCATTTTTGAATGGATATGGTTTCAGTCTCAAATGTTTCCAGATTTTTTATTTCGTATCAGATGTATTCTGAAGTTTTATTCAATCTCAAATGTATCCTCAATTTTAATTTAGTCTCACATGTATTCGTATTTTGGTTGACATGAATAACCAATTTCACAATAAACAATCATCTATAACCTCAACTAACAATGAATCTCAGAATAATAAATTAACATCAACTATTACTATAACATCAACTATTACCATAACATCAACTATTCCATAACACCCGAAGACTTCAAGACTTCAAGACTTACATATTCATTTGACATCAAAATACATCAACATACATCAAAATACATCAAAACATACATCATCATGCCCATGACATGAACACATGAACCATCCAAGTACAAATGATAACATAAAAATACATCTTCATTGTCCTGATTGACATTTCCAATTCTTCATATTGATTCTTCAGTTTATTCACTTTATATTTGAGGATTGTTGTCTTCTCTTGCAGTAAGTTGATTTTCTCTGTAAGTAACTCATCTTGGTTCCGTGTAAGTTCCCCACGCTCAGAATATTCATCATGCCACACAAAAAAACCACAATAATCTTCTCTTTTCTACAAGAATACATTGTGTTTTAATAAATACATTGGAACCAAAATTTAATACTTCAATACAACACTTAACACTTACCTTCCAATGTGCATATCTCCAAAAGCGTCTCCTAGGATTTTTCCTGGTTTTTGAAATTAAGATCCGAACTTCAATTGAGTGATAACACATAGGTCTGTTTAAAATCGAGGAAATTGATGCTTCCTCTATCTCATTGTTTGTTGATGTCATTGCTTCCAATTAAAATCTAGGCAGTAATGAGCTAAATTAACAGTGAGATCTTTACAATGATAATATAGAGTTAGCTCCTTAAAATGATAATTAATAGTGATAAATTACAATGAGCTAAATGAAAGAATCTTACCAGGTGAACCAAACCAAGCCGCCGGGGATAGAAGACCAGCTCGCCAAAACAAGCCGATGATGACTTAGGGATTTGAGGTGATGCTTCGTCGATGAATAAGAGCTCGGTGAAGCTGGTTCGTTAAGGATTTGGCGCTCGGGGGAGCTACTCGTCGAGGATTTGGCACTCGGGGGCGCTGGGGGGAGCTGCTCGACTTAGGAATTCTTCGTCGCCGATGTTGTCGAGATGAGGGGATTTAGGGCAACAGTTGGGTCCGAGTTTAATTTAGGGGAAAAAGACAGTCCACGTGTGCTTCGCACGTAGACAAGTTAGAACACTTTTTAAAATATTTATTTTTATTTTTATTTTTATTTTTATTGAATATTTTTTATAATTTTTTAATCCACGTGTGCAGCACATGTGGACATCAAAAAAGATTTTGAAAAAAAATTATTTTTTATTCGGTTTCAAAAAAAATAGTTTTTTAATACAAGTGTACATGCCACGTGGCAGGGTTAACAGGGTAGCTGATGGAATTTTGACGGAGGGATGAAATTAATACAAATGTGATAGTTGATGATGCAATTTGAAGAAGTTAAAGTTCATACTTGATTTGAGATAAAGTCTATAGTTTATGATATATTCAGGTAATTACCCTAAATACTAACGAAAGAGTGGTCGATAATTATCGACTACTTTCCTACATATTCCACTCGGGAAGTGGTCGGTAATTTCCGATGACATGTCGGAATTTTGTTGAAAACTTTAAGAATTTTTTTAAAAAAATATGACAATAAACCGAAATAAAAACACCATTTAGACTTCTAATAATAACAAATAGCATATACGGCAATCTAAAACATTTCAATCCCGAGATATGATTTAAAATATGATAAAACCTCTATTTTATCGATCATCCAACAAATGTCTCATTCATTCAAAATAATAAATATTCAAATAGTAATACTAAACATCTATGACATTTCACACATGATCAGTCCTCTTCCAAAAACTCATTGTTACCCCGTCGGTCGCCGTCCTAATCATCATCATCTCCCATCGGCTGCGGACGATAGCAATCATCACCAAAAATATGTCGACGATGTCGAAGACTCGAAGTTGATCAAGACGTTGATGCAACATCACTTCAAAATCCTTCTTCATGGCCGTCGTGAACTGTTTCTTGGACTGGGAACGCTCTTGCTCATGGATTGAAAATCAAAGGTACCTTGTGCTCTGGCACAGGGGCGGAGCCAATGTAATGTTAGGAGGGGCAAATGCCCAACGCCCCCCCCCCCCCCTAGACATTGGTCCTCCCTTAGACATATATAGTAATATATATTATATGTATTAGTATTTAGTTATATTTGTCCTCCTTAAAAAAAAAAATTTACCATATAATTGCGTGCCTCTTGCCCCCCTGAGATAATTTCCTAACTTCGCCCCTGTAGTATTGACGAAGGATCTCCAATTGGGAAAAAGCAGTATTAAACCAGTATTGGTGCTACTAATTGGGAAAAAGCAGTATTGACGAAGGATCTCCAAAGATAACAAGCCCATGGTTTGGAAATGAAAGTTGACAGTTGTCCAGAATTAAACCAACAGAACAAGAAGGTATCTCTACCTCCATTAAATAATCCAGGAGATAATGTAATTTAGCCCAGGAAGGATCACAAGATACATTATTAGATGTAACATTACATCTTGCACAAATAACATAAATGTCAGCCAACTATGAGTATCACAGTTGGTGGCAACATCTTGGGTGTTTCCTAAAGATCTGGGATTCAAAACTCAATATACACTATCTTTGCTAAAAAAAATAACATAAATGCCAAACAAGAAATTAAGAATGTTCGGAAAGAATGCTTAAAATGTCTCAGATAGGAGAATTTATGTCGACATCACTAGCATATTTTTGATGAAGTAATTAATATGACAAATTAAGAATCGATGCAACAATATACAAGTATTTGTATAAAAATAATAATTTTTTCTTCTTTTTTACCTTAGGGGAACAAAGTGTGCGTCTAAGGTTTGAAAAGCAACCATCAGTTACAAAGGTAAGAGATGCAAAAGCTTTTTATTCAAAATTAAACAACATTACCCTTAGTCAAAATTTAAATTTGCGTAGGAATCTATAAAGGAGCTAAAAATACATAGATATGAAGGAATCTTAGATCAAGGAGACTTTCCAACTTGTAATCCCCAAATCAAGTTATCCTTCAATAATTCACTGGCTTGGACTTAATGAGATAGTACTAATTATCCATCATTCATATATATCCTAAGTGCCATCCTAGATATAAACTAAGCTAATAGGGATCGGTGATGAAATCGGTGATGAAATTGGTGATGAAATTGGTGATGATAAAATTCTAGATTTTGGGTCTCCTAGAATTAAGGGTTCACTTAGAACTATGATCAGAATTGCCTCATCTGATATATCTGAAGAAGGTGCAGATAATGGTGAGGTGTAGAGAGAAATACTTTCTAAGAGGGAGGATGATTCTGAGTTTATCACCCACAGCGCAAAGTGCACATGCATTAAGTTACGAAGCAACATTAAGTTAAAGAATTATTACTAAACATCAACATGATTAAGCCGAGATAACACAAGAGGTCATGAGATTATATACAATAAGTTCGAGAAGTAGGGAGATCGAGCGAGCGGCGTATATTGATTGATACCTGCTCGGCGAAGGGGGTGGGGGTGGTCATCTTCAGCGGCGAGTAGGGACTCGCGTGCAGGTGGTGAGGCAGGGCTCATGAATGAACAATTGGGTATTACATGTTGATAGCTTAAATCTAGTGTGGCTTGATGGTGTGGCTTATTTTATTTACCACGTAAGCAACTGCTTGCTGACTTGTTAGTGGTATTTTTTGCCCAAAATTTGGACGACGAGAGCATTTTTCAAAAAATAAAAAGTTTAAGGGTAAATTTATACCTTTTCAAATACTTTAGGGGCAAATATGGCCTAAATTTGGACGCCGATGGTATTTTTCAAAAAAAAAGTTTAAGGTCAAATTTGTAGCATTTCGAATACTTTAGGGGCAAATATAGCCCTTATCCTTGCCACGTAAGCAATCGTTTTGCTGACTTGTCAAACTGTTACAATTAGTGACATTTTTTGCCTATAATTTGGACGGCGAGGGCATTTTTGAAAAAAAATAGTTTAAGGATAAATTTGTACCTTTTCGAATACTTTAGGGTTAAATATGGCCCTTATCCTTATTTCTTTTGAAGTTACTTTTATTACCTTAAAAAAAAGAAGTTGCTTTCTTGTAGATCCACGTGCATGGTAGAAACAAGATTCTACTTACTTAGGGTAGATGGCATGGATTACAGCTTTGCATACTTCCTTGTAGTCTTTGTTAAATGCAGCGGAAGCGTGGTGGGCCCATAACCCACATGTCCTAGGATCGGAATCTGCCTCTAATACCATGTTAAATTTGATTAGCTGACCAACTTTCCCAAAAGCTTAAGTTGATAGGAAAGAGTTGTAATATCCTAGATATTTAATTATATTATTTTCCTTATGGTTGTGTTGTCAACCTAGCGGACTAGTTCAAGGTCGAGCCAAGTCGATTCATGGTCCGGTGCGAGCTTGTGAGCTCGGGTAAGTAGGATATGAGTTAAGTGAATTTTGCTTGCATAAATAGATTTATTTAATTTTATGTTGTGTTGCATGATGGTTTAATTATGTGCATGTATTGGATGGTTATGTGGAGAATGAAATTAATTAAGTTAATTAAGTTAACGGGTTCGGGTTCGGATTCGGCTTGAGACGGATGCGGGTTGAATAAAGGGTATAGAGGGGTTAAGGTTGAGGAGGGAGTATAAACCCCCCTCCCCTGGGGTTAGGGTATAGAGGGGTGGGTGAATTAAGGATTTAATTTCTATGAATTTTTGGATTTATTTTAATGACATGCTGAAAATTCAATATTGTTGGAATTTCATGCTAAGATGATGAATCTGTGCTATTCTTGTAATGCTTGTTGTAGTGTTTGTATTTCTCTGAACATAGTCGTGTAATCTATCGTTTTGACCAGGAAACATAGTTTGGAAACATAGGACATACTCTGGATACTAGATTCGGATTAGATACATTAGTTTTGGATAGAACAGTAAGATAAAACAAAACCCTAATTGTGGTGAACTAAACTTTAATTGCATAATTAAAATTGGGTAAAATGGTCAGCATAATCTGTTATGAACCAACATGAGAAGTTTATGCATAAAATAAAACTACACGGGTTTATGACATTACGGGTCTAGGAGTTGGGGTTGGGTATTGGAGTGTTGAGATACTTTCCAATAGGAAGACCCATGAGACATCGTAGGAAAGCCTTGACATAGGTCATGGTGCGCAATATCTTCATGAATGGCGGAGAGGCTCGTTGAGGAGCCGAATTGTGGGCTAAGCCCGGGAGGTTGGATGATAAATTCCCAACCTGCATAACAAGTTCAGATGACCTTTCCCGATTGTTCTAGTTTGGCCTCATGGGATAAGTTCGGCGAGCCTACCTGATTATCCCCGAGGTGGTGTTAAGGAATAAGTTCGGAGGGACTTTTCCCATTATTCCTGTGATATCTTTTAAGAGTAAGCTCGGAGGGCCTACCCGATTACTCTTATGATATCTTAAAGGGGCAAGTTCGGATGGGTGAATCCTGATTATCCCTACGCGTATCATGGAGCAAGTTCGGAGGGCCTTTCCTGATTGCTATCGAGTTTGTTTATACTAGGATAATTTCGGAGGGCCTTTTCGATTATCCTAGTATGTGTTGTTTGCCATAGGCCATGGTAGGCTTAGGCCTGTATGTTGTTCTTCACCGTTTGGGTGTTGGCTGTTGGCCGAAGGTTTTTTCCTTCATGCTCTATTCTCTTCATGACTATTTTGATGATAACAAACCAAATCTATTTAACCAAGTTCTTGAAGTATGAAACTCGCAGGATCGATAAATGACAAGTCAAGTTTCACGTCTTGCGATATTGATCTTGATACAAACCAATGCATGCACCAGAGATGGCTTGGACAAATCAAAAGAATACATAGAAAGTCTTTTGATTTGGAACACGCTAAAGAACAGAACCAGAAAACAAAGCGCGCAACGAGAAGATCTAAAAGAAGTTTTTCAGTCCAAGTTCGATCCACCAGTCAGTCGATCGAATGATGTTAAAAATTGGCAGTAGCCAATTCGGTCGATCGTCCGGTCGACCGAATATGGCGGAAAATTGGCAGTGGCCAATTCGATCGATCGGTCGATCGACCGAAGTGCGCCCAAAAGCAGCAGAATGTCGTGGTCGCTTGGGCGATCGATCCATCAATCGATCGATGATCGACCAGCAAGCAATCGGGCGTCGGCAATGGGCAAAATTGCACCCGTTGACGAGCCCTTTGGTTGGAGGGTTATAAATACCCCCCCCCCCCCCCCCCCCCCCCCTCTCTCTCCTAAAAAACTATTGATGCCAATAATCCTTAAAGAGTGATCTTTAGCATCCTCCGAGCTTCTCAATTGATCAAATTCTTCAAACCTAGCTCTTGATCCCTCATCTTCAAGTGTTCTTCATTAAAGGGATCATCAAGGGTGCTAGGCTCAAGAAGAAGAGGTGTTTTCATTGTGATAAATTCTTTTCACCTTCTTCTTGTAATAGTGTTGTTTTTTATTTGTTTTTACTTAAATTTACTTGAGTTTTTAAGAAGACCTAGTGTGTGGTCTTGCATGTGTGTAAGTGGTTACCTTGGTGTATAAGGTGTAAAGCCACTTGTGTAAACTAAGTTAGGAGTAGGTCTTAGGAATTGAGGTGGGAAAGCTCACTCGGTAGGAAGGCGGGATACTTCCGGATGCGGAAGTGCCTTCGAGGTGAGTGTAGGGTCTTTCCGGTGTAAAGTCCTCAATTGTAAGCTACTCATAATTTAGTGAATTTGGGTGTGAAATTCTAAGCACGTAGACATTGGGAGGTGGAGTAGACATTGGGGCCGAACCACTATAAATAATTGTGTTAGCATTGTCTCTTTTGTGTTTGCTTAATTGCCTTACTTATTGCTTACGCATTTAATATTAGAATTGTGAATTTCCTAAGTTGTAAGAAATGATTAAAACCGGAATTAGGCGATAAGATTTAGTTACCGACTATTCACCCCCCCTCTAGTGTGGCCATTTCATCAACAATTGGTATCAGAGCGGGTCGTAGTTTGAGATTTCAACATCTCGTCTACATCTAGTCTCGATCCGAAAATGGCACTAGAGTTGGTTGCGTCTATACCTCCTAGGTTCGATGAGTCTAACTTTGGTCTTTGGAAGAGTAGAATGTACACTTTTCTAAAGACTCAAGGTTTAGGTGTTTTTAATATGGTAAAGTCAAAATACATAGAAACTAAGGAAAATATGGATGCATGGACCCAAGAACAAATTAATAGGTTTGAATTAAATACTAAGGCAACAAATTGCAAATATTGTTCTTGATCCCTCATCTTCAAGTGTTCTTCATTAAAGGGATCATCAAGGGTGCTAGGCTCAAGAAGAAGAGGTGTTTTCATTGTGATAAATTCTTTTCACCTTCTTCTTGTAATAGTGTTGTTTTTTATTTGTTTTTACTTAAATTTACTTGAGTTTGTAAGAAGACCTAGTGTGTGGTCTTGCATGTGTGTAAGTGGTTACCTTGGTGTATAAGGTGTAAAGCCACTTGTGTAAACTAAGTTAGGAGTATGTCTTAGGAATTGAGGTGGGAAAGCTCACTCGGTAGGAAGGCGGGATACTTCCGGGTGTGGAAGTGCCTTCGAGATGAGTGTAGGGTCTTTCCAGTGTAAAGTCCTCATTTTTAAGCTACTAATAATTTAGTGAATTTGGGTGTGAAATTCTAAGCACGTAGACATTGGGAGGTGGAGTAGACATTGGGGCCGAACCACTATAAATAATTGTGTTAGCATTGTCTCTTTTGTGTTTGCTTAATTGCCTTACTTATTGCTTACGCATTTAATATTAGAATTGTGAATTTCCTAAGTTGTAAGAAATGATTAAAACCGAAATTAGACGATAAGATTTAGTTAACCCACTATTCACCCCCCCCTCTAGTGTGGCCATTTCATCAACAATTGGTATCAGAGCGGGTCGTAGTTTGAGGTTTTAATATCTCGTCTACATCTAGTCTCGATCCGAAAATGGCACTAGAGTTGGTAGCGTCTATACCTCCTAGGTTCGATGAGTCTAACTTTGGTCTTTGGAAGAGTAGAATGTACACTTTTCTAAAGACTCAAGGTTTAGGTGTTTTTAATATAGTAAAGTCAAAATACATAGAACCTAAGGAAAATATGGATGCATGGACCCAAGAACAAATTAATAGGTTTGAATTAAATACTAAGGCAACAAATTGCAAATATTGTTCTTGATCCCTCATCTTCAAGTGTTCTTCATTAAAGGGATCATCAAGGGTGCTAGGCTCAAGAAGAAGAGGTGTTTTCATTGTGATAAATTCTTTTCACCGTCTTCTTGTAATAGTGTTGTTTTTTATTTGTTTTTACTTAAATTTACTTGAGTTTGTAAGAAGACCTAGTGTGTGGTCTTGCATGTGTGTAAGTGGTTACCTTGGTGTATAAGGTGTAAAGTCACTTGTGTAAACTAAGTTAGGAGTAGGTCTTAGGAATTGAGGTGGGAAAGCTCACTCGGTAGGAAGGCGGGATACTTCCGGGTGTGGAAGTGCCTTCGAGATGAGTGTAGGGTCTTTCCAGTGTAAAGTCTTCAATTGTAAGCTACTAATAATTTAGTGAATTTGGGTGTGAAATTCTAAGCACGTAGACATTGGGAGGTGGAGTAGACATTGGGGCCGAACCACTATAAATAATTGTGTTAGCATTGTCTCTTTTGTGTTTGCTTAATTGCCTTACTTATTGCTTACGCATTTAATATTAGAATTGTGAATTTCCTAAGTTGTAAGAAATGATTAAAACCGGAATTAGGCGATAAGATTTAGTTAACCCACTATTCACCCCCCCCCCTCTAGTGTGGCCATTTCATCAACAATTGGTATCAGAGCGGGTCGTAGTTTGAGGTTTTAACATCTCGTCTACATCTAGTCTCGATCCGAAAATGGCACTAGAGTTGGTAGCGTCTATACCTCCTAGGTTCGATGAGTCTAACTTTGGTCTTTGGAAGAGTAGAATGTACACTTTTCTAAAGACTCAAGGTTTAGGTATTTTTAATATGGTAAAGTCAAAATACATAGAACCTAAGGAAAATATGGATGCATGGACCCAAGAACAAATTAATAGGTTTGAATTAAATACTAAGGCAATAAATTGCAAATATTGTTCTTTGGAAAATAACATCTTTGAAAAAGTCATGCATTGTACTTCGGCATTTGATATTTGGGCAACTTTAAACATGCTATGTGATTATGTTAAGACCGAAGAGATTGGCACTTCTGATGATGGTAGTAATGACAATAGTCATTCACCTACCACTAATCATGATTTTGATGCTCATAGCTCTTCTAGTCAAAGGAGTAGTTCCAAGAGCCGAAAAATGAAGGTAGTGTGTCATGCATGCAAGGAAAAGGGGCATGTGAAGAAAAATTGGCCTTCTACGAAGAACAAGGTAAAAAATAGGTCAAACGCTTCCACATCATCATCTTATTTGAATGAAGCATCCTCTTACCATAGATATGAAGCTAATTCAAAAGATTACCTCATGAATACTAATGATGAGGTACACTCTTCTTCTTCTAGTCTTGATAACAAAAAGGATAGTTTTAATTCATCTAGTTCTCATGACATGCTTTATGATGAATTAATGGATGAATATAAAATCATGTATGCCTTGATGGTTAAAAAGAATAAAGAAAACAAAAAATTAAAGAAGGAAAACTTGACTCTTAGCTCTCATTTACATGATGCTAAACTAGAAAATGAGAAGCTAAAAATTAGTGTCTCTAATCCATGCCATGATGTTTTAAGTATTGATACTAAGGATTTGAAAAAACAAAAATGACATGTTAAAGAATGAAAATAACATGTTGAAAACCTAATTGCATGCTTTGCATAAATCTATGAATGATTTGAAAAATGAGATATTGATTTTGAGTAGAAAAGTTAATACTTCTTCTCTTAATTCTAAAAATCAAAATATATCATTTAGGAAACCTCAAAAGAAAAAAATTTCCTCTAAGAATGCTCATGCTCATCATGTTTTTCATGCTAAGCATTCTAACATTATACCTCATGTCCATAAGAAAAATAAAAAAAGAGATTTAATGAACATTGTTTTTGTTGTGGTGTTTACAAGCATGCCATTTATGATTGTGCTTTTAAGATGAATCCAAGTGTGGCAAAGACACTTTGGGTTCCTAAGCTCTTTAACCCCCAAGGATCCAAAGTTATTTGGGTACCAAAAGTCTCATCTTCTTTTGTAGGGGGATGTACCACACAAGGGTAAAGAAAAATGGAATATTGAAGTTGACCCTGGATCCAAATGAGAAACTCCAAGAGGTTGCAACTTCAAATCATCATGATGCCTAAGGTATGGAAATTGACATCAGGTATACTTTGTATTATCTCCTTACTTTGGTTTGTTTTATTTAAGTTGGAGTTGTGATATATGTTTAATTTGAGTTGTTTTCCCCGCTCTTGCTAAAGAGTTCTTTGGAAAATATTTTTGATTTTTGATTTCCGATCTCTTCGGAGACCTATGTAGCATATAACGGGCTCATACGACCTTGTGGTTCTAAATTGTAGGCTCATTGTGGCCTTTCGGTTTTCAACCAATATAAAGGGTTGGAGATCTTACTTTTCAAATTTTCATATTTTGAGATCTCTCGATTCGTTTTAGTTTCATGACAATTCTTCTTGAAATGAATTTATCACTATCTAGCTTAGGTTGAAATTCTCAAATGAAGCTTTCTATTTCACCTTTGCTATTCAGCATGCTAACTTGCTAGTTATTATATCATTATGCTACTAATGATTTTTGTCTTGCAAGTTAACATTTATGAAAATGGAAGGCTAATAATTAGGAGAAAAATGATAAGTTTGGCAAAATTCTCATGTAAGAGGTATGTCTTTGAATTTCGTAAAAAATCTTAGCATAACACCTCAATATTCATGCTTTATTGGTGTCTCTATACTCATGATTAGAATTGCATGATAAGATCCCTAAATTCTCATGAGTAAGTATAATTTTAGTACTTAGGCAAGTTTTATTGAATGAAAATTGCTCTAGGGTAAAATTTGACATTAGAAACTTCTATTTTAAGTCCAAACTCGTGAAACATGTTTAGACATACACATGACTTGATTCTGGGTGTTTAAATTTGAAAAATCATGTATATATGGAAAAATGATAACTAGCTCACCTTAGGAGACTCAAAATTAAAAAAATTTGACATAAGTCAACAAATTGACATAGAAATCTCATTTTAAGTCCAAGCTTCACAAACATATTTAGATTTACTCAAATAAGGTGTCTAAGTGTCCAAGTTTGAAAAACTATAAGTAAATGATCAAATTTGATACTTAGCAATTTCATGTTATCTAGCTTATATATGTTTGAATAAAATTGTGCTAGGTTGATATCCTGACCAAATGATATTATCTTTATCTCAAACTTAATATACTTGCTTTAAATGATCATATTTTGGTATCTAAAAAGTTTGGATAAAATCTGAAAACGTTTGACAAAATGACTTATATTTATAAAAATACCACTGAGAACTTGTAGATTTTCTAGAAAATTGTATAGACATCCTTTTTGAGTGACTCTTGACTTTTTGGAATACCTCATGAAGCTTAGTTCATGCGAAAAAAGTTTCACAAAGTTCCAATATATAGATCTCTCAAAAATAAATTTTTTTGGGCTTAGAAAATCCATTGCAGCTCGAGCGATCGCACGACATGCGACCGCCCGATCGACCGGCGGACAGAAATTGATCTTGTCCACCCATTTGGCCGACTGTTTTAATCTCAGCCCTTCAACATAAGCTTTTAAGCCCGAAACTAGAGCTTCCTTGATCACTTCAACTGGCCACTCACCCCTTTCTCCTTGATTTTAAGGTTCCTTCTTCTCTTCTAAGGTAAAAGACTCAACTTTTAGCTATCATACATGAGTTAGTTCATCATGTTGAGTGGATTCTTCATCTTCCCTCCTCTCTATGTCTAGATTCACTCATAAAAATCATGGTTCATGTCTTTTTTATGGATGGTGATTTTCCTTAGTATTTTTACTTCAAAAACCAAGTTCTAGGGAACGAAAATCAAATCTCTTATGTTTCTTGTATAAGTAAAAGTTTGTTTTCTTTCATGAGATATCTTTATTTTTAACATTTTTTGTTTTTTTTTTAAGGGATTCTTCATGTTAACTAAAATTTCTCATCTTCATCTTGCTAAAACAAAAGCTTTTTGTTGGGAGGAGAATATTAATGATTCAAACTTATGTTTGGCATTTTATTTTGTGACCTGTTTTATTTTTTATTTCTTAGTTTTTGTTTTTATTATTTTTTTATTGGATCCACACATTGAGATTTAATATTAAAATCCAATCCTTTTTTTTGCATAGAAAAGGAAGTCTTGTACACATTTATGTTGATCTTAAAAGTGTTTCTTCTCTTTCGCTTAGGAGCATGCATTACTCATCAAAGCTAATTACCTACACATCATCCTAATTGTCTTGCAAAATGAAACCCAAGACAAAGCTTCCAAGCTTGCCCGATAATCTTTTGACCGTTATAGGCAAGACTTAAGCCCCTAAGTTTGTGGACAGAGCTGTCTTACAGACTCGTCTAGTTAACCTAGGTGACCTAGAGCGGTATGACATTAGAGGTAAACTTGCAAGCCTGGGATGGGTAGAGTATATAGGGAACCAAGTACCAGTATGCCCCATCTTGATAAAAGTATTTTTCTCCAACCTCGTGATAGGTCAGACTAAATTAGGTGACTCACTAGTTCTCAGATCTAAAATTTTGGGAAAATCCATAGTAATCACCGAATCAACCATTAGAGATGCATTTGTGTTTCCTCTGCTAGGAAGATCAATATATAAGATGTCCACACATCACTTTCATGAGGATTTTCCTAGTCATGAAGTTGTGTTAGCCATTTGTCGATTTTCAGGGGATGCTTTCTACTCAAAACATCAAATTGTCAACCTCTGCTAGGATCATGCATCTTATCATTGCCTATAGTATTCTTCCTAGAGCAGGACATTATGACGAGGTAACCAGTATGAGCACTAGGGTGCTCTTCTTTGCTATGTCCCGCATACCTATAAACGTTCCTGATCTTATGTTTCGCTACATAGCGGATGTCCATGCTTCAAAAAAGCAAGCCCTATCCTATGCCTTAGTGATCTCTCACTTTATCTATGTTGCTGGGGTAAACAAGTCTAGATTTGAGATAGATCCTGTGCCCAAAGCAATAGATTCATCCTCTCTAAATCGTATGAAAATACTTGAAAATCGGTGCGGTAAAAGAGTGCGAGGGGAACCTGTGGAGCACACTGATAATGATATAGACATGGAGGAGGGAGAGGCTGGTGGAAGCTCGTCAACCGGTACTCCCATTGAGCGTTTGGGTGATCTATAGCATCGTTTTGCTCAGTTCCATATCGACCAGCTGGAATAGAACAAAGGCACGAAAGGATGTCTAAACGAGTACAGCCGACGGATCGATATATGAGTATGGTCTGATGGTCGATGAGCATGGCCGACGTATGGATGTGTGTTGACCAGTACGATCAGCGAGTGGATGAGTACGGTCATCGGGTTGATGAGATGTATGGTTGGGTGGATGAGATGTGGCAATACTATCAGTCGCATCTACCACCACCACCACCTGAGGATGATTTGTCCCCCTAATGTTTGATGTTATTCATTTTGTGGACTTGTATCAACACTACACTTTGCTTGATCTACTTTATATTTGTATTTGAAACTCCTTATCTTTAAGTATTATTTGATGATTGAATGACCTGTTATATTTGAAACTCCTTATCTGTAAGTATCTTGCTATTCTTTTTGATGGATGACTAAAGGGGGAGAGTTAACATGTTTATGTTTATGGGTTGGCATGATGATAGAGGGAGAGTTAAAAATATATATGCATGATGATAGGGGGAGCACTAAATACAATATGTCTGTATACATCATCTTTTAATGCTGTCATATATCCACTTATAAACTCATGCTTCACACTAATTGACGAATACATTACATATAGAATTTTTGTTACTCTTTATCGTCAATGGTTTGTCATCATCAAAAAGGGAAAGACTGTTGGCCGAAGGTTTTTTCCTTCATACTCTATTATCTTCATGACTATTTTGATGATAACAAACCAAATCTGTTTAACCAAATGCGTGCACCAGAGATGGCTTGGACTAAGCAAAACAATACATGGAAAGCCTTTTGAGTTGGAGCACGATGAAGAATAGAACCAGAAAACAAAGCGCGCAATGAGAAGATCTAAAAGAAGTTTTCCAGTCCAGGTTTGATCGACCAGTCAGTCGACCGAATGATGTTAAAAATTGGCAGTAGCCAATTCGGTCGACGGAAGATGGTCAAAATTTGGCAGTAGCCAATTCGATCGATCGTCCTATCGAATGTGGCGGAAAATTGGCAGTGGCTAATTCGGTTGACCGGTCGGTCGACCGAAGTGCGCCCAGAAGCGGTAGAATGCCACGATCGTTTGGGCGGTCAATCCATCTGTCGACCGATGATCAACCGGCTAGCGACCGGGCGTCAGCAACGAGCAAAAATGCACCCGTTGACGAGCCCTTTGGTTGGAGGGTTAAAAATACCCTCCCCTCTCTCTCTCCTAAAAAACTATTGATGCCAATAATCCTTAAAGAGTGATCTTCAGCATCCTCCAAGCTTCTCAATTGATCAAATTCTTCAAACCTAGCTCTTGATCCCTCATCTTCAAGTGTTCTTCATTAAAGGGCTCATCAAGGGTGCTAGGCTCAAGAAGAAGAGATGTTTTAATTGTGATAAGTTATCTTCACCTTCTTCTTGTAATAGTGTTGTTTTTTATTTGTTTTTACTTAAATTTACTTGAGTTTGTAAGAAGACCTAGTATGTGGTCTTGTGTGTAAGTGGTTACCTTGGTGTATAAGGTGTAAAGCCAATTGTGTAAACTAAGTTAGGAGTAGGTCTTAGGAATTGAGGTGGGAAAGCTCGCTCGGTAGGAAGACGGAATACTTCCGGGTGTGGAAGTGCCTTCGAGGTGAGTGTAGGGTCTTTCCGGTGTAAAGTCCTCAATTGTAAGCTACTCATAATTTAGTGAATTTTAGTGTGAAATCCTAAGCACGGTGCTTAGGTAGTAGAGTAGGCATTGGGGCCGAACCACTATAAATAATTGTGTTAGCATTGTCTCTTTTGTGTTTGCTTAATTGTCTTACTTATTGCTTCCGCATTTAATATTAGAATTGTGAATTGCCTAAGTTGTAAGAAACGATTAAAACCGAAATTAGGTGATAAGATTTAGTTAAGACACTATTCACCCCCCTCTAATGTGGCCATTTCACCAACATTGGCTGCCTTCGGGCAGGTGGTGGCCGGATGGCCTTTTAGTAGGTCACTCCCTTGTGACCTTTTCTTGCTTGAGTCAGGAGTTTTATCTTGTGCATCTTATCTGTGATGTTTGTTTTTGTGAGGGTTGATAGAATCGCTCATTGAGTTCTTTGAACTCATCCATTGTCATTGTTTTGTTTTGCAGAGCCTGACCGGTGAGGTGGGCTGGAGCACTTGGCGTAGCTGGAGGGCAGATGCGCCACATAATCTCATAGCAGTCCTAGTTCGGGATCGTAGTCGAGTTTGTAGTAGGTTGTCATGCACTATTATTTTGATATTTGGAGTTGTAGTCCCGTAGGGACATTCATGTTTTTTTTTTATTTCAGTCTTTTATTTGTTAAAAGAACTATTGCTCTTCGATTTATTTATTTCTCCACTTGAGCTATTTATTTAAAACCTTGCTGTTTTGAAATGAAAATCTATTTGGTTCTTCTATTAATAAAAGATGTTGTTTATTTCGCTATTTTATGAATTGGTATGTGCATGGGTTAGACTGCAGGGCATAGGCACGTATACCCTGGCCGATCACGTGACTCTGAACTTGGGGCGTGACAAATGCAATCTATTCATTTATATTTTTAATAGTCTCTTCATAGTTGAAGGCATAGGGGGTTCTGATAGCATAGCAGAGTGACCTTTGACGTTGATAGTAATACATTGCTTCCTGAAGTTGAGGGGTGGATCTTCCTTGTTTGCACCTCCCAAACCTTCCCAAGATCAGTTGCTATGTTAGAATTGAATAGTAAATTCTGCTACTGAGACATAATTCAATTTGCATATCAAAGCTTGGAAACAATTAAGAAGATGGATACACAATCTAATGTGTGGAAGGGGAGAGAGATGATTACTTGTATAGTTCTGCCCACTTGAATGGGCTTTGCTTCGCCCTCTACTTCCTCCCTGGGGCAGAGCAGCCCTGATGTGGTTGGTGCAGAGCTGGATGTCGGCCATTCTTCGAAAGTGGGAGGCCACGTAGGCTCCCAGGCTCGCAAGTGTTTCCGCCATGAGAGCAGACACTCCTCCGTTAAGCACGTTGAAAGGCTGGGAAAAAAGACGGCGCAATTTTACAAAGAGTTTGAAGGAGTTGTTCTAACTGGTAGCAAATCTCGATAACCTTCAATCAGCCCGTAACTTTTGTTGGCAAGATGAGCGTAAATTCAAAGCCGAGGGCATGGAGGGTACGATCGATGAGGACAGTTGGTGGAGATGACGAGGAGCTTGTTGATCAAGAGGACTGGCGCGATTAGTAGATGCGAGTGAGAGGGGCGGCATGACGAGGAGCAGATGCGAGATCCGGCCTCGATATAGTGAGAGGCGAGATCGCGAGAGGAATGGCATGCCCTCCCCCTAGAGGTGACTGCAGATGGGTGTCGGCCTATCGGGTGCGGACTACAAAGGTGACTGCGGATGGCCGGATGGGTTGGGAGGTCTTGTGTGGCTGAAGACGGGATTTAGGAGTAGGGTAAATGGGTGATATTTAGGAATGTGTGTGGTTATAGGGTTTACTGGTTTGGATATTTAAATTTAATATTATACAATTTTCCGATGTCGAAAATTTCTATCGGTAACTCTTTCCGATGCTGAGAGTCGTCAAAACTCTAACAAAAATTTCCAACGATAGATTATCGTCGGAAGTTGTGGTCGATGACTTTAGCATTAATTAAGTATAAAATTAAGCCATTAATATTTCTAAAAATTATTTTCGATTGTAAAGTCTGTTGGAAATTATTATCGACTAAATTTTCGATGAAAATTCATCGATAATCTATTAAAGTTTTAAAGATAATGTGACAATTTTCCGATAAATTTTGTCAGTAACTCTTTCCGACACTAAGATTCGTCGAAAATGTAACAAAAAATTTCGACAATATTTTCTCGTCGGAAGTTGTGGTCGATGAATCCAATATTTCTTGTAGTGAACTGGCTCAGTATCATCAGCCTCATGGTGTATAACTCTTGTAAGAAAGCATGTCTTTCGTTGCGTTGTAGCGGACCATATACTCGTGTGAACCAAATGGACTCACTGGAATGAATATGTAGCATTTGCACTTGTAACGAGAAATTCTTTTATTGGAAGAGAGGCATTTCCAAATAGTGGGATTCCATATTGCAAGAACCCCAGCAAAACTCATTGCGTTGATGGCCTGCAAGTGGTGGCCAGAACCAGAATTAAATCCGTGAGTTGCTTTGCAATTCTAATAGAAACATGAGACAATTTGGTTTCGAAAAGGAAAATCACGCTGCATTTAAGATCCCTTGCGGCTTATTTTACCATGTACCACTTAAAGTGACGGTTAATGCCACGAATCCATTAAATGTATTTTTGGTTGTCGATTAATTCTCGACTAATATTGTTGTATGCATTCTCATACACAAATGAGTTTACAACAATTTAGTCCAAACAGTTCAAAAACAAATTAGGAGTACGACAAACATGAAAAATTGAGAAAGAAAATAACTACTATCATCAAAAAAATGATATTGTCATCGTAAGCAAAAGTCTTTTTCATCTCCATTAGCACCAATAATTTCCTTTTATTTATTTTTTCATATGAAAGCATTACCAAATGGCAGCTAATCACCAACCAAGCAATCGACACAACCAGATTGCTTTAAATAATTACCATGATGGGTTGGTTCAGCTAGGGTTTCAATAGGTATAGAGAGAGAGAGATGAAGCGAGGAAGAAAAGGTATTGCGCGCAAGATTGAAATATGTGATCTTTGACGGTTTTACGACGGCTAGCAATTATCGCGACACGATGGCCTTATCGTAGCTAAGTAATTAACGTTGCGATGGCAAATGCAATAATTGCCTTGCCGTCGCAACTTTTACGACATTGCGACGATAAATGATTGTAGAATCGTCGCATCTGCAACCTGGTAACCTCCGCGAGATAGTAGGGTAACCCTCTCCAATATACAATGAGAGAAAGACAACATTAAAATTGCATTTATATATAGCATATGTGATGAATAAGATAATAAGGTTTCTTCTTTTGACATGCAGGAAAATAATTTGGAAGACTTAATTGCACTATAAACACTACAAAAAAATAGAGTATCACCAATGGACTAAATCCGTTGGTAATAGTCAAAAATTCGTTGGTAATACTATTAGGAACAGATTGTCTGTTGGTAAATCCGTTGGTGTTGCCCTGCTAGGTAGTACCGACGGATATTATTATATCCATTGGTAATACCAATATATTATTAGCTGTTGGTATTACCAACAGATATTATTAGCCGCTGGTATTACCAACAGATAATAAAATCCGTTGGTAATACTAATAGATACACTTCCGTTGGTATTACGAACGGATAAAAATATCCATTGGTATTACCAACGGTTACATTTTCGTTGGTAAGTTTGTTGGTATTACCAACAAATATATTGGTTGGTGATGCCAACAGGCAACAGATATCCATTGGTAATATCATTTGTATGAATTGAATTACATTTATAATAAATGTCCAACCACACGCATAATACATATCAAATTTAAAATCAAATTTCTTAGTTATACAACCACTCAAAAAACTATAAACTCACGTTTAAAATCAAATTTCATAACAAAAACCAATTCATATTCAACAATTGTTTAAAAGTATAAAGCATCTACAACTAGAAGTGTATCGAGTATCTACACAACTAGAGGGAGGCCAAAAGAAAAAAGAAATCAGAAGATTTGGGAACCAAAGTCAAATGCCAAAATAAAAATTGCTCTCACTACTCCTAATTGCTCCGGTGCTTCATTGTTCGTGGCATCTACAGCTGCCCTTTGCTCCAGCTCCAAGATTACCATGTTGAATGCTCTTTCCTCCTGCTGTGAAGCAACCACTGGGGTTGATGAGGAAAACGTGTGCGAGAATAAATTATGCTTGGTGTTGGGTAGAAATCTTAGAATTATGTGTCTGCTCACCTTGTTCTCAAGGAACCGCCCAATTTTGCAGATTTTGAAGTTTTTTCTTTCTCCAGAAGATGCAACAAAATCGTACAGTTACACCTAATCACTAATTGAAAGAACATGAAGAACAATATAGCTCATTTATTGCCTAAAATTGTTTAAAAGTATAAGATGGCAATCTCGTTAAAAAATAGCTGAATGAGTCAAAATTATCCTTACCTGCATCAATGGTGACAAATTTGTGATTTGATTGTGAGCAAGTCCAAGCAATTCATTGGCCTGATCAAATGAACCCAGACAACATCAAATGTCTGCAAAAAAGTTTGTTTCTTTGAAAATCTATGCAAGTTAAAGTCAACATCTTATTATTGAAGGCAAACATCTTATTATTACGATACTTCTATACTTAGACAACATTTACTCTCCTCTGTTTCCCAGCAAATGCTCACTCATTGTGGATTCATTTTCGCCCTGCATGAAAGTTGGGAATAGTTTTTTGATAAAATAATAAGTTTCCATTTTAAAAGAGCACCTAAAGTGAAACCAAGTACTAAATAGGCAGCAAGAAGAATGATAAGTAAAGCAACATGATCCAAACATAGCTACATGTTATAAAATAGACAGCAGTAGGAAAAAAGGAATATTGCAAAAATAATTTTTGTAACAAATAAAGTGAGAGATACTAACAGGTTTTGATGATTGACCAATCTTTGACATGTCCCAAACCTGCAGGGTTACAAACCATAGTTACTAGAACAGCACTTTGAATCAATTTTTTTCTATGTAATGGTATTATTAACTTCTATATGAAAAGAAACTAAAACTTTTGCAATACTTAACAATGAAAACAACCTTCAAAGATGAATCAGAAAATCCACCAGCAACCAATGATCCATCCTGAGATATCGCTGAACAATTTAATCTGGTAAAATTCAAGTCAAATATTAGTCAGAAATCACAGGCAGTTCTATTGGTAAAATTCAAGTCAAACATTAGTTGTAAGAGCAGGATGAGAATCATTGACTCAGCTTTCATATTAAATTGGTTACTTGTTTTGAGTTTCTTCTTGTCTTCTCCATTAATTTTCAGTTGAAAAATTAATTGAGGTGTATTATCAAATTATATTTTTCATTAACCAAGATTGATTGAGGTGTATTACTAAAAATTGCAATTTTAGTAAGCGTGCAAAGATTTGAGCTCTGATGCTCCAACTTTTTCAACAACATTAGGGCATTTGCAATCATGATAGCTACATATAATTAAACTGATCTAACATAAACCAAGAAGAAAAAAGGCGCATTCATCAATGATACGTAAAAGAAAACCCAATGTATTAGAGAAACTGAATTAGTACAAGGAAATTGTTTATAAAACACACAATGAAATATCAAAATCAATGAAAGTAAACCTATGAGCAGGTAAGGAACATGAGATAGGCGAAGCAAAAACCTTTCATGGACTCCGCTGAGCGTTTAGGGGAATATGAGCTGCGCGTGGGGGATGATCGATATGGAAGATGAGCCCTGCGCGCGGAGATGGGAAATATGAAGCGGGATAAAAAAAAATCGCAGGACAAAATAGGCTGTGGTGCCTAAACCGCAGCCTATTATATTATTTCAAGTGCAGTTAACTTTAAACTGTAGTCTATTATATTAATTCAACCACAGTTAATTAAAAACCGCGGGTTCAATATTTCTTTGGACTGCGGAAAAAAAAATGCTAACTTAATATCTCTATAGCTACGGTTTTTAAAAACTACAGCTAAACAACTGTAGCCTAAAATGATTTTTGTTGTGGTGTACCTTAACATCCCCACAAACACGAGATGGAAGTAAAAACATCCCTACTGAAAGAGGATGATCTCAGTTCATGAGGCTCCTGCCAATGCAGGGTCTCAAAAGGGTAAATGTGTGCAGCCTCACCCTTGCAAACCAAATGGATTTTTCTGTGACTAGAACTCTGGTCTCTTGGGTCTGTAATTATATTTGTCAATTGATGTGAGTAGCAAAATGTAGATCACTCCTAAAGAAACTTAAAAATAACTGACCATGCTAGTAGTATATTATGCATGAGTATGGTCAGTGCACCTTAATATGTCCTAGGAATTCTAAACTATCATATTATATAATGGTAATAATGAGAATCTGATAAGGAGCCGAACAGTTGCAATTTATGTATACAAACCAAATCCAGGCCCACCACTTGAAAGATATGGTAATCGATATACATCAGCCTTCTCTGACTTCAAGACATATTTGTTAAGAGATCATACTAAAAATTGAAGTTTTCATGATAAAAGTTTAATAAAGTTTAATAAAAGAAACACAAAGTACGTCATGAGAAAGTTGAAGATATGGGATAATTTCACTTACTGATATCATTATTTATACTGTCACTTTAGAAATTTATGTATTTTGCTACCAATGAATCTGTAATTTATGTGAAGCATAAATAATTTGAAAACAGAACTATAAATCTGATCCAGCATAGTAATTAATAGTAATTAAATTAATGTGAAGAGCTCTTATAGTATCAGTAACTAAATCATTTGGTCTTCCACCAGCTCTTATTATTGATGTGAAGAGCTCTAAAGCCTTATTACAGCAACTGTTTGTAACATAACCAGAAATTAATGCATTGTAAGAAGCCAGTGAGGAAGAGGGACAACGCTTGAACCAGAAATTGGAGTAAACCAAACATTAACATAACCAAAAATTAATGCATTGAACCAGAAATTAGAGTAAACAACGCTTGCCTGAAAAAAATAGAAATATAAGAGGGAAAAAAATAAAAAGGGTAAAGTACAAGAACAAATCATTTACCTGAACCCTAGTGAGGAAGAGGGAGAACCCAATCTGAATAATTAGCAGCTTCGAAGCCCCTGAAATCCTAATGGCACCACTTGAGCACTTGAGCACTTAAAATGCAAGAAATTCGGATCATTTGAACTTATTGTTCTTTTCTTTCTTTTCATAATGGCACCACTTGAGCACCAAGTCCCTGAAATCCTAGCTTCCTAGCGTTGTTTTAGTCCAAGACAAGTAACACCAACGACCTCAAGCTTGAAACGATCAAAATAGCAGAAATCGATCACCGGCGGCAAGGCACGCACCTGGCAAAGGCAGGCGGCTAGTGACGCTGCCTTCTTAGCGGCGGCAAGCTCCTTGTCGTAGGAGGAGGAAGACATGGCTGCCACGGAAGATGCGGAGCCTGTGGGTTTGGACCGAGGAGGGGGTAAATGCGAGAGGGGGAAGGGGAGGCGGAGGCACCGATAGGGTTTGGGATTGGAGAGGGGAAGGGAGAGCGATGCGGGAGGCAAAGATCTGGACGGTATCACTGCGGACGCAGAGGGCAACAGGCTAATTATTGTGCGACTGAAGCGGACCCACGATGCCATTCGTTGTTGTTCACTGCGTTCTCCTTCGGCCATTAAGATTCGGATGCCATGAAATGAATCTTTAATTCGAGGCTTTCTCGAATAACGCCAGAAGGGGCAGTTCCTCCATCTTCCACTCACTCATCAAATGAATAAGAGAGAGAGAGATGCGCAACCTGTGAGGGGAGGCACAACCCGGCAATCGCCGGGTGCTGATCGAGCAATGAGTGACAAAATAGGGAAGAGTTGTCGCATAACGGGTGGGGCCGTGGGGGGAGAGGTGACTGGTGAGGACGCGGTCATCTGAGGAAAAAAATATATACTATTTCGGTCGAATGAAAAAAAATCAAACGTTTCTTAACTTTATCGGCCGAAAAAGGTAGGAGAAAAAAAAAATTCTTAAATTTATAGGTTGAATTCTTAACTTTATCGTCAATAATTTTATTGATATTATCAAAAATATAAATCTATTGATAATAAATATATTGCTGATAATCTATTTTCTTGTAGTGAAAAACGAATTAAAATTTTGATATAATTTAAAACAAAATATAAGTATTGAAATTTTAATTTCGGCTCCTTAGAGGATCAAAGTTGGAGTCAAAAATTTATGAAGAAAGAATATGAATACCGGCATTTATTATAGGCGTCAATTTTCAAGTACTTATACCTAGGTGTCAGAAACTGATGCCATTTAAAGCGGGTTTATCAGTAAGCTTAGCCCCTTGTAACCGACACCCAAGTGAAAGAAATTTTATAACAAGAATTTAATCCTAAAGCTAAGAACTTACATGTTAAATCATTAAGAACGACTAGATGCGGAAGCGTACCTGAATCCATTGCTAAGTTTAGGAGATGGAGCGGCCTTCAAAGTCTATGCACCGTTCACAAGTCGTCTCTTTATAATGGGGCTTCAGAAATTGGAATCAAGTGCATAACTCATGGACCATAACCCATTTATTTATAATAAAACATGAGGTAATAGTAATTACTGTTTTGTCCATCATAAAATTAGAAATTATCCCTAATGGTATCTGTTCAATTAAATCTCATATAATATTAAGATGTCACAGGCCCATAAATAAATACAATTAGATCACTTGAGATTTGGGCCGTTAATTTTTATAGTAATATATGCACGCTTATTGATATGCGTTGGCCCATATCAGATTATTAAAAATTAATCTAATAATCTTCCACTTGGGCCAATACATGTATCACCGTATAGCTATGCATACTAACTTTATGAGCTCATCATCACTATTATTATCAACTATCTCCAATAATCTGGTCCATCGATCATACTAACAACGAACCAAAGCGACTTTCGTCATATTTATCGTGACTAAATTCATCAATGATCACAATGTTAATACTCTCGACGACATAGATCATATATGGGTGCACAACGTGAAAATTACATGCAATGTGATCCTAACATGCCTATTCCTAACTGGTCCTACTTTATTGAGATCAAATAAAATATTCAGTGTAAAATAATAAAATTTTATTCTGCAAAAAAATATTCATAAAGCACAGTAACATATTACAAACTCCCACTAAACCATCATATGAGTATGATGAAACACCCAAATGAGCAACATGCTCATGAAAGACTGCAGGGGGTAAGCCTTTAGTAAGCGGATCCGCCCTCATGAAAGTTGTACCTATGTGCTCTATGTATAATTGATCACTCTGAATTCTTTCTTTAACAACCAGGAACTTAATGTCGATATGCTTAGATTTTGAAGAGCTCTTGTTGTTATTGGAATATATCACTGCCGATTTATTTTCACAGAATAACTTTAGTGATCTTTCAATTCTATTACTATAGGCAGCCAAGTGACAAAAGTTTCGCAGTTATATTCTAAGATTGGATACCTTAAAATAAGTTATGAATTCTGCTTCCATATTTGAAGCTGTAGTGAGTGTCTGCTTAGCACTCCTCCAATAAACAGCTCTGTTGGCAAACAAAAAAAACATAACCAGAAATGGATCTTCAACTATTTAGGTATCCAGCAAAATCAGAATCAAGTATACCCAATGATCTCCTGCTGATCTGATTTTATATATGTAATGATTTGTTCTTTGTAGATACAACAAAACCCGTTTGACTGCTTTCTTATGATCCATTCCGGGATTACTTAGATATATGTCTAATATCCCTTCAGTGTACGTAATATCTGAATGCGTACTTTCTTGAGCATACATCAAATTCCCTATAGTAGACACATATGGAATCTTCTGCATTTCCTCCTGCTCAAATTTATCCTTAGGGCACGATTTGAGACTAATGTTGCCTCCTTTAGCAATAGGGATACATAGGATAATAATCTTGCTCCCATGCACTGAACTCATGGTATATGCATTCATCAACCATATTTATCTCAAAATAAAATGAGATAATAACTTGATAAATTTATAATACCACTAACGGGAAGCATTTGTTCTAGTGGTCATTGAGTTTGTACTTCATGGGTAGATTCCTAAAGAACATCCTTATCTCTCCCAAACTCAATAACTTCAATGAACTGGGTATTTCCCATATCAAAGAATATTCTATAATATCTCATAGACCTATCAAAGTACCAAATAAAGTAGCAACATACTATTCTAAAGTCCAATGATTTTTTCCTTTGACCAATATGGCCTAGTCTCAACTGGACAACCCCAAATATTTAGTTTGGGCTTCTTGCCCGTCCATAATACATAAGAGTTTCTATGCATTGCTTTAGATGGTACTCTCTTCAGAATATAAGCCGCAGTCTTAAAATTAATCACCTCTAGTGATTGAGACTTCTCACTAATTAGATATAGGTACCCGTATATTGAGTAATTATCTATGAACATAAAAATATTGTTTGACCATTCCAAGAAGCCATAGGGAAAGGTCAATAAACACCTGTATAATTATGTTCTAAGACGTTTGAAATTCTATTAGTACCTTAACCCTAATGTTTATTTGTTTTCCCTTAATGCATTCAATATAGACATCAAAGTCTGTAGCATCAGGGATAACTAGAATCTCATTAGACACAAGCCTATGTATCCTATGTTTGGATATATAACCTAAGTGCTTGTGCCACATCATGGTAGAATTCTTATCAGCTAATTTTTATTTTGTACCATGTGAACTAGTATGCAGGGTTTCATTAGATGAAGCAATTACATCAATCATATAAAGGTTATTGAAATAGGACAAAGACGGTACCAACAAAAATAGAATTAAGATAAAGATTAAACTTTCCATTTCCAAATGAACAAGAATAATTTTATTTGTCCAAAATAGAGATAGAAATCAAAATCCATCTAAAAGACGGTACTACAAAAGTCTCTCTCAAATTCTAAAAATAATATTCAATCCTAAACAATAACCTAAAAGAGTCTATAGCTTCAACTTTAGCTGATTTGCCATCGCCCACAAAGATGAATCTTTCAGCATCAGTCGATAGTTGGTAGCTCAGGCAACCTTGCATAGACACACTTATGTGGGTAATAGCACCAGAATCTATCCACCAAGTGTCTATGGGTACACAAGTCAAATTAACTCCAGAACAAACTAGAGTGAGAAAAGTGTCTTTCTTAGCACACCAAGCATGATACTTAGAACAATCAGACTTTTCATGCCCACTGGTCTTGCAAAAGGAACAAGTAGGAACCTTAAAATTTGTGCCAGTTAGATTAGGGATGTAATTAAATAAGGCAGAATATTTTGAAGAAGCAGAAATATTAGCTGAATAGAGAATAAAGCAAAACAATAATATGATCAGCTCAATAAACAATTAAAGCAAAAGAGAAATAAATAATAGCAGGTCTCATTACAAGATACCAAACACAAAATTGACACTTCATCTTTGGACAAAAATATCAACTTGTAAGTGGTACTCTCGATACAGTAATCAAATATTGACAATCAGTCCTGTCAAATAAGAAGCCTTTCTTTGGACCAACTCTTGTCCACATGGAAAACCTTATGACCATCACATATTTATTACCGAAGGCACGTGAGGAATCCAGTCAAGTAGTAACTTTCCTTTGGGCCGATCACTACCCACATGAATTTCAAACATGCAAACATCTTTTATGTTCTAAAACATGCTAATTCTACACAAGAGAGCTCGCTTCGGCGAGATGTTGTTTCAAATCAATATATTTCAAAACATTAGACATGATGGGCTATTATTTTATTTCATGTTAAATTGCTTAAACTACAATAAAGCGATCAAAATTGTATTGAACCAATGTTAATTGAGCTGAACCAAGATTAAATGAGGTTGATCCTAATGCTAATTGTATTGAACCGATTGAAATTATGCTAAACCATATGCTAATTTTAGTGAACCGGTCAAGAATCCTGCTGAACCGCTTAAAATGTGCACTGAACCGACCTAAATTGATCTGAACCGGTGAAATTTGACCTAAACCAGTGCTGAATCAGACCAAATTACACTGAATCAGACCTAATTTCAGTGAACCAGGCCCTAATCACAGTGAACCAGTTGCAGTTGGGATGAACCCGGGTCCAATTAAATAAACCAGCTGAAATTGGATGAACTAGATCCAATTAAATCGGTTTATTTTTTTTTTAACTTACGGGTCGGGTTTAATTGTAAAGCAGGTTGGGCTTTAATTGTAAAGCGGGTCAGGTTTTAATTCTTAACAGATCGAGGTTTAAACATTTAATCTTGAATCCGACCCGTTAACAAACCCTAACTTAATAAACTCTACCTTCTCTACCTCTCTAACCCCTCTCCCCATGACACAGTCGCCGCCTCCCTCTCTCCCACGCCGGACTAGCCTCTGTCAAGCGTCGGCAGTAGGCGGCGAGAAGAGACTCAGGCGGGCTTAGAGATCACCAGAAGACACCCCGAAGCCATCTTCCCCTCCGCGATCGCAGCACGCAGGAGCCCTTTCTTCCACCTCTCGACGCCAACGCCGCCCTTCCTGAGACGCCTGCGATCACTTATGCCGGCATGTGGCGGCGACAAGAGGCCGAACCTCCTCTTCCCTGTCGCAGACAAGACATCAACCGTAGAGCCATGGAATCATGTCTTCCACGCCAGAGATCAGCAATTGCACGCAGGTGCAGCCCGCAACCTTCACTGGTTGCCTATATGTCCGCCAAGGATAGGGCTGCAACAGCGTGCATCAGGGATCTCACAACCATCGACAAGTTCGACGCCAGCGAGAGAAGAGAAGAAAAGTGGAGGTGCAGGCAAGGAAGAAGAAGAGGAAGAAGATATGCATCCTTCGGCAGCCTTCATGGTTGTCGTATCTAATTATTTATTTATTTATTTCTAAGCGGTGTGTAATCTCCTGTATCTACTGTTCAGAAGAAGTGTATCAAGCATGAAGCACAATGTAAAAACAGTACATGATTTTCTTCACCAACAGGTAAGTTAGCACCATGAACAATACATGAAATCACGAACCAACAGAATACTTTATGATCATGAACAGTATTAATTGATCAAATATCATACACGAGCATAAACAATAGATAAATTTTGAAAAATTCTCAATGACTCTGATACCAATTGAAAGAAATTTTATAACATGAATTAAATTCTAAAGCCAAAAACTTACATGCTAAATCACCAAGAACGACTAGATGCGGAAGCGTACCTGAATCCATTGCTAAGTTTAGGAGATGGGGTGGCATTTCAAGTCTATGCACCGTCCACAAGTCGTCTCTGAATAATGGGGCTTTAGAAACTACAATCAAGTACATGACCCAGGGATCATAACCCATCTATTTATAATATAACCCGAGGTAATGGTAATTACTGTTTTGCCCATCATAAAATAAGAAATTACTCATAATAGTATCTGCACAATTAAATCTCATATAATATTAAGATGTCACAGGTCCATAAATAAATACGATTAGATCACTTAAGATCTAGGCCGTTAATTTTTATAATGACATATGCACGCTTATTGATATGCATTGACACATATTTATTAAAAATTAATCTAACAAGCACCCAAGTACTAGTTTTGTTTTCTTTCTTAAAAAAAAAGTTGACGATTTTTTTATTTTTGTTTCAGTGACAATTAGTATGCGATGAAATTATATCGTATATATTTTATTTTAATATTGAAAAGATTTATGTATTTATGCGATGGAACTCCTCCCGTGAGAGAAAAGGATAGAGCAAGAGACAAGTCGAAAGAAACATGAGAAGAGCTTATAAGAGAGCCAATTGCCATTGCAGCAATTAAAGCAATGCATGATGAGCTAGATGAAGATGAGGAGATCGGAAACATAATTCGTTGCATATATTGATTTTTTTTTATAGAAGTGAAAGGTTCGTCCTATTTCAAAGAAAATAGGAGAGAGCATGATACAGAGAAGTGAGGGAAAAAAAAGGGAATTAACTGTTCAGTCTATGGTGCAGTCTACTCTATCCCAAAAATTGTTAAGATTATGCAAATCCTGATTTAAGAGCATATACTGATTAATACTTGTAAACCACGTTTTATTTTCCAGAAAAGAATTTAGTGTGGTGGAACAAAAGTTTAATTTCAACATTAAATCTGATGAAATCAGAGGGTTGATTTAAATGTCACTTTATCTGAAAATTCTAAAAAAATGTCTCATATCTTTGAAATGCGTAGGCTGAGAGCAATGATAGCAAAGAACATTTAACCATAACAGCCATGATCTATTTACCTCTGATGTTCTATTTAGACATGAACTGATATCAGAACCTTCATCGAAAAGCATATGAAATAGTAAATAAACCAACACATATTAACAGACGAACCTTTTAATCATTACAAAGATAGCTAGTGCAAGATCAACACAGGCTCGCAGGACTCGTCCACAGAGCAAATCACACTTGACTCAGAGATTACAAGTACAGAGACGCCGACCATGTTTATTTGATACCACAAGACCCAAGAGATATCATTTATCACAACCATGGATTGATGATCGATTAGTTAAGCTCGGCCAGAGATTTCAATGGACTTCACCTCAGGCTTCTTCACTTCTTCCTTGGGCACAGTCACAGTTAGCACGCCATTCTCCATGGTGGCCTTCACCTGATCCACTTTAGCGTTCTCCGGCAGCCGGAACCTCCGCAGGAACTTGCCGCTGCTCCGCTCCACCCGGTGCCACTTATCGTTCTTCTCCTCACTCTCCTTGCTGCGCTCGCCGCTGATCTGGAGAACGCGCCCCTCCTCCACCTCCACCTTCACCTCCTCCTTCTTCACCCCGGGGAGGTCCGCCTTGAAGACGTGGGCCTCCGGCGTCTCCTTCCAATCGATGCGGGTGTTGGCGAAGGCGGAGGTATCGCTGACGAAGTTGGGGCGGGTCTCGGAGAAGGAGCGGAAGGCATCGAAGGGGAATCCTTGGAAGGGATCCCACAGGTCAAGGGAGAAGGGGTCGAAAACGTTGCTGCGCCTCACGAGCGACATGGCTTGGAAATTAAAAGGTTTAACTAGAAGAAATTGGAAGACTGAGAGCAGGGACTATATATAATTTCTACTTGTTCTTGGCGAATTGAAGCGAGCAAGGGATGATGAAGAATATTTATAGGCTCAGGTAGATGGATCTTGAAGTCTCCGGACTCTGCTGCATAAGTCTTGTGGCTTCTCTGACGATTTCTGGAAAACTCGGGGGTTCAAGTCGGGTTGGCCTGCTGGGCGAGTCTTAAACAAGTTGGGTCGGGATGTGTGGGTGTCATATCCTATCCCGCGTGGGTCAGTTTGGATTGTTGGCGGATAAAACCGTGATCCCTGGTTCAATGAATTAAAACCGTGATCCCTGGTTCAATCAACCAAATCATTGTCAAAAGTGAGACTCTGAAAGCCACCCATCGCAGCATTCCGACAAATAGGTAGTATTGTGTTCTTTCTATTCCAAATTTGTCTTAATATTTCTTTTTTTTTAAAAAAAAAAAACGTAGATTACATGGGAGATATTTAATCGACTGAAGTCTCAAAGCAAGTGCCTAAGTTAAATAATTTTAAATAAGTACATAAACTTTTAAATGTTACCTAATTAATACACTGGTATAGTATTTTCTTAACAAAACTACTCTATCATACTCAGGGGCGGAGCCAATGTTTTGGCAGGAGGGGCAATTGCCCCCCCTCACATTGGTCCCCCCATTACATATATATTATTATATATATAATATACATTAATATTTAACTATATTTGTCCCCTCTAAAAATATATTTTTACCATGTAATTGCCCTCATAAGATGCGATTTTATATTTTGCCCCTCCTAAAATAATTTTTTGGCTTCGCCCCTGATCATACTAACTATAAAAACATCGGTGCCATTTACTTTAGGCTAAATTACACTAATTTTTTTTAGATTTAATAAAATTACACTGACCTCTTCTCTATTTGTCCAAGTGACACTTACTTTCCCCCATATAATCTCTGTAGAGGAGATTTGTGTAATCTTTTTTCGTTATTAGGGGAGATTTGTGTAATCTTTTATCGTTAGTAGGGGAGATTTGTATAATTTTTTACAAAACTCAAGGGGTTACGAGATAAAATTATAAATAAAGTGAAGATCAGTATAATTTCACTAAACCTCAGGTGAGGTCAATGTAATTTATCTTTTACTTTAAAATACCAGCGCCAATAGAAATAAAAATAAGCAAATCAACGCTAGAAAAAAATGCCTATATAATCATCACAATGATCAAGAGAAAAAGTTCAAATACTAGCACTATAGTCGATATGTTAATTTATCTATTTTTAAAAATATATATATATATATTAAAAGGTGTATATTTATTTGAATTCAATTTCAAATTTGATACAATATATTATGTGTATATATATGTTATTAGCAGTTTATATATTATAAATAATTTAATTGTAAATTTATTAAAGATTTTATTTAATTAAATAAATGCTAACATAAAAATAATAATAAAATTACATACTAAAACCTTTAAAAAAAATTTGGTAATGTCAACTTCGCGACTTTGGCAACTCCGACAACTTTGACGGCTTCAAAAAAATCTCGACGAGTTATAATAATCACTTAGAAAAATAGATATTCAAAAAAGTTAAGTGTGCTAAAAAAACTAACCTTAGAGAATTAATGTAAGTAAAATGAAAAAATATTTCACCAGCGCAAGAAATAAAAGGAGAATAACACAAAAAATAAAGGAAATTATATTTGTATATATGCCACGCCCCAAATTTAGGGTCAGATGACTGGCCAGAGTACATATCCGTACTCTGATGCCTACCAACACATGCATACCAATAGGAAAATAAAAGAAACCCCAATGCATACTCAATATAAGATACTAGAATGCTAGGTATGTTTATATAATCAAATGACTACGAAGAAGTCACAACAGTATGCAAATAAGAATGTTTATACTCGACTACAAATCGACAAGTCACGAGATCCACTGCCTGATCCTGCAACCCCAACCGCGCTACATGGGTACCACCGTACCACTAATAGTCAAGTCATTATTCATTTTAAATTTTGGCTTCTATCTCTCTTGTTCTTCGATACGCGCCCAGATGATATGCGTATTCGGAGAACTTTAGGGAGATGCTGCCGAAATTTAGAATAAAGTTAATGACTAAAAGAAAATTCTAAGTGCAATATAAATAACATGAATCTCGAATGAAATAGGATCATCCCACCTAAAGACATTACCTAAAGATATTGCCAACTTTTTGATAGAACATGTCGGGTGATCGAAGTTGGATGTACCGACAAATTCATCGTGGAGCTATAACGGATGAATTTCGAGTAGGCGTAACTTACTTCTTAAATTTTGCCTACTCGAATAAAAAATTTCAATATTTTGCTCATTTTATTTTGAATCAACCATCAAGACAAGACTTAATCGTCTTCCACGGAACGACGACGGGGGAGCTCGACCATCAGATGGTTGTTTAAATATCTTTTGTTACCCCGGTCGTACTTTGGGTTCTCGTCCGTCTCGATTCTTAAACGACGAAGAGTACCATTTGGCATACTTGTGTGTGTTACTAAACTGTACAGAGATTGAAAAGTTCATTGAAATATTTGACATTGAGATGGTGACAAAATACTCAATTTACAACGATGATGACTTAGAAAGATTACAGAATCGTGAGTTCCCTAATTGGTTTCATGCTTATAGCACAGAGCACAAAGGCGAAATAAGATAACCAAATCTTTGAGTTTGCTAGCGGACCGGCAAGACTTGTACAGTGTTATAACAGTTATTTTGTTAATGGATATAAATTTCACACACTTGAATATTCATCTACAAAAAAGACTATGAATGCCGAGGTTTGCGTCAAAGGGACAACGTATGCTGAATGTGTTGTTGACTTTTACGGACTATTGGAAGAAGTCATAGAATTGCAATTTTTTGGATGTAAATCAATTGCCCTTTTTAAATGTCATTGGTTCGATACAAGCGATAGGGACATGAGACTAAATCCAAAGTATAAACAGTTGGTCGAGGTCAATTACAAATCAAAATTGACTTCAAATGATCCATTTATATTGGCATCTCAAGCTGAACAAGTATATTATATGCAGTATCCATCTCGAAAGAAAGATAGGGTAGATTAGCGTGTAGTCTGTAAGACTAAAGCCAGAGAAAAAATTGACCCAGTAGTTGGAGAGAATGAGCCAGTAGATGACTTTTATCAAGAATAAGATCCTTCCAAAGTGAAACGAGTTAGTCCAATACTCAAGGATGATGACACAAAGTTAGTTCAATTGGAAATAGAATACGTTGATGACGACGATAATGAAGTTGAGGAAGGACAGAATGATGATGAGGGAGAAGAAGAAGAATTTTAAGATTTCGATATAGAAGAATAAGAAGAAGAGTATTACACGGATGATGATAATGACGATGACGAATAATTGTAAATGTGAAGTATATATTCAATTATTAAATATATCTATTAATCTATTATATATAATCTAATTATATTAATTTTTTACAGCTATGGTTCGAGATATTAGTTCCCAAGGAGGCATTCCTCGTAGGACCCCTCGACGATTACCATCCGCCCCACCTGTACCCACTGACCCTTCGCCTTCCACCACCATCCCCCCACCTCCAGCCACCATCCCCTCACCTCGGGCCACCATCCCCCCACCTGATCCGTCCACCGTTCCCACACCTGATCTAGCTGCCATCCCCTCACCTCCGACTACCATCCCTCCGCCACCCTCCGTAGATCCAAGACAATCGTCTTCCAGACGTAGGCCACTAGGGCATAACAAAATTCTCCCTCCGCCACCCGAGGGAGAACTGCGCAGAGCAGTTAGTGTGTGCGGAAGACGGTAAGTATATGCATTAATTATTTCGTATAATTTATTTATAATTCAAAATATCATAATATGAATTTATATTTGGTGCAGATTTGAGCAGGAGGACGTCCGCCGCACAATAGCGGGGACGATCCAAAAGTTTATGCACGGGGCGTGACCTACATGGTCTCACATGCCCCGTGAGCATATGGATTTATTGTGGCGAGAGTTCTCGGTAAGTATATTTATTAAATTAATATTAATGTTAAATATTGATCGGTAATAATAAAAAAATTTTGTAGGCTCATTATACATGGCCAGAGGACCACACCACTTTTGTTGAGGCCGCATGAGAGCATGTTGCTCGTGCTCGCTATAACGGGCTGCTTCAGCAGGCCCGTCAGACCGTGATGAGATGCTGGGGGCCACACAAATAGGGCAGACTCGGGGACACACCCCTGAGTGGATTCCTAGCCCTGTGTGGGACCAGCTCATTGAGCGGCGGGCCACGCCTAAGTGGCAAGATGTCTCCCAGACTACGTCGAGAAACCGCATGTCTGGAGGGGGGGACGGCACGGGGGCGTGCCACATTGGTGGCTCTGTGTCTTTTGCGGTTCATGAGCGTCGTATGTTATGTATAATTTAATTATTTTTAATTATATTATATTTTGTGTATATTGATACTAATGTATTTGTTTTCTAATGTAAGACGCGTGTGACAGAGGACGACACAGTCCAACGCCCGTTGATGATGGAGGTGTTTGAACGCACTCACCGTCCTCGACGAGGAGTGGGGGACTATGTTGATAGTAGAGCCTCGATCATAATGGTAACTATTTATGTCTATTTGATTTACACAATATTTATTTATAGTTTATATATATTTAAAATATAAACACGTGTAGGAAACATACACGAGGATTGTGATTGAGCGTGGAGACACACTAGAGGAGTTCGACGTAGTAGCTTTGGTGGAGGCCGCAGGTTGCTGGGAGCATGGCCGCAGGTTGCGCGCGTCCGAAGTGGACGATTCCGGCGCGAGTCCGAAGTGGACGATTCCGGCGCGAGTCCGAAGTGGACGATTCCGGCGCGAGTCCGAATTGGACGATTCTGGCGCGCGTCCAATGTGGACGATTCCGGCGCGAGTCCGAATTGGATGATTTCGGCGCGCGTCCGAAGTGGACGATTCCGGCGTGAGTCCGAATTGGACGATTCCGGCGCGCGTCCGAAGTGGACGATTCCGGCGCGCGTCCGAAATTAATCTAAACCCTAATAATTAATCTAACAAATTAAATAATTAATCTAAACATTTAATTAACATTTATAAAAGAATTAATTAACAATTTCAAAACAATAAATATATATATATATATATATATATATATATATATATATATATATATATTCCGGCGCCGGAGTCCACCCTCCGGCGCCGGCGTACAGTGGTCGGACACACTGTCCGGCCACTGTAGAAGGTTCGGCGGCGGCCATAGGCCGACCGCCGCCGGCCGAAACCCTAGAAATAGGGTTTCGGTCGGATTTTAGCATCTCCGGCCGAAACTGTATAGGCCGGCCGATCAACATACCGGCAGCGGCGCAGCGGCGAGAGGCGTCGGCGTCGGCAGCAGCGGCAGCGGCGGCGAGAGGAGTCGGCAGGAGCGGCGGCGGCAGAAGCGGGAGGAAGAAGGGTCGGGCGCGAGAGCGTGCCCTATATAAACTTATCAGCAACGGCTCACTCGCCCGTTAGAACGCCGTTGCTGATAAGTTATCATCAGCAACGGCTCACTTATCCGTTAGTAAGCCGTTGCTGAAGATTAAATAATTAGCAACGGCTCGCCTTTCCGTCAGAAAGCCGTTGCTGATAATTAAAATAATCCGCAACGGCTCGGTTGTCCGTTAGAACGCCGTTGCAGATACAGATATCTGCAACGGCTCGAGCGGCCGTAAGAACGCCGTTGCAAATAGCAACGGCTTGAGCGGCCGTTGCTGATAGCCGTTGCTGAAGACCAAGTTTGTAGTAGTGTTTGTAGACAGTGGCCATGCACGCATCGTGCTCGGGCCACTTGGGGCACTGACCCCTCCGACTTCGGGTGAGCGGCCCTCGACATCTCGGGCGCAGGACAAGAGCCGGATAGCGGCCTTGGAGTCGGAGTTCACCCAGTAGAGCCAGGCGATGGAGGAGCAGAGGCTGGCGATGGAGGAGCAGAGACGGATGAATGAAGAGTTGAGACAGACGATGCAGAACGTGCATGCACTCCTCACTCAGATTACATCTCACTCTGGCCTTCTACCGATGATGTCGCAACCGTCGTCCTCCTCGACCCAATCGACGCTCCCGACCCAGTCGACGCTCCTGACCCAATCGTTGTTGACTCCACCGCCTGCACCGCAGCAATGAGATTTTGGTTTATTGTATTTTGTTTATATTTTGATACTTGTTTGTATACTGATAGTTGTTTATATACTTATGATTGTATATATATATGATATTTTGATAATTGTTTACCTCCGGTTTGAGGCTTAGATTGATTATATTTTTGTAAAACTTGTATGTTTGGTTTCAAATTCGTGTGTATGATGTTTTCTAGTTGTAATCTATGATTGAAAATAGATTGTAATCTATAAATATCATTGTATACAAAAATTTATAAATTTTTTATTTTTTTCAGTTACAAGATATACCTTCATCCACGGCTTACCCACAGTCGACCGTCACTAAGCCGTGGCCGAAAGCTTATCGTAATTGACTGATGGCCTGGGCAGCACCAAATATCACGATTGCTAATAGTATCACTGAAGGCCCGAAGTTATGGTTGATGTGTTTGTATCAGTGATAGCCACCTACAATCATCACTGATGTGTTTAAATCAGTGATAGCGCCCGCGACTGTCGCTGATGATTAATTGTGACTGTTGGGAGAGGCCGTCATAACTTATCTGAGATGTTCACATCAGTGATGTCACTCAGTGGTGGATCCACTGTAGGCCCAGTGGGGGCTACTGCCCCCACTGAAATAATTTGTTTTTTTTAAAAAAAAATTAAGATGGGCCCACTGCCCCCACTGGTGTGGGGTGTGCTGTGCTTTTTTTTTTTACCAACTTTGCATATTTTTATGCCATGTCACCTATGTCTTTTCACGATTTTATTTCCTTCCCAATGCAGTTCCCATTTAAGGTGCCGTGCTCACCTCTCCTTTTTTCAATTTATATTTTACTGTGCTCATGTGCTGTTTTCTCCTTCAGTCCTTCTTCCTTCGTTCTTCTCACAAACTCACAAGCAAAGCAAGGCAGCAACCGTCATCCGTGTGCTCACCTTTCTTCCATTGCTCTCCGGCAGATGGTTTCACGAGCGTGAACGCGTCGTGTAGGCGTGCAGCTCCTTCACTCGCGTCATCGCGTGATCGCGTCGTGCAGCTCCTTCACGTCGGCAGGCGACAACTCTTCACTCACGCGGTGCCGGCGGCAGCGCCTTCGTCGCTCGGCCTGCAGACGGCAGCGGCCAACGCCTTCACTCGCGAGTCGCGAGCGCTGCAGTGGCACGCCGGCTGCTCCTTTACTCACGCGGTGCCGCCGTCGCGAGCGCCGTAGTCCCGACGACAGCGCCTTCATCGCTCGCGAGCGCCATAGCAGCAACTCCTTCACTCACTCGCGAGCGCCGTAGGCCCAGTGCGTTGCCGACTCTCCATCGATCACCTCCGAGTTCGACCGACGACCACTGTGCGTTGCCGACTTGCCGACGTTGTGCAGTGTCGACGTTGTGCCGCATAGTTAGTGTTGTGCAAGTGCGCAACTGTAGTCGTTAGTGAGCAGACTTCTTAGTGCTTAATTATTCCTCTTCATTAAATAAATCAATTGTTCTTACTTCTCACTTTCTCAGTGTGCTTAATTAGCTTAACATACTTCTGTAGTTTTGTGTGTTTGTTGTTTAGATTTCTATTAAATGCATGCTTGATTTGTCAAGATCCATTAGTTCTTGACATTTAGAAAATTGAAGAAAGATGCTGTTGAAAATTTACTCAGTAAGACGATCTAACTAATTAAGCATCTAATCTGAAAACAAATTAATCCATATGTCCTTTTTTATATAAATTACATATTTTCAAAAACTAATAAAATTAAGAATTTTAAACATGCAAGATACCGAAAGGGACAATGCAAGTTACCTATCATTTTGTGCACACAAATATACTTTTAAATTTTAACTAGTTAATTCATTACTTCTTGGTCTAACATGACTAGTTAATTTTAATAAAGTGACCGTTGCAGGATTCAATAATCCAAAAGATTAATATTATTGCGGATTTTTTCGGTCCTGTGTTCGACAGCTTTCACTGGGTTGCCTTAAACTTTTGCCGGGACTGCTCGCTGCCTTCAGCCTTCGTCGAACTGCCTTCAATCTCCGCCGGGTTATCGTCATCGCACGGTATTTTTATTTTATTGATTGTTACTTTCTTCGGATGGTAAGACCAATATTTTTATTCGTTCAATATTAATTATTTTGTCGTTATTGATTTTTTTTTTAAATTTTCAGCATTATTTTTAATTGGTAGCATCATTTTCTTTTTAAAAAAAATCATGGGAAATTTTTTAAAAAATTATGAATTTTTTTTAAAAAAGAAAATAAATAGATAATTATTCTGGTTCTGAAAATAAAACACAACATCAATGTAAAAATGAATACTTAGAAGTTGACTTAGAAAATCTTTCCATCCATTCGGCTAAACGAATGAAAATATCCGAGTATCATCATGATCAAAGGGATGAAATTCGACGAACTTATCTTCAAAAGGGTCCGCCATTTATTCGACGAACTTGAAATCTTGAAAATTTATATATTAGTTTGCCCCCACTAATAAATTTTTCTAGATTCGCCACTGATGTCACTAATGTGTTTAAATTAGTGACGCGCACATCCGTGATAGTTGTCACCGACGGTTCATCCACGGCTTGAGCCGTCGATGATGATGATAATTCTAGTAGTGCAATAAATCAAAATCTCACGACTGTAGTGGAGGCGACAACGATTGGGTCGGGAGCATTGATTGGGTCGAGGAGGACGACGACTGCGATATCATCGGTAGAAGGCCTGAGTGAGGAGGGGCTGCATGTTCTGCATCATTTGTTTCAACTCGTCATTCGTGCGTCTCTGCTCCTCTATCATCGCTCTCTACTGTGTTAGCTCGGACTCCAAGGTCGATATCCGGTTGTGGTCCTGCGTCCGCGATGTCGAGGTCTTCTCACCCGTAGCGGGAGGGCGCAGTGCCCCAAGTGGCCCTAACACGGCGCATGCATGGCCATTGTCTGGAAAGCCATAAACACGTCCGTGCTCCCAGCCACCTGCGGCCTCGACCCATACACCTGCGTCAAACTCCTCTGGCATGCCTCCGTGCTCAATCACGATCCTTGTGTAGGTCTCCTACATGCGTTTATATTTTAAATAATACATATATATAAACTATAAATAAAAATTATGTAAATCAAACAAACATAAATACTTACCATGATGATCGAGGCCCTGCTATTGACGTAGTCCCCCGCTCCTCGTCGTCGACGGTGAGTGCGCTCAAACACCTGCATCAGCGAGGGGTGTTGGATGGTGCCATCCTCCGCAACTCGCGTCTTACATTAGAAAATAAATACATTAGTATTATTATACACAATATATAATATTTTAATTAAAAGTAAGAAAATTATACATACCATATGACGCTCATGCACCACAAAACACACGGAACCACCAGTGTGGCGTGCCCTCGTGCCGTCCCCCCTGGACATGTGGTTTCTCGACGCTGTCCGAAAGACCTCTTGCCACTCAGGCGGGTCCCACCGCTCAACAAGCTGGTCCCATATAGGTCCAGGAATCCACTCCGGGCGTGTCCCTGAGTTTGCCCAATCTATGCGGCCCCAAGCTATCTCATCACGGTCTTACGGGCCTACTGAAGCAGCCCGTTGTAGTGAGCGCGGGCAACGCGCTCCTACACACTCTCCACAATAGGAGTATGATCCTCCGGCCATGTATAATGAGCCTGCAAAAAAATAAATTTATTATTATCGATCGATATTTAACATTAACATTAATTTAATAAACATACTTACCGAGAACTCTCGCCATAGTAAATCCATATGCTCACGAGAAACTTTTGAAGTAGCTTCGTAGTCATTGCAAGAGGATGCTTCATTCGAATGGGATGATGATGTAGAAGCTTTTGACCTCTTCTTTGCCTTATTTTTCATGGTAGGTCAATTCTTCTTCACATGCCCTTTTTCCTTGCATGCATGGCACACTATCTTTCTTTTTCGGCTCTTGGAGCTACTCCTTTGACTAGAAGAGCTATGGGCATCAAAACCAAGATTAGTAGTAGGTGAGTGACCATTGTCATCACCACCTTTATCAAAAGTGCCAATCTCTTCGGTTTTGACATAATCATATAAAACATTTAAAGTGGCTTATAAGTCATAAGCCGAAGAGCAATGCATGACTTTATCTAGGATGCCATTTGGTAATGTGCAAAGAATACAATTCATGGCATCTCCATTATACTTAAACATTTTCTTATCTAATTCACTCCAATCATGCATGTCAACTTTAGGTTCAATGAATTCCCAATGTAACATGTTAAAGACACCAAAACCTTTAGTCTTTAAATAAGTGTACATCATATATTTCCAAAGACCAAAGTTTGAGTCATCAAACCTAGGAGGTGACGACGCTACCAACTCTAGTGCCATTTTCCGGATCGAGAGACGATGTAGAGGAGATGGTGAAATCTCAATCTCCGACCCGCTCTGATACCAATTGTAGGAGAAATGACAACACTAGAGGGGGGTGAATAGTGTGTTAACTAAATCGTTCGCCTAATTCCAATTTTAATCATTTCCCAAATCATTTAGGCAAGACGTAATTATGCAATTAAATGTAGAAGCAAGATAAGACAATTAAGCACAAGCAACAACAGATAACAATGCTAACACATAAATTTATGTGGTTCGGCCCCAATGCCTACTCCACAACCTAAGCACCCCGCTTAGAATTTCCAAACTAAGTTTACTAGATTAATTCTTGTTTCTCTTACAATAAGGACTTCGACTCGAAGAGTCACACTCTCGACCTAAGGAACTTTCACACCCGGAAGTCACTTCCTTCTTACCGAGAGCACTCTTCCACCTCAACCCTAAGGGACAACTCAACTAATCCTAGTAAGTTATGCTTACACAAGTGGCTTTACACCTTTTCACCAAGGTAACCACTTCCACACACAAGACCAAACAATCCTAGGTCTATATCACACGCACAAATCCAATAAAAATAAGTTCAAATAATAGTTAAAATTACAATGAAAAGAGCTAAAAAGGTAAACCAAGATTAAAAGCTCTTTTCCAAGCCTTGGAACCTCCAACTCGCCGAGTAGTAGAGCTCGAATCAAATCCCGAGTTGAGGAGCAGTTGGCGCTTGAAGAAGAACGTCGACGGAAGAGCAGAGCGCGCTGCAATCAATCTCTTGGAAGGCTTAAAACTCCATTTTAATTGCTCCATAAAATCTGTAAGAGTGGGAGAGAGAGATTTAAGAGGTTAGACGAATGATATTTATACCCTCCCAAAGAAATGACAGCTCAACGGATAGAAAACTATCCATTATAGCCGCTCGGTCGATTGGCCGATCGACCGACTAATCGATCGCTCAAACGACCGCTGCCCTGATGTCTCTGTGCAGTCGACCGACGTGTTGACCACCATATGCAAATCTTGCATTCCCGCAATCTGGTCGACCGCCCGGCGGTCCGACGCAAGTTGCGTCTTTGGCGATACACAGTCCGGTCGATCGATCGATCGATCAATGCGTTCTCTGCCAATTTTTGGCTTCAATTGGTCGACCGAGATGGCTACTACCATTTTCCTAACCCTATTCGGTCGATCGAATATAGGCTGAAATTGATTTTTCAGCCATTTTTCTTGCGCGCTTCATTTTTGGGTTCCGGCCTTCAACGTGCGTCATCTTGGAGAGCTTTCCATGTGATCTTTGAGCTCGTCCAATACGTCTTTGGTGCACACGTCGTTCTTCGAGAAATTTCCGCGATGAACCCGAGCGCGACGATCGATGTCCTTTTGATTTTCCAATTTCTTTTGATTTATCCAATCGAGGACATCGAACACTAACTGATATGAAACCTGAAAGATTTCTCAATGAAATATTAGTTCCATGTTTGTTATCATCAAAACCGAGATTAAGACCAAGGTTGAAAACCTAAAGCCAACAACCGTCGCTACTAGGTTATTTCATTTCGTGCCCCGTGCGTGCTATCAGCTATGAGCGACGGCCTTGGGCGGCCGTATACGAGCCGCGACTGATTTGGTTACATCAACCACAATCGCTGCAGTCGTCGAAAAGCCGTGAATGGTTCTGACGGCCCAAGCGACCGTCTGTGAGCCCCGTGGCTTATAGCTAATATTCTAGTAATGGAAGCCTGTCTTTAAGCAGGAGCCAGAACATAAATTTCATCTTTATCAGAGCTTTGCACTTCCAAATCCTTTCGCAACATCGATTAAATGTTACCTAATTAATACCCTCGTATAGTCTTTCTTAACAAAACTACTTTATCATGCTAACTATAAAAATATCGGTGCCATTTACTTTTAACATACTAGTGCCAATAGGCATAAAATTATGCAAATCAACGCTAGAAAAAGTTCAAATACTAGCACTAAATTGACGTCGATATGTTAATTTATGTATTTTTAATATATATATATATATATTAAAAGTTGTTGTTCCTGCCTGAGAGTCGGGGTCTTCCGGTCCGGTCTGGTGTATCTCCGTGTCTGGTTCAATGCTGGCGAGATAGGACCTGCAAAAGACACTCCAACGCCCAAGTTAGGATAACTCCAAGGGTGGAGATTACGAAAGTTGAAACTTAGGATTATCTGGGTGCGTCGCGTCTGTTTATATTGCAAATTAGGAGTACGACAAACATAAAAAATTGAGCAAATAAAGTAACTACTATCATCAGAAAAATGGTATTGTCATTGTAAGCAAAAGTCTTTATCATCTCCATTAGCTGCAATAATTTTCTTTTCTTCTTATTTTTTTAATATGAAGCATTACCAAATGGCAGCTAATCACCAACCAAGCAATAAACACAACCAGATTGCCTTAAATAATTACCATGAAGGGTTGGTTCGGCTAGGGCTTCGATAGGCATAGAGAGAGAGATGAAGTAGGGAAAAAAAGGCATTGCGTGCGGGATTGAAATATGTGATCCCTGATGATTTTGCGATGGCAAGCAATGATCGCGACACGATGGCCTTGTCGTAGCTACGTAATTAACGTTGCGGCCGCAAATGCAATAGTTGCCTTGCCGTCGAAACTTTTACGACAGTGTAGAATCGTTGCATCTGCAATATGGTAACCTCCGTGAGCCAATAGGGTAACCCTCTCCAATATACAATGAGAGAAAGACAACATTAAAATTGCATTTATATATAGCATATGTGATGAATAGTTATAAGGAAATTAGGTTTTCTCTTTTAACATGTAGGAAAATAATTTGGAAGTGCAATTCATGTAGGAAAATAATTTGGAAGACCTAATTGCACTGTAAAAACAAATTAAAATTTTGACATAATTTAAAAGAAAATATAAGTATTGAAATTTTAATTCTAGTTCTTCTAAATAGATCAAAATCGGAGTCCAAAGTTTATGGAGAAAAAATATGAATACTGATATTTATTATAGGCGTTAATATTAAAGCACCGATACCTAAGTGTCAAAATTAAAAATAAAAATTACAATTAAGGTAGTTAGAAACAAATAATTCATATGAATATAAAAAATTATTTCATTTTTAAAAAAATTAACAAACCAATACCAATTTGTTGCCGATGTTGGACGAAAACCAATGCTTCAAACGAAAATTGATGTCATTTGAAGCGGGTTTATCAATAAGTTTAGCACCTTGTAACCAGCACCCAAGTAGGTGCTAATTTTGTTTTATTTTAGAAAAAAAACTCACGAATTTTTTTTTACCTTTTTGTTGTAGAGATAATTAGTATGTGATGAAATTATATCGTATATGATGAAATTATATCGTATATATTTTATTTTAATGTTGAAAAAGGTTATGTATTTATGCGATGGAACTCCTCCCGTGAGGGAAAAGGATAGAGCAAGAGACAAGTCTAAAGAAACATGAGAAGCGCTTATAAGAGAGCCAATTGCCATGGCAGCAATTAAAGCAATGCATGATGAGCTAGATGAAGATGAGGAGACCGGAACATAATTCGTTGCATATATTGGTCTTTTTTTTATAGAAGTGAAAGGTTCGTCCTATTTCAAAGAAAATAGGAGAGAGCATGATACAGAGAAGTGAAGGAAAAAAGGGAATTAACTGTTCACTCTATGGTGCAGTCTACTCTATCCCAAAAATTGTTAAGATTATGTAAATCCTGATGTATGAGCATATACTGATTAATACTTGCAAACCATGTTTTATTTTCCACAAAAGAATTTAGTGTGGTGGAACAAAAGTTTAATTTCAACATTAAATCTGATGAAATCAGAGGGTTGATTTAAATGTCACTTTATCTGAAAATTCTAAAAAAAATGTCTCATATCTTTGAAATGCGTAGGCTGAGAGCAATGATAGCAAAGAACATTTAACCATAACAGCCATGATCTATTTACCTCTGATGTTCTATTTAGACATGAACTGATATCAGAACCTTCATCGAAAAACATATGAAAATGTAAATAAACCAACACATATTAACAGACGAACCTTTTAATCATTACAAAGATAGCTAGTGCAAAATCAACACAGGCTCGCAGGACTCGTCCACAGAGCAAATCACACTTGACTCAGAGATTACAAGTACAGAGACGCCGACCATGTTTATTTGATACCACAAGACCCAAGAGATATCATTTATCACAACCATGGATTGATGATCGATTAGTTAAGCTCGGCCAGAGATTTCAATGGACTTCACCTCAGGCTTCTTCACTTCTTCCTTGGGCACAGTCACAGTTAGCACGCCATTCTCCATGGTGGCCTTCACCTGATCCACTTTAGCGTTCTCCGGCAGCCGGAACCTCCGCAGGAACTTGCCGCTGCTCCGCTCCACCCGGTGCCACTTATCGTTCTTCTCCTCACTCTCCTTGCTGCGCTCGCCGCTGATCTGGAGGACGCGCCCCTCCTCCACCTCCACCTTCACCTCCTCCTTCTTCACCCCGGGGAGGTCCGCCTTGAAGACGTGGGCCTCCGGCGTCTCCTTCCAATCGATGCGGGTGTTGGCGAAGGCGGAGGTATCGCTGACGAAGTTGGGGCGGTTCTCGGAGAGGGAGCGGAAGGCGTCGAAGGGGAATCCTTGGAAGGGATCCCACAGGTCAAGGGAGAAGGGGTCGAAAACGTTGCTGCGCCTCACGAGCGACATGGCTGGGAAATTAAAAGGTTTAACTAGAAGAAATTTGAAGACTGAGAGCAGGGAATATATATAATTTCTACTTGATCTTGGCGAATTGAAGCGAGTAAGGGATGATGAAGAATATTTATAGGCTCGGGTAGATGGATCTTGAAGTCTCCAGACTCTGCTGCATAAGTCTTGTGGCTTCTCTGACGATTTCTGGAAAACTCGGGGGTTTAAGTCGGGTTGGCCTGCTGGGCGAGTCTTAAACGGGTTGGGTCGGGATGTGTGGGTGTCATATCCTATCCGGTGTGGGTCAGTTTGGATTGTTGGCGGATAATACCGTGATCCCTGGTTCAATGAATTAAAACCGTGATCCCTGGTTCAATCAATCAAATCATTGTCAAAAGTGAGACTCTGAAAGCCACCCATCGCAGCATTCAGACAAATAGGTAGTATCCGTTCTTTCTATTCCAAAGTTGTCTTAATATTTCTTAATTTTTTTTTTTAAAAAAACGTAGATTACATGGGAGATATTTAATCGACTGAAGTCTCAAAGCAAGTGCCTAAGTTAAATAATTTTAAATAAGTACATAAACTTTTAAATGTTACCTAATTAATACCCTCGTATAGTCTTTTCTTAACAAAACTACTTTATCCTGCTAACTATAAAAACATCGTTGCCAATTGCTTTAAAATATCAGCGCCAATAGACATAAAAATATGCAAATCAGCTAGAAAAAATGCCTATATAATCACCCAATGATCAAGAGAAAAAGTTCAAATACTAGCACTAAAACTGACGTCGATATGTTAATTTATGTATTTTTAAAAAATATGTATTAAAAGTTGTATATTTATTTGAATTCAATTTCAAATTGAATACAATACATTATGTGTATATATGTTATTAGCAGTTTATATATTATAAATAATTTAATTGTAAATTTATTAAAGATTTTATTTAATTAAATAAATGCTAACATAAAAATAACAAAAAATTACATACTAAAACCTTTTAAAATTTTTTGGTAATGACAACTTCGCGACTTCGGCAACTCCGACAACTTTGACAACTTCAAAAACTTCTCGACGAGTTATAATAATCACTTAGAAAAATAAATATTCAAAAAATTAAGTGTGTTAAAAAAACTAACTTTAGAGAATTAATGTAAGTAAAATGAAAAAATATTTCACCAGCACAATAAATAGAAGGAGAATAGCACAAAAAATAAAGGGAGACCATGAAGAAGAAATTAAGAGGAAGAAACAACCACATAACAGAGAAGAGGGCAGCACAAGAAATAAAAGGAGAATAGCACAAAAAGTAAAGGAAATTATATTTGTATACATGTCACGCCCCAAATTTAGGATCAGGTGACTGGCCCAAGTACATATCCGTACTTCGATGCGTACTCAATATAAAATACTAGAATGCTAGGTATGTTTATATAATCAAATGACTAGAAAGAAGTCACAACAGTATGCAAATATGAATGTCTATACTCGACACGTCACGAGATTCGCTACCTGATCTTGCAACCCCAGCCACGCTACATGGGTACCACCATACCACTAATAGTCAAGATATGCAAAACGACAACAAAGAGAGGGGTGAGTTTCAACGAACTCAGTGAGTGGCTTGTTCACGCCATCGCCAAGCCAACACATGCAAATATCACAAACATTCAGTATTATTATATGTTCTCATAATATTAAACTCTCATGATAATACACATGTTTAATAATTACCCATCTCGTGCGTCCTCGCACAACTGACCATATTGGCATACATCGGCCATTTCATCACGTTGCATTTAAGCAACACAACGAGTCGGTCACCAGGACACTGCCTAGTGAGCTTCCCGCTAGGGCCCTCTGATAGCTACCCCGAGCATAAATATAATCAAGCATAAATTGCAGATATGAAAGTGCTGAAATGTAATAGCATGTAAAGTACAATATTCATCCACAAAACTCGAACTCGGACACCATAGTCATTCGGCCCATAATGGCCTAAATATCAAGTACCAGATTCACTTGGCCCATAGATGGCCAAAAACAACCACTTGGCGCAAGATAGCCCAAAAGCATACACTCGGCCCACGATGGCCCAAAACAATCACTCGGCCCACGATGGCCCAAAACTGTCACTCGGCCCACGATGACCCAAAATAATCACTCAGCCCACGATTTTAACAGTTTCGCCGCAACCCGGGTACACGTCCACGCGTCGCAACTCGACCCTCGCTTGGGCCCAACATCTCGACTTTATGTTTTATCACTCAAAACATTTTAGTCTATACCCAGTAATTTCAACATGTATACTCATAACAGTAGTAAATGTAAAGTATACCATAATGGCAAAACATAAACATCAAAATAATTCATCCCTCAAGTATGCTCAAGGCAACACCCAACACTTAGCCAAATTTCTGCCCTATTCAAATGTTAATAGATCCACTTTTGACACTTCTACCAAACCACTAGTTTTAAGTGATATGACTATAAAAATCACAGAATATCAAGCCTGCATATCACACAATATATCCACAAAATTTCAGATAATTTGGATAATTGGTCGATCACGAAACGACGTGACGAACTTGCCATCCTGAAATTCCTGCAATCTCTATCTGAATTTTTTTCTGTTTGAGTTTCTATTTTATAAATTTATAACTAAGTCAACTTTTATTATTTTTCTCTCAAACTAGATTCGTATGATTTTCCACATGCCCCACAAGGATTTTCCAAAATTTCACTATCATAGGAGAAAGATTCATTCTCCGAATATCGTGTCAAACTTTTAACTTATCACAAATTCTACTATGTGCAAAATTGGGCAGTTTTGAGTAGCCCTAAAAACAAATTTTTATAAACTAAGTCTCCTCAACTCGGAATTCACTGAATTTTGGTGTCGGAGTTGTCCAGGTATCCTACAAACTAATCCAAAGAGTTTGTACTAATCGGACGACTTCTCAGCCTCCGAACTAAGTGTCAATTATGCAAGAAAATATAATTCCGTGCAATTTTATATTCTTGCAAACTTTCTCCTTATAGCCACCAAACCATCATACATACAGAATGATTTATCTGATATTAAACCAACCTTAACATGCATAATTTACGACCATAACAGGGATAAATAAATTAAAAGTATTAGCATACTTTTCATAGCAAAACCATAGCACAACATGAGCTAAATAATCAATTACAACAGCCATATAAATTGGAGTAAAACACAGGACATATTAGCAATACCAAATGTCCTCTACACATATCCAAAATAGTCCTTTAAATCTTTTGATTGAGACATACTACAATTTTTGAGTTCTATCTTTTGTTTGTAGTATTCTATTGAGTTGTTGAGTGCTATCCACATTTGTATATTTTCCTTTTGTTCGAGAAATTTTCTCAAATTTCTTTCATAATTTTTCAGCTTCCAATCTCCTACTACTTTCCCCAAAATGAAGAATTAATGCTAGGAAGAACTAATTAAGTCTTCTATATATATAAACCATTTATGAGAATACATCCTGTTACAAATGGCACAAAATTAAAGTTAACCCTCATTCTATGTCCATATTTCTTCTTTTTGATGATGCTCACGAGCTTGTTACTTGGAGTGCGTTTGGTTTTCCGCGAGTGCAAATACTGCAAGTCTAGTTGCAGCATTTAGACAACAAATTTATTTAGTTGGCTGCAAAATTATTTTGCAGCATTTATTAATTGCAACTTGTATTTCTAATATTATTTGTAGGCCGCAAGTAGAATTGCAGCCCAAAAAACCCGTAATACAAGATTGCGGGCTGCAAATGTAATAAATTAAGTATTAGAAAATAATTAAATTTGACAACTTAGAGTCGTCGGATGGAGACAGGAAAAATATCAAAGTTGTAGGTTTTCGTGCATCGAACGCGATGGTAGTATTAGATTTTAGTTCTGTTGTCGTTCGATAGATTTTTTAATATATTTTTAGTATTATACAAAAATTAAAAGTTATAAATTTATCGGACTAGGTCTGACAAATCGTGTCGGGCCTAAGTTTTCGGCCCGGCCCAAAAAAATTCGTGCCAGGCTCGGCCCGACCCAAAAAAATTTATGCCCGATCTGGCCCAATCCAAAAAAATTTGTGCCCGGCCTAGCCCAAAAATTTTTGTGCCTGGCTCGGCCCGAAACAATTCATCCCCGACCTGACCCAAAAAAGTTTCGTGCCTGGCCCACCCAGAAAAATTTCGTGACCGGCCCGACTCGAAAAAATTCGTGCCCGGCTCGTCCCGAAAAAATTTGTGCAGCTCGGCCCAAAAAAATTTGTGCCTGGGCCACCCCGAAAAATTTATGCCCGGCCCGACCCGAAAAAATTCGTGCCGAGCTCGGCCAGAAAAAATTCGTGTCCGGCCTGGCCCAAACAAATTTGTGCCCGGCCTGGCTCGACCCGAAAAAATTTGTGCCTAGCCTAGCTCGGAAAAATTCGTGCCTAGCCCGGCCCGAATAAATTTGTGCCCGGACTAGCCCGAAAAATTCGTGCCTGGCCTAGCCCAAAACAATTTGTGCCCAACCCAACCCAAAAACGTTTCGTGGCCGACCCAACCCCAAAAAATTCATGCTGGCCCACCCAAAAAAAATTCGTGACTGGCCTGACCCGAAAAAATTCGTGTCCGGCTCGACCAGAAAAAATTCATGCAGCTCGGCCCAAAAAAATTCATGGCCGTCTCGGCCGAAAAAATTCGTGCCTGGCCCACCCTGAAAAAATTTGTGCTCGGCCTAACCCGAAAAAATTTGTGCCTGGCCCGGCCCAAAAAAATTGATGCCCGGCTCAGCTCGAAAAAATTCGTGCCGTCTCGGCCGAAAAAATTCGTGTCCGGCCCGATCCAAAAAAATTCGTGCATGACCCGGCTCGGCCCGACCCAAAAAAATTCATACTCGACACAGCCCGAAAAAATCCATGCCCGACCTAGCCCGAAATAATTCGTGCCCGGCCTAGTCTAAAAAAATTCGTGCCCGGTCTGGCCTGAAAAAATTTGTGCCTGACCCAGCTTGAAGAAATCGTGCTCCACCCGGCCCAACCCAACCCGAAAAATTCGTGCCTAGCTTGACACCAAAAATAATGGGTTGGCACGGCCCAACCCATTTAGCCCGATACCACTAAAAAATACTTAAAATCAGGTTTAAACTCGATAATTAACGAATTTTAAATCCGCTAATGTCGATCTAAAGTGTTTATCGGGCTATCGGGTTGGCCGACCCGGGATGATAAGGGATCGGCCTTATCGGGTCGGCCCGATAACGACCCGAACCCGATAAAAGCTGCCATGAAACCAATTTTTTTGTGCTAGGTCGGGTCAGGCTATCGGGCCAGGCCGAAAACTGTCACCCGTATATCAGACCGTGCCAAAATTACTAGACCTAGATACGAAGATGCAAGTTGCAAGTGTAATTGCAACTTTCATTTATGGTCAACTAAACGCTTGCAAATAGAAGTTGCAACTCTACTTGCGGGCAACCAAACGAAAGGCTGCAAAATCTATTTGCGGACATTTACTTTTGCATGCAAATAAATTTTACAACATTTGCACTTGCAGGCAATAAAACGCCCCCATAGTCTCATCTGGTCTCATGCACTGATTCATTATCAGCATCTTTTGAAGTCAATTTATTAATGAACAATAAATAACTACGGACCCATTCAATTAAATGTATATATAATAGGACAGTTAATTAATCATCTTCTTGTCACATGCACCAACAGAAGAAATTAAAAGAAGAAAAAAAAGTAACACGAGTAAAAGTAGATGTGGCAACGGGCTGGGCCAGCCCATGGGTGGCACGAGCTCGGCCCGGTTTCGGGCCAGGTCTGGCCCGGCTCGAAAAATTTTGGGCCGGGCCTGGCCCAGCATGGCTGTGCCCAGAAGACGAGCCGGGCTCGCCTTCTGAGCACGCGGGCCGTGCTAGGCACGACCCGTAGCCGGACTGTGCTCGGAACGGCCCGCTGGCTGAGCATAGCCCGCGCACCGTGCTAGCCCGAGCATAGCACGCGGGCCGACCTACGTCTGGCGCGTGCCAGACGTCTGGCCACCTAGGTCTGCCGTGCGCCAGACGTAGGTCGGCCCGAGCCAGACTTGGCTCAGGCCGAATATTTTTTTTATATATAAAAAATCTATAAATACCCCCTCCCCTTCTTCATTTCTTCTATCTTCATCTTCAACTCTTTCTCTCAATACTCAACTCTCAACTCTCATTTCTCAACTTTCTTACTCTCAACGATCAACAACATTTTAAGCTCATCAAGAAGCCAAGGATTCAAGATTGTTGTTAAATTTTTTTAATCTCTTCAATTTGTTTCATTGATTAGTATAATATTTATACTTTTTTATATTTTTAATTTTTACTAATGGCGGATGGAGATTTTTCAGGTTATACTCCACAAACTGGATCAAATATGTTAGAAGAAATGTCTCCTGCTACTCCTACCACTCCTACTACTCAACAAAATCAAAACATAGAGATAAGTCCATCTATTAATTTATATCCATCAGGTAGAAAAAAAAGTATGGTTTGAGAATATTTTGAGAAAATTAACGAACCTGATGGCACCATAACAAAAGCCCGGTGCAAAAAATATCAAAAAATTCTTTCGACTTCAACAACCGGAGGAACCGGTCATTTATTACGTCATGCAAAGGGTCATGACACTAAGGTTACATAAGCTCAACAAATTCTTAATTTATCTTCTTCTGGTTTAACAGTTTTTTCGTATGATCATGATTTTCAACGTCGAGAACTTGCAAAATTAATTGTTCAAAGTGAATCTCCTTTTAGTTTTGTTGATCAACAAAGATTTTCTAGTTGGATTCAAAATACTTTACAACCAAAATATAAAAAAATTACTCGAAATATAATGAAAAGTGATGCTTTCAAATTATTTTTTACATATAGAGAAAATATAATGACTAGTTTTCAAAATAATAAATCAAAAATTTCTTTAACATTTGATGTTTGGTCTAGTCAACGTACTACTGATTGTTACATTTGTGTTACTGCATATTGGATTGATGAAAATTTTATTTTGCAAAAAAGAATAATTAGTTTTAAAGTTTTTGAATATCCACACACTTCTGTTGCCATTTTTTCTGCTATTAGATTTGTAACATCTTTTTATAATATAAATGATAAATTTTTTTTGATTAGTTTTGATAATGCTAGTAATAATGATGCTGCTATCCCTTCCCTTATATAGTTATTTAAACCAGTATTAGAAGGTGAATTATTTCATGTTCGTTGTGTTTGTCATGTTCTTAATTTATGTGTACAAGATGATTTAAAACAAGTAAATATACATGTAGAAAAAATAAGAGATGTTATTAGATATATGAGTTCTTCAAAAGCAAGAACACAAGAATTTAAAAAATTATGTCAATCTTTCAATAAACCATTTAAAAAATTTAATGGTGATGTTATTACTAGATGGAATTCAACATATCATATGCTTATGTCTATAATAAGATATCAAGATATCCTTACAATATTTTACAATCAAAATATGCTTGGTGATCCAATTAATAATAATGATTGGTTAGTTGCTGGACATATTACTCAAATTTTAGAACTTTTTAATAAAGCTACCGAACAACTTTCCGATGTTTATTATCCTACATGTAATTTAACTCTTTCACATATAGTTCATATTAGTGAAGTATTTTCTTCATATAGACACCATCCTTTATTTGCACAAATTATTTCTTTAATGGAATCTAAATTTAAAAACTATTGGTCAGATATACTTACTTTATTTTGTTTAGCAATATGTTTAGATCCTAGAATGAAAATTGATGGTTTAAATATGTTGTTAGATGATTATTATAACAATATAGAATTAGATAATGTTGAAGAAAAAAATTAAAATTTTGAATTTATTGAATTCTATGTTTGTATTTTACGCTTCAAAATTTGGTGATACAATTACAAATAAGACAACATCTTCTTCTTCTAGATTAAGAGATGATGGTGGAAATAGTATTAATTCTCAACTTGATCGTAGAATAAAAAAAACTAGATCTACTAATTTTAATGAATTACTTTTTTTTCTAGATCATAATCATTCTAAAGAAATAGATGATAATGAAATTTTAGCATGGTGGAAAAAACAAGAAAATACATATCCTATTATTTCCATCATGACACGTGATATACTAACTGTTCCTGTGTCTACAGTAGCTTCCGAGTCTTGTTTTAGTGCAGGAAATAGCATTCTCGACGAAAAAAGAAGCCGAATGAGTGAAGAAACGGTTGAAATGTGTATTTGCTTAAAAGACTGGTTGGATGCTGAAGATAAATTACAAGATAAGGGAGGACACGACACTTCATTATCGGGAGAGGAGGAAGCTCAAACAAGCGAAGCTGGTGCTGCTGGTCCTAGTACAAGTTAAATCACTGGGACTACGGGTGATTAAACATATAAAAAGAACTACGTAGACCTGATCCTTCTATAGTTAATCATTGGGGAGTACAAGTTTAGCTATTGAAGGTACGTAGGCAACCTTTTAAGGTGCGGTCTATTATAATATTAAAAAAAATTATTTTATCATTGGATGAATATTTTTGTATTAAAGATAAATAAAAATTTACTTATAATTTGTTTTTTTTTAAAATCTTTTTATTAATTTGTACTGCATTACAATATTACATATAAAAAATGTGTTAAAAATATATAATAAAATTTAGTACAATGATTAAGCTATTTCAAATAAAATTAGAGGTCCAAGTTTAAAACTCACCCGTAACCATTAATTTTTAAAATTAAATTTTAAATATTTAAATATTTAAAAATAATTTAAATTAAATAATTATTTTTCGGGCCGGCCCGTGTCCGGTTGGGCGGGCTCGGGCTTGGGCTGGGCTTGGTTGCCGCACATTCGGGCCGTGCCCGGCCCGGCCCGGGCATGGCTCGTTGCCACCTCTAAGTAAAAGGGTCTAACAACTAAACCAATTGATGTATAATAGGGTTGATGTTTCTGCTCTTTATAACCGGTGGGAACTCATCTCGCTTATGAAGAAATAGAGCTTCTGCCTCCTCAACACCATATTCACCCATTAAGTCCTTGGGTGTTAGGGTACCTAGGGCTGCCCTAAATCCAAACTTTCTCCAAGGTATCATCTCTTAATCAAATACAACAATAAGGGTGGGGTTATCGATCCCTAACATGTATTCAAGATGAAGAATCCGACCAAATAAAGGGAAAAACTTTAAGGGTGAGGTTATCGATCGCCTCACAACACCCATAGATAAGAACAACCACAAGCTCACAAGGAGAAGAACAATTTCAACATGCTTGCATCATGAGAAATTCGGCCAACAAAAAGGGGGTAAACCTAGGGAAAAAGTTCTTGATCCACTCACAAATAGGAAGGGAAACCAATGGAGAAGATGACCTCCATGTTTGGCGGTGATCGGATCCGGCAATCAGCCCACCAAGTCTGGCCGGCACCCCCTCCTCTTGCTATGGCGTGCGTGCACTCCCTGCTGTACACGACACCTAGCCTTCCTTGCTTATTTTATTAGATATTTTAAGAAAAAAAATACAAGTATACCCCTAGACTTAAGTGACTCCATTAACCCACTTATCCTTATTCGATTCGAGCTCCGTTTGAACCCTTGGGTTCGTCTCGAGCCCATTTCCTCACTCAACAACCAAGCCAACTCAAACAAAAAAGTTTTCTTTGTGCGTAAGGGTCGTACCTCCATTTGCGTCTTTCGACGATTTCTTAGCCCGCTCCAACGCGCATCCTGATTTTTCTGCTGAAGCCAAAATAATTTAATTATTTTTTTTCTTTTTTAGCGGGTATTACAATATAATTAAAATTTTCTCTTCCCAAGACATGGGCACCTTGCCCAAGCTTGGGCCGGTGTTGGCCAAGTGTGTCGAACACTTCAAGTGCATCTTCCCAGTATTATTGGGAAAGCACAGGGCGTCTGCCCATGTTTGCGGGCGGCAACCTAGCATGTGCCCATTGGTTAGCATGAGTGTGTGCTCATGCCTACGATGCCAACCTAGCTTGTGCCACTTGGCTTGCACGGGCGTCTGCCCGACCATGCTTGCGGGCACCAGCCTAGCCTATGCCCTTTGGCTAGCGCGGGCCTCAGCCTACATTGGCTGCTTGAGCCATGTGCTCGGGCCGTTCTAGGCATGCATGATCCACCTTCCCAAGGGACTAGCCTCGTCCGTCCCTTTGGCATTGGGGTGTCGTGCCTGGCTCGGCACAATTTTTTTTTAGTCGAGTCTAGCACGACCCAATTGAGGTCGCGGGTTAGTGTTGTCCATGGGCCGACCCAACTCATTGCTGATAGAAAATCGAATCTTAAAGTGAACTTGAATCAACAATCATCAAAGGGAAACAAGAACAATACGATCCCCTTTATTCACTTGAACATTTACAAAAGTAGCGGAGAATGAAAACTAGAAAAAAAGAAAATATCGCAGAAAAACTTAAAACTAATAGTTTAACTCTTCAGTATTTATACTAGAGTAAATATCCAAAAAAAACATGAACTTTGGACCTTTTTCCATTTCTAGCATAAACTTTTTCCGTTAGCAAGAAAATACACGAACTTTGATTCCGTCACCCCGTTTAGCACGCACCGTCTTTTCTAACGATTTTTGCCGACATGGCCGTTAACGGTGACGACGTGGCAAGTTACTTTGCCAACGTGGCATTTAATTTCAACGGACGAGTAAAGGGTAACATAAAATTACGAAATTACTCACCCCCGATTCTAATGTTTTTTGAAACGGGGAGGGGAAAAATGGTAATTTTCCCGTCGTCTTCAAGTTGGGTGCGCTCGATGCCCTAGTTCTTATTTTACCTGCTCGCCTGCTCGAACACTGCGAAGAGGGAGATTTTTGTCACCTTAATTTGTAGCCGGATTAGGGCACGCCTTCTGAAGTCTTTGTCGCCGGATTAGGGCACGAAGGGACGAGCGGTGGGGACATTGCGAAGCTGTGGTCCCAAAAATAACAGGTATATTTTTGTTTTCTTTTGCATGTGCCATCTTTTTTTTAATCCATGTGTTGTGGTCCTAATATACATGTGAATCCATTTTTTTCATTATTTTTTCACTATTTGCCATTTGCCGCATATTCATTTTCATGTAGGATGGAAAAATTTGAGATTGTAGTACATCATGGTGGTCAAATAATTTTTGAACCCCATATACGCTATATAGGGGGTGAACTGCTCTTAGTTAGAGAAGATGATATGATTTCAAATACAGTGACATTGTCTGACATGAGACTCTTGGTAGAGACATTAGGTTACTCTCGAACTAAATTATGGTACAAAGACCCTAAGAAGCCCTTATCTTCTGGACTAGTGGAGATAAAGACAGAAATTGAAGTTAAGGAGATGTGTAAATTGGCGATAAGTTATGGGTCTATACACTTCTATTCAGAAGGAGTTAGAGACTATGCATTAAGGAAAAAGAAACTAGAACAAACTCTCAAAAATCAGAACTAAAATGAGAATTTGGAGCCTGATCATGAAGGAGCTGACCAGGATGAGGCCCATGAACATACTAATTTTGATGGAGATGATGGCACAAGTGATGAGGATGATGAGGAATACAGAATAGTGAAGAGAAATAAAAGAATACAGAATAATGATGAGCAAGGTACTAGTGGTGGAGGAGATGAGCACAGGGAAGATGAGCAATGTATCAGTGGTGGAGGAGATCAGCACAGTAAAGATGAGCAATGTACCAATGGTGGAGGAGATCAGCACAGGGAAGCTGAGCGTGAGAACAATGATTTATCAAGTTCTGATGAATCATCATCAAGTGATACTTTAACTGAATCAGTGAAGACACCTAATAGCAGTGATGATGAAGATATACAAAAATTAAAAAAACCGAAGGGTAAAGGATTTAGGGGCAAAGAATCTAAAGAATTTTACCTTAACATGAGGTTTGAATCAGCAGGACAGTTGAGGCAAGCTGTTCATGACTATGCTTTGAAGAATGGGAAGACTATTAAGTTTACTAGGTCCAGTGAGAAAAATGTAGAGGCTAGGTGTAGTGCCAAATGCCCTTGGAGGATTTATGGAAGCTTAACACAACGGAATGAAGCATTGGTGATTAAGAGATATGATTCAGAGCATAAATGCTCTAGACCAGCAAGAAACAAGCAAGCCTCATCTAAATGGCTTGCAAGGCACTACATGGAAACTTTTAGGGAAAAATTAACCAGACTGGAATGTACTTGAAATGCAAAGGGATATTGACCAAAAATTTGCCATATCAGTCACTAAGAATGTATGTTATAGAGCCAGAGCAAGGGCATTGAAAGCTTTATCAGGCTCATTGGCTGATCATTATAAGATGTTGTCATCTTATGTAGCAGAACTGAAGAAGGTGTATAAACATGGGATGCTTTCCACAATGGTTGAGGGTCATAACAGATTCAAGAGAATGTTTGTTGATTTTGATGCATTGAAAGAAGGGTTTTTGGGTGGTTGTAGGCCCGTGATTTCATTAGATGGGTGCTTTTTGAAGTCAGAAGTTGGTGGTCAACTACTATCTGCAGTTGGTAGGGATGGAAACAATCAGATGTTTCCAGTATGTTGGGCTGTGGTTGAAGGTGAGAATGAAGACTCATGGAGGTGGTTTTTGATAAGATTAACTGAACATTTAGGCATTGTAGATGGTTTTGGATGGACAATTATAAGTGATCAGCAAAAGGTATAAGTGAACACTTAGACTTTATTTTTTTTATCTCATGTTTTTTTATCTTATGTATGTATACTCTAATTATGTTTGTTTGTCTCTTATAGGGTCTTCAAAATGCAGTTAGGGCTTTTATGCCTAATGTAGAACATAGAAACTGTACAAGGCATTTATATGCTAACGGGAAGAAGAAGCATGTGGGTTATGCTTTGAAGAACCTTTTCTGGAAGGCTGCAAAGAGCACCACAGAAGCTCAATTCAATGAACACATGTATGAGATGAAGGTACTTTCTCAAGTTGCACATGATGATTTCATTAAAATTGTTTCAGACAAGTTCTGTAGGTTTAAAATCAGTACATTGCCAAAATGTGAGATCATTGACAATAACATGTCTGAATGTTTTAATGGATACATTTTAAGGGCAAGAAATAAGCTTTTGATTGACATGTTAGAGGATATTAGAAGGACAATAATGAAAAGGATGGCAGAAAAGAGGGAGATGATAATGAAAGGTGATGATACCATATGCCCTAAAATTAGGGAAAAAGTAGAAGAGAATAAAGTTGTTAGTGGCTTCTGCATAGCAACACATGTTGGATATAAGAAGTTTGAGGTTAAACACATGGATAACAATTATGTTTTAGATCTAGAACAAAATAGTTGCTCATGCAGGATGTAGGAACTTACTGGCATCCCTTGTCCTTATGTTATTTCATCAATTCATTGGTTGGGAGATGATCCCACAGAATATGTTCATGAATATTTTAAGAAGTCCACATACCTAAGGGCATATGAGCATCTTATTCAGCCATTAAATGAGAAAAAAATGTGGGCAAAGGTTGAGTCTGAACCTATCTTATCTCCCATTGCGAAAAGATAAACAGGGATACCAAAAAGAGCAAGGAACAAGGATAAAAGTGAGAAGGATAAAGAAGAAACAAGTACAACAAAGTTGAGTAAGAAGGGGGTGCAGATGAAATGTACACAGTGCAGTACATATGGCCATAACAAAAGGTCATGCAAAAACATGGATAAAAGACCAGTATCAAGTGAACCATCATCTTGTCAGGTAACTTAATATTTGTCCTTACCTGTTTACTAACAAATCTATTTTTTACAATTTGTTTACTAACAAATCTATTTTGAAACAAGGGAAGAAAAGGGGGAGACCACATAAGAACTAGGGTGTGCAAATCAATTTAGAGAACCAAGGTGTACAAATCAATTTGGAGAACCAAGGTGTGCAAATCAATTTCGAGAACCAGGGTGTGCAGTCACCTGCAAAGAGACCAAAGATGGCTGTTATTAAGAGACCTATTAGTTATGAGAAGCTTGCGCACATGGAGAGGGCTATGGCAGCAAAGGGATTTGGAGTAACAATTGACACTGAAATATGAAATACATATGTGTATGTAAGTTATTTAATTCCAGTTATAAATTATAGATTTCAGCTATCTAATTCTAAGTTTCATGTAAATGCCTAATACAAAAGTTAGAATACTCCATGAAGGAAGATTTGGAGGAGGGCAGTTTGTCCATGAAGGCACCCAGGTGAGCCAACCCACTCAAGGCACCCAACCCACCCAAGGCACTCAACAGAGCATCACCTCAGTAAGGAGCAGGAACACCACCTCAGTAAGGAGCAGGAACACCACCTCCACCTCAGTAAGAAGCAACAACAGACTTAAGAAAAAAAAGAAGCCAGACAATCAGTCATCTTCAAGTGTTAGGATTGATGTGGATTGATATGGATTGTATGTGGATTGTATGTGGATTGATATGTCGATTGATATGTTTATGGATTATATGTGGATCAGTCATGGATTGTGTGTGGATTGATACATCAGTTTATGGATTGTATTTGGATCAGTCATGGATTGTATGTGAATTGATATGGATTGATATGTGGATTATATGTAGTAACCATTACTTGATTTTGTATGAATTATGTGTCATTCTGAGTTTTATGTATGTGGCATGTGGAATTCTAAATTTTATGTATGTGAAATGATGTGTACTAGTTGAATTGCATACTGTGCAATAAATAGCTGTGCTATAAATGACAAAGTTCATTTATTTTATGGTTAAAAGTGGCAAAGTTCATGTATTGTTAGGTTAAAAGTGACAAAGTTCATGTATTTTTATGTTAAAAGTGGCAAAGTTCGTGTATTTTTCGTAAAAGTGGTGAAGTTCTTATATTTTTTGGTGTACAGTTCACTAACAGATTGAAACATGCTAAAATATATTGTCTTCAAATATACATAAGAGGGTAACATCAAAATACATAAATCAAACTACTTCATAGTAGTAGCTTTAGGCTATTGTCTTTGTTCCCACCCCCAAATAACATAATAGAAAATACGATACATATAATAACAAACACCATACACACACTACCCTTCCTTAAATTGACTTGTTTTTTGTCATTCCTCAGTTGAGCTACTCGTACCTGAATTTACCATGATTGCCATGGTTCTGTGTCTGCTGGTGCTTGGCCTTATTGCACCAATCTTGAGTAAGGCTTGAACATGCCTATTGAACTGGTCCTTCATTAAGGGGGTTACATGCTTCAATGGCTTATCTTGAATAGTGATTTCTGGGTTTATAATATCAAGTTTGCATGTAACTTGATTTCTGGACCAGTGTAGGGCAGGGTTTTCTCCGATGAATCCTTGCTCTCTTAACCTTCTCAAAAGAGGGCTGAATTTCCTCTTAAATCTTTCAGATTCCTGAAAATTGTCATATGCTACGGCACTTTTTACTTCGAGGTATTCTTCCTCGGATAGACTTAGTTCTTCAATAGCGGCTGTGGCCATTACTTCAGTATCAGCTTTGGTGTTGATTGTGGTTACCTTTTTGTAGAATGTAACCGTCTGTTCTTCGATGCGAACTCCTCCTTGCATTGCCCTTATAAAGTTGCATCCAATCAACATCTGTATACCATCCTTCTTACCCATCGAGAATGCGTATGTAAATGGTATCTTGAACTTGTTGTCCTCAATAGACATCTGTCCGCCTTTGAGCTTTAATCTTGCTACTTGTTGCGAATTTACCCCATTTATGAGTATAGGGTAAGCACTAGGCTCCAGTGCTTCTGCAGGGACGGACTCTTCATCTATGCAGCAAACTGTGGCCCCAGTATCTAAAATTGCTTGTATTTTGAAGCTTTTTAGGCCCGGTATTTCCATGTATATGATCATGTTGTATAATCTGTTTAAGACCCTCTTTCCTCTTCTTGGGTCTGGAAAGATTGACTGAACTTGTGGTTCAATTTCCTAACTGTCGTATTCTTCTGAGACTATGTTTATTGCTTCATTGAAAACTATTCCGGTTTGCTTTCTTCTTTCTTTCTGGGTTGATTCTTCTGTGGCCAGATCTTTCCCTTTTCTTTCCCTGCCTATCTTTAAACTGCTGAATTCATTCTCAAGGTCTGCCATGTCCTGCCTGAGCTTTAATTCTTCATTTTCTTCCTTCAGCTTTTGTATTTCGGCAAGTAGGTAGATAGTGTAGTCAAGTAATTCCTTTATTAAGCTGTCCTTATCATCATAAGGGGGAAAGCTTGTTTTCTTGATCATGATTCTTCGGCCTAAGTAGAATCGTGAACACATTGGACATACTGTGATTAAGCACTTTTGGCAATGTGCTCTCATGTTTGGGTTGATGATTTCTTTGCAGCAAGTACATCTTTCACATCCCCTTGTTATATCAAGGCTGTTATCCTCCCACGTGTGTTCACACTGATTCATGAGATCAGGAAGGGTTACATATGATCTCCATGAGTTAGGTTTTTCTTCTGCTTTTTCTATCCTTTCTTCTGTGATGATTACAAAGGCGGTTTCATAAGGCATTCCTTTTAGTTCTGCCAAGAGGGATTGAGCTGTGCCATTTTCGCCTTCCGAAAAAGAACAGATTGCTTCACTGTCTGGTTCGTCTTGCTCGACTGAGACAATATCCCAGTCGTCAGATAGTTCTAAATTCTCAATTATAGCAGCTCGTGCTATATTTCCTTGCTTTCTGTTGCAGTCTCGTGCAAAGTGGCCTTCTTCGCCACAAATGAAACATTTACACTTCCTGACTTTATCCGAATGCTTTTTCTTGAATATTCTGACATGGGTATCATGGGGCTTACCTTTGTAGGTTTTTGCCTTTCTTAGCCCATATCTCTTTTCCTTCTTGTAGTAGCCTGGGATCAGGATTTTCTTGCATAAGGATAAGTCCTTGAGGCTCCTCTGAAATGCAGCTCTCTTGCATTGTTCTTCGAGGTACTGATAGGTGAAATGAATTCTAGGAAAAACCCCTAAAGTGTTCCCAGGGTGTTTTGCTGCAAATGCCATTTCCAGTTCTTTTCCTATGATAGGAGGCATTTTTCTGAAATTTTTTTCAGATAATTCCGGAGATATGTACATTCTTCCGGACCTTGCAGCCAGTATCTTGTAATCGTTGATGTAGTCAAATAAGTCTTTGATATTATGACATGAAAGACGCTCCAGGTCATCATATGCCCTATTTTGCTCTTTTGTTGAGCCTGTTGAAGGGTCTTCTAGCAGGAACATTCTTTTTATTTGGGAAAGTACGTTCTGGGGGTCGTCTGCGATATTAGTGAGCTCATCGTATTCTGTAGGAAAGGCTGTTCTCCACTGGATCCAAGTCTTCTTTTCTGTTTCTCCCAACAGATTTTCTATATAGCCCATCTTAGACTTGTTGTCTATCCAGTTCCTTTCATTGATTAAGTTTAAAGTGATGGATTCCCATCTGGAAATTACATCACTGTACTGCCCTACGCTTTCTGGCAGTACTAGAATGGCTCCAGTATTTGCTTGTGCAGAAGGTAAATTATACCTTTCACTGTGATGCTTAGAGTATCCTCCTGCTAGATTATTGACTCTTGTAGTTATGGCAGGCAATTCCCTTATGGGATATGTTTGCCTCTGGTTTGAAGTAGATGCCGGGGGGTATGCTGGTGGCCCCATTACTGGTTCCTTTGGGAGTCTTGTAAATGATGATTCTGCTGTGGAAAATGCTGATTCTGATTTTACTTTGGGTACTTTGGGTTGGACTTCCTTAATCAGCTGCTTCATCATCGGGTAGTCTAGTTCTGCAGTGTAAACTGCTTCCTTTGCATTGGGGTAAGAGTCGTTGTCGGAGTCCTCTCCTTTTCCTCCTCTTCCCTCCGAAATAGAAATTGGGTTATCCCAATTTTCAAATTCAGTTGAGTTGGAGTCAGATGTGTCCCATTTCGGGAATGAGAGGGGGTCGAATTCATCGTCCCAGTCACGAGGTTGAGGTGCTAGGAAGAAATCATTCGTGGGATCATTGGTTTGGAGAGCCATGAGGTGTCGTAACACCGCTAGGTCTTCGTCTTCATCCTCAGCTACATCATCTAATAATTCTTCTCCTTCAGATTCATCAAACTGCGCAAAAGAGTCGTCCCAATCGCACGTCATCATTGCTATGAGCTCATGATCCATGGTTGCGATATCTTCATCATGGTCAGATGTTGCAGTGTTTGTAATAGTATAGTCCAGGAATTGGACGGCAAGTGATCCATCAGATCTTGTTCTGATGGTAGCTGTTTGAGGATTTGCAGTGTTTGTGATAACAGCAGGTCTTACGATCCATTGATTTCCTTGTAGGAGCTCAGTAGATCGGACTTGTCCAGGTATAGCTCGGATACCTCTGCTTGCTAGGTGGTCCGCGACATGCTGGACATTGTACCTGAAGTTTGTATGGCTGCTGTTTGACAGCCTTCCGATTAAGGATCTTGATAAAAGGAGGTTACTTTCGCCTCCTTGCCAACCTTGGTAACCATGAGTCTGAAGGACTAACTGTATGTGGTCTCGAAAGTCATGAATACTAATGGTCATGTCTGGTGCTGAATATGCCAACTGTGTTCCGGTGGTGAGGTCTATTTCCATAGAGCTTATTACAGCTCTATCATCAGACCATCTCGTGTCCCGAAGAAGGACGAGCGCGTTTACTCCAGCGCTTCTTCTATGAAGTGTATGAAGTCGAACCATTATCATGCCAATATGCAGATGTTGGAGGCCTGCTTGAACAAGCAGGTTATAACTTTGTTCAGTAATAAAAGGAAGCTCCACCTGAGCCCCTTCAATGACTAGAACCCTTTCATCTGAATAGTGCTGATAGACTCGATGTTGTCGCTCAGCCCATCCCGCTTGATATAAAGTTTCTGCAGGTACTTGTTGCGCCCTTCTGTACTGAGATACCGAGAGCTCAGTATTGATGAAAAATGGGGATTAATACTATCCCCTACAAAAATGAAGATAGCCACAAAGGAGATCGAATTCTTGGGAGCTATAATAGGAGACAACAAAATAAGACTCCAACCCCACATAGTCAAGAAGATAATAAGTTTTGATGAAGAGAAGCTCAGAAGCAAGACAGGCTTAAGATCATGGCTGGGCATATTAAATTATGCCAGGTCCTATATTCCCAAATTGGGAACTTTACTGGGACCACTTTATTCGAAGCTAAGCCCACATGGTGAGAAAAGATTGAAGCCATCAGATAAGCAGCTGATAGAAGAGATAAAGAAACAAGTCCAAAACCTCCCGGACTTAGAACTTCCCCCACCTGGTTCATACATAGTCTTGGAAACCGACGGATGTATGGAAGGCTGGGGTGGCGTATGCAAATGGAAACGAAAGAAGAACGAGCCTAGAAATACTGAGAAGGTATGCGCGTACGCCAGTGGCAAGTTCCCTACCATAAAGTCAACAATAGATGCCGAGATCCATGCATGCATGGAAACTATGAAGTCTTTGAAAATCCACTATTTGGATCAAAGTGAAATTACATTCTCATCTTCAAGTGTTGCAATTCTTTCTTGAAATGTCATTTCTTTCATCTTGCTCAATTCTATCATTTCTTCCATTAGCTTCAGTTTCTCGAGAAGAATTTTTTTTTCCTCAATCAAATCTCGCAGAATATCCTTTGTGTGGCCGTAATCCTCAGGATCATGCCATGCAAAGAAGTGGCAATCATTCTCATGTTAAAAGATAGAAGTGAGTGATTACAATAAAGAATTAAATTTGGAGTGAGGTGATTACAAGAGATCATACCTTCCAATGTCTGCATCCCCAAAACTTTCTTTCAGGATTTCTTTGGCTCCATGCGGTGAACATAACCCCTCGCACGTTATGGCAGCAGTGCGGAGCAACAACCTGTAATGAATTCACTGAAGATTTCTCCATTCGTCCTACGGTTTCCCTTCCTGACATGATCGTCCCTTCGTGCCATAATCTGATGACAAAGACTCCAGAAGGCATACCCTAATCCGGCGACAAAGGCGACAAAATTTCCCTCTTCGTAGTGTTCGAGCAGACGAGCAGGTAAAATAAGAACTAGGGCATCTTGCGCGCCCAACTTGAAGACGACGGGAAAATTACCATTTTGCCGCTCCCCGTTTCAAAAAACATTAGCATCGGGGGTGGGTAATTTTGTAATTTTATGTTACCCTTTACTCGTCCGTTGAAATTATATGCCATGTTGGCAAAGTAACTTGCCACGTCGTCACCGTTAATGACCATGTTAGCAAAAATCGTCAGAAAAGATGGTGCGTGCTAAACGGGGTGATGGAATCAAAGTTCGTGTATTTTCTTGCTAACGAAAAAAGTTTATGCTAGAAATGGGAAAAGGTCCAAAGTTCGTATTTTTTTTGGAAATTTACCCTTTATACTATATGAATTTGAAAAAAACATGAAATGACGCTTTTGCCCTATGACTTATCTAGCTCACATATACTTAATAGTTGTCTTCTTTCGTCATTTTACATGCCCAGTCGTTATTACCTGCTTCCCTTTCACCTTGGCTGATATGTTAACATGCCCCTGGCAAGTTGGTAGAATGGAAAATAGGTTTCCATTCCCAACTTGGAGGCTAATCTTTGATGTTGTGGAGCCGGCAAAGCTTTGGTCAGGATGTCTGCTGGTTGTTCAATGCTAGGTAGGTAGATTGTCTCAATTAACTTCGCTTGATACTTTTCCCGAACGAAGTGACAATCCACTTCAAGGTGCTTCGTTCGCTCGTGGAAAGCTGGGTCCGGTGATGTGCAATGCACTCTAGGAGTCGCAAAACAAAGAAATAGGCTTGTCTAGTTTAATTCCCATATCGGATAATAAGTTTGATGTCCTAATTAGCTCAGCAGTGGTACTTGAAAGTGCACGAAGCTCACTTTCTGCACTCGACCTGTTAACTGACTTGCTTCTTGCATTTCCAGTTAACAACTGAGAGTCCAATCTTCACAACATATTGAGTGATTGACTTCCTGGTTGTTTGGTTGTTGCCCCAATCTGCGTCTGAAAACCCTGATATAGTCGTTCTTGAGTCTGAAGAGTAATACAAACACATGCCTATAGTTCCTTTAAGGTATTTTAAAACTCTCAATGCATCTTGCAGGTGTACTGCTTTTGGACTCTGAACATGTTGACTCAACTTATGTACAGTGTACATAATATCTGGTCTTGTGATCGTGATGTATAGTAACTTCCCAATTAAAGCCCTATATGCAGTGTTATCAGTCAAGTTTTCATCATGTTCTTCAACTTCCCAATGTCTTTGATTTTTCCAAGTGGAGTTCTGTATTGCTTCCTCATAGCTTCTTGGCTCAGATTGTAGATTCACTGAACCCAAAAATCCTTTATGTATTCCAGGAATCTCTGTCCAATTCATATATTTACATGCATATAGGGTAAGGTGAGCTTTTGTTCTCTGGTTTGTTTGAGAGTTGGTTGCAAACATAATCCTGCATTCTTATGGGTCTTCTGATTTCTCTCTTACCCCTCCCTCCTATTGTGAGATGGACATAGATCTTCATTCTGACAAATGTTGGAATTTTCAGCTAGCTTGAGATTATCAAATTCAGTATGCTGAAACTGATTCTCTTCACTACTGGTTGATTTCTCTCTGACATGAGAATCATTAGCAGATTCATCTTCTCTTTGATTCCCTATGCTGCTATCAACTGAATTTTGTTCAGCTACTATTTTCCTTTCATTTGAATCTTCATTCAAAACCTTGTTTTTGTTTTCAGAAAACTGATATCTCTTGTGAGTTTCAGGTTCAATATCATCCTGATATGTGGGCAGTTAGAATATTGTTTTGCTCATGATTTCCTTGCGAAAAGGCAATATATGCTCTACAAAATATACATCTCTGGATACTGAAAAAGTCCTTGACTCCAAGTCATATATTTTCTATCCTTTCTTTCCATAAGGATATCCAACAAAAACTAAACTGACTCTTTCCCCCATACATCAAACTTTGACCTCCCTTGTTTCAAGGAACTTGAATAGCATAGACAACCAAAAGTTCTAAGGTGACTTAGCTTTGGTTTTGCATTGTACAACATTTGATAAGGGCTTTTATTTGCTAACTTCACACTAGGCATTCTATTAATTAAATAAGTTGCTGTTTGGATACACTCACCCTAAAATTCAATGGGTAGTTGAGATTGAAATTTTAAGTGCCCTAGCAACTTCCAATAAATGCCTATTATGTCTCTCAACAATAGCATTTTGTTGAGGAGTCTCCACGCATGAGCTGTGATGTGTTATTCCCATTTCAGAAAAGAACTCAATCATTGTGTTAGTGAAAAACTCTGAACCATTGTCACTCCTGACAATTTTGATGTTGCTATCATGTTGATTTTTCACTATTTTCACAAAGCTTATCAATATGTTTGGCACCTGACTTTTGTATGTAAACAAGTAAGTCCAGCATGCTCTTGAATAATCATCTACAATGGTGAGAAAATATGAATAGTTATTATGTGTTTTTGATTTATGTGTGCCCCAGACATCACAATGAATCAATTCAAAAACTCTTGAAGCTTTATTTAAATTGAGTTCAAAAGGTAATATGCACATTTTTGCCATAGGGCAAATGTTGCAATACAATTCCGAAATGCAATTCAATTCAGGTATACATCCTTATAACAATTTTATTTTCTCAAAAGGTACATCGCCTAATCTCAAATGTCAAAGTGTTTGAGTATCCAATGTCACTTTCATAGCCTTCCTTCCTTTGCTTCTATTAGCCTCATGATCAGGTGCCTCCTTAAGTATGTATAATCCATTTTCCTCACTATTCCCCATCACCTCCATCGAAGCTAGGTTCTGAATGATGAAGTGAGAAGGTATAAAGATTATTTGACAGTTAAATTCCTTGGTCAGTCTGTTGACTGACATTAAATTGCAATGGAAAGAAGAAATTAATAAGGTGTTTGGTAACCTTATATGCTCATTCACTTGAGCAGTCCCTACACTTTGTATTGTGACTGAGGTTCCATTTGGTAGAGAAACTTTGTCATTATGAAATAACTTCATTACATTTTCCAAATGTACCTTGTCTGAGGCAATGTGATCAGTTGCCCCAGAATCCAAAATCTACCTCTTTTCTTTTGAAATAACTGCATTACTTAGGAACATACCAGCCATATTGATTGTTGCCTTTGTCCCTTTGTTGCTCAGTAAGGTTAGTAAGGTATTGTATTGTCTTTCAGTGAATCCACCATGATCATCATCCTGCTTAATGTAAGATCCTTCCACTGATGAATTGTTGACATGCTTCTCCACATACTGACCAGCATATTTCTGTTTCCCTTTATATGGCTTATTCCCAGATGGATAGCCATGTAACTTGAAGCAGTTTTCTCTGATATGACCAGGCTTCATGTAATAATCACAGAATCTTCTCTGTTGAAACTTTTCATTCCCTTTCTCATTTTTAGGGTTGGAACCATATGACTATTTGAAGCTATTAAGAGCTACACTATCTACATTTCTGCTTGACTGCATTCCCACTTTCCTGTGGGACTCTTCCTGTGCAAGTAATGAGTATGCATAGTTGATGTTAGGAAGAGGTTTCATGAGAAGGATTTGCCCCCTTATGTTCATGTATGACTCGTGTAACCCCATCAGAAACTGCCTCAACTTCATTTTCCTTTTATCACAAACACATTCCCTGTCAGTATCAATAGCATCTAATTCATCCCAAAGTGCCTTCAGTTTGGTGAAGTATGTTGAGATAGTTAAATTTACTTACCTCATTGTGTATATCTGAACTTGTAATTCAAAATTCCTAGGTTCGTTACTTGTACCAAACCTAGTTTCTAATTTAGACCACATTTGAGATGCAGTTTGGCTGTAGATAACACTATTTGTCAACTCAGGTGCTATGGATTGTATTATCCAAGAACGAATAATGTCATTACATCTCCTCCAAATACCAAATTTTGAAGAAGTAGGTTCAGTCATAGGTATCAACCCATCGACAAAACCCTATTTATTTTTAGTTGATAACGAAATCTTCATAGATTCTCTCCAAGGCAAGTAATTTTCATGGCCAATCAACTTAACAGTAACCAAGAAGATACCTAGAGAGTCGCTTCCATGAATCAGGTAGGGATCATCATCATATTCTGTTTCCTTCGGTGTTGATCGAGCTTCTGAATTATTTACAGATTTCGTAACTACAGATCTAGAAGATTGGGATCTTTGATTTCTCGCCATCGCCCAAATTGCGTTGCCCAGATCGCAGAAGATCGCAGATCCCCAATCTCATTGCTCTGATACCATGATAGAAAATAGAATTTTACAGTGAACTTGAATCAGCAATCATCAAAGGGAAACAAGAACAATATGATCCCCTTTATTCACTTGAACATTTACAAAGTGGTGGAGAATGAAAACCGGAGAAAAAAATCGCAAAAAAACTTAAAACTAATAGTTTAACTCTTTAGTATTTATACTATACGGATTTGAAAAAACATGAAATGACACTTTTGCCCTGTGACTTATCCAGCTCACAAATATGTAACAAGGGATAGTCTTCTTTCGTCATTTTACATGCCCACTCATTATTACTAATAACACTAATAATACAACTAGTCCACGTCAGCACTAAGTGCCATCTCACCCATCTATAGCATAATGCGCTAACGACCTGTGATTGCATCTGATACACTGTTATTTCCTCAGCTATCTATAAATAGCTGCTGCAATCATTCCTTGAGAATTGATTCAAATCTTCCATTTCATCTTCTTTGTTTTCTTTACCTCCTCTTTCTCAAAAAATTACCTGCTTCCCTTTCATCTTGGCTGATATATTAACACAATTTCCACCGATGACATGGAGGAAGATGATGGGGAAAGATTTAGAGAAGAATAACACTACTAAAAAATTGCTCATCTGCGACGGACAGTGCCATCGCAAAACGGTTGATGAAGACCATCTACGACGACAAGGGGTGATCGCAAAGAGGTGTCACAAAAAAACTAGTCGCTGAAGCACTACGACCGCCGTGCGGGCGATTGCAAGTAAATAATTTATGCGACCGTTCTGCAATGGAATGAGGCCGTCGCAGAATGTGGTCGCGTGACATCCGTGACGCGCCGTCGTCGTCGCAACTTTATATACGCAAGAGCCCAGCGACCGCAGCGACGATCGCAAAAATAACATATGCAATAGCATTGTGACCACCACTGTTGTCGCAGACCTGGTTGTCAATTGCCACTGCTTTTGGCGACCAGGTCAACGAATCTTTTGTGACGGCATTGCGGTCACAATACCGTCGCATAATTGATTTTTTTTAAAAAAATAATTCAATAATATTTGATTAAAATACTTGTTTACGGTATTTAATTAAAATGCATATAATATATCAAACAAGACATCAAATTCTAATATAAACCATCATATTTATATATATCAAAATGTAATGTTTACATTGTATCAAAACATATTACATTGTATCAACATATGTTTACATCAAAATAGAAAATAAAGTATACATCAATCATGAAGCACATCATGTGGCGGCGAGGGATGTGGCGAGGAGAGGGGCTGCGTCGGGAGAGCATCAGCTAGTGTCGCGTCGAATGACGGGGGAGGCAGAGGGGCCGGAGCACCAGACATGGAAGAAGCAATATGTGCCATGTACTCCCTCATAGCGGCCACCTCAGTGATGAGGCGTGCATGAGAAGCCTCTAAGGCTGCGTGAGAAGCCTGTAATTCTACGTGCGAAGCCTCTAAGGTTTCAAATTGATCGTGGCTCGCATTTGACATTGATGGACTAGCGGTGGAAGAGGTGAAGGCAGACGACCCTTCACCATGTGGCTGCAACAACATCCGTGAGTGGGAGGTTGTGCCAATGCCATATACACGATCGTGGTCGACTCTTGTCACCTGTATCCATGCGTCAGCATCAAGCTGATGCTGTGCATGATCACCTCCCCGCTGGGTCACCAACTCAGTATACGCGGCCTTTAAAGATTGATTAATTAAATTAATTATACATAATTGAACTAATATAATATTTTTTAAAATATAAACTTTATTAAATATTAACTTACCATGATTGTCCTCAGCCTCCTGCTAATGAACTCACTTAGGTGAGGACCATGCTTATATCCATGTGTCTCCTCGAAGACCCTCAAAAGATCAGCTGAGATGAGCGTCCCCTGCTCGTCTCGCATCGCCTGTAATAAAATAAATATAATAATTTTTCTATAATAATAATAAATACTAAAAATAATTATTAAATTACTTACCAATCGACGCTCGTGGCTAGTAAATGGGATGGACCCACTGGTATGTCGGGCCACGGATGCCTCAACTAGCGTCATCCGGTTCCGGTGCGCCGTCTGGGAGGCACCCTGCGACTCCTCGGATGCCCAGATGTCACATAGTTGATCCCATACGTGGCCCGTTATCCAGTTGGACCCATGTCCCTTCAGCGCGTCCATAGGCATATCCTGATTACCGCCTATATTTGCCCGCGCCTCATCCTGCGCACGATGGAGGATATCCTTGAAAAGATTTTTATTGTAAGCTTCCCAAGCATCCTCCACTTGAGCTTGAATGGCGGGGTCCTAGGTGTACCGGACCTAAAAAAGAAAATATTAATACAATCATTTAAAGTCATCACTGAATTAAATGCAGAAATAGCAGTAAGCAAGAAAATATGAGATGTACGCAGAGTACTATCAATTATGAGATGACTTCATAGTGCATAATTGTTTCCACTTACCCAACTAGGAAACTCATTACACGCATTTATATACAGTAATTTTATCATTGCATAGCTTTTGAATAAAAAATTAACGGTCACATATACAGGCCATTCAAATTCAATCAAAATTAACACTAGAGAGAAATATTTAACTTCAATAAAATGGTGGATCTTCTTTTTGGTTGATTCAAAAACATAAAAGTCAATAGCAAGTTTGTTGACTACGGGCAAAGAAAGAAAACAAATAAAGAACCGAGTAAGGTCATGTCCTGAGAAACATTGACATAATTTGAACTCATCTAAGAAAGTTCAATTTTTAAGTTCAATCACATACCGTTAACATAAAATTGAAAAAACAAATGAAGAACAGAGTAAGGAGATGTCCTAAGAAACCTTTATGTTATTTGGAGTAATGTAAGAAAGCTCACTTTTTCAGTTCAATCACATATAATAGACATACAATGGAAAAAAATCATTCAGCTACTTTTGGTTTTCCAGTTTCATTTCCCTACTTGTATCTTCCTCATTCCTGAAAGGCTTCTTCCTATACATCCTTTATGAATCCCCTTTAATAGAAGAAATAGGACCTTGAGAAGGAATACCGAAAGATACCTTATTCACTCTGAGATGAAATCTATGGATAAATGGGAAAAGCAACTGCAAGTCAACATAGTGCTCAAGTTTCCTCTTGAAAGTGAGGACAACGAGCTGGGCCTCACCTTCATGCCAACCATCAGAAACTTGCAGGAGTTGACGCTCGAACAACAAATCTTGTCTTTTGGCTTCCTCCCGGCCGCCCCAATCAACTCCATCCAACAGGCGGTACAACTACTCCATTCGGCCAACCTGTAGTGCTCAAGTTTCAACGGAACCAGTGTGGAGTGTCTAACTTTAAAACATGAATTCCTGTATCTTTAACCTTCTATGTTGGAATGTAAGAGGCCTCAGGCGCCTTTCGAAGAAATATATGGTGAAAAAAACTTGCAGAGATTACAATTGCAGTATCCTGGCAATACAAGAAACAAAATTAGACGAAATTTCTAAAAGGGGCATTAAGCAAATCACGGGCATTCGTTCGGCTGCACACTTGGCGATTAATTCGTAGGGTCTCGCAGGCGGCCAGTTACTCATTTGGAATGCAGAGATTTGGCAAGTTACTTCCTCCCCAGTTGGGCAATTTCTAATTGTGGCAAAGCTCACCCACCTCCGCTCCTCGCAATCAATCATTGTTGTTAGTGCTTATGGTCCACCCCAGCGTAGTGGCCGCCCAACCTTCTTCCAGGAGCTCAGACAGCTGATTACCGGGCTGGAGGGAAACTTCATCGTCAGAGGAGATTTTAATGTCACACTGTTGACGTATGATTCATCTGCCAGCTCATCTGCTAGCTGTATATGCCACATCACACATCGCTTCCTGGAAGCTTTCCTAGTTAGCTCTAGTTACGTCAACTTCCTCTGTTTCTATGGTTATACCAGTAGTAATTGATAACTGATATGACCTTCCTTCATTCTTATATTCTATAAATATTCTGTACTTTGCTTTCATCTATTTTTACTTCTTTGATTTCAATAGTCAATACAGCTTTTCCATCTCTCTTGCCTTTCGTACTTTCTTCTTTCTACATTCTGTACACCAATATAGAAATCAACAGTGGTATCAGAGCCTTGTTGCGGAGAGAATCATGGCTGCATCAGCAAGACAGATCAATCCATCGGTACCCAAGTTTGATGGTGTCGAATATGAGGATTGGGCGACCATGGTGCAAACATTTTTTATCTCTCAAGATCTCTGGGAATTGGTGACGAATGGATATACGGAAGAAAGTCTTTCTGCTGCAGCTTTGCGCAAAATCAAAAAGAAAGATGCTAAGGCTCTTAGCTTCATTCAACAGGCGATTGATACTAAAGTATTCAAGCGCATCTCTTCAGATAGAATGGCCAAGGTGTTAGAATCTTTTTTTTAAATATTCTATATTTTCATTTTTCATATGTGGGCTACAATCAATTGTAATGTTTTGATTTAATAAAAGCGGGTTTGATCTTATGATCCATTATTGAGATGCCTGTTAGCTCATGTGATCTTGATTCATGTGATTCGAGCTGGAAACACTTAACCATGATTGGTGTGATTAATCAAGTGTAGGCCCGATTAATGAAGCCCGTGATGGACGGGCCCATATAATTAGTTATAAATAGAGGCTAGGTCCCCTCTATACACCGTGTGGGAAAACCCTAGCTCATATTTGCTTTCCCCATCAAAAGCAGAGCATAGAGACGGTGTTGTGGAGGAAGACTCGGCTTTCCTTGGAGATCCAGAAGTTTATTCCGCTGCAAATATGTCGTCATCAAGTAAGATCTTATCTTACTAATTTATTTATGATATTCTTATATTCATGAAATACTTGATTAAAGATTTGTCTTACAATTGGTATCAGAGCCCCTTTTCATGAATTTAAGAATTCGTTTATGATAATTATGAGATGATTTTAATACGATGAACAATCTGTTTAAATTTTGATTCATCATGTTTGAATATTAAAATTAATCTTTCCGTTGATCGTCGTATCTATTCTTTCGGATATTTTTTATTATGCTTCTAGGATGCTTTACATCTCCTTTTGTGATCGCTCTCAGCCGATAGGGTTCTGTGCATCTTTCTCAAAAATTTTATCCGCGTGGAATTGCTCGTGGTTCGCTGAACATGATTTTTTTTTTCTCAGATTTTGTTGCTGTGCATGGGTATGCGTGGTTGGTTTCGTGTGTTCTTGATCGGAAATATGTATCATGATGCTGTTATTTCAAAGTTTTATCTGCCTTGATCCGCGTGCATCTCCCTCAGCGAGCGCGTCATTTTTTTGCTCGCCTGCACCATAAGATCATGGATTTTGAGATGTTTTTACTCATGAATCATTATCATGTCTCAGTTTTCTTTGCTGGCATTTTTATCTCGGTGTGCCTCAGCGTGCGTGGCATGCGGCACACACCGCCGTGGACAGCAGGACACCAGGCGGTCAACGCCGAGCGTCTATTGCAATCGTGTCTGCCTGCTGTGCCTCTGAGGCACTCGCGACTCGCCCCAGGCTGCTCACGTTGAGCGTCGCCTGTGCGGGATCACGCTGCTTACGCGAGCGCTGCGCTGTTGCGTGAGCAACGCTCGCGTCTCCTCCGGGGCAGCCCGCGTGGGCGCGTTTCGCGAAGCGAGCAGTCGTGGCGGCGTGAAAGCACCGCGATTGTGAGGCCTCATCTGATGCGAGCGGCACTCGCTTCTGAGCGGTTGCCAAGCGTCAGCGAGAGGGGCCGAGTTCGTTGCTTCTCACCTGGGGACGTGAGCACCTCTGGGGCTTGCTAACGTGAGCACCTCTGGGGTTTGCTAATGCGAACGGCTTTGTCTCGCGAGGCATGCAGCGCCCGCTTCTTGCCGCACGACGCGAGCTTGAGCAGGCGCTCCGCGTGCCGCGCTGCTTGCCCCGTACCCTAACAGGCACAAGGCCCCGGCGGGCCGGGCAGACCCTGCCTCTCGGGCTTGCTCAGCGGGCCCATCAAATGTTGGTTCAACAGTTTTTTATTAAAACCGGTCCAGACTTTTAATTGAACCTAGGTTTATTTCAGTTTTGGTTCAATCTGGTTCTAAGTTAAAATGATTTGGGTCAATTGCTTGGTTCAATTATATTATGTGGGGTTCAATTCAATTTTATTTCCGATTTATTTCTGATCTTAAACTGGTTCATTGTTTTGGTTTGATTCAATTGATTGGTTCATTCATATTTCAGTGATTTATTTCTACATCACAATCGGTTCAGTTGAAATTATGAATGGTTCAGCTCACTTTCATTTGGTTCGCAATCGTTCAACTTATTTTTAACCAGATCACCATATTTTTTGACTAGTTCAGTTTAATTTTTTATCGGTTCGTCGAAATTATGATTGATTCAGCTTAATTTCATTTAATTCATGCTTAATTGATCCTTTATGATTGGTTCAATTTTAATTCTATGAAATTTTAATTGGTTCACTATGTTTTTGATCAATTTACTTAAAAATTAGATCATGACATAAAATTTTGAATACAATATTATTATCTACCCACTCATGAGCCTATACGGACGTAGCATAGATTAGTTTATTATGCTAATTTTGCTCATATGTTATAATTGACATTAATATTTTATTATTTTCAATTTTGTTGTCGTTGTCATGGTACATCTATTGTACGTAGAAATGTGACTAATCCATATATGTTATTTTTCTATATGTTGATGTTGACATAATTATTTACTTTTTTTAATTCATGCAAATTTTATGAATATCAATTTATTATTGTACTTCATGACATATTTTGCTTCATGTGGGGGCTTGATTTATTATTGATTAATTATTTTATCATTGTATTTCATGATATGCTATATTTTACTTCATGCATAGCTGATATAATGCACATGATAGTATATTGCTTATTTTAATACATATTGGATGTATTTGGACCCAGTAATATTTGTGGGTCATTTTTCTAAATAAAAATATTATTCATGAAAATGCTTTTACAATATTTAAATTGTGTTGAAATTCTTTCTTATTGTATTTAATTTTTGGGAGCCTTGTGTATTTATGGATTAGACTTTTGATCCCAATATATGTCATGTGATTTATCATATTAAATATCATGCTATAATTGATCACGTGATTATTATCGTCGATTTTATTATATTGCAGTATTTTAAATTTTTAATGTGACTGCAAAATCTTTCATATCTTATGCTGGAACTGAACTGGGCTATTGGATTTTGAATATGGACCTAATGCTATTAAATGGTCTTTCTCCAATTTTTCAGTCTGCTGCTTATAAAAGTTCTGCGCATAATAAATAGACTTATTTTTCTGCTTAATTTAGGCATAATGCAGCATTATTATCCTGATATTATAATAATACTGCATAATTGACACAATATAGCTGATTTATTATCATAATTTTATCAGCATGATTCGTTTCATGATTCTTTATTGCAAATTTTATTGTTATGATTCAAATTTTGCTACATTTAGCTTGATGTAGAATACATGTGATTTATTATTTACGTGATAATATTATTATTCATTTTATGTTATGTGGATTACTTAAAATATTAATTCATTATTGTAAATAATGCTGCCAATTTTTTATATATATTTGAAACCTAATATAGCTACAATTAAGTGGGGATATTGGCATAATTTACAACCACATAAACATAAATAATAATTTGAAATGGTCATTGATTTAAATTCATTATTAATCATGGTACTTTATTCTTGTACCAATTTTGCAATATATATTAGATTTGAATATTTGACATGTGGGCAATTGATTCCTGATGAGTTTTTTCACTAGTTATTATTTGTAATTACCACCAAAGTGGGATTACTTATAATGAGTGGTGTATTTTCTCATCATATGAGGAATACTGAAGATTAATTCATTCAATAGTTTTTTCCCAAAGGATGATTATTGGATGTTTTAATTGGAAGTTTTGTAATGGAGTTAGAAGAGTGTGCATTGGTCTAGAAATCTGTTTGCCCAAAGGTGATAGATTTTTGAAAATCAGCGTCTCATTATTTAACTCATCGAGGCTTTATTTCGTGATTGCATATTCTGCCCAAAGGTGAATATGTAATATTTGGTTAGCCTCAATTTCAATTTTATTATATGCCCTATAATTTAATCTAACACATTCTAATTATATTGTGATGAAGTTATTAGAGTGTGCGTTGGTCTAGAAATCTGTCTGCCCAAAGGTGATAGGTTTTCAAAAATCAGCGTCTCATTATTTAACTCATCGAGGCTTTATTTCGTGATTGCATGTTCTGCCCAAAGGTGAATATGTAATATTTGGTTAGCCTCAATTTCAATTTTATTATATGCCCTATAATTTAATCTAACACATTCTAATTATATTGTGATGAAGTTATTAGAGTGTGCGTTGGTCTAGAAATCTGTCTGCCCAAAGGTGATAGGTTTTCGAAAATCAGCGTCTTATTATTTAACTCATCGAGGCTTTATTTCGTGATTGCATGTTCTGCCCAAAGGTGAATATGTAATATTTGGTTAGCCTCAATTTCAATTTTATTATATGCTCTATAGTTTAATCTAACACATTCTAATTATATTGTGATAAAGTTATTAGAGTGTGCGTTGGTCTAGAAAATCTATCTGCCTAAAGGGGACATGTTCTTGAAAACTAATGTAGTCTCATTGATTAACTGATTCATAAATCGATCACTTGTTGATAAGATAGCGACACTAATAAGATGTGAAGAAAATAATTGATTAATATATAAATGTGAAGGTCAGTGGGAGGAAAATATTTTTTCTATTAGTAACTAGCTGAATATCAAGCTACCTGACCTAAAAATATTAATATATGACTTCACATTGTAGATCTCATTACAAGACTCCATACATTTAGAATCAAATTTTTGACTGTTAGAGATCTTGTAAAGAAAGGAGATATTTTAGTTGAACACATAGAGACAGATCTGATGCTTGCTGATCCCTTAACCAAGGGACTCAGACCCATAGTCTTTAAAAGACATGTTGAAAATATGGGCATTCTGAGTTCTTTTGATGTGCTTGGTTAGTGGGAGTTATTTTTTCTTTTGTTTTGAGCACTTTGATACATGATTGTTAGGTTTATGTTACGGCATGTTCAATAATAAACTTTTTTTTTCCTTTGAGATCATATTGTCATATTTAATATATGTGTTCAATAATTATTTAAGACTCGGTATCATTTGAATCAGAATGTCTCTTGATTGATACCATATTTAAGTCTAGAGACATCATGTTTTTTGTTTAAAGGCTCGGTGTCATGTGAATCATGTTGCCCATTGATTGATGCCAATTTTGAGTCTAGGGACTTGATGGTTTTTTTTTTTTAAAAAAAACCATACGCTTTCTCCTGCCGAAAGGTATATCTAGAAGAGAAAGTATGAGGACTGACAATGAAAATAACACTGTTCTTATCGGATCATTTTGAGTGTTATTTTCATGCTACACTCCACACCAATGACAATTGCCAGCAATGTCAGTGGTATTCGTGACCATGGAAAGTCTTATGTCCAGTATTGTCATGATGACTGCCATGATTCGATATCATTGGTTGTTGATATGAGTCATAATAAGTGTTGCATCTTGGATCATTTTTATTTTATTTTTATTTTTATTTTGTGGCCACATTTTTTGAAATATGTGATTAAACCCGAGTGTCGTTTTTAAATTTTTTCAAAAATAAAATTTTACAATTGATCTTGCCCAAGTGGGAGAATGTTAGAATATTTTTTTTAAATATTCTATATTTTCATTTTTCATATGTGGGCTACAATCAATTGTAATGTTTTGATTTAATAAAAGCGGGTTTGATCTTATGATCAATTATTGAGATGCCTGTTAGCTCATGTTATCTTGATCCATGTGATTCGAGCTGGAAACACTTAACCATGATTGATGTGATTAATCAAGTGTAGGCCCGATTAATGAAGCCCGTGATGGACGGGCCCATATAATTAGTTATAAATAGAGGCTAGGTCCCCTCTATACACCGTGTGGAAAAACCCTAGCTCATATTTGCTTTCCCCATCAAAAGCAGAGCATAGAGACGGTGTTGTGGAGGAAGACCCGGCTTTCCTTGGAGATCCAGAAGTTTATTCCGCTGCAAATATGTCGTCATCAAGTAAGATCTTATCTTACTAATTTATTTATGATATTCTTATATTCATGAAATACTTGATTAAAGATTTGTCTTACACAAGGTGGCTTGGGATATTCTGGAAAGCACATACGAAGGAAACACTAAGATACGTAAGGTTAAACTACAAACTTTGCGTCGAAGATTTGAAGGTGCTTTCATGAGAGATGACGAAGAACTATGTTCTTATTTTATTGATATGTTGGACTTGGCTAATGAAATAAGAAGGTTTGGTGAAGAAGTTCCTGAATATCGTGTTGTTGAGAAAATTCTGCGCAGCCTTTCTGAGAAATATGATCATATCGCGACTGCTACTGAAGAAGCACATGACATAGAAGATATGACCACAGATGAGTTGCTGGGCTCTCTTCTATCTCATGAAGATAGGATGAAAAGACACGAAGCCAGGAAGGAAGAAAAAGCTTTAAGATCGAGCTCAAAGGATCTGAAGAATTATGGTCAAGGAAAGGAAAGGCCATGGAGTAGAGGAAAAGAAAACATGGGTGATTCGAGCAATCAGAAGAAAGATGATGAGCATGAAACAACAAGCCAGGTATTTGATTCGTCTCAACCTTCCAAGAAACCTTTTTATAGAAAGGTTCAGTGGTATTATTGCAAGAGATATGGTCATATAGAAAGGAACTGTAGAGTTAAAGATGAACATATGAAAAACGCCAACTTAGCAGAGCATAAAGAAACTAAGGAAGAAGAGGTTATTCTTATGGCAGGCATAGAAGCTCAACTTGGAGCTTGGTATATTGATAGTGGTTGTAGCAACCACATGACTGCTGAACTGGGTCTATTTTCTCGATTAGACAAAACTCATTCTGCTGAAGTCAAATTTGGTGATGGGTCTATAAAGAAGGCCTTAGGAAAAGGTGACATCAAGGTAGATCACCACACTAATAAATTGATTAAAAATGTTTTGTATGTACCTGGTCTAGACTCTAGTTTGCTCAGTGTCAGGCAGCTAATGAAAGAAGGTTTCTCCTTAATTTTTGAAGAATAGTCCTGCACCGTTTTTGTTGACAAATTCAAAAAGGATGAACTGATTAAAGTTCCTATTGCACCTAATAACTTGTTTAGCTTCAATCCCTTAAAGACAGGTCATGCTTTGAAGGCTGGTGTGATTAACAATGATGATATCTGGCACAACAGGTTTGGACATATTTGCTTTGATCATCTTGTTAAAATGAGTAGTAATTCTATGGTTAAATGACTGCCGACAATTGCTAAAGATGGAGTTCATAAAGTATGTGAAAGCTGTGTTGAAGGAAAGTTACATCGAACACCTTTTCCAAAAAGTGCCGAAGTCAGCAACAACACCACTTCAGCTGATACATTCTGACATCTGCGGTCCTATACAAACTGAGTCTGTAAATGGAAGTAAGTACTTTATACTGTTCATAGATGATTTTAGTAGATATGTTTGGATCAAGTTTCTCAAAAAGAGAAGTGAAGCTTTTGAAGCATTCAAAGATTTCAAAATACAAGCTGAAAGTGAATTGAGTATTGACATTAAAATGCTGTGCACAGACAGGGGTGGAGAATTTCTATCAGCTCAATTTGATGAATTTTGTAGAAATCATGGAATTGTCAGACAACTTACTGCAGCCTATTCACCACAACAAAATGGAGTGGTGGAAAGGAAAAATAGGACTGTTGTGGAAATGGTGAAATGTATGCTAAAAGGTAAAGATGCTCCAAAGTTTTTATAGGCTGAAGCTGCTAGAACTGCTGTGTACATCATCAATCGAAGCTATACATCTGCTTTAGAAAAGAAGACTCCATTCGAAGCTATGTTTGGTATGAAACCTACTGTTAATCATTTTAAAGTTTTTGGTAGCCTACCTTATGCACATATACGTAATCAATTGAGGAAAAAACTTGATGACAATTGTATAAAATGTGTATTTGTTGGATACAGTTCTGTATCTAAAGCTTACAGGTTGGTTAATCCAAAAAATATGACTATTATAGTTAGTCGAGATGTTCTAATAGATGAGTATTAGTCCTGGAATTGGACTGATAATGAGGAAGAAGAAAAGCATTCAGAACCTTTGTTGGTTACTGAAGAAGAGATTGGTGATACAATTGCTAATGAAATTAATGAAAACTCAATTGACTTTGCTGACACAGATGATGTAGACTTCTCAAGTCCAGATTCTGAAACACCTCCAAGAAGATATGGCAGCCTGAGGAAAATCTATCAAAGGACTTAGGCATGCAACTATGTCCAGCTTAATGAGCCATCAAACTACTCTGGAGCAGCTTGTAACCAGCTTTGGGTCAAAGCAATGGAAGATGAGTTGAGTTCAATAGAAAAGCATGAAACATGGACTCTGGTTGATCTATTTGAGGGTAAGAATTCTATTGGGCTTAAATGGATTTTTAAAATCAAATATAATGCTGATGGTTCTATTCACAAGTTCAAAGCCCGACTAGTAGCCAAAGGCTACATGCAAGTCGAAGGTATAGACTTTCATGAGACCTTTGCTCCAGTAGCTCGACTGGAGACTGTGAGGCTCATTCTAAGCATTGCAGCCAAGCAAAAATGGGTGTTGTACCAATTAGATGTGAAATCAGCCTTCCTCAATGGAGACTTATTGGAGGAAGTCTATGTATAGCAACCTGAGGGATTCATCAAAAAGGGAGAAGAAAACAAGGTATATCACCTTAAGAAAGCTTTGTATGGGTTGCGACAAGCTCCAAGAGCTTGGTATCAAAAGATAGACAAGTATTTTCTTGACCATGGTTTCTCTAGAAGCATAAATGATCATACTTTATATGTTCTTCAGATAGAAAACTAGAAAAAAATTATAGCTTGTTTATACGTTGATGATCTTATCACCACTGGAAGAGATGAGAGCCAAATTGATAAATTTAAATTTGATATGTTTAGTATGTTTGAAATGACTGACTTGGGTTTACTGAGTTATTTTTTGGGGTTTGAAATTAAACAGAACTCAGCTTGTATAAGTCTAACTCAAAGCAAATATGCAAAAGATCTTCTGAGAAGGTTTGACATGCAGAATTGTAAAGCCGTGAGCACTCCTATGACTACTGACTTCAAAGCAAATTGTGAAGAAAAAGGTGTTCAAGTTAATGTCAAGCAGTATCGGGTCTTCGTTGGAAGTCTCATGTACTTAATTAATTCTCGACCTGACATAATGTTTTCAGTAGGGCTTCTATCCAGATATATGCATAGTCCAAGCTCTTGTCACATGATGGCTGCCAAGAGAATTTTAAGGTATATAAATGGCACAACAAACTATGGGTTGGTTTATCATACTGATCACAAGTTTGAGTTGATAGGATTTGTTGATTCTGATTGGGCTGGAAGTGTTGAAGATTGAAGAAGCACTACTGGTTATACCTTCAGACTAGGATCAGCTGTTGTGTGTTGGTGCTCCAAAAAGCAACCTACTACAACATTGTCAACAGCTGATGCTGAATACATTGCTGCAGCTTCAGCCTCTTGTCAGGCAACTTGGCTCAGAAAGGTACATGGAGAGATTGGCTATATCATTTCAGATCCCACAATTATATGGTGTGATAATATATTAGCCATAGCTATTTCAAAAAACCCTGTGCAACACTCCAAATCTCGCCACATTGAGACAAAATTTCACTATATACGTGAGATGATTACAAATGGAATCATTGAGCTAAAACATTGTTATACAAAGGATCAGGTGGCCGACATTTTTACAAAGGTCTGCCAGCTGATAAATTTGAGTACTTCAGGAATGAACTCGGGATTCAAAGAGTATGAATCAAGGGGGAGTATGTTGACATATGATTCATCTGCCAGCTCATCTGCCAGCTGTATATGCCACATCACACATCGCTTCTGGAAGCTTTCCTAGTTAACTCTAGTTACGTCAACTTCCTCTGTTTCTATGGTTATACCAGTAGTAACTGATAAATGATATAACCTTCCTTCATTCTTGTATTGTATAAATACTTTGTACTTTGCTTTCATCTATTTTTACTTCTTCTTTGATTTCAATAGTCAATATAGCTTTTCCATCTCTCTTGCCTTTCGTACTTTCTTCTTTATACATTCTGTACACCAATATAGAAATCAACAGACACGAGGCTTATTTGAACGAATGAATTGTTGTGGCTCTCAGGCTGATTCCTGTCGCTTCTCTGAGATCATTGCTGACTTTGGGCTAATGGGCCTTCCCATCCTCGACAGACAATTTACCTGCACCAACAATCAATCTCCGCCGACATTAGCTAAACTTGATCGATTTCTCGTCTCGGAGGATGCATCTTTTTCCTTTCCTTTGGCGACAGTTATTGGAGGTGAACGAAAATTGTCGGACCACAATTTCATCATCTTTCGCTCGAGCAATAGAAATAGGATCAAATTGAGACCTTTTCGCCTTGAGTTATATTGGCTTAACAGAGCTGATTTCATCGGCATCATTGAGAGTATTCAAATGGATCATCGCATGGCCTCTCCCATTGCTGCATGGAGCTCACGCTGGAGATTGCTAAGGAAAATAATCAAGCAATGGGCATTCATCCATTTCAAGCAACGAGAGACCTCAAGATTACAACTAGAACACAAGGTAGAAAGTTATAATATCAGATCTGATTCAATTGGGCTGGGAGCGGTGGAAATTGAAGACTTCAAAATCTGTAGAAGGGAACTTGATGCATTGTGTCATGATGAAGACACATATTGGCGCTTACGAGCTAAAAAAAGGTGGATTAAACTTGGCGATCACAACACTCGCTATTTTCATCAATGTGCTACATCTAGGAGGAGGACGAATTGGATACACTCAATTCAGGACGACTCAGGAACGTTTTCGGAACTCTCAAACAAACACACTCAGTTTCGCAACTTCTATATTGAGATCCTAGGCTCTACATGCAGGCCGGTTTTGAAACTCAATTTGAACGACTTGTTACCTGAAGACAATATCAACAGTAGTACTCTACAAAGCCTCGGCGCCCCTTTTAGTCTTGAAGAAGTTCAGTCAGCTATTAGGAACATGGGAACCTTCAAGGCACCTGGACCAGACAGAATACCCAATGAGTTTTACTTATCATTCTGGAACACCATCCAGGTGGATCTGATGGCCATCTTAAATGAACTATTCATCAACCCCGCAAAGATTCGTAGGATTAACAAAGCAAACATTGCACTAATTCCAAAGAAACAAGGAGCTAACTGTGCGAGAGACTTTAGGCCCATCAGCTTGGAACACAGTATTATCAAAATTTTCTCCAAAATACTTGCAAGACATCTGTCCAAGCACATTGATAAGCTGATTGGGCCAAATCAAGGGGCCTTCCGACAAGGCCGGGGAACTCTAGACTCTTATATGTCAGTCTCTGAAACAATGTGGGCCTGCAAACATTGGAGGGAAGAAGGAATACTCATCAAAGTAGATTTTGAAAAGGCTTTCGATTCCGTTAACTGAGACTTCCTACTTGACTTGCTATTGGCGCGGGGTTTTCCAAGCAGATGGATAACATGGATCAAAGGGCTCCTTGACACTTTAGAATTGTCCTTGATCATCAATGGCGAATTGGGCACACCATTCCCACACAAGCGTGGAACCAGAGAAGGCAATCCACTCTCGCCTTACCTCTTCAACCTAGTCATCCACTGCCTCTCCCGACTAAAAGACAAGGTAGCTTCAAATGGACTTATCGAGGGTGTTCTCCAGCATAGAATTGAAGGAGGCATGACACACTCCTTATTTGCAGATGACCTGGTTTTGTTCAGTAGTTGCGCCCCCGAGAGCATCCGCAACCTTCAATGATTGATGCACTTCTTTGAACTAGCTTCTGGCCTGAAGATGAATATCTTCAAGACACGACTAGTCCATCTAGGAGGAAATGTCGCCTCGTCTGCCCCCTTCGTTGATATTTTTGGATGTCCTGGAGGCGAACTACTGATCACATACCTAGGCCTGGCTCTTCAGTATGTCGCCCCCAACAAGGATGATTGGAGAGGAATGATATCAAGAATTGACCATCGATTAAACAGTTGGCAAGGAAAAATTCTTTCGAGAGCGGGGAGATTAACTTTGATCAATAATGTAATCACTTCACAGGTGGCGTACATTCTCTCCATATTTAAGGCACCTAAATGGGTGATTAAAGCTATTGACATGAGACTTAGATGCTTCTTTTGGGTTGGGCATGAATCTCAAAATGCTATTGGTAAATGCCTAATTCACTGGAAGGATTTAATGCGCCCCAAGGAAGATGGGGGCTTAAACATCCTCGACCTCAGAGCACACAATATGGCCAGGCTCGGGAGTTGGATTTGGAAACTTGCCACCAAAAGACTTTTACCATGGGCACAAGTGGTTGACAAATTGTTGGAAGAGGGTACAACTAGGTCCTGTCAATGGAGGACACACAACCTCTCCCCATCTTGGAAAGACATAGCGAAGCTTCGGCCCCCCTTTGACACCAACATATGTCTTCAAGTGGGAGAGGGTAATAACATCAAATTATGGACGCACATGTGGAATGGAGGAGAACGACTGGTAGATAAATATCACAACTTGTTCTCTATGGCCACTCAGCCAAACATCACCACCGCATCTACTAGAATGAGGGACCAGCAAGGGTCTTTCGCGAGATGGGACTTGCATTTCTCATCCTTCGTCGACCTCGAATTTACAATGAATCTTCTTCAGGATTTAAGCTCAATTGAGAGCTGCTTCGGTGAGGATCTGATGCTCTGGAAATGGACAAGCAATCATCTCTACTCAACCAAATCGTTCTATGCGCTACTTACTTTTAGAGGGATCAAGGACAGTTTCTACCCCTTCATATGGCAAAAAAATCTAGCACCTAAGATTTGATTTTCGGGTGGATCAAAGTAAGGAAAAGGTTACTCACAAAAGATAGACTAATCAGAATGGGTATCTCGGTTGACGCCGGCTGCCCCCTTTGCAACTCACATTCGGAATCGCACGTCCATTTATTCAGGAGATGCAGCTTCTCACGAGTTGGCTGGCAACATTTCTTATGCATCTTGGGGGAGCGATTGTTTCCATTACATTGGAGACCATGGAACCCCTACAGAACTCTTCAGGGTGAGAGAAGCCGCTACAAATACCGATTACTCATAACTTGGTGTTGGTTCAGCTGGTATGAGAGGAATCAGCGCCGCTTCTAAAACAAATCAAGCTCAATGCTCTCCCTTGCAATCATGGCTGCTGTAATACCCAAAATCTTAATAGTAATATTTTATTCTTGATCGGGGGATTATGGACCCTAGTTAGCGCAAATTAGCGGAAAGCTTCGGGTTTAGACCCGAGCAAGTATTTAATGTAAAAAAATTAAGGGAAATTTTATTAGTCTTATCTCAGTGAGTTAGCATCTAGGTTGATAGAGGGTCTCGAGGAAAATTTATTGGTGCAATCGGATCTCGAATCGGAGTTAGATCGGGAGAGTTATGACATGTTTAAGTCAGATATCTTAGGTAGGGGTATTTTGATCATTTGGACCTAATCGGTATCTATAAATTAGACCCTGGGGTGTGCAGCCAGGGGTTTTGAGCCGCGTGCCATCCGAGGCAAAGGAGAGAGGAGGGAGAGGGCGCCGTCGAGGAGGAGGAGCCGTCGGAGCCGGATTTTTGCGAGCTCGTCGGTGTCGATCGGGGGAAGATCGTGTGCGACTTTTTCTTCCATTTTCTCTTCGTCCGGTGAGTGGGTTTAGGCCTTCTTTTCTTCAATTCTTGATTCATGTCGCTGTTTTTATGTTCCGGGGTTTTTCGTCGATTTTTGACACAATTTTCTGGTATCAAATCGGAAATAAAAATCAGGGTTCTTCCTTTGTAAAAAGAAATTAAAAAAAAAAGCCTTGAGCAGCTACCGTTGGCACGGCCGCCACTTGGAGCAGCCACTGCCAGTCAGCGGTGGGTTAGGCCTTGGCCTGGCTTGGCCGGCGACGGCGCCGCCGATCGGGCTCTGGCTTGTCTAGGTCGGCGTCGCCGGGCGCAGCCAGCGGCTGGGCGACTGTCCGACCCTTGGGGGCAGCCGGCCTAGTCGCTGCATTTGGGGCCGTCGCCGTGAGCCAAGAGGCAGTGAGATGTCGTCGGACGGCGGGGGACCCGGCGGGGACCCCGTCCAGCCGGATCCCCGGCGGTGTGCGGCGGTGACGGCTGGGGAAGGGGCGGCGGCGGCGGCAGGTTTGGGGAGGAAGAGGAGGCGGAGAAGATGACCTAAGGAGAAGAGATGAAATGGAGGGTTGGGATTGATTTGGGTGAGATGAAGGGTTGGATTGAGTTGGGTGAGATGAAGGGTTGGGATTTGATCTTGTGTAGATGTAAGGTTTAGATTGCATCATGTAGATGGAGGGATGAGATTGCATCAGGATAGATGTAAGGCTGTGGATGCATCATGTTAGATGTAAGGCTGAGATTTTATCTGATTAGATGGAAGACTGAGATTGCATTAAGTTAGATGAAGGGCTGTGATTGCATCTAGTTAGAGGGAGGGCTGTGATTGCATCTGGTTGGATGAAAGGCTGTGATTGCATCATGTAGATGGAGAGCTATGATTGCATCTGGTTAGATGGAGGACTGTGATTGCATCTGATTAGATGTAAGGTTATGATTTCATCATGTAGATGGAGGGTGGTGATTGCATCGGTTAGATGTAAGGCTGAGATTGCAACATGTTGAATAGAGGGCTGTGATTGCATCATATTAGATGGAAGGCTGTGATATGATCCTATTTAGATGAAAGGCTAAGATTTTATTACTGGTTTATTGATTGAAACGCTGTCATATTTATTTATAGCAGTGATTTATTAAATAAATTAAGGCATTTCTTTTATTATCTTAAATAATTATTTGGAGGCCTTAAAGTTAGCAAAATTATTCATGTTATATATGAATTTTCACCTAATCGACGTTCCGGATTCATTGGTGAGGTTTGTTTTTCCATCAGACCTTCAGATTTTGAAAACAGTAGGTGGATGTTGCCTCGTTTTGCGTGCCAAGTTGAAAAATCATATTTTTTATATTTTCATGATTTGATATGAGATTATTCGTGGATATAGTAGTTAATGAGGTGAACTTTATCCTAGATCAGTGATTTTTATGATGAGTTATTTTATAATGTTCCAGTCTACTGATTTACAATTGGAGTTTCTTTTTGCACTGCTTCCATGATACACGTGCATCCTTTCTTACAGTGCTATAATTCTATTTTATGGTTGTTTATTTGTGCTGAGCCTTCATGATTTATGAGCATTATTTCTACATATATATATATATGATTGTAATGTATGGCAGGAGGAGGTGGAGGATGAAGTATGCACTTGACATACCCTTTTATTACTTGTTGATAACACGTCTTGTTTATAATTATATACTTGCGTGTGTGGTGTTGTGATGTGCTTGCATTTCCCGGAGACCTCGCTGGTGAGGGGAGGAGGGTATGCCCCAAAGAGACAGTGTTGGCCTTATGTCGAAAGTCCGGCTGGTGAGGGGAGATCATACCCTAAAGAGACAGTTCGGAGACCTGAGCAGGTGAGGCGAACGTATGCCCCAACATGCTAGCTCGGAAGAGCTAGTGCCGATGAGGGGAGGGCATGCCCCAAAGAGACGGCACTGAGCTGGGTGGTAGTTCGGCGGCCACCCGTCTACCTACCCTATGTGGCTATGTGGGACCGACGGGTCCGGAGAGCATGCATATGATCGGGGTGCTGCATTGCATGCATATGATTGAGGTGTGTTGGCTTTAGGTTTTCAGTCTTAGCCTTAATCTCGGTTTTGATGGTTTTGATGATAACAAATATAGGACTAATGATTTCATCGAGAATATGTTTCAGGTTCCATATCAATTAGCGTTCAATGTCCTCGATCGAAAATATCGAAAGAAATCAGAAATCGGAAGGACATTGATCGTCGCGCTCGGGTTCATCGCGGAAGTTCCTCGAAGATGGACGAGCACCAAAGTCACATTGGACGGGCTCAAAGATCACATGAAAGCTCTCCAAGATGATGCTCGTTGAAAGCCGGAACCCGGAGCCAAAGTGCGGAAGAAAATAGACTGAAAAATAAGTTTCAGCCTAAATTCGATCGACGGGGCGGTTGATCGAATAGGGTAAGGTATCAGGTAGTAGCCTTATCGGTCGACCGAACACTGCCTAAAACAAGCAGTGGCTACTTCGGTCGACCGGTCGGTTGACCAACAGAGGCCTGAAATAGACAGTGAGGTTGGCGGTCGACCGAGCGATTGATCGACCTGTGTATAAGCCAAAGACGCAAGATTGCGTCGGTCGACCGACGGGTCGACCGAAGAGCGGATCGATAGATTTGCGTTTAGGTGGTCGACCCATCGGTCGACCGACCCAGGAAAAAAGGAAGCGGTCGAATGACCGATCGATCGACCATTCGACCAGAGGCTTGCAACGGATAATAATCTATATGTTGAGCTACCGTTTCTTCACGAGGGTATAAATACACCCTCATATACTTCATTTAACCTTCCTCCCTTAATCTTACAGAATTTATTGAGCCATTAAAAGGAAGATTTGAGCCTTCCAAAGATTGGTCAAGCACGCTCTGCTATTTCCGCAAACACATTCTAAAGCGCCAGCTTTCTGCCTCAACTCAGAAATTGATCGAGCTCCACCTCTTGACGAGTTGAAAGCGCCGAAGGCTTGACAAAGAGTTGTGGTTCATCTTTTCATTCTTAGCTCTTTTTATTGTATCTTTTATTGTTTATTTAAACTGATTTTGATTTGTGCGTGTGAAGACCGGTTGTTTGGTCTTGTGGGTATAAGTGGTTATCTGGTGTTAGGTGTAAAGCCACTTTTGTAAAATTAGTTGTTACTAGGATTAGTTCTAGTTGTCCCTTAGGGTTGAGGTGGAAGAGTGCTCTCGATAAGAAGGCGTAGACTTCTGGGTGTGGAAGTACCGTAGGTCGAGAGTGAGACTCTTCAAGTGAAAAGTCCTCTGTGTAAGGGAAACTCTAATTGATCTAGTAAATCTAGTTTGGAAATCCTAAGCGGGGTGCTTAGGTAGTGGAGTAGGCATTGGGGCCGAACCACTATAAATTCTATGTTTGCATTGCTTTTAATTGCTTGTTTTATTTGCTTGATTATTTATCGCTTCCACATCCAATCGTAAAATCGCAAATTACCTAAACTAATTTAGTAAACACACTATTCACCCCCCTCTAGTGTCATCATTTCGCCCATATTTGGTATCGGAGCGGGTTCGTATATTGTGATTTCACTATCTCTTCTACAATTCGTCTCGATCTAGAAATGACTCTAGAGAGTGTAGCGTCTTCACCCCCTAGGTTCGATGACTCGAACTTTGATCTTTGGAAGTATAGGATGTACAATTATTTAAAGACTAAAGGTTTTGGAGTCTTTAACATGCTACATTTGGAACTCATTGAACCTAAGGTTGACATGCATGCTTGGAGTGAATTAGATAAGAAAATATTTAAGTATAATGGAGATGCCATGAATTGTATTCTTTGCATGTTACCAAATAGCATCTTAGAAAAAGTCATGCATTGCTCTTCGGCTTTTGATTTATGGGTCTCGTTAAATGTTTTATATGATTATGCCAAAATCGAAGAAATTGGCACTTTTGATGAAGGTGGTGATGACAATGGTCACACACCTACTACTAATCTTGGTTTTGATCCCCATAGCTCTTCTAGTCAAAGAAGTAGCACCAAGAGCCGAAAAAGAAAAGTAATTTGTCATGCTTGCAAAGAGAAGGGGCATGTGAAGAAAAATTGCCCAAGCATGAAGAACAAAGCAAGGAAGAGGTCAAGTGCTTCCACCTCCACCTCTCACACATTTGAAGCACCCTCTAGCAATGACTATGAAGCTACTTCAAAAGTTTGTCTCATGAGTACTAATGATGAAGTATACTCTCTCTCTTCTAGTCATAATAATGAAAATGTTAGTACTATTTCTTCTAATTCACATGATATGCAATATGATGAGTTAGTAAGCGAATATAAGAAAGTGTACACCTTGCTAGTTAAAAAGGATAAAGAAAATAAAAAATTGAAGAAAGAGAATTTAGAGCTTAGCTCACATGTGCATGCAATAGAATTAGAAAATGACAAATTAAAGACTAATTCTATTGAGTCTTGCCATGATGCATTGAACCTTGAGCTAAAAGCTTTGAAACATGAAAATATGGATTTAAAAGATAAATTGAAGTTTAGGAATGATGATTTCAAAATTGAGAATGAAAAATTGAAAGTTGAAAATAACATGTTGAAATCTCAATTGCATGCATTGTATAAATCCATGAATGATGTGAAAAATGAGATGTTGACTTTGAGTAGGAAAGTTAATACTTCCTCTTATAATTCCAAGAATCAAAATGTCTCATTTAAGAACTCTAAAAATGAAAATGCTCATGTAAAGAATGCTAAGGTTCATCATCATTCTCATACTAAGCATTCTACAACTAAACCTCATGTTCAAAATGTATCTTTTAAGAATGCTCATGCTCATCCTAGTTCAAATAACAAATATTCTAAAAATAAATCGCATGTCCATAACAAAAACAAAAAGAAATTTAATGGACATTGCTTTTGTTGTGGTGTATTTGGGCATGCTATTTATGATTGCGCATTAAATAGAAATCCAAGTGTTGCTAGGACACTTTGGATTCCTAAGCCCTCTAACCCTCAAGGACCCAAAGCCATTTGGGTACCAAAGATCTCATGCTCTTTTGTAGGGGGAGCCACCACACAAGGGTAGAAAGAAGTGAAGAGTTGAAGTTGACCATGAACCTAAGTGAAGATTCATCCTTTGGTTACAACTTCAAGCCATCATGATGCCATATATATGGAAAGTGACATCTATGTACATTTTGGTATCATCTCCTTACTGTAGCTTGTTTTGTTTTAGTTGGAGATTATGATACATGTCTAATTTGAGTTGTTTTCCCCGCTCTTCCAAAAGAGTTCTTTAAAAAAAAATGTTTTTGATTTTTAATTTTCGATCTCTTCGGAGAGCTATGTGGCGTGTAATGGGCCTAAGCGACCTTGCGGTTCTTAATCGTTGGCATATTGTGGCCTTTCGGTTTTCAACCAATACGAAGGGTTGGAGATCATAGTTTTCATATTTATTATATTTGTGATATCTTAAAATTTGTTTTGGTATCACTTGATTTTATTTAAAATGGATTTCAAACCATTTAGCAAATTGATCTTTTATAATGATATTTGATGCCTCTCTTTGCTTTTTGGTTTGGTTAGCTTGCTAAGTAGCTATATTTTTACTAAAACATTAGTGTAGCTTACTTGCAAGAGTATCTTAGGAAGGCTAATAACTAAGGACATCTTATTTTTCAAAATTTCATATTTTGAGATCTCTTGATTCAGTTTATTATCATGAATAATTTATTTGAAAATGAATCCATGCTATTTAGTGAAGTTGAAGTTGATAAATGATACTTGATTTTTCTCTTCACTATTTAGTTTGATAGCTTGCATGTAGATTTGATTTCATGTTCTATTTATAAAGTATACTTGCAAGTTATGATGAAATGGAAGGCTAATTAGAATGGAAAAATTAGTTTGGCTAAATTATCATGAATATGATATAACTTTGATAAATTCAAAATCTTAGTATTATACCTCAATTTTTAAGCTTAAACTATGTCTCTATACTCATGATTAGATTTGCATGTTAACACACTTGAATTCTCATGAGTAGGTAGAATATTAGCACTTAAGCAAATTTCATCAAATGAAACTTGCTCTAGGTTGATACTTGCTATTAGAGACATTTATTGTAAGTCCAAACTAGTTTAACATGATTAGAGATCTTATTCCTCAAATGCTTCACATCTGAGGATCTCTTAGATTCATTTTGATGTCAAGATATCCTCATTTAAAATGAATCTTTTCTATCTAGCATAGGTTGAATTGTTAATGAAAATTTGCATTGAACCTTGCTATTTAGTATGCTACCTTGCTAGTAGGCATATAATTTCATTATTATACTAATGAAGCCTTCTTGCAAGTTAAGAAAGTGATGAAAATTTGAAAGGCTATGCTATCTAAAAGAAAATGAAAAAGGAAATGAAAAGTTGGGCAAATTTTTAAGAAAAATGTATGAATTTAAATTTTGCAAAAATCTTAGTAAAATAATTGATTATCCATGTTAAATGATGTCTCTATGCTCATGATTATTTTTGCATGACAAATCCTTGAATTTTCATGAGTAGAAAAAATCTTGATAACTTAGCTCATTTCATTATATCATGATATTTATGAAATAGAACTAGGATAAAATTCTTCTTTAGAGACTTCATTTTAAGTTAAAAATTTGATAAACATATTTAGATACACATATCACATGAGTCTAGATATTTAAAACTTGAAAATTCATGTCTAGATGAACAAATACAATTGGTATCTCACTTTAGGGGACTTAAGCTTGAAAAGTTGGACTCAAGTCAATAAATCGACTTGGTCATCTCATTTTAAGTCCAAACTTCATAAACATGTTTAGGTGTGTTAATGATTAGTTGTCATGTGCTTAAGATTGAAAACTCATGTCTAGATGAATAAAGTGACAACTAATTCACCTTAGAGGACTTAAGCTTGAAAAGTTTGACCCAAGTCAATAAATCGACTTGGTCACTTTATTTTAAGTCCAAAACTCAAAAACATGTTTAGGAGTAGGTATGACACGTTTTATGCATTTCGAGTGAAAAATTCATATGAATATGGATAAAATGACATAGAGGTTAATTCATGTTTACCTCTCTTTGAACCATGTTGACCCAAGTCAACAAGTTGACTTAAAGGTCTCATTTTCAATCCATATTTGTGGAACATATTTAGATTTACTCATGTTAGGTATCCATAGGTTTAAATTTGAAAAATTATGAGTAAATGTTAAGATTGAAACTTAGCAAGTTTTATAAAAACTAGTTTAGTTTTGAATGAAACCATGCTAGGTTGATATCTTGACTTAAGGACATAATTTTTCATTTCAAACTTGACATATACTCTTTACATGATCACATTATGGTGTCATGAAAGTTTGAATGAAAATTGAACAAGTTGTAAGAATAACTGAAAATTACAAAAATACCGTTTCAACCTACAATTGGTAGAATTTCAGTTATTTCTAGGAAAATTTAGAAAAATCTTTTTTAGATGATTCTTGAAACTACACATTCACTGAAAAATCTAGTTTTATTAGTAAAAATTTCAAAAAGTTTCGTCAAGAATCGGATTTAAAGTGAATTTTTGAAGTTGGATTTCAAAACACAAAGTATCATCATTCTTGAAACGCTAATCTTTCTGATACTTTGATTTTTCTTCAAAAATTTCAATAAAAACTCATGTACACCATTTGGATTCTATTTCTAATATCATTCACATAATTTCATGAGTAAAATCATTTCTAGGAATGATTTTGATATTTTGGATGATAGCTAGGATCCATTTGTTTATTTGAAAATAATATAGGATGAAAAATGAACTTAGAAAATTCATTTTGAGTTCAAACTTGATACATGCATTTGAAATCACCATTCAATAATTGGTATAAAAAATTTTCGTCCAAACAAATTGGTTTCAAAAATATTTGTCAAAAATATGACTTTGTATAAAGTTAAAAGCTTGATTTTTGAAAACTTTATATATAGGTTGACCTAAGTCAACAAAGTGAATTAAAAATTTCATCTTAAGCCCAAACTTGATTCATAGACTTACATTATCTCATGGTTAATGTCTCGATGCCTAAGTTTGAGGAAACATGAGTAGATAGCAAAACTTGAGACTTAGCACCTTCATATTTTCATGCTTATTTCAAATGAAAATTTGCTAAGTTCATATTTAGATCAAATGACATTAGTTTCACTTCAAACTTAATACATGAGTTAAATGACCATATCTTGGTAGTTTGAAAGTTTGAATAAAATCTAAAAATATCATGAAAAACATATGAATACATTCATACTTGAGTGCATACATGATTGAGTGTTAAATTGTATCTATCATTCTTTTTTTGTGTATGATTTTGTTTCATATCAAACTATTTGTTTTCCATCCCTTGGTTGAGATTTTCATGTTTTATGAAAAATATTCTTTAGAGTCTCAACTACATGAAAAATTATTCGTTCCTCATCCCTTTGACTAGATTGTCATTTCTTGCCCTTTTTGATTGATGTCAAAAGGGGGAGAAATTTGGAGAAGAGTATAGGTATAAAGGGGGAGAAAACTACGGAGAAAAGTATAGGATCAATGGGGAGTAAATTTTAGATAAAGGGGAGAAAAATATAGGAAATCCATACATATAGATAGGGGGAGTTTAATTATATAAATATGCATGTTGATAGGGGGCGAAATCCCTTAGTTGATATCCTTGTACTTTAATGATTATATATTTTCTTAAGAATGTTTGTCATCATCAAAAATGGGGAGATTGTTGGCTTTAGGTTTTCAACCTTAGCCTTAATCTCGGTTTTGATGGTTTTGATGATAACAAACATGAGACTAATGATTTCATTGAGAATATGTTTCAGGTTCCATATCGGTTGAGCTATCGTTTCTTCACGAGGGTATAAATATACCCTCATATACTTCATTTAACCTTCCTCCCTTAATCTTACAGAATTTATTAAGCCATTAAAAGAAAGATTTGAGCCTTCCAAAGATTGGTCAAGCGCGCTTTGCTATTTCCGCGAACACCTTCTAAAGCGCCACCTTTCTGCCTCAACTCAGAAATTGATCGAGCTCCACCTCTTGACGAGTTGAAATCGCCGAAGGCTTGAAAAAGAGATGTGGTTCATCTTTTCATTCTTAGCTCTTTTTATTGTATCTTTTATTGTTTATTTAAACTGATTTTGATTTGTGCGTGTGAAGACCAGGTGTTTGGTCTTGTGGGTATAAGTGGTTACCTGGTGTTAGGTGTAAAGCCACTTTTGTAAAATTAGTTGTTACTAGTATTAGTTCTAGTTGTCCCTTAGGGTTGAGGTGGAAGAGTGCTCTCGATAAGAAGGCATAGACTTTTGGGTGTGGAAGTACCTTAGGTCGAGACTGAGACTCTTCAAGTGAAAAGTCCTCTGTGTCAGGAAAACTCTAATTAATCTAGTAAATCTAGTTTGGAAATCCTAAGCGGGGTACTTAGGTAGTGGAGTAGGCATTGGGGCCGAACCACTATAAATTCTGTGTTTGCATTGCTTTTAATTGTTTGTTTTATTTGCTTGATTATTTATCGCTTCCGCATCCAATCGTAAAATCGCAAATTGCCTAAACTAATTTAGTAAACACACTATTCACCCCCCTTCTAGTGTCGCCATTTCGCCCACAAGGTGTTGCATTCATCCTATTTACTTGTTGTCAATATGTTTATACTTATTGATGGATGCTTATACTTTTTGCTGTGGATGTGAGTAGAATGGTGGAGGTGTTATTGATGCTTGTCCGTCATTTTTTTAAAAAAGATCTTTTATACTTGTTGACGGATGTTGGTTTCATGCATAGATCTATGGATATATTATTGCTGATTTCTTCTGACGTTGATTTATATCGGCTATTTGTGTTTTTATGCATGATGATTGATTTGGTGAATTGAGGACTGATCTACTCACTAAGTCCTAGTTGAACTTACCCATCATTACTATTGTTTTGCAGCACCTGAGTTAGATCGGAGAGGAACCGAGGTGCAGTTGCGCGGCTGGTGGTGGTAGGGCAGCGGGTCTCGTGACATGTCGTGATTGAGGAGGATACCCGAGTCATTTTAGTGTTTCTTTGAGTTGTTGAGTCATGTTGACTCGGGTCGTGGTTTCCGCGTTTATTTTTATTTGGAGAGTCTTATTTATTTATTTGAACTTCTTTTAAATAAACTTGTCCAGTGTGTTCATATTGAATTTTGGTTTGGTTTGGTTCGTGATGTCATGTCTGTTCTTTTCAAAAAAAAAAATCTCCCACTGTTCAGGTTATTGTTCTTGTGTTTGAGTTGGGTTAGGCTTCGGGGTACGTGGCGTATCCTGGCCGGTCATACCGGATTTAGGGTGTGACAGCTACAAACTTTTACAACCTTTCAAGCTAGATTATGTTTTATGTTCGGTTTGTGATGTATTTTTTCTCTTAAGGGCTGGTATGTTTCCCTTCACTCTCCTATGTTTTACCCCCTTACCTACTTGTATTCCTTCAACCCTCTTGAAATGAATGCAAGACTCTATTAAAAAAAAAAAACTGCATGTCAACATATGTGATAGACTTATCTCACTTAGGAGTTCAATCATCCCCAGTTTCAGAGGATGAATATATTAGAGTAACTTAATGTCTTCTACAATCAAGAAAAGATATTAGGAAAAGAAAAATAACTAAAAAGACCTCTAGAACCGTGGTTGACCACAAAACAACGTAATTCTCACAAATAATAAAGAGTAGGAAATGCATTTTAAATGAACAGAGCAAAGAGGATGAGAGCAAAATTACATTAGTGACAAACTAATAATACTAACTATGGAGGAAGAGAAAACAATTGGAAGCAAGGTGCACTGAAGAAGCAAAGGGATCAAGAGACTATGCTGATATAGAATATGAATATATAAAGAAACAAACAGAGGTAACTACAGTCTGATGTATTGTAATAAATAATCATTTCTAATTTTGCTTGTGTGATTTTTCATATCAGAGATTTTTAATTTAAAAATATATTGTTTCTAGTAGCGGAAGTATACGAGTAATACCGGCAATAAAGAATGAAGAAAATCAAAAGGTCGCTAGCCAAGACTAACAAATATCATGCAATGCTACCACCAATCTTCTACATAACTTTAGAAGTGAACAGAGTAGCTTCCAAACATTTATCAATACAAAAAGATAACAAAATAGCTTTTTTCTGTTGGATATATTCAACCATAATAATTACTAGGGCCCGAGGAACATCTTTTTTCATCAGAAGTCCCTTCAATAATGTCCTAAATCATCTTGTGAAGTGCACTTGTTCCACATCCAGGATACTACATTTTCAACTTTCTCTAACTGCAATGGAAGTAACTTTAACAATGACAGAACAAAAATCATATGACCAGACATTCAAGTCATATATGACTTTGGCTTGGCTAAAAGGGAAATACAACTTAATTAAACAAACCTAACCAAATATATTCTAAGTTACTGGGTGTTTGATGCTCCTAAATTTAAAATTTATAGTCTACCAGGTTTTACTTCAGATATCATAATTAAGACCTTTAATCAGCTGACTGAAAAATTAAGCCAGGTAAACAGCACAAAGACATAATCTATTCGACTATTTTTCTTTTATTACGATCCCTCTTCATAATAACATCACTGTTATTACTCATCACTCAATCATGAGCCATGATCTCACTGAAGGAGACCTTGAGATGATCAGCGACCTACTAGGCTGCTATAAAGAGATAGCTAAGGGAAGAGGTAGAAAAAATGCTCACTGAAGGAGCCATGATCTCACTGAAGGAGAAAAATGCTAAGGGAAGAGGTAGAAAAAATGAAGTGAGTTAAGAACACAAATATGCATTCACATACATTTTTGCATTCATATTATTCATATACATTTTTGCTAAATTGCAGTGAATCCATTAAAATCATTTTCTAGTCTTTCAAATTATATGTAGATGATTAGCATTAATATGTTAAACAATATTAATTTACTCAAAAATTTGCATGATACAACAATTTAGAGTAGAAGAAACCAATTTGAACTTGAACTATGTACCTCGAACTCGATCCATAATAAATCTTGACAATGGTTCGACACCCTGGTCCATGAAGTCCACGGTTCATGAAAGAAACTCTTAAGAATAACGGTCATGGCGCGAGCGACAGGATAGGCGCGAGCGACATCATCCTGCTGAAATCTACAACTCAAGTACAATAACATTATAAGTAACAATTAATTATGAACAATTATAATAAATAAAATTTGATACTTACTTTAGACCATTCAGCGCTATCCGCCGACGCTAGTCGGACGATGGTGGTGGTGGTATAGCATCTACCACGGCTGGTGCAGGTGGTGGTGGTGTCGTGGGCGACGGCGGCGGCGTCTGAGATAAACCTATGCGATGAACCCTAGAACGGGCACGCGACATCTACAGATATAAATATTGATTAGTGATGTCAACCAATAATATAATATAAATTAATAGAAAAAAGATGTAAAATATATATATTACACATTAAACATCGATATCATCTGAATAATAATCGATTAAGTCGTTTTCTTCTTCACTTGTCTCTTCATCTTCACAACTATTCTCATCATCTTTGTTCTCTGCGTCATCTGGTTCAACATCAATACTTTTTTCAGACAGACCTTGTGCAACGACTAAATTTTCATCTTCAAGCAACATATAAACTTGAACTTGAACAAGCAACATATAAACATTGCTATACAATAATAAAGAATAATACCTCAGTAGTATAACAGATTTCTTCAAGTAATAGGCAGTAGTATAATTTCTTCAAGTAAACAAGCAAATAATGAAGACAGGCCACAGTAACCAGACAATTGCACAGGAAAACACCTGTTTTAGAAGCAAATAATGATATAAATTTCACGTCAATGTTTATACTAATAAACGGCAGTATCTGGAATTGGATTCCCCTTGCCAGAGAGTTGTCATATTGTTGCACAAAGAATTAAGAGTTCAGTCAAAATCTCACTTGGTACTTGTCATCTCCTTGCCTAGCTAGTTTCTGACTTAAAAGCTCAAGGTATTCTCTTTCCTTGGACATAATATAAACAGTTGTCGGACATGGTAACTTTTTTTTAATGTTTCTTCATTAATAAATTAGTTCCCTGTGTACCTGGGCCTTTCTCAGCTACACAAATATGCTTCACAAAATTTATGCATTACAGTCTTGGGGTTCTAAAACCAACTTAACTATCACTTATTAACCAACCATCACAATGAAATCACTACCCAAAACCTTCCAGTGATTCAGTCCACACTCCACATTCTGGAATCTCAACAAGGTAGAGCTTAATATATACTATCAGTCAATATCAAGATTTGAAGAGGCAAGAAGAAACATACCAGAATTAATCAAAAAATCCAAAGTTCATAAAAAAATAATCAAATTAATTTTGTAAGGGTTAATCAAATTAATGCAGAGTGACTAACAAATTTATGTATCACTTAGTATTTGATTAATCAAAAACCCTGCCCTTATTATCAAAAATCACAAAAACCCTGTTAGTAAGCCAAAGTTCGTAACCCTATTAGTAAGCCAGAGTTCGTCAGCCCCTTAAGATCCAAAAAAGAAACAAATTAATCAAATTTGTTAGTCGATAAATTTGTTAGGCTACTTTGTGGGATCTGCAAGGAGAAAATTAGAGGTAAGTTTATCTATTCACTCGTAGCAATATATTAAAAAACACATCAGAATCCATTTTGCCATACAATAAAGTTAGACATGGAGTAACAAATTAAATCAAATTATCTTAAATTTCAATCAGCCGATATCAGCACCCATTTTGTCTGCATGTTGAGTAAATTTCAACTATTGTATGTTCCAAATGAATCCTAGACAACTCCAACTTGGCAAAACTGTTCATGAAGCAACTAGTACAATAATTGTAACCCAAACAGACATAAAAAGAAAAACTCCTACTTGTAAGGAAGATTTTTTTAGCTTTATAGAATTGCTGCTAGTAAACCATGCGTAACATATAAGGTTATGGTAGACAACTGATTCTTTTTAAGCAGCACAATGATATTTACTGGTAAGAAATAATTCAGCTAGTACAGTAAATTATTTTTTTTCATGGAGATATTTAGTATTTTGGATAACATAACAAAATCAAGTCTAGCAGATGTATTAGCCAAACTGTGTAGGACATAAAAAACTTTTACACTACATCTGGAAAGCAGTATCTTAAATAATCACATTCCCTAACCAGAATAGCTAATGAGCACCTGCTGTGGGCCACTAAATAAGAATGTAAAACTACATTCTGTCCTTCAAGATTGTGGATGACTATTATTGCTAGCTGGCATACAGTATCATGTGAAAGAGGGAATGGAAGATTATTATCAAAAATCCAGAGGTAATAAAAAAACCCTGTCAGTAAGCCAAAGTTCGTCAGCCGCTTAAGGTCCAAAAAAGAAACAAATTAATCAAATTTGTTAGTGATCACTCCATATCCAATCCGGGGAGAATATACAAATGGCAAAACTCATAAATAGGCAGATCATAGACTCCTATGCACCAATGAACAACAACTCAACACCGAAAGGCTAGCAATAATCATCACTATGTAAAAACCATCCTATTAAATAGCATATATATATATATATATATATAGAGAGAGAGAGAGAGAGGGCAGGCGAATACCGGCGGTGCAAAAGTCAGTGGCGGCAAAATCTTGACGAGTGAGAGCTAGGGCGGCGAGTTCAGTAGTCCCAAGTGATTGAGTGATTGAGTAGTCCAAGAATTAGGGCGGTGAGTGATCGAGCGGGAGGAAGAAGAGAAAGATTGGGCAGCAGCGAGTGAGAGTTAAGGCGAGTGATCGAGCGGGCGGAAGAAAAGAAAGATTGGGCAGGTTAAGTAAATTTAGTACCTGACGGCTTTGTGACTGCTCCCGCGGCCGCAAAAACTCGGTCGTTACACGGTCGCCGTGTTGCGACGGCACTCAAAGCGGTCGCTGTTTTGGGACGGCGCTTGAGACGGCCGCCATGTCGTCGCTACCCTGGCCACTCCGCGACCCCAATGGACGACGGTCGCAGACCCGTCGCATCTGCGACCGCGTCCGGTGCCGTTGCAAATGAGCCATCGCAAAAAGCCATTTTTTTAATAGTGCAAGTTGATGAGTCATAGAAGAAGAATCCAAAATGAGGTATTGAAAAAACAATGTACTAGATGACCAATGGTCGGCAAATTTTGGGTACCTGTGCTTTTTTAGTTTATGCACCTATTTCAATATTTTTTACATTGCCCATTTTGCCAAAATGGGCCGGTTTTCTATATTTAAATTGTACTTAAATTTGGATGGTTTTTTACATTGCTTGTGTGCAATCAGAATATAAAAGTAATTAATCAAAGCAATCTTCTTTTTTATTTCGAAAAAACATTGAATTTCGTACTCTATAGTAAAATATAGAATGGTTTTTATTGGAAATTATATGATACATAACATAAATGATAGAGTAATGAAATAATGTAAGTGATGTAGTTAAGATACATTAGGTGCAAGGGTATTATTGTGTTTTCATTTCTTATGTTTACTGTAGTATAAATAGTTGCTGATGTAATTACACTTTGACTCAGTCAATAATAATTCATGTCCTGATTTCTTTTTCCCATCTCTATTTTCGAGTGCACCTTGTGTTCAAGGTAGCTGATGGTAGATCTGATGCTGGCTTCAAATCTCTACATGGTATCAGAGAAGGAAGAAAGGATCGATTGATTAGGAGATTGAGGTGAAGCACTTGACGAGATCAGAAATATGCTCGATCCCCAAATATGGCGAGGAATCGCCGATCGACTGCTGCCAGATCTGTGACAATGGGATCGCAAGATGATCAGGAGAGTGGATCTTCATCAGGAGTGGTTGTGCATGAAGAAGATCCCTTCCTAATACTGACCAGCGATAATCCTGGTATGTGTTTGGTCTCAGCTCAGTTATTAGGGCACGGAAATTTTCTGACATGGAAAGAATCCATGACGATCTCATTATCTGCCAGAACAAGCTAGGATTCGTTGATGGATCCATAGAAGCACCTGATGAAGCATCGCCAAGGTATAGAACTTGGAAAAGATGCAACGACATGGTTCGTTCATGGATTTTACAATCCATAGCTCTGAAGCTCAATTCAAGTGTCATCTATGCCAAGACTGCGAGGAAGATGTGGAAGGACTTGGAAATCAGGTTTGGGAGAAGCAATGAACCTAGGGTTTTTGAGATACAATCACTGATTAGCTCGACAAAGCAAGGTGACATGTCAATTTCTGACTATTCACTAAATTGAAGGCATTATGGGATGAATTAGATGCCCTAGATGCTGAAACTTGCTGCAATTGTGAAGTCAAAAAAAGAGTAATGGAAAAGTATAGGCTGAGTTAGTTCTTAATGGGCTTGAACGATTCTTTCATGAGTATCAGAGGACAAATATTGCTAATGAAGCCACTCCTTGATGTAAACCAAATCTATTCACTGCTTGAGCAAGATGAATCGCAGAGACAAATCAATGTGACTGTGAATTCTGGAGATAACAGTATAGCTTTGAATAATGTACACCAGAATTTTGGAAATGGAAACATGTTTCTGAGTTTTGGAAGCAACAACAGGTTCGGTAAAGGAAAGAATCAGGGTCTGTTCAAAAAATATTGTGATTACTTCCAAAGACCAGGGCACACTAGGGAGATATGCTTCAAACTCCATGGATATCCACCTGGACATTTTTTGCATAAGGGGAAACAGAAGCAGTATGAACTAGTTAGAAAAGAGAAACAAGCTTACAATGTGCAAACAACAAAAATGGAAGGAAATTTAGATGAAATTTCAGGAGAAAAAAACCAGTAAAAGGCAGAAGGAATACTAAAGGAGTTCACTGAAGAGCATGTAAGTGCCTTGATCAACCTGTTAAATCAGAAATTGGCATCTCAATCACATGTAAACACGACAGGTATGCATCTATGCTCAACTCCAAGTTTTTTACCTAATTATTGGATCATAGATAGTGGCTCAATTGATCATATAGCTTCTAGAAATGTGCCTTTAGAAAACTCATCTAAACCTAACCTAAATAGCAAGGTTTCAATGCCAAATGGTTCATCAGTTTCAGTGTCCCAAGTTGGTACTGCCTATATAAACAAAACCCTAAGCTTAACCAATACACTATTTGTACGCTTAACCAATACACTATTTGTACTTGATTTTAAATTCAACCTTATGTCAGTAATCAAATTGACAAATGAACTTAATTTTTTAATGACATTTAATCCTTCCAATTTTGTCATCCAGGAACTTGCTACGAAGAAGGTTCTGGGGATTGGTAAAGAGAGAAATGGATTGTACTTAATATCTAGAGCAAATTCATTCCACAACAGTAGAGAGAACCTTACTCAAGCATTGACAACATCCTTAGACAATTCAGCTCTTTGGCACATTCGTTTTGGACATATGTCTTTTACTAGAATGAGAATGTTATCAGGAGTTATACCTGAGCTAAATAAAATTTCATATTTTTTTTGTAATGTCCGTCCAATTGCTAAACACTGTAATCTTTCTTTTCTTGAAAGTTCAAATAAAAGTCTTGATTCATTTGAATTGTTGCACTGTGATGTCTGGGGACCACATAGAATCCCAACTCATGTTGGATGTTCTTACTTTCTGACTTTGGTGGATGACTTTACTAGAGCTTGGTGGACCTATTTGTTCACTTACAAAAGCCAAGTGCCAACCATTCTCATCAACTTCATTAAACTAATTCAAACCCAATTCTCCAAGATAATTAAAACCATTAGAACTGATAATGGAAGTGAGTTTTTCAACTCTAACTTGTGTGCTTTTCTTTCTAGTCAAGGTATCCTACATCAAAGTTCATGTGTAGAGACTCCACAACAAAATTCAGTTGTAGAGAGAAAACTTAGGCACCTATTAGAAGTAGCTAGATGATTGAAATACCAATCTCAACTTCTTTTGAAATTTTGGGGGGAGTGTATCATGACAGCTACATACCTTATAAATAGAATACCTACCCCAAAGCTAGGTAATAGTAGTCCCTATGAGTTGTTGTACCAAAAAAAGACCCGAGCTTAGTCATTTGAGAGCATATGGTTGCCTTTGCTATGCAAGTACACTCAAACAAGGGAGAACAAAATTTGACCCAAGGGCTAATGAGTGTGTTTTTATAGGTTATCCACATGGAAAGAAAGGCTACAAGGTATATGAATTGAAAACTAACTCCATTAGCATATCCAGAAATGTTACATTTGTTGAGAACATATTCCCTTTTCAATCCAAAACAAATCCACAGTTCAAAACAACTCCACAAACCATATTTCCTATACCAAATTCAATCCAAAATGAAACTGTAAGTGAAAGCCATGAAATTTCCAAACAGTCCAGTACTAGAAACATACTTGACAGTGATGAGGAATCTACCAAAGTCAGCAAGCAAGATAATGACATTGAATCCCTAGACACCTCACAAAATGTAGGCCATGAAGTAGGAGAAAATGAGTTGTATGTAGAGCTTCCAAGTACTGAAAACTCCACTGATATACCTCCATTGAGAAGAAGCCAGAGAGAAACCAAGAAACCTATAAAGCTCCAAGATTATAAGTGCAATTCATCTTCTCAAAATATCACACCCAGGACTGCCACAAAAACCACACCATATCAAATTGAAAATTATTGCATCATTTCATAAACCCCACCAGACCATAAAGCCTTCTTAACCACCATAGACTTACACCAAGATCCACAAACCTATGAAGCTGCTGTAAATGATCCAGTATGGGTAGAATCAATGCAAAATGAGCTAAGGGCATTGGAAGAAAATGAAATCGGAAACTATGAGAACTGCCTTTAGGGAAAATAGCCATCAGCTGCAAATAGGTGTTTCACACAAAGTTTAAACCAGATGGAAGAATTGAAAGGTATAAATCTAGACTGGTAGCTAGAGGATTCACCCAAATTGAAGGCATAGATTATTAAAAAACCTATGCCCACGTGTCAAAATTGGCAACAGTTAGGGTAATATTAGCTGTTGCAGTAGCAAATAAGTGGCCTTTTGTAATATCCTAGATATTTAATTATATTCTTTTCCTTTATGGTTGTGTTTGCCAGTCTAGCGGACTAGTTCGAGGTCGGGCCGAGTCGACTCATGGTCCAGTGCGAGCTTGCGAGCTCGGGTAAGTAAAAATATGAGTCATGTAATTTTTGCTTGTGTAGATTAATTCATTTAAATTTTATGTTGTGTATGCATGATGGGTGTGCATGTATTGGATGGTTATGTGGAGAATATGATTGATTAAGTTAATTTAAATTAGCGGGTTCAGGTTCGGCTTGAGGCGGATGCGAGTTGGATAAAGGGTTTATAGAAGTTAGGGTTGTGGAGGGAGTATAAAACCTCCTCCCCTTGGCTTGTGGCTCTCCTATTTGGAGCCACCCAAGCAATAGGAGAAAGGGCAGCCGCCAGCCGCAGGAGCCAGCCAGCCGCCCCTTCCTCTCTCTCTCGCAAGCCATCGCCCCCAAGCTAGCCAACCGCCGAGCATCTCCCATCTCTTTCTCTTCTTCATCCCCTTTGGAGCCGAGCCGAGAGAGAGGAAGTAAAAATATGGTTCTTGGTTAAAGATGATGATGGTGCTTGATAATCTTAGTTAAAAATATGGTTTATATGAGATTTATCTGAATATTATGATTATGATATGTTGGTAAATTAAGGATCTATTTTCTGTGAATTTTGGATTTATTTTTCATGATATGCTGAAAATTCAGTGTTGCTGGAATTTCATGCTTAGATGATGAATTTGTGCTATTTTTGTAATGCTTGCTGTGGTGTTTGTATTTCTCTAAACATAGTTATGTAACCTATCGTTTCGACCAGGAAACATAGTTTGGAAACATATGACACACTCTAGAGATCAGATTCGGATTAGATACATCAGTTTCGAGTAGAACATTAAGGTAAAACAAAACCCTAATTGTGCTGAACTAAATTTTAATTGCATAATTAAAATTAGGTAAAAGGGTCAGCATAATCTGTTATGAACCAATATGAAAAATTTATGCATGAAATAAAACCACACAGGTTTATGTAATTACAGGTCTAGGAGTTGGGATCGGGTATTGGAGTGTTGAGACACCGTAGGAAAGACTTGACTTAGGTCATGGTGCGCCATATCTTTATAAATGGCGGAGAGGCTCGTCGAGGAGCAAGATTGTGGGCTAGGTTGGATGGCTAATTCCCAACTTGTTGAACAAGTTCGGATGGCCTTTCCCGATTGTTCTGATTGGCCTCGTGGGATAAGTTTGGAGGTCCTACCCGATTATCCCCGAGGTGGTTATAAGGAATAAGTTCGGAGGGCCTTTCCCAATTATTCCTGTGATATCGTTAAGGAGTAAGCTCAGAGGGCCTACCCGATTACTCCTATGATGTCTTAAAGGGGCAAGTTCAGATGAGTGAATCCTGATTGTCCCTACGCGTCTCGTGGAGCAAGTTCGAAGGGCCTTTCCCTATTGCTCCCGAGTTTCTTTATACTAGGATAAGTTCGGAGGGTCTTCCTGATTATCCTAGTATGTGTTGTTGCCTTAGGGCATGGTAGGCTTAGGCATGTTGTTCCTCACCGTCTGGGTGTTGGTTGCCTTCGGGCAGGTGGTGGCCGGATGGCCTGATAGCTGGTCACTCCCTTGTGACCTTTTCCTGCTTGAGTTAGGAGGAAACTCAATGAAGCTCCTACTGCAAATGTGAGAAGTTTAGATGCTCGTCATGATAGCGAATTCTCAAGCTGGTTTGAAGCACATGTATTTTGACACTTTATATATTTATTTTCTAAACTTAATCTATAAACATTAGTGTAATGGATCATTAATTGTCTCGGGTTACTAAGCTATATCGCCAAGGAAATGAGCAAGTAAATGCAAGCATGTTGTCGCTTGCTTATGGTCCTGATCCATCCTGCATATGCTACAAGGGCTATATCAGTAATGGTTGTAGATTCCATACCCATGATCGTGAGAAGGACTTGAAAACGCAAAGTAGTGGAGTTTTTGTTAGAGGAGAAACACAACTTGGCAACGTGGACTATTATGGTGTTCTAAGTGACATAGTTAAATTGCAATACCTCGGAGGAAACCGAGTTGTTTTATTCAAATGCGATTGGAGAGATGTGTTTAGCCGGGGTCGAGGAATAAAAGTGGATCGTTATGGGTTTACATGCTTGAACATCACAAGATCTTTGCGTACGAATGAACCGTTCTTGCTTTCTTACCAAGCTGAACAAGTGTTCTATGTGAAAGATGTAGTTGATTCAGATTGGTGTGTTGTGCAAAAATATCAACCTCGAGACTTGTATAATATGCTCGAGGTGCTTGTTGATGAGGATCACTTGGACGTTGATGAGGCGTATCAACAAAATGAGTTATCCACTGATGGTATGTCATTGAGAGCAACAAATCTGAGTGAAGACATCACTTAGCATAGGACTGATTTTCCAGGAGGAGAAGGTGCAGAAGCATGCCCAGCTCCGCAAGAAAGTTGTAAGAAAAGGAAGAAAAGTGTCAAGAAGAGATAGAGGAAACGAGTTAATGACATTTGTGAAAAAGATTAAGTGTTGTAGTGCATGACCATTTAAAGTGGTTTATTGTATCTTTTTATCAATCAATGAAAAGGGCTATGATGAGATATTGGTTTTTTTATTTTCCATTAAGTTGCCATATCATCCGTAACAATGAAGTTCAAAAGCATGACAAAAATTGAAATTTAAGAAAGAGGAAGAGAAAAGTAAAAGGCTATTTGTTCCCCAAGTAGTACTTCTATCTAGGACAAATAATTAATGAACCTTGATCTATTTACTTTTAGAAGCAGAACAAATATTAGTATGTGTATGGTTAGTAGTTATAATAATTATATTTTCTCATTTTTGTTTTCAGGTTTTTGGTAACAAGTTGCTATCTCAACGTCTAGTCACTTCGAAGAAGACCATTGTATAAGTTTGCACTTCCTAATGCCAAAAATATATTACATTAATTTAATTGGACGATAGAATAATTAATTGCATTTCTCTGATCACTACATTTAAGTTTACACTAGCATGGACTGTCATCAAATCCTTGTTTTTGATTGATTTAATATGATTATCTCATCAAAATATTATTGTTCATTGATTAAGGAATGCATTCAATTTAACATATATAATATATTTTTTTGTGACAAATACAGGTAGCTTTCATGGCATCCCAACAAATAAGAGCTCGATCTAGTTCCTAGGCACAATCTCGAGTTGATGAAGCACAATAAATCAGTAATCAAGCTGGTGTTTCCCTAGCACAAGAATAGAATGAAGAAATAAACAATTCTTCATATGCACCTTTACCAATAGAGCCTATAAGTAGTACTGCAGGTACTTTTCTATTTTTTTGCTTTAATCAAATCTAATTTGCATGATTTTGCTTTATATCTATTAATTTGTAAGGTAGTAATTTAAAATAGTTTTTTAATTATAATTTATTATGATATCTGCACATTATATCGCCTTACATGGTTAGGCATTTCATCATTCAAACTCAACTAGCTGAGCCTTATTATATTAGGGAAACAACTCCATGGGCTTTGCCTAGAAATCCTTAAAACAATAACTTCCAAAGTTTCTTATAATATTATGCATATGATTAACTCATTACTTTTTTATATAAATAATATGATATAATTGGATGAAAATAATGAAAACCCTGTTCTACTTGAATCTGATTCCATAGGATTGTATATAGTAGATTTGAGTTTGTTGATCGAAATGAAGTAGTTGAAGTTTCTTAGGTTTCTTCTCCATAAATTCAGGATAACAGGGATGCTGTCTGTGTGTATAAATTAAGTGTTATCAAGGTGAGCAGTACTATGTAAAGAATAACAATATCTTGTGTGGCATCTCAAAATGGCTATCTTCTCTTGCAGAACAAATGAAGCATTCCTCTATTATACATTGATTGAAAGGCTTGTATAGATCTAATTCCTCTCAGTTGTCCATTGAATGATTCAACCCTAAAATTCTAAGAGAACCTTTCACTTAGTTTGATTTTTTTTTCCTAGAAATTTGGGTTCAGTTCAAATAAAAATTTGCTTTAGGTTCGGTGTTGGTTTGTTTAATTTCAGATGGAATCAAACTGGAAAACTCAAGTTTATCTTTGTCAATTATATTTATTTGGTCTATATTTGTTACATAAAAGGCAATGTTGTCTAAGAACATTTTAAAATTATATAATGCTAGCTAATGTTCAAATTTAGGTTGATTTAAATTTGCTTTTAAAAACTAAAATAATTTTAAAAATATTTATATTTTCTAGAATAGAATAATAATACTGTTGAGTTCAAGTTTCTCACCCAAATCATGCTTTATTAATGATGTGTAATGATAACAGCATAAACAATCCTACAACTAAACTTTCCTTGTTCTGGCTGGCATATGTAAAGTCCTCTTCTGGCTAAAATACATGCATTTCACTAAATCCGTTGTTGTATATTAGAGGCTTCAACCTTATACTGAAATGCATTTCAACTTAGTGAAAGGACATCAGCAAACTATATATTTACGTAGAGACAAGAATTCATGATATCATATTATTAGCAATAACAAAAGACCTTACATTTTCATTTGCCAACCTCTCCTTCTCTTCAAGCTCCTTTATATGATGCTTTAGCTGGGTAATCACTTTTGCTTGAGTATCCAAAATAGCATTTAATAGACTGGACTCTGCCCTTTCTCTAGAAAAATACATGCATGAATATCAAGCAACTTAGAACAAAACTGAATGCATGAGTATCCAAACTGCAGTATTAAAGGATAAGGCATTTGGTGGCAACAACCAAGATATAATGCATCTCCAAGAACTTTAATCAAACCTGGTGTCTTTGCACAAAATACAAACTAGATATCCTATTACAAATGGCTGTCAGCAAATCGACTAATATGGCTCATTTGATTAAGCATTTTTTTTGGCTCGTTATTACATTTAATCATTTTTTAGTCTCATTTCGATAGGTTCAACCACGAGGAAAAGGAGAACACGTGGAAAGACTAGGAACCTTGATCTGATTAAGATGCCTCCGGGTTAAAAGATTCGTTTGGATTTTAATCGATATGGTCAACCAGTAGGTGTTAATGCATCGAAATTCTCAAGCTTTCTTGGAAATCATGTTCGCAATGATGGTGATATTCCAATCTCTTTCGAAAAATGGGAGGATGTCCCTGATGAGCAAAAACAGAAAATATACATGCGTGTGTTGGTAATATCACTTTAAATTGCATAATTTTAACTTATATTTCACTGATCTTTTTTTTTGGAATGCAGGAGAAATTCGAGTTTGAAGAAACAGATTTAATAAAGTTCCGGATTATGCAAAACATGAGAAGAAAATTTGGTGAGCATAAATATGAATTGAAGCGCTCAGTTTATAGTAAGTATGAGACAACTGAAGAAAGATTGGAGCATGTCCTGGATGGCATTGAACCGAATGATTGGAAATCGTTCGTTGAATATCATGATCGTGAGACCACTCAGGTAACCGAATGATTGTAATTTATTATCTTGAGTAGGTTAAGAGGTTATTTGAATAGATTTGGTTACTTCAATAGTTCTATATTTCTATTGGAGCTATTACTGCTGAAAAGATCATAAGGCCCCATCTAGTCCCCTGGGTATAGAATTGAATATATGCAACTGAGGAAATGTGAAGCTATATCTGCTTTCTACTTTGTTATCAGGAGAATTTCAGGAATTGAAGTCCTACATTAACTTTTCTAGACTTTTACTCCTATGTGCTTGCTCTTGAGCTTTACTCCTATGATCTTGAATTGTTCCCATGGCATATTAGCACTTTATGACAGTTAACTTTGAGGATAAGCATCAAACATAATTTGATCCCTTAATTTTTCTGAGGATAAGCATCAAACATAATTTACTAGAAATACTATGCTTTTCTATTTGCTCAAACATATGCTTTTCTATTTGCATCAAATTATGCTTTTCTATTTGCTCCATAACCCGGAACCTAGCTGGACTAAAAATACTGCCAAAGTTTCTGTAATAAGAGATAAAAATCTGGTGCGAGTGGCTGCTAGTGACTGCATATCATGTGCTAAATACTAATAGTTTGGAGTAAAGAATTGCTTTCTGCTGGTATGAAGTTACTTAATAGTTTGGTGTCCTTGCATGTGTATTTTATGCAATAGAATCTATATCCATTTTGCAGAGCAAAAGTGGCCATTTGGATGTATGAAGTAGCAAAGTTTCTTACAATGTCACAATTCACATTTGTGAGAGGTAGCAATGAAACAAAAAAGATACTTACATTCCTTATAGTTGACATAACACAATGCACAAGAGTTCTTATTAAGAATCTTTAGTTTTTTTGTGGTGAAAGCTTGTAAGATGATTATATGCATTGCCATGAAAAGCTTATGTCACTACCTGTTGGACTTTGCCGTTGTAAATGCTTTGAGCTTCCATTCTTGATACATTGATAATTTTATATAGTTATTATTAGTGCTCATATAGATTTCATATTCGGCAATGAATATTAGAACAATGCGTACTCAGGTTCTTTTTGTATTAGAAGTATAGTACCAACTGAGAATGAGTGATCTTTTCAGACTTTACTAGAAAATGTGGTACAATTACAGTGTTCACATGTTGCATTTGTTACAGATAATATGTGCGCAAATAAAGAGAATCGAGGAAAGCAAGTACTTCCTCATTATACGGGCTCCAAAAGTTATGCTGTGATTAGAGCAGAGCAGGTATAACTAAGCATATTTATTACTGCATTTTAAATTGTTTTATTTAGGGAAAAAATTAAAATGATGATTGATACTTGTACTAGTACAGGCTGAAATGGATCCAGAGCATCGAGAACCCTCAAGTTGGAAAATGTTTTGTATTGCTCACACAAAGAGTGATGCTAGTTTGAATTCCACTGCTGCACAGGAGATTGTGGTAATCACTGATGTTATTTTTTATATTTATTTAGTTTTATGAGATAAACACATATTATATAATAAAATTATACATTTTTGCAGGATAAGTTCAAGGCTCTAGCTCAAGAGTCAGATTCTTCTACATCTACTATTGAAGATGAAATCTATCGCCAGGTTGTCGGATCGGAGAGACATGGTCGTACTCGTGGTTATGGATTAGGTCTAACTCCAACCACTGTCTTTGGGACTACTCCCGGACGCATAGAGCTTGCCTCCCAACTTCGAATTGCTAACACTCAGAACGCCGAGCTAAAAACAAAGATAGATGACTTGGAGAAGAAAATAGATGATGATAGGAGGAAGATGAAGGAGAGGACGGAGGAGAGGATGATGGAGGAAAGAATGGAAATGGAGAGGAAGAAAATGGAGGAAAAGATGGAGGAGGATCGACGAAAGATGCAGATACTACTTGCTTTCGTGGAGGAAATGAAAACCAAAAAGTGACTTGTTTGATGTAAGGATGAACACTCTTATTATATGAATGATGTAAGGGTAATTTAGATTGTTATTCTATAGTTTGTAGTAACTAATGTTGATTTTGGTTTGAATTTCAATGTTAGATTCTTATTCTATGCACATACGGTTTGTAGAATTAAAATTGACTCATTCTATAAATTGAGATTTTTAGTTGTAGTGTGTAGCTGTATTGGTTTTTAAATTAGAGAATTATAGTTGTATTATTTTTGAAATAATATTTTCAATAATTAGCAGTGTTGTTTAGGGAAATAAATCAATTTCTTCTATTGATTTTTGAAATAGCTGCAGTGTTTAGTGTTTGTAAATAGGGAAAATAAATTGATTACAGTGTGTTGAGGAAATAAATCAATTTCCTGGGGGCCTCGGCCCCCGGAAAAAAAACATTTCATGGGAGCCGGCTCCTGAAAATAGTTCTATTTCCTGGGGGCTAAGGCCTCCGGAAAATAAATTTATTTCCTGGTGTCTGGTCGGCCCCCACGAAAGCTACTATTTCTTGGGGATCTAGCCCCCGGGAAAGCTATATATTTTCTGGGGGCCATGTTTCGGCCCCCGGGAAAGCTATATATTTCCTAGGGGCCACATTTCGGCCCCCGGGAAATCTATCTATTTCCTAGGCGTCTCGGCCCTTGGGGAAAGCTATCTATTTGCTGGCAGCTGAGGCCCTCAAAAAAATAGTCCTATTTCTTGGGGGTCTCGGCCCCCGGGAAAGATGTTATTTCCTGGGGGTCCTGGTGCCCAGGAAAACCATTATTGTTGTGGGTCAAGAACGTCAGCATTAGGTTTTTTCCTGAGAACCAATCGCTGAGCTTCGATTAATCATTCGTCGACGTGTCTTTTTCTGGGGGCATCTGAGGATCGGGTGGTCCTCACTAAACGGATTTACCGGGGGCCATTAAGAGTTTTAGTGGGGGTCTCGGCCCCCGGGAAATATCATCTTTCTTGTAGTGTACCATCACAAGACCAAACATAGCATACATTGTACATGTGGTGAGCCAATTTGCTCAAAAACCAAAGAAATCACACTAGATGACAACCATAAGGTTGCTTAAGTACCTCAAAAAAAAAAGCCAGGTCTGGGGCTATTCTATCTAACAACCCCAACTTCCTCTGTAGTTGGGTATAGTGATGCTGACTGGGGCAATTGTTGCATGACCAGGAGATCAATTTCAGGGTACTTAGTTAAAATTGGTTCAGCACTAGTAACTTGGAAAATCAAAAAGCAAGCTACTGTTAGCAAGGCTAGTGCAGAGAGTGAATTGAGGGCATTATCTGGAGTAACAAGTGAATTAATATGGGTACTAAAGCTGCTGAATGAAATAAATATCAATGTTGAAATTAATCCCAACACCTATTTACTGTGATAACATGAGTGCCCTGCATATCACAACTAACCCAATTTTCCATGAGAGAACTAAACACCTGGAGATTGATTGCTAGTTTGTGATGGAGAAATATCAAGAAGCACTACAACACATCGTTGGAATTCTGACGGCAGATTATAAAGAAATTTTGACGTCGGATGGAGTAAATATATGCATTCTGACGGCAGTGAATCCGTCGAAAACGCGTGTCGAAAACCTTCCGCTTAATTTTAAATATTGTCGTCTATCCAGGCGTAAAGATTTAAATTTCGACGGCGTGTGCCGTCGAAAAGAGACGTCAGTATTCAAAACGACGACGTTATGCTTAGCATATTGACGTCTAAACAGGCGTCAATATGCAAAGCATATTGACGTCTAACAGGCGTCAATATGCAAAGCATATTGACGTCTAAACAGGCGTCAATATGCTAATTAACCTTTTTTTTTCATTTTTTAAATAAATTTTACTCGTAATCAATAATTAATATATTAATTAATTAATTAATTTAAAATTAATCAAATTATCATCAAAATTCACAATTTTATTTAATTGAAACAGTAATACAAAATTTAATTTAAATAATACTCAGTAATTTTATTTACAAGTAAAATTAAATAATTTAATCCATTTCCTCCTCCTCGTCTTCTTGTCTTCCTCGTCGTTTGCTTCGTCGAGATGAACAGAAAATTTACGGCCGTTTGCTGATTCGTTTGCAGAAAATTTACGGCCGTCGCTGCCTCGTCGTTTGCTGATTCGACGAGCAAAATTTACGGCCGCCGGTTGCTTCGTCGAGATGAACAGAAAAAAAAAAAATAGTTAATTACGGATTCGTCGACGTGAAGAACGAAGGAAAAAAAAAAACACAGCAGCAGCAGCGACGGAAGGAAGGAAGAAAAAAAAAAAAATAGCAGCAGCGACGGAAAAAAAAAAAAACAAACAGCACCAGCATTGACGAAAAAAAAAAAAAATAGCAGCGACGGAAGAAGAAAGAAAAGAAAAAAAAAAAAAGAAACAGCAGCGACGGAAGAAGAAAGAAAAGAAAGAAAAAAAAAAACAAAAAAACAGCAGCAGCAGCGACGGAAGAAGAAAGAAAAGAAAAGAAAAAAAAAAAACATCAGCAGCAGCGACGGAGGAAGAAAGAAAAAAAAAATAAAAAAACAAAAAAACAGTAGCAGCAGCGACGGAAGAAGAAAGAAAAGAAAAGAAAAAAAAAAAAACAGCAGCAGCAGCGACGGAAGAAGAAAGAAAAAAAAAAAAAAAACCAGCAGCGACGGAAGAAGAAAGAAGAAGAAAAAAAAACGAGAAGAAGGAGCAGCGACGGAAGAAGAAAGAAGAAAAAAAAAAAGAAAAAAAAGAGTAGCGACGGAAGAAGAAAGAAGAAGGAGCAGAAATCGGACGGAAGAAATTACCTGCTGATTCGACGACGGAAGAAATCGGACGAATAAATCGATCGGCAGCAGCGAACCGATACTTTAATGGAAGAAGAAGGAAGAAGAAGAAATAGAAATCGATCGGAAGAAGAAAGAAGGAGCAGAAATCGATCGGAAGACGAAGGAAGAAATAGGCGCGCGGGAGGAAAAAATTTAGGCGGTGAACCGATACTTTATAGGTAAAACTTATATTTATTTAATTAAGTAACTGTAGCAATAATTAAAAAAATTATATATATATATATATATAATTTCGTACGTTCTGCAGCTGAAATGAAATTTCAGCTGCTTACCGTACGTTCACGGGTTGAAATTTTCAACCCGTGATACTTGCTTCGACGACCGCGCGTTCGCGCGGGAAAACATTTCGACGCCACCTGCGTCGAAAAGGTGGCGTCGAAACATTTCGACGCCAGCTGCGTCGAAACGCTGGCGTCGAAATATTTCGACGCCAGATGCGTCGAAACGCTGGCGTCTCAATTTTTCGACGCTGCCTTTCCGACGAAAAAACGCCGTATTTCCCGTTTTACATATCGACGTCTAATATAGACGTCGATATTTTTAAATTTTTTCGTAACCGTCCTTGAACATTTTGACGCTTCTTCGGACGTCAAAAAATAAACGTCGTTATTTCGAAATTTTCTTGTTGTGAAGGAATTATGAAATCAGTTTACATTTGTAGTCAAGATCAACCAGCAGATATATTGACTAAGGCATTGCCAAAAGAGCAACACAGAAAACTGATGCGCAAGTTAGGATTGGAGAATCCATTCTCCATTCCTAACTTGCAGGGGAGTATTGGAAATATATGATACATAGCATAAATGATAGAGTAATGAAATAATGTAAGTGATGTAGTTAAGATACATTAGGTGCAAGGGTATTATTGTGTTTTCACTTCTTATGTTGAATGTAGTATAAATAGCTGTTGATGTAATTACACTTTGACTCGATCAATAATAATTCATGCCCTGATTTCTTTTTCCCATCTCTATTTCCGAGTGCTCCTTGTGTTCCTGGTAGTTGATAGTAGATTTGATGCTGACTTCAAATCTCTACGGTTTTAAATTTTATGTTATAAACAAATAGAGATATTATTTATATAGCATTTACAATTGGTTTTTGTGAGTGCTCATGTGTGGAATTACACCTAAAAATCAGCGTGGATGCTAATCTACAAGTATATTATCACAGTTTAGTTAATTAATATTATAATGTTAGTTTATATTGAATTGCCCTAATATTGATTCTATTTTGTACTAATATTTTATTAATATGTAAAATAAAATGAAATTATGTCACCATGCTACCACATGCATCATTTGATTGTTGAGCTTAATTATGTAAAATATAGTCATAATTTTTAAATATTATTTTTTTATATAGTTAACAAATGAGTTCCTTACGTAAATAATAGTTCATGGTCATGTTATTTTAATTATACCGTGTAATTCTGGCAGATCATAAGCTTAGAAATAAATAATATGTCAAAGATTATCACTTCCTCATATTAAATAGATGAACCTAGCTAGTACATGATCTGAAATAAAAAAAAAAATCTAATAACTCTTAGAAAGCTTAAAACTCCCAAATAAAGACCTAAATTAAAAGATGAAGTTCCAAGAACATCTACATAGCAAAGTAAAAGCATGCAGCAAAACTCAGTAGGACCACAAGCTTCGACGCATCAGATGATAAAGACGCTTCACTATGTGTTGATGCAGGAGCCGGAGCTGGTGTACCAACAGCTGAACTTTCTGGGGGATTTGATGATGGTGCCGATGACTCCCAGGAATCTGTTGGTTGTAAGGAGGGAGTCTGCGCGTCTGTAGTGGGGGATGGAGAAGGCGACCTCTTTTGAGGATGTTGTGGAACTGGCGATGAATACGGTGATAACGACGGAGCTTGAGATGGTGCTGCCGCTGCGAGTATTCAATTGAGAAATATATTAGAATCATAAATAATATAATGAAGATAAAATCATATTAGATCAAGAACGCACGCACGCACCATGACATTGAATTGGAGTAGCCTTCAATGAGCAAGCAACAGGGAGCTGAAGAATTCTCGTCATATTTATCGGGACGCCGGAGTCCATCGCCATCTCTAGCGCTTGACAAATGCATTCCTTTGAACTACTTTTGAGAGCATCGGCAATGCCGGAGCAGCATGCCATGGAGGGTTTTGTGGTGCTACTGCTAGAAACGTACGATAAGCAATCCATCATGCCGGTGACTATGTCCGGGCAGGACGAAGGGGAGGGTGCCGGTGGAGGGACAACCGATAACATGGTGGTAGCCGCCGTGAAGATAGCCAGGAAGCTAGTTGCCGCATCTTGAATCGCCATTGTTTGCCGAATTGCTATCTGGGGCAAGAGAGAGATAGCCGATGCAACAAGAGGGTGCAATTATATGCATATATATACAGGGAATTAGAGAGAGAAAGAGAAATTAAATTGCTTGTGATAAATCTAATCTTTATCCATATGAATTTATTTACACGGTGAATACGACTTTGTGAACTGACAAACATCCCAAAGTGCATTCATTTTGCATACGTGTCGACTTGTAAATAGCTTTGAATAAATCGTCATGGCAATGCGTAGTCAAGATAATACAAAATTGATGTAACATTTATGAATGAGTCAAAAATTTAAATAGCTGATCAGAAAATGTTGCATGTATTCACAAGTCAAATGCCATGTGTACTGTAATTATGATGATGTGATACTTCATGCAGATAATAATTGGGTTATGTAATGCAATCTATATAAAAGAAAGAAAACACTTTAATTTTTTTTATCATGCCAAATATCATGATAAAAATTATATCAAATGACATAAATTTAAGTACTTTAATTATTTTTATAATTATTTAATGAATCATAAATTCAAAAATTAATTTTAAATATTAATAAAAATGCTTTGAGAAAAAGAATATGTATTCATTGTATTGATTTATTATGGTATGTAATATTATCTCTCTTAATATTAGCACTCTTGGATGACATGTAATATATTTTTTTTAATTATGTAATATTATATTTCTTAAATATTTAATATTTAATTAATCAAAATTTGCGTCATCCTTACGAACCGGTTGAAGAAATGTAATTGAAATATATTGAATTTAGTTAAAATGTGTTGATATATAGATATTGAATTTAATTTAATATTAATTTTTTTACTATTCATATTATCTTACCTAACATTGAATTTAATATCACTAATATAAATGAGCTATGAATTATAGCAACTTAATACGTTAGAATGGAAAGATTTTTTGAAACTGAAGTGGTATGTATGAATGAGCTATGTATATATCTGATACTCATCCAATTCCTCATCTTGTCTTTTCCATTAGTTAATATTGTTTATGATTAAGTCAGTACTATATATATACTAATAATACCAAACTAAAATATTATTATTTTTTAGACATTATTAAAAAAAATAAAAATATATATATATATATTTTTAAAAAACTTTATTTATTTATTTAAAATATATACATATATATATTAAAAAATATTTATTTTTTTTAAAAAATATTTTAAAAAAAACTTTATTTACCACGTGGAAGGATTTTTTTTTAAAAAAATATTTTTTATTTATTTTTAATGAAGTGTAAAAAATAATAATATTTTATTCCACGTGAGCATGCCACGTCATATAGTTAACAGAGATGACAACGGAGAGATGACAGGAGGTTATAATTGAGATCAATGTCAAAGTTCAGGATGTAATTTGGTATTATTTTGGATTTGATCATAAATGAGAAAATGTCCAAAGTTCAGATGTATTTTGATATTTACCCTTATTTTTATATATACTCTTATTTCTGGGTTTTAATATCTCATGCCATGGCAGTTCCTATATTTTGGCCTTGTTGCAACTATTATATGTAGCACAATAATTGTATGGTTTTGGAAAGAGCTTGTAATAATAGATTAAATATTCAGGATACAACAAACACAGACCCTTTATGTTTTCCTTTTAAAAATATGGAAAATAATAGTTGGTGAACTACCTGTTTTTGTGCTATTGTTAGTATACTGTGTTTTTCTCCTAGAAGATTTGGCCTTCCTGTTTTTGTGCTATTGTTAGTACACAGACCCTTTATGTTTTGTGCTACCTTTTAAAAATAATTGTGCTGGGGCTGCTGTATATTTTGTTTTTCTTGTTGTTGGATGAAGAATGCTAATTTCAGTTTTATATGGAGGAAGGGCCAAGTTTAAAATTAAAATTACACATTCATTTAGATGTCTATGTACTAACATAGAGCCAGAATCAAACTTTCAATTAGCTTCCTTATATGTTTGCTCACTGCTTTTATAATATCCTTTTTTTCCTTGCTTAGTATTGTAGTAGAAAGCAGCTTTTTCTTTCTGAAATCTATAACTTTATATTACATCTCAACATCTCTACTGGAAATCTACCTAATACATTATACATGTATTTATTCACATAGCAAGTGGCAGATTTCTTCTCATTTCATACTTTTATGAAATTGGAAAAAAAAAGAACAACATGTAAATTATTATTGCTGAAAATAATAAATTATGATTGTTCTTTCTAGTGTAGGATTGTTCGTGGTGTGCACGTCCAGATTGTAGACTCGAGCTAGATATTGAGTTATTATTCTTGCCTCCTCATTATTCAAAACTTTAGCTTATTTGTGGTGAAAGCAACGTGATCATGTTGGCTGAGATTTTGAGTAGCTAACTCAAATGCCAATTTCTAATTTGGTCTAATCAAATATGTTCCTCAATCCAGTAGTCAGTTCATGATATTGATGCTTCCAATTTTATTTTTTTTGTGCTTAATCTAAAATAAAGAATCTAAAACAACACATCCTGCTTAGGTAGATCTTTTACTATATTATAGTAAAATTATTTTTCTCGTGAGTCTCATCTCTCCATATATATACATATATTACAGTAAAATTATGTACGAAAAATTGTAATACAGTTGTTCACATTGAGTTGAAGAAAGTTCACCTCCATATTCTAGTTTGCATCAGACGAAACAAGTGCCGGAGAATTAACACTCATTCTTATAACTGGATTATTAGCTAAAATAATACAATGTTGGATCATAATCTTTTAAGTTTAGGTCCTTTGTAAACTTCATAATTTTCTGATACTTTATAATTACTTCGCTCTAATTAATGCATAATTATGTTTTGCTTAGTTGAAGTTAACACTATTAGTACTCCATTCTAGACTATTAATGCATAATTTATCGGTATTAATTTTAGGATTGAAATTGAAAATAATATTATGATTCACGAGTTGATAAAGTGACACGAACTTGTCTACCGTTGGATCATAAATTATTTTTCAATACCTTAGATCCGTTCGGAGATCGTATCACCGTCTATAAGAAGTACAAAACTTATAGATTCTTTACAGTTTTTGAATTATCTCTGATTGGATAGTTTGGGATCAAAATTATTCTACTTGCAGTTAAATAATTTTTTAAACATTCATTTCAGTTAAAGATTCTAGCAGATATATATCCCTTGTTCTCCAAGTATGCGCCTAGATGATATCCATACTTGGAGAACTATAGGGAAATGCTACCGAAATTTTGACTAAAATTGAATGTTAAAAAGGATATTTAGATGCAAGTAGAATAATTTAATTCCTGAATGAAATAAGACCACCTCACCTATGAAGAGTTCAAAAGAAGTGATTGCTGTGAAATATCATGTACAGAATCATGACGAAAGATCGTAGTTGGATGTACCGTCGGATGTACCATGGAGGTTTACTTGAAGAATTCAAGAACGATCTTCAGGAATTTTTGAACTTCGCATATTCAAATCCGCAATTTGTGAGTGTTGACAAAATCAGATGTTCGTGTCATCGGTGTGTCAACTTATTTTTCCTAGACCGACAGATAATGACATTGCACCGATACAGAAATGGTTTCATGAATCGTTAATATCGATGGATTTCACACATGGAGTCATTCATAGACATGACATCGTATGAATTAGGAGGCCAGTCGTCTAATATTGGATCTTCGTCCGCAACTCATATGACATCTGTTGAGCAGTTGTTTCAAAATATGGTTTTGGATGCTCTAGGCAGTCGTGAATTCCAAAGGTTGCCAATATCTCACACATAATTAGGAGGTCAGTCGCCAGGTACTGAAGCGACAATGGATATAGGGCCCGTTTTTTTCGTTAAAAAATGGGGGACTGGACTGGATTTTGGCTCTTGTCCCCTGTTTGTTTTGCAAAAAGTGGGAGGGACTGGATTTTAATTCCTGTTCGGGACAGGATTTTGGACCCTTTTGGTGTACCGAGAAAATTCTCGGTACATCGAAACAGGGCGAAGGACATTGATGCAAAAAGACCTCAATGCCCTCGCCTGCTGCTCTCGCCTCTCACCCGGTTGTCGCAAGCTCCAGGAAACATGCCGCCCACGCCGGCATGGCAGCGCGTTCTCCTCGTCGGCGCCCCACTCGCCGTTGATGCCCTGATGCGGCGGTGCCAGCGAGAACAGCTCCCTGACTGAAGGCGGGGCTCGGGCGGGCGTCGAGCGGGCATCAGGCGGGCGTCGGGCGGGCGTCGGGCGGGCGTCGGGTGGAGAGGAAGACGAGTGAGGGTCCGCCGCCGAGCCTACTTCCTTCCCCGCCGGCGCGACCTCCGTCTCTAGCGTCACCGTCAACCATGAGGGGGCGGAAGAGGAGGGGGCGGCGAGCTGTAGGTGGGGTGAGGGGTGAAGAGGGAGATCGGGAGGAGAGAGAGGGCGTCCCGCCGGCGTCGGGAGTTGCGGGAGAGGCGACGTCACCACCAGGGTGATCATCGGCGGCCGGGAGGGCCGGCCGGCGTGGGTTCGAGCGGAGCAGGGAGGTGGCGTCAGGCGAAAGGGCAAGGGGCAGCGCGAGGGGTGAGGGGAGAGGGAGACGAGTGGGTGGGATATGAATAGTGTTTAGAGAAGAGAGCTGTATCATATGAAATTGGGTTGATTTATGAATTATTGGAGTATTTTTGTAGTTGATCGTAGAATCGTCGGATCGAGTCAAGGTGAATACCAAAGTTGTAAATTTTCACGTGCTGAACGCGATGGTGGTGTCAGATTTTAGATTGGAGATCATTTGGTATGATTTTTATATTTTTCGGTATTATCCTATTATTATACTTTTAGGTTAGTTGAAAACTTATTAGTTAAACTTATATATTAGTTGAAAAATATTTGATACTATATATTAAGAGTTTTTACGTATTAATTAGTTTTAAGACTAATTTACAAGGATATTTTAGTCATTTTATCATGTACAGTACTTTGTTATAGCGAAACAAACGCAGGACAGGATGGAATATCGTGTCCTGTTCTTGACGAAACAAACACGGTATAGCTACTGTTCCAGGACACCTAATGTCCTGTCCTTGTCCCTGTCTGGTGTCCTGTGACGAGCAGTTTGCGAACCAAACGGGCCCATAGAGTGTGAGCCACAAGTACAACCGGAAATCCAAATAGAGTTACCAAATCCAGAAGTAGCACAGTTTTACGATTTATTGAATGCTGTAGATGAACCATCATATGAAGGTTGTGATGAATATTCAAAGCTGTCAGTAATGACTCAAATGTTAAATATTAAGTCTGATTGCAACGTAATCGAGATAGCATATAATTGGTTTCCGAGCTTTTTCACAAAGCGTTGCCTAAAGATAACAAATTGGAGGACAATTTCTATAAGACAAAAAAGATGATGAAGAGACCTAGTCTATGGTATTAGAAAATTCTTGACCTAGTGTCCAACATGTGAACATCCACGGTACAAAGAGAAATCTTCGAGTAGGCAGAAAGATATATCGTTTAAGGTTCTTCGGTATTTTCCCAATGTTGGTGAAATAGCCACACTAGAAGGGGGGGGGGTGAATAGTGTGTTATCTAAATCTTTTAGCCTAATGTCAGTTTTAATCGTTTACTTGATTACTTACGTAATTTAGAAATCGCGTAGTAAACGGAAGTAAGATATAAATGATAAGCAATAAGAAATGCAAGGTAAACAATGCTAACAATAATTATTTATAGTGGTTCGGCCCCAATGCCTACTCCACTACCTAAGCACCCCGCTTAGGATTTCCAAACTAGGTTTACTAGATTATATCGTTTCCCTTACAAAGAGGACTTTACACCTGAAAGTCTTTGCTCTCGAACCGACAGCACTACCAGACCTTGAAGTATCCTGCCTTCTTACCGAGAGCACTCTCCCATCTCAACCTAAAGGACAACTCAACTAATCATAGTAAACAAAGTTTACAATGGTGGATCTAAGCCTTAATTAACACCAAGGCAACCACCCAATTTCAATCAACCTAGCACTCTAGGTTTACACAAATGACATACAATGAAAATAAACCATAAAATATACAGACAATATGGAGCAAATAAATAATACAACAAATACTTAGCTCCAAAGAAAACTCCCTAGTCCTCTTGATGCCTTAAGATGATGAATCGGTGAAGCTTCAAGGCTAAATCAAGGAGTGGAGATTGAAACTAGGGTTCTTGCAAGGATGGCTCAATGAAAGCTTGTAGAGATGCTTAGGATCACAGTTTGAGGCTTGGAAGCATCAATGGTAGGCTAGAAATGAGTTTGGGATGGGTATTTATAACCCGCTAAACACCAAGGATCGTCAACGGGCATTTTTCCGCCCGTTGGCAACGCTCGGTCACTTGCGGGTCGATCGTCGATCGATCGACCGAGCGACCGCCAAGCGATTGAAGGCATTCTGCCCATTTTGGGCATCGTTCAGTCGACCGGTCGATCGACCGAAATTCCTTCACCTTCTGTCGGACGACTAGTCGGTCGACCGAACCTGGGCAGGGCTGATTTTTCTATTTGTTTATTCGTTTTCGCTAAGTCTACTTATATAACATTTATTAACTAAAGTTAACTTTAAAACATAAATATTATATAAGGATTACCCACCATTTGGATTCAATAAGAATTTCTAAAAAAATAAAATCCTTAAGAATTAAAATCTAACTTTCGGGGTCTAGTACAAATTTCCTAAAAACGAAAGTTTTATAATCTCCCGGGTCAAATATATGTAGGCTAAATGCTTCCAAAAAATCATTAAAAATATCTCGTTATCTAGTTTTTACCTAAGGAACAATTATCGACATTTTGGGTGCCAAGAAAATGTATAGGTTATATAGCCCTCCAAGGAGCTCCCTAAGCTTAGTGAATTTTCATAGCCTTTTCTAATTTTTCGGGTTTCGTGTTTTGGGGTTCGGGTTTGGTTTTTAGGTTTCTTTGTATCATCATGAGGATTTACAACACATTCTAAACACCCTAAACCTAAACTCTATCTTCCCGAAGTATCTCGAGCGTCGACGAGCGTCCTTGTCGATTTCTCAGATTTCTTCAATTTTTTCGATCGGGGATGTCGTGCGCTAACCAATATGGAACCTAAAAATAACTCTCTATGAAATCATTAGTTTCATGTTTGTTATCATCAAAACCGAGATTAAGACCAAGGTTGAAAACCTTAGGCCAACACCCGATAATTCCCAGATTGAAGCGGTTGTTCATGTATTAAAAAACAACCCAACATATGATATGACATGCTAAGAGTCATGACCCTAATGCTATGACTCACTCGTCTGACAGTGAAGCATGGAAACATCTTGATCGATGTTATCCATCGTTTGCAAGTGATCCTAGAAATGTCAGACTAGGGTTATATACTGATGAGTTAAATCCATTCGGTCAATCATCCACTTCATATTCTGTTTGGCCGGTGCTCCTTGCAGTCTATAATTTGCCGTCATCGATATGCATGAAAGATGATTTCATATTTTTTAGTATGGTAATCCCATGAGAAAGGGGACCAAGAAAATAATTGGACGTGTTCCTTCGACCGTTAATTGACGATTTAAAGCACTTGTGCGATGATGGAGTCATCATTTATGGTATTCATCAAAAAAGGAATTTCAAGTCGAGGGCCGCATTGTTGAGGACAATTAGTGACTTCTCGGCATATGCTATGTTGTTTGGTTGGAGCACACATGGGAGGCTTGGTTGTCCGTATTGTATGGAACGAACAAAAGCATTCAGTCTTCGACATGGATGAAAGATTTCATACTTTGACTATCATCGTCAATTTTTGTCACTTGATCATTCATATCGGAGAAATAGAGATAAATTCATTAGGGGCAGAGTGGAAAAAGATGGACCACCGGCCTGCTCGTTTGTCTTGTAATCAAATGTTAGCTCAAGTTTTTGTGTTATTAGACATCACATTTGGTGAGGTTGATAGAATTAGTGATTTTGGAGAAAGACACAATTGGGTCAAAAAAAAAATATTATGGGAACTGCCTTACTAGAGCTCATTACTAGTTCGGCACAATTTGGATGTGATGCACATTAAAAAGAATGTGTTAGAGAACATTTTTAATACAGTGATGAATGTTGCTGGAAAAACAAAAGATAATGTGAAGGCAAGAATGGACTTAAAAATATATTGCAAATGTCCATATTTAGATCTACAAGAGGTGAACATCAAACAAGTGAAACCGAAACCCTCTTATGTTCTCAGTAAGCAACAACAGAAAGATGTTTGTCAGTGGATAAAATATCTCAAATTACCATATGGCTATTCATCTAATTTAGCTCGATGTGTCAATGTAGACGAAGGTGGAACGAAAAGTCATGACTGTCATGTGTTCATGCAAAGACTACTCTCTATTGCATTCTGCGATATTTTATCAAACAAAATTTGGGGTCCGTTAATCGAGCTTAGTTTGTTTTTCAGAGATATCTGCACCAATGCCCTCCGTGTCGAATATATGGAAAATCTAGAGAAAAACATTGTAGAAATTCTTTGCAAATTAGAGCAGATATTTTCACCTAAATTTTTTGACTCGATGGAGCATCTACCAGTTCACTTAGCATACGAGGCAAGAGTTGGTGGTCCGGTTCAGTATCAGTAGATGTATTTATTCGAGAGTTAAATGCAGAGGTTAAAAAGGAAAATAAAAAATACAGCTGCTGTGCAAAGTTCAATAAGTGAAGCTTATATAATTCAGGAGATATCAACTTTTTGTTCTTTCTATTTCGTGTCTAATATGCACACAAGGTTGACTCGTCTTTCCCGAAATGATGATGGGGAAATATGAACGCTGTAGATTGCTTACCAATATTTTATTTCCCTGGTCGTGGTTTAGGCTCACGTCCACTGAGATATTTAACTGAAGAGGAGTACCATTTTGCACAATTATATGTACTGATGAATTACCCCCGAGGTTGATCCTTTCATTCAAAAATTTGACACTGAAGAGGAGGATGCTTGGGAAGCTTACAATAAGTGTAATATCCTAGATATTAATAGTTATTTTTGTTATTAATTATGATTGTCAGCCTAGCGCGCTAGTTCGAGGTCGAGCTGAGTCGATTCATGGTCCGGTGCGAGCTTACAAGCTCGGGTAAGTAGGAATATGAGTTATGCAATTTCTTTTCCTGCATAGATAAATCTGTTTCTATATGCTAATGCATGCTTATAATTAATCTGTGATTTTTTGATAGTAATCATGTTTTACAAAGATAGGGTTTGATCTTAATGCCATGTGTATTCTTGATGTGGGTTCATGATTCATGAAGCTTGATTCTTATTTAAAGGTGATGTTGGTTATTGCTAGTCTTGATTAATAAATATGTATGTTGTGAAATCTACCCCAAATTTTATAATTCTATTTTGATGATAATTAAAGACTTAATTTTTGTGAATTTTGGATTAATTACCATGGATTGCTGAAAACTTAATCTTGCTAAAATTTCATGCTGAGTTGTTGATTCTGAGCTGATTTTGAAAATGTTGTTGTGATGTGCTTAGTTTACTGAACATAGTTGTGTAACCTATCATTTCGACCAGAAAATATAGTTTGGATCCATAGATCACACTCTGGTAGTCAGATTTGACTTGGTTGCACCGGTTTTGGGTCCAACAGTAAACTGAAAACAAAACTCTAATCTTGGTGATGATAATTCTAATTGCTTAATTAAAATTCAAGGGGAAACATAATCTGTTATGAACCAAAAAATAAAGTTTATGCATGAAATAAAATCTCATGGGTTTATGATATTACGGGTCTAGGTGTTGGGATCGGGTGTTGGGTGTTGTAGTGCTTCCCAATAAAGACATCCCTAAGACACCGTAGGAAACACTTGACTTAGGTCATATTGCGCCATATCTTTATGAATGGCGGAGAGGCTCGGTGAGAAGCCGGATTGCGGGCTTGGCCTGGAAGGTTGGATGGTTAATTCACAACCTGTATTTTAAAGGAATAAGTTCGGATGGGCGAATCCCGATTATTCCTACGTTATCTCTTTGGAACAAGTTCGGATGGGCAAATCCAGATTGTTCCTGTGTTTCCTTGTGGAACAAGTTCGGACGGGCAAATCCCAATTGCTTGTTCCCGTGTTTCCTCGTGGAATAAGTTTAGACGGGCAAATCCTGATTGTTCTCTAGTTTCTTTTAAGGAATAAGTTCGGATGGGCAAATCCCGATTATTCTTGTGATATCTTAAAGGGACAAGTTCAGACAGGCAAATGCCGATTGTTCCATCGCGTCTCGTGGAGCAAGTTCGGACTGGCAAATCCCGTTTGCTCCTGAGTTTTTTTATTATAGGATAAGCTCGGATGGGCCAATCCTGATTATCCTAGTAACCCTTGTGTATGATTGTTGCCTTAGGGCACAGTAGGCTGAGGCCTGTTGCACTTCAATGCTCTAGTGTTGAATGCCTTCGGGCGTGTGGTGGCCAGATGGTCTGATAGCTAATCATTCCCTTGTGACTTTATTCCTATTTGAGATAGATGTTTTATCATATGTTATGTCTCTGTGTTTGGTTTCTCGTTGGGGTTGGTAGAACCGCTCACTGAGTTCTTATGAACTCATCCGTTGTCATTTTTGTTTTTTTTTGAAGAGTCTGACCGGTGAGGCGGGCTGGAGCACTTGGCGCGGTTGGAGGGCAGAGGAGCCACATTGATCTCATAGCCATCCTAGTTAGGGGTCGTAGTCGAGTTTTTGGTAGATTGTCATGCACTTGTGTTTTGGTATTTTCGAGTTGTAGTCCCTTGGGGGACATTCATGTCTTTATTTCAGATTTTCATTTGTAAATGAACAGTTGAACGTTGATTTATTATTTCCGCACTTTACTATTTTATTAAAATTACTTCTAATGAAAGCTGGTTTGGTTTTTCATTTAAAATAAAACTAATTTCATTCTTTCTGCTATGTTTTATTGTTATAAGTTGGCATGTGCTTGGTTTAGGCTGCGGGGTATAGGCACGTATACCCTGGCCGATCACGTGACCCTGAGTTGAGGCGTGCTAATAAGAAGCTTTTCAAGGATATCCTCCACCGAGCGCGGGATGAGGTGCGAGCAAATGTAGGCGGTAACCGGGATACGCCTATGGAGGCGTTTAAGGGACATGAGCCCAACTGGATGATGGACTACATATGGGATCGGCTATGCGACATCTGGGCATCAGAGGAGTGGCAAGGTGCCTCCCGAAAGGCGCATTGGAACTGGATGATGCTAGTCGAGTGATCCGTCGCCTGATAAACCGGTGAGTCCATTCCATTTACCAGGCACGAGCGTCGATTGGTAAGTAATTTAATAATTGTTTTTATTATTTATTATTATTATAGAAAAACTAATTATATTTATTTTATTGCAGAGGATGAAAGACGAGCAGGGGACGCTCATCTCGACTGATCCTTTGAGGGTCTTCGAGGAGACGTATAGATATAGGCATGGTCCACGCCGGGGTGAGTTCATTAGTGGGAGGCCAGAGACGATACTGGTAAGTTAATATTTAGTAAAGTTCATATTTTTAAAAAATTATCTTAGTTCAATTATGTATAATTAATTTAATTAATCAATCTTTAAAGACCACGTATACTGAGTTGGTGACCCAGCGGGGAGGTGGTCCTGCGCAGCACCAGGTTGATGCTGACGCATGGATGCAGGTGACAGGCACCGACCACGGCCATGTATATGGCATTGGCACAATGGCCCACGCACGGGCGTTGTTGCAGCCACATGGTGCGGGGTCGTCTGTCTTCACCTCTTCCGCCGCTGGTCCATCAACATCACATATGGGTGAGGATCGATTTGCAACCTTAGAGGCTTCTCATGCACGCCTCATCACTGAGGTGGCCGCTATGAGGGAGCATATGGCGTAGATGACTCAGTACATGGCACACATTGCTTCTTCCATACCTGGTGCTTCGGCCCCTCCGCCTCCCCCATCATTTGACGCGACGACATCAGCATCAGATCCATTATTATCGTCAACGTCGGCTGATGCCCTCCCCACGCAGCCCCTCTCCTCGCCACCACCTAATGCGCCTCACGATATATGATTTTCTATTTTGATATGATGTAAACATATTTTGATACGATGTAAACATTATATTTTGATATAAATATGATGGTTTATATTATAATTTGATGTCTCATTTGATATTATAGGCATTTGAATCAAATATTATAAACATGAATTTATATTACTAAATTATTAAAAAAAAAAAAATACACATCTGTGACGACATTGCAACTGCCGTCGTCGTTGCAAAAGGTATATCGAACTGGTCGCTAAAGGCGGTCGCAAAAACAAAGGCGGTCGCAAAAGGTATATCGATCGTACTGCGATGGCAGATGCGGTTGTAGAGCCTTCGGTGAACTAAAGTTTGCGTCGGCAGATGTAGCCGTAGTGCCGTCATGGAGATAAAGATTGCAACGACAAATGAGGATCGCAGATGTCACGAGACCATATTCTACGACGACTGCATACCGTCGTGAATGGTCGCAGAAATTTTTTACTTGCGACCACGGCAGTGGCGGTCTCAAACATTCTGCGACAGGTTCTTTTGCTACTGAGGTTTGTGATCACCTTTGGCTATCGCAGAAGGTCTTTAGCGACCGTTTTGCGATGATCGGGTTTGTTATAGATGACCAGGTTTTTAGTTCTTATACTTGTTGTAGTATAAGAGTCATTCTACTACTAAATTGATTGTTGGATGAACCTTCAATCGACGATAAAAATGTTTGGCAGCACCTGATACAAAATAAGAATCAAACAAGTAATGTGAAAAAAGATACTTGTCATTTCAACTCTCAGTGCAACTTCTAGGTTGCGGCAAGATGAAGCTTATATTCATTGGGACAATTTCATAAATGTACAGTCATAATACTATACACATAAATGTGCGTAAACATATCAAGAATTAATAACTAGGTTTTACCTGAATGTTAGTACGAGCATCTTCATTTGTATGAGGCAGTGCTTTTCCACACGTTGTCCAGTAACATAGACAATTTCATTTTCCTTGGGAAAAGGTACAAAAATACTCTCAACGTTTTCTCACGGATACTAAAATACTCCTAAGATTTTTTTGGGAAAAAAAATACTCCTTACATTATGGAATTGGGTACAAAAATACCCCTATAGGTAAACAACGTTAATTGAGAGATAACGGAGCTGACGTGGCTAATGATTGGGACTGATGACATGGACATGTGGCGCGCATGCAGGCCAAGTCATTTTCTGACGGGTACTAAAATGTCCCTGACGTTTTCTCACGGGTACTAAAATGCCCCTAATATTTTCTCACGGGTACAAAATGCCCCTAACATTTTCTCACGGGTACTAAAATACCCTTAACATTTATTTTGGAGCTAAAATACCCGTGAGGTTATTGAAAATGGTACAAAAATGACACCAGACTAACTTTTATTAGGTGAGACTTAACGGAGATGTCGTGGCTACTAACAGAGATGTTGACTTTACACGTGATGCACATGCAGAGAGCAACAACATGTGACAAATCACATAGAAAAAATACTGGGATCCTGAGGATTTCAAGAGCACATGTCAAGACCAATGAGAATAGGATAAATAATGTTTCATGCCATAGGATTGAGAAAAGTGATACGGTAACAAAGTATATATCCATCATGGTTTACTAGTATCCAGAGGCCAGTTTTTGCTAATTCAACTAATCTTGCCTGAGAGTCGGGGTCTGGTTCAATGCTGGCCGGGGGGGGTGGGGTGGGGGTGGAGGGAGGGACCTGCAAAAGACACTCTGACGCCAAAGTTAGGGTGACTCCAAGGTGGATGTTACGGAAATTGAAACTTAGGGTTACCTGGGTGCGTTGCGTCTATATATATTGTAGGTGGAGATGATCATGATTGCCCGGTAATCTCACTAGGATTGTTGCCCAGAATGGGTCGAGGTCAATCCCAGAGATGACGAGTTTTTGATGGTATATCCCTCGAGAAAAGGGAGGACGTTGGAGTCCATGTTTGGTCGGGTGGCTCCCTGAATGAAGCCATTTGACCTGGCTTGGGTCTGGCTTAGAGATGTAGTTTGGGCGGAGCCCTCTTAGGCGGGGCAATGTGGTTCAGTTTGAGATGAGTGATGGGGGGCTACCAGGTCTGATTCAATCAGGCCAAGTAGTTCTTGCCCAGTTCACAGCCCCTAAGCTTGGTCGGAGTCAAGAAGACTATGGGCTGAGCTCTGAGTGAGATTAGTCTTTACATCCTTGGCTAGTTTCGAGGTGGGTTCTCAATCTTTGCTTTGGTATTTGAGCCGAAGGTGATGTCTGAAACAACTCTCATGGATGCGTGCCATTTGTACCACAGATATATCTCAATGGAAAATGATCATAAATGGGGACTTGGCAGTCATTTCTTGACGCATTAATCACAATTATGTCTTTGACAAAAAGGAGTATCGTTGATCTGTTAGTTATGGTGACAGTTCATGTGTTGGCCCTATAAATACCCCCCCGGCTTTGTTGTGTGCTATAGAGATCATGGATTGGGAAGTGTCGGAGATGACCATTCTACTAGAGGTTGCTTTTTGTTTGGCGAGGGGTTCGTCATTTGTCATGTGTTTGTACCATCCGGCTTAAGGATCATAGCAGGAGAAGGAGCTTCAGCTGTTGGTCTGTACAATCGGGCTTACGGCAAAGGCGTGGCCTATTTCCATGGTTTTCAGCGAACACCGTGCTAGCTTAGAACCCTTGTCAGTGGTTCTTGGCATTGCCCGCCACCACTTTGAATTCCTTCTCTGCCTGTCCTTCCAACTCCTGGGTTGCAAGGGCTTCCCAGACCCAGTTTGCACACACCGTCGAATCTTGGGAGCAGAACTTTGAGCCTAAATTTCGTTTCTTGCTCATCTCTCTTGCCGTCCATCTCGGACATTTTGCTTGAAAGTGTTTCTTTTGAATAGCCCCCTGTGGGGTTATAAGTGTATGTACCCCATTCGTGGGATTTTATGAATTAAAAGATATATCTTTCTTTTTGCCTGAAAGGTTGTTTCTTGCATGCTTGGATAGTTTGAGCTGTAATTTTACCATTTATGATTGTGCTATTTGCTTGAGAATGCGTTGGGCTAAGCCGAAGGCTGTGTAGGGCTAAGGACCAAACTTGGTGAAAACCGAGCTTGCGATAGACTCACTTAGGGTTGTTTTGCTCGCTGGGAGCATGCCAAACTAAGCCGGAGGCCATGTATAGGGCTGAGGACCAGACTTGGTAAAAATCGAGCTCGCGATAGGCGCGCTTGGGGTCATTGAGGGCGCAGGGGCCCCGAATAGTCACTGAGGCTAGAGAGCTAAACTGGTGAGAACCTGAGTTCTAGTCTTTATGTAGAGTGTTGAGTTCGAATTTAGGTGGGAACGGGGTTTCGTTTGTTCGTGCGCTTGACAGTGCCAAGGGAGAATTTCAGCCGAAGAGAGACGGTGCGTCACGTGGGTCAAGGGCTAGTTGTGAGACCGTGTTAATTCCTCCTACAAAACATGCGATGGCTACAAGGGAGGTTAGACACAAAAGATGTTTGCGTAATAGAGAAAGCAACTTTGCTATAAAGATACATCATACCCCACCGAGAGCTGAACTCGGCTTACACTAGGTAGGACCTCATTAAAAACATTCAATGGGGAAAACCTAGTGGGAAAAAACCACCAAGTGAGGAAAAGAGCATCATAGCCTTTGTCGTACTTTATAGGGGAATTCTTAGTTGTAATAGGCCCGCAGGGAGGCCGCGTTCCAAGATCGTGGGAGTTCTCACCCGGAGAGTTCTGCTATTCTGTAGGCACCCTTTCCGAGGACCTATATGAGCCGATAGGGGCGTTCCTTATTTGGGGCAAGCTTGCCTTCTTCGACTGGTTATCTTAGTGGTTCGATCTTTCGGAGAACTAGATCTCCTTCCACAAAGTTCCTTGGCCTGACACGTTTGTCGTATATTTTTGGGCGATCCTGACCTTCATCGCCTCTTCTCTGATTTTGGCGAGTTCTCACTCTTCTTCATTGAGATCGAGTTCGGTGACTCGGGCTTTTGTGTTACCTTGTTCCTCGAAATCAATTCTGTGGAGGTTAGGTTCCACGATCTCGGCGGAGATCGTGGCCTCTGCCCCATAAATGAGGCAGTACGGGGTTTCCGAGGTGGAAGATTGAGTTGTTGTGTTGTAACTCTAGAGTACTTTGGGTAATTCATCGACCCAGTAGGCCTTGACTCAGTCGAGCTTTTTCTTTAACCCGATTAGGATTACTTTGTTGGCTACTTCGGCTAAGCCATTTATTTGCGGGTGCTCAACAGATGAGAAGAGTTGTTTGATGCCAAGGTCCGAGCAAAACTCTCGGAATCATCGAACCGTGAATTGAGTCCCGTTGTCTCTAACGAGTTTTCGTGGTATTCCAAATATGTAGATGATGTTCTTCCAAACGAACTTCTTGACTTTATCTGTTATAATCGTTGTTAGGGGTTCAACCTCTATCCACTTGGTGAAGTAGTCGATTGCTATGACCAAGAACATGAATTGCCCAGGTGTTAGGGGAAAAGGACCAAGGAGGTCTATACCACACTTGTGGAATGGCCAACTGATGCCTGAACTGTGCAAGGGTTCGGATGTAGTTGAGAAACTCCTGAGAACCTTTGGCACTTGTCGCATTTTTTGACGTAAAAACCGCAATTTGTCTTCATACTTGGTTAGAACTAGCCGACTCGGAGGATTTTGGCTGCTAGTGACCTTCCTTCGATGTGGTTACCACATATGTCGTCGTGGACCTCTGCCACTATAGTGGTTGTTCGAGGTTAGGTGACACACTTGAGGAGTGGTCGGAAGAGCCCTCTTTAGTAGAGCTGGTTATCAAGAAGCGTGTAGTAGCTTGCCATTCTTTAAATCTGCCCGGGTTGGGGATGCCTTCCGAGATTTTGCGTTGCTTGAGGTAATTAATGTAAGGGGTTCTCCAATCTATTCCTTATTCAATTGTTCGGACTTCGACCATGGTATCAACCGGTTGGATGCTTGAGTGTCCAAGGACTCGCTGAATGATCGACCTATTGTTCTAGGCTTTTTTGGTTCTAGCATGTTTGGATAGCAATGTTGGCTTTAGGTTTTCAACCTTAGCCTTAATCTCGGTTTTGATGGTTTTGATGATAACAAACATGAGACTAATGATTTCATTGAAAATATGTTTCAGGTTACATATCAATTAGCGTTCGATGTCCTCGATCAGAAGAATTGGAGAAATTGGAAATCGGAAGGACATTGATTGTCGCGCTCGGGTTCATCACGGAAACTTCTCGAAGAGCGATGCATGCACCAAAGTTTCTTTGGACGGGCTCAAAGTTCACAAGAGAGCTCTCCAAGATGATGCACGTTGAAAGCCGGAACCCGAAAATGAAGCGCGGAAGAAATCGGCTGAAAAACAAACTCAGCCTAAGTTCGGTCGACCGGTCGGTCGACCGAATAGGGTAAGGTATCATGCAGTAGCCTTATTGGTTGGCCGATCGGTCGACCGACTGGTCGACCGACCTGCGTTTGCTGAAGACGCGAGATCGCAACTGTCGATCGGATGGCGGATCGTGAAATTTATGTCTGGGCGGTCGACCCGTCGGTCGACCGACCACAGGGAGAATTGCAGCGGTCGAAGGACCGATCGACCAGTCGGTCGACCGACCATTCGACCGGCGGCCTGTAACGAATAGTTTTCTATCCGTTGAACAGCTGTTTCTTCAGCAGGATATAAATATACCCTCATATGGTTCTTTTAAGAACTGTTCTTGACTTACAGCCTTCATTGAGCATTCTAAGAGGAAGATTTGAAGCATTCCAAAAAGCTTGCGCTGCTTCTCTATCTGTGACATTTTCTTCAAGCGTACAAGCTCTGTTGCCTCAACTCGGGAATTGATTCGAGTTCTACCTCCTGAAGAGTTGAAGGCTCCATGGCTTGGAAAAGAGCACGAAATCTTGGTTTCATTTTAAGCTCTTTTCAATTGTAATTTTATTTGTTATTTGAACTGATTTTAAATTTGTGTGCATAAAGACCTTGTGTTAGGTCTTGTGTGGAAGTGGTATCTTTAATGAAAATGAGTAAAGCCACTTGTGTAAACTTAGTGTTTACTAGGATTAGTTTAGTTGTCCCTTAGGGTTGAGGTGGAAGAGGACTCTCGATAAGAAGGCAATGACTTCTGGGTGTGGAAGTGCCTTAGGTCGAGAGTGTGTCTCTTCGGTGAAAAGTCCTCTGTGTAAGGGAAATGTAAATTAATCTAGTAAAACTAGTTTGGAAATCCTAAGCGGGGTGCTTAGGTAGTAGAGTAGGCATTGGGGCCGAACCACTATAAATCTTGTTTTTGCATTGTTTCATTTTGTTGTGCTTTAATTGCTTAATCATTTATAAGCTTCCGCATCTAATCGCATTCAATTGTAAATTGCCTAAACCAATCTAAGTAAACGATTAAAAGTGGATTTAGGCTAATTGAATTAGTAAACACACTATTCACCCCTCCCTCTAGTGTCACCATTTCGCCCACAATTGGTATCAGAGCGGGTTCGTAGCTTGAGATTTCACAATCTCGTCTACACCTAGTCTCGATCTAGAAATGGCTCTAGAGAGTGTAGCGTCTTCTCCTCCTAGGTTCGATGAATTGAACTTTGGTCTTTGGAAGTATAGGATGTACAATTATTTAAAGACTAAATGTTTTGGAGTCTTTAACATGCTACATTGGAAATTCATTGAACCTAAGGTTGACATGCATGACTGGAGTGAATTAGATAAAAAATGTTTAAGTATAATGGAGATGCCATGAATTATATTCTTTGCACGTTACCAAATGGCTTCTTAGAAAAAGTCATGCATTGTTCTTCGGCTTTTGATTTATGAGCCTCGTTAAATATTTTATTATGCCAAAACCGAAGAAATTGGCACTTTTGATGAATGTGGTGATGACAATGGTCACACACCTACTACTAATCTTGGTTTTGATGCCCATAGCTCTTCTAGTCAAAGAAGTAGCACCAAGAGCCGAAAAAGAAGAGTAATCTGCCACGCTTGCAAAGAGAAGGGGCATGTGAAGAAAAATTGGCCAAGCATGAAGAACAAATCAAGGAAAAGGTCAAGTGCTTCCACCTCCACCTCTCACACATTTGAAGCACCCTCTAGCAATGACTATGAAGCTACTTCAAAAGTTTTGCCTCATGAGTACCAATGATGAGGTATACTCTCTACCTTCTAGTCATAATAATGAAAATGTTAGTACTAGCTCTTCTAATTCTCAAGATATGCAATATGATGAGTTAGTAAGTGAATACAAGATAATGTACACCTTGCTTGCTAAAAAGGATAAGGAAAATAAGATACTAAAGAAAGATAATGTAATGCTTAATTCTCATGTGGATAAATTAAAGCTAGAAAATGAGAAATTGAAGTCTAACTCATTTGATTTATGCCATGATAGATTGAATTTTGAGCTTAAGGACTTAAAGCTTGAAAATGAAAATTTAAAATTTGAGAATTCAAATATAGTAAGTGAGAACAATATATTGAAATCTCAACTATATGCCATGCATAAGTCAATTGAAGTTTTGAAAGATGAGATTTTGGTTTTGAACAAGGAAGTACATAATTTGAGAAACTCAACTTCCTTCAAGAAAAATGGAAAGAAAAATGTTTCTTTCAAAAATGCCTATGATCATCATAAATCTCATGCTATGCATTCTAATGCAAAATGTCATGTTATTCATCCTAATGCAAAATCTCATGTTAGGCATTGTACTTTTAAATCTCAAATTCAAAAGAAAAATATTTCACTTAAGAATGCTCATGACCATCATCTTTTCAATGTCAAGCATTCTAAGGATAAATCTCATGTCCATAACAAAAACAAAAAGAAATTTAATGGACATTGCTTTTGTTGTTGTGTATTTGGGCATGTCATCCATGATTGCACATTAAAGAGAAATCCAAGTGTTGCTAGGACACTTTAGATTCCTAAGCCCTCTAACCCCCAAGGACCCAAAGCTATTTGGGTACCAAAGGTATCATGCTCTTTTGTAGGGGGAGGAACCACACAAGGGTAAAGAAATTGAAGGATTGAAGTTGACCTTAGATCTTAATGAGAAATCTCTAAGAGGTTTCAACTTCAAATCACCTTGATGCCTTAGGTAAAGTTGGCATCAAAACTATTATGGTATCATCTCCTATATCCCTTTGTTTTATCTAAGTTGGAGTTATGATACATGCTCAAAAATTGATTGATTTTCCCCGCTCTTAATATATTTAAAAAACGTTTTTGATTTTTGATTTTCCAGTCTCCTCGGAGACCTAGGTGGCATGTAAAGGGCCTAAGCGACCTTGCGGTTCTAAATCGTAGGCACATTGTGGCCTTTCGGTTTTCAACCAATAGGAAGGGTTGGAGAAGTTATTTTTCAAAATTTCATATTTTGAGATCTCTTGATTAATTTTGTTATCATGAAGATTTATTTGAAAATGAATCCATGCTATTTAGTGAAGTTAAATTTGATAAATGATACTTGGTTTCTCTCTTCACCATTTAGTTTGATAGCTTGCATGTAGAATTGATTTCATGTTCTATTTATAAAGTATACTTGCAAGTTATGATAAAATGAAAGGTTAAATAGAATAGATTAGTTTGGCTAAATTCATGGATGAGGTATGTTTTTGGTTATTGCATATTTCTAGTTTAATACCTCAATTTTCATGGTTGATTATGCCTATACTTATGATTAGAATTACATGTTAAAATCCTTGAATTCTCATGAGTAGGTAGAACTTTAGTACTTAGACAAATTTCATTGAATGAAACTTGTTCTAGGTAAATATCTATTATTAGAGACCTTCTTGTAAGTCCAAACTAGTTTAACACAGGTAGAGATCTTATTTCTCAAATAGTTCACATCTTAAGATCTCTTAGATTCATTTAGATATCATGAAAACTCATTTAAAATGAATCTTTACTATCTAGCATAGGTTAAAGTTTTAAAATGAAACTTCGTATTGAACCTTGCTATGTAGTATGTTAGCTTGCTAGTAGTCATATTATTTCATTATGATACTAATGAAATCTACTTGCAAGTTAAGAATTGGAAAGCTATGCTATCTATAATAAAATGAAAAGGAAATGAAAAGGTTGGGCAAATTTCTAAGAAAAAGGCATGAATTAGTTTTGCAAATTTTTTTAAAATATAATAATTGAATATTCATGAATATTGATGTCTCTATACTCATGATTGTTTTTGAATGATAAATATTGAATTTTCATGAGTAGGCAATTTCATGATAACTAGGCAATTTCATGATATTAATATTGAATGAAATTGGACTAGTTTAAAATTAATTGTTAGAGACCTCATTTTAGGCTAGAAATGAAATGAACATGTTTACATACACATATCACATGAGTCTAGGTATCTAAAATTAAAAAATCATGTCTAGATGAACAATGTGATATCTATATCACTTTAGGGGACTTAAACTTGAAAAGGTTTGAACCAAGTCAACAAATTGACTTGGGCACTTTATTTTAAGTCCAAAACTTCTTAAACATGTTTAGGAATAGGTATAACATGTTTCCATGCATTTAAAATGAAAAATTCATATGAATATGGATAAAATGACAATAAAGGTTAATTCATGATTACCTCTTTTGAACCTAGTTGACCCAAGTCAACAAGTTGACTTAAAAGTCTCATTTATAATCCTTATTTGAGAAACATGTTTAGATTTACTCATGTTAAATATCCATAGGTTTAAATTTGAAAAATCATAAGTAAATGTTAAGATTGAAACTTAGCAAGTTTCATAAAAACTAGTTTAGTTTTGAATGAAACCCTGCTAGGTTGATATCTTGACTTAAGGACATAATTTTCATCCCAAACTTGACATATACTCTTTACATGACCATTATGTGGTGTCATAAAAGTTTGAATGAAAACTAAGAATTTTTGAAAATAACTAAAAAATTATGGAATTGCCATTTGTTCAACAATTGGTATCACCAATTTCAGTTATTTCTAGAAAAATATAAAAAAATTATTTTTAGATGATTCTTGAAACTACACATTCACTGAAAAGTCTAGTTTTATCAGTAAAAATTTCAAAAAGTTTTGTCAGGAATCTAATTTATAATGAAATTTTGAAGTTGGATTTCGAAAATAGAAAGTATCCTTATATGAAATATCAATCTTTCCGATACTTTGATTTTTCTTTGAAAACTTCATATAGATACTCATGTACACCATTTGGATTCCATTTTTAATATCATTAACTCAATTTCATGAGTAAAATTATTTCTAGAAATGATTTTGATATTTTGGATCCATTTGTTTATTAAAATCAATATAGGATGAAAAATGGTCTTTGAAAATTCTTTTGAGTTTAAACTTTATTCATGCATGTCAAATGACCATTCAATAATTGATATCAAAAATTTTCATCCAAAAAATTGGTTTCAAAAATATTTGTTAAAGATATGACTTTATATAAACTTAAAAGCTTGATTTTTGAAAACTATAAGTATAGGTTGACCTAAGTCAACAAAGTGAATTAAAAATTTCATCTTAAGCCCAAACTTAATTCATAGACTTACATTATCTCATGTTTGATGTCTAGATGCCTAAATATGAGAAAACATCAGTAGATAGCAAAATTGAGACTTAGCATTTTCATAGTTTTTATGCTTATTTCAAATGAAACCATGTGCTAAGTTTATATTTGGATCAAATGATTTCATTTTCATTTCAAACTTCTAAAACATGCTTTAAATGATTAGATCTTGGTATTTTGAAAGTTTGAATGAAATCAAAGAATTGATACTTAGCATCTTCATGTTTTCATGCATATGTCAAATGAAACCATGCTAAGTTAAACATTTGTTTTCCATCCATTTGGTTGAGATTTTCATGTTTCATGAAAATAATCTTTGAAGTCTCAACTTCATGAAAAAATAATTGTGTTTCATCCCTTTGATTAGATTGCCCTTTTTATTGCCCTTTTTGATTGATGTCAAAAATGGGAGAAATGTGTAGTCAAAAGGGGGAGAAATATATAGTTAAAATAGAGAGAAAAGTATAGGTAAAGGGGAGGAAAATATAGGAAATCCATGCATATGGATAGGGGGAGTTTATTCTTTTAGATATGCATGTTGATAAGGGGAGAAATCTCTAAGTTGATATCCTTATGCTTTATTGTATATATTTTCTTAAGGATATTTGTCATCATCAAAAAGGGGGAGATTGTTGGCTTTAGGTTTTCAACCTTAGCCTTAATCTCGGTTTTGATGGTTATGATGATAACAAACATGGGACTAATGATTTCATTGAGAATATGTTTCAGGTTCCATATTAATTAGCATTCGATGTCCTCGATCGGAAAAATCGGAGAAATCGGAAATCGGAAGGACATTGATCGTCGCTCTCGGGTTCGTCGCGGATACTTCTCGAAGAGCGACGCGTGCACAAAAGTCACATTGGACGGGCTCAAAGTTCACATGAGAGCTCTCCAAAATTATGCACATTGAAAGCTGAAACCCAAAAACGAAGCGCGAAAGAAATCGGCTGAAAAACAAACTAAGCCTAAGTTCGGTCGACCGGTCGGTCGACCGAATAGGGTAAGGTATCAGGCAGTAGCCTTATCGGTCGACCGAATAGGGTAAGGTATCAGGCAGTAGCCTTATCGGTCGACCGATCGATCGATCGAACATTGCCTAAAACAGGCAGTGGCTACTTCGGTCGACTGACAGAGGCCTGAAATAGGCAGTAAGCCTGGCGGTCGACCAGTCGATCGACCTACTTGCGTTTGCTGAAGATGCGAGATCGCGACGGTCGATCGACGGGTCGACCGGATCTCGAATCATGAAATTTGTGTCTGGGCGATCGACCCGTCGGTCGACCGACCACTGGGAGAATTGCAGCGATCGAAGGACCGGTCGACTAGTCGGTCGACCGACCATTCGATCGGCGGCCTGTAACAGATAGTTTTCTTTTCATTGAACAGCTGTTTCTTCAGCAGGGTATAAATATACCCTCATATGATTCTTTTAAGAACTGTTCTTGACTTCATATACCCAAATAAAAGTCCTTTGGCGGCAAATATATAGCCAAGAAATATAGTTTTGGCAAAGAATATGTTTCTTCTAACGAATGCATGTTTGTGGCAAATCTTGTGAATTATTAATCACCCTCTACTCGCGGCTATTAAGTACATCAGTAGCCACAGATACTATTATCGTCCCAAGAATGCAAAATGATGCCAAATAAATATCCTTTGGCGTCCAATATATAGCCATGAAATATGGTCGTGACAAAAAATATGTTTCTTCTTACAAATATATGTTTGTTGCAAATCTTGTGTGACAATATAGGTCTCTATGGAAATTTCTATTAAGGATAGTTGAATAGGAAGTTTCAACTGTTATTGCAACTGTTGCTAGTACCAAAATAAGAACCAAAATAAAAATCACACGCAAACACAAAGGTTTGTTTACGCAGTTCAGTGACAAAGCTTGTCACCTAATCTGTGGGGCACTCATCGGACAGATGCCTAATCCAATCTCAATAAGTACAATATAAGTCCTCAGGATTTTACACGCGAAACCCAACTACCAGTACTACAGTGAATTAGAAATAACAAAAATATATTTGCTATTACAAGTACATACCAACATGCCTCTCTATGACATCCCAGCCATAGAGTCCCGTCCTCTACATAGTCGTTGTGTTGTAGTGAGTTAACAGTCTGAAACCATCTTCACTTGAAGATAAAAAAGGTAGATTGTTGCCGTCTTGCACTCAGCAGTCTCAACTCCTCAAAATAACTGTCAACACAGTGTACGCACACAGGAGTTGATAAATCAGATCTTTTCACCGGAATTTATATGTGACAACTGATAGATCTGAATCAATGCTGACATAATTATTGTTCAATAATACCATCAGTTCAACAACCAACAGTCATCGGTTCAAAATAAACAATCACCACCAAAACAAAATGACCATAAAGATCAAAAGGAGTAACGCCCGAAAAATATTAAAGATTAGCTCTCCTCTACCCGTCCGCAATAAAATTAACGATGATTAAAAAATCAGAGATCAAAATCATCATTAATAATGAAGACCAAAAGTCATCATATCTGCAGGAAACAAACAGTCCTCATTTTGCGCTGCATCCTTATCCTGAAATCGATAGATTGCAAGAGCACTTCTCCTAGTTGACTGAGAATTAACCTGGAGTACTTTTACCAAAGATAGTCAATCTCATAAAAAGGCTAACACTAACAATCTCCCCCTTTGCCTTATATCACAAAAAAAACATTCAGACAAAAATTATGATAGTTTCATAGATTCTAAATAACTGCCAAAATAAAGTTCAACAGTTTAAGACAATATCTAGTCATAGACATAAATATCATCACGGTTTCACAACCACCACCATAGTTAGAGTAAGAAAATACAACCAATCAACACCAGACATACAACCAGAATCAGTCAAACAAGATAAAGTGTTACTCAGAGAAGTCTAAGGTATCATCCACTATAAAAGGCCAGTTATAATCATCGAACTACCTTTGATCTCCCCCTTTTTGGCCGAATAAGCCAAAGGAGAAAAAATCACAGTCACTCAGAGCTGTCAGGATTGGACGAAATAGAGATCCTCCCAAAAGTCAGAGATGCAGAACCTACAGAACCAGCTATGAAATATTCAATAATTTTCTTCTCAATAGAGATTACCTACAGGTGGAGTTGAGGCAAGGACACATCTTTTGGCTGTAAATGAAGGAGCTAGATTGAGGTCCATAGCTTTAGATACAAGAGGTGAAGTCTCAACAACAGCAGGAGCATCATTTTTGACAGTTTCAGGACTAGCATCAGCAGTTTTAACTCCTTCGGATACAGTTCCAATTGGGACAATCTTAGTCATAGGAACTGGATAAGACAAAAGAGGTCCAGTTTTTACTGGAAATTAGTCAATCTCTTCATCAACAACAACAATATCAGTACCAAATTCTACTATTATAGAATAAACATCATGAAAATTAAAGCAAGATGGAATATTGACATCATCTTTACCCTCCCCCTTAGAAGATGATTTCTCCCCCTCAGGAACATGAATCCTATAGAGGGATTTGGGGGGATTAGATGTCATACCTCTACCATTTCTTCTTAGAGAATGGTTTGCAGGTCTTCTTCCTGATTTCTTTCTCAGATTATGACCTTGAGATATGTAGGATGTGGAGATATTTTATCAAGAGAGTGAACTGGAATGTCACGCCCCAACTCAGGGTCTTGTGACCGGCCAAGGTAAACGTGCCTATACCCCGCAGCATAAACCATGCACATGCCAACTCAACAAATAATACAGCGGAAAGAAATAACAAATTTAATTTTAAATGAAAAACGAACCAAAACATAGTTTTTTTTTTCTTTCAAGAAGCTCAATGAAACGTAAAGTGCGGAAATAACAGTTTAAGTTCAACAATTCAAAAGTTCAGATACAAATAAAGTATGAGATAAATAATATGAATGCCCTCAGGGCTACAACTCCAAATCAAACTGATACAAGTGCATGTCTACTACTAAAAGACTCGACTACGATCCTAACTAGGACTGCTATGAGATCATGCGACTCCTCTGCCCTCCAATGGCGCCAAGTGCGTTCGACCCATCTCACCGGTAAGGCTCTACAAAACAGAAATCACATGACAACGGGTAAGTTTAAAGAACTCAATGAGCGGTTTTACCCACCCTCGCAAATAAACACAGAGATAACAGGAATAAAATCTATCTCTAAAAAGGCAATGTCATAAAGGTGTGACTTGCTACCAGGCCAACAGGCCACCCATGCCTATGGCATCTATCCCTCTAAGAAGTGCATCAGATCGAAGCCTTACCATGCCCGAAGGCAACCGCACATACTAGAGAAGTGCATCAAGCTGAAGCCCTACCATGCCCGAAGGCAACCGCACATACAAGAGAAGTGCATCAGGCCGAAGCCCTACCATGCCTGAAGGCAACCGCACATACTAGGATAATCAGGAAGGTCCTCTGAACTTATCCCACGAAGCTGAACCAAAACAATCGGTAAAGGCCCTCCGAACTTGTAATGCAGGTTGGGAATTTGGCGTCCAACCATCCGGGCCTCGTAATCCGGCTTCTAATTGAGCTGCTCTTCCATACTCAACGATTTGGCGCATCAAGACTTAAGTCAAGATTCTCCTACGGTGTCCTAGAGGTGTCCTCATCATGAAGCGTCTCAACACTCCAAACCCAACCTATATCCCTTAGACCCGTATTGTCATGAACTCATGTGATTTTATTTCATGCATACTTTATAAGTTGGTTCATAACAGATTATGCTCACCCTTAACCCAATTTTAATTATATAATCAAAATTTAGATCATCTCTAATAGGGTTTTGTTTTTGGTTACTATTCTGCCCAGAACTTCTATGTTTAACCTGAATCTAGTCTCCAAAGTGTGTCCTATATTTCCAAACTATAGTTTCTGGTCGAAACGATAGGTTACACGACTATATTTACACATACATACACATCATAGCAAATAAATCAATCAACACAGATTCATCATCTCAGCATATAATTCCAGCAAACATGTAATTTTAGAATACTTATAGAATTCAATTCGAAAATTAACAAAAATTAATCCTTAAATTACCATTAGGTCAGAATACTAATCTCAGAAATTAATTCACATAAATCATGCTTTTCATCAAGGTCTACAAGAAACCATACACTTAAACCAAGAATCAAGTATTAAGATCAAGAACCCTTGTCTCAAGAACTCCTAATTAATCATTAACAAGATCTTAATCCTACCACATGATTTCTATCCAAAATCACATATTTATTTCTAAACAAGAAACTCATAATCAAGAATCTCAAATGAGGAGAATAGATCAAGATTTCATATCAAAGGAAAACAAGAACTCATTTGAAAATCCAAGAACAAGGCGTAAATACCGAGCCGTCAAGAACGGCTTCAAGAAACCGATAAAAATCCCGAAGAGAGAGGGTAAACCAGTCACCTTAATTGGAAGAAGAACTATGGAAGAAATCTCTGATGACGGCCCTCAATTTCGGCTTCAAAAGGCCGGCAGCTCACCCTAAGAAGAGGCTCCATGGGGCGGCGGCTCACTCCAAGCCACCGGCTTGGAGAGAGGGATCGAGAGAGAGGAGAAGGAGAGGGGCTAGCTCGGCTGGCTCCTGTCGGCACGGATTTAAAGCGAAGGAAGAGAGAGAGGGGAGGAGAAGAAAAAGCAGGCGGCTCAGCTTGGCTCTGGGTGGTGGCGGCTCCAAGAAGAAAAGGGAAAGGGGACTGGCGGCTTGGCGGCTGGCTCCTTTTCTCAACTCTTTAGGTGGCTCCAAAATAGGAGCCACAAGACATGAGGGGGGGGGGTGTTGTACTTCCTCATCAACCCTAACCCTTTAAACCCTTAATCCACAACCCGCATCCACCTTAAGCCAAAACCAAAATCCGCTAACCCGATATACTTAAATAATTTAATTAATCTCATTCTAATAAATCACAAACAATTAATTAAATACTCATATGAACATAATTAGCAATTATGCACACACAACATCAAATTAAATAATCTGCATTACCCAAGCCTAAAATTCATAAATTCATAAATTCATATCCTACTTACCCGAGCTCGCAAGCTCGTTCTAGATCATGAGTCGACTCGGCTCAACCACGAACTAGTCCGCTAGGCTGGCAAACACACATAAGGAGAAAAAAAAATAAATATCGAGGTTATTACAATCCTCCCTCCTTAAAGAAAATTCATCCTCGAATTTCAGAAAAGAAGGATAACGCTCAAATAAGGACTCACCACAACATCAAATAATGAAGGATAACGCTCCCACATATCCTGCTCCACCTCCCAGGTGGCATCCTGGTCGGAATGGTGCTCCCATCTGACCTTGACCAAGGGCATCTCCTTGGACCTCAACTTCCGAATTTGTCGGTCTAGCACCTCAACTGGCCGCTCCTCACAAGAGACTGCTGAATCCACTACCACTGCAGTAGTCTCGATCACATGGGACTCATCTCGAATATACTTCTTTAGCATAGACACATGGAACTCTAGATGTACTCGGTCCATCTCCCCTGCGTCTGAGAATAGGAAATGGCCCAATGAACCTAGGGCTTAGCTTTCCTTTCTTACCAAACCTCACCACCCCTTTCATAGGGGACACCTTGAGGAACACCATCTCCCCCTTAGCAAACTCAACCTCCCTGGCCTTTCCATCAGCTTACATCTTTTGGCGATTCTGAGCTGATAACAACCTCTCTATGATTTTCTTAACCTTTTCGACAACCTCCTCCACCAGATCAGGTCCCATTATAAGGGAATCCCCTACCTCAAACCATCGTACAGGCGATCTGCATCTTCGCCCAAATAACTCCTCAAATGGGGCCATCCCAATGCTGCTGTGGTAACTGTTATTGTAGGTGAATTCAATCATAGGTAAGTGCCTCTCCCAACTGCCCTCCAGGTCTAAGACACATGCCCTCAGCATATCCTCTAATGTCTGAATAGTCAGCTCTGACTGACCATATGTCTGAGGGTGAAACACAATACTGAACCGAACCTGAGTGCCCAAGGCCTCCTGGAATGACTGCCAAAAATGAGATGTGAACTGAGTACCCCGATCCGAGATGATCATCACAGGAACACCATGATATGCAACGATTCGATCCAAGAATAACCTCATATACTGCTCAGCTGAAAAGGTCATCCTGACAAGTATAAAATGTGAAGTCTTAGTTAGGTGATCCACCACTACCCAGATAGAATCATTGCCTTTTCCGAACTTTGGCAACCCAGTCAAGAAATTCATGGTTATCTTCTCCCTTTTCCACTCGAGTACTTCTAGGTTCTGGAGCAACCCTACTGGCTTCATATGCTCAGCCTTCACCTGTTGACACACCAGGCACTTAGACACAAACTCGGCCACTTCCCTTTATATGCCTTTCCACCAATAATTCTGTTTGAGATCTCGGTACATCTTTGTGGCTCCTGGATTCATAGTATAGGTAGATCGATGAGCCATCTCCAGCACCTGCCTGCAAACCTCAGCCATATCTGGTACTACTATCCGATTCTTAAACCTCAAAATGCCCTCCGAGTCCACACTGAACCCATTATCTGCATCTCCTCTTCTGGCCAGATCCTTAGTGAGTGCATAAAAAGCATCCTCCTCCTGCGCTGCCCGCAACATGTCAACCAATGTGGACTGCACTCTCAAGTGGGCCACCAGCGCACCAGAATCTGATACTGATAAGACTGCTCCGCCATCGAAATATAGGGCCAAATCCAGGGCCAACAGCCTCCTCTTGACTGGCAAATGCGCCAGACTACCCATAGACTTCTTGCTCAGAGCATCAGCAACTACATTAGCCTTCCCTGGATGGTACATGATCGTGCAGTCATAGTCCTTCAACAGCTCAAGCCATATTCTCTCACTACTACAAACTTGGTCTTCAGCAACGGCTATCAGCAACGGCCGCTCAAGCCGTTGCTATTTGCAACGGCGTTCTTACGGCCGCTCGAGCCGTTGCAGATATCTGTATCTGCAACGGCGTTCTGACGGAAAGGCGAGCCGTTGCTAATTATTTAATCTTCAGCAACGGCTTACTAACGGATAAGTGAGCCGTTGCTGATGATAACTTATCAGCAACGGCGTTCTAACGGGCGAGTGAGCCGTTGCTGATAAGTTTATATAGGGCACGCTCTCGCGCCCGACCCTTCTTCCTCCCGCTTCTGCCGCCGCCGCTCCTGCCGACTCCTCTCGCCGCCGCTGCCGCTGCTGCCGACGCCGACGCCTCTTGCCAACGCCTCTCGCCGCCGCGCCGCTGCCGGTATGTTGATCGGCCGGCCTATACCGTTTCGGCCGGAGATGCTAAAATCCGACCGAAACCCTATTTCTAGGGTTTTGGCCGGCGGCGGTCGGCCTATGGCCGCCGCCGAACCTTCTACAGTGGCCGGACAGTGTGTCCGGCCACTGTACGCCGGCGCTGGAGGGTGGACTCCGGCGCCGGAATATATATATATATATATATATATATATTTATTGTTTTGAAATTGTTAATTAATTATTTTATAAATGTTAATTAAATGTTTAGATTAATTGTTTAATTTTTTAGATTAATTATTAGGGTTTAGATTAATTTCGGACGCGCGCCGGAATCGTCCACTTCGGACGCGCGCCGGAATCGTCCAATTCGGACTCACGCCGGAATCGTCCAATTCGGACTCGCGCCGGAATCGTCCACTTCGGACGCGCGCCGGAATCGTCCAATTCGGACTCGCGCCGGAATCGTCCACTTCGGACGCGCGCCAGAATCGTCCAATTCGGACCCGCGCCGGAATCGTCCACTTCGGACTCGCGCCGGAATCGTCCACTTCGGACGCGCGCCGAAATCATCCAATATGGACTCGAACTGTCTCGAAACATTTAGAAAATAATCATCCATCCGACGAGTTGATATGTTTCACGTACGCATCGACGAATCGGATATGATTTAGCAAAACCTTAGATCCGTTCGGGGATTGTATGTTCGTGTAAAAGAAGTAGATGATCTTTTATACGACGTATAATTCTTGAATTGTCCCTGATTGGACAATTTGGGAATATAGTTATTTGTACTGCACTTACGTTTTTATTTTAACTGTTAACTAATTATTCTAAAATTCGACAACATCTCCCTTGTTCTCCGATACGCGCCCAGATGATATGCGTATTCGGAGAACTGTAGGGAGATGATGTCGAAATTTAGAATAATTAGTTAACAGTTAAAATAAAAACGTAAGTGCAGTACGAATAACATAAATCCCGAATGGAATAGGACAATCTCACCTAAAGACATTAACCAAAGAAATTGTCATTGATTGACAGAATCATGTCGGCTGATCGAAGTTGGATGTACCGACGTTTTGATCGTGGAGCTTTAACGAATGAGTTTCGATTAGGCGTAACGTACTTCCTAAATTTCGCCTATTCGAATCGGAATTTCGTTAGCATGGGTGATCAAATCCGATGTCCGTGCCGCATTTGTTCGAATGGACGATTTTTGGATCGGGAGACTGTCACTCTGCATCTATATACCAAAGGATTTACACCAAGATATTTTCTATGGACTTGTCACGGGGAGTCACGCGAAGTCGGGACGTCGAGCAATCCTGTCGTTCAGACATATGGTGAATCTTCCTCTGCTGGTGCTTCTTCATCCAGTCAATGTAATCCCTATAGAACTATGATACTTGATAGTCTTGGGGGTCAATTCCACCTGAATGATAATGTTGATCGGCCAGTTCTTCAGACATCAGTCCCACCAGATACTACAGCGGTTGATATCACAGAAGTAGCGGCTGCGGTAGAGATTGAATTACCGAATAAAGAAGCTGCAGAATTTTACGAGATGTTGAAAGCTGCCGATGAACCTTTGTATGAGAATTGTCCTAAATACACTAGGTTTTCAGCAATGACACAGCTCTTAAACATCAAGGCCGATTGTAATATCAGCGGAGTTGCGTATGATCGGATTGCTGGATTGATTAATGGAATGCTGCCTACTGATAACAAGTGTGAGCCTACTTTTTATAAGACTAAAAAGCTAATGAGAAAATTGGGGCTTGGGTACGAAAAAATACACGCGTGCCAAAATAATTGCATTTTATATTATAAAGAAAATGTGCAGTTGGATAAATGCCCTGTATGTCAACACCCTCGTTACAAGGAGAAGAAATCGGTCCGACAGAAAAATATCCCGTTTAAGGTGCTTCGGTATTTTCCACTAACACCGAGGCTTCAAAGATTATTCATGTCGGAAAAGACAGCCCCCTACATGAGTTGGCATGCAAGAAGTCGTGATGATACAGTAATGACTCATCCATCTGACAGTGAAGCATGGAAACATTTGGATACATGTTATCCTTCATTTGCTATGGATACTAGAAATATCAGATTGGGATTGTGCACAGATGGTTTTAATCCGTTTGGACATTCTGCAACTCCTTATTCAGTTTGGCCAGTGCTGCTGATAGTTTATAATTTGCCACCGTCAATGTGCATGAAAGATGAATTTATTTATCTTTCGATGATTATTCCGGGTCCTAAGGGTCCGCGAAAAGAAATTGACATATTTCTCAGACCCTTGATAGATGAATTGAAAACATTGTGGACTGAGGGAGCTGTCACTTATGATTGTCATCAGAAGCAAAACTTCAATTTAAAGGCCGCGGTCTTGTGGACAATCAATGATTTCCCCGCGTACGGCATGTTGTCGGGTTGGAGCACTCACGGCCGACTCTCTTGCCCGTATTGTATGGAACACTCTAAATCAATCAGTCTTCAGAACGGACGAAAAATCTCATTCTTTGATTGTCATCGTCGATTCCTACCGGTTCATCACCAGTATCGAAGGAATCGTAATAAAATTACTAAGGGCAGAGTCGAAAGAGATGGGCCACCACCGATGTTGTCTGGTGAACAAATGTTAGCACGTGTTTCAGCACTTCCAGATATAGTATTTGGTCGCAATGAAAGAGTGTCAGGTTTTGGCCAAACACACAACTAGGTGAAAAAAAGTATCTTTTGGGAATTGCCCTATTGGAGTTCATTATTGATTCGACATAATTTAGATGTCATGCACATTGAAAAAAATGTGTTTGATAATATTTTCAACACTGTGATGGATATTTCTGGAAAAACTAAAGATAATGTCAAAACCCGACATGATCTGAAAATACTTTGTAAAAGACCAGAGTTGGAGTTACAAGAGGTCAACGGACGATATCTGAAACCGAAGGCCCTATATGTGTTAAATAAACAACAGATCAAAGATGTTTGTCAATGGGTAAAAGAACTCAGATTACCCGATGGATATGCTTCAAACTTATCTCGATGTGTGAACGTCGATGATTGCAAAATATCAGGGATGAAGAGCCATGATTGTCATGTATTCATGCAGAGATTACTTCCGATCGCATTTCGAGATCTTCTACCTGATAATATTTGGGGTCCGTTGACTGAATTAAGTATGTTTTTTAGAAGCATCTGTGCAAATGTCCTTCAAGTCGAAGATATGTCAACACTTGAAAATAATATTGTTGAAATCATATGCAAGCTGGAGCAGTTTTTCCCTCCTGCATTTTTTGACTCGATGGAGCATCTACCGATACACTTGGCATACGAGGCACGAGTTGGTGGCCCTGTTCAATATCGTTGGATGTACTTATTTGAAAGATACATGAATCGTCTGAAGAAAAAAGTAAAGAACACCGTAGCTGTTGAAGGATCAATATCTGAATCGTATATCATCCAAGAAATTTCAACATTCTGCTCATTTTACTTTGAATCGACAGTACAGACAAGATTTGATCGTCTTCCACGTAACGACGACGGGGGTGTTCGACATTCAGATGGACGTTTAAATATATTTTGTCACTCTGGTCGTGCTTTTGGTTCTCGTCCATCTCGACACTTAAGCGATGAAGAGTATCATTTGGCACACTTGTATGTATTACTCAATTGCCCAGAGATTGAACAATTCATTGAAATATTTGACATTGAGATGGTGCAAAAATACTCTATTCACAACGATCAAGAATTGAAGACATTATGGAATCGTGATTTCCCTTCTTGGATTCAGACTTACAGCAAAGATCACAGAGCTGAAATAGATGAAAAAATATTTGAGTTTGTTAGTGGACCGTCGCGACTTGTGTCGTGCTATAGCGGATATTTTGTTAACGGGTATAAATTTCACACGGTTGAATATTCATCTACAAAAAAGACGATGAATGCTGGGGTCTGCGTGAAAGGGACAACCTATGTTGAATGTGATATGGATTTCTATGGACTAGTGGAAGAAGTGATAGAGTTGCACTACTTCGGCTTGAAATCAGTGTTCCTATTTAGATGTCATTGGTTCGATACAACAGAAAGGGGCATGAAAGTTCATCAAAAATACAAACTTGTTGAGGTTAATTACAAATCGAAATTGGCAGCAAATGAGCCATTTATATTGGCATCACAAGCCGAACAAGTATATTATGCGAAGTATCCGGCTCGAAATAAAGATAGAGCAGATTGGCGTGTAGTCTGTAAGACAAAAGGTAGAGGAAAAATTGATCCGATAGTAGGAGAAAATGATCCTCCTGGTTTCTATCAAGAAGATGATCTTCCTGCTGTGGATCGTATTATTCCAATACTCGAGGATGCAGACACAACGTCAATTCAATTAGAAGTTGAATATGCTGATGATGACGATCATGAAATTGAGGAAGCTGGAGATGAAGAAGATGACGAAGAGGAAGAAGAGGAAGAAGAAGAAGAATTCGAAGACTATTTTCAGATGATGAGGAATAATTGTAAAGTATATATATTTTATTAAATATATCTCTACTATTTATACAATAATCTGATTATATGTCTGTTCGACAGATATGTCTGGTCGTGGTTATCGACGCAGGAGAGCTTCGGAGTCTCCGATCGGTGAGACTCCAGCACTTACTCATGCTGCTGATCCTCCTGTTGCTGATCCTCATGAGGATGATACTGCCGAGGCTAGTACATCCAGACGCAGGCGGCCACGCGGGCCGAACAGGTGGCAGCCTCCACCAGCCACAGAGTCACGTAGATTGATCAGCGTGATTGGGGAGCGGTAATATATCATGAATTATGAATCATTACAAATTCATTATATCATAATATAATATTAAAGTTTATTTTTGTTGTGCAGGTTCGAGCAAGAAGAAGTGCCGAGGAGCATTTCTTCTACTATTCGACGATACATGCACGGGGCATGGCCTACGTGGTCTCACGTGCCTAGCGAGCACGTCGACATGTTATGGCGCGAGTTTGAGGCACGTATTATTTTTTTTTTTACATGCATGATGATATATTAAGAATTGGTACTGATATTATTATTTTGCAGGCTCGCTATACATGGGCCGAGGACCAGAGGTCCTTCATTTACGCTGCCTGGGAGTCTATTTCCTGGGCAAGGTACAACGGGCAGCTGGGGCAGGCTCGGTCCCGAGCGATGGCCCGAGCTGGGACCACTAACATCGCGGAGACTCGGGGATACGGCCCCAGTTGGATTACTCCGGATATATGGGACCAGCTCGTGGGGATATGGTCGACGGATCGATGGCAGGAGGTTTCTCAGAATGCGGCTAGAAATCGCATGTCGGGGGGAGCAGCGCGTCACACCGACGGCTCTGTTGCATTTGCAGTGCACGCAAACCGTATGGTAAGTATATCGTTTAATTATATATTTTATTTGTTATTATGTGTACTAATTAATGTATTTGTTTTGTAAATGTAGACGACGGTGTCGGATGACGGGACTGTCCAGCGACCCTCCCCGATGGCGGTGTTTGAGCGGACTCACCGTCGAGCACATGGGACGGGGGAGTACATCGACAACCGCGCTGCATACATTGTGGTAATTATATATTTGTTTAAATTATTCATTATATATTTATAATTTAAGTTTTATGATAAATATTAAACAAAAAATCAAACTCGAGTAGGAGACGTACAGCCAGAGGGTGGTGCAGCGCGGGGGTACCCCCGAGGACTTTGACGCAGCATCGTGGGTCGAGGCCGCAGGTGGCTGGGATCATGGCCGCGTATATGGCTTCGCAGATAGTGGTCATGCGCGAGCCGTACTAGGGCCACTTGGGGCGCCGACCCCTCCGGTCGCTGGTGAGCGGCCGTCCACCTCCAGATCCAGTTATGATCATAGTAATAGGATAAGGACACTAGAGGAGACGGTCGCGCGTCAGACTGAGTTGATGGAGCGCCAGAGTCAGACGATGGCGAATATAGAAGCTATGCTACGCAACTTGTCGGGTCATCCCGAAGCAGGCATCTCTTCGGCATCATCTAATCCATCATCCTCGAGTCAGTCCACGCCGGTGTACACTCAAGCACTCCAGACCCCGCCATATGATCCAGGCCATCCTCCATCGTCATCGTGAGATTTTGTTTATATTGACTTTGTTACTCAGATATTGAACTTGTTTAATTTATATTGACAATGTTATTGAGATGTTGATACTTCAATTTTACATTTGAATTGTGTTTATACTATCGTGGATAATTATGAATATAAATATAATTGTTTTGATGTATATCTTGGTGTGTTTGTGATGTGTGAATGAATGTGTATGAGATGTTTGTGATGTGTGAATGAATGTGTGTATGAGGGTATGGGTGTGTGAGTTATGTATCAGATAAATGTATCAATGTATCAATGGAAATTTGAAATTTTCAAATTTTCTGGTTGCAGGTATAGGTCATCAGCAACGGCTTTCCCACGGGCGTCCGTGGGAAAGCCGTTGCTAAAAGTGTATCGAAAGCCGTTGCTGATGACCTACAGCAACGGCTTAGCGACGGAGTTTTACTAACGGTGTTGCTACGGACTCAGCGGCCGTTGCTATTAATGGTATCAGCAACGGCTCTGGGTCTGTGGCAAAACCGTTGCTGATAATATTTTTAGCGACGGCCCAGCGGCCGTTGCTGATAATGTTTTGAGCGACGGCCCGAGCGGCCATTGCTGAACCGTTGCTAAGTCATCAGCAACGCGACTTTCTCTCACGGCGCTATTGCAACGGCTCAGCCGTTGCTGATGCTCTTCAGCAACGGCTCAGCAACGGCATCAGCCGTTGCTGATGACCATTTTTCTAGTAGTGTCTGCCTCAGATTCAACTCCTTCTGGGTGAGCAAATACTGGAGGCTCTTATGATCAGTGAATATCTCACAAGCCTCCCCATAAGGGTAGTTACGCTACATCTTCAATGCGAACACCACCACTACCAGCTCAAGATCATGAGTTGGGTAATTCTTTTTGTGAACCTTTAATTGCCTGGAGATATAGGCTATCACTCTGCCTTTCTGCATCAGCACACAACCCAAGTTGACCCGGGAGGCATCACAATAAACAACAAACCCTCCCGAGCCCGAGGGTACTGCTAGAACTGGCGCCGACGTCAAGCGATCTTTAAGCTTCAGAAAGTTCTCCTCGCACTTACTATCCCATTCGAACTTGACCTTCTTCTGAGTCAGGCGGGTCAATGACACTGCAATCCTGGAGAAATTCTCCATAAAATTTCTGTAGTAACCTACCAATCCCAGAAAACTGCAAATCTCAGTGACATTAGTCGGCCTTTTCTAGTTCTGAACTACTTCTATCTTTGCGGGGTCCACCTTTACCCCTTTCCTGGACACCACATGATCAAATAACCCAACACTCTCCAGCCAAAACTCGCACTTGGATATATTGGCGTACAATCTATGCTCCCTGAGAGTTTCCAGGATTACCATCAAGTGCTCAACATGCTCCTCCCTGCTCCTGGAGTAAATCAAAATATCATTAATGAACATAATTACAAATTTATCCAGGTATTCCTTGAACACCCGGTTCATCAGGTCCATAAATGCTGCAGGTGCATTAGTCAGCCCGAAGGACATCACTAGGAACTCAAAGTGCCTATACCTCGACCTCAAAGCAGTTTTAGGGACGTCACTGTCTCGGATCCCCAACTGATGATACCCTGACCGCAGGTCAATCTTAGAAAACTACTGAGCTCCCAGAAGCTGATCAAATAAGTCATCAATCCTGGACAACAGGTACCGATTCTTCACTGTCACCTTGTTCAGCTGTCAATAATCAATGCACATCGGCATAGACTCATGCTTCTTCTTTACAAAAAGCACTAGAGCACCCCAAGGTGAAACACTGCAGCGAATGAAATCTAGATCAAGCAGCTCCGGTAACTGGGACTTCAACTCCCTCAACTCAGCTGGTACCATCCAGTACGGAGGAATGGAGATCGACTTCACCCCTGTCTACAAATCGATACAGAATTTGATCTCACTCTCTAGAGGTAACCCTGGCAACTCCTTTGGAAATACATCAGAGAACCCGCACACCATGGGCGTCCCCCTGATATCCCTGGCCGCACCTCTGCCTTCTTGTGCGATTTACACAAAAGCCAAAAAGGACTGGCATCTGCCCATAAGTAGCTTTCGGGCCTTAAGAGCTGAAATTGCCATCAACGGCTCTCCCCTTCCATCACCCTAGAAGGTAAACTAGGGCAATCTGAGCTTACTGAAGGTCACAGTCATAGCCTTGCAATCCACTAAGGCAAAATGGTCGGCCAACCAGTCCTTACCCAAAATTGTATCAAGCTCCAGCATTGACAGGAGTGTCAAGTCGGCTATTAACGCATGCCCACAAATGATAACCTCATGGCCCTAAAAGACTGTCTCTTCCATCTCCGAAACACCTGTAGGCATAGACACCACAAGAGATAACTCAAGCACAGAAGGTACCCCTGACAACTTAGCAGCAAACAAAGCAGATACAAAAGAGTGTGTAGCACCCGGATTAAACAAGACATATGCAATGGTAGACCCAACAATAATATTACCTAACACCACTGCTCTGGACGCCTTAGCGCCCTCTTGGTTCATAGCAAACACCCGTGCAGCGGGCCTCTCTGAACCACCAGCTCGCTGGCCTTCTCCCTAGGGGTGAGCATGGACTGGTTAATCGGTCAATTAACTTCGGTTTTTCAAAACGATTAACCGTAAACCGGTCCATTAACTTCGGTTAACCGCTATTTTGGTTTCGGTTTTTTCGGTTCGGTTAACCTATAATTTTCAGTTAACCAATAAAAAAATTTAACCTACAAACATAATAATATTATGCAAATTATGGAGAAAAATTCAAACAAATACCGAATTCTCATTGAGAAAAAAGAAAAAAAAAGTGAAACCACTTGATCCAAGATGATGTTCTACAAAAACTAATATTTTTATTTTTTATTTTTTATTTTTTTAAACTCCTATATTTTTTATATTTTTTAATAATTTTTTATAATTTTTTGTAATTTTTTATAATGTTATGTAATTTCTTATAATTTCTTATAATTTATAATTTATAATTTAATATATATATATATTATTAAAAATTAATAAATTATATTGAACCGGTCGGTTAACCGAAACCGGTGGACTTTTTACCTCTCGGACCGAAACCAAAACCGAAAACTGGTTTTTCAAAAAATAAAAACCGAAACCGTAAAAACTGGTTCGGTTTCGAATCGGTTTTTCGATTAACCGAAAAACCGGTTTTTTTTTCTCACCCCTACTTCTCCCTAAATCTATCCCCTCTGAGCTACGAAACCCACTGACATTGGTGCCTTTCCTCCAGTCTGATCATGCTGCTGATTGCCCTTGCTAGGACAATCCTTCTTGAAATGACCAGTCTGCCCATCGCCAAAACATGCCTCAGAGCGAAACCGCTCTCGGGTCTGCTCAACTCTGGTCCCACATAATCATGGCCCTTAAGCATAAGGTCGCTGTACACCCCTAATTCATATTTCCTGAAATGTAGGGAAAAGATCCTCCAATCAATCCAAAATTTCAGCTATAGGGGAATTTTACCATCACCCAACCCCTACAGATCCCTTATGTAGATCTCTATTAACCGCCCCCCCTAGGATCCCTAGGGCCACCCTAACCAAACTGCACCATAAATATTTAACTATATGACAAGACCCAATGAATAATTCGAGATACTTAAGCAAACATTGCAAGGATCTCTAATCCAGGTACCCATACAAGGCTAGCCTCCAAAAATGGTGCACTCTTTAGCATAGGGCCATTCACGGCCTCAAGCTGTGCTACCCTGGGACTGTCCTAGTTCCTCCCGAGCCTGCGGGCGATCTCCCATGACCCCGGCCTCAGCCTCGGCCTCGGTGCTCTGTGAAGTTACTGCCACTACCGCTCTATGCGGCACTAAAAGGCCTCCATCAATCTGGAATCACCAGAAAGAAAATATCAAGAATTAGGCAATTGAATTCACCCTAAGTCGTTAAATAACTTAACCACAAGTTGTGTTGAGATGCAGACTTAGCCCATTGATCTCATAGTATACCCCTACCATATACTGACACGCTAACAATGCCCTATATGTTAACAACTCTAGGTCGTAGTTAGACCGAACCACATGCTCTGATACCAACTTTGTCATGCCCAAACTCAGGGTCACATGACCGGCCAAGGTATATGTGCCTATACCCCGCAGCTTAAACGATGCACATGCCAACTCAATAAATAATACAGCGGTAAGAAATAACAAGTTTTATTTTAATTGAAAAGTGAACCAAAATATAGTTTTTTTTTTCAAGTAGCTCAATGAAACGTAAAGTGCAGAAATAACAATTTAAGTTCAACAATTCATAAGTTCAGATACAAATAAAGTCTGAAATAAATAACATGAATGCCCTCAGGGCTACAACTCCAAATCAAACTGATACAAGTGCATGTCTTCTAACAAAAGACTTGACTACGATCCTAACTAGGATTGCTATGAGATCATACGGCTCCTCTGCCCTCCAGCGGCGCCAAGTGCATCCGACCCATCTCACCGGTTAGGCTCTGCAAAATAGAAATCACACGACAATGGGTGAGTTCAAAGAACTCAGCGAGCGGTTTTACCCACCCTCGCAAATAAACACATAGATAACAGGTGTGACTAGCTACCAGGCCAACAAGCCACCTATGCCCATGACATCTATCCCTCTAAGAAGTGCATTAGGCCGAAGCCCTACCATGCCCGAAGGCAACCGCACATACTAAAGAAGTGCATCAAGCCGAAGCCCTACCATGCCCGAAGGCAACCGCACATACTAGAGAAGTGCATCAGGCCGAAACCCTACCATGCCCGAAGGCAACTGCACATACTAGAGAAGTGCATCAGGCCAAAGCCCTTCCATGCCTGAAGGCAACTGCACATACTAGGATAATCGGGAAGGCCGTCTGAACTTATCCCACGAAGCTGAACCAGAACAATCGGGAAAGGCCCTCCGTACTTATTTTGTAGGTTGAGAATTTGGCGTCCAACCACCCGGGCGTAGCCCATAATCCGGCTTCTAATTGAGCCGCTCCACCATACTCAAGGATTTGGCGCATCAAGACTTAAGCCAAGATTCTCCTACGGTATCCTAGAGGTGTCCTCATCATGAAGCGTCTCAACACTCCAAACTCGACCTCTATCCCTTAGACCCGTATTGTCATGAACCCGTATGGTTTTATTTCATGCATACTTTATAAGTTGGCTCATAACAGATTATGATCAGCCTTAACCCAATTTTAATTATATAATCAAAATTTAGATCATCTCCATTAGAGTTTTGTTTTAGGGTTTTATTTTAGGTTACTGTTCTGCCCAGAACTACTGTGTCTAACCCGAATCTAGTCTCCAAAGTGTGTCCTATATTTCGAAACTATATTTGCTGGTCGAAACGATATGTTAGATGACTATATTCACACATACACACACATCACAGCAAACAAATAAAAATCAGCACAGATTCATCATCTCATCATACAATTCCAGCAAACATGCAATTTCAGCATACTTATAGAATTAAATCCGAAAATTAACAAAAGTTAAGCCCTAAATTACCATTAGGACAGAATACTAATCTCATGAATTAATTCACATAAATTATGCTTTTCATCAAGATCCACAAGAAACCATATACTTAAACCAAGAATCAAGCATTAAGATCAAGAACCCCCTTCTCAAGAATCCCTAATTAGTCATTAACAAAATCTTAATCCTACCACATGATTTCTACCCAAAATCACAGATTTAATTCTAAACAAAAAACTCATAAACAAGAATCTCAAATAAGGAGAATAGATCAAGATTTCATATCAAAGGAAAACAAGAACTCATTCGAAAATCCAAGAACAAGGGGTAAATACCGAGCCGTCAAGAACAGCTTCAAGAAACCGATAAAAATCCTGAAGAGAGAGGGTAAACCACTCATCTTAATTGGAAGAAGAACTAAGAAAGAAATTCCGGATGATGGGGTCAACCACTCATCTTAATTGGAAGAAGAACTCTTTAGGTGGCTCCAAAATAGGAGCCACAAGCCATGAGGGGGGGTTTTATACTCTCTCTCCAACCCTAAGTCCCTAACCCCTTAAATCCTTAATCCACAACCCCCATCCACCTTAAGCCAAAACCAAAACCCGCTATCCCGATAGACTTAAATAATTATGCACACACAACATCAAATTAAATAATCTCCACTACCCAAGCCTAAATGTTATAAATTCATATCCTACTTACCCGAGCTCGCAAGCTCTCTCTGGACCATGAGTCGACTCGGCTCGAGCACAAACTAGTCCGCTAGGCTGGCAAACACACATAAGGAGAAAAAAAATAAATTTAAATATCTAGGATATTACATGGAACAGGTGTTTCAAACTTCTCAGGAGACTTTGAAAACTCCATTTTCTATTCCAAAGAAGCATACACTTTCTTTTCGAAACCTTTCTTGCTAATTTCACTGCCCATCTTTGAATCTTTTGTTTTGACAATATATGTCTCTAAGGAAACTTCTGTTAAGGGCAGTTGAATAGGAAGTTGCAACTACTATTGCAACTGCTACTAGAAGCAAAGTAGGAACCAAAACAAAAGACACGCAATCACAAAAGGTTTGTTTACGTAGTTCACTGACAAAACCTGTCACCTAATCTACAGGGCACTCATCAGACAGATGCTCAATCCACTCTTTATAAGTACAATATAAGTCCTCTGGATTTCACATCCGAAATTCGACTATGAGTACTACAGTGAATTGAAAATAACAAAAACCTATTGGCTATTACAAGTACATACCAACTTGTCTCTCTATGACATCCCAGCCACAGAGTTCCGTCCTCCACACAGCCTTGTGTTGTACCAATTTATTAGCCCAAAACCAACTTCACTTGAAGATAAGAAGGATAAATTGTTGCCATCTGCACTCAGCAATGTGCACTCAGTAGTCTGCACTCAGTAGTCTCAACTCCTCTCAATAACTGGCAACGCAGTGTTCGCACATGGTGAGAGTTGCATATCAGATATTTTCATCGAAATTTATATGAGACAATTGAATGATTTGAATCAATGTTGTTCATAACTATTTTGTTCAATGAACCCATCAATTTAATAACCAACAGTCATCGGTTCAAAACAAATAGATAGCGCTTAACTCCTAAAGACCATAAAGATCCAAAGAGTAATGCCCGGATATATTTAAAGAGGACCTCACCTTTAAAAGTTATTTAGGCAAATAAAAAGTTAACGATGATTAAAAGATCTCAAAGACAACAAGGAGAATCATCGTTAATAATGCAGACCAAGAGTCATCATCTCTGTAGAAAGCAAAAAAAAGTACTAACTATAAAGATATAATTAATAGTTCGGAGAAAATATTTGGTCATCACAGAGTCATAGTCACAGACAAGAAAAATAGAACTAGTCAACCAGTCAACAAACCAGACTCAACCAAACACAACCAGTCTGTTGGCCTAAGGTTTTCTATCTTGGTCTTAATCTCGGTTTTGATGATAACAAACATAAAACTAATGTTTCATTGAGAAATACTTTCAGGTTCCAAGTTGGTTAGCGCTCGACATTTGCGATTGGAAAAAATGGAGAAATCGGAGAAATTGACAAGGACGTTCGTCGACGCACTCAGATTCATTGGGTAGTTAGATTTTAGGTTTAGAGTGTCTAGAATGTATATGTAATCCTCTTTTATGGTGCAAAGAACCCAAAAATCAAACCAAAATCTGGAAACAAATAACACGACGAGAAATCAGGAAAAAAGCTAATTTCTCAGGTTCGGTCGCAGGGGCGATCAACCGAACCGAGCCCGAAATGCACAGAGTGCTCCAATCGCTTCGGCGGTTGCTTGGTCGATTGATCGACATTCGACTGGACCAGTGACTGATGGTCGATAACAGGCAAATTTTTGCTCGTTGAGAAGAGGTGTGTTGCCTCTTCTCTTCATGGCTTATAAATAGGAAGCCATGAGAGCCTTCCTAGCTCTTTGATCTTCACCTTCATTGAGCCATCTTTGATCACTCTTAAAGCTTTTCTTGAGCCATTCTTTTGCAAACCCTAGTTCTCATGATACAACATTGATTTTGCCTTTAAAGCTTTGATCGGTTTATCATTGAGACATCAAGAGAAACTAGGACTCGTGTTTGAAGCTAAGTATTTGTTGTATTATTTATTTGCTCCATTGTTTGTGTATTTTTGTGGTTTATTTCATTGTATTTGAGTTTGTGTAAGACCTAGAGTGTAGGTCTTGAAGTTGGGTGGTAGCCTTGGTGTTTGAGGTTTAAATCCACCGGTGTAAACATAGTTTGCTAGGATTAGTGATTTTTGTCCCTTATGGTTGAGGTGGAAGAGTGCTCTCGGTAAGAAGGCGGAGACTTTCGGGTTTGAAAGTGTCTTAGGATGAGAGCAGAGACTCTTCAGTTAAAAGTCCTCTTTGTAAGGGAAACATTATAATCTAGTAAAGCTAAGTTTGGAAATACTAAGTGGGGTACTTAGGTAGTGGAGTAGGCATTGGGGCCAAACCACTATAAATTATTGTGTTCGCATTGCTTCCGCTTCTATTTGTTTAATTAGCATATTTACTTTGCTTCCGCTTGCTACTCGATTTATTAATTGCCTAAGTAGTTTAAAGAAAAGATTAAAACCTGAATTAGGCAATAAGATTAGTAAACACACTATTCACCCCCCCCCTTGTAGTGTAGGCCATTTCACCAATATTTGGTATTAGAGCGGGTCGTAGATTGAGATTTCACCATCTCTTCTACATCGTTTCTCGATCTAGAAAATGACACTAGAGAGTTTAACGTCTTCACCTCATAGGTTCGATGCCTATAGGAGGTACACTATAATATCCTAGAATTTTAATATTTATTTTTGCTATGGTTTGTGTTTGCCAGCCTAGTGGGCTAGTCCGAGGTCGAGCCGAGATGACTCATGGTCCGGTGCGAGCTCGGGTAAGTAGGAATATGAATTTTGCGATTTTTGTTCCTGTGTAGATAAATTTATTGAATTATTCTATTGTGTGTGCTTGAATTGTTAAATTATCTTGCATGAGTGTATGTGATTTGATGCCTATGTGAAGCATAGGGTTAGATTGAGTTAAGGTGGGTTAGCGGGTTGGATTCGGGCTTGAGGCGGATGCAGGTTTGATAAGTGTTAGTGGATTGAGGGTTTGAGGCGGGGAGTATAACCCCCCCCCCCCCCCCCCCCCCCTCCCCCACACCCCCACACACACACATTCATTGGCTTGGCTGCTCCCTTTAGGAGCCGCACAAGTTTTGTTGGAGAGAGGAGCCGAGCCGCCCCTCTCCCCCTCTCTTGGAGCCGCCGCCCTCAAGCAACCAGCCGCCGAGCCCCCTCTTCTTCCCCTTTCCTTGGAGGCCAAGCCGTCAGCTTGGTTGAAGCCGCCGCCTTCTTGAAGCTTCGGAACCGCCGTCCCTTCCTTGAGGAGCCGAGCCGCTGCCACCCTTTGGGGCCAGATTCGGAGGCCGCCGATCGGAGAATTCTCATCTAATCTTTCTTCCTAATCGGGTGAGTGGTTTTACCCCTCCTTTTCTCGGGTTTTCTCTTGTGTTCTTGAGCCGATTTGGGCGTTGTGACGTTCTTGTTGTTTCCCATCGATTCTTGTATTTTGATCGCCAAATTCTTGTGTCGACTTGTGGGAGGGAACCCGAGGTTTCCCCTTTTTGGCTCGGTAGACCTACGACTACCCTAGGGGTGCTCGAGCAAGGTGGATGTAGGGGTGCCCTTGAGGTGTTTGATGAAATGCCTAAAAGAGTATTCTTGTTTATTTTGTGATCTATGCCTTGGATTGCTTACCAATTTAGGTTCCTATAATGTCAATGCATATTTTGTGATTAAATCTGTGATTTTTGGGTATTATTTATGTTTTACAAGGATAAGGATTTGATCTTGATGTCATGTGTGTTCTTGATATGAGTTCTTGATCATGAAGCTCGATTCTTGTTTGAAGATGGTATTGATGCATGCAAATCTTGTTTAGCAAATATGATTTTTGTCCTTGTGAGATTTATCTCGATATTAAAAATCTGTTGATAGTGATTAAGGATTTAATTTTTGTGAATTTTGGATTAATTACCATGGTATGCTGAAAATTCAATCTTGCTGAAAACTCTATGCTGAATTGTTGATTCAGGGCTGATTTTAAAAACTTTATTGTGATGTGTATAGTTTACTGAATATAGTTGTGTAACCTATTATTTTGACCAGAAAACTTAGTCTGGAACCTTAGGATACACTTTGGAAGTCAGATTCAACTTGGGTGCACCAGTTTTGGGCTCAACAGTAAACTGAAAATAAAACTCTAAAACAAAACCCTAATTTCGGCAAATGGAAATTTTAATTGCATAATTTAAAATTCAAGGGACAACATAATCTGTTATAAACCAACAAATAAGTTTTGTGCATGAAATAAAACCTCATGGGTTGATGGATTACGGGTCTAGGTGTTGGGATCGAGCATAGAGTGTTGCGGTGCTTCCTAGTAAAGACACCCCTAAGACACCGTAGGAGACACTTGACTTAGGTGTTATTTACGTCATATCTTTATGAATGACGGAGAGGCTCGGATAGGAATTGGATTGCGGGCTTGTCTCGGAAGGTTGGGTGGTTAATTCCCAAACTGTGTTTAAAGGAATAAGTTCGGATCGATGAAATCCCGATTATTCCAACGTTATCTTTTTGGAACAAGCTCGGATGGACAAATCCTGATTGTTCCAGTGTTTTCTCGTGGAATAAGTTCGGACAGGTGAATCCCGATTATTCCTTCGATATCTTTAAGGGACAAGTTTGGACAGACAAATCTCGATTGTTCCTACGTTTCTCGTGGAGCAAGTTCTGACGGGCAAATCTCGATTGCTCCCAAGTGTCTTTTTTAATGAATAAGTTCGGATGGGTGAAATCCGAATATTCTGACACTTGATCTAAGGGTTCTCTTTTAGGATAAGGTCGGATGGGCCAATCCAATTATCCTCGTAACCCTTGAGTGTGATCTGTTGCCTTAGGGCACGGTAGGCTAAGGTCTGTTGTACTTCACTACTAGAGTGTTGGTTTCCCTGCGGGCATGTGGTGGCCAGATGGCCAGATAGCTAGTTATACCACTTGTTACTTTATCTTGTATGAGACGTGTATTTATCATATGCTATATCACTGTGATTGGTTTTTCGTGGGGGTCGGTAGAACCGCTCACTGAGTTCTTTTGAACTCACCCGATGTCATTTTTTTATTTTTTTGCAGAGCCTGGCTGGTGAGGTGGGCTGGAGCACTTGGCGCGGCTGAAGGGCAGAGGAGCCACATTGATCTCATAGTAGTCCTAGTTAGGGGTCATAGTGAAGTTTTTGGTAGTTTGTCATGCACGTATATTTTGGTATTTTGGAGTTGTAGTCCCTTGGGAACATTCATATCTTTCATTTTAGATTTGTAAATGAACCGTTGAACTTGATTTATTGTTACAGCACTTTACTATTTTGCTAAAATTGATTCTAATGAAATCTGATTTGTTTTTTTTTTCATTTAAAATAAAATTCGTTACATTTTTTCCACTATATTTTATTATCATGAGTTGGCATGTGCATGGGTTAGGCTGTGAGGTATCGGCACATATACCCTCGCCGGTCACGTAACCCTGAGTTGGGGCGTGACATACACATATTCAAAGACTAAGGGTTTTGGTGTCCTTAACATGTTAAGTTTAGAATTCATTGAACCTAAGGTTGACATGTATGCTTGGAGTGAATTAGATAATAAAATGTTTAAGTATAATGGAGATGCCATGAATTGTATACTTTGCACATTACCAAATGACATCCTAGAAAAAGTAATGCATTGCTCTTCGGCTTGTGATTTATGGGCCACATTAAATGTTTTATATGATCTTGCCAAAACCGAAGAGATTGACACTTTTGATGAAGTTGGTGATGGCAATGGTCACTCACCTACTACTAATCTTGGTTTTGATGCCCATAGTGCTTCTAGTCAAAGGAGCAATTCTAAGAGCTGAAAACGAAAGGTAATTTGTCATGCTTGCAAAGAAAGAGGGCATGTGAAGAAAAAATTGCCCAAGCATGAAGAACAAAGGAAGGAAGAGGTCACGTGCTTCCAGCTCCACATCTCACTCATTTGAAGCACCCTGTAGCCATGACTATGAAGCCACATCCAAAGTTCGCCTCATGGTTGCAAATAATGAGGTACTTTCTCCTTCATCTAGTCATGATAACAATAATGATAGTTTTAACTCATCTAGTTCACATGATATGCCTTATGATGAATTATTAGATGAGTGTAGGAAAATGTATGTCTTGCTTGTTAAGTTATTCGACTTAAAAAGTCCATATCTAACCCGTTCTAACTCCGATTCAAGTTTCGATTGAACCGCTAGACTCGACTCGAGACCCTCTATCATTCTAGCATGCTAAATCACATAAATATGACAATTAAATTTTGCCTAATTTTGTCTACATTAAATGCTTACTCGGATTTAATCCCGAAGCTTTCCGTCAATCCGCGCTAACTCGAGCCTACGATCTTCTGCTTGAGGATAAAATATTATTATTAGAATTTTGGGCATTACAGCTACTGTGTCCCAGTACCTATCTATTCACTCTTTGATGCTGAAAAAAAATAACATATAAACTGTAAGTCCAACTTGGACTTAGTGAGTGGCTTATTCCTCAATCAACCATGTCCAATACATCAAGACCAGCAGGAAAATAATTTATTGATAAACATATACTCATGCGCAGTAGTAAATATGCATAATTATCATTTCATAGGGAATATAAGTGCCAACACGTATCACCATCCATCCATAAAAACCATAGCACAATGTGCATACTATCCAAATAAGAAATAAACACCATATACACAACCAACCATCCAAACAAGCCACCCGTGTCGGTCGTCAGTGTGGCGGGCTGGCGAGCTTCCCGATCCAGGAACCTGTCGGTCCAATATCTAGAGACCCGTCGGTCCAATAATCCAGGGATCTATCGGTCCTATGAGTCGGTCACTGAGACTGGCTCTAGCTCAGCGAGCTTTCCGCCCATGTCACTCCGGGCCGGTCGTTACTGTGGCGGTTGACGAGCTTCTCGATCCGATATAGTCCAGTGCAACCACAAGCACACCCAAGCATTTATATAATAACCAGTAATCAACATAAACTAAATGAGCATAACATCCGCAAGCCAATAGAAATATCATAGGACCTCTTGGGTCCTCAGTGTCCACACATTTGCATGTGCATGAAACCCAGGGCCATACACCGGCCTATGCATCACTATAAACTACAATATCCATCCTAAATAATATATTAACAGTGAAGAAATTTCCAATAAGAATTTATATTAACCTCATTCATGCGCCATACCATACATGAGCAATTAACATTCTATCCAAAGTAATCTAGTCATGCTATAACAAATAGTAATAAGCTTAGATAAATTTTATAAGTTCATGTATGCAACCAAACAATTAATGCCATATTCCCTTCCTCATAGGGCCGGCTCACATATCCTTGGAAATTTCCTCAAGGAAATTCAGCCCTACCCGGATTTCCTTTTCCCTGTAATTTAATGACCTTAAGATGTCAAGCTAAGGGATCAAATATGTTTCTATGTGAGCCTAGGTTCAATATTTCCCTCACATTATGTCTCTACAATTGTTCATGTCCTAAACACACCTAAGTGACTTCCTACAAGGGGCGGCATGGCCCTAATCCATCCAAAATTGAATCCTAAAGGGGCGGCAAGTCCCCAATCCTTTACACGGTATCAATTCATTACCCAATTCCTATCTTGTCCCCCTTTGTTTTTCTAAGAAGCCAAGACATCATCAAGAAACACAAGAACACAAATGGTGAAGGGGGCGGCACACACCCCAATTCGATCAAGGCCATGAGGCCATACCTAAAAATTTTGAGCATTATCAAACGGAGAATACGACGATGATAAAAATCTATGATTTGACCAAGGACCTAGACATTAAATCACAAATCCACGGCAAGAAATTTCCTAAGGGAAGGGCCGGCGACTTGATTAAAGAACAAGGGAGAAAGAGATTTAAACCACTCCCCGGATTAGAAAATTGTAAAGGAAGGTAGTCCTCCACGCTCCCACAAGTCCGGGTGTGCTGCCCAGTTTCAAATCCTCCCACACCTTCTCCTTCCCTCTCGTGAATCCGAAAATCTAGCCGTCCAAACTAGATCTCCACCATTCACATCTAGGGGCAAGGGGTCTCAGACATTCTCCCCAAATTTCAGTCTGATCAGCCCTAGGATAGGATCCCGATCACCCAATTTGGAAAACTCGATGTAGTAGAATCCTGGAGAAGAAAACCAAAAACAGGGCTTTGGTAATTCCAAGACAGCGACAGATCCGATCGTCAAAAACCAATCTTCGCCGATCGAAATGTAAATCATAATGATGTGAGGAGTAGTCTGTTGAGATTCCCTTCTTCCCTCTCCATGCGTGAGCCTCTTCCTATGGATGCCCAAGGGGGTGTGCGGCTGCTGCTATGAGTCGCGCACTCCTAAGGGATGAGGTATAAATACTGAAACCCTGATTTCCAAATGATCAAAGTGCCTCTTAACTTAGGTCAAGTCTAAAACAAATCATAACTCGACCAATACATGTCTGATTCGAGCTCCATTTGAACCTCTGGACTCATCTCGACCCAACTACTCATCTAAGGACTAATCAACTTAGATAAATTAATTACCTTGCGTGCCAACGCAAATCTTCAATTCACGCCCTTCAGCATTTCATCCGGCCTATCTTGACGCGCGACTTAAATTATCCCGCTAAAATAATTAAATAAGCATTTTAAAATTTTACAGGTATTACAACAATATACTGTTTTCATCACAAACTTCCGAGAAAGAAATGTTCTCAAATTCTCTTCCATGATCACTCCTTATTCTAATCACCTTCGTAATAGGGAGTGTTCTTGCTCACTCTAAAGTCTCAAACATAGAGATTTAAAAATGCTAAAAGCATTGGACTTTTCCTTTAGGAATACTGTCCAAGTAAAACGTGAGAAATCATCTATACAGAGAAGGACATACTTTTTACCATGAATACTTTCGACCTGCATGGGACCGGCAAGATCCCAGTGAAGAAGCTCAAGAGGTTTAGAAATAGCTACCAGTTGTAACTACTGATGAGACTGCCTGGTCTGCTTTCCTTCTTGATAAGCACCGCAAACAACTACAGGTTCTCTTGAAAATTTAGGAAGGCTTCTGACCACTTCAGCATTTACAAGTGTCTTCAGATCTCTATAATTAACATGACCTAACCGTCGATGCCACATATTAATGTTAGAAGAAACAGCCGAAAGACAAATACAAGAGTAGGCAATTTTGTAGCAGTTGTCTCTAGATTTGTTCCCTTCAAGAATACAGTCACCATCCTTATCAAGAACCTTGCAACTGCTTTTAGTAAATTGAACATTTAAACTTTGATCACACAATTGGATTATACTCACAAGATTAGCTTTGAGACCTCTTACAAGTAGGACATTTTCCAGATTAGGAATTTCTAGAACATTTAGAGTTCCAACTCCTATGACATTTCCGTGTCCTCCATCTCCAAAAGTGACAGTTGCACCTCCATGTTCCTTAATATCTTTCAGATTTTTAGGACTTCCTATCATATGCTAAGAACATCCACTGTCGAAATACCAAGATCCAAGAGAAGAAACAGACTTTGATATAAACGCAACATGGTAGTTAAAATCAGTCTTTCTTGCCTAGATTTGCTTAACTTTTTGCCTTGGGCAATTTATATAATCCTTTCTCCTCAATTTATTGGAGAGTTTGAAGCAATTTGCAATAGTAGCATATGGGCACCTTATTTCTCTTCCTCGTAGTAGGCTTTTGATGACTTGAAGAGCCTATGAAAGTTCCTCAGTTGAGTTGGTAGTTGAGACTAGGGTTTCAACTGGCATGAACTAGTGTATCATAGTCCCTTATGATTAGAAGGACATTTTCGTGCACTCAAAATTTTGCTAAGAGTACTAGTAGAATTCATCATTCTAACTTTCTTCTTTACCTTTTCAAGTTCGTAAATCAACTTAGACTCTTTGTCTTCTTTTTCAATAATTTGTTTTTGAAGGGTTTGAACTTTCTCCTTAAGAGTCTCCTTTTCTTCAACCAAAAGTTTGTTCTGATCGCTGAGAGACTTGTTGAGTTTCGCCACTTCAACCCATTTATCAAACATCTTTTGATAGGCTTCCTCAAGACTATCTGCACATTGAACTTTGCAGTGATCATCATCTGCATCAGAGATGTCGGCAGTTTTAACTATGTCATCTATGGAAGTTATGAAAGCTCTAAAGTTGCCTTGTTCATGCTCTTCTAAGTCAGTTTCTTCATCATCGTCACTCTAAGTAGTAGTTAATGGACTTCTTGATCTTCTTCTGAAGATTTGAGCATTCTGATCTCACATGTCCAAATCCTTCACATTCAAAGCATTGGATACCTTTGAACTTCTGTTTGGGATCATCTTTTTGTCCAAACGATTGACTTCTTCTATTTTCTCCAGCAAATGAGTTTGATCTGGAACTGGCAGACTTGGGCGGTTGAAACTGCTATTTGAATTGCAAATTAGACTGAGAGTTCTGGTTTACCCTATTCTTTGCTCTCAGAAATCTATCAAAATTCTTTGTCATAAGAGCTAGTACAACATCCATCTCCTCTTCAGAATAAATCTTCTGACTTGATCTCATCCTCAGTAGCTCTGAAGGCAAGATTCTTCTTCATTTCTTTGTGAGAATATTTTTTAGATAATTCCAACTCATAAGTTTCATGTTTGCCCATCAAAGTGTCAACAGTAATAGTAGATGGGTCATGAACTTCACTTATGGCAGCAACTTTCATATCGAACTTGGTAGGCATGGATCTCAGAACTTTCCTTACTACCTTTTCTTCAAAGAATGACTCTCCAAGGTTGTAGCATTGTTCATGAGATCTTTGATACTCCCATGAAAGTCTTGTATACTTTCATCTTCTCCCATTTTAAATTCTCAAATATGGTGTTGAGGATTTCAACTTTTGACTTCTGAAGTGTCAGGAATCCTTCATGATTCGTTTCTAAAATTTCTGATGCTTGCTTTGCCAAGGTACAAGCAGAGATTAGTTTAAATTGAGAAGGATCAACTCCACTGAAGATAGCATTAATGGCTTTATTATCATAGTTTGTTGCAATAATTTCTGCTTCTGTATACTGGCTTTTAGGTTTGTGCTCAGTCCCATCAGGTGTTGTGGAAGGAGTGTATCCAATCTCTATTGTGGTCCAGCAACGACCATCCGAGGACTTGATGAAAGCCCTCATCCTAGACTTCCAATATGCATAGTTCCGTCTCAATAAATACAATATAAGTCCTCATGATTTCACACCCGAAATCCAACTACCACTACTACAGTGAATTGGAAATAACAAAAAACTTATTTGCTATTACAAATACATACCAACTTGCCTCTCTATGATATTTCAGCCACAGAGTTCCGTCCTCCACACAGTCCTTGTGTTGTAGCGAGTTAATAGCCCAAAACCATCTTCACTTGAAGATAAGAAAGATAGATTGTTGTCGTCTTGCACTCAACAATCTCAACTCCTCTAAATGACTGGCAACACAGTGTGCACACACGGGACTTAATAAATTAGATATTTTCACCAAAATTTATATGTGACAACTGATAGATCTGAATCAATGCTAGCATAACTATTTGTTCAATAATACCATCAGTTCAACAACCAACAGTCATTGGTTCAAAACAAATAATTAGCACTTAAATCATAAAGACCATAAAGATCAAAGGAGTAACGTCCGAAAATATTAAAGAGGACCTCACCTCTACTCTTAAAATTAATCGGGCAATGAAATTAACGATGATTAGAAATATCAGAGATATCAAAGAAAATTATCATTAATAATGAAGATGAAAAGTCATCATATCTGCAGGAAACAAAAGGTTCTCATTTTTCGCTGCATCATTATCCTGAAATCCATAGATTGCGGAGCAATTGAAACTGTCGTCACACAATTGAAATTGTCTTCAATATAAGCAGAACTTGGAGTACTTTTGCCAAATATAGCCAATCTCATAAAAAGCCAACACTAACAGTCTTGAATGGTTGGTGGTTGCCTTAGTGTTAAGGCTTAATTCCACTGGTGAAAACGTTGTTTGCTAGGATTAGTTGAGTTGTCCTCAGGGTTGAGGTGGGAGAGTGCTCTCGGTAGGAAGGCGGGATACTTCTGGGTGTAGAAGTGCCTCCAGTTTGAGAGCGGAGATTCTCCAGCGAAAACATCCTTGTTGTAAGGAAACTAATTAATCTAGTAAAGCTAGTTTGGAAATCCTAAATATGGTGATTAGGTAATGGAGTAGGTATTGAGGCCAAACCACTATAAATCTCATTGAGTTAGGATTGATACTTTTGTGTGTTGAATTTCGTATTGCTTATCTTGCTTTTGTTTGCTACTTGATTTGTGAATTGCCTAAGTTGTAAGAAAAGATTAAAACTAAAATTAGCCAGGCTAAAGATTTAGTTAACACACTATTCACCCCCCCTCTAGTGTATGCCATTTCACCAATATTTGGTATCAGAGTGAGTCTGTAGCTTAAGATTTCACCATCTCCTCCACATCTTGTCTCGATTCGAAGAATGACACTAGAGAGTTTAGCATCTTCACCTCCTAGGTTTAATACCTCGAACTTTGGTCTTTGGAAATATAGGATGTACACATATTTAAAGACTAAAGGTTTTGGTGTCCTTAACATGTTAAGATTAGAATTCATTGAACCTAAGGTTGACATGCATTTTTGAAGTGAAACTTGACAAAAAAATATTTAAATTTAATGGAGATGCCATGAATTGCATACTTTGTAAATTACCAAATGACATTTGTTGAAAAAGTCATGCATTGCTCTACGACTTTTGATTTATGGGCTAGTTTGAATGTTTTATACGATCATGCTAAAATCGAAGAAATTGGTACATTTAATGTAGGTAGTGATGATAATGGTCATTCACCCACCCCTAATCTTAGTTTTGATGCTCATAGCTCTTCTACTCAAAGAAGCAACTCTAGGAGCTGAAAAAGAAATCTAATTTGCCATGCATGTAAAGAAAAAGGGCATGTAAAGAAAAATTTCCCTAACATAAAGAACAAAACAAGGAAGAGGTCAAGTGCTTCCATCTCTACATCTCATTCACACGAAGCATCCTCTACCCATGACTATAAAGCCACCTCCAAAGTGAGCCTCAAAAATGCAAATGATGAGGTACACTCTCCTTTTTCCTCTAGTCATATTAATAGTACTAGCTCTTCCAATTCACATGATAGCCATATGATGAGTTAGTAAATGAATGCAAGAAAATTTATGCCTTGCTTGTCAAAAAGGATAAGGAAAATAGGAAAATGAAGAAAGAAAATTCTAGACTTAATTGTCATGTGCATGCATTAGAATTAGAAAATGAAAAACTAAAAACTAGTTCTATTGATCATTGTCATGATAGCTCAAATTTTGAGATTAATGATTTGAGAGTCAAAAACAAAGATTTAAAAAAGGTAAATGAAAATTTGAGACTTGAGAATTCAAAAATCAAAAGTGAAAACAATGTTTTGAAATCTCAACTACATGACATGCATAAGTCAATTGAAGCTTTTAAAAATCAGATTTTAATTATGAACAAGGAAGTAAATAATTTGAAAAACTCAACTTCCTTAAAAAATTTGAAAAGAAAAATATTTCTTTCAAGAATTCTTATGTTCATCATAAATCTCATGTTATGCATTCCAATGTTAAATCATATGCTAAGAAAAATGATAACAAAAAATTTTATGGTCATTGTTTTTGTTGTGGTGTTTACAGGCATGCTATATATGATTCCGCATTTAAGATGAATCGAAGTGGTGTTAAGACACTTTGATAGCTAAGCCCACTAACCCCCAAGGATCCAAAGTCATTTGGGCACCAATGATCCCATGTTCTTTTGTAGGGGGGGCTACCACACAAGGTTAGAAGATTGATGGTTTGTTGAAGTTAACCAAGGACCCCAATGAAGAGTCTTCACTCGGTTGCATCTTCAAACAACCTTGATGACTTAGGAAAGGTTGGCATCAAAGACTTTGGTATCATCTCCTATACCTATTTGCTTAAATTAGAGTTGGAGTTTTGATATATGCTTAATATTAGTAGATTTTCTGCTCTCGATATGATTTCAAAAATGTTTTTAATTTTGATTTTCGATCTCTTCGGAGACCTTGCTAGCCTATAAAGGGCTCATGCAACCTTATGGTTTTAAATCGTAAGCTAATTGTGGTCTTTCGGTTTTCAACCAATAGAAAGGGTTGGAGATCTTAATTTTCAAATATTTCATATTTTTGGGATCTCTCGATTTATTTTGGATTCATGATTGTTTACTTTGCATTGGATTTAAAGCTATTTAGCGAAGTAGATTTTGAAATCGATACTTGATTCCCTCTTTGCTATCTAGTACGATAACTATTAGTAGCCACATTTCCATTATGCTACTAGTGAATATTGCTTACAAGTTATAAAAAATGTGATGGAAGGCTAATAGATTGAAATTGAAATGAGAGTTGACAAGTTTGGCAAAATTTATCTCAAATGAGGTATGATCTTGGCTTTTAGTAAAATATAGTTTAATTACCTCAATAATTATGTTTAAATGATTTCTGTATGCTCATGATTGAATTTTCATGAGAAAACTATGAAATCTCATGAGTATGATGAATTTCAGTACTTAGGAAAGTTCCATCGAATGAAACTTGCTCTAGGTTATGATTTGTCATTAGAGATTTCATTTTTAAGTCTACATCCAATAAACATGTTTTATGTTTAGATACACACATGACATAATTCTAGGTGTTTAAATTTGAAAATTCATGTCTAGATGAACAAGGTGAAAACTAATCCACTTTAGGGGACTTAAACTTGGAAAGGTTTGACCCTAGTCAACAAATCAACTTGGACAATTATTTTTAAGTCCAAAGCTTCATAAACATGTTTAGGTATACATATGGCATGTTTCCAAACATTTAGAATGAAGAAATCAAAAGAATATATATGGATAAAATGATATAGAGGTCATTTCATGATAACTTCCCTTGAGCATGTTTCACCCAAGTCAACAAATTGACTTAGAGGACTCATTTTCGATCCATATTTGAGGAACATATTTAGATTTACTCATGTTAGGTGTTCATAGGTTTATGTTTGAAAAATCGTGAGTAAATGATAATATTCACCATAGCAAAGTTTCATGATAACTTGCTTGTTTTAGGATGAAACCATGTTAAGTTGATAACTTGGTCTAAGGACATTATTTTAATCTCAAACTAGACATACACACTTTACTAACCATTATGTGGTGTTATAAAAGTTTGAATGAAAACTGAGTACGTTTTGAAAAATAATTGAAAATTATAGAAATACCATTAGAATTTTAGCATTTTCAGTTAATTTTAGAAAAATGTAGAAAAATCTTTTTTAACTAATTATTGAAACTGCATCTTCAGTGAAAAATCTAGTTTCTTCAGTAAAAATGTCAGAATTTTTCATTGAGAATATGATTTATAGTGGAATTTTAAAATTGGGTTTTAGAAATGCAAAATATCATCTTCTTGAAATATCAATCTTTCCGATACTTTGGTTTATCGTCGAAAACTTCTAATAAAACTTTGTGTATACTAATTTGATTTCATTTCTAATATCGTTCTCACTATTGTTTGAGTAAAATGATTTCTAAAAATAATTTTGATAACTTGAGGGATAACTTGAAAAATAAGTTTTTGGTTAAAATCGAGATAGGTTAAAAAATGGACTTAGAGAATTTATTTTGAGTTCAAACTTGACACACTCATCTTAAGTGATCATTCAGATATGTCTGAAAAGTTTGAATCAAAATTGGTAACTTTTGAAAAAAATATATATATGATATTTACGAAAATGCCACTGAACTTTCAGAAATTTTATGAATTTATAGGAACAAAACACGATATACAGTCCTGTCATATGTTTGTTTTGCTATAACACAATCATCTACAAGACAAAATTACCAAAATACCCTTACACATTTTTAATGCTCATATTCAATTTTATACATAAAAATCTTCATACATAAAGTAGTCTTAAAATTAATGATGAATTTTCAAAAAAAAAATTCACAAAAAAATTCAACAGTGGAATTGTTGTTTGGCATCCATAATGCGAATTCTAGGGCTACAACAAAAAGAAAAGAACATTTTGTCTCAACTATTTGCAAGGGCAAGATTGATTACAAATTAACAGTTTGAACTTGCTAGATACCTCCAACCTTCCCAGCTCCTGCGCGGAGGTCTGTTGCAACCATGTGAATAAATTGTTCTTTCAAAACAATTACATGTGCAAAAATACTTTGAACAATATAAAATGATAAGGGTTTAGAAATAATTACCATGAAGATGATCGTCCAAGGATCCTAACAGCATGTATTCATAAACCAAAAGTCTTTAATCTCCATCAGCACAATACCCAATCAGGTTAACAAGGTTAGGATGGTGAAGCAGGTTCAACATTAGAACCTCAACAAGAAACATATATTCTCTACCATAATCAACAAGAAACAGAGGCTCGCTGCCTAGGATCATGTGGAGTTACAGAACAAGGTGGTTGTAAGACCCGAATTTTTTTTCCTAATATAAAAATATATTTTTGGTGCAGTGCACCAGATCAGGAGTTAGTCGAGTCGAGCCATGGAGTTGCCTCGAGTAGAAGGTATAACTCGGCTTATGAAGTTTAAATTGGTTAGAGGGATATTTCCTTATTAAGCATTAGATGTCCTTTTTGAGTCGAGTTCAAATCGTGTATGCGGATCGAATCGGGGCCCAAATCGGACTCGGATCGAGTCGAGTAGAGGCTAAGTCAGTTAGAGGGGCATTTATGTCATTGGTGGATGAGGGGATAAAACCCCTCATCATGAGCCATGCGGCTCATTCTTTAGCCGCACGCCACCCGAGCAAGAGAGGGATGAGGGGAGATCTTGGGTCAGCGCCGAAAACTGTGTCGTTGTCGGAAGGATCGAGGTCATCAACGTCCACCCTTTCTTCTTCGTTGATCAAGGTGAGTGGTTACTTTCTGTTGATTTGGGGGAGGCGAGTAGCCGAACCCCTAGGACTGCTAGGTGTCGAGTTTCTCACGAGTTTTTTGTCGATTCATGGTACCTTGACCATCTTACTACTGTTTTAATTATTGTCGCATCGAATCTCCGCAATTTTTGTCGAGTTCTTGATATCTTAGGGGCTGCCGAGTCAGGGAAAAAGGGGAAAGGTCATGCCGAAAATTTCCCCAATTCCCTTGATGGATGTAAACCCCCTTTGAACGATCTTAAACCCATATCAAGTGGATTCATGATTTACTTACTTAAAGTGATGATTGGAACTCATCCTCTAAAGCCTAGTAGGCTCAGCCAAGCAAAGGGAAAACTCCATGTCCATGGGTTGGCCGAGCAAGGGGTGTGCGGCTTGATCAAGGTCTTAATTAGGATAGATCGGAAACAAGATATTAGGATTGGGGTTGGTCATTCCCTCTTGTTCCTATGCTTGGAGGCTCGGTCGAGCAAGGCATGCTTTGCTCAAGTCTCGGCCGAGCAAGGATTGGGGGAGATGGCGATCTCTAGAAGATCAACTTCATGGTTAGGAATACTCAAAACAATAGGGCATGACAAGTTGCCTAGATTGACAATTAGAATCAAGATGACATTTAGGTAAGATCTAACTAAGGAAGGCTTCTATGTTGATGCATGTAATTAGTAGAATGGTAGGATAGTAACCAACCTTAGACCTTTCCTCTTTAAATTCATAAATGTGGTGATACTTTTACCATGTTAGATAATTTATTTCCTTGTTGAATTTATGGTTTATTGCAAAATTTAAATTCTTTATCATTGAATCATGTGGCTATACATAGTAGGTGTTGTGAAGAAATTTCATTATAGTTTATATGATGTTCGGTATTGTTAATGGGTGCATTTCCAAGTCTATAACATGTAGTTTACATTAGCAAAAGGTAGCATATGACGCTAGATGATTTACATGAAATTATAAAGTGTATGTTAGAAATGGAAACTCAAAAGTAGACGAGTTAGGCCTCACACCTAAGAAACATTTTGCGAACAATAGTGTGCGCATGATACGGTCGAAATTAAAAGGCTGAGAACGGGCGGACACTCGGGACTTCAAATAAGGAAACTTTAGGACACCATGTTTGTGTGATGTGATTGTGGTGGTATGCCGAGAAGCATGGGTAGTCGGAATGACTAATGCTTGACTTGGCCAGTGATTGGGTCTTGAGATTGCACCAGCGGGCCCGCTAGGTGTCAGACCCCAGTTGGATGGGACTAGCTATCCCTACCCCAGTCGGTGTCCAGAGACTAGCAGACCATCCTAGTCGACGGCCCGGAGTTTGCTTTGATTCACTAATGTGCTATGTGGCCCGAACGACCAGTATGTTACTATCTGCATGTGGTAGGGCTGGTTATAGCCGAATCACTAGACCATGAGTAGGCCCTAGGGGCCAGGTGCCATGTGGCGTAGTTAGGTTGTTATGGCTGCTTACATGAATGTATGGCCTATACAGGACGACCCCTGGGGTCGGTTGTCATAACATAATCAACTTATATCCCTAACTTTATATTTTGCCGCTATATATATATATGTGTGTGTGTGATTATTGGGGAATTATGTGGTGGTTCGAAAGAATCGCTCACTGAGTCCCATGTGGACTCACGGTTTATTTCCTTGTTTTGCAGAACCCGATGAGTGAGATGAGGCTTGGAATCATGGTGCAGCTGGAGGGCAGGCAGTGGCGTAGATCTCGTAGCAGCGTCCACTAGTCATAGTCTAGGGGTCTAGGGCAGTTGTTTCTTTTAATACACTGAGATTGTCTATTCGAAAACATGTACTTGCTTCTAAACTTGAGTTGCTTCCTATGGCGATTGATGTTTTAAAGCAAAATTGTGAACCTTCTTTAAAGATTTGAGTAAAGCTGCATCGTTGTTTTCATTATGTGTTTTAGTTTCTATTAGTTAGTGTATGTAGTAGGCTTCAAGGTAGGACAAAGAACTTGGCCAGTCACACGACCCTAAGTTGGGGTGTGGCAGTGGTCAATGTCATTTGACAAGAGGGTTCTCCAGTGATTCCTTCACATCCCCTTCAAATCCAGCCGCGCCAGCGACAGTTGCACCGGCGTCGGATTCCATGCACAACATCTTCTCTCCCTCCTCCGCCAGGATGCACAACCCCTTTTCTCCATCCTCCGTCGGGTTCAACGGCCTCGACACCTTTACCTTGGCCGCGGCCGTTGGCGGCAGCACCCTGCGTTGTTGTCCTCCACTTTGCCGCAGCTCCACCAACCTCTTCGTCGCGGGGGATACCAATCGCCTTCCGAATTTCTCCCCCGATTCTCTCTTGGCCTCGGTGGGGCCAGCGGCGCGGCTCCTCGCGGCCTCCCTGGCGGAGCTCATCCTCCCAAACGCTACGTGATCAGCCCTCTTCGCAGTCGGGGAGGGGGAGGATCTCCCGCTGACGTAGCCAACAACAACATTCCGGTCCTGCTTGTAGGTGAGCTCGCCAGAGACGGACCGCTTGCGCTGGTACTTGGCAAGGGACTGCTCCTCCCTCGGGGTTCTCCTCCCTGTCTTGGCCCTGGCGGCGAAGGAATCGCTAGAGAACAAGGTGATCATTGCAGATTGCGAGACACCCCTCGGGGTTAGATTTCCTATGGGTAATTGGGTCTTTTTCCAACCGTGTCCTCCGCCTCTAATTGATGTATCGAGAAATTTCTCGGCACACGATAATGACTAGAAATCCTGTCCAGAACACCCTTGAAATCCTATCCCAGGGCTGGTTTTGCAAATCAAACAAGGAACATGATCTAAAATCCAGTCTAGTCCCCCATTTTTTTACAAAACAAATGTATACTTAAATATCCCTTTGACCTAAGCTATGAAGCATAGACACGAACATGGACACGGGACACGACATGGACACGGACACGGGGACACACCAATTTCAAAATTTTACATGACACAGACACGGCATATATAGCATATATATAAGTTTTTTTTTTTTTTTTAAATCACAGTTTATATATATATATATAGTTCAAGAATTTATAATAATATCATGATCTTTTCATTGATATTAAACTTCTAATTTTTAGATTTTCCTAGGTCCCTTTCAAAATATATGAAGTGTTCTAAATAATTTCTTGTGTCAGTACTTATTATTTCTTAGCCCCTTCCAAAATTATGAGGCACAATATCCATTGACATCTCCCAAAAAATTTCTAAATTAGCATGTCTTAGTAGAACTAGTCATGTACAACCACACGTAAACAAAAAGTTAAGTAGAGTCTCACTATTTTCTTCATCAATCATTGTTGTTATCTTCTTCATTAAAAAATATTACTCTCTCCAACTCTGGTTCATCAAGAGAAAGATTGGCAACTTCAAGGATTCTATTATCTTCATCAATTGGCAACTTAATGTTTCCCCTTTATTGTATTGTGGAGTTTTCCTTGAAATGAGACAAATATTACTATGGACAAATACTAAACTCTCCGCACGTTTAGGCTTCATCTTGTTCCTTTAAAGAGAATAGATAAAAGAGTAAGTGCTCCTATTTCTTTCACAACAACGAGAAGATAAAATACTAAATTCCCTTGATTGTTATATTATTTTTTAAAAAAAAAGATGCATGGTTGGTCGTGTCCGGGCGTGTCCGGGCCGTGTCCGAGTGTATCCGAGCCGTGTCCAAGCGTGTCCGGGCCGTGTTCCAGCCATGTTCGGGCAAAAAAAAACTTTGACTGGTCAAGACACTCTTGGACACGTGGGACACGTGTGTCGGATGAGTGTCTTCGTGTGTCGGTGTCCGCGACATGTCGGACAAGCGGACACGACAGTCCCACGGAGTGTTTGTGCTTCCTAGGACCTAAGTCAACAAAGTGACTTAGAAACCTCATTTTCATCCCAAACTTGATTGGCATATTTAGGTTCACTCATGTTAGATGTCTATGTGCCGAAGTTTGAGAAAATATGAGTAGATAGCAAAATTTGATACTTAGCATTTTCATGTTTTCATGCCTACTTTGAATGAAATCGTGCTAAGTTCTTATTTTGATCAAATGACATTATCTTCACTTCAAACTTGATATACATGATTTAAATGACCATACCTTGGTATTCTTAAAGTTTGAATGAATTTTGAAAATGTCATAAAAAATTCTAATTATTTACCAAAATGCCACTGAATTTCAATAAATTCTAGAAAAATGCAATAAATGAGTTTTGATTTATTCTTGAATTTGCATTTTCCTTAAAAATTATTATTTATGGCATAAAAATTTCAGAAGTCTCCAGTAAGAATGTGATTTGATATAGATTTTTGAAGTTTAATTTCAAAACTTGAAGTATCATTTCCCTTAAATGCTCATTTTTCCAATACTTTGATATTTTCATTAGATTTTCAAATGAGACTTGAAGTATGATATTTTGAACTCACGTGTGGTATCGTACTACTCATTTGATGAGAAAAATCATTTCTAAAGTGATTTTTGACTCTTTGACCAATAATTGAAAATATCAATTCAATCGATTGGTCGGTCGATCGGACGAAGCGAGAAATTGCCAGTAGCCAATTCAGTCGACCAGTCGGTCAACCGAATGTGGCCAAAAAGTGACAGTAGACCTGCGATCGCTACACGGTCGATCGTCGGTCGGGGCGGTCGATCAGTTGATCGACCGATGTTCGACCGGCAAGCGACCAGACGACGTCCAACGGGCTGAAAAATGCCCGTTGGAGTGAACTGCCGAGTGAGGGTGTCACACCCCAAATTTGATATGACTGGTCAGGGTACACCACGTACCCTGAAGCCTAACCCAAAACAACTATGCATAAACAAGTAATGAACCCAAACATTTTATAACATTAAAATTTAAAGGAAAACATCAAAACCAAAATGAAACCCAACCACTAATAAAAAAAATGCTAAAGGTTCAATTTATTTTCAAAACTTTAAGTCCCAACAAGGACACCCCAAACTAAGGAAAATGCCGAAATAAAATAACCGAGTCTACATGACTCAACAAAAATAGAAACAACTAGACTCGGTATCCTCCTCAATCACGACATGTTACGAGACCCATTGCCCTACCATCACCAATCGTGCTACTGCACCCCGGTACCTCTCTGATCTAACTCAGATATATAATGTAACAGCAATGTTAGGAGAAATCAGCAATAATATATTCACTACTCTATGCATGAAACAAGCATTCGTCAACAAGATGCAATCACAACCTTACATCTAACCAGATGCAATCACAGCCCTCCATCTATATGATGCAATCACAACCCTCCATCTACATGATGCAATCTAAGCCATACATCTAACCTGATGCAATCACAACCCTCCATCAACACAAGATCAAATCCCTACCATTCATCTCAATCAATTCAATCCAACCCTTTATATCACCCAAATCAATCTCGGCAATCCATTTACATCACCCCATCTAGGTTTCATCTACTCATCTTCCCCCTCCCCTCCACACCATCCTGTCGCCGCCGCTACCCTTCCTCGGTCGGCCGGGCCGCCGGCAATGTTGGTGCCGAAGCCTGTCGACGTACTGCCACCACCACGAGGCGATGGCAGTGCCTCGCGCGGCACGACTACCCAGGCATGGCAGCGATGCCACGCCGGGCGCCGCCTCTCGACGTGGTCGGCGCCAACCAAGGCAGGTTGCACAGTAAGGGGAAAAAGAAAAGAAAAATTATACCCAAAGGGGGTAAACAACATGGTTCAATCAAGAAACGATCGATCCGACTTCAGATTTGATATGAGAAAATGCTTCAAAAATCAATGAAAAACCCCGAGACATGAGTACAACGACATGAATCAAGAATTGGAGAAAAGAAGGTATAAATCTACTCACTGGACGGAGAGAAAATGGAAGAAAAAGACACGCGGGATCTTCCCCCGATCGACACTGACGAACTCGTGAAAATTTGGCTCTACCGACTCCTCCTCCTCGGCCGCACCCTCTCTATCCTCTCTCCTTTGCCTCAGGTGGTGTGCGGCTAAAATCCCTGGCTGCACACCCCAGGGTCTAATTTATAGACACTGGTTGGGTCTAAATGACCAAAATACCCCTACCTAATCTATCCAACTTAAACAGCCCATAACTCACCTATTCTAACTCCGATTCGAGATCGGATTGCATCACTAAATTCGCCTCGATACCCTCTATCATCCTAGCATGCTAAATTACAGAGATAAGGCAAATAAAATTTTCCTCAATTTTTTTACATTAAATGCTTACCTAGGTTTAATCCCGAAGCTTCCCGTCAATCCGCGCTAACTAGGTCCCACGATCCCCCGATCAAAAATAGAATATTATTATTAAGATTTTTGGGTATTACAGAGGGGTTCTAAATATCCCTCACCAACCTTCATTAATACTCTTAAAAGCTTCCTAAGTGTGATTTGAGCCTTCCTAAGTTGATTTGCTCGCGCTTGCTTCTCCGATCGACGATTTATCTCAAGCGCTCATCTTCCCTCGACTCTGGCTTTGATTTGACCTCAACATCTTGTGGAGTTGGAGGCATTGAAGGCCTGGAAAGGAGCTCTTAGTTGTGGTTTATTCTTTAGCTCTTTTCACTGTAATTTTACTTGTTATTTGAACTCGTTTCTTTATTGTTAGCTTGCTAGGTGTGCTAGTGTAAACACTTAGGATTTGCTTTCTAGAATTGTGTTTTGCCTAGGTGAATAGGTTTGAGGCATTCTCAAAGGGTTGAGAAGGAAGGCCTCGGTTGTATTCAAAGGGAAACACAGTCTATAAAGTGTTGGTTAGAAATCCTTGGTGTGGAACCAAGGTAGTGGAGTAGGCGGTTGGCCGAACCACTCTAATTACTTGTGTTTGCATTGTGTTGCTCATTTGATATACCTTGCCATTTATATTTGTCAAGCATCGTAATTTAGTTGCATGATTAATTTGGTTGCGTTAGAAATCGAACTCGAAAAAAATTGAATAATTGTTAAAACTCACCCAATACTATTCAACCTCCCCTTCTAGTGTGGGGTATTTGTTCAACAGAAGTGCCTTTAGTTTGAGAGCGGAGACTCTCCGATGAAAAATTCCTCATTGTAAGGAAACTAATTAATCTAGTAAAGCTAGTTTGAAAATCCTAAGTGGGTTGCTTAGGTAATGGAGTAGGCATTGGGGCCAAACCACTGTAAATCTCATTGAGTTAGCATTGATACTTTGTGTGTTGAATTTCTTATTGCTTATCTTGCTTTCGCTTGCTACTCGATTTGTGAATTGCCTTAGTTGTAAGAAAAGATTAAAATCAGAATTAGGCTAAAGATTTAGTTAACACACTATTCACCCTCCCTCTAGTGTATGTCATTTCACCAACAAGAGATTCTAGCAACTGACTCGTATATCTTTATGATTTGGGCCTCTGTGGAGCCGAGTATATGATTTGGGCCTATGTGGGTCGAGTATATGATTTGGGTCTTTGTGGGCTGAGTATATAATTTAGGTCTTTGTGGGTCGAGTATTTGATTTGGGCCTTTGTGGCCGAGTATATGATTTTGGCCTTTGTGGGCCATTATGGGCCTAGTGGTTGTGGTGGTTGATGTTGGGCCGGTTTGAGCCAAGTGAGAGGGATGTTTTGAGCATGTGTTTATGGATGAAATCTTTACTTTTCATGCTATTATATTTCAGTGATTTAATAAGCTTGAATTATGTTTAATATACTTATGCTCGGGATTTATGTGTAGGGCTCGGTAGAGTCACATACTGAGTTCCTTAGGAACTCACTACTTTATTTTGTTGTTGTTTTGCATATCTTGACTAATAAAGGTACAGTGGTACCCTTGTGGTGCGAGTGGGGTGGCAGGCTTAGGCAGCAGATCTCGTGACGTGATAGGTCGTAGTCGAGTGTAGAGAGTCCTAATTTGCTTATTGCTGTGACTTCATTGTGGTTATTTGGTTATGTAAACATACCTAGTATTTGGCATTTTATATTGAGTATGCATTGTTGTTTCTTTTATTTCCGCATTGGTATGCATATGATGGTAGGCTTCGGAGTACGGACGTGTACTCTGGCCGGTCACGTGACCCTGGATTTAGGGTGTTACACCCGGACCGAACCCCCGCTAAGCCAAACCATATGATAAATAAACCAAGAATATGAGAAACTTGATATATTAATAACCAAGTAAGTGGTTCCAGCATACATGTAAAACCAATGTTATCAGTAATACAATGAGCACGAAGTAAACAATTAAGCACACGGGTCGGTCGCTAGGATGGCCCTCTAGCTAGCTTCCCGCCTCGGACCTCCCAAGCTAGGATGGTCATCTAGCTTTGGTGCCCTCTCTGGTTGGGAATATTCCTCTAACTAATGTCACTATGGGTCGATCGTCAGTGTGACTCTCTAACAAGCTTAGCAGAGCATACCAACGCGCTTCTCAGTCCGGTCATCAATCAACCACAAGCACAATCATGATGAGATGATAACATGTATATATGCTCACAACTAAGTCTACTCGGGTGGGTGTGGTATTTTATCGAACACACCGGGTGCACACACAAGTACACCCAACTCGAGCCTCCCTCGGCCCCAAACCACCAACCACATGCCACACCACCCCTTGTTATTCAAGAACAAATTTCAGAGTTGTCAAGTTTACCAAACTAGCAATACATATAAAATTTCAGCGTTCTTTCCACATTTGGGCATTTCATCAAACACTTGGCGACAACTCTACTCGTGTTCAACCAAGACTGTGTGGCAAACCCGAGGTGAGAGCAATTTGTCCTACGACGCCGGAGCATAATCGTCCACTCACAGCCTACAAGAAATCCATACATTTCAGCAACTTAGTTTCGCTTTCTCGGCTGCGATAAGCACACTTTTGGTCGAACTTTTCATCGACCAACTACCCAACAACTTGACAACAAAATACCTAGGTTCTAACATGTCGAACTTTTCATCGACCACTCCGACGCTCAAGTTAGTAGGTCTCCAAGGTGGAAGTAATGAAATTAGAACTTAGAGTACCTGAGGTGTGCCATGTCTGAGACGTTTCGTGTCTGTATTTATTGCTGGTGGAGGTGATGATGTTGCCTGACAATCTCGTGAGGATGTTGCCCGGAATAGGTCGAGGTTGATCCTTGAGATAGCGGGCTCGTAATGGTATATATCCTGGAGTATCTCCCCTTATACCCTACTCGGCCGGCCCTAAAGGTCTAGGGTATCTTCTAAGGCTGCCACACCCTGCTTCTCCTATCAAGAACTCCAATTATGTAAAAAAAAACATCATCAGGCATCGAATCAATGGAGAAATCCAATCATACAAAAAATTTCAGAATTGTCTCAATTACAAGGAGCGGCTACATGAGGAAGAAAATCCTATATATAGGGTGCAAAAACCACTCATAGGTAGGGGAAGGTAAGAAGGAAGGTGACAAACTACATTATTTTAAAAACTAAACTAGAACTATCCCAATTTTGAAAATAAACTCACAAGGAAGGAAACATTTAGAGAATTGGTTTTTTGGACTCCTGCAAATTTACATATCATCACTTAATTTAAACTATCTCAACGCAAGAGTTAAAGTGACATCCTCCATTTCCCATTAAACTATATATATATAATCCTAATTCACACTCCTAATCCCATGAAGAAACGTTCAAAAATATAACCTGCTTTCCGCTATGATTGCAAATCAGAAAAATTCCAGATCCCTTATTAGCATTCAACAAGATACTCTAAGTTTCAAAGAAACCAAACAATTTTGAATACCTGAAAGGAGCTACTCAATTAATCAACTTCAGTTTATACCAAATAAGTGAAATTCTCCCTCTTTGCTCTACATAAGAGCAACCTAGTCATAGAAAACTACTATTATATGGTAACATCTAAAATATTTTTTTCCAAATAGTGATTAACTTTATCTCAATAACACTTAAAAAAATTGATTTATATGATATGTTCTAAATTTGATAATTATAAAGAGTTCAGTACAATATCCACTTGTCTACTCCAAGTTCCAATTAGCACTTCTTTTTTCTTCTTGTATTTTTTACCAACACTACATCATTTATTCCTGGTTATAAACAAACAAAGGCCTCTTGGCAATACTTTAATAGCTAAAATATTTATGGACACCAGGAGAACTTTCTAAATGAATAAACCAGAAAACTTTCTAAGATATCAACCGAAGAAAAAGCAATTATGGTCATGATCACCCTTTATGAGATCCTAAAGCATGAAAACTCCGGTGAGTACGCACGACGGTGACTCCCTTGACGAATCTCTTGAATCAAAGTCTCAACCTGGACCACTTTGGGGTCCAACTCAACCTTCTCCTCGACTGGTCGCCCATAACTGCGGCCTTGGCCTCGGCCTGTGGAATTGCTCCCACTACCGCTTAGCAATGTATTATCTTTTTACTACCAAGAAAACATACAGTAAAAAGAATTAAGCACTTAATTTACAAGTATCAATTACCACACATACCGCCGCTAGTGCGCAAGCTCAGTCGTCCGATTTCGTGACTAGGACACACTGTATGCTGACACGCTAGCAATGCCCCGTACAGTACCCAATGTTCTAAAATCGAAGTCAGGACCTAAACCAAATGCTCTGATACTACTTTGTCACACACCAATTCTAGAAGGGTGTGACTGGCCAGGGTATACAATCATACCCCGAAGCCTAACTCAAAACCATAAACCACATATCAAACTTTTATTTTATTAAAACGACAATGACTAATAAAATGATATAAACGAAATAATCCAATTCACTATTAAAGAAAGTGCAGAAACATGAATATCCAACTGAAACAAACTTCAAAGAATGTTTTAAAACAATGAATGGAAAAGAGAAATAATAAATCTCATTACAGGACTTTCTCTAAACCCGACCACAACCCTAATTCTAACTCCGACTTGTCACGAGATCTACCCTGAACTTGTTGCTCCCAGCTACGCTACCCAGTACTCCAGTATCGCTATTGGTTCTGACCAGGTGCTAAAAATAAAAAAATACAAGACGGTAAATCCACATTGGACTTAGTGAGTGGCTCGGTCGTGAGCTTACCACGGTCCACAACTATACAGTTGTATAAGATGCATAATAATAACATAATAGATAATTTCCATAACATAATCCAACCAGTATCAAAGTACAAGGATAATTTTTTAAATCCAGAATTAAACTATTTTATCTATGTAATTCTAAACCAGTCCATAAATATCCCAAAAAGGAAAGAAGCCACACATTTTTATAAGCATATTTCTAAACAATACGAGTCAGTCACTAGGACATGCCCAGTGAGCTTCTCGCCCATGGTTCTTGAGCTAGGCAATCCCTCTAGCCTCAGTAACCCTAATTGGTTGGGAAAATCCTCCAACCAGTGCCACTCAGGGTCCATCGTCAGCGTGGCTCACTAATGAGGTTCCCGGTCCACACCTCCTCCGCTGATCAGCCCAATCGAATCCCATCTCATCCATAAACACAAGCATGTTACAAAGAAAAATAATGAATGCACCAATACCATAAGCATTTAATATAAACCAGTATCCCTACACCATTTAATACCAAGTGCTTGTATCCTACAAGAGTGTAGTTTAAGATTTTCAAACTGAATGAAATATCTAAATTTATAGATTTCTACATGGAAGTCTAAAATTTATAGATAACACCTATGATACAACCTCCTTCACAAGTAATCCCATAATATTGTAATTTCTTGAGTCTCTACTAAAACTTTTCTAAAAGTACAAAAGGATGCTAAATCACTATACTTTAAATGTATACTAAGGCTTAAAGCATAGTTTAATTTTTCATGCCATTATAATTGCACCAACAGTAGATACTAACCAAAAGATAACATAAAAAAAAGAAAAAAAGATTAAAGCCTTGATAATCCCCCCCCCCCCCCCCATTCCACCCGCCAATTGGCTTCCGCACAACCCTTCTCTCTTTTTTTCCTTCCTTCATCCAAATCAATTCCCAATCACCCACTGTTACCACTCAATCAACCCACTACTTTTCTGATTTCACTACTTTTCTGATTTCATATTCGCATTTACCATCGACCTATACTATGCAGCCACGAGAAGAAAGAAAACCCACAGTACACTACTTGAGAAGCATGCGGCACTTCAAAACAATTCCTCAGATTCTTCATTTGCTAACACATCCACACATACCAATTACTCTAAGATTAACATCTACCTGCTAAGAATTCTATTCATACAATCAAGAAAACAATTGAATTAAAATAAACCCAAATGGCAGCAGGCGGTCACCACAAAAAAATTGACTTCCCAATGCTTAATAATTATTTATTAACCCCAAATTTAACACAACAATTTACAAAAGAATCCATCATCAAATTCCATTGAAGAGAGGATTAAAATCATCAAGAAATCTCCAAGTTCTTCAAGACATGGGGCGGCAAGGGAAGGGAAGAAACCATGAGTTTTGGGCAACGATTTAGCCACTCACCGGCAAGGGAAAGCAAAGTAGAAGACGCCCTTAACATTCCTTGTGCCGATGATCGCCGGCGTTCGCAACTGGTCCAATGACAACCACTCCCATCGCCTCCTTGTCGAGTATCAAGTTTCTTGGATGCGTGCGGCCCAAGTAACCGCACCGTCCAAAAACCCCTCTTTTATTTTATATTTTTTCATTTTTATGTTTCTACCCCTAACTTAACCCAACCCCGGTTTCTACTTAACTCGACCAAAACTCGTCCAAACTGGGTTCTGATCGAATCATCAGACTCAAATCGACTCGACTCAACTAATGCCCAAAATATAAAATAAAATACTAAACACGCGCAAAGGCCTCACCTTGAAAGTCAACATACTTGGTCTTTAGTGCCATTACTTATAAACAAACATCCTATTTGATGTAAATGGGTATACAAGGTCAAACACAAAGAGGATGGAAGCATTGACAGGTACAAAGCACGACTTGTGGCAAAAGGTTCACTACAACAAAATTTGATTTAGGCTACAGTTGTTTAGCTACGATTTTTAAAAATCACAACAATAGAAATATTAAGCTAACAGTTTTTTTTTTCTGTAGTACAAAACATTATTGAACCTACAGTTTTTAAGTAATCGCAATTGAAGGGTTATAATAAGCTGCGGTTTTGAATTAACCGTAGTTGAACTCATACAATAGATTGTGGTTTAGATACCGTAGTTTTTTTCTCCCGCAATTTTTCTCCCTCTTCAGCTTCCCATCTCCGCGCGCAGCTCGTCTTCTCTCTTCATCATCTCCCGCATCTTCTTCCCTCTTCATCATCATTCCTTGATGTCGTCCTCAGCCGAGTCCGCACTGGTCCGCCCGTCTCCTCCGTCGTTTTCCGCCTAGCTCCTCCTTCGATTTCTTCTGCCGAGTCATCGACTTTTGCCTGTCTCCTCATCATCTAATTAACCAAATAACATCTACTATTTTCAGATTGGGTAAATATCTTATTCCATTTGTAATTTTGAAGTATCTGCTATTAGGCTTTGATTTGGGTTCCTCCTCCGCCCTTCGATCCGGCGCTTGAAGGCTTCAAGCCCACCATCCTATACACATCATCCTCTTCGATTCCAGTGATTGATATCGGCAGCGGCTCCATCGAATGGTATCCTGCATCACCACCATATCTCTAATCGCCGCTTGGTGAAAGAAGGTCCAAATTTACTAGGCTTTATATTATTCTAAGATTCGTATAAGCCCTAATACTATTTCTCATTCCTAATCCTTTCCTTTGAACAAGTAATCTATTCCTTTTTGCTATAGTCAAAATTATATTGGTTTCCTAGACCTCAGAGGAAAAGAATTTTGCATACTTCATTGTTTCGATATTAAGCTCTGCCTGTGTATTCAGAGTTTTCTGGAATCACTGCATGAGAATTTGCTACAAGGTGTTGATTCCAAGCTGCTATGCTTGATTTCAAAACAGTTGAACTTAGCACAACTCGTATTTGGTGAAGAAGGGGAAGGTAGATGTGTCATTTTCTCAAGCACTATTCCTGCGAATTAATTCTGTGTTTGATGCGAAGTAGGTTTTGTTCGTTCTCTAGTTTTAGACGCCACAAGCAACCTCGTGCATTGCAATTGTCCCACTTTTATTTAATAAAAATTACTTGGACAATATATAAATCAATAGCTTCACAATGCTTTAATTGGTGGGCATTTACTGATCTCTCATTGGAATTGGTGAAGGGAAAAGGGGATTGAAGAAACAAAAAAAGGATAAATGGGTATTAATATTTAGATTCAATTGATAGATGTTAATGATTTCAGCATAAGTTGTTGGGATAGGAAGGGCAGAAGGGGGTGATTGGGACCTTTCACCCAAACATGTATAGTTTAATTGCCATACCATGTGCTTTCCTTTTCTATCTTTATTTTTGTTAAGCCTAAAAGTTTTTAGTTACATCATTGATTTTTACATTACTAATTAGTCAATGTTTTGAAATTCAATCTGATTTGAACTATCTCCACAAATGGCTTGTTGAATTGATATTTAGATCTTAAGCAGTGAGTTCCTTGCCATGCTTTTCCAACATCCAATGTTTATGTGAGCCTTATCCACCATTAATTCTTTTCATGAGTTAATAGTTTGTCTTCCAGTGGTAACCATAAACAGGTAGAGGAAAAAAGAATGGTTTGGGGACCCCTTCCACCATCCTATACAATAAGTAATATTTCTCTTTTTTCAATTGCAGTTGTTCATTGGATGCTTTAAGAAGCATAAAGATTGAAATGACTTAACTTCTTAAATTAGCTTTTCTTTTTCAATTTTAAGATCTGCAGTTTCGTTTTATGTCCTTGAAGAGAGTTGATTTTTTTAATGGACATCTTATTCACATTGTAGAGTAATCGGAGATTACCAGAATAAAGTAGTTTGTTTTATACGTTGTAAAATACTATTGAAATAGGTACATCTATTGTATATACGTTTTTGCTAATATACTATAATTCTCAAGATGTTATTTATATGTCACCCGTCCAATAATTTGCACAATATTTTGAAGAAAACCTGACAAATATCATTTTCTGGAGTCATCTTGGACATTGAGTTACATTTTTTTTTCCTTCTAAGCATATTCTAGTTCTAAACTAGATAGACGAAGCATATCAACTATCTTACTGGAAGCATTTCTTTCCTTTGTTTCTCTTGGTACTCCTATACTAATTGGCATCTACCGTCACATTTTCCATATTTGTTATATCTAAAGTATTTTCTTCTCTTTTTGGTTTAGAAAATCCATGCGAAAAGCTGGTGCCATTGATAGAAGAAGAACGTAAGATCTCTGTTAACTCAGAAGAAACTGAGACACAACTTCCATTATCAATTTTAGTTAACCACCAAAAAGTTCCATGTAACAAGACCTTTTCCCCCTAATTTGATACTTTTTTAATTTAGAATTTGATTTGTTTCCATTGAGGCAATATACATTTTTTTCTTAAGTTTTATATCAACAAGTCACGTACGGGAAATATTGTGTTTCGTAGTCAGTTCATATTGTTAAGGATGTGTGTCAAAAACTTCTGCCAAATACTAAGGTGTTTGGTAATAGGTGTTGCTCCAGGGTTCTCTCTTTTTTTCCTTCCTTCATCCAAATCAATTCCCAATCACCCACTGTTACGACTCAATCAACCCACTACTTTTCTGATTTCATATTCGCATTTACCATCGACCTATACTATGCAGCCACAGGAAGAAAGAAAACTTGCAGTACAATACTTGAGCAGCATGCGGCACTTCAAAACAATTCCTCAGATTCTTCATTTGCTAACACATCCACACATACCAATTACTCTAAGATTAACATCTACCTGCTAAGAATGCTATTCATACAATCAAGAAAACAATCGAATTAAAATAAACTCAAATGGCAGCAGGCGGTCACCACAAAAAAATTGACTTTCCAATGGTTAATAATTATTTATTAACCCCAAATTTAACACAAGAATTTACAAAAGAATCCATCATCAAATTCCATTGAAGAGGGGATTAAAATCATCAAGAAATCTCCAAGTTCTTCAAGACATGGGGCGGCAAGGGAAGGGAAGAAACCATGAGTTTTGGGCAACAATTTAGCCACTCACCGGCAAGGGAAAGCAAAGTAGAAGACGCCCTTAACGTTCCTTGTGTCGATGATCGCCGGCGTTCGCAACTGGTCCAACGACAACCACTCCCATCGCCTCCTTCGTCGCCCCCTTGTCGAGTATCAGGTTTCTTGGATGCGTGCGCCCCTAGCAACCGCACCATCCAATAACCCCTCTTTTATTTTATATTTTTTCATTTTTACGTTTCTACCCCTAACTTAACCCAACCCCGGTTTCTACTTAACTCGACCAAAACTCGTCCAAATTGGGTTCTGATCGAATCATCAGACTCGACTCGACTCGACTCGACTCGACTAATGCCCAAAATATAAAATAAAATACTAAACACGCGCAAATGCCTCACCTTGAAAGTCAACATACTTGGTCTTTAGTGCCATTACCTACAAACAAACATCCTATTGGATGTAAATGGGTATACAAGCTCAAACACAAAGAGGATGGAAGCATTGACAGGTACAAAGCACGACTTGTGGCAAAAGGTTCACTACAACAAAATTTGATTTAGGCTACAGTTGTTTAGCTGCGGTTTTTAAAAATCACAACTATAGAAATATTAAGCTAATAGTTTTTTTTTCTGCAGTACAAAACATTATTGAACCTGCCATTTTTCAGTAACCACAATTAAAGGGTTATAATAAGCTGCGGTTATGAATTAACCGCAGTTTAACTCGTATAATAGATTGTGGTTTAGATACGGTAGTTTTTTTTCTCCCGTGATTTTTCTCCCTATTCAGCTTCCCATCTCCGCGCACAGCTCGTCTTCTCTCTTCATCATCTCCTGCATATTCTTCCCTCTTCATCATCATTCCTCGATGTCGCCCTCAGTCGAGTCCGCACAGGTCCTCCCGTCTCCTCCGTCGTTTTCCGCCTGGCTCCTCCGTCGATTGCTTCTGCCGAGTCATCGATTTTTGCCTGTCTCCTCATCATCTAATTAACCAAATAACATCTACTATTTTCAGATTGGGTAAATATCCGATTCCATTTGTAATTTTGAAGTATCTGCAATTAGGCTTTGATTTGGGTTCCTCCTCCGCCCTTCGATCCGGCGCTTGAAGGCTTCAAGCCCACCATCCTATACACATCATCCTCTTCGATTCCAGTGATTGACATCGGCAGCGGCTCCATCGAATGGTATCCTGCATCACCACCTTATCTCTAATCGCCGCTTGGTGAAAGAAGGTCCAAATTTACTAGGCTTTTTATTATTCTAAGATTCGTATAAGCCCTAATACTATTTCTCATTCCTAATCCTTTCCTTTGAACAAGTAATCTATTCCTTTTTGCTATAGCCAGAATTATATTGGTTTCCTAGACCTCAGAGGGAAAGAATTTTGCATACTTCATTGTTTCCATTGCATACTTCATTGTTTCCATATTAAGCTCTGCCTGTGTATTCAGAGTTTTCTGGAATCACTGCATGAGAATTTGCTACAAGGTGTTGATTCCAAGCTACTATGTTTGATTTCAGAATAGTTGAACTTTGCACGACTCGTATTTGGTGAAGAAGGGGAAGGTAGATGTGTCATTTTCTCGAGCACTATTCCTGCGTTTTAATTTTGTGTTTGATGCGAAGTAGGTTTTGTTTGTTCTCTAGTTTTAGACGCCACAAGCAACCTCGTTCATTGCAATTGTTCCACTTTTATTTAATAAAAATTACTTGGACAATATATAAATCGATAGCTTTAGAATGCTTTAATTGGTGGGCATTTACTGATCTCTCAATAGAATTGGTGAAGGGAAAAGGGGGTTGAAGAAACAAAAAAAGGATAAATGGGTATTAATATTTAGATTCAATTGATAGATGTTAATGATTTCAGCATAAGTTGTTGGGATAGGAAGGGCCGAAGGAGGTGATTGGGACTTTTCACCCAAACATGAATAGTTTAATTGCCATACCATGTGCTTTCCTTTTCTATCTTTATTTTTGTTAAGCCTAAAAGTTTTTAGTTACATCATTGATTTTTACATTAGTAATTAGTCAATGTTTTGAAATTGAATCTAATTTGAATTATCCTCCACAAATGGCTTGTTGAATTGATATTTAGATCTTAAGCAGTGAGTTCCTTGCCATGCTTTTCCAACATCCAATGTTTATGTGAGCCTTATCCGCCATTAATTCTTTTCATGAGTTAATAGCTTGTCTTCCCGTGGTAACCCAAAACAGGTAGAGGAAAAAAGAAGGGTTTGGGGACCCCTTCCACCATCCTATACAATAAGTAATATTTCTTTTTTTTCAATTGGATTCTTTAAGAAGCATAGAGATTGAAATGACTTAACTTCTTAAATTAGTTTTTCTTTTTGAATTTTAAGATCTGTAGTTTCGTTTTATGTCCTTGGAGAGAGTTGATTTTTTTAATGAACATCTTATTCACATTGTAGAGTAATTGGAGATTACCAGAATAAACTAGTTTGTTTTATACGTTGTAAACTACTATTGAAATAGGTACATCTATTGTATATACGTTCTTGCTGATATACTATAATTCTCAAGATGTTATTTCTATGTCACCCGTCCAATAATTTGCACAATATTTTGAAGAGAACCTGACAAATATCATTTTCTGGAGTCATCTTGGACATTCAGTTAGAATTTTTTTTCCTTCTAAGCATATTCTAGTTCTAAACTAGATAGACGAAGCATATCAACTATCTTACTAGAAGCATTTCTTTCTTTTGTTTCTCTTGGTACTCCTATATTAATTGGCATCTACCGTCACATTTTCCATATTTTTTATATCTAAAGTATTTTCTTCTCTTTTTGGTGTAGAAAATCCATGCCAAAAGCTGGTGCCATTGATAGAAGAAGAACGTAAGATCTCTGTTAACTCAGAAGAAACTAAGACACAACTTCCATTATCAATTTTAGTTAACCACCAAAAAGTTCCATGTTGTCAACAAGACCTTTTTCCCCCCTGATTTGATACTTTTTTAATTTAGAATTTGATTTGTTTCCATTGAGGAAATAAACATTTTTTTCTTAAGTTTCACATCAACAAGTCACGTACTGGACATATTGTGTTTGGTAGTCAGTTCATATTGTTAATGTTGTGTGTCAAAAACTTCTGCCAAATACTAAGGTGTTTGGTAATAGGTGTTGCTCCAGGGTGATCAATAAAAAAATGCTTATCTTCACGCAAATCTGCACCTGACTGAAACTGATCTACTCAGCTTCCTTTTTTTGAAAAAATATCATCATATGCAGAGTTAATAAATTATACATACCAACATCTCAACCACTGATTAACCTTTTTTCAATTATATTTCCAATGAAGTAGTGATGCTATCAGCCTATTAACCATTGACCTGAAGGATTTCATGATCTAATTGTTAAAAAACTAGAAGGCGGATTTGGTATATTTTAGTATCTGAAAATATTTGCTCCAGAAAAACCAAAAGTGGTCAAATTAGGTTGCATCTCATTGATGAAGTTCGCTCATTTGTGCGTCATTAGTTCTTGCCTGCTAGCCTAAACTGTGATTGAAATAAAATTTTGCCAAATCTTAACGGGTTTGGTTCCGACTAAAACAATTGGCACGTTTGTTGCATAATGTCTTAATTCAGGAATCCACTGCCAACAAGAGAAAAGTCATGATAAATAAATCTATTACTGAGTGGTCCTCAAAGATTAAAGAATTCATGCTAACAGATTTACCTGCTTGTATATTTTCTCATAACTAGCCTTACTGATGAGAGAAAATGCTAACAGGAAAACATCTGTCCATCTGTAACTTAGTGGTCTTAGCCGGTTGTAGTCCTCTTGCCCTGAGATGACAACCTTCAACATATGTAAGTATCATTTACTTTTCAATTTTCTCCTTAATCTTGTTTAATAGCATTGCTATCATTTTTTGGCTTATTATCTGGACAATTGCTTTAGCGAGTGCTGCATAAGCGCATAATCTCTTTCTTAATCTGATTGTCCTTCACATAATTAACATAATTAGGTAGGTAACCATAAAGCTTTACTATCCAGTTACATTGATGCATTGATTATAGTAGGTAATGTCAAAAGTAAATGATTATGGCCATTATGTGAATTGATAATTAATTTTGTGAATTGATTATGTTTGATCATTAATTATGGCAATTATGTGAATTGATTCTGTTAAAAAAAATTTATTGTCCAGTTAGGTAGGTAATCATTGATTATGGCAATTTACTCCAATTAGATTAATTATGGTAGGTAATTTGCTTTTCTTAATCAGATGCAATGATTATGGTATGCAATGTCTTGAAATCTTGCTATATTACTAGTTTCACTCCTTGTACACCTGTACTTCATTATTGACTTCCATTCTAAGGTGTAAGTATAGCAACATAAAATAAGGGTGACCATCTACGTTATGGATTTGGAAACCAACTTTTCATGATTATCTTTCTTCTTAAATGTACCTTCAAAATAACACATATAGCATACCTTTCTATGCATATATGGCAGCAAAACAAATAGTGTGAAAAACTTATGCTTTTTTTTCAAATTTCTTTGTTCTTAAATACCTACTTCTTAGATAAGCAAATACCTACTTCTCCGTGGCTATATTGATGTAGTTTGTATTGCCTTGATATGCTATTAAAGTATAATTCTTCCTAAAATAATTGCTAGATTGTGGCAGATGTATCCTTAATTTGTGCATATTTATCTATACTTTGCTATAATTCTGAAGGTATATTGAAGTTGGTGATCCATTGTCTCCATAACTGTTTAGAAGGTATATTGAAGATCAACATATTTGAAATCCATAAGCTGCAAAGAAACCAGAGGTAAACTTTCTTATGCTAGAAAATAGTTAATTCATCAAATACAAATTCCAAGTATCTCAAAACAGGACAATTCTTTGACTAGACTGCCAAGGAAATCCTGTCCTTCAAAAACCAAGAGAACTGTGTACTTCCAGAGGTCATCCAAGAAAAAATGTTGTAACTATGGTAAGAATCTACTTCTTAGCATGCCAATTCACTACATAGTCTTCTTTGTGATCTTCTCTTGTGAGGGTCATTATGAATGATGCCCTTGAACTTTGGTGGTTTGTACTATGCTATGTTTGATTTGAGTTCTTTAACATTTAAGTTGTTTGTAAAACATACATTTGCTAGTTGGACTTTCTTTTTCAATATATATATATTTTTCTAAAATCAGCAACTCCTAATTAAAAAGTTCGATTCAAGATGAGACCATAAGCAAGGGTGAATTCATATCTCCAGCTGAATCTAGAGCAATATATTCTTTAAGATTTCCAAAGTTGGAGTCATGGAAAAACAAATCAAAAGACTACACCAAGGCAATTAGAAATGAAAAGTGAGGGATTAATCATCATGCCGAATATTAATTACCCGGTATTAATTATCCGAGTATTAATTGTCCTATTATTATATATATAATATAATATACATCACTACAACAATGTTATATAATATTGTTATCACTACAACAATGTTATTTACTAATATATCATTACAGCAATATTATATCACTAAAAAATCATTCAAATTTGTCCAAAATTTATTATTCTATTTCATCAACAAAAAATCACATTTAAATTCTTAACAATTACAAATGAGAAAATAACAGAGAATGCAAAAGTATGAAATTACAACTATTCATAAACTTAACAATTACAAAAAAATACCAAAGAGTCGGAATTCATCATTTGTCTTTTGTTCAAAAAGATATAATTTCAAAAATTAACTCTATTCAAAATGGCTTGCTTTGCTTCATTCACCTTCTTTGATGATCGATTTTTCCGCTCCTCTTCCCTAGGTTGCAGTTCCTAATATTGATATAGCATAACTTACATTAGAAGACTAATGAAGCAAATATAGATGTGTAATTGTATCTCAAGAAATATATGAGATTTGAAAATTCTCAAAGCATTCCATCTATCATATTTCATCTAGTCAATGACCATGTGTAAAAATTGAAGCAGCTAGAACTGGACTCAAGCCTATGGACTATAGATGTTGCAGTGATTCATACATTATGATATAATCCTATGGAGCTAAAGGAGAGGAATTTTTTGTTTATATTAAAGTATCAACTATTCATACAAACATGCAGATGGAACATAATATAAAGTGATACCCATTGATCTCCAAGATGCTACTACAACCTCCGTTGGGAACCCAAACAATAGCGAGTGAGTTTCCCTTCAACATCTTACCAAATTGCCTCATAAAATTTAAATGGACGGATCTATAAAACAATAATAGTTGTGATTGAACGCATATAAATGGTTATGAAGTACATATCTGTATTAGAAGCCTAGTAATAGCTAAATCTGTATTAGAAGCCTTAGTTTATGCATAAATCTTGATGATGCATCATTAGAAGCCTAGTAATAGCTAAATCCAATAAGAAGATAATATAAACCCAAGAAATGGTGGAAATAGTATAAATCATTCATGTTTCACAACTCAGTTCAACTTCATCGTGATGTTTTTTTTTCACTTACTGTGTCACTATAATAATAAACTGTGGCACAGTAACCTTATATAAACCTTAGTTGAATGGATTCTTCAGCAGAAGGTACTTTCAACTAACTTAGTTGAACTACATGGAGCTTATTTCTCAGATAAGCTTCTAGGACACAAGCTATCTGAAATGACCATTTTAAATACATTGTCAACAACAACTAAAGAAATGGTTGGGAACATAAGGAAGATATTGCAGAAACTTGACTTGTCACAACTAAAGAAATACTATGAGTAGCTTAATTGAGGACATGAAATAATCTAATCAAAATACAATGATAAATGAGAATATGAACCAGAACATTTTTATTAGAATATGAACCTAGCTAATTTATAGTACTTTATTTGTCAGAAATAAATTGCTATTCTCATTATTTGTGCAAGAGAAAGCAGAAACAAAGACAGGTGTACCAATTCCCCCTTATTGTCATTTCCCAAACAAAGACAAGTGTACCAGTTCTTGAGCAGGAGGCTGCTGTGAAAAATCCTACAAGAGTGGCATAGAATAAGGTAAGAGACATTCCTATTGTAAATCCAGATTAACTTCCATGCTATTTATGATCATAAGCCATTCAAACTCGTCTATGAAAGTAAATATACCAGAGGAAACACTTTTTCTGCTGCTCGACGTGGAACAAAGAATCCACCATGTGTACTGGTATCACTTGCAATCAAAAGCATATTAAATCAAAATGACATCCAAGATTAACAGAACAAGTCATTGAGCAAAGAGATACAGTGCTTTACTAGGCTTAATGGTTGCAATGTCATTTGTGCATAAACTTCATCTACATCTATATTTGCAAGTAGATGATGAATATTAATCAAACAAACAAATAAACATGAAATCAGAGGATAAATAGTGATAAATATCTGAAGAATCATACATGCATAGTAACATTATGCAGCTGACAAACCAGCTGAGGAGGTAAGCTTGGGTAGTTGGGAAGAGAATCGATTTCCTTGTTGGTTGATGCAGCAACCTAATGAGATAACCTAAATTAAATAGCATGCAAGTATAATAATTCATTACCTTTTCTAAGCATAAGAAATTAAGCAGCTTTACAGCAATAGCATATTTACATTGTCGAGGGCCTTGTAGCAATTTAGAAATGGATAGAACAGCTAACCTGCTCACTGTGACCCTATGGAAAATATACCGCCCGACTTCCAACAGGAGGTAATGAAACTAGTGGTCCGGCACAAGCATGCCATAATTACGAATTTAAACAATTCTGTTCTTCTATAAATAGTGTCACATAATTAACAATTGCCACCCTTGGAATGAAGAAACAATTTGAAATGTAATGGAGGATAATCAAATTATTAGCAAACACAATAAGTAAAAAATAACCTTCCAGTTTGAAAGATATATGAACTGTCTTGTTTACATACATTTTGTTGTAATTTTTTTTAGAATTTACAAAAATCATATACCAAATAATCTATATATCTTATTTTGTTACTGACATACTAAGTCCTATTAGACTCTTCAAAAGGATCATTGAATAAACTTTAGGTTAAGTCATGAGAAAGGAAAAAATCTTGTGACTTGTCTATGATTTTTGAGTAACATGAAACAAGGTTATGTATGCCATTGTGCTGATATTACTAAACCATATATAAAACATTTCACATCTTTATCCATATAAATCAGATGAATTTCTCAAAGTGTATTAAAATCTAGTCTGATTTCAATTAGTTTGACTGGTTTTAGGAATAAGCAGGAAACAACTGCTATGTACAAAAGCACATACCTATTTTTTGAGATAAGAAAAAAGAAGAAATTAACCAATCTGCTGGTCAATAATATCAATTCGAGAACCCTATAAAGTATCTAAAGGATTCCAAAGTGAGACTGAAGATGTTGATTACTAATAATCAATAGAACTAGTCGTTCATGTATTTTGCTTTATCAGCGATGAATTTGACAACAGAAATCAGGATAAGACAAATGTTGATATTTTCAAAAAGCCTACAAGATCAAGCCTCATATAAGTAACTATGCAGCATTAGTTTGTGCAACTAGAAACAACCAACAAAGATTCGTGCACTTGCCATGACATAAAAATGAAAGATGGGTGGAGGGAATTTAATTCATTATTGATGCAGTTGGGCAAGAAGACTAATTTACTAGGAGGTGCGATGATGTAAGTGGAAAGAATGGCGGCTCAAAGCTCCAATTTTAAGGTAGTGTTCCCATGGATGAGAAAGTGATTTTAGAAAGTGATTTCAAATGAACTTTACTATGATAAATACATCGAAAGAAGGTAGAATAATTAAGCTACATAAAGCTGTTAATGTATTGATTAAATGGTCACCGGTTATTCCTCTTTTGACTTTGAATTGAGGACACTCTTGTATACCTGGAGAAAAGGCTTCCCCTCCCAATTCGCAGACGTCACTCCTTGCTGATCGGGAAAGTACTCTACTGCAAATCCTGCATGCCAAATCCAAATGAGTTAATTCAATACTTCTCGATCGCATATACGGGTTCCAGATATGGTATTGTATGTATCACCATCGAAGAAGCTCGCCAGCTTTTCCAATTTAATTCAGCATTAATTCATTATTCGTGCACTACTTACATCACCACACCTCCTAGTAAATTCAAAACACTGTCTAAGCTCTCGATGATGCGGCGGACGACGGCGATGTCGCCTGATCTGATAGCAGAGAAGAAGGCCCGGTTCGATCCCAGTCGTACGTAGATCCATCATGCAAGACTTCGTGCTCCGCGTGCCTGAGTCTACTCACCGGCTCTAAGGAGGGAGATCGGCAAGATGAGGGAAGAAGGAGGGAGCTGGAGAACCGACATGAGGGAAGAAAAATAAGGGAGGTACAGGAAGGGAAATGGCAATGGTGGAAATGGAAATGAGAGATGCGGGAAGAAGAGAGAGAGAGTTGGAGAAGAGCGGAGAAGCGGGAAAAGTGAAGCGGAGAACAGCGGAGAACAACTAGGGTTTGAGAAGAGAATAGCGAGAAAAAAGAAATGGGAAGCGGGAAATGAAAACAGGAAGAGGAAAAAGAAACCAAACGGCGCAAAACTGATGGTGCCAATTCTTGATTAACCGACTCCATCAACCTGCACCAATTATTAATCACTATCTAACCCAGATGCTTTAATTAAAACCGCCGCTTATACTAAGCGTCCGTTTTAATTAGCCAGTAATTAAATAAATTGCTGTAGTGAAATAAAAATGAGTTTGGTTACACTTTTTTTGCTTCTTTTCATGCAATATTGGGATAACGGAAACTAGGAAAGTGGTTGTCTGTGCTTGTCAATTCATTTCTAGGTTATTCTAATGAAGGATTTTACTTATTGTTTATTTTGGTTCCTTAATGTTGTTTTGAGAATAGATAAACAAGTGAAACCTATTTATTCAACAGATGGCCAACAATGTTAGTGATCTTTATCATTATTAATCAGTTCAAATTGGTTTTATAGAGATCACAACTGCATTTGTTTCCTCTATTCAAGCTTAATTTTTTTTATTTGATATTTTGATAATAACACAATGAAGCCGGTAGGTTTTTTACTTTCTAAGTAAATCAAACAATTTATTATGTTACTTACTTTTAGCATGTGTTAATCTCAATTTATGTGAGACTGCTTACACCATAGTGCTTTAACCTTTATATTCATTTTATGTTTATAGTAATTTAATTACTATATTTATTTTCTTGCAGGTGCTACAAATTACAAACCGAAGCTTAGTGAAGTTCGAGATGTGTTTTCAAGTACTAGTTCATTTTCATGTTAGGGTTGAAGACATTTGAATATTTTTGACTAGTTGATGGCCTAATATTTTTTACTTGATTCTTTTTGAAGAATCAACTTGTAGTTGTGAAGATATTGCACATTATGACTAAAGATGCTAATCTTTTCGACTTATTGCTATTATGGAACCTATTTCGAGATAGTTACTCTTATTTTTTATTTTCAAACTGTTGGCATGCTTCTCTTCCACACCTACCCTACATAAAAAAACAGAAGGAAAACAAGAGTGAGTCCAAAGGAACTCAGTGAGCGGTTCTACCAACCCCCAGCAAAAAAACCAACCACAGAATAAGGTATATATACGCCTATCTCATACAGGAAATGCAAGACTGTGATATGGCTAACTAACCGGTCACTTGGCCATCTCATGCCCAAAGGCAACCTATTCACATAACCGTGAATATACAACAAGTCTATCTGCCTACCCATGCCGTAAGGCATACAAGTCATCCACAAGGGTTATGAAGATAATTGAGTTTTTACCCATCCGAGCTTATCCCATAACATACCCTTAAAGAAAAAAATACAGGAATAATTAGGATTAGCTCATCTGACCTTATTCCAAATAGAAACGAAAATAATCAGGATTCGCTCGTCCGAACTTATTCCAAATAGAAACAAGAATAATCGGGATTCGCTCATCCGAACTTATTCGTGATAGAATACAGGAATAATCAGAATTCACCCATCCGAACTTATTCCTTTTAAACACAGGTTGGGATTTACCCATCCAACCTTCCGAGCCCAAGCCCGCAAACTGGCTCCTATCCGAGCCTCTCTACCATTCATGAAAGATATAACGCCAACAAGACCTAAGTCAATTGCCCTCCACAGTGTCCTAGGGGTGTTCTTACTGGAAAAATGCCGCAACACACTATGCCAATTCCCGACGCCCCAGACCCGCAATATTATCAGCCCATGAGATTTTATTTCATGCAATTAAAATCTTTTGTTGGCTCTTTAACAGTTTATTCTGCCATTTGAATTTTAATTCTATAATTAAAATTTAAGTTCCTGAAATTAGGTTTTGTTTTAGTGGTTTTATTTTCAGCCTACTGTTTGAGCCCACTTCTGGTGTACCCAAGCCGAATTTGGTTTCCATAGTTTATCCTATGATTCCATACTATATTTTCTTGTTAAAATGATAGGTTATACGACTATGTTCAGTAATCGTCACGCATCACAATAGCAATTTCAAATCTCAGCATCATTAATGATAATCCAACATGAAATTTCAGCATGTTTTAGATTTCATCATGTCTAATTAATTAACACGAAAATCACAGTAATAATTATTTCTAAATATTGCCAAACCAGATTATATTCTTCACAAACAACAATTAAAAAGTCCATCTTCTAAACATAATTTAGCATGCATCAAATCCTTACATCAACATCAAGATTCATGCTTTCATAAATTAAAGAACCAGCAAGAACATAAAATCATGCCATCAAGATCAAATCTTTTCATATGAAATCATAAATTTAACACGCTGAAATTCATGATTTTGACATTAAACATGATTTAACATCATAAGAAGATAACAAGATTTATCATCATGGAATCTAAACCTCATTAAACATCACATGCTCTCTTAGATAATTTCACAAACACCTTGAGGGCGTCCCATTACCCACCTTGGCCGAGCACCCCTAGGACAATCCTAGGGCTACCGCACCACAAAGGGGGGGGGGGTCCTCGGGCCTCCTCTTTCATGGCAACACGAGAAAACGATGAGAAATCACAATTTCAACGGAAAAATGATAGGATTTCTCAATACTCAAGAAAATGGCTCAAGAACTTAAGAACAAGAAAGCGAGATAGGAAGGAAGAACCACTCACTTGATTATGAAGAAGAAGGGAGAAAGAAACTCCCGAAGACGGCCTCCGAGATTTGGCACACGAGAGTCGGCAGCGGCTTGGCTCCTAAGGGGGGCGGCGGCTCCAAGAGAGGGGGGGGGGGGGGGGGGGGGCACTCGGCTCCCCTCTTCTCCAATCGGCTTGTGCGGCTCCACAAGGGAGCCGTCTAGCCCTAAGGGGGATTTTATAATCCCCTCCCACACCCCCATCTACACCCTACCCTTTTAGCTAACCCGAATTCGCCTCAAATCCGGATCCAAAACCCGCTAACCACAAGCATTAATAATAATGCTCAAACATACGCAATACAAATTTAATTAACAAGTAAAGGAAACACACAACTTATGTTTCTACTTACCCGAGCTCTCAAGCTCGCACCGGACCATGAGTCGACTCAACTCGACCTCGAATGATCAGCCCGCTAGACAAGCAACACAAAATGAATAATAGAAATTAGTCATAATATCTTGGATATTACAAAGTACGAAGCATTAGATGCCTTTAAGGTCTTCAAGGCAGAAGTAGAAAATTAGTGCGGTAAACGAATAAAAATTGTGACATCAGACATAGGAGGTGAATATTATGGAAGATACACTAAGGATGGACAAACACTTGGTCCATTTGTTAAGTTCCTTTAAGAGCATGGGATAATTGCCCAATACACCATGCCGGGATCTCCGGATCAAAATGGTGTTACAGAAAGAAGGAACCAAACATTATAGACATGGTGAAGAGCATAGGGATGTCAACGGGTGGGTTCGGGGCGGATAGTGCGGCCCCCGCACTTGCACCCGTTTACTAAACTCGTCTCCCGTACCCGTACCCGTACCCGTACCCACACCCATAACGGGAATCCGTCACCCATCCCCGCGCGGGTAATTAATATCCGCGGATACCCATTTATGCTTTTACATTTTTTTTAATAGCATACAATCAACAATTCACATTCCATCCATATTAATAACTTGGTTGAGTATACTAAACCATAGAACAAACTATCCATATCTACAGAAGTAGAGTTGTGATCGTTAGACATGCTCGAAGTTGGGCAAAAGGAGAACACACAAGCTGACAAAGAAATGGAAATAATCAGACAACTCAGATCAAGATACTAATGTTCAGTGTAAATTGTAGTAAACTAAAAATCAATGAAGAATTTTAGTTAAAATCAACATACATGGAAAACCAAACAACAAACAAAAAATAGTGCAACCAAATACGAATTTTAACAAAATCCTAGTAGACAGTATGTGTGGCAGCTTAAACATGAAAGATAGATGGTAGGCATGCATACTATAGATGTGATCTATTCATGTCAAACATATATGCATAACATATATGCATGAAAAAAACTTGCACAAACTAATGAAAGTTGACATATATTTGAACATGTAATTTCATGTACTCTTCTTAATTAATTAACTAATGGAACAATTAAGTGGCTTAGTTTATCCTGTATCATCAATTTCGAAACTCTATATGACACCACAATCACAGAAATGGAAGAGGAATTTATTTCCACCTTTTTGATGCATATCTATATGTATTTCATATAGGCTGCAATAATAAAGGGAACGCTTTATATATATAAACATGCATATGCAGTTCGAAGACTTGAAGCGGCAAAGCCGCTAGCCCAGCCCGACGATTTAGCAACTTCAATTGACAACCTGCAAAAGGATTTGCAAAAACTGAGCCTAGGAGGACCCAACAAGCCAAAAATCTCAAGGCCCTCAGGCAAATTATACGTGTTCAAAAACCCAAAGGACATATTTGACGCCGAAAGAAAAAGAGCGTCATGAGCTCCCAACACGTACAGAAACGATGGCACCAAGACCATCAATTTTCGGTGGGGTGCCCAACCTTCACCTCACCATCGAAGATCAAATACGAGGTTATCAGCTCAGGAGCTGACTCCGCCATGAGGCACAACGACAACTACCTGGACGGAATCACCGTTTCAGAAGGAACCTCGAATCTCAACTCAATCATGAAGCAGAACTGAGCATCTCGCAGCAAAGAAGGGCGCAACAAGTACCAGTAGAAGCCTTATACCAAGCTGGCTGGACCGAGCGCAACCACAGAGTCTACCAACATTACTCAGATGAACGAGTATTGGTGACTGAAGGATTACAAGTAGAGTTGTCGTTCATATCAGAGCAAAGTTATAACCAGCTAATACAGGCAGGTTTACAATACCTACACATTGGAATGGTCATGATCCGACTTTATACCCTGCATAGGAGGAATGCAGGAGTAAACGCACTGGTGTTACTCAGGGACACCAGATGGGCAGGTGACAGAGCAGTAATAAGCTCGATGGAGATGGATCTGTCAATTGGGACTCAACTGGCATATACAGCCCCAGATCTGACCTTAAGCATCCATGATTTCAGAAACCACATACAACTGGTATTGCAAACGCACGGATACCATGGATGGCAAAATGGAGAGAGCAACTTATTACTCTCCAGATCGCTGATCGAAAGGCTATCAAATACTAGCCACACAAACTTCCGATATAATGTACAGCATGTTGCAGACCATTTAGCCAGCCGAGGAGTCAGGGCTATACCAGGTCAGGCACATTCAACTGCTGATTTACAAGGCCGATGATGGATAATAAGGCTAGCAGCAGCGATCGCGGTGCAGAATCCACAAGCAGCACGGATAAGACCGCGAACAGACGGCTCAATCTCCGTTCAATTCTTAGGTTACACAACTACGAGGCCTAGTGAAGATATAATTGTTGGTGATCATGATGAAGAAATGATTGAAGGAGAAGTAGCACTTATGATGACATGCGATTGGGATGAATCTGAGGAAGAAGACACATATGAAGACATGACAGTCATTCAGCACCTCATGATGCTTCAGTTAAATTCTGAACCAGAACATTCACCCCCTTTATGGGATAATTCTGATGATGAAGAAACAATTGAGTGGATCAATCCGTTTTTAGAAGGTGGTGGGAGTGATGCAAAAACTTCCAGAATTTCTGAAATCTCAAGTACATCAGAAACAAACTACGCAGCAGAAATGGAGTATCCGATGCTGCGACAACTATCTAAGAAGGTAGAATCTGCATTCTCTACAGCGGAGTCCGCACTAACCTGGCCACCAGAGCCCATTATGGGACCGGCCATGTATCCACCAAGCACAAGACAACCCCCGCAGATGAGCATCCCAAATATTCAGGCGCGCGTCAACAACCTAAGAGGAGGCTACGCGCGACAACATAATGAAAGATTTAATTTACCTTCTGCACAAGCAGGGCAGGGAGCAATCCTAGTCTTACCAGAAGACATAGGCCAGTACAGTGATGTCATTTCTCGATGGGAGTCAATCACGCTCAACGTAATAAATGAGAGAAATTGGGCGGACAACAAAGCCAAGATGAGCTACATTGAGAACCTCCTAGGAGAAACGGAAAAGAAAACTTGGATCCAATGGAGAATGGCACTCCCTGCAGAATACGAGGAGCTTACGAATATCGCAGATGACCCACAGAACGTACTCTCCCAGATTAGGAGGATGTTCCTCCTCGAAGACCCTGTAACGGGCTCAACATAAGAACAGGACAGAGCGTACAATGACCTAGAACGCTTATCCTGCCACAACGTGAAGGACCTATTTGACTACATTAATGACTACAAGGTCCTGGCAGCAAAATCCGGCTGTATGTATATTTCTCCAGAACTATCGGAGAAATTCTTCAGAAAAATGCCCCCACTTATTGGAAAGGAACTGGAGCAGGCATATGCAGAAAAATATCCAGGTAATTCGCTAGGCGTTTTCCCACGGATACACTTCGCCTATCAGTTCTTAGCTGAACAATGCAAGCGTGCGGCCTTACAAAGAAGCCTCAAAGATTTATCCTTCTGTAGTAAAATCCCTATTCCAGGATACTATCAAAAGAATAAGAAGTATGGCATTCGAAAGGCAAAGACGTACAAAGGCAAACCACATGAAACTCATGTGCGAATCTTCAGAAGGAAATACGCCGACAAAGTTAAACGATGCAAATGCTTTATATGTGGCGAAGAGGGACACTTCGCGCGAGACTGCAAAAGGAAGCATGGTAATATCGCAAGAGCAGCAATTGTTGAAAATCTCGACCTTTCAAACAACTGGGATATCCTATCAGTTGAACAAGACGAGCCAGACAGTGACGCTATCTGCTCATTTTCCGAAGGAGAAGTAGAAATGGCGAAATCCTTGTCCACTGAGTTACCATATGAGACAACCATGATGGTAACAGACGAAATTCAGACATATACATGGAGAAAACAAGTAAGTCTCCCGCAAACCATGACAAATTGTGATCATATATGGGAAGATAACAACCCAGTGCCCGAGGCTGCGAAAAATGCACATTCTGCAAGGAGCAAACTAATCCGAGGATGAGAGCACACTGTAAAGGATGTCTGCTTACAGTATGCCCCATGTGCTCCAGATTTAGCCTGGGAAGGAAACTTATCATACAGAAATCAAGCCTCACTCCATACGACAACAAAGATACACTGATAAGTGAACTGCTAGAGTATACAAAATACTTGCTGGCAGAAAATCAGAAGCTAAAGGAAGAAATCCAGAAATATGAGCTGAATCAGGAAATGGCCGAACTAGAAGAAGAGGCCTTGAGGAAAGGAAAGTTCCCAGCTAAAGAAGAAAGTGACGACGAATACCTACACAAGAACGCAGGTATTCAATTTAAAGAAATAGCAAACACGATTTCCGATGAAGAAATACAGACTATGATCCCTGACCCAAGAAGAGGAAAACGGGTAATAAATCGGTTATACAACATTGAAATTTTGATGGATATACCTGGAGTCAAAACCTTCAAGATACAGGCAATCCTAGATACCGGCGCAACGGTATGTTGTATAGACCAAGAAGTCGTGCCCGCAGAAGCACTCGAACCAAGCGCCTACCCAATCCAGATCAATGGCGTCAATTCACAACAAACCCGCAAAACTCAAGCTAAAGGGAGGTCAGATGTCCATTGAAGAGAACCGATTCAGAATCCCCTTTACCTATGCATTCCCAATGGGGAAACGAGATGGCATACAAATGCTAATCGGGTGTAACTTCATCCGAGCCATGCAAGGAGGATTAAGGATTGAGGGCCAATCTATGACCTTCTACAAAAATGTTACCACAATAACAGCCAAGGCAGATGCTGAAATAACAGCAGCAGCAATAGAAGAACTAGACCTCTCAGAACTGGAATATCTTGAGGTCCAAAGGGCTGTAGCATACAATTGGGGTGAGGAATCCCAATGGTTCAAATCCAAGTTCAGCCAATTACTAGCAAGGCTGAAGGATCAAGGCTATATAGGTGACGACCCTGTAAGACATTGGGCAAAGAATCAAGTGACTTGCAAACTTGAGATAATCAACCCTGATCTCATAGTTCAGGACAAGCCCCTGAAACATGTCACCCCCGCCATGAAAGAACAGTTCGACAGGCATATCCAAGTACTACTCAAAATTGGAGTTATCAGGCCAAGCTCAAGCCGACACCGAACTATGGCAATAATGGTCAACTCAGGAACATCAATAGACCCGGTAACCAGAAGAGAAACTAAAGGGAAGGAAAGGATGGTATTCAACTACCGGACCCTCAACGACAACACACACAAAGATCAGTATGGTCTACCAGGTATCAATACTATACTGAAGAAAATAGGAAACAGCCGCATCTTTTCCAAATTCGACCTGAAAAGTGGATTTCATCAAGTCGCCATGGAACCCGAGTCTATCCCTTGGACAACATTCATAGTTCCAGGAGGATTATATGAATGGCTGGTGATGCCGTTCGGCCTAAAGAATGCGCCAGCCGTATTTCAAAGAAAGATGGACAATTGCTTCCGAGGAACAGAAAATTTTATTGCAGTTTACATTGATGATATACTGGTATTCTCTGAGAATGAGGAGCAGCATGTGAAACATTTAGACGCCATGCTAGCAATCTGCGAAAAAGATGGACTCGTCTTATCCCCCACAAAGATGAAGATAGCATCCAAAGAGATTGAATTTCTGGGAGCTATCATTGGAAATAACCCTGAGGACTGATTGCCAGGCTATCATAAGTTTTTACAACAAGTCTTCCCAAAACAAGCCATCAAGGGTTCGATGGATCAATTTTGTTGATTTCATAACAGGAATAGGAGTCCAGGTAAACTTTGAACACATAGAGGGAAAAATGAACGTGTTAGCAGACTCACTATCACGACTGACGGCAAACATGGTGCAAACCGGCAACTGCCACATGATCTCTGAACAACTAACAGACCTTGAGAAGGCATTGACCGAAGCAAAGCATGCACCAATAGAGATTATCAGGCAATTAGGTCAAGTTATCAAGAGAATTGATAGCTAACTGGGACCTAAGACCTTTGCCTAAAATCTGAAGTGCGGAAGTGGTGGACCGCCAAAACAAATTACCACGTTACCTAACATATTTTGTTTATTTTTACAGCATGATACTCCAATCTCTGAAGAATTTACTACTAAGTAAGAATGGACTAGGCGGAGCAAGGCCTCAGACGAAGAAAGCAGTTGACACGGCTCAATTTTGGGGAACACTCAGTGGAACCACTGGACTAGACGAATTGGAAGGATTAACCAGTGATCTCCTATTTACTTACCCAAGGACTTTGCAAAGGGAACAACAAATGAGGACCAGAGTTAAGGAAATACATAATGCCCAAGCTATCAAAACCTTAGAAGAGCTGGAAACCCTCCTCGCAATGACATACTTGCAAAAGGCCAGACTTGAACAATGGGCCAGTAGAGACAATTGGGCCAGAGATGCCCTTGGGCCAATAAACAACAATATTCTAGCCCTAGTCCAAAGCCACAATACCCTGAGGAGCTGCATGCAAAGCCACCAGTACTGAAGTACCCTACAATCACATGGGAATCTCAACTTTCGGCAAGCACTTTTTATCTGGTCGGCTAAAGAATCTTTCTTTTGGGCAATTATTGTACTATACGCCCGTAAGGTCTATGTCAAGTACATATCCCACATGTAAAAGAATTTTTCTTTTGGGCAATTATTGTACTATACGCCCGTAAGGTCTATGTCAAGGACATATCCCACTTGTGGATAGCCAGTAATTTAGTGGACGATGGGGCCCAATGAGCACCCGCACTGAATTATTGAGCTTCTATGGGAAGCATCCTTTAGGCTATATATAGCACCCCCTTATGAAGTTGCAGGACATACTCGAGCTACACGAGAAGTTCTACTCTTCAAGTTATAAAGTCTCTATAAAATTTCCGCGTTCCCTCATTTCATCTCCGTGTTCTTAGTAACCAGTAGTTGATTGAGGAATATTTCCTGGCACAAACACCCCCCCACATTTACTTGGTATCAGAGCAAGGTACAATCTTTCTTTTTGAAGTCATTTACTACTTTCAAATATAAAAGGTTAAGAGCGTAGGCTTATTCCAGTATTTAATTATAATCTTAGAAAAGATTACGCTATCAAGGATATATTTAAGGTAGGCCATAAAGAGGGAAGAGTTCACAAGTAGTTCATGCAGAAATGAAGGTGGAGATTAAAATAATCCACAACCAGTTCATATATAAACATGCAGAAATGGAACGCTTTATATATATATATAAAATTCACACTCTTCAGATAAGCTCCAAAATTCTACTATCCGAGCATGAGCGCACCAAAAAATAATGGAATGATCAGGATATGTTAGATCAAGCTTCGAACCTTCCGGAGATGGGGACGCCGAACGATGGAGAGACGTGTCGAATCGCGAGCGGAGATGGGCAGAGAAGGTGTCGAATCGCGAGTGGAGTGAACTAAAGTCTCGAGATTTTGGAGAAGATGGATCGACTGCCGACATCGAATCGCGAGTGCAGATCGGCGGATGGTGTCGACTGTCGAATCGCGAGTAGAGTTTGTGGAGAGCGAAACTTGATTCTGGAGATTGCGGAGATGACGGAGTGACTGCCGGTGTCGAATAGCAACTGGAGATGGGTAGAGATGGTGGATTGGTGTCGACGAGTGAAGATATGATTAGGGATAGCAATTCAAACCGGTTAACCGAACTGCAAAATCCGGTTTTGGATAGTGGATTTGTGGTTCGGTTTCGGTTTCGGATAGTAAAAATCAAAAACCGTTTAAAATCGGTTCGATTTCGGTTATCGGGTCGTGGTTAACCGGTAACCGAAACCGGTTATATATTTAGTTTCGATTACCGGTTTTTTGCGGTTAACCAGTAATCGAAATTGGTTTTGTTATTAATCTTTGAACCAGTTATCCGTTTACCATCGGTTTTTTACGGTTAACCGGTATCCGAAACTGGTTTTGTTATTAATCTTTGAATCGGTTATCCATTTACTACCGGTTAACCGATTAGTAAACGGATAACTGATTCTATTCGAACCAAAAAAGCCGGTTTCGGTTATCCGCGGATAACCGAAATTGAGCCAGTTTCGGTTTCGGATATAGGCTTTTGAAACCGACCGGTTCCGGTTTCGGTTTTGGTTAGCGGGTTTGGAAAACGGTTTCGGTTTCGATTAACCCCTAAAAGTGCGATTAACCAAATCGTTGCCATCCCTAGATGTGTAGATGGAACGTCGTGACTTATTGACTTCTTAGTGACTTGGTTTACAATACATGCATGCTGCTGCAATTGCATATTACTTGCAGCCATGCATGCACACGTGGTGAGCAATGAGAGTGAATGTCTTTTTATTAATTTATTAATTTATGTGTAGATGAGTAATGAGTGAGGTAAGTAATAAGTGGGATGTATTAAATTATTAAAGTATAATATGCAAATTTCATATATCATAGTATATTATAAAAATACAATATATTATGGGTAGCAAGTATCCGCGGGTGTGGATAGTGTAGTATCTGTACCTATACCTGTTAATTAAATGGGTAAAAATTTAAATCTGTATCCGCACCCATGGGTATAATATGTTTCCCATACCCGGCCCGTGTCGGGTTGTTAGCTGAAGGGTTCCTCCTTCTTGCTTTATTCTCCTCGTAATTATTTTGATGATAACAAACCTATTTAACAAGTGCTTGAAGTATGAAAATTGCATGATCGATAAAAGATACGTCAAGCCTTACGTCTCTCGATAAATCTCTAAAACAGATCAATGCGTGCATCAAAAATATTTTGGATAGCATGGAGAATCCTTTAAAGTTAAAGCAAGCTGAAGAATGAAGTCGGAAAACCAATCGCGAAATGAGAAAGCCAAGATAAAATTTAACAGCTTTGGTTCGGTCAACCGGACGGTTGATCGAATGGTATTAAGTAGTGGCAGCAGCCAATTCGGTGGACTGGTCGGTCGATCGAATGATGCACAAAAGAGGCAGTAGTCATTCGGTCAATTAACCAAAATTGGTGAAGAATTCGCAAAAGGGCTGCGTCGGTCGACCGGTCGATCGACCGACCGAAGCCAAAATGTGGCAGAATACTCATCGGTCGACCAATCAGTCGACCGGATGCCAAATCGCGAGTCGTGCAATTTTGGCATCACTGATTCGATCGACTGGTTGGTCGATCGGATTCGAGATCGCTAATCTCGCGATAGTCGATCGACCCGTCGGTCAATTGAATGGCGCATAAATCTTATAGAAAGCTGGGCGGTCGATTGATCGATCGATCAACGATCGATCAGACCATCGACCGGGCGTCTGTAATGGTAAAATTTATGCCCGTTGACGCCCTGTTTCTGCTGAAGATTATAAATACCTCTTCTAACCTCTTTTGTCTCCCACTCTCAGATTTTTAGGATACAAGAAAACTTTCAAAGAGTGATTCCATAACATCCTCCAAGCTTCAACGTGTCAACATTCATTAGCCTAACACTTGATCCCTTGTTGTCAAAAGAGCTCTCGTTCAAAGGGTTCATCAAGCCGGTTAGGTGTTGAAAGAAGAGGCGTTTAAGTGTGATAAGCTGTCATTCCTCTTCTTGTAATAAGTTTTGTTTTAATTTGTTCTTCAACACATTGTATTTGAATTGTATGAAGACCTAGTGTTAGGTCTTGGATTTAAGTGGTGTGTAAAGCCACTTGTGTAAACGTAGTTTACTCGATTAGTTCTAGTTGTCCCTTAGGGTTGAGGTGGAAGAGTGCTCTCAATAAGAAGGCGGAGACTTCCGGTTATGAAAGTGCCTTAGGTTGAGAGTGAGTCTCCTCAAGTCAAAGTCCTCTGTGTAAGGGAAACTAATTAATCTAGTAAAACTTAGTTTGAAAATCCTAAGCGGGGTGCTTAGGTAGTGGAGTAGGCATTGTGGTCGAACCACTATAAATCTCAGTGTTAGCATTGTTAAATTTTATTTGTGCTTGATTGGTTTATTTTTGCTTTTGGATCTTATCGAGAAATTGTAATTTGCCTAAATAATTCAAGAAACGTCTAAAACCGAAAATAGGCAAATAGAATTAGATAACACACTATTCACCCCCCATCTAGTGTGCCATTTTATACAACACGGGTAAATATTAGCGGGTATCCGTGGGTACAGGTAATATTGTCATCCCTAGCGGAGCATGCTTAGCAGCTCCAAGCTTCCTAGAACTTTGTGGTCTGAAGCCCTTAAGACAGTTGTGTATATATTAAATCGAGTTCCAACCTAGACTGTTCCTAAAACGTCATTCTTGTTATGAAAAGGTTGAAAATCGAGTTTATAACATATGTGTGTATGAGATTGTCCGTCTGAAATAAGGGTTTACATCCGCAAGAGAAAAAGCTAGACCCAAGGACTATCTGTAGGTATTTAGTTGGATATACCGAAAAGTCTAAAGGGATATAAATTCTATTGTCAATCACATACCACTTGGTTTGTGGAGTCAAGAAACGAAAATTTCTTGAAAATAACTTGATTAGTTGGAGCGATTAATTTCAGAATTTAATTTCCGAGGAAGATCATTTGGAGGAGTCCACTCCTGACTCAAGTGAAAGATTGGCTGTTATTCACAGTGCACCTATTCCAAGTGTTCAACAACCGATCATTGAGAATCCATAAATAGTTGATAATGACCAAGTAGATCATGGTACTCAATAATAACCTGACAATGTTGAGCAACCAGTTGTGGAACATGCTCCTCAAGAGCTTGATGACACAACATTGAGGAAATCTACTAGGATAAGGAAGTCAGTTATTCCTAATGACTATATAGTGAATCTACAAGAGTCTAACTACAATCTTGGGGCTGAAGATAATCTAAAGATTTTTTCTTCACAAGCCATGAGTTACGATCAATCTGAGTTATGATACAATGCTATGAAGAAAGAGATGAATTTAATGACATCAAAGGGGGTTTGGAATCTTGTCAAGTTGCCTTAAGGTTTAAAGGCCATTAGCTGTAGATGGGTCTTTTAAATCAAAAAGGTTCCCTAGGCAACATCAAATAATATAAGGCTAGACTGGTGGGTAAAGGATTCACTTAGATGGAGGGAATCGACTACACGCAGATCTTTTTCTCTTGTATCTAATAAAGATTATTTTCGTATCATCATGACATTTGACTTGGAATTGCCTCAAATAGAGGTGAAAATGACATTCCTCGATGGATACATAGAGGATAAATGTTTATACGAAACAATCTAAAGGATTCTCCTCTAATGACAATGAGCACTTGGTGTGCAAACTCAAAAAGTCCATATATGGATTGAAACAAGCTGTCATCAGTGGTACTTAAAGTTCCATGAGGTGATCTCTTCATTCGGTTTTGTCGAGAACATCATGGATCAATGCATATATCACTTGATCAGTGGGAGTAAGTTTTGTTTTCTTATCCTATATATGGACGATATTTTACTTGCAACCAATGATAAAGGGGTTGCTATATGAGATGAAATAATTTCATCTCTAAGAATTTTGATATGAGTGAGGCATCTTATATCATTGACATTAAGATCCAAAGGGACAGACCTCGAGACATTTTAGGTCTATCTCAGAAGACCTATATCAATAAAGTCTAAGAGAGTTTTCGGATGAAAGATTGTTAACTGTAGCACTCATTGTGAAAGGTGTCATATTTAGTCCTGATAGTGTCCCAAAATGTTTTGGAAAGGGAACATATACACAATATTCCATATGCTTCGGCTGTTGGTAGCCTTATGCATGCTCAGGATTGTACAAGGTCCGACATAGCATTTGATGTTGTAATGCTAAGCAAATTTCAGAGTAATCCAGGAATAGACCACTGGAATGTTGCAAAGGAAGTGATGAAGTACCTTAAAGGTACTAACGATATCATGCTCATGTATAGACGAACTGATAACTTAACCCAGTTCGTAACTTGTTTTGAGGTTGCCTTACATGGAGTGTGGTTAAGGAGCTTTATTTCGGCTCTTGGAATCATGGATTCCATTACTAGACCCATGAAGGTATACTGTGACAATTCAACTGTAGTTCATTTGGCTAAAAGTAGAAGTCGAATCAAGCATATTGACATAAAGTATTTAGTCATAAGGGAACGTGTTAAAGAAAATTAAGTGGTTATTGAACACGTTCATGCTGAATTGATGATCGTCGATCCTTTGACAAAGGGCATGCCCCCAAATGATTTCAAGGATCATATAGATCAAATGGGATTTGGTCCCATCATGTAATCATTGTAAATACATTTTTTATCTTTAATAAAACTCTTATTTCAGTTTGTTATTTCTCATTTTAAGGTGTATACATATAGTTCGAGAATAACTATTTTTGTTGGACCTAGAATAAACATAGGATTTATTCATAAAGTTATTTTGAAATGAAATGCATCGTGATACATAGAAGACAATACTCGCTCAAAGATGACTTGTTGCTATGATTTGTGTGTTTTATTCTATCTAAAGCAGATATGAGATTTTAAATATCAGAGTATTTTAATATATGAACCAAGTGGGAGAATGTTAGATGTGGCATTTAAATTAAACATGGTCCACGTTGCTATCCTAATGTGGTTCACATATTATATGGTTTTACCAATTTACCCATGTCTATCTTAAATCCGATTAAAGCCTATCTTTTCACCTTTGATGGTAAAGTGCGTATATAAATAGGCCGGGATACTCATAGATCCTCATACTCATTCATACATTTCTACACCATCTATTGAGGGTTCAAGAAGAGAGTATTGGGAAGCCTATTGAGGAAGGAACGTAGGAGGGAACACAATTGGAGCAGCGCAGCGAAACGACAATACAATATTAATAGCTGGAGGTTATTATCCTATGCTTCCGCAATCTACCATGCTTATAGATTTATGAATGCTCTATTTATGATTTCATTACATCATAATATTAAATCATGCTATGTTTCTATAAAATCTATCACTAACTACATGATTTTTATATTGGGGATCTAGGTGGAGGTTCGGTAGAACCACTCATTGAGTTCCTCATGGACTCATAGGTTTTTTCTTGATTTTGTTTTGTAGGGCCTGTCCAGTGAGATACGGCTTGATTGCATGACACAGTTGGAGGGCAAATGGCGCTGATGATCTCGTAGCAGGTCGGGTTATAGAGTCATAGTCGTGTAGTGTTTGATTCATGCATTCAGTATTGAGTCGTTCCGTGAACAATTGGAGTCTGTAGTCATTTGAACATCTTTTATTTCATATATGGATTCATGGCATTTCAAATTCGGTTGTTATTGTTCATATATATACCTGCATGGATTATTTGGTATGAGTTAGGTTTCAGGGTATCTCCACATATCCTGGCCGATCACGTGTCCCTGAGTTGGGACGTGACAATTTGTATTTGTGTATAGTAAAGTTTACAATTTTGATATAGACATAGATTCAGAACTTAAGCCTATACAAAGAGTATTATTTCTAGTGTTATAGTAATTTCTAATCATATAATTTAATTGGTTTAGATATATGTTGATGTACATAAAAAAAATGTGATCAGAATTTTGTTTTTCTTGTGTCATTAGTGCTTGGACATAATCATATAACAACTTTTCTTATTCATTTCTGAGTTCGTCTGGGTTAACATACGGTGATTGAGTAGATTATTTAAAATAAAAAAGAATAATTGATTCCTATGACATGAGTTTGTCTTAATTGATGTTTTTTGTCATGTAGCTATTATAAATGATTCTTATGTAGCTATCAAGTGATGATTTGTTTGATTACGATGATTTTTGATATATTGAGTGGTTTTGTGCACATGTGGTGACTAGAGAGCAGGTGGGAACTTGGCTAATTTGGAAGATGAAAAATTAATTTTACGAGGGAGATGATCATCAAGGACTTGACTAATTTAGAAGATGTATATGCTTGATGGATTAATTTCACTTCTAATAATTTTGAACACTTTTGATTTTTTTAGTCAACAATTAAATATATTTTACGTTTATTTGGAATATTTATGAATGAAATTTATTTTATAATTAATTATTATTTATGTTTTAGGAGATTTGATCTCAAATTGTAGTCTTATGAAATTAAAAATTGTTCCTGAAACAATTCATAGGAACACACTAAAACTATTTTTAAAACATAAATAGTACATGAAGGCTTAAAATTATTCCTAAACATGAGTTATAGGAACTGTTTTACAACATTTCTATAAGTTACATGAACACTTTCCAAATAGTTCCTATAAGCTTGAGGAACCATTTTACATACAAGAATATTTTTTACAACCATTCCCATAAGCTTGAGCTATAGGAACGGTTTTGAATGTGTTCCTATAGGCCAAGCCTATATGAACGGTTTCGCTTGGCCTATAGGAACACATTCAAAACCGCTCCTATAGGCTTGGCCTATAAGAACACTTTTAAAATCGTTCTTATAAATTTAGCCTAGGAGAACTATTTTTTTGGCAGCGTGGTCATAGGTAGGAAAATCGTTCCTATAGTCTAGCGGAACGACGGGTTTTAGTACACATGGAGAAATCATTCTCATAGGTCTATGACCACGATTTTGTATGTTTTGGAAATATTTTGTGAGGACTATCTTTGCAAGACATATTTGTAGCGATATATATCTTTCTTTCTTTTTTAACAAAGATAAAAAATCACAATAAGTGATTGTACTAGTATTTGAACTCTAGATCTCTAGACAATATACAACATATTGTCATCAACTATGCTACCCATAGTTGACTATATATATATTTTCTCTTAAGTGGGAGAGAAATAAGAATACATTTTCACCCAATTTCTTACCCATTGATTCAGGTTCATGATTTTAGATTTTTTAAAAAAGAATATATATATACTGTTCGATTTGAATGATAAAATCTCTAGCACAAATTTTTAAACGGAATTAATCAATAAAAAAATAGATGGACGGAATCTTCATCCACTAAATTAAAGAGGATAGGACTCTACATATTACAATCATCATAATGAATTATGACTGAACTTTGGGGAAAACACTGCACAATTAATTGCTAGAAGGAGAGACCTATGTGTAGCTAGAATATGAAAAATACTGGTGTTGTTTTTTTATATTAATATTGTCCAAGTTGTTCAAATTGAATTTGAATTCAACCAAATTTGTTAAAGTAGCAATTTGAATTCATGGTTATAATTTCACAGGAATATATCATGAATAAATCAACTATTATCCCTGCGATTAGAGATATGTTATTGTCGAATCTATGGTGATAAATATAAAATATTAATATTCTTATTTAGTCGGATGGAATTTTAGGGCTAAGTTTTATAGTTGATTTGATCTAAGCTTGGTTCATTAATAAGAGTGCTTCCGAAATCGATCCGACCAGACTCAGAAACCGGTCCAAACGACCGGTCCAATTATAAATATTTTTTAAAACAAAATACAATATAAAATAATAGAAAAACATAAAAGATATATCAAGCTTCAACTAAACATTATACCGGAATATTTCAAAATCAAATCGAATCAAATTAAAAGCACTATCTCCGAGCATTATTTTTATAATTTAGCAGAGGATCAATATGCCTTTTGTCAAATTTTTCTTTCTCACCAATAATAGTTTGAAAAGTCTTTTTTGAAGTTACCAAGAAAATAAAATTACCAAATTGAAAAAACAAGATGCACGTTTGGCAGCATGTCTCTACGTCGCCTGCCAACATGAGAACCGGCCTCGAACTGGTTAGTATCATAAGTTTTCTTTATTATTATTTACGAAAAAAGAATAATAATTAATTACTCTGGTTAATTTATTTGCCGATTATTTTCCTCTATGATTAATGTTTTTCATGACTTTAATGAATGCTTAATGCTTTCAATTTATAAATTTGCACTGTCGCTAATGGCAAAGAAGGAAATTGCTCGGTATAAAGAGTTGATTACCAAGTACCTCAAAGTTGATATGGGAGAGACAATGACAACAAGAACAATTCATGCGGGGGATCTCCTGGTATATTCTACAAGTAACTAGTATATTAAGTCATCTAACTATATGTCGTCCAATTTAATTAGCAGTAGCCGCTTGTTTATCATGACACTATAGAATTGATTTTGTTCTCTGATTTTGTTCTCATCTTGGCTTGACGTACCAAATTGTTAAAGCTGCTCAAGAATCAATGTGGAATTTACAAGAGTTTGACATAAGGTGAGGTTTTGGAATGTTTATATAAGAAATTTTCTTGTTGTATATATTTTCCTTCCGTTTGGAGATGTTCAAAAAAACCTGCAAGTAATCCATCTCAAATCCAAAAACCTGCAGGTTGAAAACTTTAGGTCGTATTTTAGTATCTAACTTTTCATATAAAAAAAAAACCTACGTACATTTAATACATAAAAATATCTAAAAATTCAATAAAATTCAAAGTTGGCACTATGTACAAAAAAATGACATTAGGTTCGGGCGTCAGTCTAAAAAAATTTAAAATGATAAAAGAATTATAAAATTGGTGCCTGCACAAGCGTTAGTTTCAAGAAGCTATCATCGGGTGCTGGTTTCAAGAAGCTGGCGCCAAGCGCTAACTGTATTCAGAAATAATGTGCGGGAGAAGCCCTGTATCAATTGCAGCAGCCATCATCTACATGATATCACAGTTATCTTGTGACAAGACAACACTTAAAGGTTAGTTTTGCAATCTTACATATATTTCTTCTCTGCACTTGCATGTCTACAAATCAATTAATTAAATTATTGTTTTGATTAACATATTTATAAGGTTCATCTTGATCTGCAGAGATATCTCTGGTGACAAGAGTGAAAGAAAATACCATCCGAGTTTCATACAAAGATCTTCATCCTTTCGCTTCAAGAATCAGTCCCACCTCCTTTGCCAAAGAGCACGAGCTGGAGAACCTCATGCCCAAATTATGAAATAAATGAAAGAGAGACATATTTAGCTGGAGCACTTTACTTAATCATGGAGTTAGAGTTAAAGTAAAAGTTTAGATGTTTAATAAATGATCAAATACTGCCACGCCCCAAACCTGGACATGATCGGCCAAAGTACCTCCCATACTCTAACCCAACCGAGACAACCAGAGAAAGATATAAAACATGAACAGTTTATAAAAGCCAACTTGGTTTGCGGAAAATATAAACCGAATAATTTTTAAACCGTCAATCAAATAGTTTAATAATTTCAAATGTTCAAATCCTTTCAAAAAGAAACTAGTTAACATAAATGAATCCCTCAACATCAAAAGTACAAAAAAAGACTCTAGACCCAAGTCCATATGACTCAAAAAAATATAAAAGTCTCTATGACTCGGCTATACACCCTCGACCACGACATGTCACGAGATCCATTACCCCTGCCGCCTCCAGCCGCGCTACTGCATCCCAGTACCTATCTGATCTCGCTCAGATGAAGAAAAAAGAATATCATATAAACAGTAAGTCCAACTAGGACTTAGTGAGTGGCTTAGCCCTCTATCCACCATGTCCAATAACGCAAGTCCAACAAATATATAATTTACTGGTAAGCATATAACTCACAAATAGTACCAAGTAGTATAATCCACAATCCATATGAAATATAAATGCCAATTTGCATAACCAACAATCCAAGTAAGAAATAAACATCATGCGCATAACCAATCAATCCAAACAAGCCACCTGGGTCGGTCGTCAGTGTGGCGGGCTGACGAGCTTTCCGGTCTAAGGACTCGTCGGTCCAATATCCAGGGACCCGTCTGTCCAATAATATAGGGACTCGTCGGTCCAATATCCTGGCTCTGGCTCAGCGAGCTTCCCGCCCATGCCACTCTAGGTCAGTAGTCAGTGTCGTGGCCGATGAGCTTTTCGGTCCAGAAGTATCTAGCAACACAAGCACACGCAACATCCATAATATAACCAATGAATGATGTAAGTAATTATGCACATGTAATCCATAGAACTAAAATCCATATCCTAGGACCTCCAGGGTCCCTAAATTCAACATCAAGCGTGGGCATGAACATGAATTATATCAAATTTTGTACATAATGTCCATTCCATATATATGAATTAAACAGTAAACAATAAAACAATTGATAAAGGAATTGAAATACGCTTATACATGAGCATTTAATAAACCAAACATCATAACCCAATCATTTCCTAACGTATAGAAATATATCAGATTATGTGTCCTAGGTTCATTCTTCCATGTGTCCAAACGTGTAGGAATATACCCAATATATACATATATGGCCGGCGGTATAAACATAAATAATTTCTCATGGGGTACTCGGCCCCTAACCAAATTTCTCCTTCCTAAGGTTTGGTGACCTTATATTGTGTCCTAGGAAAGTCTAGGTTTATTATTCCCCTCAACCTCATGACCCTATTGTTGATCACTACCTAATCGAGACCATGTAATCCTAAGGGGCAGCATGTAGTCATTATGGGCAGCATGTATTTCCTAGGTATAGCACGTATTTTCTAAGTGTAGCATGTATTTCCTAAGGGTAACATGTCCCTAATCCTTGTAAATGAGCAACCCTACATTACCAATCCTCCCATTGACACCCTTGTCCATGAATCAATATGTAATCAAGATTATACTCAAGAAATCACAAGAACAACATCAAGGTGGGCGTGCGGGGCACAACCCCAAATCCGGCCATACCCATGCGACATCATAGAAAAACCAAACGACAACACTTGCGACAAAGACGAGGTAGGTTCCATGAGTGATCACAGTAGCGCAGCTGGCGGCGGCAGGGCAGTGGGTCTCGTGACATATCGTGATCGAGGAGGATACCGAGTCCAGTCATTTTTATTTTGTTGAGTTATGTAGACTCGGTTATTTCGTTTCCACATTTTCCTTAGTTTCGGGTATTCTTGTTTGGACTTTAAAGTTTTAAAAATAAACTGAACCTTTAGCATTTATTTAATTAGTGGTTTGTTTTCTTTTAGGATTTTGATATTTTTCTTTAAGTTTTAAATATTATAAAATGTTTTGGTTCATTACATGATTATGTACAGTTGTTCGGGGGTTAGGCTTCGGGGTACGTGGCGTACCCTGGCCGGTCATATCAGGTTTGGGGTGTGGCAAATAACTGAAAACATATGTTAAAAAATTGAATTGAATATAAGATTGGTTGGTTTATCAAAAAGCTTATATAGTAACTTTTGACAATTTTGTTGCAGAGCTACTTGCTCCTGTTTATGGTAGTGGTGCTATTTTTTTCATAGTACTTGCAGTAACAAATTATGATGACCTTGGCAACTTAATTATTTTCATCTTATTTGCATCTCTACTTTCAGTATAGGGAATTGTATAATTAATTTAATTAATCAATCTTCAAAGGCCACGTATATTGAGTTGGTGGGGAGGTGATCCTGCGCAGCATCAGCTTGATGCGTACACATGGATGCAGGTGATAGACGTCGACCACAGCCGTGTATATGGGTCATTATCGATTTGCAGCCTTAGAGTTTCCTCACGCAACCTTAGAGGTTTCTCATGCACGCCTCATCACTGAGGTGGCCGCTATGAGGGAGCATATGGCGCAGATGACTAAATACATAGCACAAATTGCTTCTTCCATACCTGGTGCTCTAGGCCCTCCGCCTCCCCCAACATTTGACAAGACGACATTAGCATCATATCCATCATGATCGTGGACGCCGGCTGATGCCCTCCCAACGCAGCCCCTCTCCTCGCCGCATCCCTCTCCGATTGATGTATATTTGATTTTTTTTCTATTATGATATGATGTAAACTTGTTTTGATACGATGTAAATATTACATTTTGATATAAATATGATGGTTTATATTATAATTTGATGCCTCGTTTGAAATTATAGGCATTTTAATCAAATATTGTAAACAATAATTTATATTATTAAATTATTTTTAAAAAAAACTAAACACACATTTTTGATGGCTTTGCGACCATGTCGCCATCGCAAAAGGTATATTGAACTGGTCGCCAAAGGTGATTGCAATTACAATTGCGACCGTACTGCGACGGTAGCCGCGATCGCAGAGCCGTTGCAGAGCTAAAGTTTGCAACGACAAACAGGCGTCGTAGATGTTACGTGACCATAGTCTACGATGGCTTCATATCGTCGCAGAACGATCGCAAAAGTTTTTACTTGCGGCCGCGAAGGTGGTGGTCGCAAACTGTCAGCGATGACTACTTTTGCTACCGACCTTTGCGACCGCACTTGGCCATTGCAAAAGGTCTTTAGCGACCGTTTTGCGATGGCTGGGTCCGTCACAGATGACGAGGTTTTTAATAGTGTCAATGTCATGAGATCCACGCCCTGAGCCCACCACCCCAGCTGCACCTCGTGTTCCAACGTACCTCTACTGCTCTGGAGCTAAAAACAAAAACATACGAAAGTGAGGGTGAGTTCATGAAGAACTAAGTGAGTGGCTCGTCCCCAAGCCCTCTCTAAGTCATCATACAAGTCATATAAATATTCCATATTTAAACGTACCACTAGATACATATTCACAAAAGAATATAAATCAAATAACCATAAGTAAATAACCAATATACATGGGTTCATATAATGGTCTAATTGAAACTACCCTACTACAGTGACCAACGCTCATGCACAAATTTATCCTCATACAGGTGTTAGCATGACAATCATAAGATTAGGGGTCGGTTGCTAGTTCAAGACTAGTGACCCTCATCCATGATAAAATCTAGGTAAATCCAGTGGTCAGGTGTGACCCTTCCACCGACGCCACTCTGGGGCTGCTGTTAGTGGGGCTCACTAATGCGTTACCTAGCCAGTAAACCACCAACTGACCAGGTTGTCCATGCATCAAGTCTCATGAACATCCACATCCACATCACACAAATGTCATATAGTACCACGTAGGAAATTAAATAACATATATAAACATTTAAACAATTTCTAAAAGAGTATAGTTCATACCGACGGACTCCGATATGCAGATGTGCGTGCCTAGACCAGCCCTACCCCAGGCTCCAGTCCCTTGGCGGTGAAATCCATTTTCTCACATACATATCTAGTGGAATATAAATAACAAAATGTGCACGATATACATCCATAAATGAATGCCCATATTCGGCTATCGTTTTATCGTAGAAGCATGATTTGTCATTCATGATAATGAAACGTAGATATATATTCAAGCTGAAATTTAGTAGCGATACTACTAACATAAATCAGAAATAATTCATATAATAAAAACAAACTTACTTAAATGCATAATTCCTAAGAATTTCATGCTCAACAAGTATTAAAGTGCTACACGTAACCTTCAAGAAACCCAGATTCTTCTAGCCTTAGGAATCGGCCTAAATATTCATATTAAGTTTCCACCCTTAAACCAATATTTTCGTACCATTTATATGCCATTTACCTACTGTTTTTTCATATATTAAAATATCAAACCCACATGTCAAAGTAGGTAAACCAAACCTTTACCGTTTTTGCACAAGTCCAAATTCAACGGTATTGGCTCTAAAATCGTAGGGTAGGACTTAGGTGATTCGCATGAGTGTACACCCTCCTAATTAATACCTTAGGAATTAGATTATGTAAACATTCTCATTGCTAAGTTCATTAAGAATCTGCTATATCAATGGTGTTACGATGTTTACTCAAATGTTCCTGCTCGGGCCGACCCTAAAACCCTTGGGGTAACCCTATTGTGGCCGACCACCTTATATCATGTTCTTTGGTTCATGCAACATAGTACGATAGAAATTGTAAGCATTCTAATCAATATACAATGATATCTCCCTTCCTAGAGTAAATAATTTGAACCAATAGTTAGGAGATCAAATCAATGTATCAAATTAAACATTAGACAAAATTTCAAAGCCCTCCTTCCCTTATCCCTATTCGGTCGGCCCTAAAACCCTAGGGGCACCAATAGGGGCGGCCGCACCCTAAAACTCACACAAGAAACCAAAGACCACAACAATACACATCTTCCAATTGGAAAACAGTCCGTAAAATGACAACAAATCAAGAAAAATTTCGGAAAGATCACAAAGACAAGGGGTGGCTAAGAAATCCAAGAGTCCCTACTGTTACGGGCAAGGAACCACTCACTGAAGTAGAAATGAAAAAGGAAGATGACTCTCCATGTTCCCTTGTCGACGAATTACGGCAACATCGAAATCCGAGTCTTCTCTAATCGACCCTCTCTTTCCCCTTGCGCCTAGGCATGCATGCGGCTATTCTTGAGCCGTACGGTCCATGGTGCAAAATATAACATGCTTCAACTTCAATTATTAAATTACCAAAATATCCCATTTACAAGTTAAGTCTAATATAAACCGTATAACTCATTCAAGTCCGATTCGAGTTCCATTTGAACCTCCGGACTCGACTCGAATCCTTCTACCACCTAAAGACCAAACCATCCTAAATAAAAATAATTACCTTGCTTGTAAAGGTTGTACCTTAATTCACACCCTCTGGCGTTTCACTCGACCAGCTTTGACACGTGTCTGAATTCCCCTGCTGAAATAATTAAACAAAAATTTTAAAAAAAAATTGGGTATTACAACACTTGACCACCACGTGGTTAATTATTAATAATCTTTTGATAAATCCTTTTTTTATCAAACCAATAGATAAGATGGAAACCCACTTTATTTGTTATCCACATATTAAAGGAGGGTAAGAATTTGTCAATTTTTGTTGTCATTTTAAGAGTTTCACCGACCATTGTTTCATTCCACAATTTTTGGTATCAATAGAACTTTCAACTTTATTAAATAAATATTTCTGACACATATTTATCCAACTACATCCTTTATACTACTATATATATACCTGGGCATAACTCACACCTTTAATTAACCACCAAACAATGGGTCTATTGCATTTATCATTTGTCTTCATCTTTTTCCTTTCGTTGTCTCTCCTTTTCACCCCCATATATTGTGACGATGAAAAGGAGTTAGATCTTGTTTCCAAGGCACATAAAGTAAATCATCGTAGCTTCCCTAAGGGCTTTGTGTTTGGAACTGCAGCATCCGCTTACCAAGTTGAGGGAATGGCACTCAAAGGAGGTAGAGGACTGTGCATTTGGGATACATTTGTTAGAATACCTGGTAAGTAGTTTATATATGTCCTTTGTAACAAGGGTTTTCCATATTACTCATCTACAACTACATAATATATTGATATTAAATTAATCACAAGAGAATACTTTGATATGATTATAATAATGTATGCAGGTATGATACCAAATAATGCCACTGCTGATGTAACTGTCGATGAGTATCATCACTATAGGGTTAGTCAAATACTCTCCAATCTTATAATGTATATATTGTTGTTTTGTTTCTATCTAATGCTTTAGAAAATTGATCTTTTATAATATCACTTCCCTTGATTAGGAAAATGTTATGAATTATGTCATATACGATTGACAAAGTGTTAAGTGTAGGACGTTGATGCGAGTGTTTTTGATATTTGTTAAACTTGTGCTTGATTTTGCAGGAAGATATTGGCATCATGAAGGAACATAACTTTGATGCTTATCGATTCTCAATCTCCTGGAGTAGAATTTTCCCAAGTAATTGAAAGCATCGTTTTCAATACTTAAATTACAAATATTCATGTTGTGCCTAGATAAATTTATAATTTTTGGTAAATATTTGGAGCACTTGTTTACATTAACTTTTACTTTTCAAGATGGAACTGGAGAAGTTAATTGGGCAAGGTGTTGACTATTATGATAGGTTGATTGACTACATTTTATTGCAAGGTAATCTATCCTTTCCTAAGAAACAACAATTTTTTTATTGATTTCTCAATATTTTATATAGAAATATTTGATAATTTGTATTTCTTTCTATTAGGGATTACTCCATATGCAAATCTTTATCATTATGATCTTCCACAAGCACTTCAAGATGAGTACTTAGGTTGGTTGAGCCCAAAGATAGTGTAAGTATTATAGTTTAAGATGTATAAGTTGTTAATGATGCCTTAATATATTATATTTATAATGTTAAATACATTTTGTTTGTGAAGAAAGCATCATTTTCATATTTAATTAACAAATTTGATTTTTGATTAGGGATGCGTTTGCCTGACTTTTGTTTTAAGAGATTTGGTAATAGAGTTAAGAATTGGTTTACGATTAATGAGCCAAGAGTTGTGGCAGCCCTTGGTTATGATACTAGTTATTTTGCTCCTGGAAGATGTACTAATTGTACATTTGGAAACTCAAGTACAGAACCTTATATTGTGGCTCATAATCTTATCTTATCTCATGCATCTGCTGTGAAGAGATATCGTGAGAAGTATCAGGTAAAATTTTCATAAGTAATTCATATTTTTTTTCTTCTCAAGACATGAAAAATAGATGACTCGCCACAATATCAATGGGTAATTAAATACTTCACCATCCAAACTTATTACACCCATCATATAAGTTTTAGGAATATATCTAATTCAAATATATGAAACAAAAGTTTTGCTTGATTTGGTTTATTAATTATGTCTAAGTATCATTGATTTCTTAAATTATTCTCTTTATTTGGTAAATATAGTATTTGTTTTAATAATATCTTATTCCCATTTTGTATGATAATATTACTTAAGGCGTGTTTTTGTTTATATATTCAATATGTTTAGGAACATCAAAAAGGATAAATTGGAATTCTTTTGGATTTTATTTGGTATGAACCTTACACTGACTCGATGGCTGACAAAGCTGCAGCTCAAAGAGCTAGAGAATTTCATCTTGGATGGTAATAAACTAGCCATTATTAGTTAATAAAGTAATTTTAAATATAATAAAGAATAATTTTTTATTTTGAGAAAGTTTTCTTACTTTTATTACAGGTTTCTTCATCCTCTAACATTCGGACAATATCCAAAAATAATTCAAGAAATTGTTGAAGATAGACTTCCTAATTTCACTTGTGAAGAAGTAAAAATGGTGAAGGGATCATATGATCATCTTGGTATCAACCAATACACATCTTATTAGATAAAGAATAAGGATATAACCAATCCAATACCAATCAGCTACCATGATGACTGGCATGTCAAAATTAAATGTTAGATTCCCTAATCATTTCTTAGCTAATAGACTATTTGATGGCTTTAATTGATTTGTTTTATAAATCTTATTTTGATATTCCTTATCTTGCATATGAAAGAGACGGTGTGCCAATTGGTCCAAGGGTAAATGATTTTTATTATTTGAATATTTGATCATTTTATTATTTTAATATACTTAGTTTCTTAATCATCATAAGTTAATTTTAATTGAATTTAAATTAATTTCTATATTCTTATTAATAAAATCTTGTCTTTTTTTTAATTCAAAAAAGTTTGTTCATATGATCCAATAGTTGCATTTTCTTGTCCTAAGGTGTCGTTCAAATATGGAATTACACTTGATTAAAAAGTTGCATTTTGGGTACAAATCTAAAAATATATAATAAATAATTCCATTCAGGCTAATTCGCATTGGCTCTATATTGTTCCTTGGGGAATGTATAAAGCAGTGACATATGTGAAAGAAAACTATGGCAATCCAATTATCATCCTCGCTGAAAATGGTATATATTAATATATTCTTATCACTAGATTAACATTATTTGTCTATGACTAACTTCTTAACCATGTGAATGTTAGGAATGGATCAACCTGGCAATGACACTCTTCCGATGGTCATGCACGATAAAATAAGGATCAACTTTTACAAGAGCTACATTGTAGAGCTAAAAAGGGCAATGAAAGACGGTCCTACAGTAATAGGATACTTTGCTTGGTCTCTTCTAGATAATTTCGAGTGGAGACTAGGATATACTTCGAGATTTGGATTGGTTTATGTAGATTTCGACACTCTCAAGAGATATCCAAAGGCTTCAGCTAAATGGTTCAAGAAAATCTTGAAGAAGGATAATAAGAAGAAGAAGAATTAATTTTTTTAGAGTAGTAAGACAACTTCATATTTTCTCAAATGAGCGATTCAATTTTTCTAGGGTAAATTTGATAGTCCTCTAAAATTTCATATTTTCCTTAGACATATTCTTATGTTCATGATTAGTAATAAAAAATATTTATTGCTATTTTCAATAAAACATTTGTATAGCTCTTCCAATTTCATTTAGAATATCAATTCCCTCTTCTTATTATTTGCTTATTAAAATATCTTTTGTTCTTGAGAATTGAAAATATGCAAGTAAGAAAATTGATATTTTATTAACTTTGTGAATTTCTAAACTCATATTTATATTTGAACCCTCAACAATATATTTGTCACTCCCCAGTAAGAAAGTTTAATACACCAACACGTGACACAAGTGCATGACTTAGTTGCAAATGTCTCACAATAGACTACCAGAGCTTCAAAGTTAACCAAATGGAAAATAAAATAAAAATAATAAACAAACATGGCTCCATGACTCTTTAACTACGACCGGGGGGAAATCTTCCTACTAAGCTTATACCGCCAACTGCATCATGCTTTATGAGCCGCTCATGAACTTGCACACATAGGAAGGTGTCACACCCCAAATCCAGTATGACCGGCCAGGATACGTCACGTATCCCAAAGCCTATCGCAACTCAAACACAACAACAATAATCTGAATAGTGGGAGATTTTTTTTTTTGAAAAGAATAGACATGACATCACGAACCAAACTAAACCAAAACTCAATATGAACAAAATGAACAAGTTATTAAAAAGAAGTTCAAATAAATAAACAAGACTCCCTAAATAAAAATAAAATGTGGAAAACAGAACCCGAGTCAACATGACTCAACAATTCAAAGAGACACTAAAATGACTCAAGTATCCTCCTCGATCAAGACATGTCACGAGACCCGCTACCCTGCCACCACCAGCTGCGCTACTATACCTCGATTACTCTCTGATCTAACTCAAGTGCTGCAAAACAATAGTAATGAGGGGTAAGTCCAACTAGGACTTAGTGAGCAGATTAGTCCTTAATTCACCAAATCAATCATCTTGCATAAAAAAACAAATAGTTGATATAAATAACGTAACAGCAACATCAGAAGAAATCAACAATAATATATCCATAGCTCTATGAATGAAATTAACATCCGTCAACAAGTGTAAAGTATCCGCAGCAATAAAACATGATGAATGAAACACCACAATCATATGCATGCAATGTAACATTTCAATAATATGCATGCTCCCAGGACCCGTCGGTCCCACATAGCCACATAGGGTAGGTAGACGGGTGGCCGCCGAACTACCACCCAGCTCAGTTCCGTCTCTTTGGGGCATGCCCTCCCCTCATCGGCACTAGCTCTTCTGAGCTAGCCTATTGGGGCATACGTTCCCCTCACCTGCTCGGGTCTCTGGACTATCTCTTTACGGTATGATATCCCCTCACCAGCCGGACTTCCAGAATAAGGCCAACACTGTCTCTTTAGGGCATACCCTCCCCTCACCAGTGAGGCTTCCGGGAAATGCAACAAGCACATCACAACACCACACACGCAAGTATATAAGTATAAACAAGATGTGCTATCAACAAGAAATAAAGGGTATGTCAAGTGCATACCTCAGCCTCCACCTCCTCCTACCATACATCTCAATCACATACAGATATATATGTAGAAATAGTGCTCATAAATCATGAATGCTCAGTATAAACAACCATAAAATAGAATTATAGCACTGTAATAAAGGATGCACATGTATCATAAAAGTAGTGCAAAAGCAAACTCCAACTATAAATTAATGGACGGGAATATGATAAAATAACTCATCATAGAAATCACTGATCTAGGATAAAATTCACCTCATTAACTACTATATCCATGAATTATCTCAGATAGAATCATAGAAATATATAAAATATGATTTTTTAGCTTGGCACGCAAAACGAGGCGACGCTCGACTACTGTTTTCAAAATCCGAAGGTCTGATAGTGAAACAGACCTCGCCAATGAATCCAAAATGTCGATTATGTGAAAATTCATATATAACACGAATATTTTTTCTAACTTTAAGGCCTCCAAATTATTATTTAGAATAATGGAAGAAATGCCTCAATTTATTTAATAAATCACTGTTACGAATAAATATAACAGTGTTAGAATCAATAAATCAGTAATGAAATCTCAGTCCTTAATCTAAACAGGATCACATCACAGCCTTGCATCTAATATGATGCAACCACAGCCCTCTATTTAATATGATGCAATCTTAGCCATACATCTAACCATATGCAATCACCACCGTCCATCTACATGATGAAATCATAACCTTACATCTAACCAGATGCAATCACAGCCCTCCATCTAACCAGATGCAATCACAGCTCTCCATCTACATGATGCAATCATGCAATCACAGCCATACATCTAACCAGATGCAATTACAGCCCTCCATCTAACCAGAAGCAATCACAACCCTCCATCTAACCAGATGCAATCACAGCTCTCCATCTAACATGATGCAATCTCAGCCTTACATCTAACATGATGCATCCACAGCCTTACATCTATCCTGATTCAATCTCAGCCTTCCATCTGCATTATGCAATCTAAGCCTTACATCTACATAAGATCAAATCCCTGCCCTTCATCACAACCAATTCAATCCAGCCCTTCATCCTACCCAAATCAATCTCAGTCATCCATTTCATCTCATCTCCCTTAGGTCATCTTCCCCATCTCCTCCCTAAAACAACTGCCACCGTGGCCCTTCATCGGCCGCCGCAGGGCCGCCAGCCACGCTGGCGCCAACGCCGACACCGACGCCGGCTCCTGCCGACGCACTGCCGCCACCACGCGGCGATGGCAGCACCTCGCGCAGCTGCCTGCGCGTGGCAGCGATGCTACGCCGAGCGCCGCTGCATCCGCAGTGCCTCGCCAGCGCCTGCTCCTGCTGTTGTGCCTCGCCGGACAACGCCTCCCGTCGTCAACCGACAAGGTGAACAGAAGAGGGTAGAAAGAAAGAAAAAAAACGAAAAAAGAAAATAATATTTTATTCCAAAAGGGATAAACAACATGGTTTAATTAAGAAATGACCGATTCGACTTTCGATCCAATACGAGAAAATGCATCAAAAATCAATGAAAAACCCTGAAACATGATAACAGCGACATGAATCAATAATTGGAGAAATGAAGGCCTAAATCCACTCACCAAACGGAGATAAAAGGGAAGGAAAAGATGCGCAGGATCTTCCCCCGATCGACACCAACGAACTCGTGAAAATCTAGCTCCGGTGGCTCCTCCTCCTCGATGGCGCCCTCTCTCTCCTCTCTCCTTTGCCTCGGGTGGTGTGTGGTTAAAACCCCTGGCCATACACCCCAGGGTCTCATTTATAGACACCGGTTGGGTCCAAATAACCAAAATATCCCTACCTAAGCTATCCGACTTAAACAGCACATGCATAACTCACTCGTTCTAACTCTGATTCGAGATCCGATTGCACCGCTAAATTCGCCTCGAGACCCTCTATCATCCTAGTATACTAATTCATAGAGAAAGGGCAAATAAAATTTCTCTTAATTTTTCTACATTAAATGCTTACTTGGGTCTATTCCCGAAGCTTCCCGCCAATCCGCGCTAACTAGTGTCCACAATCTCCCGCTCAAGAATAAAATATTATAGTTAAGATTTTGGGTATTACTGAAGGAGGGCATGAGTACATAACACAGTGAGTGGTAGGGTATTACCGCCTTCAAATCAATAGTAAAATCACAAAAAAAATATAATTAAATGGAGAATAGTAAAGTGTACGATCGGATATTTCAATATCACTTCATGAACCAATGGCAAACTGAACATAGTGTCACAACATTGATAACCGTACCATCTACTGATGCGTAACAAGCATAATAAGCACAATAAGTCGAACATCAGAATAAGCATAATAGCTTAAAGAACCTAGTACACAAAGCAAGCCCATCATGGCTTCACTTTCGGGACTCGCGCACCAGCCGCCACTTGCCCCTCTAGTCTGGGTTCCAACACAAGTCAGGAATCACCCTCCGACAAAATCCATACAATAGGGTAATTGTCAGGGTGGCCTCTCGACATATCACTCGGCCCAGATCCATCCCTTCGGGACTTTTGCCATCAACAGCCGAAAATCTCAAACTCATAACCGCAGCAAATATGGTAATACACTTTAATTGTCAGGGTGACCTCTCGACATATCACTCGGCCCAGATCCATCCCTTCGGGACTTTTGCCATCAACGGTCGAAAATCTCAAACTCATAACCGCAGCAAATATGGTAATACACTATAAAAAGAAATAAGCATGTAACTCACCTCATTATCAGTTGTCAAGCTCATCACAGCAGTGAATATTAATTTTACCATAATAGAAAAATAAAAATAAACCATAAATATCACATCAACTGATTTTCAAGTAAAAAAAACTAGGCTATCTCCCAACACTTAGGCAAAATTCTGTACTGCTCAAATATTAACAATATATATTTCACTTTTACTACCTTCACCCAACTATTGGTTTTAAGTGAAATGGCTGTGAAAGCTCATAGAATATCAAGTATGTGTGTCATACAATCTAACCACAAAATTTTAGATATCTGGGACTGGGAGAGCGGCAGGCTCAGTCTGAGGGGGTTGCCGCAAGGGTCTTTCGTCAATCGGGCCATGAGCAGAGCAGTTTCAGAGGCCGATCAGGTGCAGGACAAAGGGCTATTTAGTGGACAATTGTGTCTAAGTCTCAGAGGAGGACATATGTACCATTGTGTGAGCAGTGCGAGAGGAGGCACACAGAGGTATGTTTTGGGAAAAGGAATGCTTGCTCCGGGTGTGGCCAGCCGGGACACTTCAAGAGGAACTATCCGGCCAGCACAATCAGAGTGGGGCACAAACAGGAGTGAAGGCACTAGTATTTGTGGCGTTTGTAGCACATAGGAGTCAGCCTTAGGGATAGGGGCAGCAGCCGCTACTTTCGACCTCAATGCCCTTACACGACTAGGACTTGGTTTTCGCCAGTCTAGCTCGTTGGCTATCACGCCACTACTTCTTTCCTCAAAGCCGTTACTCGACTCCTCACGCGCAGTCTTGCCTTAGACTCCTCGACGAGCTCGACTTGAAACCCCGAGTGTAATCGTCAGCCCCCCAAAGCAGCTACTTTCGGCCTTGGCGCCTTACACGACTAGGATTTGGTTTTCACCAGCCTGGCTCATTGTCTATCACGCCACTACTTCCAACCTCAGAGCCCTTACTCGACTCCCGGCGTGCGGTCTTGCCTTGCACTCCTCGGTGATCTCGGCTTGATCCTCTGAGTGTAGTCCTCAGCCCCTAGAGTTGTTACTTTCGGCCTCAACGCCCTTACACGACCAGGACTTGGTTTTCACTAGCCTGGCTCGTTGGCTATCACGTCACTACTTCCGGCCTCGAAGACATTACTTTACTCCTCACTCGCAGTTGTGCCTTACGATCCTCGACAAGCTCGTCTTGATCCTCCGAGAGTAGTCCTCAGCCCCCAAAGCCGCTACTTCCAGCCTCAGCACCCTTACACAACCAGGACTTGGTTTTCATTAGCCAGGCTCGTTGGCTATCATGCCAGTATTTCTGACCTCAAAGCCCTTACTCGACTCTCATGCACAATCTGTTGGCCTAAGTTTTCAACATTGGTCTTAATCTCGATTTTGATGACAACAAACATGGAACTAATGTTTGAGCAAGAAATATTTTCTGGTTACATATCAGTTTGCATGCGACGTCCCCAATCGGAAAAATCCCAAAAAATCAAGAATCGAAGGTTTCAGAGTCGAGCATGTCAAAATTAGTTTAGGACTTAATTTCTTTTATTGTCAAAATGGTCTTAATCCAAAAAACCAAACCGCAAACCCCGAAAACTTAAAAACTAGAAAAATAAAAAAACGGTCTTGAAAATTCCAAGTATAGGGGCTCCTTGGAGGGCTACATATTTTTTTTGCCATCAAAAGACTCAATAATTATTCCTTAGGTAAAAATAAATTAAAGACATTTTTATGGAATTTCTGGAAACTGTTAACCTAAAAAAATAAGGCTTGAAAGACTAAAACCTTCCAAACTACCTAGAATTCCTAGAATGCCCTTAGCCAGTTTTTAAAAAAACTGCCCAGAATTCTCAGAATGTCCCCTGATAGCTCTTTTTAAAATTTAAGAAGATTTGAATGGCTCTTTGCTTCCATACCCGAATACCAACTCTATAAATACACTCAAAACTCCCTTCCTAAGGCTCCCAACTATTCATTGAGCCATTCTAACAATATTTGGAGCCTTTCTTGAGCCATTTCTCTCAAACCTTAGCTTTGAGCTTCTACCTCTTTGATTGAGCCTTCAACCTTGTGTTTCATCATCAAAGGCACCAAGCGGAAGCTAGGATCTTGTGTTGAAGCTAAGTATTATATTGATTGTATTGTTGCTCCATTTATATTTTTATTTTATTGTTATTCTCATTGTATATCTAGTTGTGAAAACCTAGGGTGCTAGATTTGTGTGTATGGTGATAGCCTTGGTGTAGAGGCTTAAATCCACCGGTGTAAACTTAGTTTGCTAGGGTTAATTTTGTAGCCCTTAGAATAAGAGGTGTTGGAGGTACTCTCGGGTGTGAGAGTAACCCTCGGTTGTGAGGGTCGGTGTCTTAGCTTGTAAATCCTCTTGTATGACACACTTAATCTAGTAAACTAGATTTTGAAATCCTAAGTAGGGTGCTGTGCTGTTTGGTTAGGGAAAACTATTTTCTGGTTTGATTTCAGTGAAACTGAAAACTTGGTATTGGTTTCTAGTTTCTAGTTTTCAGTTTTCTGAAAACGTGTTTGGTTAAGAAAAACAACATTGGCTTTAGTTAATTGAAACCAGTGAATATTTATTTGGTTATAAAAAATAATATTAATTTTTCTTGAACATTTTTAGTAGTAATTAAATGTTTAGTTAGTTGACAAAATTAAATATTTGCTAATATAGTTATAAAATATTTATATGATTTAATTAATTAAGTTATTGGTAACTTAATATTTTTTTGTTCAATTAGATATAAAAATTAATTAATAGTTATTACAAATTTTCAAAAAAATAAGTCCAATGGTCTAAAATTAGTTTTTATTAAATTATAAATAGATCAACTTTTAGAAAATTGAGTTATTTAAAATTTGGGTTTGAGTCAATTAGATATAAATTGATTTAATTAATTTATAAATTTAAGGTAATAGTTTGAGTTGAAAATGATTATTTTTATTTTTATTTTTAAAAATTAGATATAATTTGATTTATTTTTAAATTAATTAATTTTATAAAAAATAATTATAATTTTAAAGTTGTCACTACATTTTGATAACGAAACCGATAGTTTCGAAACCACCGAAAATAACATTATGGGGATTTCATTTTTATTAAGAAAACTGGTTTCGTTTTCATTCTGGTTTCGATTCAGTTTCATGAAAACTCAGAACTAAACATATTTTCGTAAGCAGTTTTGGTTTCAGTGAAACTGAAACCATGAAAATAGACTTGGTTTCGCTAACCAAACATGCACTAAATTTCCATAAATAAAAGCTAGCATATATATCAAGAATCCCTAATAAAGAATCAAGGAAATTAATTTAAGCTATAACATCAAGAACATCTAGTACTCCAATATGAGGTTGCATCCTAGATTCACAAGATTAAATTATAAAATCACATATCTTCCATTAAACATATGCCCCATGATATGAGATCAAAATTTAAAATCTAAGCATGGCATGGAAACCAAGAAATCTCAAGAACACACACAAAAAAAAAAAAACATCATCAAGATCATCAAGAATCTTCAAGGCGGCTTCAAGAAAATTTGAAAAAAAACCCGAATAGGAGGGATCAAACCACTCACCTAATCCAATCGACGACCTCCGATTTCGGCTTCGAAATCCGTCGGCTCAACCCCAAAGAAAAGAAAGCAAGGTGGCGGCTCACTCCAAGCCACCGGCTTGGAGAGAGGGAGAGAGGGGAAGAAGAGGGCGGCTCGACTCGCCTTGGCTTGGCTCCAAAGGGAAATAAGAGAGGAAGAGGGGAGGAAGCAGGCAATTGGCTCGGTTCCTCTCAGCTCGGCTCCAAAGGGAAGGAAGGAAGAGAGGAAGAGGAAAGAGGCGGCTCGGCTCATCTCTGGGTGGCGGCGTCTCTAAGGAGGAAAGAGAAAGGGGGCTGGCGGCTTGGCTTGGCTTGGTGGCTGGTTCCCTTTCTCAACTCTTTGGGTGGCACCAAAATAGGAGCCGCAATCCATGAGGAGGGGTTTTATACACCCTCCTCAACCCCAACCCCTTAAACCCTTAATTCCCATCCCGCATCCACCTTATGCCAAAACCAAAACCCGCTAACCCGATAGACTTAAATAATTTAATTAATGTCATTCTAATAAATCACAAGCAATTAATTAAATACTCATATGAACATAATTAGTAATTATACACACACAACAACAAATTAAATACACTAAACTACCCAAGCCTAAAAATTTATAAATTCACATCCTACTTACCCGAGCTCGCTAGCTCGCTCCGGACCATGACTCAACTCGGCTCGACCACGAACTAGTCCGCTAGGCTGGCAAACACACGCAACAAAAAATAAATAATAAATTAAATATCTAGGATATTACAATTCTCCCTACTTAAACAAAATTCGTTCTCGAATTTCAGAAAAGAAAACTCAACTGCCTCAATCAGAGGTAAGTGCCTCTCCCAACTGCCCTCCAAGTCTAAGACACATGCCCTCAACATATCCTCCAGCGTCTGAATAGTACGCTCTGACTGACCATCTGTCTGAGGGTGAAATGTGGTACTGAATCAGACCTCAGTGCCCAACGCCTCCTTGAAGGACTGCCAAAATCGGGCTGTGAACTGAGTGCCCCGATCTGAGATAATCATAACTGGAACTCCATGATAAGCGATGATCCGATCCAAGAACAACCTCGCATACTGCTAGGCTGAAAAGGTCGTCCTGATTGGTATGAAATGCGATGTCCTGGTTAGACGATCCACCACTACCCAGATAGAATCATTGCCTTTCCCGGACTTTGGCAACCTAGTCACGAAATTCATGGTTATCTTCTCCCATTTCCACTCCGGTACCCCTAAGTACTGGAGTAACCCTACCGGCTTCAAATGCTCAGCCTTCAACTGCTGACACACTAAGCACTTAGACACGAACTCGACCACTTCTCTTTTCATGCCTTTCCACCAATAGTTCTGCCTGAGATCTCGGTACATCTTCGTGGCTCCCGAGTGCATAGTATAGGTAGATCGATGAGCCAACTCCAGCACCTACCTGCGAACCTCGGCCATGCTTGGAACTACATTCCCGTTCTTAAATTTCAGAATGCCCTCCGAGTCCACACTGAACCCATTATCTGCATCACCTCTCCTGGCCAGAAGCTTAGTGAGTGCGCAAAAAGCATCCTCTTCCTGCGCTGCCTGCAACATGTCAACCAATGTGGACTGCACTCTCAAGTGAGCCACCAGCGCACCAAAATCTAATACTGACAAGATTGCTACGCCATCCAAACATAGGGCCAAATCCTGGGCCAACGACCTCCTCCTGATTGCCAAATGCACCAGACTGCCCATAGACTTCGTGCTCAGAGCATCAGCTACCACATTAGCCTTCCCTGGATGGAACATGATCGTACAGTCATAGTCCTTCAACAGCTTGATCAAGCCATCTTCTCTGCCTCAGGTTCAATTCCTTCTGGGTAAGAAAATACTGAAGGCTCTTATGATCAATGTATATCTCACAAGCCTCGCCATAAAGGTAGTGACGCCACAGCTTTAATGTGAACACCACCACTGCTAGCTCTAGGTCATGGGTTGGGTAATTCTTCTCATGCACCACCATCTGGCATTCTGCATCAGCACGTAACCCAAGCCGACTCGGGAGGTATCATAATAAACAACAAAACCTCCTGAACCCGGGGGTACTACTAAAACTGGCACCGACATCAAGCGCTCCTTGAGCTATAGAAAACTCTCCTCGCACTTACTATCCCATTCGAACTTGACATTCTTCTGGGCCAGGCGGGTCAGTGGCGGTGCTATCCCCGGATAAATTTTCCACAAACTTCCTGTAATAATCTGCCAACCCTAGAAAACTGCAGATCTCTGACACATTAGTCAGCCTCTTGTAGTTCTAAACCGCCTCTATCTTTGTAGGGTCTACATTTATTCCTTCCTTGGACACCACATGACCAAGAAATCCCATGCTCTCCAGCCAGAACTCGCACTTGGAGAATTTGGCATACAATCTATGCTCCCTGAGAGTTTCCAAAACAACCCTCAAGTGCCCAGCATGCTACTCTCTACTCCTGGAATAAATCAAAATGTCATCAATGAACACAATCATAAACTTATCCAGGTATTCCTTGAACACTCGGTTCATCAGGTCCATAAATGCTGTAGGTGAATTAGTCAGCCCGTAGGACATCACTAGGAACTCAAAGTGCTCATACCTCGACCTGAAAATAGTCTTAGGGACATCATTGTCTCGTATCCTCAACTGATGATACCCTGCCCACAGGTCAATCTTAGAAAACCATTGAGCTCCCTGAAGCTGATCAAATAGGTCATCAATCCTGGGCAACGGGTACCGATTTTTCACTGTTACCTTGTTAAGCTGTGGTAATCAATGCACATTTGCATGGTCCCATCCTTCCTTTTTACAGGAGCACTAAAGCACCCCAAGGCGAAACACTGGGGTGAATGAAACCCAGATCAAGCAGTGTCACACCCCAACTCAGGGTCGTGTGACCGGCCAGGGTCTATGTCCTACCCTGAAGCCTACTACATACACCGACTAACAAGAAATCGGAACACATAAATAGAAAACAACGATGCAACTTTATTTGAATTTCAAGAAAGTTCACAATGTTTAATAAAAGGGAAAGTTGCTAAGATCAAGCACAAAATGAAACAACTCGAGTTCAAAATCGAATACATGCTTAAAAACAAACAACTCTCAGTGTACGAAAATAACAAATCTAGACATCTAGACTATGACTATTGGACGCCGCTACGAGATCGATGCACTGCCTGCCCTCCAACTGCACAATGACTCCAAGCCTCAACTCACTGATCGGGCTCTGCAAAATAAGAAAAATAAACCGTGAGTCCACATGGGACTCAGTGAGCGGTTCTTCTGAACCTCCACATAATCCCCAATAAGCATATATGTAAGTCAACAAAATATAGAGTTAGGGATCTAGTTTATTTCTGATATGACAACTGACCCCTAGGGTCGTCCTGTATAGACCACACAATCATACCACCGGCTATAACAGGCCAACTATGCCACATGGCACCCGACCCCTAGGGCCTGCTCATGATCTAGTGGTTCAGCTCTAACCAGCCCTACCACACAAAGATAGTAACATATTGGCCTTAAGGCCTACATAACACACAAGTACATCAAGAAAGTTTACGGGCCGTCGACTAGGATGGTCTGCTAGTCTCCGAATACCTACAGGGTTAGGGATAGCTAGTCCTGCCCAACTGGGGTCTGGCACCTAGCGGGCCCGCTGGTGCAATATCAAGACCCAAATCACTGGCCGAGTCAAGCATTCGTTATTTTGACTATCCATGCTTCTCGGCAGACCATCACAATCACATCACACAATCAGGTGTCCTAGGGTTTCCTTATTTAAAATCTCGGGCGTCCGCCCATGTCCGGCCTTTTGCTTCGGCCATATCATGCGCACACTATTGTTCACATAATGGTTCTTAGGTGTGAGACCTAACTCGTCTACTTTTGAGTTTCAATATCTAACACACACTTTTTAATTTCATACAAATCATCTAGCATCATATGCTATCTTTCACTAATGTAAACTACATGTCATAAACTTGGAAATAAACCCAACAACAATACCGGACAGCATATAAGCTATAAATGAATTACTCATGCCACCTACTAAGTATAGCCACTCGATTCAATGATAATGAATTTAAATTCTGCATTTACAATAAATTCAACAAGGAAAGAGATTATCTAACATGGTAAAAGAATAACCAAATTTTAGAATTTAAAGAGGGAAGAATCAAGAATGGTTACTATACTACCATACTACAAATTTTATGCACCAACATAGTAACCTTCCTTAGTTATAGTCTTGCCTAAATGTCATCTTGATTCTAATTGTCAATCTAGGCAACTTTTCATTTCCTATTGTTTGAGTATTCCTAAACATGAAGTAACCGTCCTTCCTGCTCGGCCGAGATTTGAGCAAGGCTTGCCTTGCTCGGCCAAGTCCTCATGGGTAAGAACAAGGAAGAAGAACCAACCCCAATCTTAGTTTCTTGATTCCAATCTAGCATAACCAAGATCTTGATCGTTGTGCACATCCATTTGCTCGGCCGAACCATGGACATGGGCTGTCCTTTTGGTTGGCCAAACCCTACAAGGACTAGAGAAGGGGTTTCAATCTTCATTTATTGTAAATAAACTATACATCTACTCGGTATAAATTCAAGATTGATTGAAAAGGGGTTTATACTCGTCGAGGGAATTGAGGCAAATTTTGGCATGACCTTTCCCCTTTTCCCTCTACTCGACAGCCCCTATAACATGAAAATCCGAGAAAAACCAAGGTAGATCCGATGTAATAACACTTAAACAGCGATTCGGAAATCAAAGTACCCTTAAATCGACGAAACCTCGCGACAAAATCTCTACCTAGCAGTCCTAGGGGTTCGGCCACTCGCCTCCCCCAAATCAACCATGGAAAAACAACCACTCACCTTGCTTAAGGAGGAAGAAGGGTTGGACGTTGGCGATCTCGAACTTTCAGATGAGGACACGATCTTCGGCGCTTACCAAGCTCTCCCTCCCTCTTTCTTGCTCGGGCCGCGAGCGGCTCCAAGATGAGCCACACGGCTCATGATGAGGGATTTTATTCCCTCATCCCCCAATGACCCATATGCCCCTCTAAACGACTTAGCCTCTACTCGACTTGGTCTGAGTTTGATTCAGGCCCCGATTCAATCCGCATACACGATTTGAACTTGACTCAAATAGGATATTTAATGCTTAATAAGGAAATATCATTCTAACCAATTTAAACTTCATAAGCCGAGTTATACCTTTTACTCGAGGCGATTTCCGCGGCTCGACTCGACTAACCCCTGATTCCAGCGCGCTGCACCAAAAATAGATGTCTATATTAGGAAATTTCTCGGTCTTACAACCTTCCCCCCTTAAAGGAAATTCGTCCTCGAATTTAGATGAATTAAAAAGACTTACCGGTTCTCCGAACAAGGATGGGTAGCGCTCCCTCATGTCTCGCTCTACCTCCCAAGTGGCCTCTTGCCCGGAGTGGTGCTCCCATCTAACTTTCACCGGGAGAATTTCTTTAGACCTCAGCTTCCTAAATTGGCGGTCGAGGATCTCTACCGGCCTTTCTTCGAATGAGACACCCGAATCTACTTAAACCGAAGAAGGTTTGATCACATGCGAATCATCTCTTATATATCTCCGGAGCTTTGACACATGGTAAATCGGGTGAACTCTGGTCAGGCTAGGAGGCAAAGCTAGCTCATAAGCCACCGCGCCTCTCTGCTTGAGAATAGGGAAAGGTCCAATGAACCTAGGGCTCAACTTCCCCTTCTTCCCAAACCGGACTACCCCTTCCATGGGTGAAACCTTTAGGAACACCAAGTCGCCCTTAGCGAACTCCAACTCTCTTGCCTTCTTATCGGCATACATTTTCTAGGCCGCCAGCAATCTTTCCTTTATAATTTTCACCTTCTCTACCGCTTCCTCAACCAGATCAGGACCCCCCATGAGTGATTCTTCGACCTCAAACTATCCCACAGGAGACCTACATCGCCGCCCATACAAGGCCTCAAAAGGAGCCATGCCAATGCTACTGTGATAACTATTGTTGTAGGCGAACTCGACCAATGGTAGGTGTTTCTCCCAACTGTCGGCCATATCCAGGACGCATGCCCTCAGCATATCCTCCAAGGTTTGGATGGTCCTCTCTGACTGTTTGTCAGTCTGCGGATGGAAAGCTGTGCTGAAGCGCACTTGGGTACCCAAGGCTTCTTGGAAGGACTGTCAAAACCGAGCTGTGAATTGGGTACCGCGATCGGATATGATCATCACAGGGGTACCATGGTATGCCATAATTCTATCCAGGAATAGTCTGGCGTACTGCTCCGCAGAAAAGTTTGTCTTGACTGGTATGAAATGGGTGGTCTTTGTCGATCTGTCAACCACCACCCAAATAGAATCATAATCGCCTCTTGACTTAGGCAACCCAGTCACTAGATCCATGGTGATCTTCTCCCACTTCCACTTAGGGACCTCTAGGTTTTGCAATAGCCCCGCGGGCTTCAGGTGCTCGGCCTTTACTTGCTGGCTGACCAAACACTTCGATACGAATTTCACAACCTCCTTTTTCATGCCCTTCCACTAGTAATGTCGTCTTAAATCTCGGTACATTTTGGTGGCTCTCGAATGCATCGTATAAGTGGAACGATGGCCCATCTCCAGGACTTGCCTGCGCACCTCTGCCATATCAGGCACCACGATTCGGTCTTTGAACCTCAACACACCCGCCGAATCCAGCCTGAATCCATTCTCTACATCGCCTCTCTGCACTAAGTCCCTCGTCAGCGCACAAAAGGCGTCCTCTCTCTGCATGGCACGCAACATATCCACCACTGTGGATTGTACCCGCAGGTGTGCCACCAAGCTACCTGAAGCTGACACAGTTAGGGTTGCGCCCCCCTCTAGGCACAGTGCCAACTCTCGTGCTAGGGGCCTTCGATTGATTTCCAAATGAGCCAAACTGCCCATGGATTTTTTGCTTAAAGCATCTACTACCACATTGGCTTTCCATGGATGATACATTATGGTGCAGTCATAATCCTTTAGGAGCTCCAGCCACCTCCTCTGCCTGATGTTCAGCTCCTTTTGGGTAAGCAAGTACTGGAGGCTCTTGTGATCCGTATAGATCTCGCAAGTCTCTCCGTACACATAGTGCCGCCAGAGCTTTAGTGCAAAAACCACCGTCTCTAGCTCTAGGTCATGCGTCGGGTAGTTCTTCTCATGAACTTTTAGTTGGCGGGACGCATAGGCTATGACTCTGCCAAACTGCATCAGAACGCAACCTAGGCCAACCCGAGAAGTATCGCAGCAGACCACAAACCCCCCTGAGCCGAAAGGTACGACCAACATGGGTGCCGACGTCACGCATTCCTTGAGCTTCTGAAAGCTCGCCTCGTAATTGTCATCCCAATCAAATTTGATCTTTTTCTGAGTCAACCGAGTCAAAGGGGCTGCAATCCTGGAGAAGTTTTCTACAAACTTCCGATAATACCCGACCAACCCAAGAAAGCTGCGGATCTCAGTCATGCTGGTTGGTCGTCTCTAGTTTTGCACAGCCTCCACCTTTGAGGGATCCACCCTTATCCCTTCCTTGGACACTATATGGCCTAGGAACCCTACACTTTCTAACCAGAATTTACATTTGAAAAATTTAGCGAATAACCGGTGTTGTCTGAGGGTTTCCAGGATCATCCTCAAGTGTTCTGAGTGCTCCTCCTCACCCTTGAACACTCGGTTCATTAGATCCATGAAAGCAGCAGGTGCATTGGTTAGACCAAAGGGAATCACTAGAAACTCGTAGTGACCATAGCGGGTCCTAAAGGCGGTCTTAGGAACATCGTAGTCCCGGATTCCCAGCTGATGATATCCTGACCTCAAGTCTATCTTAGAAAACCATCGTGCCCCCTGTAGCTGGTCAAATAAATCATCTATCCACGGCATTGGCTAATGATTCTTGATTGTCACTTTATTCAGCTGTCGATAGTCGATGCACATGCGCATAGACCCATCATTCTTCTTCACGAATGGTGACACGTTCGGCCGGATGAAGCCCAGGTCTAGCATTTCTTGCAATTGCACCTTTAACTCCCTGAGTTCGGCCGACGCCATCCTATAGGGCAGAATGGAGATCGGCTTCACCCCGGGCTGCAGATTAATGCAGAAATCAACCTCTCTTCTAGGCGGCAATCCCGAAAACTCCTCAGGAAACACATCGGGGAACTCATAGACTACCTGAGTTCCGCTGACATCCCTTGCCGCACCCCCTTCTTCCTCGGCCACGAATACGAAGGCCAGAAAGTACTAGCAGCCGCCCTGAAGCAGTTTACGAGATTTAAGGGTTGAGATGACCCCAATCGGCTCGCACCTTCCTTCTCCTTAAAAGGTGAACTGCGGCAAACCGAGCTTGCTAAACACGACTGTCTTAGCTCTATAATCCATTCAGAGAATAACGTCGAGCTCAAGCATGGCCAAGAGTATCAAATCTGCCCTCAATGCATGGCCGCGGATGAGCACTTTGCAGCCTTGGAAAATTGATTTGGCTATGATTGCATCGCCCGTAAGTGTTGATACTACAAATGGCCCGTCGAGCAAGGAAGTGCCATTGGTAACTCAACAGCAAATTTGGCAGATACAAACGAGTGTGTGGCACCCGGATCAAATAGAGCATATGCAGCAAATGAACATACTAAAATAGTACCTGTCACCATTGCCTTAGACGCCTCTGCCCCATCACGGTTCATAGCAAACACCCTGGCAGACGGTCTCTCTGAATGGCTAGCCGGCGGCCCCCAGTTCTACATCTGCCCTCTCTGAGCCACTGACCCCACTGACATAGGTGTCTTTCCTTTTGACTGCTCGAACTTTTGGCCAACTCTCTCTGGACAATCCTTCTTGAAGTGCCCGACCCGACCGCATTTATAGCAAGCATCTATGCGGCAAAAATAGACCCCCCAATGCCTCCGCTACGAGATCTAGACTATGACTATTGGACGCCGCTACGAGATCGACGCCACTAATAGCCCTCCAGCTGCACCATGACTCTAAGCCTCAACTCACTGATCGGGCTTTTCAAAAGAAGAAAAATAAACCGTGAGTCCACATGGGACTCAGTGAGCGATTCTTCCGAACCTCCACATAATCCCCAATAAGCATATATGTAAGTCAACAAAATATAGAGTTAGGGATCTAGTTTATTTCTGATATGATAACTGACCCCTAGGGTCGTCCTGTATAGACCATACATACATACCCCTAGGGTCGTCTACTTTTGAGTTTCAATATCTAACACACTTTTTAATTTCATGCAAATCATCTAGCGTCATATGCTACAAGACCTAGAGAAGGGGTTTCAATCTTCATTTACAAAATATAAACTATACATCTACTCGGTATAAATTCAAGATCGATTGAAAAGGGGTTTATACTCGTCAAGGGAAATGGGGAAAATTTTGGCATGACCTTTCCCCTTTTCCCTCTACTCGCCAGCCCCTATAATATTAAAATCCAAGAAAAACCATGGTAAATCCGATGTAATAATACTTAAACACCAATTCGGAAATCAAAGTATCATAAATCGACGAAACCTCGCGACAAAATCTCTACCTAGCAATCCTAGGGGTTTGGCCACTCATCTCCCCCAAATCAAGCATGGAAAAACAACCACTCACCTTGTTTAGGGAGAAAGAAGGGCTGGACGTTGGCGATCTCGAACATTCAGACGACGACACGATCTCCGGCGCCGACCAAGCTCTCCCCTCCCTCTCTTTTGCTCGGGCTGCGTGCGGCTCTAAGATGAGCCGCATGGCTCATGATGAGGGATTTTATTCCCTCATCCCCCAATGACCCATATGCCCCTCTAAACGACTTAGCCTCTACTCGACTCGATCCGAGTTCGGTTCAGGCCCCGATTCGATCCGCATACACGATTTGAACTCAACTCAAATAGGACATCTAATGCTTAATAAGGAAATATCCATCTAACCAATTTAAACTTCATAAGCCGAGTTATACCTTTTACTCGAGGCGATTTCCGCGGCTCGACTCAACTAACCCCTGATTCCGACGCGCTGCACCAAAAATAGATTTCTATATTAGAAAAATTCTGGGTCTTACAAGCAGCTCCTACAACTAGGATTTCAACTCCCTCAACTCAGTTGGTGTCATCCGATACGAAGGAATGGAGATCGACTTCACCCTTGGCCGCAAATCGATACAAAATTCAATCTCTCTCTCTGGAGGTAACCCTGGCATCTCCTCTAGAAACACATCAAAGAACCGCACAACACGGGTGTCCCACCGATGTCCCTAGCCGCACCTCCGACTTCCTCTGCCACTGACACAAAAAGCCAAAAAATGACGTGCATCCACCCAAAAGTAGCTTCCAGGCCTTAAGACTTGAAATTGCCGTTAACAACTCTCCCCTTCCATCACCTTGGAAGGTAAACTAGGGCAATCTGGGCTTACTGAAGGTCACAGTCTTAGCCCTGCAATCCACTGAGGCTAAATGGTCCGCCAACCAGTCCATGCCCAAAATTGTATCAAGCTCCGGCATCGGCATGGGTGTCAAGTCGGCTATCAACGCATGCCCACAAATGACAACCTCCCAGCCCTGAAAGAGTGTCTTTGCCATCACCGAAACGCCGATAGGCGTAGACACCACAAGAGGTAACTCAAGCATAGAAGGTACCCCTACCAATTTAGCAGCAAACAAAACAGACACGAAAGAGTGTGTAGCACCCGGATCAAACAAGACATATGCAACTGTCGAACCAATAACAAGGTTGCCTGACTCTACTGCCCTAGACGCCTCAGCGCCCTCTTGGTTCATAGCAATCACCCATGCAGTGGGCCTCTCTGAACCACCAGCTTGCTAGCCTCCTCCCTGAGTCTGACCCCTCTGAGCTACAAAACCCACTGATATCGGTGTCTTTCCTCTGGTCTGATCAGGCTACTGACTGCCTTTGCCAGGATAATCCTTTCAGAAATGCCCAACCTGTCCGCACCCAAAATATGCCTTAGAGCAAAACTGCTCTGGTCCTGCTCAACTCTGGTCGCACACAATCATGGCCCTTAAGCATAAGGTCGCTCTACACCCATAATTTATATTTACTGAAATCTAAGGGAAAGATCCTCCAATTAATCCAAAATTTCAGCTATAGGGAAAATATACTCTCAGCCAACCCCTGTAGATCCCTTTTGCAAATCTCTATCAACCGGCCCCACTAGGATCCCTAGAACCGCCCTAACCATACTGCACCATAAATATTTAACTATATGACGAGACCCAATGAATCATTCAGGAGACTAAAAGATCATTTGCAAGGATCTCTAATCCAGGCACCTATACAAAGGTAGCCCCCCCCCAAAATGGCGCACTCTCTAGCACAGGACCATTCGCGGCCTCAAGCTGTGCTACCCTGGGACTGTCGCAGTTCCTCCTCCCTGCAGAGTGCCTCAATCAACTCAGCCACTCGGGCCTGCAGCTGCACAACCATGGGATCTGGATCCACCTCCTCCCGGGACTACAGTGGTCTCCCTCGACCCCAGCCCCGGCCTCGGCCTCGGCCTCGGCCTCGGTGCTCAGTGGAGTTGCTATCACTATCGTTCCTTGCGGCATCAAAGGCCTCCATTGATCTGGAAACACCAGAAAATAAACAATTCAAGATTGAGTAATTGAATTCACCCAATGTTTTGCAAACTCAACCACAAGTCGCGCTGAGGTAGAGACTTAGCCCATTGATCCCATAGCATACCCCTACCGTATACAGATACGCTAGCAATGCCCTATACGGTGATAACTTTAGGTCATAGTCAGATCGAACCATTCGCTCTGATACCAACTTTGTCACGCCCTAACTCAGGGTCACGTGACTGGCTAGGGTATACGTGCCTATACCCCGAAGCCTAAACCATGCACATGCCAAATTAAATAATGTAGCGTAAAGAAAATAACAAGTTTTATTTTTAAAGGAAAAGCGAACCAACACCAAGTTTAGTTTAATAACTCAGAAATGAAAAGTGCGAAATACGATTAAGTCCAATAGTTCAAAAGTTTAGTCAAATAAAACCTAAAATAAATAACATAAATGCCCTCAGGGCTACAACTCCAAATCAAGCTAATACAAGTGCATGACAACTACCAAAAAGACTTGACTAGAATCCTAACTAGGACTGCTATGAGATCCAGCGGCTCCTCTGCCCTCTAGCGACGCCAAGTGCATCCAACCCACCTCACCGATCATGCTCTGCAAAACAAAAATCACACAACAACGGGTGAGTTCAAAGAACTCAGCGAGTAGTTTTACCCACCCCCACAAATAAACACAGAGATAACATAAATAAATTCTATCTGTAAAAAGGCAAAGTCACAAAGGTGTGACTAGCTACCAGGCCAACAGGCCACCCATGCCCACGACATCTAACTATCTAAACAGGTGCATCAGGCCAAAGCCCTACCATGCCTGAAGGCAACATCACCAATAGAAAGGTGCATTAGGCCGAAGCCCAACCATGCCATAGGCAACATCACCAATAAAAAGGGGCGCATTGGGGCGAAGCCCTACCATGCATAGACAACATCACCAATAGAAAGGTGCATCGGGCCGAAGCTCTACCATGCCCATAGGCAACATCATCCACTAGGATAATCGGGAAGGCCCTTCGAATTTATCTTGCAGGTTGGGAATTTGGCGTCCAACCACCCGGGCGTAGCATGTAACTCGGCTCTCAATTGAGCCGGTTTGCCATTCCCAATGATATGACCATCAAGACCTAAGTCAAGATCCTCCTACGGCATCCTAGAGGTATCCTCATCATGAAGCGTCACAACATTCAAAACCCAACCCCTATCCCTTAGACCCGCAAAGTCATAAACTTGTGTGGTTTTATTTTATGAATACCTTATAAGTTGGTTCATAATATATTCTGCTCACCCTTCACCCAATTTTAATTATATAATTAAAATTTAGATCATCTCAATTAGGGTTTTGTTTTAAGTTATTGTTCTACCTGGAACTGTTGTGTCTGATCAGAATCTAGTTTCCAGAGTATGTCCTATGTTTCCAAACTATATTTTCTGGTCGAAACGATATATTACATGACTATGTTCAGAGATCTAAGCACATAATAATAGCAAAATCATAAATCAGCTCAAATTCAATAAACAACATATAAATTTCAGAAAGCTGAAATTTTCAACACCTTATAAAATAAAATTCGAATTTTACGGAACTAAATTCCTAAATTTCCAACATCATAGATTCATGTTATCATGCTAATCATGTATACAATCTCATAATTTTCACTAAATAAAAGCTGGCATATATATCAAGAATCCCTAATCAAGGTTCAAGCAAATTAATTAATAAATAACATCAAGAACATCTAGAACTCCAAGATAAGGTTGCATCAAAGATTCATAAGATTAAATTATAAAATCAAACATCCTCCATTGAATACATGCCCCATGATATGAGATCAAAATTTAAAATCTAAGCATAGCATGGAAACCAAGAAAATCTCAAGAACACAAAAAAAAAAAATCATCATCAAGATCAAGAATCTTCAAGGCGGCTTCAAGAAAATCCGAAGAAAACCCGAATAGGAGGGATCAAACCACTCACCTATTTAAGAAAGGGATTGGAACCGAGAATCCAATCGACGGCCTCTAATTTTGGCTTCAAAATCCGGCGGCTCAAACCCAAAGAAGAGAAAGCAAGGTGGCGGCTCACTCTAAGCCGCCGACTTGGAGAGTGGGAGAGAGGGGAAGAAGAGGGCGACTTGGCTCCCCTTGGCTTGGCTCCAATGGGAAAGAAGAGAGGAAGAGGGGAGGAAGCAGGCGGCTCGGCTCGACTCTAAAGGGAAGGAAGGAAGAGGAAGCAGGCGGCTCGGCTCGACTCTGGGTGGCGGCGGCTCCAAGGAGGAAAGGGAAAGAGGGCTGGCGGCTTGGCTTGGCTTGGTGGCTGGCTCCCTTTCTCAACTCTTTGGGTGGCTCCAAAATAGGAGCCACAAGCCATGAGGGGGGAGGAGGTTATACACCCTCCTCAACCCTAACCCTTTAAACCCTTAATTCACAACCCGCATCCATCTTAAGCCAAAATCAAAACCCGCTAACTTGATAGACTTAAATAATTCAATTAATCTCATTCTAATAAATCACAAGCAATTAATTAAATATCCATATGATCATAATTAACAATTATGCACACACAACACCAATTTAAATACTCTGAACTATCCAAGCCTAAAAGTTCAGAAATTCACATCCTACTTACCCGAGCTCGCAAGCTCGCTCCGGACCATGACTCGACTCGGCTCAACCACGAACTAGTCTGCTAGGCTGGCAAACACACGGAACAAAAAATAATAATAAATTAAATATCTAGAATATTACATTTATAGTTCATTTCAAACAACATATTGAGGATAAATTTTATCATGTCTGCCCAGGTAAAATGGTGCAATTCAACCGAGCATATATAGAATAAATTCCCTCTCAAATATGACACTCAAGAAGGAAAGAATAGACAAGAAGATTGGGGAACAAACCATTCAAGTAGCCCTCACAAGGGTTCAGTCACTGTAATCTAGGGGTTATCAATCTATAAATTTCGGAATCTAACCACTCATACAAGAAAATATTCAACAAATAAATAAAGAATCATAATATGCCTCCATTTCTAAAAGTAAGAAAGCAATAACCACACAATTTAACATATAAATAATCAAGTAATTAACTTTTAAACACGTACCGCCACTAGTGCACAGATTCAACTATCGATCTTGTGATTAGGACATACCATATTCACATACGCTAGCAATGCCCTCATACGATACCTAAAGTTCTATTGTCGTACCCGCTCTGATACCATATTGTCACACCCTAAAATCATGTGTAACCTGGCCAGAGTACAACTCGTACCCTGAAGCCTAACTCAACCAAAAGAAAGAACAACTACAAAGAAATCCTGAACAAACTCATAAAATTTAAAAGCTATTTTTCTAGCATAAATTTATTAATTAAATAAGAATTATAATAACAGTCCCAAGCCAACATGTCCAAAACAAAAGAATCGAGTCTAACTAACAAGAATGAAATCCTTCACTTAGATGCGGAAAACAACTCTAACACAAACTCATAAGACTAAAACATAATGACCCTACAGACTTGGATATACATCCTCCAACCACGACGTGTCACGAGATCCGTTGTCTCTAACGTCACCAGCTGTGCTACTGCACCCCAGTACCGGTATAATCACACTCAGGTGCTGCAAAATAAAAATATAAACAATAAGTCCAACTATGACTTATTGAGTGGCATAATTCCCTACTTCCCTATTCATTAATTCATCCGGTAAATAAACAAGCTTACAAATATATCTCATGTAGAAATAAGATTAAGCCAAAAATAAATGCCAAATAAAGCATCCATTTATCCATATAGCAGCAATTAGCATAAGCATAATCATAAAGAAAAACCAACAGGATATAAAACAACTCATTTAACCATTCCATACAAGCCACCCAGGTTGGTCGTCAGTGTGGCAATGCTGACGAGCTTCCCGATCTAGGGACCCGTCGGTCCAATAATCTAGTAACCCGTCAGTCCTACGAGTCGGGTGCCGATCACCTTTGTCTCAACGTACTTCCCACTCTTGCCACCCAAATCGGTTGTCAATGTGTGCGGCTGACGAGCTTCCCGATCCACATCCACAAGCACATCTAGGCATTTATAAATAAATCAATAATATATGTAAAGATTTAATAAATACATAATACCCTCGTACATGTAAATCTCGTTAGGGCCACTAGGGCCGCCCTTGATATCCACATACAAGTAGGCGCATGATCCATGATAAGAACAACATATAAGGATAACTCACAATGATAGATAAACTAACTAGTCTCATGCACAATATAATTAAACAATACCAATTATTTCATAATCCCATGCAAGTGAAAAGTTTAATAAAATATCCACCCTATTTTCTGTTCATGGGGCCAACGGCTTAGATTAGAATTTCCTCACCCCCAATTTATGATTACACAAGTTTATACAAAAATTAAATAGCATGTCAAGGAGAGCCTAAATTTCATGTGTCTCTAACCCTTCTCTAATTATGATTATCTTCCTAATCAAATTTAATAATTTTACAATGCGGTATAATCCTGTTCAATAAAGTTAAGAACTCTAATTTGTTGTACACTAATCCAAACTCATCAATTTAACGTTAAGCTCCTAAAACCTTGTCCTAGAGAGGGGTGGCATGCTCCCTAATTTACCTAAAGCCATGCGGCCACCTAGTTTAATCAAAACAGTGGATGCTTTCTAATGAGAATAAATTCTATCTAACAAGCAAGTCTAGGAATTAAATCATAGATATCATAGCATGAATTTTCATGATGGGAAGAGGCGGCACATTCCTTGATAAGGGCTACCCTATGCGGCATAGGCTAAAGAGGAGAAAATTTCAATATGCATATTTACAATAGCCAATAGCAATTTAAATCTCACAATTTGGTTTACCACCTACAGAAATTGTCATAAAAAATCCAAGACCAAGAACCTCAAGAAAAAGGGGCGGAGATTATATTCGTTAAAACAACATTGTAGCTTCTAGATTTACCAAAAATCTTGGAACCACGACATAAAAATCCTCGATAAAATCCTTAAGGAAGGGGGCGGCGATAGGAATCAAGGAACAAGGAATGACAGTTTAAACCATGCACTCACTAGCTTGAGGAAATTTAAAAGGAAGATGATCGTCCACGCTCCCACAAGTCCACGTACACTGCCCAGAATCGAGTCCTTCGCATGCCTTCTCCTTTTCTCTCGTGTAATCCAAGATTTAGCCGTCCAAATCCGATCTCCATCGATTGGAATGTGACTTAAGAAGTCTAGAACTTACGGTCCAAATTTCATTACGATCCGACCAGGGACGCTCCGACGATTGCATAGTTTGCAGACGTCCGATGCTGCAAGGACCACTCTGCCGAGATTCCTTCCTCCCTCTCCATGCACACGTCTCTTCCTATGGGCGTCCAAGGGGATGTGTGCGACTGCCGTTATGAGCCGCACGCTCCTGAGGGATGAGGTATAAATACTAAAATCTCAATCACCAAATGATAAAAGTGTCCTTTTACTTAAATTGAGTCTAAAATGAACCATAACCCGACTAAATCAAGTTTGATTCGAGTTCCGTTTGAACCTTCAGACTCGTCTTGACCCAATCACTCATCTAAGGACTAATCAATTTGAATTAATTAATTAAATGATCATTTAATTTATTTTTTTCGAGTGTTACAGTACTTCTCGCTCATGCCTCCCGAGTCGGTCGTCAGTGTGACAGTTGACGAGATTCTCGATCCACAACCATAAATACACCCATGCATTCATAAATCAACCAACAATTTTAACTACTGATCAAAGAAGAAAAATATAACATCCTTATGTCCGAATAACCATCCTAGGACCACTAGGGCATTTGATATCCTTATTTCAAGCATGCGCATGATCCGAGCCATTCACCGGCCTATATTCCAATTTATAACAGTGTGTAAGTAGGAATAAATTTCTCCATGACGGACTACTTAGTACTTGTGGCATTTAATTAGGAACAAATTTCTCCATGATGGACTACTTAGTACTTGTGGCATTTTATTGATATACTAAATTAATAGTTACCACTCAAGGGCCGAATCGCACAAAGTGCTCAATAGAAATTTATCCACAAATAGGATAGCATTAACATACACCGTGACTAAAATTACAGCACAACAATAAACTGCTCCTACACTTAAAATTTAAAAGTAGATATCATCTATTAATTTACTCTTTATGAAACACCATCATAAAGATAGGTATCCTCTAGGTCTGCCACCTAACCCCCTTTTCCTTCACCAAAGAACCATGTTTTCTTTCTTTACCTAAGAAATTCCATTACCAGCTAAGTCTACCAAGCATTAAATTAATATAGTCTTCCAATCCTATGAATCATACCACCTGCGGCTACAATAGAAATAAAGGCACCCTATGTTTTGGGGTTTCTAAGTTGCAACGTGGCGTACCGTCAATCTAAAGGAGAAACTCAATTGATAAAAGCAATTCTAAGATTTTTTTTTTATCCTCTGCTAGTCTGCTCTTGTTCGGTCAGCCCCAAGAAAAGGTTCCAAAGGTTGCCATCTACCTTTTCCAACCGAAGTGCATCCAACTTACCACAAAACACCAACTATAACGTTAATCAAGAAGGAAAACTAGTAAATAAAAAAAAATTCCTAGATTTACAACTTGAAGAGGGCGCGGCTTGAATCAACGAATAAGGAAGGAGGAATTTAAACCACTCACCTAGGCTTGAAGAAGAAGAAGACGATTGCAAATTTGCGATGATGCCTCGCGATGAAAAGCTCCGACGACAATGGGAATCCGGCCACCAAGGAGTGCTCTCCTCCTCCCTTCCACCCAAATACTCGTGCGGCTCCTTCTTGGAGCCGTAAGGTTGCCCCAATCTGCCCTTTTTAATATATATATATATATATATATATATTTATTTATTTATTTATTTCCAAATTACACATATACACCTCACTAAGTCATGTTGACTTAAATTGGTATTTTGACTTGATCAAACCACGATCCAATTGATCTCCGAACTCGACTCGAACTCAACTCGATCCTAACTTTTAACTCAACTCGATTTAAAATAATTTTCTCGCGCGCAAGGGTCATATCTCTAATTGCGCCCTCCGGCGATTCACTCGGCCCGCTCCGACGCGCATCCCGACTTCCCCACTGAACCAAAATTAAAACTAATTAATTTTTTTTCGCGGGTATTATAATCTTCCCCCCCCTTGAAGAAAATTCGCCCTTGAATTTTGGGGTAAACTATAGGCTCATCAAATCACGAAACTCGAACGAGTATTAGCTGCGCTTATTGCGCGCCATCTAACCTTTGCCACACTTGGCATCACGATTCTATCTCTTAATCCCTTGAACATCCTCACTGTCCACTCTTTCACCCATGGATCCTGTACATTCTAAACACTAGCTTATCATGCACAATCTCAATAGATTAAATGTACATGCCTCCTCACCACTATCCAACTCGAGTGGGTGTGGTCTCCTATCAACAACTCGGGTGCACTCAAGCGTACACACCACACGGTATTTATCTTGGCCCCAAAATATTCGACCACAGCATCCCAAAAACCTCAGTAATCAAACCAATCATTAGGGTAAATTTCTAAATATCAACCAGAATTTTCCAAAAATCCCATTAAAATTTCTCATCTATGTTTTCGGCCACAAAAACGACATCCACATATGAAAATTTATACGCGTGCACCTTATACATCTCCTCGGGTGATTGAGACATTTTGGTGATTACTATGGGTGCGCATATGGGCAACCCCAACTCTTGAACCCTCCCACGGGCCTAAAGCTCGCGACTGCCTACCTCTCCAACCACAACCATGTATAGTCAATCCTAAGTGTAGCTCTAAGCCAGAATTTTCATGGTATCAACACCCTATTCCCTAGTCCATTAATCCAGCATATAACGCAACCCCAAAGGTAAGTAACACAACGATCTTTTCAGTTGAAGGAAAGGGTCTACACCGTTGAAAATTTCAGCAACATAGGGTCCGACCCAAGCTGAAATTTGAGGATCACACTTAATCAAAGAAACCCAATTTTTGCACCTCTACACTTAGCAACTTAGGCATAGCAAGACTGCAATTTCACGAGTTGTTTAATATGTTTAATAAATTTCACAAGACTGTAGTTTTCTGAAGATAATCGTGTAATCTATCGTTTTGACCAGAAAACATAGTTTAAAAACATAGGACACACTCTGGAGACCAGATTCGGGTTAGATACATTAGTTTCGGGCACAACAGTAAACTAAAACAAAACCCTAATCTTGGTGACTATAATTTTAATTGCAAAATTTAAAATTGAGAAAAGGGGGAGCATAGTTTGTTATGAACCAACAAGTAAAGTTTATGCATGAAATAAAACCTCATGGGTTTATGATATTACGGGTCTAGGAGTTGGGATCGAGTATTGGGTATTATGGAGTCTTCCCAATTGATACATCCCTATGACACCGTAGGAGACACTTGACTTAGGTCATGTTGCGCCATCTCTTATTTAATGGCAAAGAGGCTCGGTTAGGAGCTGGATTACGGGCTAGGCCTAGAAGGTTGGATGGCTAATTCCCAACATGTGGAACAAGTTCAGATGGACAAATCCTGATTGTTCCTGCGTATCTTGTGGAACAAGTTCGGATGGGCAAATTCCGATTGTTCCTAAGATTCTATATTTAAAGGAATAAGTTCGGATAGACGAATCTCGATTATTCCTACATTATCTTTTTGGAACAAGCACTATTGGAATAATAAGCATCAGTAATGGCTTTAGCCATTGCTAATAAAAAGTATCAGCAACGGTTTTGCCACAGCCAACGGGCCGTTGTAGATACTTGCATCCGCAATGGCTCTGCTGCCGTGGCAAGGCCGTTAGTGAAAGCCCGTTGCTAAGTCATTGCTGTAGGACATCAGCAACGGCTTGGCCCAAAAAATACGATACACTATCAGAAACGACTTTCCCACGGCTGTGGGAAAGTCGTTGCTGATGATGCTAACCTACAACTGAAATTTTTTAAAATTTCTAATTTTTATTAATACATCGATACATTTAACCTGATACATAACTCACACACCCATACACACATCCATTCACATACACATCACAGATACACCCAGATATACATCAAAATAGTTATACTTATATTTATAAATTATCCATAATCATATAAAAACTTCAAATTCAAAACTACCGTATCAATATTCAAACAAAACAAGTCAATCAAGTAGTATCCAAGTAACAAAGTCAATATCTAAACAAAATAACAAAATCTCACGACGACGAGTGAGGATGGTCTGGATCATTATATGGTGGGGTCTGGAGTGCTTGGGTGTACGCTGGCGTGGACTGACTCGAGGGCGATGGATCAGATGATGCCGAAGGGATGCCTGCTCCGGTATGACCTGACATGTTGCGTAGCATACCATGGATCTTTGTTATCATCTGACTCTGACTCTCCATCATCTCACTCTAATGCATGACCGTCTCCTCCTGTGTCCTTATCATGTTACTCTGATCATAAATAGACCTGGAGGTGGAAGACCGCTCACCAGCGACCAGAGAGGTCGGTGCCCCAAGTGGCCCTAGCACGGCTTGCGCATGACCACTATCTACAAATCCATATACACGGCCGTGGTCCCAGCCAACTGCAGCCTCGACCCATGCAGACCCTTTCACGTTGTCCCAGTCCATAAAAATCTATATTACATTCAACATACATTGTCCTTTTCACGTAGACCCCGACATTTATCATCTTCTTTGTAAATGCATATTCAACCGTGTGAAATTTATACTCATTAACAAAATATCCGCTATAACACGACACTAGTCGCGATGGTTCACTAACAAACTCAAATATTCTTTCATCTATTTCAGCTCTGTGATCTTTGCTGTAAGCCCGAATCCAAGTAGGGAAATCACGATTCCGTAATCTCTCCAATTCTTGATCGTTGTGAAAGAGTATTTTTGCACCATCTCAATGTCAAATATTTCAATGAATTGTTCAATTTCTGGACAATTGAGTAATACGTACAATTGTGCCAAATGATACTCTTCGTCGCTTAAGTGTCGAGATGGACAAGAACCAAAAGCACGACTAGAGTGACAAAATATATTTAAACGTTCATCTGAATTTCGAACTGTTCCATCATCGTTACATGGAAGATGATCAAATCTTGTATGTACTGTAATACCCAAAATCTTAATAGTAATATTTTATTCTTGAGCGAGGGATTGTGGACCCTAGTTAGCGTAGATTAGCGGAAAGTTTCGGGATTAGACCCGAGCAAGCATTTAATGTAGAAAAAATTAAAGGAAATTTTATTTGTCTTATCTCTGTGATTTATCATGCTAGGGTGATAGAGGGTCTCAAGGCAAATTTGGCGGTGTAATCGGATCTCAAATCGGAGTTAGATCGGATGAGTTATGGGTTGTTTAAGTCAGATCTCTTAGGTAGAGGTATTTTGGTCATTTGGACCCAACCGATGTCCATAAATTAGACCCTAGGGTGTGCAGCCAAGGGTTTTGAGCCGTACACCACCCGAGGCAAAGGAGAGGGGAGAGAGGGCACCGTCGAGGAGGAGGAGCCGTCGGAGCCAGATTTTCGCAAGTTCGTTTGTGTTGATCGGGCGAAGATCCTATGCATATTCTTCATCCATTTTCTCTCTATCCAGTGAGTGGATTTAGGCTTTTTTTTCTCCAATTCTTGATTTATGTTGCTGTTCTTATGTTTCGGGATTTTTCGTCAAATTTTGACGCATTTTTAATATCGGATCAATCATTTTGTTTTGTGAATCATGTGGTTTATCTCTTTGGAATTAAATATTATTTCTTTTTTTCCTTTTTCTTCTTCGTTCTTCTACCCACCTCCTGTTGCAGTCGGCCGACCGGCAGGGACCAGCGAGGCGTTGCGGTGGCAGTTGCACCGGCGAGGCGACGCGGCAGCAGCTGCGCTGGCGAGGCTCCGCGGGGGAGGCGTCACCCAACGAGCATTGGCGCCCGGCGCGGCGTCGCTGCCATGCGCAGGCAGCTGCGCCACGCGGCAGGGCGACCGTGGCGTGGCGGTGGGCTAGCGGTAGGGCGTCGGCAGGCGCCGGTGCCAGCATCTCTGGTGGCCCGACGGCGTCTTGGGAAGGGGCGGCGACGGAGGGTGAGGGGAGAAGAAGAGGAAGAGATTAGGTGAGGAGATGAAATGGAGGGTTGGGATTATTTTGGGTGAGATGAAGGGTTGGATTTAATTGGTCAAGATAAAGGGCTAGGATTAGATCTTGTGTAGATGTAAGGCTTAGATTGCATCATGTAAATGGAGGGATGAGATTGCATCAGGATAGATGTAAGATTGTGGATGCATCACGCTAGATGTAAGGCTGAGATTTCATTTGATTAGATGGAAGACTGAGATTTCATCTGATTAGATGGAAGGCTGAGATTTCATTAGGTTAGATGAAGGGTTGTGATTGCATCTGGTTAGATGAAAGGCTGTGATTGCATCATGTAGATGGAGAGCTATGATTGCATCTGGTTAGATGGAGGGCTATGATCATTAAATAAATTAAGGTAGTTACTTCATTATTCTAAATAATTATTTGGAGGCCTTAAAGTTAGCGAAACTATTTAAGTTATATATGAATTTTCACCTAATCGGCGTTTTGGATTCATTGGTGAGGTCTGTTTCACCATCAGACCTTCAGATTTGAAAACAATAGGCGGATGCCATCACGTTTTGCGTGCCAAGTTAAAAAATCATATTTCATATATTTTTATGATTCGGCCCGAGATGATTCATGGATATATTATTTAATGAGGTGAATTTTATCCTAGATCAGTGATTTCTATGATGAGTTATTTTATCATGTTCCAATCTATTGATTTATAGTTGGAGTTTCTTTTTGCACTGCTTTCATGATATATGTGCTTTTTTCTTAAAGTGTCATAATTCTATTTTATGATTGTTTATTTGTGCTGAGCATTCATGATATATGAGCGCTATTTCTACATATATACCTATATGTGATGGTGATGTATAGTAGGGGGAGGCCAGGATGAGTTATGCACTTGAGATACCATTTATTACTTGTTGATAGCACATATTGTTCATACTTATATACTTGTGTGTGTGGTGTTGTGATGTGCTTGTTGCATTTTTCGGAAGCCTTGCTGGTGAGGGGAGGGTATGCCCCAAAGAGACAACGTTGGCCTTATTCCGGAAGTCCGGCTGGTGAGAGAAGATCATACCCCAAAGAGACAGTCCGGGGACCCGTGCAGGTGAGGGGAACGTATGCCCCAACAGGCCAGCTCAGAAGAGCCAGTGCCTGTGAGGGGAGGGCATGCCGCAAAGAGATGGCACTGAGTTGGGTGGTAGTTCGGCGGCCACCCGTCTACCTACCCTATGTGGCTATGTGGGACCGACGGGTCTGGAGAGCATGCATATGATTGGGGTGTTGCATTGCATGCATATGATTGAGGTCTTGCATCCATCTTTGGTTATCTTTATATTTATTGATGGATGCTTATACTTATTGTTGTGGATATGAGTAGGGTAGCGGATGGGTTACTGATGTTTGTTCCGTCATTTTTAAAGATATTTTATACTTGTTGACAGATGTTGATTTCATGCATATGGATATATTATTGCTGATTTCTTTTAACATTGTTGTTACGTTATTGATATCGGCTTTTGTATTTTTTTATGCATGATGATTGATTTGGTGAATTGAGGACTGATCTACTCACTAAGTCCTAGTTGGACTTACCCCTCATTTATGTATTTTTTCAGCACCTGTGTTAGATCAGAGAGTTACCGAGGTGCAGTAGCGCAGCTGGTAGCAGCAGGGCAATGGGTCTCGTGACATGTCGTGATCGAGGAGGACACCTGAGTCATTTTAGTGTCTCTTTGAGTTGTTTAGTCATGTTGACTCGGGTCGTGGTTTTCGTATTTTATTTTTATTTGGGGAGTCTTGTTTATTTATTTGAACGCATTTTTAATAAACTTGTTCAGTGTGTTCATATTGAGTTTTGGTTTGGTTCGTGGTGTCATGTCTATTCTTTTCAAAAAAAAATCTCCCACTGTTCAAGTTATTGTGGTTTTAATGAGTTTGGTTAGGCTTCGGGGTACGTGGCGTATCCTGGCCAGTCATACCGGGTTTGGGGTGTGACATGTACTGTCGATTCAAAGTAAAATGAGCAGAATGTTGAAATTTCTTGGATGATATACGATTCAGATATTGATCCTTCAACAGCTGCGGTGTTCTTTATTTTTTTCTTCAGACGATTCATGTATCTTTCAAATAAGTACATCCACCGGTATTGAACAGGGCCACCAACTCGTGCCTCGTATGCCAAGTGTATCGGTAGATGCTCCATCGAGTCAAAGTAGGCAGGAGGGAAAAACTGTTCCAGCTTGCATATAATTTCAACAATATTATTTTCAAGTGCTGACATATCTTCGACTCGAAGGACATTTGCACAAATGTTTTTATAAAACATACTTAATTCAGTCAACGGACCCCAAATATTATCAGGTAAAAGATCTCGGAATGCGATCGAAAGCAATCTCTGTATGAATACATGACAATCATGCTCTTCACCCCTGATATTTTGCAATCATCGACGTTCACACATCGAGATAAGTTTGAGGCATATCCATTGGGTAATCTGAGTTCTTTTATCCATTGACAAACATCTTTAATCTGTTGTTTATTTAACACATACGGGGCCTTCGGCTTCAGATATCGTCCGTTGACCTATTGTAACTCCAACTCCGGTCTCTTACAAAGTATTTTCAGATCATGTCGTGCTTTGATATTATCTTTAGTTTTTTCGGAAACATCCATCAAAGTGTTGAAAATATTATCAAACATATTTTTTTCAATGTGCATGACATCCAACTTCGATCGGACGACATGATTCTGTCAATCAATGACAACTTCTTCAGTTAATGCCTTTAGGTGAGATGATCCTATTCCTTTCGAGATTCATGTTATTCATATTGCACTAAGTATTTCTTTTAACCACTAACTTCATTCTAAATTTTGGCAGCATCTCCCTACAGTTCTTCGAATATGCATATCATCTGGGCGCATATCGGAGAACAAGAGAGATGCTGCCGAAAAAACTAAGTGCAATACAAATCACTATATTCCCAAATTGTCCAATCAGGGACAATTCAAGGGTTGTACGTCATATAAAAGATCATCTACTTCTTTTACACGAACATACAACCCCCGAACGGATCTAAGGTTTTGCTAAATCTTATCCGACTCGTCGATGCGTACGTGAAACGTATCAACTCGTCGGAGGGATGATTATTCTCTATATGTTTCGAGTCAGTTCGAGTCCATGGTGGACAATTCCGACGCAAGTCCAAAGTGGATGATTCCGGCGCGAGTCCACTAAGGACGACTCCGGACTGATTAATTTTTTAACTAATTGATATTAATCTAAAATATAGCATTTATTTTAACTAATTAACATACCATTAATCCATACATTAATCTAAAACATAACATTAATCTAAACCCTAACAATTAATATAAAAATTAATCTAAACCCTAAAAATTAATCTAACAATTAATCTATAAATTAAATAATTAATCTAAAAAATAAATAATTAATCAATTTTTGGCGCCGGAGTCCACTGGACTCCAACGCCTAAATATAGGGTTTTGACCAGATCTATAATGAATGGAGAGGAAGAAGGCGACGAGAATTACCTGGATCAAGCGACGACTGGATTCGGCGGTCGAGGACGAGGCGGCGGAGTCGGCGTCGGCAGCGGCAGCAAGCGGCGGCGTTGGCAGCAGCAGCAAGTGACGGCGTCGGCAGCGGCAGCAGAGGCCTATATATATAAACTTATCAGCAACGGCTCACTCATCCATTAGAAAGCTGTTGCTGATAAGTAACATCATCAGCAATGGCTCACTTGTCCGTTAGAACGCCGTTTCTAATAAGTATTTTATTTTTGCGCCGCAAGCGCGCGATTGGCTCAAGAGTGATGGATGTCGTAGTCGTAACTAAGCCTTGCTAATGTGATTATATATCTGCAATAGCTCGAGCGGCCGTAACAAATCCGTTGCAGATACAACACATTGGCAACGGCTTGAGCGGTCGTTGCTGATAGCCATTGCTGAAGAACCTATTTCTAGTATTGAAGTTCGGATGGGCAAATCCCGATTGTTCCGGTGTGGCCTCGTGGAATAAGTTCGGACGGGCAAATCCTGATTATTCTCGAGTTACTTTTAAGGAATAAGTTTGGATGGACAAATTCCAATTATTCCTGTGATATCTTAAAGGGGAAAGTTCGAACGGGTGAATCCCGATTGTTCCTTCACGTCTCGTGGAGTAAGTTCGGATGGGCCAATCTCGATTGCTCCCAAGTTTCTTTATGTTAGGATAAGTTCGAATGGGTCAATCTCGATTATCCTAGTATGTTATGTTGCCTTAGGGCATGGTAGGCTTAGGCCTGTTGATCTTCACCGTTTGGGTGTTGGCTGCCTTCGAGCAGGTGGTGGCCAGATGGTTTGATAGCTAGCCACACCTTCGTGACTTTATTCCTGTTGAGATAGGTGTTATGTTTATGCTTTATCTCTGTGTTGGTCTTTCATAGGGGTTGGTAGAACCGTAAACTGAGTTCTTCTGAACTCACCCGTTGTCGTTGTTTTTGTTTTGCGAGCCTGACCGGTGAGGTGGGCTGGAGCACTTGGCGCGGCTGAAGGGCGTAGGAGCTACATTGATCTCATATCAGTCCTAGTTAGGGGTCGTAGTCGAGTCTGTATTAGTTTGTCATTCACTTGTGATTTGGTGTTTTGGAGTTGTAGTCCCATGGGGACATTCATGTTTTATTTCAGATTTTATTGTTAAGAGAACTGTTGCTCTTGTTGGGTGAAATGCCCACACTAGAGGGGGGGGAGGGGGGGGTGAATAGTGTGTTTACTAATCTTTTTGCCAAAATCCGGTTTTAATTGTTTCTTTGGTTACTTAGGCAAATTTCAAGTTGAGTAGCAAGTGGAAGCAAAGTAAATACGATAATAAAATAAACACAAGTAGAATCAATGCAAACACGATTATTTATAGTGATTCGGCCCCAATGCCTACTCCACTACCTAAACACCCCGCTTAAGATTTCCAAACTAGCTTTACTAGATTATCTTGTTTCTTTTACAACGAGGACATTTTCACTGGAGAGTCTCCGCTCTCACACCGAAGGTACTTTCACACTCGGAAGTCTCCGCCTTCTTACTGAGAGCACTCTCCCACCTCAATCCTAAGGACAACAAGAACTAATCCTAGCAAACTATGTTTACACTGGTGGATTTAAACCTTAAACACCAAGGTTACCATCCAATTTCAAGACCTAACAACCTAGGTCTTCACAAGCTCAAATACAATGAAATAAATCACAAAAATACACAAATAATGGAGCAAATAAATAATACAACAAATACTTAGCTCCAAACACGAGTCCTAGTTCCTCTTGATGCCTCAATGATGAATCGTTCAAATCTTGAAGGCAAGATCAAGGATATATCATGAAAACTAGGGTTATCAAAGGGATGACTCAAGAAATGCCTTGAGGAGAGGGGATGAAATAGGCGGCTCAACGGGCGGAAAACTAACCATTTTCGCCGTCCGGTCGATAACCGGTCGATCGTCGATCGACCGAAAGCAAACTGCCACTTTCTGGCACACTTCGATCGACCGACTGGTCGATCGAATTGGTTACTGCCAGTGTTTGGCACCATTCGGTCGACCGACCGGTCGACCGAAACTGGGCAGACTATACTTCTTGGTTTTTACTGCTTGTTTGCTCGTTTTCTGGTTCCGTCTTCGCTAAGTCTACTTATATAATATTTAAGTTATTAACTTTAAAACATAAATGTTTTATAAGGATTACCCCCCATTTGGGTTCAATAAAAATATCTAAAAAAACAAAATCCTTAAGAATAAAAATCTAGTTTTTGGGGTCTAGTACAAATTTCCGGAAAACGAAAATTTTCTAATCTCCCGGATCAAATATGGGTAAGCTAAAGGCTTCCAAAAAATCCTTAAAAATACCTTGTTATCTAGTTTCTACCCAAAGAACAATTACCGTCATTTTTGTGTCAAGAAAATGTCCAGGTCATATAGCCCTCCAAGGAGCTCCCTAGGCTTAGTGAATTTCAGGACGGTTTTCGGGATTTCATATTTTGGGGTTTGGGTTTGGTTTTTGGGTTCTTTGCATCATAAAGAGGATTACATTACATTCTAGACACCCTAAACCTAAACTCTAACTTCCCGAAGAATCTCGAGCGTCGACGAGCATCCTTGTTTATTTCTCCGATTTCTTTGATTTTTTCGATCGCGGACGTTGTGCGTTAACCGACTTGGAACCTGAAAGATTTCTCAGTGAGACATTAGTTCCATGTTTGTTATCATCAAAACCAAGATTAAGACTAAGGTAGAAAACAACATTAGGCCAACAGCTCTTTGTTTCATCTATTTTGCTTTTTTCCGCATTGGAACCTTTGATAAAAACTTTACTGCTTTTATGAAAATTGGTTTGGTTTTTCGTTTGAAATAAAAATCGTTGACTTCTTATCACACCCCAATTCTAAAATGGTGTGACTGGCCAGGATATGCAACCATACCCCGAAGCCTAACTCAAAACCACAAACCACAGAGATAAAGCAAACTTTTATTTTGTTAAAACGTCAATGACTAATAAAACGATATAAACGAAACAATCCAATTCACTATTTAAGAAAGTGAGGAAACATGAATATCCAACTGGAACAACTTCAAAGAATATTTTAAAACAATGAATGGAAAAGAGAAAAAATAAATCTCACTACAGGACTCTCTCTAAACCCGACCATAACCCTAACTCTAACTTCGACTTGTCACGAGATCTGCCCTGAACCTGCTGCTCCCAGCTGCGCTACCCAGTACTCCAATATTATTATTGGTTCTGACCTGGTGTTACAAGAAAATAACAAAACAAAACGGTAAGTCCACATTGGACTTAGTGAGTGGCTCGGTCCTGAACCTACCATGGTCCACAGTTTAACAGTTTATGAAAAGCATAATGACCACGTAACACAATGAATAATTTCTTAAATCCAAAAATAAACCTTTTATCTATGTAAATCCAAAGCATTCCATATATAACTCATACAGAAAAGAACCCACATATTCACACAAGCTTATTACCAAACAATACGAGTCAGTCACTAGGACATACCCAGTGAGCTTCCCGCCCATGGTTCCTGAGCTAGGCAGACCCTCTAGCCTCAATAACCCCAATTGGTTGAGAAAGCCCTCCAACCAATGCCACTTTGGGTCGGTCGTCGGTGTGGCTCGCTGACGAGCTTCCTGGTCCACTCCCCCTCCGCTGATTAGCCCAACCAAACCCCCACCTAATTTTTGTTTTAAAAAAAAACAAATTTTCAACCCGAGTGAAAGATCTAAATTTAGAGATTTCTACATGGAAGTCTAAAAAGAAAAAAAATATTATGAACAACCTCCACAATACAACCCCTTTTACAAGCAAGTCCATAGTATCCTAATTCTTTTAGTTTCTATCTCAAGCTTTTCTAAAAGAACATTAAGAATACTTATTCACTGCACTTTAAATGTCCACATAAATTCAAAGCTTAAATAAAGTTTTCATGCCAATTTAACCTACAATAACAATAGATACTAAAATAAAGCTATTTAGGAATACAAGATATTAACAACCTCACCCTTATTTCCCTTCCTTCATCCCGCACTAACTTTTTCCAAACATCTACTAATTTTTCCAACATCTACTGTTACAAACTTTAATCAAATCAAAATTTATTGATTTCACATTTCCTTCCAAAACCTACCTACAGCATACAGTCACAAGATTAGAGCAACATCAAAAAAAACTAAAATTAAAGCCTTGATAACTTTCCCCCATGGCTGCCGCACACCCTATACTTTTTCTTTCTTCCCTCACCCAAATCAGTTTCCAACCACTCGCTGTTAACACTCAATCAACCATTTTTTTTGATTTCCTCATTACATTTGCCACCAAACTGTATTATGCAGCCACAAGGAGGAAGGAAATATGTAGTATGCCTCTTGAGAAGCATGTGACACATTGCTTGTGACCCACTTGCTAAAAATGGTAAGAATACAACTAAGAGAACAATCCAATTAAAATAATTCTAACGGCAGCAGGCGGTCATCATCAAAAATTTAACTTTCCACTGCTTTATAATGTACACAATGAACCTCAATTTTAACACAGGAATTTACACCACAATCCATCATCAAATCCCATTGAAGAGGGGATTAAAATGGATTAAAATTGTCAAGAAAACCCCAGGTTCTTCAAGGTATGGGGCAGCAAGGGAAAGGAAGGAATCATGGGATTTAGCAAGGTTTTGACCACTCACCGACAAGGAAAAACCAAATGGAAGACAATCCTAAAGACCCTAGCACCGATGATCACCGGCGTCGGCAATCGGTCCAGCGGCAAACCCCTTGTCCGTCGCCTCCTGCGTTGCCTCTCTTCAAGCATTGAGTTTTTTTTTCTTCCTCCTCTCAGATGTGTGCGGCCCTAGCAACTGCACCATCCAATAACCCCTTCTTTAATTATTTTTTTCATTTTTACGATTCTACCCCTCACTTAATCCAACATCGATTTCTACCTAACTCAATCAATACTCGTCCGAATTGGGTTCCGATCGAGTTGTCAAACTTGACTCAACTCGACTCAACTAATAATCCAAAACACAAAATAAAATACTAAACAGGCGCAAATGTCTCACCTAAAATCATATTACCTGGCACTTCCTCTCACCCGCTTCGACGAGCATTCACATCATCCCGTTGAAACATTTAAATTAAATTATAAAAAAATTACGGTATAACAATCCTCCCCCCTTAAAAAAAATTGTCCTCGAATTTAAGGTAGAAAAGAACTCACCGAGGTAACAAAAAGATAAGGATACTTCTCCTTCATCATACTCTCCACCTCCCAAGTAGCTTTTTGACCATAATGGTGCTCCCAACGGACCTTCACCAACGAAACTTCCTTGGACCTCAGTTTCCTAATCAGGTGATCCAAAATTTCTACAGGTCTCTCCTCATATGAGATCGTCGAATCAATCTCTACCATTGACGGCTCAAGTACATGAGACTCATCCCTGACATATCACTTCAGCATACAAACACGAAAGACTAGGTGCACCCTATCCAAGCTGGGTGGAAATGCCAACTCATAGGCTACGGCTCCTCTCCGCCGTAAGATAGGAAAAGGTCCTATAAATCTAGGATTTAACTTTCCCTTCTTTTCAAACCTCACTACTCCCTTCATAGGAGACACCTTCAGAAACACCAACTCTCCCTCTACAAACTCAACATCTCGAGCCTTTCCATATGCATACATCTTTTGGCGACTTTGAGCTGCCAACAATCAATCCTTAATCAGTTTCACTTTTTCCACGGCATCCTGTACCAAATCTGGCCCCAGCAAGTAAGACTTCCCAGCCACGAACCACCCCACCGGGGACCTACATCGTCACCCATACAGGGCCTCAAAAGGCGTCATACCAATGCTTCTTTGGAAACTATTATTATAGGCTAACTCTACCAAGGGCAAGTGCCTCTCCCAACCATCCTCTAAATCCAATACACAAGCCCTCAACATGTCCTCCAAACTCTGAATTGTCCTCTCAGACTGCCCGTTCATTTGTGGATAAAAAGCGGTATTGAATCTGACCTAAGTACCCAAAGCCTCCTGAAAAGACTGCCAGAATCGAACAGTAAACTGAGTACCCTGATCAGAGATTATCATCACTGGAATACCATGATACGCCACAATCCGATAAAAAAACAATCGAGCATACTGCTCTGCGGTGAAAGTCGACTTTATCAGAATAAAGTGCGCTGACTTAGTTAACCGGTCCACCGCCACGCAAATGGAATCTTATCCTTTCTTCGACATTGGTAGTCCAGTAACAAAATCCATAGTGATCTTTTCCCATTTCCACTCTGGCACCTCAAGATTCTAAAACAGCCCTACAGATCTCAAATGCTCGGCCTTAACCTGTTGACAGACCATACACTTAGACACGAACTCAGCTACCTCTCTCTTCATTCCTCTCCACCAGTAATGCTGTCGTAAATCATGATACATCTTGGTGGCTCCTGGATGCATAGTATAAGTGGAACTATGAGCCATCTCAAGTACCTGTCGGCGGACCTCTGCCATATCAGGCACCACAATCCTATCCCCGAACCTCAACACACCCTCTGCATCAATCCTGAACCTATCGTCCGTATCTCCCCTCTCTACAAGATCTCGGGTCAGAGCACAAAATGCATCCTCACCCTGGGAAGTGAACGATGACATGCCAGGCTTATTAAAAGTAATAGCCTTCGTTCTACAATCCATAGAGGCATAGTGAGAGGATAGCCAGTCCATGCCCAAGACCACATCCAGTTCTAAAGTGGGTAGAACTACCAATTCTGTTTCCAAAGCATGCCCACAAATAGACACCTCACAACCCCTAAAAACTATCTCCACATGGACGAAATGAATTGAAGGTGTTGATACTACTAGGGGCACCGCAAGAGAATCTTTCTCTTTATCAAGCTTCATAGCAAAGTTATCAGAAATAAAGGAATGAGTAGCTCCAGGATCAAATAGAATAAATGCAGGTATGGAACAAACTACAAGGATACCTGTCACCACGGTCTTTGATGCCTCAACATCATCTCGGGTCATAGTGAACACCCGCGCAGGAGCTCTCCTAGATCCACTAGCACGCTATTGCCCGATCCCTGAGACTGACCTCTCTGTGCAACAGAAGCTACGGATACCGGTGCTTTTCCTCTGGACTGCGCTGCACTAGAACCACCCCTAACTGGACAGTCCCTTCTGACGTGACTCGACTGTTCACAGCCGAAGCAGACATCTGTACGACCAAAATGTATCTCGGTGTGTCTCATCCCACACGGTCCACACTGCGGCACCTCAGCCCTCCTCTGCACCTCAAACACCACTTTCATCTGAGTAGCCACCGGCCCTGCACTTGGGCGACCTCTGAAACTACCTTGTCCCTGTCCCAATGGACGGGCTGCTCGAGTCACTATGCCCTCAGAAAAACCCAGTCGATCTCCAAATCCCCGCGGCCTAAATCTCTTCCTAGTTGGCCCATCCTGTCGATTAATCGGTACCATCGACTCCTTCCGCATAGCCTCATCCACCACCTGGGTGAAAGTGGTGTCCTCAAAGACATGAATTAGCCTGCCGATCTGAACTCTCAGCCCGTCCATGAATCGCCTAACCTTGTCCGTCTTAGTTGCCACTAGAAAAGGATGGTAACGCGATAAACGGGTGAACTCCACCTCGCACTCTGCTATTGACATACTATCAGTCTGCCTGAGCTATTTGAATTCCCTTGTTCTCTTCTCCCGTGCACTCCTAGGTAGATATTTCTCCACAATAGCCGCCCGAAACTCCTCCTATGCAGGGGGTGGTGCATAAACCCCCATACGGGACCTCTATACGTGGAGCCATTCCTTAGCGGGTCCCCTCAGTTGCAAACCCACCATCTGTACCATGGCTATTGAAGAGCATCCCAACACTTCGCACAACTCCTAACAGTCGTTCAGAAAATTCATCACCTCCACACTAGGGTATGTGTCTATGAACTCTAGCGGCCTTAATTGAACTGAATCATTATATGCAATGCTGCCTGTCACTGCCCCTCACTTAACCCAACCTCGATTTCTACCTAACTCGACCAACACTCATCCGAATTGGGTTGCGATCGAGTCGTCGGACTCGACTCAACTAATAATCCAGAACATAAAATAAAATACTAAACACGTGCAAATGCCTTACCTTAAATCATATTATCCGGCACTTCCTCTAACCCACTTCGACGCACATCCACATCGTCCCGCTGAAATATTTAAATTAAATTATCAAAACATCGGGGTATAACACTTCTTTCTGCTATATTTTGTTGTTGAGATGTCATGTGCAAGGGTTAGGCTGCGGGGTATAGGCTCGTATACCCTGGCGGCCTGGCTGGTCACGTGACCCTGAGTTGGGGCGTGACAATAATATGCAGTATAATATATCACAAAAACATAAAGTTATAACATATAACTATATATTTAATATTGACTAAAAATATATAATCAAATTTTATTTGGGATTTTAATTTTTTCTCCATTAATATGTAATATAAAACAATATATAAAATAATTAAAATTTCTAAAGTTCAACTAAATAAAAAAGAATAATAATTTAATAAATTATATAAAAATAAAAATTTAAGAAATAAAAAAATGATTGGTAGAGAGCTCTTACTTCAAATGTGCCAATCAATAAAACAATAAATTTTTAAATAGATACAATAATAAAATAATAATTCATCTTATCAAATATCATATTAATATTTAATATAATTTTTTGAACAAATAAAGTTAGTTGGAAATCATAAATATATTGAATTTAGTAACGTTTTCATTTAAGAAATTTAAATATTTAAAACAAATTATTTTTAACTACAGATATATTTACAAATATTTAAATTCACAAATTATGTTGAATTGGTGAATCTTTTGAATTTTCTATAATATTCAAATATATATTACAAATTATGGTTGATTGGTGAATAATTGATTATTTTATTTGAATTTATATCAAATTTTGGAGAAGTTTGAAATTGCGTCATTTTTTCAAAATTGGGTTTTTTAAAATTTTGAATTAATTAAAAAAATTCAATTTAATTTGTGTGAAATCTAGTTAAATTATGTATTGCTAGGAAAATATTAGTATATATATTATATATCTACCTGGTTTCAAGAAGCTAGCACCAAGCGCTAATTGTATTCAGAAATAATGTGCAGGAGAAGCCCCGTATTAATTGTAGCAGTCATCATCTGCATGATATCACAGTTATCTTGTGATAAGATAACACTTAAAGGTTAGTTTTGCAATCTTACATATATTTCTTCTCTGCACCTGCATGTCTACAAATCTATTAATTAAATTATTGTTTTGATTAACATATTTATAATGTTCATCTTGATCTGCAAAGATATCTCTGGTGACAGGAGTGAAAGAAAATATCATCTAAGTTTCATACAAAGATCTTTATCCTTTCACTTCAAGGATCATTACCACCTCCTTTGCCAAAGAACATGAGCCGGAGAACATCATCCCAGATTATGAAATAAATGAAAGAGAGACATATTTAGCTGGAGCACTTTACTTAATTCCAGAGTTAGAGTTAAAGTAAATATTTAGATGTTTAATAAATGATCAAATACAATAAGAAAATTGCAATGACAATTAATATAATATATAAATATTGTCACAAACATTTTTTAAATAAATAATTATATATATTAAAATAAACTAATAATATCTAATTTATTTTCAATTAGATTTGGTAAGAAATGTGAAACATGAATCAAATTAAAAAATTTAACGAAGAAACTAAAGAAATCTAATTATAAAATAGATAATTTTTTTGGCATATATTTTATAAATGATATATAGGAAAAAACAATAGTAGTAATAAATTGTAATGATAAAGACAAAGTTAAAATCTATCATCAGATATTTAATATATAATTACTAATAACACAAAATAAAATTTGTTTATAGCTAATTATTATAAAATTCCAAATTAAATTAGAAGTTGTAACAACAAAACACTAAAAAATATCATATTTGTTTTGTCATTTATTACAAATAAAAAATAAAAATGATAATATATAAGTGATAAATGTATAATAATATGCAGTATGATCTATCACAAAAACATAAAGTTATAACATATAACTATATATTTAATATTGACAAAAAATATATAATCAAATTTAATTTGAGATTTCAATTTTTTTCCGATTAATATATAATATCAAAAAATATATAAAAATAATTAAAAATTCAACTAAACAAAAAAGAAGAATAATTTAATAAATTATATATGAATAAAAATTTAAGAAATACAAAATTGATTGGTAGAGAGCTCTTACTTCAAATGTGTCAATCAATAAAACAATAAATTTTCAAATATATACAATAAAAATAAAATTCATCTTATCAAATATCATATGAATATTTAATATAATTTTTTGAACAAATAAAGTCAGTTGGAAATCATAAATAGATTGAATTTAGTAACATTTTCATTTAAGATATTGAAATATTTAAAACAAATTATTTTTAACTAAAGATACATTTACAAATAGCTTGAATTATGAGTATAATTTGAATAAATTCACAAATTATGTTGAATTGGTGAATGTTTTGAATTTTCTATAAGATTCAAATATATATATTACAAATTATGGTTGATTGGCGAATAATTTATTTTTTTTATTTGAATTTATATCAAATTTTGAAGATGTTTGAAATAACATCATTTTTTCAAAATTGGGTTTTCAAAATTTTGAATTAATTAAAAAAATTCAATTTAATTTGCGTGAAATCTAGTTAAATTATGTATTGCTAGAAAAATATTAGTATATATATTATATATGTAATATCCTAGATAATTAGTTCTAATTTTCGTTTATTATGTGTGTTTGCCAGCCTAGCGGACTAGTTCGAGGTCGAGCCAAGTCGACTCATGGTCCGGTGCAAGCATACGAGCTCAAGTAAGTAGGAATATGAGTTATAGAAATTTTGCTTGCATAGATAAATTTATTTAATTCTAGGTAGTGTGTGCATGATTGTTTAATTTATGTTGCATGTGGATGTGCATATGTTATTCCTTGTATTTTATCATGGGATTAATTAAGTTAGTGGGTTCGGGTTTGGCTTGAGGCAAATGCTGGTTCGATAAAAGGGTTTAGTGGAGTTAGGGTTGAGGAGGGAGTATAAAACCCCCTCGCCTTGGCTTGCGGCTCTCTATTGGAGCCGCACAAGCTATTTGGAAAGATGAGGCGCCAGCCAGCCGCCAAGCCAGCTTGCCGCCCCTCTTCCTCATCCAAGGAGCCGCCGTCGTCAAGAGCTGAGCCGCCGAGCCCTTCCCTTCCCTTCTTCTTCCTTTCCATTTGGAGCCGAGCCAAGAGGAGCCGACTTGAAGCCGAGCTAGCCCCTCTCTCTTCCTCTTTCCCTCTCTTCAAGCCGGCGGCTTGAAGTGAGCCGCCGCCCCTTTGTTTCCCCTTCTTGAGTCGAGCCGCTGATTATTGAAGCCGAATTCGAGGGTCGTTATCCGGGATTTCTCCTCTCATCATCCTTCCTATTCGGGTGAGTGATTTTACCTCTCCTTTCTCTGGTTCTTTCTTGGTTTTGAGCTGATTTGGGTATTTTCTTGATTCTTCTATTTTCTCCCTGAATCGTGGGTTTTGATTGTCGTGTTCTTATGCCAATTCGTAGGAGGAGGGCCAAGACTCTCACTTTGTGGCTCGGCAGCCCTAGTTTTACACTAAGGGTGCTCGGCCAAGGGTGAATCAAGGTTGAAGAAATGAGTTTTTGCCCTAGTTTTTGGAAATATATCATGTGTTCAAAAAAATAAGACTTGATCTTGAAGAAATGAGTGTTCTTGATATAAGATTCTTGATCATGTAATTTAATTCTTGTTTGAAGATTGTTTTGATTCATGCAATCATGACTTGGTTCTTGAGAAGTTTTGCCTCAATGATATAATTCTGTTGTGTTGATAATTAAGGAATTTAATTCTGTAATTTTTGGATTTAATTACCTTTATTGTGCTGAAACTCAATTAGGCTGAAAACTGCATGCTGAATTATTTGTTTTAGGGCTGATTTTGAAATCCTGTTTGTAATGAGCATAGTTTGCTGAGCATAGTCGTGTAACATATTATTTCAACCATAAAACATAGTTTGAAAAAATATGACACACTCTGGAAACCAGATTCGGGTTAGATACATCAGTATTGGGCACAACACTAAGCTAAAACAAAACCCTAATCTTGGTGATTTCAATTTTAATTGCATAATTAAAATTGAGCAAAGGGGTCAGCATAATTTGTTATGAGCCAATAAATAAATTTTATGCATGAAATAAAATCACACGGGTTCATGACATTACGGGTCTAGGACTTTGGGGCGGGTATTGGAGTGTGGAAACGCTTTCCAATAAGGACACCCCTAAGACACCGTAGGAGAGACTTGACTTAGGTCATGTTGCACCATATCTTAATGAGAGAGGCTCTTTGTGGATTGCGGGCTAGGCCCGAGAGGTTGGATGACTAATTCCCAACCAGTGGAACAAGTTCGGATGAGCAAATCTCGATTATTCCTGTGATATCTTAAAGGGGTAAGTTCGGAGGGCCTACCTGATTACTCTTGTGATATCTTAAAGGGGCAAGTTTGGAGGGCCTTCCCGATTGATCCCGAGTTTCTTATACTAGGATAAGTTCGGAGGGCCTTCCCGATTATCCTAGTATGTGTTGTTGCCTTAGGGCACGATAGGCTTAGGCCTGTTGATCTTCACCGTTTAGGTGTTGGCTGCTTTCAGGCAGTTGGTGGCCAGATGACCTGTTAGCTGGTCACTTTCTTGTGACCTTTTTTCTGCTTCAGTCAGGAGATTTGCTTTATGCATTCTATTTATAATTGTTTTTTTTGTGGGGGTTGGTAGAACCGCTCACTGAGTTCTTTTGAACTCATCTGTTGTCGTTGTTTTGTTTTCAAAGCCTGACCGGTGATGTGGGCTGGAGCACTTGGCGCGGTTGGAGGGCAGATGAGCTATATTGATCTCATAGCAGTCCTAGTTAGGGGTCGTAGTCGAGTTTTGGTAGTTAGTCATGCACTTATGTTTCAGTGTTTTGGAGTTGTAGTCCATTTGGGGACATTTATTTCTTTATTACAGATTTCATTGGAATTGAACAGTTAAACTTGTTTTGTTATTTCCGCACTTTATGATTTTGCTAAAATTATTTATAATGATTTCTAGTTTGGTTTTCCATTTGAAATATGTTACGCTCCAAATATAGGGTATATGTGCCTATACCCCGCAGTCTAACTCATGCACATGTCAACATCATAAGATAGCAGAATAAACAACAGCTTTTAAAAATGAATCAAAACATATTTTCATTTTAAAACAGCAAGATTTGAAATAAATATCTCAAGTGCGGAAATAAATAAATTGAAGAGCAACAATTCTTTTAGTAAATAAAAACTGAATAAAACATGAATGTCCCCACGGGACTACAACTCCAAATACCAAAACAAAAGTGCATGAAAACCTACTACAGACTCGACTACAACCCCTAACTAGGACTACTATGAGATCATGTGGCTCATCTGCCTCCAGCTGTGCCAAGTGCTCCAGCCCACCTCATCGGTCAGTCTCTAGAAAACAAAACAACGACAACGGACGAGTTCAAAGAACTCAGTGAGTGATTCTACCGACCCCCACAATAAAATAGCACAAAGACAAACAATAGCATAACATCCAACTCTACAGGAATAAGGGCACGAAAGTGTGACTAGCTATCAGTCCATCAGGCCACTACCTGCACGAAGGCAGCCAACACCCATATGGTGAAGATCAACAGGCCTAAGCCTACCATGCCTAAGGCAAACAACACATACTAGGATAATTGGGAAGGCCCTCCGAACTTTCTCCACGAGATGCGTAGGGACAATCGAGATTCGCCCATCCGAACTTGCCCCTTTAAGATATCATAGAGTAATCGGGTATGCTCTCCGAGCTTACTCTTAAAAGATATGATACCACAGGAATAATCGAAAAAGACCCTCCGAACTTATTCCTTAAAACCACCTCGGGAATAATTGGGTAGGCCCTCCGAACTTATCCCACGAGGCCAAACCAGAACAATCGGGAAAGGCCCTCCGAACTTGTTCTGCAGGTTGGGAATTAGTCATCCAACCTCCCGGGCTTAGCCCACAACCCGGCTCCTCTACGAGCCTCTCCGACATTCATAAAGATATGGCACACCATGACCTATGTCATGGCTCTCCTTCGGTGTCTTAGGGGTGCATGATCCTATTTGAAAGTGTCTCAACACTGCAAAACTCGATCCCAACTCCTAGACCCGTAATGTCATAAACCCGTGTGGTTTTATTTCATGTATAAACTTCTCATGTTGGTTCATAACTCCAAAGTTCGACGTCCCGACTTGACGTGACTCTCCATGACAATTTTATACAAAATATCTTGTTGTGAATCCTTTTGTATACAGATGCATTGTGACAGTTTTCTGATCCAAAAATCTTATGTTTGAATATTTCCGGCATGGACATGTTTTGTCAAAAATTGAGCAATCCTTTTATCACCACTAAGGAATATTTTATTCGAGTAGACGAAATTTAAGAAGTAAGTTACGCCTACTTGAAATTCGTCTGTTATAGCTCCACGATGAATTCGCTGGTATATCCAACTTCGATCGCCCACATGTTTTGTCAAAAATTGAGCAATATCTTCAGTTAATGTCTTTAGGTGGGATGGTCCTATTCCATTCGAGATTCATGTTATTCATATTGTACTTAGTATTTCTTGTAGTCATTAACTTCATTTAAAATTTCGGCAGCATCTCCCTACAGTTCTCCGAATGCGCATATCATCTGGGCGTGTATCGGAGAACAAGGGAGATACAAGCCAAAATTTAAAAATGAATAATGACTAAAAGAAATAAACTAAGTGCAATATAAATAAGTATGTTCCCAAATTATCCAATTAGGGGCAATTCAAGGATTGTATGTCGTATAAAAGATCATTTACTTCGTTTACACGAACATACAACCCCAGAACGCATCTAAAGTTCTACAAAATAAAAACTTGACTCGTCGATGCGTACGTGAAATGTATCAACTCGTCATGATTAATTTATTTTCTAAATTTGTGGATGCCGATGCGAGTCTACAATGGACGATTGCAGCACGTGTCCAAAGTGGATGATTTGGCCACGAGTCCACAGTGGATGATTTCGGCGCGAGTCCACAGTGGACGATTTCGGCGCGAGTCCACAGTGGACGATTCCGGCGCGAGTCCATAGTGGACTCGCGCCTATAAAACTAACTAACATTAAACCCTAATCAACTAATTAATAATAATTAACTAATTAACAACAATTTAAATTGAACCCTAATTAAATAATTAATAATAATTTTTTAAAAATAGGTTTTAATTAAACCCTAATCAAATTATGAACAGTAGCCGATTGATGTCGGCTACTATTGCATTGGGGCCTATGGTAATCGGCCCCAAATCATGGCACTAGCGTCTACACGCTGGCGCGGAGAGGTACAGAGAAAATTAGGGGCCGGATCGAGAGGAGGGAGAGGGACACCGGCGGTGACTGACGACAGTGCCAACATGCAGCAACGGACGGTAACCGGCAGTGACGGACGGCGACGGCAACAAGCGACAAGCGTCGGAGTAAAGAAGAAAGAGGAAGAAAGAAGAAGGGTCGGACGCGAACGAAAATAAAAATGATTTTCATCGACAGCTCGCCAGCCGTCGAAAAACCGTGGATTCTTAATTTTAATCTCACCGATGGCTGCCCCTCTCTAAGTCGTCGGTGAAGAGTGTTTTATTATCGCGCCGCATTCCCACCATTAATTAATAAGCGACCGGCCGCTTCTAGCCATGGGTAATGACTTATTCATATCACGAATGGCTCTCATGCTCCCGCTAAGCCCTGGCTAATAACTTATTTTATTTCGCGCCCCTTGCGCGCCATCAAATATGAGTGACGGCCCTGAATTTTCAGTATGTCATGAAAATAAATCCGAAAATTCACAAAAATTAAATCCTTAATTCAACAACATATCAGAATTATAACATTTAGATAATTCCCACAAAAACCATATTTTTAAAAAAGATTATCATGCACTACCATCATCTTTAATCAAGAACAATGTTAAAATCAAGGTTTTAAATGAAGAAAGCAGAGCCGCGGTAGCCGCGGTCGCAGAGCCGTCGCGGAGCTAAAGTTTGCAACGGCAAATAGGCGTCATAGATGTTACGTTACCAAAGTCTACGATGGCTTCATACCGTCGCAGAACGATGACAAAAGTTTTTACTTGCGACCACGGAGGTGGTGGTCGCAAACTGCCAGCGATGACTACTTTTGCTACCGGCCTTTGCTAACGCACTTGGCCATCGCAGAAGGTCTTTAGCGACCGTTTTGCGATGGCTGGGTCCATCGCAGATGACCAGGTTTTTAATAGTGTCAATGTCATGAGATCCATGCCCTGAGCTCGCCACCCCAGCTACACCTCGTGTTCCATCGTACCTCTATTGCTCTGGAGCAAAAAACAAAAACAAACGAAAGTGAGGGTGAGTTCATGAAGAACTAAGTGAGTGGTTCATCCCCGAGCCCTCTCTAAGTCATCATACAAGTCATATAAATATTCCATATTTAAACGTACCACTAGATACATATTCACAAAAGAATATAAATCGAATAACCATATGTAAATAACCAATATACATGGGTTCATATAATGGTCTAACCGACACTACCCTACTACAGTGACCGACGCTCATGCACAAATTTATCCTCATACAGGTGTAAGCATGACAATCATAAGATTAGGGGTTGGTTGCTAGTTCAAGACTAGTGACCCTCATCCATGATGAAATCTAGGTAAATCCAGTGGTCGGGTGTGACCCTTCCACCAATGCCATTCTGGGGCTCCTGTTAGTGTGGCTCACTAATGCGTTACCTAGCCAGTAAACCACCAACTGACCATGTTGTCCATGCATCCAGTCTCATGAACATCCACATCCACATCACACAAATGTCATATAGTACCACGTAGGAAATTAAATAACTTATATAAACATTTAAACAATTTCTAAAAGAGAATAGTTCATACCGACGGACTCCGATATACACATGTGCATGCCTAGACCAGCCCTACCCCAGGCTCCAGTCCCTTGGCGGTGAAATCCATTTTCTCACATACATATCCAGTGGAATAAAAATAACAAAATGTGCATGACATACATCCATAAATGAATACCCATATTCAGCCTTCGTTTTATCGTACAAGCATGATTTGTCATTCATGATAATGAAACGTAGATATATATTCAAGCTGAAATTTAGTAGCCATACTACTAACATAAATCAGAAATAATTGATATAATAAAAACAAACTTACTTTAATGGATAATTCTTAAGAATTTCATGCTCAACAAGTATTAAAGTGCTACACGTAACCTTCAAGAAACCCAGATTCTTCTAGCCTTAGGAATCGGCCTAAATATTCATATTAAGTTTTCACCCTTAAACCAATATTTTCGTACCATTTATATGCCATTTACCTACTTTTTTTTCCATATATTAAAATATCAAACCCACGTGTCAAAGTAGGTAAACCAAACCTTTACCGTTTTCCCACAAGTCCAAATTCAACGGTATTGGCTCTAAAAGCGTAGGGTAGGACTTAGGTGATTCGCATGAGTGTACACCCTCCTAATTAATACCTTAGGAATTAGATTATGTAAACATTCTCATTGCTAAGTTCATTAAAAATCTGCTATATCGATGGTGTCATGAAGTTTACTCAAATGTTCCTACCCGGGCCGACCCTAAAACCCTTGGGGTAACCCTATTGTGGCTGACCACCTTATATCATGTTCTTTGGTTCATGCAACATAGTACGATTGAAATTGTAAGCATTCTAATCAATATACAATGATGTCTAAGTATAAAGCCTATGGGTTTTATTACCCTAAACCATCCGGCCCTACCCTAAAATTAGGGTAGTCCTATACGGGTTGCCCTCCTAGTCTCCCTTCCTAGAGTAAACAATTTGAACCAATAGTTAGGAGATCAAGTCAATGTATCAAATTAAACATTAGACAAAATTTCAAAGCCCTCCTTCCCTTATCCCTATTCGGTCGGCCCTAAAACCATAGAGGCACCAATAGCGGCGGCCGCACCCTAAAACTTGCACAAGAAACCAAAGACCACAACAATACACATCTTCCAATAGAAACCATCCGTAAAATAACAACAAATCAAGAAAAATTCCGGAAAGATCACAAAGACAAGGGGTGGCTAAGAAATCCAAGAATCCCTACTGTTAAGGGCAAGGAACCACTCACTGAAGTAGACATCAAAAAGGAAGACGACTCTCCATGTTCCCTTGTCGACGAATTACGGCAACATCGAACTCCGAGTCTTCTCTAATCGCCCCTCTCTTTCCCCTTGCGCCTAGGCATGCATGCGGCTATTCTTGAGCCGTACGGTCCGTGGTGCAAAATATAACATGCTTCAACTTCATTTATTAAATTACCAAAATACCTCATTTACAAGTTAAGTCTAATATAAACCGTATAACTCATTCAAGTCCGATTCGAGTTCCATTCGAACCTCCGGACTCGACTCGAATCCTTCTACCACCTAAAGACCAAACCATCCTAAATAAAAATAATTACCTTGCTTGTAAAGGTTGTACATTAAGTCACACCCTTTGGCATTTCACTCAACCAGCTCTGACACGTGTCTGAATTCCCCTACTGAAATAATTAAACAATTTTTTTTTTTTAAAATGGGTTTTACAACACTTGACCACCACATGGTTAATTATTAATAATCTTTTGATAAATCCTTTTTTTATCAAACCAATAGATAAGATGGAAACCCACTTTATTTGTTATCCACATATTAAAGGAGGGTAAGAATTTGTCAATTTTTGTTGTCATTTTAAGAGTTTCGCCGACCATTGTTTCATTCCACAATTTTTGGTAGTGGTGTTTCATTCATCCTGTTTTATTGCTGTGGATATTTTACACTTGTTGATGGATGTTGATTTCATTCATAGAGCTATGGATATATTATTGCTGATTTCTTCTGACGTTGCTATTTCGTTATTTATATCGGTTATTTGTGTTTTTATGCATAATGATTAATTTGGTGAATTGAGGACTGGTCTGCTCACTAAGTCCTAGTTAGACTTACCTCTCATTACTATAGTTTTGCAGCACCTGAGTTAGATGAGAGAGGAACCGCGGTATAGTAGCACAACTGGTGGTGGCAGGGCAATGCGTCTCGTGACATGTCTAGATCGAGGAGGATACTTGAGTCATTTTAGTGTCTCTTTGAGTTGTTGAGTCATGTTGACTCGGGTTGTGGTTTCCGCATTTTATTTTTATTTAGGGAGTCTTGTTTATTTATTTGAACTTTTTTTTAATAACTTGTTCAGTTTGTTCATATTGAGTTTTGGTTTGGTTTGGTTTGTGATGTCATGTCCATTCTTTTCAAAAAAAAAATCTTCCACTGTTCAGGTTATTGTTGTTGTGTTTGAGTTGGGTTAGTCTTCAGGACATGTGACGTATCCTGGCCGGTCATACTGGATTTGGGGTGTGACACCTTCCTATGTGTGCAAGTTCATGTGCGGCTCATAAAGCATGATGCAGTTGGCGGCATAAGCTCAGTAGGAAAATTTCCCCCCGGCCGTAGTTAGAGAGTCATGGTAGTCTATTGTGAGACATTTGCAACTAAGTCATGCACTTGTGTCGCGTGTTGGTGTATTAAACTTTGATTTCATGATTATATATGCATCCTAGTTGAGTTCTTGTCATACTTTTTGTTTAGTTGTGAGGTTTTAGGGTACGCGGGTGTATTCCCGTCCGGTCACGCTACCCCAAGTTTGGGGCGTGACAAATATATTGTTGAGGATTCAAATATAAATGTGAGTTTAGAAATTCACAAAGTTAATAAAATATAAATTTTCTTACTTGCATATTTTCTATTCTCAAGAACAAAAGATATTTTAATAAGCAAATAATAAGAAGAGGGACTTGATATTCCAAATGAAATTGGAAGAGCTATAGAAATGTTTTATTGAAAATAGCAATAAATATTTTTTATTACTAATCATGAACATAAGAATTTGTCTAAGGAAAATATAAAATTTTAGAGGACTATCAAATCTACCCTAGAAAAATTGAATCACTCATATGAGAAAATATGAAGTTGTCTTACTAATCTAAAGAAATTAATTCTTCTTCTTCAAGATTTTCTTGAACCATTTAGCTGAAGCCTTTGGATATCTTTTGAGAGTGTCGAAATCCACATAAACCAATCCAAATCTCGAAGTATATCCTAGTCTCCACTCGAAATTATCTAAAAGAGACCAAGCAAAGTATCCTATTACTGTAGCACCATCTTTCATTGCCCTTTTTAGCTCTGCAATGTAGCTCTTGTAAAAGTTGATCCTTATTTTATCGTGCAAGACCATCGGAAGAGTGTCATTGCCAGGTTGATCCATTCCTAACATTCACATGGTTAAGAAGTGAGTCATATAAAAATAATATTAATCTAATGATAAGAATATATTAATATATACCATTTTCAGCGAGGATGATAATTGGATTGCCATAGTTTTCTTTCACATATGTCACTGCTTTATACATTCCCCATGGAACAATATAGAGCCAATGCGAATTAGCCTGAATGAAATTATTTATTATATATTTTTAGATTCGTACCCAAAATGCAACTTTTTAATCAAGTGTAATTCCATATTTGAACCACATCTTAATAAGAATATAGAAATTAATTTAAATTCATATGATCAAACTATTGGATTATATGAACAAACTTTTCTGAATTAAAAAAAAATGACAATATTTTATGAATAAGAATATAGAAATTAATTTAAATTCAATTAAAATTAACTTATGATGATTATGAAACTAAGTATATTAAAATAATAAAATGACAAATATTCAAATAATAAAAATCATTTACCCTTGGACCAATTGGCACATCGTCTCTTTCATCTGCAAGATAAGGAATATCAAAATAAGATTTATAAAACAAATCAATTAAAGCCATCAACTAGTCTATTAGCTAAGAAATGATCAGGGAATCTAACATTTAATTGTGACATGCCAGTCATCATGGTAGCTGATTGGTATTGGATTGGTTACATCCTTATTCTTTATATAATAAGATGTGTATTGGTTGATACCGAGATGATCATATGATCCCTTCACCATTTTTACTTCTTCACAAGTGAATTTAGGAAGCCTATCTTTAACAATTTCTTGAATTGTTTTTGGATATTGTCCGAATGTTAGAGGATGAAGAAACCTGTAATAAAAGTAAAAAAACTTTCTCAAAATAAAAAAGTATTCTTTATTATATTTAAAATTACTTTATTAACTAATAATGGCTAGTTTATTACCATCCAAGATGAAATTCTCTAGCTCTTTGAGCTGCAGCTTTGTCAACCATCGAGTCAGTGTAAGGTTCATACCAAACAAAATCCAAAAGAATTCCAATTTGTCCTTTTTGATGTTCCTAAACATATTGAATATATAAACAAAAATACACCTTAAGTAATATTATCATACAAAATGGGAATAAGATATTATTAAAACAAATACTATATTTACCGAATAAAGAGAATAATTTAAGAAATCAATGATACTTAGACATAATTAAAAAACCAAATCAAGCAAAACTTTTGTTTCATATATTTGAATTAGATATATTCCTAAAACTTATATGATGGGTGTAATAAGTTTGGATGGTGAAGTATTTAATTACCCATTGATATTGTAGCGAGTCATCTATTTTCATGTCGTGAGAAGAAAAAAAATATGAATTACTTATGAAAATTTTACCTGATACTTCTCACGATATCTCTTCACAGCAGATGCATGAGATAAGATAAGATTATGAGCCACAATATAAGGTTCTGTACTTGAGTTTCCAAACGTACAATTAGTACATCTTCCAGGAGCAAAATAACCAGTGTCATATCCAAGGGCTGCCACAACTCTTGGCTCATTAATCGTAAACCAATTCTTAACTCTATCACCAAATCTCTTAAAACAAAAGTCAGCATAGTGGGCAAACGCATCCCTAATCAAAAATCAAATTTGTTAATTAAATATGAAAATGATGCTTTCTTCACAAACAAAATGTATTTAACATTATAAATATAATATATTAAGGCATCATTAACAACTTATACATCTTAAACTATAATACTTACACTATCTTTGGGCTCAACCAACCTAAGTACTCATCTTGAAGTGCTTGTGGAAGATCATAATGATAAAGATTTGCATATGGAGTAATCCCTAATAGAAAGAAATACAAATTATCATATATTTCTATATAAAATATTGAGAAATCAATAAAAAAATTGTTGTTTCTTAGGAAAGGATAGATTACCTTGCAATAAAATGTAGTCAATCAACCTATCATAATAGTCAACACCTTGCCAATTAACTTCTCCAGTTCCATCTTGAAAAGTAAAAGTTAATGTAAACAAGTGCTCCAAATATTTACCAAAAATTACAAATTTATCTAGGCACAATATGAATATTGGTAATTTAAGTATTGAAAACGATGCTTTCAATTACTTGGGAAAATTCTACTCCAGGAGATTGAGAATCGATAAGCATCAAAGTTATGTTCCTTCATGATGCCAATATCTTCCTGCAAAATCAAGCACAAGTTTAACAAATATAAAAAACACTCGCATCAACGTCCTACACTTAACACTTTGTCAATTGTATATGACATAATTCATAACATTTTCCTAATCAAGGGAAGTGATATTATAAAAGATCAATTTTCTAAAGCATTAGATAGAAACAAAACAACAATATATACATTATAAGATTGGAGAGTATTTGACTAACCCTATAGTGATGATACTCATCGGCAGTTACATCAGCAGTGGCATTATTTGGTATCATACCTGCATACATTATTATAATCATATCAAAGTATTCTCTTGTGATTAATTTAATATCAATATATTACGTAGTGTAGATGAGTAATATGGAAAACCCTTGTTACAAAGGACATATATAAACTACTTACCAGGTATTCTAACAAATGTATCCCAAATGCACTGTCCTCTACCTCCTTTGAGTGCCATTCCCTCAACTTGGTAAGCGGATGCTGCAGTTCCAAACACAAAGCCCTTAGGGAAGCTACGACGATTTACTTTATGTGCCTTGGAAACAAGATCTAACTCCTTTTCATCGTCACAATATATGGGGGTGAAAAGGAGAGACAACGAAAGGAAAAAGATGAAGACAAATGATAAATGCAATAGACCCATTGTTTGGTGGTTAATTAAAGGTGTGAGTTATGCCCAGGTATATATATAGTAGTATAAAGGATGTAGTTGGATAAATATGTGTCAGAAATATTTATTTAATAAAGTTGAAAGTTCTATTGATACCAAAAATTGTGGAATGAAACAATGGTCGGCGAAACTCTTAAAATGACAACAAAAATTGACAAATTCTTACCCTCCTTTAATATGTGGATAACAAATAAAGTGGGTTTCCATCTTATCTATTGGTTTGATAAAAAAAGGATTTATCAAAAGATTATTAATAATTAACCATGTGGTGGTCAAGTGTTGTAATACCCAATTTTTTTTAAAATTTTTGTTTAATTATTTCAGTAGGGGAATTCAGACACGTGTAAGAGCTGGTCGAGTGAAACGCCAAAGGGTGTGAATAAAGGTACAACCTTTACAAGCAAGGTAATTATTTTTATTTAGGATGGTTTGGTCTTAAGGTGGTCGAAGGATTCGAGTCGAGTCCGGAGGTTCGAATGGAATTCGAATCGGACTTGAATGAGTTATACGGTTTATATTAGACTTAACTTGTAAATGAGGTATTTTGGTAATTTAATAAATGAAGTTGAAGCATGTTATATTTTGCACCATGGACCGTACGGCTCAAGAATAGCCGCATGCATGTCTAGGCGCAAGGGGAAAGAGAAGGGCGATTAGAGAAGACTCGGATTTCGATGTTGTCGTAATTCGTCGACAAGGGAACATGGAGAGTCATCTTCCTTTTTGGTTTCTACTTCAGTGAGTGGTTCCTTGCCCTTAACAGTAGGGATTCTTGGATTTCTTAGCCACCCCTTGTCTTTGTGATCTTTCCGGATTTTTTCTTGATTTGTTGTCATTTTACGGATGGTTTCTATTGGAAGATGTGTATTGTTGCGGTCTTTGGTTTCTTGTGCGAGTTTTAGGGTGCGGCCGCCGCTATTGGTGCCCCTAGGGTTTTAGGGCCGACCGAATAGGGATAAGGGAAGGAGGGCTTTGAAATTTTGTCTAATGTTTAATTTGATACATTGACTTGATCTCCTAACTATTGGTTCAAATTATTTACTCTAGGAAGGGAGACATCATTGTATATTGATTAGAATGCTTACAATTTCTATCGTACTATGTTGCATGAACCAAAGAATATGATATAAGGTGGTCGGCCACATTAGGGTTACCCCAAGGGTTTTAGGGTCGGGCCGGGCAGGAACATTTGAGTAAACTTTGTAACACCGTTGATATAGCAGATTCTTAATGAACTTAGCAATGAGAATGTTTACATAATCTAATTCCTAAGGTATTAATTAGGAGGGTGTACACTCATGCGAATCACCTAAGTCCTACCCTACGATTTTAGAGCCAATACCGTTGAATTTGGACTAGTGGGAAAACGGTAAAGGTTTGGTTTACCTACTTTGACATGTGGGTTTGATATTTTAATATATGAAAAAACAGTAGGTAAATGGCATATAAATGGTACGAAAATATTGGTTTAAGGGTGGAAACTTAATATGAATATTTAGGCCGATTCCTAAGGCTAGAAGAATATGGGTTTCTTGAAGGTTACGTGTAGCACTTTAATACTTGTTGAGCATGAAATTCTTAGGAATTATCCATTTAAGTAAGTTTGTTTTTATTATATCAATTATTTCGGATTTATGTTAGTAGTATGGCTACTAAATTTCAGCTTGAATATATATCTACGTTTCATTATCATGAATGACAAATCATGCTTCTACGATAAAATGATAGCCGAATATGGGTATTCATTTATGGATGTATGTCGTGCACATTTTGTTATTTATATTCCACTGGATATGTATGTGAGAAAATGGATTTCACCGCCAAGGGACTGGAGCCTGGGTAAGGCTGGTCTAGGCATGCGCATCTGCATATCGGAGTCCGTCGGTATGAACTATACTCTTTTAGAAATTGTTTAAATGTTTATATATGTTATTTAATTTCCTACGTGGTACTATATGACATTTGTGTGACATCGGTGGAAGGGTCACACCTGACTAGGTAACGCATTAGTGAGCCACACTAACAGCAGCCCGAGAGTGGCATCGGTGGAAGGGTCAAACCTGACCACTGGATTTACCTTGATTTTATCATGGATGAGGGTCACTAGTCTTGGATGGGGTGGCGAGCTCAGGGCGTGGATCTCATGACATTGACACTATTAAAAACCTGGTCATCTGCAACGGACCCAGCCATCGCAAAACGGTCGCTAAAGACCTTCTGCAATGGCCACGTGCGGTCACAAAGGTCGGTAGCAAAAGTAGTCATCGCTGACAGTTTGCGACCACCACCTTCGTGGCCGCAAGTAAAAACTTTAGCGATCGTTCTGCGACGATATGAAGCCATTGTAGACTACGGTCATGTAACATCTACGATGCCTGTTTGCCGTTGCAAACTTTAGCTCTGCGACAGCGGCTACCGTCGCAGTACGGTCGCAATTGTAATTGCAATCGCCTTTGGCGACCAGTTCAATATACCTTTTGCGATGGCGACATGGTCGCAAAGCCATCACAAATGTGTATTTAGTTTTTTTTTAAAATAATTTAATAATATAGATTATTGTTTACAATATTTGATTAAAATGCCTATAATATCAAATGAGACATCAAATTATAATATAAACCATCATATTTATATCAATATGTAATATTTACATCGTATCAAAATAGGTTTACATCATATCAAAATAGAAAAAAAATCAAATATACATCAATCGTGAAGCGCATCAGGTGGCGGCGAGGGATGCGGCGAGGAGAGGGGCTGCGTTGGGAGGGCATCAGTCGGCGCCCACGATCATGATGGATATGATGCTAATGTTGTCTTGTCAAATGTCGGGGGAGGAGGAGAGCCTAGAGCACCAGGTATGGAAGAAGCAATGTGTGCTATGTATTTAGTCATCTGTGCCATATGCTCCCTCATAGCGGCCACCTCAGTGATGAGGCGTGCATGAGAAACCTCTAAGGTTGCGTGAGAAAACTCTAAGGCTGCAAATCGATAATGACCCATATACACGACTGTGGTCGACACCTGTCACCTGCATCTATGCGTACGCATCAAGCTGATGCTGCGCAGGATCACCTCCCGAAGCCCGAAGCCTAACCCCCGAACAACTATACATAATCATGTAATGAACCAAAACATTTTATTATATTTAAAACTTAAAGAAAAAATCAAAATCCTAAAAGAAAACAAACCACTAATTAAATAAATGCTAAAGGTTTAGTTTATTTTTAAAACTTTAAGTCCAAACAAGAATACCTCAAACTAAGGAAAATTCGGAAACGAAATAACCGAGTCTACATAACTCAACAAAATAAAAATGGCTGGACTCGGTATCCTCCTCGATCAGGATATGTCATGAGACCCACTGCCCTACCGCCGCCAGCTGCGCTACTGCACCCTGGTACCTCTCTAATCTATCTCAGGTGCTGCAAAACAACAGTAATGAGGGGTAAGTCCAACTAGGACTTAGTGAGCAGATCAGTCCTCAATGCACCAAATCAATCATCATGAATAAAAAAAAATACAAATAGCAGTTGTATAATGTAACAACAATGTCAGGAGAAATCAACAATAATATATTCACTACTCTATGCATTAGTGCATAAAGGAACTCCAACTGTAAATTAATGGACTGGAACAAAAGGATAAAATAACTCATCATAGGAATCATTGATCTAGGATAAGATTCACCTTATTAATTACTATATCCATGAATCATCTCAAATTGAACCACAAAAACATATAAAATATGATTTTTCAGCTTGGCATGCAAAACGAGGCAGATCGTACTTGTACCACCAGTGGTACTTGAACCGATAGAGGCGATAGAGTCGATTCAGTCTAGATTTGTAGAGGAGGACAAGCTAGAGCAGGTAGTACACAATTGATTGTACATGGACTTCGTAAAGTTGAGGCCGCAGACATTTATAGGTACATATCAGGCGATGGAGGTGACGACATTCCTAAATGACTTCTTAGAGCTATGCTCAATTTTGGAGTGTTCCTCGGAGGCGATGGCGCACATAGTTGGGCTGCAACTTAGAGGCCCAGCAAAGGAGTGGCTCCAGGCATGGAGAGCATGCAAGGGGACTCATGCACCAGCCCCTACATGGGGAGAATTTCGGACTACTACCATTGAAAAGTATCCACCCAGGAATGTCCGCAAGTGGCGGGCTACAGAGTTCGAGCAGCTTCGCTAGGCAGGCACCATGACGATGTCGAAGTACAAGATCGAGTTCACATGGTTATCCCGTTATCACCCATCCCTGGTGGTGACTGAGACGGACTGGGTGAGGCGATTCGTGGATGGTCTGAGGGTATAGATTGGCAGACTGATACACTATAACGAGGATACTACCTTTGTTCAGGTGGTGGAAGCCATGGTACCTACCGACTGGCAAGATGGAGTAGCTAGGAAGAGGTTCAGGCAGCACCGCTAGGAGGACAGGCACACCCAGTCTGAGGGTGCCGATACTTGGATAGCACGCCCGTAGAACCATGTACAGGGAAATTTCAGAGACTGTATGCGGATAAGACCACTGATGGCTACTCAGAGTACCACTCTACCAGGAGACCAAAGAGGCGAGGTGTTAGAGTGTGGACAGTGCAGGAGGAGGCATAGAAGAGCTTGCTATGGTCCAAGTACTTGTTTTGGGTGTGGCCAGCCAGGTCATATCAGGAGGGACTGCCCTTCAGGCTGGAAGCAACAACACCACTTGAAGGGGGAGCCCCTATGTCGACAGCTTCAGTGGCATAGCAGACTCAGACTCAAGGGATAGGGCAGCAACGCACGACGGGTTCGGGGAGGCCGAATGCTCACGTCTTCGCATTAACTCCCGAGGACGCGGAGGCATCCAATGTAGCGATGTCATGTATTATAAGTGTGAGGAGAGCTTTCTGAAGCTCAAGGACCACTTGACGTTAGCACCAGTTCTAGCAGTACCCTCGGGCTTAGGAGGATTTGTTGTTTATTGTGATGCCTCCCGGGTCGGCTTGGGTTGTGTGTTGATGTAGAATAACAGGGTAATAACTTATGCCTCCATGCAGTTGAAGGTTCACGAGAAGAATTGCCCAACCCATGATCTTGAGTTGGCAGCGGTGGTGTTCGCATTGGAGCTGTGGCGTCACTACCTTTATGGCGAGACTTGTGAGGTATACACTGATCATAAGAGCCTCTAGTATTTGCTCACCCAGAAGGAGTTGAACATAAGGCAGAGAAGATGGCTTGAGCTATTGAAGGACTATGACTGCACTATCATGTACCATTCGGGGAAGGCCAATGTGGTGGCTGATGCTTTGATCTGGAAGTCTATGGGCAGCCTGGCGCATTTGGCGATTAGGAGGAGGCCGTTGGCTGAGGATTTGGCCCTATGTTTGGATGACAGGGCAGTCTTGTCAGTATCAGGTTCTGGTGCATTGGTAGCTTACTTGAGGGTGCAGTCCACGTTGGTTGACATGTTGCGGGCAGCGCAGGAGGATGATGCTTTCTGTGCTCTCACTAAGGATCTGGTCAGGAGAGGCGATGCTGACATCGGTCCATATACACTATGCATCCGGGAGCCACGAAGATGTACCGTGTCCTAAGGCAGAATTATTGGTGGAAAGACATGAAAAGAGAAGTGGCCGAATTTGTCTCTAAGTTCCTGGTGTGTCAGCAGGTTAAGGCTGAGCATTTGAAGCCGACAGGGTTGCTCCAGAACCTAGAAGTACTAGAGTGGAAATGGGAGAAGATAACCATGGATTTTGTGACAGGATTGCCAAAGTCTGGAAGGGCAATGATTCTATCTAGGTAGTGGTGATCGCCTAACCAAGACGTCACATTTTATACCGATCAGGATGACCTTTTCAGCTGAGCAGTATGCGAGGTTGTTCTTGGATCGGATCGTCGCATATCATGGTGTTCCTGTGATGGTCATCTCAGATCAGGGTACTCAGTTCACATAGGGGTGACAATTTTATCCGCATCTGCTAACTAAAAACCGTATCTACACCGTATCTGATCCATATCCGCAAGTAAAAATGTATATGTATACGGATACAGATATTGATATGGATACAGATTTAGAAAACTTATATCCACGCGAATACGAATATGACTATGGATCGGCACCGTATCTGCATCGTATCCACACCGCCTATCCGCGTCTTTGAATTACTATTTTGCCCATATAAGTTTTTAATATATATAAGAGCTCTATGGTAATTTCATATCAAGATGAATTTTGAAGTATATTATATATTTATTTTGGATCAATGAATTGGTAATTTATTAATTTTTTTAATTAAATATATTATTTTAATATTTTTTTATTAATTATGGTGTGGATACAGATATGGTGCGGATATCCGCATTTGAAGTAGTGCGGATATGGATATCCATATTCACATCCGTAGCGGATAAGGTACGGATACGGATGTGCGGATATGGGGTGCGATGCGGATAGCGATAATTTAGTATCTGCACCGTATTCGATCTGTTGCCAGCCCTAAGTTCAGAGCTCATTTTTGGCAATCATTGCAGGAGGCTTTGGGCACTCAGGTTCGGTTCAGTACTGCATTTCACTCTCAGACAAATGGCCAGTCAGAGCGAACTATTCAGACGCTGGAGGATATGCTGAGAGCTTGTGTCCTGTATTTGGAGGGCAGTTGGGAGAGACACTTACCTCTGATTGAGTTTGCCTATAATAACAACTACCACTGCAGCATCGGGATGGCCCCATTTGAGGCGTTGTGTGGGCGAAGATGCAGGTTGCATGTAGGCTGGTTCGAGGCAAGGGATTCCCTTATGATGGGACCTGACCTAGTAGAGGAGGCTGTAGAAATTAAAGGTGAAGCTAATCAGAGAGAGACTGTTGGCCGCTCAGAGTCACCTAAAGATGTATGCTGATGGAAAGGCAAGGGAGGTAGAGTTTGCTGAGGGGGGCATGGTGTTCCTCAAGGTATCCCCTATGAAAGGGGATGTGAGATTTGGTAAGAAAGGAAAGCTAAGCCCTAAGTTCATTGGGCTATTTCCTATTCTCAGGCGCAAGGGAGTTGTGGCCTATGAGTTGACCTTACCTCCTAGTATGGACCGAGTACATCCAGTGTTCCATGTGTTTATGCTGAAGAAGTATATTCATGATGAGTCCCATGTGATTGAGCCTACCGTAGTGGAGGTGGATTCAGCAGTCTCCTATGAGGAGCGACAAGTTGAGGTGCTAGATCGTCAGATTAGAAAGTTGAGGTCCAAGGAGATCCCCTTGGTTAAGGTTAGATGAGAGCACAATTCCGGCCAAGAGGCCACCTGGGAGGTGGATCAGGATATGAGGGACCATTATCCTTCATTCTTTGAAAATTTGGTTAGTTCTTAATTTTCCTTTCTGAAATTCGAGAATGAATTTTCTATGAGGATGGAGGATTGTAATGTCCTAGATATTTAATTATATCATTTTCCTTTATGGTTGTATTTGCCAGCCTAGCGGACTAGATCGAGGTCGAGCCGAGTCGACTCATGGTTCGGTGCGAGTTTGTGAACTCAGGTAAGTAAGAATATGAGTTAGGTAATTTTGCTTGTGTAGATTAATTTATTTAATATTTTTATGTTGCATATGCATACGTGTTTAACTATGTGGCATGTGGATGTGCATGTTCATTGTGTTTATATTATTTATAGATGGTTATGTGGAGAATATAATTAATTAAGTTAAATTAAGTTAGCGGATTTGGGTTCGGCTTGAGGCGGATGCGGGTTGGATAAAGGGTTAGAAGGGTTAGGGTTGAGGAAGGAGTTCAAAACCCCCTCCCCTTGGCTTGTGGCTCCCTATTTGGAGCCACACAAGATTTTTGAGAGGAGGAGCCAAGACGATAGCCGCCCCTTCCTCTCTCTCTCTCGCAAGCTGCCGCCCCAAGCCAGCCAGCCGCCGAGCATCTCCCTTCTCCTTCCTCTCCTTCTTCCTCCCCTTTGGAGCCGAGCCGAGAGGAGCCAGCCGAAGTCAGCCCCTGTCTCTTCCTCTCTCCCTCTCTCCTCAAGCTGGCGGCTTGAGGTGAGATGCCGCCCCCTCTCTTCCCCTTCTTGAGTTGAGCCATCATCATTTGAAGTTGGATTTGAGGGCCATCATCCGGGATTGCTTCTAATCATCTTTCCAAATTAGGTGAGTGGTTTTACCCCTCCTCCTCGGGTTTCTTTGAGTTCTTGAAGCTAATCTTGAAGGCCATTGAAATCTTGATTTGTTTTCTAACGATTTCTCGAATTCTCGATATTCTTTTTGTGTGCCGTGTTTGAGGAGGCCCTAAACCCTGCCCTTTGGGGCTCGGCAGCCCTAGGTTTACCCTAGGGGTGCTCGGCCAAGGGTGGAGCAAGGGTGCCCTCAAGATGATCGATGAAATGCCTAAGTGAGGGATCTTTATTATCTTGTAGTTTATATCTTAAATTGATGATTAAAATGAGTTCTTATATATTCAAGCATGGTTAGTATTTAATCTGTGATTTTTGGAGAAATTTTTTTTTTGTGAAAGTTAGGATCTTGATGTTGAAGCCATGAAGGTTTTTGCAAGATGGTTTCTTCATTTAAAAGCTTGATTTTAATATTGTTCTTGATTAAAGATGATGGTAGTGCATGATAATCTTGTTTAAAAATATGGTTTTTGTGAGAATTATCTAAATGTTATAATTCTGATTTGTTGGTGAATTAAGGATTTAATTTTTGTGAATTTTCGGATTTATTTTCATGACATGCTGAAAATTCAATATTGTTGGAATTTCATGCTGAGATGATGAATCTGTGCTCTTTTTGTAATGCTTGCTGTGGTGTTTTTATTTATTTGAACATAGTCGTGTAACCTATCGTTTCGACCAGAAAATATAGTTTGGAATCATAGGATACACTTTGGAGACCAGAGTCGGATTACATACATCAGTTTTGGGCAGAACAGTAAACTAAAACAAAACCCTAATTGTGGTGAACTAAATTTTAATTGCATAAATAAAATTGGGAAAAATGGTGAGCATAATCTGTTATGAACCAACATGAGAAATTTTATGGATGAAATAAAACCACACAGGTTATGACATTGCATGTCTAGGAGTTGGGGTCGGATATTGGAGTGTTGAGACACTTTCCAATAGGAACACCCATGAGACACTGTAGGAAAGACTTGACTTAGGTCATGGTGCGCCACATCTTTATGAATGGCGAAGAGGGTCGTCGAGGAGCTGGATTTCGGGCTAGGTCCGGGAGATTGGATGGCTAATTCCCAACCTGCAGAACAAGTTCAGAGGGTCTTTCCCGATTGTTCTGGTTGACCTCGTAGGATAAGTTCGGAGGGACTATCTGGGTATCCCCGAGGTGGTTTAAGGAATAAGTTCGGAGGGCCTTTCCCGATTATTCCTATGATATCTTTAAAGAGTAAGCTCAAATGGCCTACCCAGTTATTCCTATGATATCTTAAAGGGGCATGTTCGGGTGAATCTCGATTGTCCCTATACGTCTCGTGGAGCAAGTTTGGAGGGCCTTTCCCGATTGCTCTCGAGATTCTTTATACTAGGATAAGTTTGGAGGGTCTTCCTAATTATCCTAGTATGTGTTGTTGCCTTAGGGCATGGTAGGTTTAGGTATCTTGTTCTTCACCGTTTGGGTGTTGGCTGCCTTCGGGCAGGTGGTGTCCGGATGGCCTGTTACCAGGTCACTCCCTTGTGCCCTTTTCCTGCTTGAGTATGGAGTTTTACCTTGTTCATCTTATCTGTGATGTTTGTTTTTGTAAGGGTTGGTAGAACCGCTCACAGAGTTCTTTGAACACACCCGTCGTCCTTGTTTTATTTTGCAGAGCCTGATCGGTGAGGTGGACTGGAGCACTTGGCGCAGCTGGAGAGTAGATGAGCCACATGATCTCATAGCATTCCTAGTTATGGGTCGTAGACAAGTCTGTAGTAGGTGGTCATACACTATTGTTTTGGTATTTGGAGTTGTAGTCGCGTGGGGATATTCATGTTTTTATTCAGTCTTTTATTTTTTAAAAGAACTGTTGCTCTTCGATTTATTTATTTCCGCACTTAAGCTATTTATTTTAAACCTTGTTGTTTCAAAATGAAAATTTATTTTGGTTCTTTTTATTAATAAAAGTAGATGTTTAGTTCGCTATTTTATGAGTTGGCATGTGAATGGGTTAGGCTGTAGGGTATCGACATGTATACCCTGGCCCGTCACATGATCCTGAACATGGGGCGTGACAAATATATATTTAAAATTAAATATATTTCTATCCTAGCCCCTCGTCTCCAAAAGCTCTCGTCCATCGTCCTCGAAAATATAAATTTTCGTAACCACTATTAATGCCGATCGCATGCTGGCCCGAGCAAAAAATAGTTTTACCGAAGGCCAAGGATTAGCCCCAGCAAAAGATAGTTTTACCAAAAAAAAACTCCATTGCAAAACATTTTCTATGGTAAACTTCTCATGATCCCGCCACATTATCATTCTCTTGTTCTCCACTCCACTATAATCCCTAATCTTCTCTCCGCCGGATTCTTCTCTGCAATCACTTCACTCGATCTTTGCAATCACTTTAGTCGAAACCCTTTTTTTTCCTCCTCTTGTCCTTCTTCCACTCATCTGTTAACTAATCAAATTGTTGTCTGCTCTCCGATGCAGACTTCCAAGAAGAGCTGTCGAACCCGGTGAGGGAGACCAAGGTCCAGAAGCTCATCCTCAACATCTTCGTCGGCGAGAGCAGCGATCGCCTTACCTGAGCTGCGAAGGTACCAGATCCTTTTATGCTTTGTAATCGAGTCCCTCCTTAATGTTGATTTCCAGAAATTGTCCGCTCTGTTCAATTTTGAGTTTCTTGGAGTTAATTGCCTGAAGAGCTGCCTTTGATGTCGCTTAATCGTTCTTTGCGCTACAAGCTCTACTTCTAACATCCACTTCATAACATTTGCAGATTTTGGAGCAACTGAACGAGCAAACTCTGGTAATCTCGTAAGGTATTTCTTGTCTTGGAGTTTTTGTTCAGCAAGATGTTTCAAATTAAGATATTATCCATGATTCCTGATATACATCCTCCTATGAAAGATTGTGTGGTATTGTCCATAAGAAGTTTCTAATTTGTTCTTTCACAGCTTCTCAAAATGCTAATAAAATCATTGAGATCAATTCATATCTGCTGGGTACAATTGCTGGAGGTGCTGCAGATTGCCAGTTCTGGCACAGGAACCTAGGAATCAAGGTATAAATATTTTAAAGATAATGAATGAATAAACATGGTTAATGAGTGAGCGAAAGGACAATAAATCAGATTATTCTGTTTGAATATCCTTTTTTGTATTTACTTTGCTTCATTAGATCTTCAACAAGTGGTTTAAGTATTTTTCATATATTTAGTCAAGGAGCTAGTTGGTGTTAGTATATTATTACATTTTTCATTCTTCCTATTTAATCATACACAAGTAATAGAACGTTTTGAACTTCTTGAGTTGTGTGTAATTCATACTCTATAGATTCTTCTAGAAACTTGGATGGTATATGGGGCGCGAGTTTGCAGAAACTCCATTCACATGTTTGCAGAAGCACTTTTCAATTCAAAGCAAGATAACTTTCCATTGTTTGTATTTGCATATACACCAAGGAAAGGCATTTTGCACAAAATATGAGAAGTCAAAGGCTGTTGTAGATGAAATTTCACTACTAGAATATACCACATCAGCCACAGGAATCATCGACGGCCGCCTTGGTTGTCAGAATCATTCACGGCTTTACAATGGCTACAGTGGTCATGGCTGATGTAAACAAATCAGTCGTGGCTCGCATACAGTCGACTAGGGCTGTCGCTCATAGTTCATGGCGCGCAAGGGGCGCGAAATAAAATAAGTTATTAGCCACAACTTAGCGTGAGCACGAGAGCCATTGGTTATATGAATAAGTCATTAGCCACGGCTAGAAGCGGCCGGTCGCTTATTAATTAATGGCGCAAATGCGGCGCGAAAATAAAACACTCTTCACCGACGGCTTATAGAGGGACAGCCATCGGTGATATTAAAATTAAGAATCCACGGTTTTTCGATGGCTGGCGAGCCGTCGATGAAAATCTTTTTTATTTTCGTTCGCGTCCGACCCTTCTTCTTTCTTCCTCTTTCTTCTTTTTATTTTGAGCCAGTCTATGCTAATATTTTCTCCATAATTAGCATAGACTGGCTCAAAATTAAGAGGATAGCATCCATTAAGTCATGTCAATAGTGGTGGGGAAAGCTTGTATGGATACAGGAGCAAACTAGAAATTGCAATGTCAATATACATGTCCTGGCAAGTTCAAACTACCATGTCAGTAAATTATCAAAACATGAATGCCAAAAGTGCAACTATGGAGAGACTAGTTTCTGGACTATCCAAGCCTAGGGAAAGATTTTCCTCGTGCGAACTTCTATCTTTACTATTTAAAAGAAGATTGATGCTAAGAAAATTAGATCTTCTCAAAAGGAAGCATACAAACCAATTCTCTGAAGGAGGATTGATGAATTTTCTCTTTAAAAATTCATGTAGGACATAAACAAAAGATTGGAATCATACAAACCAAGTCACGCAAGAATCGATGGTGTTCTTAAGTCATTTTAACTGATTTTAAACTTTTGAATTGCAGTAATGTTCATTAACCAACATACCAATTCATTTCATTCTAACGTTTAGCAATCATCAATGACTGCTTTATTACCAATGTTTAGACCAGAAAATTGCATTTGGTTATTTTGCTACCTTTTCTCCTCAATCTAGAGAACGAGCTACACAAGCTTGTGACTTTGCATGCATCTTCCCAATCCTTCATCTGATTAATTGCTGACTGCGGGAGTTTTTTCTTTTTCCTTTTCTTGAGGTCAATAGGCTTCACAATCCAGAAATGGCATAGTCTAGTGCATCCACTAAGAAGTCTACGTCAAGAAAGAAATGACATTTACATATAATTGAAAGAAAAAAACACCTTCACGAAGCAAAGTAATGTTCAATGACTGAAAAGAAGATAGTAGAAAATATATGATAAGATGCATGTTCTATACAAAGTTAAAGACAGATACAACCTTGTGCGTCCTATGAAAAAATCTATGCAACAACAATTTGATGCAAGGATTCTAGATTTATCTCATAACATATAGTGGAACAACTTAATGAAAAAAAAAACAGAGAGGTATTTGGAAGTTACTGTCATGCTTTTCCTGAAGGGTTCTCAATCATCCTATCAAGTGAGAACCAACATCAGCACAATGTGATTGACGCTTTTCCATGTCCAGAACATTGAGAACAACTAGTCCACCAGTAGAGCATACAGGATTTCCACCAAAAGTGTTTAATTGTATTTTTTGTAACATCACACTTGCTATTTCAGGAGTTGTTACAACTGCTCCCAAGGGTAGGCCATTGCCAATACCCTGTAACAATCATTAAAGTTGCCAACACCATATAAATCAAAATATTTTAGAAATAATGGTTACATATTCAAACCTGATGCAATTTTTATCAACAAAATCCTACATGTGGTAATTGTTCTTTTCTTCTAAAGAATACAACATCAATAGTAGAAAAAAAAAGATTTATTACCTTTGCCATTGTGACAATGTCAGGAATGACACCCTGTGTCTCAAACCCCCAATAATGGCTTCCTGTCCTGCCAAATCCACTCTGAACTTCATCAGCTATGCAGACTCCATCGGCCTTTCGGACAATATCATATACCAATTTTAGGTACCCAGGTGCCAATTCAACAGCTCGTCCAACTCCCTGTCAGCATTTGAAACTAAATATGAAGATCCAAACTCCAAAGTTGCTAGCTAAAGACTAAAGAGTAGTTACTACTTTTCAGCTTCTTTGAGAAGACAAATCTGACTTGAAAAGTTTCTGCAACAAATCCTGCAATAAAGACTAAAGAGTAGTATCATATTAACCTATCTGCCTAGGTTACAACCTTAAGTACCTGTAAGTACCAACGAATTAAGCAGAACAAAATAGCAAAAAATCAAGTAAGGTCTTTGTTTTCATGGTTATCTACATGTAATATTTTCTCACACTGCTGAAATATTCATGTCTAGTTACTGTTTGTAGTAGTTGACACATAATACATGAATTAACTAGCAATTCATTTAAATCCAAAATAGTGGGATAGCATACCTTCAAGTTGCCTGGCATTTTTGAAGCTAAAGCTTCAACGAATTCAACAATGGCATGATGCAAGTAGATGGTGGTGGTATGCTGGAGTAGATTTGTCTGCTCCACCACGCATTCACCACATCAAGATGGCAATGCCCACATGAAACCGTAACTATGCCAGCAAACACATCGAGATAACGTTTTCCAGCCTCATCATAAAGATACTGCATCTTCCCTTCCATAATATTCAGCTGAAAAGAGATTTTAAAGAAAAATCATAATGAAAGACAATAAACTTCATCCAAAAGACATTCAGAAATTGTAATGGGGCCTATACAAGGAAAATGGAACGTGTTAAAATGAGAAGTTTTTTTAATGCGCTAAATATATTGCACAAAATATGGTTAAAAAATCCTTCAATATATGATTTGAGAGCTCTGCTCCACACTGGTCCATCGATAGCGGATTGGATCCGAAAAGAACCCAACTTGGATTGAACGACGTTGCACAAAGATTGTCAATGCACTACTAAGGCTAGGGAGAGAAGTTTACAGGCTTTTGGTAGTAATAGAGCAACGATGGCTCGAGAAACTTCTTTCGCTTCTAGAGAACCAAATCGGCCAGCATTCCCTTGTACGACCGCGGTTGATGGTCGAACGGCGGCAAGGATAGAGACGCGAAGGCGAGGCCATGACCGAGCAGCAGCCCAAGCAGTGCCTCTGATCGGGCACCCCTCCGCCACAAATTTCGCCGGAGGAACATTTTCGGAGAAGGAAAACACAAAATGAACTAGGGTTTCGGACGAGAGAAGAAGTGGGTGCCGACCCTCCTCAGTCCTCATCGCTTCTCGTGTGCCTCGTCTCTGGTGCCCTATGTTGAAAGAGCGAACAGGTGAGTTTAAGAGGAGAGAAAAAAGAACAATCTTTCTATACCTCCCCAAACATATCGTTTGCTTTTGGAGAACGGCGAGGTGTCGCGGGAGAGGTCGAGCGGAATGGGGAGCTATCGCAGGGAGAGATCGCGTAATAGGGAGGTGTCGTAGGGAGAGGTCGCGCGGGGAGTTCGTCGGCTGGAGAAAATTTAGGGATTCATCGGGTCATTGTACTAGGGCTGAAAAAAAATATGGCGCTGAAATAGTATTTCGGTGAGTGAGTAGGAGGGAAATATTTGATCGGTTTAAATAGAAGGGGGAAAAAATTATAGGCTAATTTACCAACAAATTTTTTAATCCATTGGTAATTTTGTTGGTAATACCAACAAATTAAATCTGTTGGTAACAAATCCGTTGGTGACGCTATGTTTTCTTGTAGTGTAATGCTTTACTCGACTAGTGATTTGGGTCTTCAGGTTTCACCAGCGGGCCCGCTAGGTGCCAGACCCCAGTTGGGCGGGACTAGCTATCCCTAACCCGGTAGGTGTCCGGAGACTAGCAGACTATCCTAGTCGACGGCCCGGAAACTTTCTTGATGTATTTGTGTGTTATGTAGGCCTTAAGGCCAGTATGTTACTATCTTTGTGTGGTAGGGCTGGTTAGAGCCGAACCACTAGATCATGAACAGGCCCTAGGGGCCGGGTGCCATGTGGCATAGTTGGGTTGTTATAGCCGGTGGTATGTATGTATGGCCTATACAGGACGACCCTAGGGGTCAGTTGTTATATCAGAAATAAACTAGATCACTAACTCTATATTTTGTTGACTTACATATATGCTTATTGGGGATTATGTGGAGGTTAGGAAGAACCTCTCACTGAGTCCCTTGTGGACTCACGATTTATTTTTCTTATTTTGCAAAGCCTGATCAGTGAGTCGAGGCTTAGAGTCATGGTGCAGTTGGAGGGCTGACAGTGGCGTCGATCTCGTAGCGGCGTCCAATAGTCATAGTCTAGATGTCTAGATTTGTTATTTTCATACACAGAGAGTTGTTTGTTTTTAAGCATGTATTCGACTTTGAACTCGAGTTGTTTCATTTTGTGCTTGATGTTAGAAACTTTCCCTTTTATTAAAAATTGTGAACTTTCTTGAAATTCAAATAAAGCTGCATTGTTGTTTTCTATTTATGTGTTCCGATTTCTCGTTAGTCAGTGTATGTAGTAGGCTTCAGGGTAGGACATAGACCCTCGCCGGTCACACGACCTTGAGTTGGGTTGTGAAAAAGTTGGTATCTGAGCTTTTGGTTAGGTCTTGACTATGACTAGGAGTTGGGTACCTTACGAGACATATGCTAACGTGTCGACATACGGTATAGTTATACTATGAGATTTGGCAATCATGACTGCACTCAGCGCACCATGCGGTTAGTAAATTTTAAAAGCTTCTATTAAAATTTATTATATGACAGGAAAATTGTTCTTTTCTCTGTGATAGTGTAATGGAGGCTCATAATGCTGCAATGAGCGGCAGTGGCAGTAACTTGATAGAACGTCGAGGCCAATGGCGAGGCCGAGGTCAAGGCCAGGCCCGGGGGAAGGACTGGGAGCAGTCTGAGAACTAGGGGCAAGAGTCTGCAGTTGCTCGATTGCAGGCTCAGGTAGCTCAGCTAACGGAGTGGCTCCTTAGGGAGCAAGAACTGAGGCAACAGATGCAACAACAGCAGCAACAGTAGAAGTAGCCGCCGCCGCCTCAACCAGTACCCGTAGTTCCGATGGTACCGGAGGCGGTCGAGGCTATAACACCAGTGGTCACAGCTCCAGGAGCCCCATCCTATGCAAACTTCATCGCACTGAAGCCGCCAAAATTCACCAGAACAGATCGGCAGGTGGAAGTGACTGAGTTTCTAGGGGACTGTTATGAACTATGCATGGAACTAGGGTGCTCATCGGAGGCAGCGGCCTGTATGGTCGGACTTCAGATGAGGGGACCAACAAAGGTCTAGCTGCATACTTGGAGGGCTCGCAGGGCAGCAGGTGCACCGCCTCCCACCTTGGAGGAATTTAGGGCGGCATTGGAGGAGCAGTACTTGGCAATGAGTGTTCGCGACCAGCGAGCCCGGGACTTTGAGATGCTGCGTCAGGCTGGAGGCATGTCAGTGTCAGAGTATGAGATGGAGTTCAACTATCTTTCCAAATATCATCCGACCCTTGTGGCATTTGAGACCACTCGGGTCAAGAGGTTCGTTGGAGGTCTGAGGCCTCAGATTGGCAGGCTCATCCACTATACCGAGGATTCCACTCTTGCCTGGGTAGTGGATGAAGCCCTTTGGAAGGAAGCCTTGGTGCCGTTCAAGAGGAATGACGGGCCGGCCAAGAAGAAATTTTGGCCGCAAGGATCTGGGAGTCGACCATTGCATTCAGAGGGGGTAGTGACCACTGCAGATTACTAGCAGAGCTGAGGATAAAATGGTAACCGGGGCTGTGGGGGCCCAGGGTCTGGATCAGTAAGGCCAGTAGTGTCAGGAGGTGTTTCTCAGAAGGTTGTGGTGCCGCAATGTGGCGGCTGTAGTCGGAGGCACTGGGGGGCCTATTTTGGCCGCACAGATGCTTGCTATAAATGCAGCCGGGTCGAGCACTTCAAGAAGGACTGTCCGGAGAGAGTTTGCCAGAAGTCCGAGCAGTCAAAAGGAAAGGCACCTATGTCGGTGGGGTTAGTGGCTCAGATAGGGCATATGTAGAACTGGGGGCCGCAGGCTAGCCATTCAGAGAGACCGCCTATCAGGGTGTTTGCTATGAACCGTGATGGGGCAGAGGTGTCTAAGGCAGTGGTGACAGGTACTATTTTAGTATGTTCATTTGCTGCATATGTTCCATTTGATTCGGGTGCCACACACTCGTTTGTATCTGCCAAATTTGTTGTTGAGTTACCAATGGCACCTTCCTTGCTCGACGAGCCATTTGTAGTATCAATATGTAATACCCCTGTTTAGTCCCACATCGGGAGTATGTTGGATGTGGTATTGTCTTATAAACGGCTTGATGGGTGTGCAACTATCAACTTCAGCTTAAGCATTTTAATTAGGCCAATAGGTTGGTTTATGAAGTTGATGAGTCAGTTATCCCATCAAGCGAGTTGTGACAAATGGTATCAGAGCAAGACCTAGTCCTAAGCATGGTGAGGGAGTCTATGTGAGAAAGGGCTACCCAGGTGATGGGGTGGAGCCGCTACTAGGCTAGGCCTCACATGCCGCCAACTTGGGTGTGATTTTGGGCTATGTGTTAGACTCGAGTTGGGTCTTGACGAGGACATCTAGACATAAGTCGGGGAGATTGTAATACCCCGATTTAGTCCCACATTGGGAGTATGTTGGATGTGGTATTAGCTTATAAGGCTTGATGGGGCAGATTTGATACTCTTGCCCATGCTTGAGCTCGACGTCATTCTTTGCATGGATTGGCTGGTGGAGCACTTTGCGTTGCTGGATTATAGAGCTAAAACAGTCATGTTTAGCAAGCCTGGTTTGCCGCAGTTCACCTTTTAAGGCGAAGGAAGGTGCAAGCCGATTGGGGTCATCTCAACCCTTAAAGCTCGTAAACTACTTTAGGGCGGCTGCCAGTCCTTCGTGGCCTTCGTATCCTTGGCCAAGGAAGAAGGGGGTGCGGCAAGGGATGTCAGCGGAACTCAGGTAGTCTATGAGTTCCCCGATGTGTTTCCTAAGGAGTTGCTGGGATTGCCGCCTAGAAGAGAGGTTGATTTTTGCATTGATCTGCAGCCCGGGATGAAGCCGATCTCCATTCCGCCCTATAGGATGGCGCCGGTCGAACTCAGGGAGTTAAAGGTGCAATTGCAAGAAATGCTAGACCTGGGCTTCATTCGGCCGAACATGTCACCATGGGGTGTTCCGTTGCTCTTCGTGAAGAAGAAGGATGGGTGTATGCGCATGTGCATCGACTATCGAAAGGTGAATAAAGTGACAATCAAGAATCATTACCCATTGCCGAGGATAGATGATTTGTTTGACCAGCTGCAGGGGGCACGATGGTTTTCTAAGATAGACTTGAGGTCAGGATATCATCAGCTGGGAATCCGGGACTGCGATGTACCTAAGACCGCCTTCAGGACTCGGTATGGTCACTACGAGTTTCTAGTGATTTCCTTTGCTCTAACCAATGCACCTGCTACTTTCATGGATCTGATGAACCGAGTGTTCAAGGAGTACCTAAACAGTTTTGTGATCGTCTTCATTGACGACATCTTGGTATACTCCAAGAGTGAGGAGCACTCAGAACACTTGAGGATGGTCCTGAAAACCCTCAAAGAACATCGGTTGTTCGCTAAATTTTCCAAATGTGAATTCTGGTTAGAAAGTGTAGGATTCCTGGGTCATATAGTGTCCAAGGAAGGGATAAGGGTGGATCCCTCAAAGGTGGAGGCTGCACAAAACTGGAGATGGCCAATCAGCGTGACTGAGAACCGCAGCTTTCTTGGGTTGCTCGGGTACTATCGGAAGTTTGTAGAAAATATCTCCAGGATTGTAGCCTCTTTGACTCGGCTGACTCAGAAAAAGGTCAAATTTGATTGGGATGACAATTGCGAGGCGAGCTTTCAGAAGCTCGAGGAATGCTTGACATCGGCACCCGTGTTGGCCATACCTTCCGGCTCAGGAGGGTTTGTGGTCTGCTGCGATGCCTCTCGGGTTGGCCTAGGCTGCGTTCTGATGCAGTTTGGCAGAGTCATAGACTATGCATCCCGCCAACTAAAAGTTCATGAGAAGAACTACTCGACACACGACCTAGAGCTAGCGGCGGCGGTTTTTGCACTAAAGCTTTGGCGGCTCTATCTGTACAGAGAGACTTGCGAGATCTATACGGATCACAAGAGCCTCCATTACTTGCTTACCCAAAAGGAGTTGAACCTCAGGCGGAGGAGGTGGCTGGAGCTCCTAAAGGATTATGACTGCACCATTATGTATCATCCGTGGAAAGCCAATGTGGTAGCAGATGCTTTAAGCAGAAAATCCATGAGCAGTTTGACTCATTTGGAAATCAAGCGAAGGCCCCTAGCTCGATAGCTAGCGTTGTGCCTAGAGGGGGGCGCAACCCTAACTGTGTCAGCTTCAGGTACCTTGGTGGCACACCTGCGGGTACAATCCACACTGGTGGATATGTTGCGTGTCGCGCAGGGAGAGGACGCCTTTTGTGTGCTGACGAAGGACTTAGTGCAGAGAGGCGATGTAGAGAATGGATTCAGGCTGGATTCTGAGGGTGTGTTGAGGTTCAAAGACCGAATCATGGTGCCTAATATTGCAGAGGTGCGTAGGCAAGTCCTGGAGATGGGCCATCGTTCCACTTATACGATGCATTCGAGAGCCACCAAAATGTACCGAGATTTAAGACAGCATTACTAGTGGAAGGGCATGAAAAGGGAGGTTGTAGAATTCGTATCCAAGTGTTTGGTCTGCCAACAAGTAAAGGTCGAGCACCTGAAGCCCGCGGGGCTATTGCAAAACCTAGAGGTCCCTCAGTGGAAGTGGGAGAAGATCACCATGGATCTAGTGACAGGGTTGCCTAAGTCAAGAGGCGGTTATGATTCTATTTGGGTGGTGGTTGACATATTGACAACTACCGCCCATTTCATACATGTCAAGACAAACTTTTCTACGGAGCAGTACGCCAGACTATTCTAGGATAGAATTGTGGCATACCATGGTACCCCTGTGTTGATCATATCCGATCGCGGTACCCAGTTCACAGCCCGATTTTGGCAGTCCTTCTAGGAAGCCTTGGGTACCCAAGTGCGCTTCAGCACAGCTTTCCATCCGCAGAGTGACGGACAGTCAGAGAGGACCATCCAAACCTTGGAGGATATGCTGAGGGCATGCGTTCTGGATATGGCCAACGGATGGGAGAAACACCTACCATTGATCGAGTTCGCCTACAACAATAGCTATCACAGTAGCATTGGCATGGCTCCTTTCGAGGCGTTGTATGGCTGCCGGTCTAGGTCTCTGTGGTCTGGTTTGAGGTCGGAAAATCACAAATGGGGGGTCCTGATCTGGTTGAGGAAGCGGTAGAGAAGGTGAAAATTATAAAGGAAAGATTGCTGGCGGCCTAGAGTCGATAGAAAATGTATGCCGATAAGAAGGCCAGAGATTTGGAGTTCGCTGAGGGCGACTTGGTGTTCCTAAAGGTTTCACCCATGAAAGGGATAGTCTGGTTTGGGAAGAAGGGGAAGTTGAGCCCTATGTTCATTGGACCTTTCCCTATTCTCAAGCAGAGATGCGTGGTGGCTTATGAGCTGGCTTTGCCTCCTAGCCTGACCAAAGTTCAACCGGATTTCCATGTGTCAATGCTCCGGTGTAAGAGATGATTCGCATGTGATCGAACCATCTTCGGTTGAAGTAGATTCGGGTGTCTCATTCGAAGAAAGGCCGATAGAGATCCTCGATCGCCAATTTAGGAAGCTAAGGTCTAAAGAAATCCTCCTGGTGAAAGTTAGATGGGAGCACCACTCCGGGCAAGAGGCCACTTGGGAGGTAGAGCGAGACATGAGGGAGCGCTACCCATCCATGTTCGGAGAACCGGTAAGTCTTTTTAATTCATCTAAATTTGAGGACAAATTTCCTTTAATGGGGGAAGGTTGTAAGACCCGGAATTTTCCTAATATAGAAATTTATTTTTGATGCAGCGCGCTGGAATCAGGGGTTAGTCGAGTCGAGCCGCGGTAATCACCTCGAGTAAAAGGTATAACTCGGCTTATGAAGTTTAAATTGGTTAGATGGATATTTCCTTATTAAGAATTAAATGTCCTATTTGAGTCGAGTTCAAATCGTGTATGCGGATCGAATCGGGGCCTGAATTAGACTTGGATCAAGTCGAGTAGAGGCTAAGTTGTTCAGAGGGGCATATGGGTCATTGGGGGATGAGGGAATAAAATCCCTCATCATGAGCCGTGCGGCTCATCTTGGAGCCGCTCGTAGCCTGAGCAAGAGAGAGGGAGGGGAGAGCTTGGTCGGCGCTGGAGATCGTATCGTCGTCTGAAAGTTTGAGATCGCCAACGTCCAACCCTTCTTCCTCCTTAAGCAAGGTGAGTGGTTGTTTTTCCATGGTTGATTTGGGGGAGGCGAGTGGCCGAACTCCTAGGACTGCTAGGTAGAGATTTTGTCGCGAGGTTTCGTCGATTTAAGGGTACTTTGATTTCCGAATCACTGTTTAAGTGTTATTACATTGGATCTACCTTGGTTTTTCTCGATTTTGATGTTATAGGGGCTGCCAAGTAGAGGGAAAAGAGGAAAGGTCATGCCAAAATTTTTCCCAATTCCCTCAACGAGTATAAACCCCTTTTCAATCGATCTTGAATTTATACCGAGTAGATGTATAGTTTATTTACTATAAATGAAGATTGAAACCCCTTCTCTAGGCCTTGTAGGGTTCGGCCAACCAAAAGGACACCCCATGTCCATGGTTCGGCCGAGCAAATGGATGTGCACAATGATCAAGGTCTTGGTTAGGCTAGATTGGAATCAAGAAACTAAGATTGGGGTTGGTTCTTCTTCCTTGTTCTTACCCATGAGGACTTGGCCGAGATCTCGGCCGAGCAGGAAGGAGGGGGTGGTGACATCTAGAAGCTAAACTTCATGTTTAGGAATACTCAAACAATAGGAAATGAAAAGTTGCCTAGATTGACAATTAGAATCAAGATGATATTTAGGCAAGACTATAACTAAGGAAAGCTACTACGTTGGTGCATAAAATTGGTAGTATGGTAGTATAGTAACCATTCTTGATTCTTCTCTCTTTAAATTCTGAAATTTGGTTATGCTTTTACCATGTTCGATAATCTATTTCCTTGGTGAATTTATTGTAAATGCAGAATTTAAATTCATTATCATTGAATCGAGTGGCTATACTTAGTAGGTGGCATGAGTAATTCATTTATATATTATATGTTGTCCAGTATTGTTGTTGGGTTTATTTCCAAGTTTATGACATGTAGTTTACATTAGTGAAAGGTAGCATAGACACTAGATGATTTGCATAAAATAAAAAAGTGTGTGTTAGATATTGAAACTCAAAAGTAGACGAGTTAGGTCTCACACCTAAGAACCTTTCTACGAACAATAGTGTGCGCATGATACGGCCGAAGCAAAAGGCCGGACACGGGTGGACGCTCGAGATTTTAAATAAGGAAACCCTAGGACACTTGATTGTGTGATGTGATTGTGATGATCTGCCGAGAAGCATGGATAGTCGGAATGACTAATGCTTGACTCGGCCAGTGATTTGGGTCTTGATATTGCACCAGCGGGCCCGCTAGGTGCCAGACCCCAGTTGGGCGGGACTAGCTATCCCTAACCTGGTAGGTGTCCGGAGACTAGCAGACCATCCTAGTCGACGGCCCAGAAACATTCTTGATGTACTTGTGTGTTATGTAGGCCTTAAGGCCAGTATGTTACTATCTTTGTGTGGCAGGGCTGATTAGAGCTAAACCACTAGATCATGAGCAGGCCCTAGGGGCCGGGTGCCATGTGGCATAGTTGGGCTGTTATAGCCGGTGGTATGTATGTATGGTCTATACAGGACGACCCTAGGGGTCAGTTGTCATATCAGAAATAAACTAGATCCCTAACTCTATATTTTGTTGACTTACATATATGCTTATTGGGGATTATGTGGAGGTTCGGAAGAACTGCTCACTGAGTCCCATGTGGACTCATGGTTTATTTTTCTTATTTTGCAGAGCCCGATCAGTGAGTTGAGGCTTGGAGTCATGGTGTAGCTGGAGGGCAGGCAGTGGCGTCGATCTCGTAGCAGCGTCCAATAGTCATAGACTAGATGTCTAGATTTGTTATTTTCATACACTGAGAGTTGTTTGTTTTTAAGCATGTATTCGACTTCGAACTCGAGTTGTTTCATTTTGTGCTTGATCTTAACAACTTTCCCTTTTATTAAAAATTGTGAACTTTCTTGAAATTCAAATAAAGCTGCATCGTTGTTTTCGTTTTATGTGTTCTGATTTCTCGTTAGTCGGTGTATGTAGTAGGCTTTAGGGTAGGACATAGACCCTGGCCGATCACACGACCCTGAGTTGGGGTGTGACACTACTTGATCTGGGTTTCATTCACCCTAGTGTTTCGCCTTGGGGAGCTTCAGTGCTTTTGTGAAAAAGAAGGATGGGACCATGCAGATGGGCATTAATTACCACAGCTTAGCAAGGTAATAGTGAAGAATCGGTACCCGTTGCCTAGGATTGATGACCTATTTGATCAGCTTCATGGAGCTCAATGATTTTCTAAGACTGACATGCGGTCAGGGTATCGTCAGTTGAGGATACGAGACAGTGACGTCCCTAAGACTGCTTTCAGGTTGAGGTATGAGCACTTTGAGTTCCTGGTGATGTCCTTCGGGCTGACTAATGCACCTATAGCATTTATGGACCTGATGAACCGAGTGTTCAAGGAATACGTGGATAAGTTTGTGATTATGTTCATTGAGGACATTTTGATTTATTCCAGGAGCAGAGAGTAGCATGCTGGGCACTTAAGAGTAGAGGTGGCAACGGGTTGGGCCAGCCCATGGGCGGCACGAGCCCGGCACGGTTGTGCCCAGAAGACGGACCGGGCTCGCCTTCTGGGCACGCGGGCCGTGCCTAGCACCGTGCTAGCCCGAGCACGGGAGGCCTGGTGTGCGCCAGACGTACGGCGACCTAGGCCTGGCGTCCGCCAGACCCGCCAGACCCGCCAGACCAGGGTCTAGCAACGCCGACCTGGATCTGGCGCGCGCCAGACATAGGTCGGCCCGATCCAAGTCTGGCTCGGGCCGACAAATATTTTATATATATAAAAAATTCCTATAAATACCCCCTCTCCTTTTTCATTTCTTATGTCTTCATCTTCAACTCTTTCTCTCAATTCTCAACTCTCAACTCTCATTTCTCAACTCTCAACTCTCTTACTCTCAACAATCAACAACATTTTAAGCTCATCAAGAAGCCAAGGATTCAAGATTGTTGTTAATTTTTTTTTATCTATTCAATTTGTTTCATTGATTACTATAATATTTATACTTTTTATATTTTAAATTTTACTAATGGCGAATGGAGATTTTTCAGGTTATACTCCACAAATTTGATCAAATATGTTAGAAGAAATGTCTCATGCTACTCCTACCACTCCTTCCACTCAACAAAATCAAAACATAGAGATAAGTCCATCTATTAATTTATGTCCATCAGGTAGAAAAAAAAGTATGGTTTGGGAATATTTTGAGAAAATTATTGAACCTGATGGCACCATAACAAAAGCCCGGTGCAAAAAATGTCAAAAAATTCTTTCGGCTTCAACAATCGGAGGAACTGGTCATTTATTACGTAATGCAAAGGGTCATGACACTAAGGTTGCACAAGCTCAAGAAATTCTTAATTTATCTTCTTCTAGTTTAACACCTTTGTCGTATGATCATAATTTTCAACGTCGAGAACTTTCGAAATTAATTGTTCAAAGTGAATCTCCTTTTAGTTTTGTTGATCAACCAAGATTTTCTAGTTGGATTCAAAATACTTTACAACCAAAATATAAAAAAATTACTCGAAATACAATGAAAAGTGATGCTTTAAAATTATTTTTTATATATAGTGAAAATATAATGACTAGTTTTCAAAATAATAAATCAATTTTTTTTTAACATCTGATGTTTGGTCTAGTCAACGTACTACTAATTCTTACATTTGTGTTACTGCACATTGGATTGATGAAAATTTTATTTTATAAAAAAGAATAATTAGTTTTAAAGTTTTTGAATATCCACACACTTCTGTTGTCTTTTTTTCTGCTATTAGATTTGTAACATCTTTCTATAATATAAATGATAATTTTTTTCGATTAGTTTTGATAATGCTATTAATAATGATGTTGTTATCCCTCCCCTTATACAGTTATTTAAACCAGTATTAGAAGGTGAATTATTTCAGGTTCGTTGTATTTGTCATGTTCTTAATTTATGTGTACAAGATGGTTTAAAACAAGTAAATATACAAGTAGAAAAAATAAGAGATGTTATTAGATATATGCGTTCTTCGAAAGCAAGAACACAAGAATTTAAAAAATTATGTCAATCTTTTAATAAACTATTTAAAATTTTTAATGGTGATGTTATTACTAGATGGAATTCAACATATCATATGCTTATGTCTACTATAAGATATCAAGATATCCTTACAATGTTTTACAATCAAAATATGTCTGATGATCCAATTAATAATAATGATTGGTTAGTTGCTAGACATATTACTCAAATTTTAGAACTTTTTAATAAAGCTACCGAACAACTTTCCGATGTTTATTAGCCTACATGTAATTTAACTCTTTCACATATAGTTCGTATTAGTGGAGTATTTTCTTCATATAGACATCATCCTTTATTTGCACAAATTATTTCTTTAATGGAATCTAGATTTAAAAAGTATTGGTTGGATATACCTACTTTATTTTGTTTAGTAATATGTTTAGATCCTAGAATGAAAATTGATGGTTTAAATATGTTGTTAGATGATTATTATAACAATATGGAATTAGATAATGTTGAAGAAAAAAAAAATAAAATTTTAAATTTATTGAATTCTATGTTTGTATTTTACGCTTCAAAATTTGGTGATACAATTACAAATAAGATAACATCTTCTTCTTCTAGATTAAGAGATGATGGTGGAAATAATATTAATTCTCAACTTGGTCGTAGAATAAAAAAGACTAAATCTACTAATTTTAATAAATTACTTTTTTTTCTAGATCATAATCATTTTGAAGAAATAGATGATAAGGAAATTTTAGCATGGTGGAAAAAACAAGAAAATATGTATCCTATTATTTCCATCATGGCACGTGATATACTAACTGTTCCTGTGTCTACAGTAGCTTCTGAGTCTTGTTTTAGTGCAGGAAATAGAATTCTCGACGAAAAAAGGAGTCGAATGAGTGAAGAAATGGTTGAAATGTGCATTTGCTTAAAAGACTAGCTGGATGCTGAAGATAGATTACAAGATAAGGGAGGACACGACACTTCATCATCGGGAGAGGAGGAAACTCAAACAAGCGAAGCTGGTGCTGCTGGTCCAAGTACAAGTTAAATCACCGGGACTACAGGTGATTAAAAATGTAAAAAGAACTACGCGTGAGGAGTAAAGTAATGTCTTTGAGGTCGGAAGTAGTGGCGTGATAGCCAACGAGCCAGGCTAGTGAAAACAAAGTCCTGGTCGTGTAAGGGCATTGAGGCTGAAAGTAACGACTCTAGGGGTTGAGGACTACACTCAGAGGATTAAGCCGAGCTCGCCGAGGAGCGCAAGGCAGGACCGCACGCCGGGAGTTGAGTAAGGGCTCTGAGGCTGGATGTAGTGGCGTGATACACAACTAGCTAGGTTGGTGAAAACCAAATCCTAGTCGTGTAAGGGCACCAAGGGCAAAAGTAGCGGCTTTGGAGGCCGAGGATTACACTCGGGGTTTCAAGTCGAGCTCGTCGAGGAGTGTAAGGCAAGACTGCGCGTGAGGAGTCGAGTAACGTCTTTGAGGTCAGAAGTAGTGGCGTGATAGCCAACGAGCTAGGCTGGTGAAAACCAAGTCCTGGTCATGTAATGGCATTGAGGTCGAAAGTAGCGGCTGTTGCCCCTATCCCTAAGGCTGACTCCTCTGTGCTACAAACACCATAAATACTGGTGCCTTCACTCCTATTTGTGCCCCACTCTAACTGCGCCGGCCGGGTAGTTCCTCTTGAAGTGTCCCGGCTGGCCACACCCGGAGCAAGCATTCCTTTTTCCAAAACATACCCCTGTGTGCCTCCTCTCGCACTGCTCACACAATGGCACCTATGTCCTCCTCTGAGACTTAGACACAATTGTCCTCTAAATAGCCCTTTGTCCTGCACCTGATTGGCGTCTGAAACTGCACTGCCCATGGCCCAATTGACGAAAAACCTTTGCGGCAACCCCCTCAGACTAAGCCTGCCGCTCTCCCAATCCCTGATATCTAAACTTTTTCTTTGTCTGCCCGTCCTGCCTATCAGTATTCACCATCACCTCCTTATGCAATGCCTCGTCCACTACATGAGCAAAGGCGATGTCCTAAGTGTAGTGAATGAACCTATCTATCTAGACCCTAAGTCCCTCCACAAACTGCCCAACTCTGTTCGTCTTAGTCACTACTAGCAATGGATGATATCTAGATAAACGAGTGAACTCCATCTCATACTCTGCCACCATCGTGCTGCCTGTCTGTCTGAAGTTACTCAAAATTTCAGGATGGAAAGTTCATCACGTTGTTTCGTGATCGACCAGTTGTCCAAACGATCTAAAATTTTATGGTTAGATTGTATGACACACATACTTGATATTCTATGAGCTTTCACAGCCATTTCACTTAAAACCAATGGTTGGGTGAAGGTAGTAAAAGTGAAATTGTTAATATTTGAGCAGTGCAGAATTTTGCCTAAGTGTTGGGAGATAGCCCAGTTTTTTTTACTTGAGAATTAGTTGATGTGATATTTATGGTTTATTTTTATTTTGCTATTATGGTAAAATTAATATTCACTGCTGTGATGAGCTTGACAACTGATAATGAGGAGAGTTACATGCTTATTCCTTTTTATAGTGTATTACCATATTTGCTGTGGTTATGAGTTTGAGATTTTCGACCGTTGATGGCAAAAGTCCTGAAGGGATGGATCTGGGCCGAGTGATATGTCGAGAGGCCACCCTGACAATTACCCTATTGTATGGATTTTGTCGGAGGGTGATTCCTGACTTGTGTTGGAACCCAGTCTAGAGGGGCAAGTGGCGGCTAGTGCGCGGGTCCCGAAAGTGAAGCCATGATGGGCTTGCTTTGTGTACTAGGTTCTTTAAGCTATTATGCTTATTCTGATGTTGGACTTATTGTGCTTATTATGCTTGTTACGCATCAGTAGATGGTACGGTTATCAATGTTGTGACACTATGTTCAATTTACCATTGGTTCATGAAGTGATATTGAAATATCCGATCGTACACTTTACTATTCTCTATCTAATTATATTTTTTTTTGTGATTTTACTACTGATTTGAAGGCAGTAATACCCTACCACTCACTGTGTTATGTACTCATGCCCTCCTTCTGTAATACCCAAAATCTTAACAATAATATTTTTTTCTTGAGCGGGAGATTGTGGACACTAGTTAGCGCGGATTGGCGGGAAGCTTCAGGAATAGACCCAAGTAAGCATTTAATGTAGAAAAATTAAGAGAAATTTTATTTGCCTTTTCCCTATGAATTAGTATACTAGGATGATAGAGGGTCTCGAGGCAAATTTAGCGGTGCAATCGGATCTCGAATCAGAATTAGAACGGTTGAGTTATGCATGTGCTGTTTAAGTCGGATAGCTTAGGTAGGGATATTTTGATCATTTGGACCTAATCGATGTCTATAAATGAGACCCTGGGGAGTACGGCCAGGGGTTTTAGCCACACTCCACCCGAGGCAAAGGAGAAAGGAGAGAGAGGGCGCCATCGAGGAGGAGGAGCCGTCGGAGCCGAATTTTCACGAGTTTGTCGGTGTCGATCGGGGGAAGATCCTGCGCATCTTTTCCTTCCATTTTCTCTCTATCCGATGAGTGGATTTCGGCCTTCTTTTCTTCAATTCTTGATTCATGTCGCTGTTATCATGTTTCGGGGTTTTTCGTCGATTTTTGACGCATTTTCTCGTATTGGATCAAAAGTCGAATCGATCATTTCTTAATTAAACCATGTTGTTTATCCCTTTTGGAATAAAATATTATTTTCTTTTTCCTTTTTCTTTTTCTTTCTTTCTACCCTCTTCTGTTCCCCTTATCGGTCGGAGCTGGGAGGCAGTGCCCGGCGAGGCACCGCGGATGCAGCGGCGCTCGGCGTACTGTCACTGCCACGCGCGGGCAGCCGCGCGAGGTGCTGCCACCTCTTCGTGATAGTGGCAGTGCATCGGCAAACACCGGCGTCGGCGTCGGCGGTGGCCAGTGAAGGGCCAGGGCGGTAGTTGTTTTAGGGAGGAGATGGGCAAGATGTCCTAAGGGAGATGAGATAAAATGGATGGCTGAGATTGATTTGGGTAGGATGAAGGGCTAGATTGAATTGGTTGAGATGAAGGGCAGAGATTTGATCTTTTGTAGATGTAAGTCTTAGATTGCATCCATCTATCCTGATGCAATCTCAGCCTTCCATCTGCATGATGCAATCTAAGCCTTACATCTACAAAAGATCAAATCTCTGCCCTTCATCTCAACCAATTCAATCTAGCCCTTCATCCTACCCAAATCAATCTCAGCCATCCATTTTATCTCATCTCCCTTAGGACATCTTGCCCATCTCGTCCCCAAAACAACTACCGCCCTGGCCCTTCACCGGCCACCGCCGACGCCAATGCCGGCGCTTGCCGACGCACTGCCGCCACCACGCGGCGGTGGCAGCACCTCGCGCGGCTGCCCGCACGTGGCAGTGACGGTACGTCGAGCGCCGCTGCATCTGCGGTGCCTCGCCGGCGCTTGCTGCCGCTGCGGTGCCTCGCCGGGCACTACCTCCCGGCACCGACCGATAAGGTGAACAAAAGAGGGTAGAAAGAAAGAAAAAGAAAAAGGAAAAAGAAAATAATATTTTATTCCAAAAGGGATAAACAACATGGTTTAATTAAGAAATGATCGATTCGACTTTCGATCCAATACGAGAAAATGCGTCAAAAATTGACGAAAAACCATAAAAAATGATAACAGCGACATGAATCAAGAATTGAAGAAAAGAAGGCCTAAATCCACTCATCGGACAGAGAGAAAATGGAAGAAAAAGATGCGCAGGATCTTCCCCTGATCGACACCGACGAACTCGTGAAAATTCGGCTCCGACGGCTCCTCCTCCTCGATGGTGCCCTCTCTCTCCTCTCTCCTTTGCCTCAGGTGGAGTGTGGCTAAAACCCCTGGCCGTACTCCCCAGGGTCTCATTTATAGACATCAATTGGGTCCAAATGATCAAAATATCCCTACCTAAGTTATCCGACTTAAACAGCACATGCATAACTCACCCGTTCTATCTCCGATTCCAGATCCGATTGCACCGCTAAATTCGCCTCGAGACCCTCTATCATCCTAGTATACTAATTCATAGGGAAAAGGCAAATAAAATTTCTCTTATTTTTTCTACATTAAATGCTTACTTGGGTCTATTCCCGAAGCTTCCCGCCAATCCGCGCTAATTAGTGTCCACAATCTCCCGCTCAAGAAAAAAATATTATTGTTAAGATTTTGGGTATTACAGAAGGAGGGAATGAGTACGTAACACAGTGAGTGGTAGGGTATTACTGCCTTCAAATCAGTAGTAAAATCACAAAAAAAAATATAATTAGATGGAGAATAGCAAAGTGTACGATCGGATATTTGAATATCACTTCATGAACCAATGGTAAATTGAACATAGTGTCACAACATTGATAATCGTACCATCTACTGATGCGTAACAAGCATAATAAGCACAATAAGTCCAACATCAGAATAAGCATAATAGCTTAAAGAACCTAGTACACAAAGCAAGCACATCATGGCTTCACTTTCGGGACCCGCGCACTAGCCGCCACTTGCCCCTCTAGACTGGGTTCCAACACAAGTCAGGAATCACCCTCCGACAAAATCCATACAATAGGGTAATTGTCAGGGTGGCCTGTCGACATATCACTCGGCCCAGATCCATCCCTTCGGGACTTTTGCCATCAACGGTCGAAAATCTCAAACTCATAACCACAGCAAATATGGTAATACACTATAAAAAGAAATAAGCATGTAACTCACCTCATTATCAGTTGTCAAGCTCATCACAGCAGTGAATATTAATTTTACCATAATAGCAAAATAAAAATAAACCATAAATATCACATCAACTAATTCTCAAGTAAAAAAAACTGGGCTATCTCCCAATACTTAGGCAAAATTCTGCACTACTCAAATATTAACAATTTCACTTTTACTACCTTCACCCAACCATTGGTTTTAAGTGAAATGGTTGTGAAAGCTCATAGAATATCAAGTATGTGTGTCATACAATCTAACCACAAAATTTTAGATCGTTTGGACAACTGGTCGATCATGAAACAATGTGACGAACTTTCCATCCTGAAATTTTGAGCAACTTCAGACAGACAGGCAGCACGACGGTGGCAGAGTATGAGATGGAGTTCACCCGTTTATCCAGATATCATCCATTGCTAGTAGTGACTGAGATGGATAGAGTCGGGGGGTTTCTGGAGGGACTTAGTGTCTAGATAGATAGGTTCATTCACTACACTTAGGACACCGCCTTTGCTCATGTAGTGGATGAGGCATTGCATAAGGAGGTGATGGTGAATACTGATAGGTAGGACGGGCAGACAAAGAAAAAGTTTAGATATCGGGGATTGGGAGAGCGAGAGGCTCAGTCTGAGGGGGTTGCCGCAAAGGTCTTTCGTCAATTGGGCCATGGGCAGAGCAGTTTCAGAGGCCGATCAGGTGCACGACAAAGGGCTATTTAGAGGACAATTGTGTCTAAGTCTCAGAGGAGGACATAGGTGCCATTGTGTGAGCAGTGCGAGAGGAGGCACACAGGGGTATGTCATTTTTTTTAATTCAGAAAAGTTTGTTCATATACTCCAATAGTTTGTTCATATGAATTTAAATTAATTTCTATATTCTTATTAAGATGTCGTTCAAATATGGAATTACACTTGATTAAAAAGTTGCATTTTGGGTACGAATCTAAAAATATATAATAAATAATTTCATTCAGGCTAATTCGCATTGGCTCTATATTGTTCCATGGGGAATGTATAAAGCAGTGACATATGTGAAAGAAAACTATGGCAATCCAATTATCATCCTCGCTGAAAATGGTATATATTAATATATTCTTATCATTAGATTAACATTATTTGTATATGACTAACTTCTTAACCATGTGAATGTTAGGAATGGATCAACCTGGCAATGACACTCTTCCGATGGTCTTGCACGATAAAATAAGGATCAACTTTTACAAGAGCTACATTGCAGAGCTAAAAAGGGCAATGAAAGATGGTGCTACAGTAATAGGATACTTTGCTTGGTCTCTTTTAGATAATTTCGAGTGGAGACTAGGATATACTTCGAGATTTGGATTGGTTTATGTGGATTTCGACACTCACAAAAGATATCCAAAGGCTTCAGCTAAATGGTTCAAGAAAATCTTGAAGAAGGATAATAAGAAGAAGAAGAAGAATTAATTTCTTTAGAGTAGTAAGACAACTTCATATTTTCTCATATGAGCGATTCAATTTTTCTAGGGTAGATTTGATAGTCCTCTAAAATTTCATATTTTCCTTAGACAAATTCTTATGTTCATGATTAGTAATAAAAAATATTTATTGCTATTTTCAATAAAACATTTCTATAGCTCTTCCAATTTCATTTGGAATATCAAGTCCCTCTTCTTATTATTTGCTTATTAAAATATCTTTTGTTCTTGAGAATTGAAAATATGCAAGTAAGAAAATTTATATTTTATTAACTTTGTGAATTTCTAAACTCACATTTATATTTGAATCCTCAACAATATATTTGTCACACCCCAAACTTGGGGTAGCGTGACCGGACGGGAATACACCCGCGTACCCTAAAACCTCAAAACTAAACAAAAAGTATGACAAGAACTCAACTAGGATGCATATATAATCATGAAATCAAAGTTTAATACACCAACACGCGACACAAGTGCATGACTTAGTTGCAAATGTCTCACAATAGACTACCAGAGCTTCAGAGTTAACCAAATGGAAAATAAAATAAAAATAATAAACAAACATGACTCCATGACTCTCTAACTACGGCCGAGGGGAAATTTTCCTACTGAGCTTATGCCGCCAACTGCATCATGCTTTATGAGCCGCACATGAACTTGCACACATAGGAAGGTGTCACACCCCAAATCCAGTATGACAGGCCAGGATACGTCACATGTCCTGACGACTAACCCAACTCAAACACAACAACAACAACCTGAACAGTGGGAGATTTGTTTTTTGAAAAGAATGGACGTGACATCACAAACCAAACCAAACCAAAACTCAATATGAACAAACTGAGCAAGTTATTAAAAAAAAGTTCAAATAAATAAACAAGACTCTCTAAATAAAGATAAAATGTGGAAACCACAACCCGAGTCAACATGACTCAACAACTCAAAGAGACACTAAAATGACTCAAGTATCCTCCTCAATCTAGACATGTCACGAGACTCGTTGCCCTGCCACCACCAGCTGTGCTACTATACCTCGGTTCCTCTCTCATCTACCTCAGGTGCTGCAAAACTATAGTAATGAGAGGTAAGTCTAACTAGGACTTAGTGAGCAGATCAGTCCTCAATTCACCAAATCAATCATCATGCATAAAAATACAAATAGCCGATATAAATAACGTAACAGCAACGTCAGAAGAAATCAACAGTAATATATCCATAGCTCTATGAATGAAATCAACATTCATCAACAAGTGTAAAATATCCGCAGTAATAAAATAGGATGAATGCAACACCACTATCATATGCATGCAATGCAACATTTCAATCATATGCATGCTCCCCGGACCCGTCGGTCCCACATAGCCACATAGGGTAGGTAGACGGATGGCCGCCGAACTACCACCCATCTCAGTGCCGTCTCTTTGGGGCATGCCCTCCCCTCATCGGCACTGGCTCTTCCGAGCTAGCCTGTTGGGGCATACTTTCCCCTCACCTGCTCGAGTCTCCGGATTGTCTCTTTGCGGTATGATATCCTCTCACCAGCCGGACTTCCGGAATAAGTCCAACGCTGTATCTTTAGGGCATACCCTCCCCTCACCAGCGAGGCTTCCGGGAAATGCAACAAACACATCACAACAACACACACGCAAGTATATAAGTATAAACAAGATGTGCTATCAACAAGTAATAAAGGGTATGTCAAGTGCATACCTCATCCCCCACCTCCTCCTGCCATACATCTCAATCACATACATATATATATGTAGAAATAATCCTCATAAATCATGAATGCTGAGTATAAACAACCATAAAATAGAATTATAGCACTGCAAGAAAGGATACACGTGTATCATGAAAGTAGTGCAAAAGCAAACTCCAACTATAAATTAATGGACGGGAATATGATAAAATAAGTACTATGTCCATGAATTATCTTAGATCGAATCATAAAAATATATAAAATATGATTTTTCAGCTTAGAACGCAAAATGAGGCGACGCTCAGCTACTGTTTTCAAAATCTGAAGGTCTGATGGTGAAACAGACCTTGCCAATGAATCCAAAATGTCGATTAGGTGAAAATTCATATATAACATGAATATTTTTGCTAACTTTAAGGCCTCCAAATTATTATTTAGAATAATGGAAGAAATGACTCAATTTATTTAATAAATCACTATTACGAATAAATATAACGGTGTTACAATCAATAAATCAGTAATGAAATCTCTGCCCTTCATCTGAACAGGATCACATCACAGCCTTGCATCTAATATGATGCAATCAGAGCCCTCTATTTAACATGATGCAATCTCAGCCTTACATCTAACCATATGCAATCACCATCCTCCATCTACATGATGAAATCATAACCTTACATCTAATCAGATGCAATCACAGCCCTCCATCTAACCAAATGCAATCACAACTCTCCATCTATATGATGCAATCACAGCTCTCCATCTACATGATGCAACCACAGCCATACATCTAACTAGATGCAATCACAGCTCTCCATCTAACATGATGCAATCTCAGCCTTACATCTAACATGATGCATCCATAGCCTTACATCTATCCTGATGCAATCTCATCCTTCCATCTGCATGATGCAATCTAAGCCTTACATCTACAAAAGATCAAATTTCTGCCCTTCATCTCAACCAATTCAATCTAGCCCTTCATCCTACCCAAATCAATCTCAGCCATCCATTTTATCTCGTCTCCCTTAGGAAATCTTGCCCATCTCCTCCCCAAAACAACTACTGCCCTGGCCCTTCACCGGCCACCGCCGACACCGACGCCGGCGCTTGCCAACGCACTACCGCCACCACGCGGCGGTGGCAGCTCCTCGGGCAGCTGCCCGCGCGTGGCAGTGACAGTACGCCGAGCGCCGCTGCATCCGCGGTGCCTCGCCAGCGCTTGCTGCCGCTGCGGTGCCTCGCCGGGCACTGCCTCCCGGCGCCGACCGATTAGGTGAACAGAAGAGGGTAGAAAGAAATAAAAAGAAAAAGGAAAAAGAAAATAATATTTTATTCCAAAAGGGATAAACAACATGGTTTAATTAAGAAATGATCGATTCGACTTTTGATCCAATACGAGAAAATGCGTCAAAAATCGACGAAAAACCCCGAAACATGATAACAATGACATGAATCAAGAATTGAAGAAAAGAAGGCCTAAATACACTCACCGGACAGAGAGAAAATGGAAGGAAAAGATAAGCAGGATCTTCCCCCGATCGACACCGATGAACTCGTGAAAATTCGGCTCCGACGGCTCCTCCTCCTCGATGGCGCCCTCTCTCTCCTTTCTCCTTTGCCTCGAGTGGAGTGTGGCTAAAACCCCTGGCCGTAATCCCCAGGGTCTCATTTATAGACATCGATTGGGTCCAAATGATCAAAATATCCCTACCTAAGTTATCCGACATAAACAGCACATGCATAACTCACCCGTTCTAACTCCGATTCGAGATCCGATTGCACCGCTAAATTCGCCTCGAGACCCTCTATCATCCTAGAATACTAATTCATAGGGAAAAGGCAAATAAAATTTCTCTTAATTTTTCTACATTAAATACTTACTTGGGTCTATTCCTGAAGCTTCCCGCCAATCCGCGCTAACTAGTGTCCACGATCTCCCGCTCAAGAAAAAAAATATTATTGTTAAGATTTTGGGTATTACAGAAGAAGGGCATTAGTACATAACACATTGAGTGGTAGGGTATTACTGCCTTCAAATCAGTAGTAAAATCACAAAAAAAAATATAATTAGATGGAGAATAGTAAAGTGTACGATTGGATATTTCAATATCACTTCATGAACCAATGGTAAATTGAACATAGTGTCACAACATTGATAACCGTACCATCTACTGATGCGTAACAAGCATAATAAGCACAATAAGTCCAACATCAGAATAAGAATAATAGCTTAAAGAACCTAGTACACAAAGCAAGCCCATCATGGCTTCACTTTCGGGACCCGCGCACTAGCCGCCACTTGCCCCTCTAGACTGGGTTCCAACACAAGTCAGGAATCACCCTCCGACAAAATCCATACAATAGGGTAATTGTCAGGGTGGCCTCTCGACATATCACTCGGCCCAGATCCATCCCTTCGGGACTTTTGCCATCAACGGTCGAAAATCTCAAACTCATAACCACAACAAATATGGTAATACACTATAAAAAGAAATAAGCATGTAACTCACCTCATTATCAGTTGTCAAGCTCATCACAGCAGTGAATATTAGTTTTACCATAATAGCAAAATAAAAATAATCTATAAATATCACATCAACTAATTCTCAAGTAAAAAAAATTGGGCTATCTTCCAACACTTTAGTGAAATATTAACAATTTCACTTTTACTACCTTCACCCAACTATTGGTTTTAAGTGAAATGGCTGTGAAAGCTCATAGAATATCAAGTATGTGTGTCATACAATCTAACCACAAAATTTTAGATCGTTTGGACAACTGGTCGATCACGAAACAACGTGACGAACTTTCCATCCTGAAATTTTGAGCAACTTCAGACAGACAGGCAGCACGACGATGGCAGAGTATGAGATGGAGTTCACCCGTTTATCCAGATATCATCCATTGCTAGTAGTGACTGAGACGGACAGAGTCGGGCGGTTTGTGGAGGGACCTAGGGTCTAGATAGATAGGTTCATTCACTACACTTAGGACACCGCCTCTGCTCATGTAGTGGACGAGGCATTGCATAAGGAGGTGATGGTGAATACTGATAGGCAGGACGGGCAGACAAAGAAATGTGATCCGTATAGATCTCGCAAGACTCTCCGTACAGATAGTGCCGCCAGAGCTTTAGTGCAAAAACCGCCGCCGCTAGCTCTAGGTCGTGTGTCGAGTAGTTCTTCTCATGAACTTTTAGTTGGTGGGATGCATAGTCTATGACTCTACCAAATTGCATCAGAACGCAGCCTAGGCCAAATCGAGAGGCATCGTAGCAGACCACAAACCCTCCTAAGCCGTATGGTACGGCCAACACGGGTGCCGATGTCAAGCATTCCTCGAGCTTCTGAAAGCTCGCCTCGCAATTGTCATCCCAATCAAATTTGACCTTTTTCTGAGTCAACCGAGTCAAAGGGGATACAATCCTGGAGATATTTTCTACAAACTTCCGATAGTACCCGAGCAGCCCAAGAAAGCTGCGGATCTCAGTCATGCTGATTGGCCCTCTCCAGTTTTGCACAGCCTCCACCTTTGAGGGATCCACCCTTATCCCTTCCTTGGACACTATATGGCCCAGGAACCCTACACTTTCTAACCAGAATTTACATTTGGAAAATTTTGCGAACAACCGGTGTTCTTTGAGGGTTTTCAGGACCATCCTCAAGTGTTTTGAGTGCTCCTCCTCACTCTTGGAGTATACCAAGATGTCGTCAATGAAGACGATCACAAAACTGTCTAGGTACTCCTTGAACACCCGGTTCATCAGATCCATGAAAGCAGCAGGTGCATTGGTTAGAGCAAAGGAAATCACTAGAAACTCGTAGTGACCATAGCGAGTCCTGAAGGCGGTCTTAGGTACATCGCAGTCCCGAATTCCCAGCTGATGATATCCTGACCTCAAGTCTATCTTAGAAAACCATCGTGCCCCCTGCAGCTGGTCAAACAGATCATCTATCCTCGGCAATGGGTAATGATTCTTGATTGTCACTTTATTCAGCTTTCGATAGTCGATGCACATGCGCATAGACCCATCCTTCTTCTTCACGAAGAGCAACGGAGCACCCCATGGTGACATGTTCGGCCGAATGAAGCCCAGGTCTAGCATTTCTTGCAATTGCATCTTTAAATCCCTGAGTTCGACCGGCGCCATCCTATAGGGCGAAATGGAGATCGGCTTCATCCCGGGCTGCAGATCAATGCAAAAATCAACCTCTCTTCTAGGCGGCAATCCCGGTAACTCCTCGGGAAACACATCGGGAACTCATAGACTACCTGAGTTCCACTGACATCCCTTGCCGCACCCCCTTCTTCCTCGGCCACGGATACGAAGGCCAGGAAGGACTGGCAGCCGCCCTGAAGTAGTTTACGAGCTTTAAGGGTTGAGATGACCCCAATCGGCTTGCACCTTCCTTCGCCTTAAAAGGTGAACTGCGGCAAACCGGGCTTGCTAAACATGACTGTCTTAGCTCTATAATCTAGCAACGCAAAGTGCTCCACCAGCCAGTCCATGCAGAGAATGACGTCGAGCTCAAGCATGGGCAAGAGTATCAAATCTGCCCCATCAAGCCTTATAAGCCAATACCATATCCAACATACTCCCAATGTGGGACTAAATCGGGGTATTACAATCTCCCCCACTTATGTCTAGATGTCCTTGTCAAGACCCAACTCGAGTCTAACACATTGCCCAGAATCACACCCAAGTTGGCGGCATGTGAGGCCTAGCCTAGTAGCGGCTCCAGCCCATCACCTGGGTAGCCCTTTCTCACATAGACTCCCTCACCATGCTTAGGAATAGGTCTTGCTCTGATACCATTTGTCACAACTCACTTGATGGGATAACTGACTCATCAACTTCATAGACCAACCTATTAGCCTAATTAAAATGCTTAAGCGAAAGTTGATAGTTGCACACCCATCAAGCCTTATAAGCCAATACCACATCCAACATACTCCCGATGTGGGACTAAATAGGGGTATTACACGTTGATACTACAAATGGCTCGTCGAGCAAGGAAGGTGCCATTGGTAACTCAGCAGCAAATTTGGCAGATACAAACGAGTGTGTGGCACCCGAATCAAATGGAACATATGCAGCAAATGAACATACTAAAATAGTACCTGTCACCACTGCCTTAGACGCCTCTGGCCCATCACGGTTCATTGCAAACACCCTGACAGGCGGTCTCTCTGAATGGCTAGCCTGCAGCCCCCAGTTCTACATCTACCCTATCTGAGCCACTAACCCCACTAACATAGGTGCCTTTCCTTTTGACTGCTCGGACTTCTGGCCAACTCTCTCCGGACAGTCCTTCTTGAAGTGCTCGACCCGACTGCATTTATAGCAAGCATCTGTGCGGCCAAAATAGGCCCCCCAGTGCCTCCGACTACAGCCGCCACATTGCGGCACCTCAACCTTCTGAGAAACACCTCTTGACACTACTGGCCTTACTGATCCAGACCCTGGGCCCCCATTGCCCCGGTTACCATTTTATCCTCAGCTCTGCTGGTAGTCTGCAGCGGTCACTGCCCCCTCTGAATGCAACGGTCGACTCCCAGATCCTTGCGGCCAAAATTTCTTCTTGGTCGGCCCGTCATTCCTCTTGAACGGCACCAAGGCTTCCTTCCAAAGGGCTTCATCCACTACCCAGGCAAGAGTGGAATCCTCGGTATAGTGGATGAGCCTACCAATCTAAGGCCTCAGACCTCCAATGAACCTCTTGACCCTAGTGGTCTCAGATGCCACTAGGGTCGAATGATATTTGGAAAGATAGTTGAACTCCGACTCATACTCTGACACTGACATGCCTCCAGCCAGACGCAGCATCTCAAAGTCCCGGGCTCGCTGGTCGCGAACACTCATTGCCAAGTACTGCTCCTCCAATGCCGCCCTGAATTCCTCCAAGGTGGGAGGCGGTGCGCCTGCTGCCCTGCGAGCCCTCCAAGTGTGCAGCTAGACCTTTGCTGGTCCCCTCATTTGAAGTCCGACCATACAGGTCGCTGCCTCCGATGAGCACCCCAGCTCCATGCATAGTTCATAACAGTCCCCCAGAAACTCTGTCACTTCCACCCGCCGATATGTTCTGGTGAATTTTGGCGGCTTCAGCGCGACGAAGTTTGCATAGGATGGGGCTCCTGGAGCCGTGACCACTGGTGTTATAGCCTCGACCACCTCCGGTACCATCGAAACTACGGGTACTGGTTGAGGCGGCGGTGGCTACTTCTATTGTTGCTGCTGTTGTTGCATCTGTTGCCTCAGTTCTTGCTCCCTCCGTTAGCTGAGCTACCTGAGCCTGCAATCGAGCAACCGCAGACTCTTGCCCCTAGTTCTTAGATTGCTCCCAGTCCTTGCCCCGGGCCCGGCCTTGACCTCGGCCTCGCCATCGGCCTCGATGTTCTATCAAGTTACTGCCACTACCGCTCATTGCAGCATTATGAGCCTCCATTACACTATCACAGAGAAAAGAACAATTTTCCTGTCATATAATAAATTTCAATAGAAGCTTTAAAATTTACTAACCGCATGGTGCACTGAGTGCAGTCGTGATTGCCAAATCTCATAGTATAACTATACCATATGTCGACACGTTAGCATATGCCTCGTAAGGTACCCAACTCCTAGTCATAGTCAAGACCTAACCAAAAGCTCAGATACCAACTTTGTCACAACCCAACTCAGGTTCGTGTGACCGGCCAGGGTCTATGTCCTACCCTGAAGTCTACTTACATACACTGACTAACGAGAAACTAGAACAAATAAATAGAAAACAACAATGCAGCTTTATTTGAATTTCAAGAAAGTTCACAATTTTTAATAAAAGGGAAAGTTGCTAACATCAAGCACAAAATGAAACAACTCGAGTTCAAAGTCGAATACATGCTTAAAAACAAAAAACTCTCAGTGTATGAAAATAACAAATCTAGACATCTAGACTATGACAATTGGACGCCGCTGCGAGATCGACGCCACTGCCAGCCCTCCAGCTGCACCATGACTCTAAGCCTCAACTCACTGATCGGGCTTTGCAAAATAAGAAAAATAAATCGTGAGTCCACAAGGGACTCAGTGAGAGGTTCTTCCGAACCCCCACATAATCCCCAATAAGCATATATGTAAGTCAACAAAATATAGAGTTAGTGATCTAGTTTATTTCTGATATGACAACTGACCCCTAAGGTCGTCCTGTATAGGCCATACATACATACCACCGGCTATAACAACCCAACTATGCCACATGGCACCCGGCCCCTAGGGCCTGCTCATGATCTAGTGGTTCGGCTCTAACCAACCCTACCACACAAAGATAGTAACATACTGGCCTTAAGGCCTACATAACACACAAGTACACCAAGAAAGTTTCCGGGCCGTCGACTAGGATAGTCTGCTAGTCTCCGGACACCTACCGGGTTAGGGATAGCTAGTCCCGCCCAACTGGGGTCTGGCACCTAGCGGGACCGCTGGTGAAACCTGAAGACCCAAATCACTGGCCGAGTAAAGCATTACACTACAAGAAAACATAGCGTCACCAACGGATTTGTTACCAACGGATTTAATTTGTTGGTATTACCAACAAAATTACCAATGGATTAAAAAATTTGTTGGTAAATTAGCCTATAATTTTTTCCCCCTTCTATTTAAACCGATCAAATATTTCTCTCCTACTCACTCACCAAAATACTATTTCCGCGCCATATTTTTTTTCAGCCCTAGTACAGTGACCCGATGAATCCCTAAATTTTCCCCAGCAGACGAACTCCCCGCGCGACCTCTCCCTACGACACCTCCCTGTTCTGCGATCTCTCCCTACGACAGCTCCCCATTCCACTCGACCTCTCCCTGCGACACCTCGCGGTTCTCCAAAAGCAAACGATATGTTTGGGGAGGTATAGAAAGATTGTTCTTTTTTCTCTCCTCTTAAACTCACTTGTTCGCTCTTTCACCATAGGGCACCAGAGACGAGGCACACGAGAAGCGGTGAGGACTGAGGAGGGTCGGCACCCACTTCTTCTCTTGTCCGAAACCCTAGTTCATTTTGTGTTTTCCATCTCCGAAAATGTTCCTCCGGCGAAATTTGTGGCGGAGGGGTGCCTGATCAGAGGCACTGCTTGGGCGGCTGCTCGGCCGTGGCCTCGCCTCCGCGCCTTCGTCCTTGCCGTCATTCGACCATCAGCCGCGATCGTACAAGGGAATGCTGGCCGATTTGGTTCTCCAGAAGCAGAAGAAGTTTCTCGGGCCATCGTTGTTCTATTACTACTAGAAGCCTGTAAACTTCTCTCCCTAGCCTTAGTAGTCCATTGACAATCTTTGTGCAACGTCGTTCAATCCAAGTTGGGTTCTTTTCGGATCCAATGTGCTATCGATGGACCAGTGTGGAGCAGAGCTCTCAAATCATATATTGAAGGATTTTTTAACCATATTTTGTGTAATATATTTAGCGCATTAAAAAAACTTCTCATTATAACACGTTCCATTTTCCTTTTATAGGCCCCATTACTATTTCTGAATGTCTTTTGGATGAAGTTTATTGTCTTTCATTATGATTTTTCTTTAAAATCTCTTTTCAGCTGAATATTATGGAAGGGAACATGCAGTATCTTTATGATGAGGCTGGAAAACGTTATCTCGATGTGTTTGCTGAAAAGTAGTAACTACTCTTTAGTCTTTAGCTAGCAACTTTGGAGTTTGGATCTTCATTTTTAGTTTCAAATGCTGACAGGGAGTTGGAGGAGCTGTTGAATTGGCACCTAGGTACCTAAAATTGGTATATGATATTGTTCGAAAGGCCGATGGAGTCTGCATTGCTAATGAAGTTCAGAGTGGATTTGGCATGACAAGAAGCCATTATTGGGGGTTTGAGACATAGGGTGTCATTCCTGACATTGTCACAATGGCAAAGGTAATATATCTTTTTTTTTCTACTTTTGATGTTGTATTCTTTAGAAGAAAAGAACAATTACCACATGTAGGATTTTGTTGATAAAAACTGCATCAGGTTTGAATATGTACCCATTATTTCTAAAATATTTTGATTTATATGGTGTTGGCAACTTTAATGATTGTTACAGGGTATTGGCAATGGCCTACCCTTGGGAGCAGTTGTAACAACTCCTAAAATAGCAAGTGTGATGTCAAAAAAAATACAATTCAACACTTTTGGTGGAAATCCTGTATGCTCTACTGGTGGACTAGTTGTTTTCAATGTTCTGGACATGGAAAAGCGTCAATCACATTGTGCTGATGTTGGTTCTCACTTGATAGGACGATTGAGAACCCTTCAGGAAAAGCATGACAGTAACTTCCAAATACCTCTCTGTTTTTTTTTTCATTAAGTTGTTCCACTATATGTTATGAGATAAATCTAGAATCCTTGCATCAAATTCTTGTTGCATAGATTTTTTCATAGGACGCACAAGGTTGTATCTGTCTTTAACTTTGTATAGAACATGCATCTTATCATATATTTTCTACTATCTTCTTTTCAGTCATTGAACATTACTTTGCTTCATGAAGGTGTTTTTTTCCTTCAATTATATGTAAATGTCATTTTTTTCATGACGTAGACTTCTTAGTGGATGCACTGGACTATGCCATTTCTGGATTGTGAAGCCTATTGACCTCAAGAAAAGGAAAAAGAAAAAACTCCCGCTGTCAGCAATTAATCAGATGAAGGACTGGGAAGATGCATGCAAAGTCACAAGCTTGTGTAGCTCGTTCTCTAGATTGAGGAGAAAAGGTAGCAAAATAACCAAATGCAATTTTCTGGTCTAAACATTGGTAATAAAGTAGTCATTGACGATTGCTGAACGTTAGAATGAAATGAATTGGTATGTTGGCTAATGTACATCACTGCAATTCAAAAGTTTAAAATCAGTTAAAATAACTTAAGAACACCATTAATTCTTGCGTGACTTGGTTTGTATGATTCCAATCTTTTGTTTATGTCCTACATGAATTATTAAAGAGAAAATTCATCAATCTTCCTTTAGAGAATTGGTTTGTATGCTGCCTTTAGAGAAGATCTAATTTTCTTAGCATCAATCTTCTTTTAAATAGTAAAGATAGAAGTTCGCACGAGGAAAATCTTTCCCTAGGCTTGGACAGTCCAGAAACTAGTCTCTCCATAGTTGCACTTTTGGCATTCATGTTTTGATAATTTACTGACATGTTAGTTTGAACTTGCCAGGACATGTATATTGACATTGCAATTTCTAGTTCGCTCCTGTATCCTTACAAGCTTTCCCCACCACTATTGACATGACTTAATGGATGCTATCCTCTTAATTTTGAGCCGTCTATGCTAATTATGGAGAAAATATTAGCATAGACAGGCTCAAAATAAAAAGAAGAAAGAGGAAGAAAGAAGAAGGGTCGGACGCGAACGAAAATAAAAAAGATTTTCATCGACGGCTCGTCAGCCATCGAAAAACCGTGAATTCTTAATTTTAATATCACCGATGGCTGCCCCTCTATAAGCCGTCGGTGAAGAGTGTTTTATTTTTGCGCCGCGTTTGCACCATTAATTAATAAGCAACCGGCCGCTTCTAGCCGTGGCTAATGACTTATTCATATCACCAATGGCTCTCGTGCTCCCGCTAAGCTGTGGCTAATAACTTATTTTATTTCGCGCCCCTTACGCGCCATCAACTATGAGCGACGGCCCTAGTCGACTGTATGCGAGCCACGACTGATTTGTTTACATCAGCCACGACCACTGTAGCCATTGTAAAGCCGTGAATGATTTTGACAACCAAGGCGGCCGTCGATGATTCCTGTGGCTGATGTGGTATATTCTAGTAGTGAAATTTCATCTACAACAGCCTTTGACTTCTCATATTCTGTGCAAAATGCCTTTCCTTGGTGTATCTGCAAATACAAACAATGGAAAGTTATCTTGCTTTGAATTGAAAAGTGCTTCTGCAAACATGTGAATGGAGTTTCTGCAAACTCGCGCCTCATATACCATCCGAGTTTCTAAAAGAATCTATAGAACATGAATTACACACAACTCAAGAAGTTCAAAACATTCTATTACTTGTGTATGATTAAATAGGAAGAATGAAAAATGTAATAATATACTAACACCAACTAGTTCCTTGACTAAATATATGAAAAATACTTAAACCACTTGTTGAAGATCTAATGAAGCAAAGTAAATACAAAAAAGGATATTCAAACAGAATAATCTGATTTATTGTCCTTTCGCTCACTCATTAACCATGTTTATTCATTCATTATCTTTAAAATATTTATACCTTGATTCCTAGGTTCCTGTGCCAGAACTGGCAATCTGCAGCACTTCCAGCAATTGTACCCAGCAGATATGAATTGATCTCAATGATTTTGTTAGCGTTTTGAGAAGCTGTGAAAGAACAAATTAGAAACTTCTTATGGACAATACCACACAATCTTTCATAGGAGGATGTATATCAGGAATCATGGACAATATCTTAATTTGAAACATCTTGCTGAACAAAAACTCCAAGACAAGAAATACCTTACGAGATTACCAGAGTTTGCTCGCTCAGTTGCTCCAAAACATGCAAATGTTATGAAGTGGATGTTAGAAGTAGAGCTTGTAGCGCAAAGAACGATTAAACGACATCAGAGGCAGCTCTTCAGGCAATTAACTCCAAGAAACTCGAAACTGAACAGAGCGGACAATTTCTGGAAATCAACATTAAGGAGGGACTCGATTACAAAGCATAAAAGGATCTGGTACCTTCGCAGCTCAGGTAAGGTGATCGCTGCTCTCGCCGTCGGAGATGTTGAGGATGAGCTTCTGGACCTTGATCTCCCTCATCGGGTTCGATAGCTCTTCTTGGAAGTCTGCATCGGAGAGCAGACAACAATTTCATTAGTTAACAGATGAGTGGAAGAAGGACAAGAGGAGGAAAAAAAAGGGTTTCGACTAAAGTGATTGCAAAGATCGAGTGAAGTGATTGCAGAGAAGAATCCAGCGGAGAGAAGATTAGGGATTGTAGTGGAGTGGAGAACAAGAGAATGATAATGGGGCGGGATCACAGAGAAGTTTACCATAGAAAATGTTTCGCAATGGAGTTTCTTTTTTGTAAAACTATCTTTTGCTGGGGCCTCCGGTAAAACTATTTTTTGCTCGGGCCAGCACGCGATCGGCATTAATAACGGTTATGAAAATTTATATTTTCGAGGATGATGGAGGAGAGCTTTTGGAGACGGGATTAGGATAGAAATATATTTAATTTTAAATATATATTTGTCACGCCTCATGTTCAAGATCATGTGATGGGCCAGGGTATACGTGTCGATACCCTACAGCCTAACCCATTCACATGCCAACTCATAAAATAGCGAAATAAACAACTACTTTTATTAATAAAAAGAACCAAAATAGATTTCCATTTTGAAACAGCAAGGTTTAAAATAAATAGCTTAAGTGCGGAAATAAATAAATCGAAGAGCAACAGTTCTTATAAAATATAAAAGACTGAATAAAAACATGAATATCCACACGCGACTACAACTCCAAATACCAAAACAATAGTGCATGACCACCTACTACAGACTCGTCTACGACCCATAACTAGGAATGCTATGAGATCATGTGGCTCATCTACTCTCCAGCTGTGCCAAGAGCTCTAGCCCACCTCACCGGTCAGGCTCTGCGAAATAAAACAACGATGACGGGTGTGTTCAAAGAACTCAGTGAGCGATTCTACCAACCATGCTTGAATATATAAGAACTCATTTTAATCATCAATTTGAGATATAAACTACAAGAAAATCAAATCCCTCACTTAGGCATTTCATCGATCATCTTGAGGGCACCCTTGCTCCACCCTTGGCCGAGCACCCCTAGGGTAAACCTAGGGCTGTCGAGCCCCAAAGGGCAGGGTTTAGGGCCTCCTCAAACACGGCACACAAAAAGAATGTCGAGAATTCGAGAAATCGTTAGAAAACAAATCAAGATTTCAATGGCCTTCAAAATTGGCTTCAAGAACTCAAAGAAACCCGAGGAGGAGGGGTAAAACCACTCACCTAATTTGGAAAGATGATTAGAAGCAATCCCGGATGATGGCTCTCGAATCCAGCATAAAATGATGATGGCTCAACTCAAGAAGGGGAAGAGATGGGGCGGCGGCTCACCTCAAGCCGCCAGCTTGAGGAGAGAGGGAGAGAGGAAGAGACAGGGGCTAACTTCGGTTGGCTCCTCTCGGCTCGGCTCCAAATGGGAGGAAGAAGGAGAGGAAGGAGAAGGGAGATGCTTGGCGGCTGGCTGGCTTGGGGCGGCAGCTTGCGAGAGAGAGAGGAAGGCGCGGCTATCGTCTTGGCTCCTCCTCTCAAAAATATTGTGTGGCTCCAAATAGGGAGCCACAAGCCAAGGGTAGGGGGTTTTATACTCCTTCCTCAACCCTAACCCTTCTAACCTTTTATCCAACCCGCATCCTCCTCAAGCCAAACCCAAATCCGCTAACTTAATGTAACTTAATTAATTATATTCTCCACATAACCATCTATAAATAATATAAACACAATGAACATGCACATCCACATGCCACATAATTAAACACGTATGCATACACAACATAAAAATATTAAATAAATTAATCTACACAAGCAAAATTACCTAACTCATATTCTTACTTACCTGAGTTCACAAACTCGCACCGAACCATGAGTCGACTCGGCTCGACCTTGATCTAGTCCGCTAGGCTGGCAAATACAACCATAAAGGAAAATGATATAATTAAATATCTAGGACATTACAATCCTCCATCCTCATAGAAAATTCATTCTCGAATTTCAGAAAGGAAAATTAAGAACTAACCAAATTTTCAAAGAATGAAGGATAATGGTCCCTCATATCCTGATCCACCTCCCAGGTGGCCTCCTGGCCGGAATGGTGCTCCCAGCTAACCTTAACCAAGGGGATCTCCTTGTACCTCAACTTTCTAATCTGACGATCTAGCACCTCAACTTGTCGCTCCTCATAGGAGACTACTGAATCCACCTCCACTGCGGTAGGCTCAATCACATGGGACTCATCCCGAATATACTTCTTCAGCATAAACACATGGAACACTGGATGTACTCGGTCCATACTAAGAGGTAAGGTCAACTCATAGGCCACAACTCCCCTACGCCTAAGAATAGGAAACAACCCAATGAACCTAGGGCTTAGCTTTCCTTTCTTACCAAATCTCACCTCCCCTTTCATAGGGGATACCTTGAGGAACACCATGCCCCCCTCAGCAAACTCTACCTCCCTTGCCTTTCCATCAGCATACATCTTCAGGTGACTCTGAGCGGCCAACGGTCTCTTTCTGATTAGCTTCACCTTTAATTTCTACTGCCTCCTCTACCAGGTCAGGTCCCATCATAAGGGAATCCCTTGCCTCGAACCAGCCTACATGAAACCTGCATCTTCGCCAACACAACGCCTCAAATGGGGTCATCCCGATGCTGCAGTGGTAGCTGTTATTATAGGCAAACTCAATCAGAGGTAAGTGTCTCTCCCAACTGCCCTCCAAATACAGGACACATGCTCTCAGCATATCCTCCAGCGTCTGAATAGTCCGCTCTGACTGACCATTTGTCAGAGAGTGAAATGCAGTACTGAACCGAACCTGAGCGCCCAAAGCCTCCTGCAATGATTGCCAAAAATGAGCTGTGAACTTAGGGCTGGCAACGGATCGAATACGGTGCGGATACTGAATTATCTGTATTCGCATCGCACCCCATATCTGCACATCCGTATTCGTATACTTGCGGATATGGATCAGATACGGTGTAGATACGGTTTTTAGTTAGCAGATGCGGATAAAATTGCCACCCCTATGTGAACTGAGTACCCCGATCTGAGATGACCATCACAAGAACACCATGATATGCGACGATCCGATCCAAGAACAACCTCGCATACTGCTCAGCTGAAAAGGTCATCCTGATCGATATAAAATATGACGTCTTGGTTAGGCGATCACCACTACCTAGATAGAATCATTGCCCTTCCCAGACTTTGGCAATCCTGTCACAAAATCCATGGTTATCTTCTCCCATTTCCACTTTGGTACTTCTAGGTTCTGGAGCAACCCTGTCGGCTTCAAATGCTCAGCCTTAACCTGCTGACACACTAGGCACGTAGAGACGAACTCAGCCACTTCTCTTTTCATGTCTTTCCACCAATAATTATGCCTTAGGTCACGGTACATCTTCGTGGCTCCCAAATGCATAGTGTATGTGAACCGATGAGCCATCTCTAGCACCTGCCTATGAATCTCGGCCATATTTGGCACCATTGTCCTATTCTTAATCCTCCGAACGCCCTCCGAGTCAATACTGAAACCATTATCAGCATCGCCTCTCCTGACCAGATCCTTAGTGAGAGCACAGAAAGCATCATCCTCCTGCGCTGCCCGCAATATGTCAACCAACGTGGACTGCACCCTTAAGTAAGCCACCAACGCACCAGAACCTGATACTGACAAGACTGCCCTGCCATCCAAACATAGGGCCAAATCCTCAGCCAACGGCCTCCTCCTAACTGCCAAATGCGCCAGGTTGCGCATAGACTTCCAGATCAAAGCATCAGCCACCACATTGTCCTTCCCCGGATGGTACATGATAGTGCAGTCATAGTCCTTCAATAGCTCAAGCCATCTTCTCTGCCTCATGTTCAACTCCTTCTGGGTGAGCAAATACTAGAGGCTCTTATGATCAGTGTATACCTCACAAGCCTCGCCATAAAGGTAGTGACACCACAGCTTCAATGCGAACAGCACCGCTGCCAACTCAAGATCATGGGTTGGGCAATTCTTCTCGTGAACCTTCAACTGCCTGGAGGCATAAGTTATTACCCTGCTATTCTGCATCAACACACAACCCAAGCCGACCCGGGAGGCATCACAGTAAACAACAAATCCTCCTAAACCCGAGGGTACTGCTAGAACTGGTGCTAACGTCAAGTGGTCCTTGAGCTTCAGAAAGCTCTCCTCCCACTTATAATACTTGTCACCGCTACATTGGATACCTCCACGTCTTCGGGAGTTAATGCGAAGACGCGAGCATTCGGCCTCCCTGAACCCATCGTGCGTTGCTGCCCTATCCCATGAGTCTGAGTCCGCTATGCCACTGAAGCTGTCGACATAGGGGCTCCCCCTTCAAGTGGTGTTGTTGCTTCTAGCCTGAAGGGCAGTCCCTCCTGATATTACCTGGCTGGCCACACCGAAAACAAGTACTTGGACCATAGCAAGCTCTTCTATGCCTTCTCCTGCATTGTCCACACTCTAACACCTCGCCTCTTTGGTCTCCTGGTAGAGTGGTACTCTGAGTAGCACTGGTAGAGTGTCCTCCTCTACAAATCTAAACTGAATCAACTCTATCGCCTCGATCGGTTCAAGTACCACTAGTGGTACAAGTACGGTCTGCCTCGTTTTGCATGCCAAACTGAAAAATCATATTTTATATATTTTTGTGGTTCAATTTGAGATGATTCATGGATTTAGTAATTAATAAGGTGAATCTTATCCTAGATCAGTGATTCCTATGATGAGTTATTTTATCCTTTTGTTCCAGTCCATTAATTTACAATTGGAGTTCCTTTATGCACTAATGCATAGAGTAGTGAATATATTATTGTTGATTTCTCCTGACATTGTTGTTACATTATACATCTGCTATTTGTATTTTTTTTTATGCATGATGATTGATTTGGTGGATTGAGGACTGATCGGCTCACTAAGTCCTAGTTGGACTTACCCCTCATTATTGTTGTTTTGCAGCACCTGAGTTACATCAGAGAGGTACCAGGGTGCAGTAGCGCAGCTGGCGACAGCAGGGCAGTGGGTCTCGTGCCATATCGTGATCGAGGAGGATACCGAGTCCAGTCATTTTTATTTTGTTGAGTTATGTAGACTTGGTTATTTCGTTTCCGCATTTTCCATAGTTTGAGGTATTCTTGTTTGGACTTTAAAGTTTTAAAAATAAACTGAACCTTTAACATTTATTTAATTAGTGGTTTGTTTTCTTTTAGGATTTTGATATTTTTCTTTAAGTTTAAAATATTATAAAATGTTTTGGTTCATTACATGATTATGTATAGTTGTTCGGGGGTTAGGCTTCGGGGTACGTGGCGTACCCCGACCGGTCATACCAGGTTTGGGGTGTGACAAATAACTGAGAACATATGTTAAAAAATTGAATTGAATATAAGATTGGTTGGTTTATCAAAAAGCTTAGAGTTTTGATAATCGATTTGCAGCCTTAGAGTTTTCTCACGCAACCTTAGAGGTTTCTCATGCACGCCTCATCGCTGAGGTGGCCGCTATGAGGGAGCATATGGCACAGATGACTAAATACATAGCACACCTTGCTTCTTCCATACCTGGTGCTCTAGGCTCTCCTCCTCCCTCGACATTTGACAAGACGACATTAGCATCACATCCATCATGATCGTGGACGCCGGCTGATGCCTTCCCAACACAGCCCCTCTCCTCGTCGCATCCCTCGCCGCCACCTGATGCGCATCACGATTGATGTATATTTGATTTTTTTTCTATTTTGATATGATGTAAACTTGTTTTGATATAATGTAAATATTACATTTTGATATAAATATGATGGTTTATATTATAATTTGATGTCTCATTTGATATTATAGGCATTTTAATCAAATATTGTAAACAATAATTTATATTATTAAATTATTTTTTAAAAAAACTAAATACACATTTGTGATGGCTTTGCGACCATGTCGCCATCGCAAAAGGTATATTGAACTGGTCGTCAAAGGCGATTGCAATTACAATTGCGATCGTACTGCGACGGTAGCCGCGGTCGTAGAGCCATCGCAGAGCTAAAGTTTGCAACGGCAAACAGGCATCGTACAAGTCATATAAAGTGAGGGTGAGTTCATGAAGAACTAAGTGAGTGGCTCGTCCCCAAGCCCTCTCTAAGTCATCATACAAGTCATATAAATATTCCATATTTAAACGTACCACCAGATAAATATTCACAAAAGAATATAAATCAAATAACCATAAGTAAATAACCAAAATACATGGGTTCGTATAATGGTCTAATCGAAACTACCCTACTACAGTGACCAACGCTCATGCACAAATTTATCCTCATACAGGTGTAAGCATGACAATCATAAGATTAGGGGTCGGTTGCTAGATCAAGACTAGTGACCCTCATCCATGATAAAATCAAGGTAAATCCAGTGGTCAGGTGTGACCCTTCCACCGATGCCACTCTAGGGCTGCTGTTAGTGTGGCTCACTACTGCGTTACCTTGCCAGTAAACCACCAACTGACCAGGTTGTCCATGCATCCAATCTCATGAACATCCACATCCACATCACACAAATGTCATATAGTACCACGTAGGAAATTAAATAACATATATACACATTTAAACAATTTCTAAAAGAGTATAGTTCATACCGACGGACTCCGATATGCAGATGCGCATGCCTAGACCAGCCCTACCCCAGGCTCCAATCCCTTGACGGTGAAATCCATTTTCTCACATACATATCCAGTGGAATATAAATAACAAAATGTGCACGACATACATCCATAAATGAATACCCATATTCGGCTATCATTTTATCGTAGAAGCATGATTTGTCATTCATGATAATGAAATGTAGATATATATTCAAGCTAAAATTTAGTAGCCATACTACTAACATAAATCAGAAATAATTCATATAATAAAAACAAACTTACTTAAATGGATAATTCCTAAGAATTTCATGCTCAACAAGTATTAAAGTGCTACACGTAACCTTCAAGAAACCCAGATTCTTCTAGCCTTAGGAATCGGCCTAAATATTCATATTAAGTTTCCACCCTTAAACCAATATTTTCGTACCATTTATATGCCATTTACCTACTGTTTTTTCATATATTAAAATATCAAACCCACATGTCAAAGTAGGTAAACCAAACCCTTTACCGTTTTCCCACAAGTCCAAATTCAACGGTATTAATTAGCTCTAAAATCGTAGGGTAGGACTTAGGTGATTCGCATGAGTGTACACCCTCCTAATTAATACCTTAGGAATTAGATTATGTAAACATTCTCATTGCTAAATTCATTAAGAATCTGCTATATCAACAGTGTTACGAAGTTTACTCAAATGTTCCTGCCCGGGCCCACCCTAAAACCCTTGGGGTAACCCTAATGTGGCCGACCACCTTATATCATGTTCTTTGGTTCATGCAACATAGTATGATAGAAATTGTAAGCATTCTAATTAATATACAATGATGTCTCCCTTCCTAGAGTAAATAATTTGAACCAATAGTTAGGAGATCAAGTCAATGTATCGAATTAAACATTAGACAAAATTTCAAAGCCCTCCTTCCCTTATCCCTATTCGGTCGGCCCTAAAACCCTAGGGGCACCAATAGCGGCGGCCGTACCCTAAAACTCGCACAAGAAACCAAAGACCGCAACAATACACATCTTCCAATAGAAACCATCCGTAAAATGACAACAAATCAAGAAAAAATCCGGAAAGATCACAAAGACAAGGGGTGGCTAAGAAATCCAAGAATCCCTACTGTTAAGGGCAAGGAACCACTCACTGAAGTAGAAATCAAAAAGGAAGACAACTCTCCATGTTCCCTTGTCGACGAATTACGGCAACATCAAAATCTGAGTCTTCTCTAATCGCCCCTCTCTTTCCCCTTGCGCCAAGGCATGCATGCGGCTATTCTTGAGCCGTACGGTCCACGGTGCAAAATATAACATGCTTCAACTTCATTTATTAAATTACCAAAATACCTCATTTACAAGTTAAGTCTAATATAAACCGTATAACTCATTCAAGCCCGATTCGAGTTCCATTCGAACCTCCGGACTCGACTCGAATCCTTCTACCACCTAAAGACCAATTCATCCTAAATAAAAATAATTACCTTGCTTGTAAAGGTTGTACCTTAATTCACACCCTTTGGCGTTTCACTCGACCAGCTCTGACACGTGTCTGAATTCCCCTGTTAAAATAATTAAACAAAAATTTAAAAAAATATTGGGTATTACAACACTTGACCACCACATGGTTAATTATTAATAATCTTTTGATAAATCCTTTTTTTATCAAACCAATAGATAAGATGGAAACCCACTTTATTTGTTATCCACATATTAAAGGAGGGTAAGAATTTGTCAATTTTTGTTGTCATTTTAAGAGTTTCGCCGACCATTGTTTCATTCCACAATTTTTGGTATCAATAGAACTTTCAACTTTATTAAATAAATATTTTTGACACATATTTATCCAACTACATCCTTTATACTACTTTATATATACCTAACTCACACCTTTAATTAACCACCAAACAATGGGTCTATTGCATTTATCATTTGTCTTCATCTTTTTCCTTTCGTTGTCTCTCCTTTTCACCCCCATATATTGTGACGATGAAAAGGAGTTAGATCTTGTTTCCAAGGCACATAAAGTAAATCGTCGTAGCTTCCCTAAGGGCTTTGTGTTTGGAACTGCAGCATCCGCTTACCAAGTTGAGGGAATGGCACTCAAAGGAGGTAGAGGACTGTGCATTTGGGATACATTTGTTAGAATACCTGGTAAGTAGTTTATATATGTCCTTTGTAACAAGGGTTTTCCATATTACTCATCTACAACTACACAATATATTGATATTAAATTAATCACAAGAGAATACTTTGATATGATTATAATAATGTATGCAGGTATGATACCAAATAATGCCACTGCTGATGTAACTGCCGATGAGTATCATCACTATAGGGTTAGTCAAATACTCTCCAATCTTATAATGTATATATTGTTGTTTTGTTTCTATCTAATGCTTTAGAAAATTGATCTTTTATAATATCACTTCCCTTGATTAGGAAAATGTTATGAATTATGTCATATACGATCGACAAAGTGTTAAGTGTAGGACGTTGATGCGAGTGTTTTTTATATTTGTTAAACTTGTGCTTGATTTTGCAGGAAGATATTGGCATCATGAAGGAACATAACTTTGATGCTTATCGATTCTCAATCTCCTGGAGTAGAATTTTCCCAAGTAATTGAAAGCATCGTTTTCAATACTTAAATTACCAATATTCATATTGTGCCTAGATAAATTTGTAATTTTTGGTAAATATTTGGAGCACTTGTTTACATTAACTTTTACTTTTCAAGATGGAACTGGAGAAGTTAATTGGCAAGGTGTTGACTATTATGATAGGTTGATTGACTACATTTTATTGCAAGGTAATCTATCCTTTCCTAAGAAACAACAATTTTTTTATTGATTTCTCAATATTTTATATAGAAATATTTGATAATTTGTATTTCTTTCTATTAGGGATTACTCCATATGCAAATCTTTATCATTATGATCTTCCACAAGCACTTCAAGATGAGTACTTAGGTTGGTTGAGCCCAAAGATAGTGTAAGTATTATAGTTTAAGATGTATAAGTTGATAATGATGCCTTAATATATTATATTTATAATGTTAAATACATTTTGTTTGTGAAGAAAGCATCATTTTCATATTTAATTAACAAATTTGATTTTTGATTAGGGATGCGTTTGCCCACTATGCTGACTTTTGTTTTAAGAGATTTGGTGATAGAGTTAAGAATTGGTTTACGATTAATGAGCCAAGAGTTGTGGCAGCCCTTGGTTATGACACTGGTTATTTTGCTCCTGGAAGATGTACTAATTGTACGTTTGGAAACTCAAGTACAGAACCTTATATTGTGGCTCATAATCTTATCTTATCTCATGCATCTGCTGTGAAGAGATATCGTGAGAAGTATCAGGTAAAATTTTCATAAGTAATTCATATTTTTTTTCTTCTCAAGACATGAAAATAGATGACTCGCCACAATATCAATGGGTAATTAAATACTTCACCATCCAAACTTATTATACCCATCATATAAGTTTTAGGAATATATCTAATTCAAATATATGAAACAAAAGTTTTGCTTGATTTGGTTTTTTAAATATGTCTAAGTATCATTGATTTCTTAAATTATTCTCTTTATTCGGTAAATATAGTAATTGTTTTAATAATATCTTATTCCCATTTTGTATGATAATATTACTTAAGGTGTATTTTTGTTTATATATTCAATATGTTTAGGAACAACAAAAAGGACAAATTGGAATTCTTTTGGATTTTGTTTGGTATGAACCTTACACTGACTCGATGGTTGACAAAGTTGCAGCTCAAAGAGCTAGAGAATTTCATCTTGGATGGTAATAAACTAGCCATTATTAGTTAATAAAGTAATTTTAAATATAATAAAGAATACTTTTTTATTTTGAGAAAGTTTTTTTACTTTTATTACAGGTTTCTTCATCCTCTAACATTCGGACAATATCCAAAAACAATTCAAGAAATTGTTAAAGATAGGCTTCCTAAATTCACTTGTGAAGAAGTAAAAATGGTGAAGGGATCATATGATCATCTTGGTATCAACCAATACACATCTTATTATATAAAGAATAAGGAAGTAACTGATCCAGTACCAATCAGCTACCATGATGACTGGCATGTCACAATTAAATGTTAGATTCCCTGATCATTTCTTAGCTAATAGACTAGTTGATGGCTTTAATTGATTTGTTTTATAAATCTTATTTTGATATTCCTTATCTTGCAGATGAAAGAGATGGTGTGCCAATTGGTCCAAGGGTAAATGATTTTTATTATTTGAATATTTGTCATTTTATTATTTTAATATACTTAGTTTCTTAATCATCATAAGTTAATTTTAATTGAATTTAAATTAATTTCTATATTCTTATTAATAAAATCTTGTCATTTTATTTTAATTCAGAAAAGTTTGTTCATATAATCCAATAGTTTGTTCATATGAATTTAAATTAATTTCTATATTCTTATTAAGATGTCGTTCAAATATGGAATTACACTTGATTAAAAAGTTGCATTTTGGGTACGAATCTAAAAATATATAATAAATTATTTCATTCAGGCTAATTCGCATTGGCTCTATATTGTTCCATGGGGAATGTATAAAGCAGTGACATATGTGAAAGAAAACTATGGCAATCCAATTATCATCCTCGCTGAAAATGGTATATATTAATATATTCTTATCATTAGATTAACATTATTTGTATATGACTAACTTCTTAACCATGTGAATGTTAGGAATGGATCAACCTGGCAATGAGACTCTTCCGATGGTCTTGCACGATAAAATAAGGATCAACTTTTACAAGAGCTACATTACAGAGCTAAAAAGGGCAATGAAAGATGGTGCTACAGTAATAGGATACTTTGCTTGGTCTCTTTTAGATAATTTTGAGTGGAGACTAGGATATACTTCGAGATTTGGATTAGTTTATGTGGATTTCGACACTCTCAAAAGATATCCAAAGGCTTCAGCCAAATGGTTCAAGAAAATCTTGAAGAAGGATAATAATAATAAGAAGAAGAATTAATTTCTTTAGAGTAGTAAGACAACTTCATATTTTCTCATATGAGCGATTCAATTTTTCTAGGGTAGATTTGATAGTCCTCTAAAATTTTATATTTTCCTTAGACATATTCTTATGTTCATGATTAGTAATAAAAAATATTTATTGCAATTTTCAATAAAACATTTCTATAGCTCTTCCAATTTCATTTGGAATATCAAGTCCCTCTTCTTATTATTTGCTTATTAAAATATCTTTTGTTCTTGAGAATTGAAAATATGCAAGTAAGAAAATTTATATTTTATTAACTTTGTGAATTTCTAAACTCACATTTATATTTGAATCCTCAACAATATATTTGTCACGCCCCAAACTTGGAGTAGCGTGACCGAACGGGAATACACCCGCGTACCCTAAATGTTACACCCTGCCTAAGTTTATCCCTAAAACAGGGATCTCACCTAGGAAGAGCGCAAACTATAACTAAATGAAAAAATACACCAGAATATCTCAACAGGAACTACTGAAATCATCATTTCAACTAAGAGTTTTCTACATAATGCTCCACATCTATATAAAAACAACTAAGAAAACATCTAAGCAGCGGATGATGCCTCCTCCTCCAGGACTCTACCTACCTAACTTCAACTACCGACATACCTGCAAAACTGAGGCAACAACAAACAACATCAGCGGAAAGCTGAGTAGGAGAATCAATATGTCAACAATAAGGACATCAATCATGATGCAATGACACTACCAAATACAACAACAACATATGACTCTGCAATAAAGTGCAACATGGCAACAACCAAACACATTTTCATCTATCAACTAATGCAACTCATACCAATCAAGAGCGTAGTGGACAAGTGGGTTTCCCCCGCACTCTCGCACCTCGAGAGTGGCACCTCAAGCCTGCTCCAACTAGAGATGCGACTATCTACAAGATAGCCCGTCGACGTCTAACACCTCGACGTCACACACGAGCCCGCCAACGTCTAACAGCGCGACGCTGCACCTCATGTGAAAATTTCATGATCACCGGTGTCACCGCCCATACACCTCGGGCAATAAATCAACTGTGTCCAGGCTTGCGCCCACAATGATTATAATGCAGTATGCCATCAACAACTGACCTACGATACTAACAACAATAACTGATACAACAATAAGCAGCATGATAGCTAGACCTCACCACATGACACACCACAACTGATATATAATGCTAACAACAATAAATGCCACAACAACTATCAACTGAAGATGCAACCAGAGTAATTCATGTTAGCGAGTACAACTCATGACAACACTAACAATGTGCACAATGCCTAGCATAATATCATGCTCAATAATCATTAATGAATAACACCTAATCAGACTCATGCATTTATCAACATGGTATGTTCAACAACATAATGCAACAGGAGATCAACGGATTTCAGAAGCAAATCAATCAAATAGAAGCAAGGGGTAAAATCGTTAATTTACCAATTCAACATTCATCGGCTACAACAAGAGTCAACTCACCCCCAATACCACCATCTACACTCTAAATCATCATCTAACATGAAATACAACTATTCTACATTATTTAATCATGTATCAAACTAAAATAATAACTATTAACCACCAAATAACACTGAAATGTAGAAAAGGCCTACCATACGACCTCCGGTCAGAAATCCGACACCACCATCATGTTTAGAACGCAAAAACCTACAATTATAGTATTCACCTCAACTCGATCCGACAACTCTACGATCAACTACAAAATACCCCAATAATCTATAAATGAAAGCCTATTTCATTTGATACAGTTCTCTTCTTAATTAACCTATATATTAAATTAAATTAAAGCTTACCTCCCTCACTCGTCTCCTACCCGACGCCCGCCCGAGCGCCGCTGCACTACTTTGCTCGAACCCACACCGGCCGCCCCCCTCTCGGCCAACGGCAACCACCCCCGCCGGCCTCTCCTCCAACGCTGGCGGGTACCAGCTTGGGAGGCCACGACGGCCTCCCCTCCCCGACGCCGCCTCCTCTCCACCCTACTCGACCCACGCCGGGCGGCCCTCCCGGCCACCGGCGACCCTCCCGCCAGATTAATCAGCTTCTTCGGCCCCTTCCGCCTTCCCGACACCAACAAGATGCCGGCTCTCAACTGGTGAGCCGCGACATCCCTCCCCTGCGGCTGCTATCCTGGCGCACAGTAGTGCGGCTGCCATGGCCACCGGGCTCAGTGTCGCGACTGCCGAAATATCGACTCCCCTTTTTGTCCTCAACACCTCTACCGCCACTCTCATCGAATCATCCGATCGACCCCTCTGCCGCCGATGAACGAAGAAACGGGAAACAACAACCAGAAGACATGGAAGGAGGATGAAAGACTCCTACCTCAAAACTCCTCCAAACTCCGGTGTTCACCGAAGTCTTCAACTGCCGACGCCTCAACACTACCACCGCACGCCCGCCGCTGCTACAGAAATCGCGAGAGGGAGAGAAAAAGATTAGAGAGAGGATTAGGGTTAATTAAATAGGATTTAGACACTTTTGCAATAAGGCCCCTCTAGTAAAAATATTAACAAATAGGTCCTCCACTTGCAGGTTATAACACTAAAACCTCATAACTAAACAAAAAGTATGACAAGAACTCAACTAGGATGCATATATAATCATGAAATCAAAGTTTAATACACCAACACACGACACAAGTGCATGACTTAGTTGCAAATGTCTCACAATAGACTACCAGAGCTTCAGAGTTAACCAAATGGAAAATAAAATAAAAATAATAAACAAACATGACTCCATGACTCTCTAACTACGGCTGGGGGAAAATTTTCCTACTGAGCTTATGCCGCCAACTGCATCATGCTTTATGAGCCGCACATGAACTTGCACACATAGGAAGGTGTCACACCCCAAATCCAGTATGACCGGCCAGGATACGTCACATGTCCTGAAGACTAACCCAACTCAAACACAACAACAATAACCTGAACAGTGGGAGATTTCTTTTTTGAAAAGAACCTTATATTGTGGCTCATAATCTTATCTTATCTCATGCATCTGCTGTGAAGAGATATCGTGAGAAGTATCAGGTAAAATTTTCATAAGTAATTCATATTTTTTTTCTTCTCAAGACATGAAAATAAATGACTCGCCACAATATCAATGGGTAATTAAATACTTCACCATCCAAACTTATTACACCCATCATATAAGTTTTAGGAATATATCTAATTCAAATATATGAAACAAAAGTTTTGCTTGATTTGGTTTTTTAATTATGTCTAAGTATCATTGATTTGTTAAATTATTCTCTGGAAGGGTAGGGACTTAAGGGAAATTCGTCCTCGAATTTAATTGGATTGCAAGGACTTACCTGGTCTTCAAACAAGGAAGGGTAGCGCTCTCTCATGTCTCGCTCTACCTCCCAAGTGACCTCTTGCCCAGAGTGGTGCTCTCATCTAACTTTCACTAGGGGGATTTATTTGGACCTCAGCTTTCTAATTTGGCGGTCGAGGATCTCCACCGACCTTTCTTCGAATGAGATAGCCGAATCTACTTCGATAGAAGAGGGCTCGATCACATGCGAATCTTCTCTTACATAACGCCTGAGCATGGATATATGAAAAACTAGGTGAACTCTGCTTAGGGTAGGAGGCAAAGCCAATTCGTAAGCCACCGCGCTTCTCCGCTTGAGAATAGGGAAAGGCCCAATGAACCTAGGGCTCAATTTCCCCTTCTTCCCAAACAAGACGAACCCTTTCATCGGGGAAACATTCAGGAACACCAAGTCGACCTCAGTGAACTCTAACTCTCTAGCCTTCTTATCGGCATACATTTTCTGACGACTCTGGGCTGCCAGTAATCTTTCCTTTATAGTTTTCACCTTCTCTACCGCCTCCTCAACCAGATCAGGACCCACCATGAGTGATTCTCCGACCTCAAACCAGCCCACAGGAGACCTACACCGCCACCCATACAAGGCCTCGAAAGGAGCCATGCCAATGCTACTGTGACAGCTATTGTTGTAGGAGAACTCGATCAATGCTAGGTGTTTCTCCCACTCACCGGTCATATCCAGGACGCACGCCCTCAGCATATCTTTCAAGGTTTGGATGGTCCTCTCTGACTGTCCATCCGTCTGCGGATGGAAAGCTGTGCTGATACGCACCTGGGTACCCAAGGTTTCCTGGAAGGACTGCCAAAACTGGGTTGTGAATTGGGTACCGCGATCGGATATGATCATCACTGGGGTGCCATGGTATGCCACAATCCTATCCAAGAATAGTCTGGCGTACTACTCCGCAGAAAAGGTTGTCTTGATGGGTATGAAATGGGCGGTCTTTGTCAATCTGTCAACCACCACCCAGGTAGAATCAAAACCGCCTTTTGACTTAGGCAACCCTATCACTAGATCCATGGTGATCTTCTCCTACTTCCACTCGGGAACCTCTAGGATTTGCAATAGCCCCGCGGGCTTCAGATGTTCGGCCTTTACCTGTTTGCAGACCAAACACTTTTATGCAACCTCCCTTTTCATGCCCTTCCACCAGTAATGCTGCCTTAAATCTCGGTACATTTTGGTGGCTCCCGGATTCATTATATAAATGGAGCGATGACCCAGCTCTAGGACTTGCCTGCACACCTCTGTCATATCAGGCACCACGATTTGGTCTCTGAATCGCAGCACATCCTCTGAGTCCAACCTGAATCCATTCTCTATATCGCCTCTATGCACTAAGTCCTTCGTCAGTACACAAAAGTTGTCCTCTCCCTGCGCGGCACGCAATATATCCACCAGTGTGGATTATACCCGTAGGTGTGCCACTAGGGCTCCCGGTGGTGACACCACTAATACTGCTCCTCCATCCAATCATACTGCCAAGTCTTGCGCTAACGGCCTTCTCCCGACTGCCAAATGGGATAGGTTGCCCATAGACTTTCTGCTCCGTGCGTCTACCATCACATTGGCCTTCCCAGGGTGATACAAGATGGTACAATCATAATCTTTCAAGAGTTCAAGCCATCTTCTTTGCCTTAAATTGTGCTCCTTTTGGGTGAGCAAGTACTGGAGGCTTTTCTGGTTGGTATAAATCTCACAAGCCTCACCATACAAGTAGTGATGCCATAACTTTAGAGCAACCACTATCGCCTCCAGTTCCAAATCATGGGCTGGATAATTCTTTTCATGCACTTTCAACTGATGAGACACATAGGCAATAACCCTGTCATACTGCATTAGGACACAGCCCAGGCCAACCTGAGAGGCGTCACAGTATACCACAAATCCTCCCGAGCCAAAAGGTACGGCCAAAATTGGTGTTGACGTTAGGCATTCTTTGAGCTTCAAGAAGCTCTCCTCACACTTCCCGTCCTACTCAAATTTGACTTTCTTATGGGTTAACCGAGTCAAAGGAGCTGTAATTTTTGAGAATTTTCTACAAACTTTCTGTAATACCTAGCTAACCCCAAGAAACTGCGGACTTCGGTCACACTGGTCGGCCACTTCCAGTCCTTTACTGCCTCTATCTTGGCAAGGTTCACACTGATTCCTTCCATGGACACTATATGCCCTAGGAATCCCACACTTTCTAACCAAAACTCACACTTGGTGAATTTGGCGTACAACTGATGTTTTCTGAGGGTTCCCAGGACCATTTCCAAATGCTCGGAGTGTTCCTCCTTGCTCTTGGAATACACTAGGATATCGTCAATAAAGACGATCACAATCTATCTAGATATTCTTTGAACACTCTGTTCATGCGGTCCATACAGGCCGCAGGGGTGTTCGTCAACCCAAATGACATTACCAGGAACTCGTAATGGCCGTAGCAGGTCCTGAAGGCGGTCTTGGGTACGTCATGGTCTCAGATTCTCAACTGATGCTATCCAGACCCCAAATTAATCCTTGATTACCACTGCACCCCCTACAACTGGTCGAACAAGTCATCGATTATAGGCAGCGGGTAACGATTCTTGATTGTCACCTTGTTGACCTGCCTATAGTCGATGCACATACGCATGGACCCGTTCTTTTTCTTCACAGAAAGGACCGGAGCACCCCACAGGGACACACTTGGGCGAATGAAACCCAAGTCCAGCAATTCCTGCAACTAGGCCTTTAACTCACGGAGTCCAGCCGACGACACCCTATAAGGTGGGATGGGGATCGGTGCTGCTCCGGGCTGCAACTCAATGCAGAATTCAATTTCTCTCTTAGGCGAAAATCTGGGCAATTCTTCTGGGAAGACATCGGAGAACTCACATATCACTAGAGTCTACTAACCTCCTAAGCCGTGCCCCCCTTTTCCTCGGCCATATATACGAATGCCAAGAAGAGCAGCCACCTAACAGCAATTTACGAGCCATAAGGGCTGAAATGACGCCCATGGGCTCAGCCTTTCCTTCCCCACGGAAGGTGAATTGCGGCAACCCGGCTTACTGAACGTGACAGTCTTAGTCCTGCAATTAACTAACGTGAAATGCTCCTCCAGCCAATCCTTGCCGAGGGTGACGTCAATTTCAAGCATAGGCAGAAGTGTCAATTATGCCTTCAACCCATGACCACCAACTAGCACTTCGCGGTCAAGGAAGATTGATTTTACTATTAATGAGTCACCTGTAGGCGTTGATACCACATATGGCACAACAAGAAAGGAAGGTGCCATAGGCAATCTGATAGCAAATTTGGCCGATACAAATGAGTGCGGGGCACTCGGATCTAACAGGACATAAGCAGCAGAGAACTGACTAAAATAGTACATGTCACCACTGCTCTGGATGCCTATGCCCCATCGTGATTCATGGCGTAAACTCGGGCAGACAATCTCCCATAGTGGCTAACTTGCAGCCCCGTCCTCTATATCGAACCCTTCTGAGCCACTGACCCAACTGGCATCGGGGCTTTTCCCCTTGACTGCTCGGTCCTCTGGCTACCTCTATTCGGACAATCTTTTCTAAAATGTCCGACCTGCCCACATTTGAAGCATGCATCCGTGCGGCCATAGTAAGACCCTCGGTGCCTTTTGTTCCAGTGACCACACTGCGGTATGTCTGACCTATGAGAGGCACCCCTGACTCTGCCGGTCGTGCTGCCCCTGCCCTTGAACCTCCACGGCCTCGGCTACTGTTGTGTCCCCGACTCTACCGGTGATCCATCGGTGCAACTGTCCCCTCAGAGTGCCAAGGCCGACCCTTGAGCTGTAGGCTTACCATACGAGCTGCTGCCTCAGATGAGCGTCCCAGCTCCACACAAAACTCGTAGCAGTCAGCCAGAAATTCGATGACCTCAACCTGCTTATCAGTCCCGGTGAACACCAAAAGTCTCAGTTTAACAAAGTCCGCATAGGTGAGGGGACTCTGGAATCCTATCTGTTGACACTACTGGCTCCGCCGCCGCCGGTACCACGGGTATCATCGGTACCGGCTGCGGAGGCTGCTGTGATTGCTATTACTTCCTCAATTCTTGCTCTCTGTGGGGTGCCTCTGTCAACAAGGCCACCTGGGTCTACAGCTGAGCAACTATAGGGTCTTGTACCCCTTCCTCTAACTGCTCTCTCCCCCAGCTGAGAAGCTATAGGGTCTTGTACCCCAACAAGGCCACCTGGCGTTCAGTGGAATTACTACCACTGCGGCTCAATGCAGCATTGTGAGTCTTCATCACACTCAATTACAAGAAATTTTTTACCATTAATACCAACAAATTGTAACTGAAATTTAAATTACTAACCGCATGGTGCACTTAGTGCAGTCGTGGTTGCCAGATCTCATAGAATCACTATACCGTATGTCGACACGCTATCATATGTCTCATACGGTACCCAACTCCTAGTCATAGTCACAACTTAACCAAAAGCTCTGATACCAATTTTGTCACACCCCAACTTAGGATCGTGTGACCGGCCAGGGTCTATGTCCTACCCTAAAGCCTACTACATACACTAATGAAAACAACGATGCAGCTTTATTCAAATCTTTAAAGAAGGTTCACATTTTTGCGTTAAAACATGAAAAGTTCTGAAACATCAATCACTATAGGAAACAACTCAAGTTTAAAAGCAAGTACATGTTTCCGAATAGACAATCTCAGTGTCTTAAATGAAACAACTGCCCTAGACCTCTAGACTATGACAGGTGGACGCTGCTACGAGATCTACGCCACAGCCTGCCCTCCACCTGCACCATGAATCCAAGCCTCATCTCACTGATCAGGCTCTGCAAAATAAGAAAATAAACCGTGAGTCCACATGGGACTCAGTGAGCGATTCTTCCGAACCACCACATATTTTCCCAATAATCACACACACACACATATATATATATGGCAGAAAAAATATAAAGTTAGGGATATAAGTTGCTTCTATTATGACAACCGACCCCAGGGGTCGTCCTGTATAGGCCATACATTCATGTAAGCAGCCATAACAGTCTAACTATGCCACATGGCACCCAGCCCCTAGGGCCTACTCATGGTCTTGTTTCTGATCTATCCTAATTAAGACCTTGATCAAGCCGCACACCCCTTACTCGGCCAACCCATGGACATGGAGTTTTCCCTTTGCTTGGCCGAGCCTACTAGGCTTTAGAGGATGAGTTCCAATAATCACTTTCAATAAGTAAATCATGAATCCACTCAATATGGGTTTAAGATCGTTCAAAGGGGATTTATATCTGTCAAGGGAATTGAGGAAAATTTTGGCATGACCTTTCCCCTTTTTCATTGACTCGGCAGCCCCTAAAATATAAAAAATCCGACAAAAACTGTAGAGATCCGATTCAACAATAATTAAAACAGCGATAAGAAGGTCAAGGTACCATGAATCGATGAAAAACTCGCGAGAAACTCGACACCTAGCAGTCCTAGGGGTTCGGCTACCCGCCTCCCCCAAATCAACGGAAAGTAACCACTCACCTTGATCAAGGAAGAAGAAAGGGTGGACATTGACGACCTCGATCCTTCCGACGGCGACACGGTTTCCGGCGCAGATCCAAGATCTCCCCTCCTGTAATATCCTAGATATTCAAATTGTTATTTTTTTTGTTGCGTGTGTTTGCCACCCTAGCGGACTAGTTCGTGGTCAAACCGAGCCGACTCATGGTCCGGAGCGGCTTGCGAGCTCGGGTAAATAGAATATAAATTTATGAATTTATGAATTTATGAAATTAGGTTTGAGTGATTGGAATTATTTTTAATTATTGTGGTGTTTGGATAATTATGAATTATGCTTATGTGGGTGCATTTAATTAGATGCTTATGATTTAATTGTGTGTTTAATCAAGCCAAAATTAATTTAATTAAGTTTATCGGGTTAGCGGTTTGGTCTTGGCTTAAGTGGATGCGGGTTTGGCTTAAGTTAGAAGGGTTAGGGTTGAGGAGGAATTATAAAACCCCCTCCCCTAGGTTGTGGCTCCAATTTTTGAGGCCACACAATTGTTTGAGGAGGAGCCGCCGCCCCTCCTTCCCCTCTTCTTGGAGCCGTCGGCTTGAGTGGAGCCACCGCCCCTCTTTCACCATTGTTGAGTCGAGCCGCCCCCTTTCAGACCGGATTTGGGTATCGCCGCTTGAAAGTTTTTCTCTAAATCGTTTTTCTAATCAAGGTGAGTGGTTTTATCCCTCCTATTCGGAGTTTCTTCGAATTTTCTTGAAGCCGCCTTGAGGATTCTTGGTTTTGATAATGTCCTTTTTTGTTCTTGAGATTTTCTGGGTTTCTATGTCATGCTTAGATCTTAAATTTTGATCGCATATCATGGAATTTATGTTTAAGGGAAGATCTGTGATTTTATACTTAAATCTTGTGAATCTTGGGTGCAAACCTCATCTTGGAATTCTAGAGATTTTTGTTGCTAAAGAATTAATTTAATTTTCTTGATTCTTGATTTAGGGATTCTTGATATATAGGCTAGTTATATTGAATAAAAATTATGAGATTGTATGCATGATTGGCTTGATGAGATGAATCTATGATGTTAGAAATTTAGGAATTTAATTCTACAAAATTCGGATTTTATTTCATGTTGTGCTGAAAATTTCAGCTTTCTGAAATTTATGTGTTGTTTATTGAATCTGGGCTGATTTTTTATTTCTCTGTAATTATGTGATTAGATCCCTGATTATCGTCGTGTAACCTATCCTTTTGATCAGAAAATATAGTTCGGAAACATAGGACACACTTTGAAGAGTAGATTCGGGGTATACATAGCACTTCTAGGTAGAAAAAAACCCTAAAACAAAACTCTAAAATAAAACCCTAATTGAGATGATCTAGATTTTAATTCTATAATTAAAATTGGTTCTAAGGGTGAGCATAATCTGTTATGAACCAACTTACAATGTATGCATGAAATAAAACCACACGGGTTCATGACGTTGCGGGTCTTAGGGGTAAGGGTTGAGTTTGAAGTGTTGAGACGCTTCATAGTGATGACACCCTTAGGACACCGTAGGAGAATCTTGACTTAGGTCTTGATGCGCCATATCCTTGGGAATGACGGAGCGGCTCATTTAGGAGCCGAGTTACGGGCTACGCCCGTGTGATTGGATGTCAATTCCCAACCTGCACGATAAGTTCGGAGGGTGTTTACCGATTATCTTGATATGTGCGCGGTTACCTTTAGGCATGGTAGGGATTCGACCCGATGCACCTCTTGATGGTGATGTTGCCTTTGGGCATGGTAGGGATTCGACCCGATGCACCTCTTGATGGTGATGTTGCCTTTGGGCATGGTAGGGATTCGACCCGATGCACCTCTTGACAATGTTGTTGCTTTTAGTTATGCTAGGGATTCGACTCGATGCACCTCATTGATGGTGATGTTGCCTTTGGGCATGGTAGGGCTTCGACCCGATGCACCTCTGTGATGGTGATATTGCCTTTGGGCATGGTAGGGCTCAACCTGATGCACATTTTTTAGGTGACGTCGCCTTCGGGCATGGTAGGGCTTCGGCCTAATGCACCTCTTTGAAGAGAGAGATGTCGTGGGCATGGATGACCTTCGGGCCTGATAGCTAGTCATATTTCTCCGACGTAGCCTTTTTAAAGATAGAATTTATTTATGTTATCTTTGTGTTTATTTGTGAGGGAAGATAAAGTCGCTTGCTTAGTTCTTTCAACTCACCCGTTGTCATTGTTTTGTTTTGTTTTGCAGAGCCTGGCCGGTGAGGTGGGCTGGAGCACTTGGCGCAGCTGGAGGGCAGATGAGCCACATGATCTCATAGCAGTCCTAGTTAGTGGTCGTATTCGAGTCTGTAGTAGGTTGTCATGCACTTTTATTTTGGTATTTGGAGTTGTAGTCCCGTGGGGACATTCACATTTTATTCAATTTTATTTATTAAAAGAACTGTTACTCTTCGATTCATTTCCGTACTTGAAATATGTATTTAAAATATTGTTTTGAAATGTAAATATGTTTTGGTTCTTTTATTATTAAAAGCTGTTGTTTACTTTGTTGTTTATGATGTTTGCATGTGCATGAGTTAGGCTGCATGGTATAAGTATGTATACCCTAGCTGGTCACGTGACCCTGCTTAATTTTGGGGCGTGACACCTCCTTCCTCTCTTGCTCGAGTGACGTGCGGCTCAAGAATGAGCCGCACTGCTCATGATGAGGGGTTTTAGCCCCTCATCCACCAATGACATAAATGCCCCTCTAACTGACTTAGTCTCTACTTGACTCGATCCGAGTTCGGTTCGAGCCCCGATTCGGTCTGCATACACGATTTGAACTCGACTCAAAAAGAACATCTAATGCTTAATAAGGAAATATCCATCTAACCAATTTAAACTTCATAAGTCGAGTTATATCTTCTACTCGAGGCGACTCCGCGGCTCGACTCGACTAACTCCTGATTCGGTGTGCTGTACCAAAAATAAATTTTTATATTAAGAAAATTTTTCGGGTCTTACATAATAGTTTTTCCAAGAAAATGAAATTGAAATCAGATATTTCTTAGTAATAAGAAAGAAAGAAATATTAGACATACAGTGAATAAAACAGGGATGTTATTTCAAGCAATAAAGAGTTAAAGGTTTTATAGTACATTTAATTTCCGAAACTACAATACTGGCTGAAGTCTGCCAAAAATGGTCGCACATAATCCTCACACTAGTTGAGAAAAACCATCTAAGCCAAAACTAAAACAAGAACAGAACAATCATATCTTCATCCGAACACTACAACAAAATGAAATGAAATCGATGCTTATTTTAGAAAAAATCGGCGTCTTTTTGGAGTCGGAAATTTAATTTAGACCTTTCCAAAAGCGCCGATTACCATGCAGGAAATAAAGGGGGAATAAAAATTAATATCCGACGTTGTTAATGGCGCTGGATAACTAATACCCGGTGCCTTCTATAAATAGCGTCGGGTATTAGTTACCCGACGCCTTCTATAAATGGTGTCGAGTAATTAATACCCGGTGTCGAGTAATTAATACCTGGCGCACTAATAGGAGGCGTTGGGTAATTAATACACAGCGCCTTCTTTAAATAGCGTCTGGTATTAATACCCGGCGCCATTTATAGAAGGCGTCGGGTATTAATTACCCGGTGTCATTAATAGAAGGCACCAGATATTAATACTCGGGTCCCCTGGTAATTAATATCTGGCTCTCTTTACACCTGAGTATTAATTATCTGGTCGGATATTAATTATCCGAGTATTAATTGTCCTATTATTATATATATAATATAATATATATAACTACAACAATGTTATATAATATTGTTATCACTACAACAATGTTATTTACTAATATATCACTACAACAATATTATATCACTAAAAAATCATTCAAATTTGTCCAAATTTTATTATTCTATTTCAACAACAAAAATTCACATTAAAAATCTTAACATTTACAAATGAGACAATAACCGAGAATGCAAAAGTATAAAATTACATCTATTCATAAATTTAACAATTACAAAAAAACACCAAAGAGTCGGAATTCATCGTCTGCCTTTTGTTCAGAAAGATATAATTTCAAAAATTAACTCTATTCAAAATGGCCTTCTTTGCTTCATTCGCCTTCTTTGATGATCGATTTTTCTACTCCTCTTCCCTAGGTTGCAGTTCCTAATATTAATGTAGCATAACTTACCTTAGAAGACTAATGAAGCAAATATAGATGTGTAATTGTATCTCAAGAAATATATGAGATTTGAAAATTCTCAAAGCATTCCATCTATCATATTTCATCTAGTCAATGACCATGTGTAAAAATTGAAGCAGCAAGAACAGGACTCAAGCCTATGGACTATAGAGGTTGCAGTGATTCATACATTATGATATAATCCTATGGAGCTAAAGGAGAAGAATTTTTTGTTTATATTAAAGTATCAACTATTCATACAAACATGCAGATGGAACATAATATAAAGTGATTCCCATTGATCTCCAATATGCTACTACAACCTCCGTTGGGAACCCAAACAATAGCTAGTGAGTTTCCCTTCAACATCTTACCAAATTGCCTCATAAAATTTAAATTTTGGACAGATCTATAAAACAATAATAGTTGTGATTGAACGCATATAAATGGTTATGAAGTACATATCTGTATTAGAAGCAAAGTAATAGCTAAATCTGTATTAGAAGCCTCAGTTTATGCATAAATCTTGATGATGCATCATTAGAAGCCTAGTAATAGCTAAATCCAATAAGAAGATAATATAAACCCAAGAAATGGTGGAAATAGTATAAATCATTCATGTTTCACAACTCAGTTTAACTTCATCGTGATGTTCTCTTTTCACTTACTGTGTCACTATAATAATAAACTGTGGCACAGTAACATTATCTAGACCTTAGTTGAATGGATTCTTCAGCAGAAGGTACTTTCAACTAAGTTAGTTGAACTACATGGAGCTTATTTCTCAGATAAGCTTCTAGGACACAAGCTATCTGAAATGACCATTTTAAATACATTGTCAGCAGCAACTAAAGAAATGGTTGGGAACATAAGGAAGATATTGCAGAAACTTGACTTGTCACAACTAAAGAAATACTATGAGTAGTTTAACTGGGGACATGAAATAATCTAATCAAAATACAACGATAAATGAGAATATGAACCAGAACATTTTTATTAGAATATGAACCTAATTTATAGTACTTTATTTGTCAGAAGTAAATTGCTATTCTCATTATTTGTGCAAGAACAAGCAGAAACAAGGACATGTGTACCAATTCCCCCTTATTCTCATTTCCCAAACAAAGACAAGTGTACCAGTTCCTGAGCAGGAGGCTGCTGTGAAAAATCCTACAAGAGTGGCAATGAATAAGGTAAGAGACATTCCTATTGCAAATCCAGATTAACTTCCATGCTATTTATGATCGTAAGCCATTCAAACTTGTCTATGAAAGTAAATATACCAAAGGAGGAAACTTTTTCTGCTGCTCGGCGTGGAACAGAGAATCCGCCATGTGTACTGGTATCACTTGCTATCAAAAGCATATTAAATCAAAATGACATCCAAGGTTAACAGAACAAGTCATTGAGCAAAGAGATACAGTGCTTTACTAGGCTTAATGGTTGCAATGTCATCTGTGCATAAACTTCGTCTGTATCTGCAAGTAGAGAATGAATATTAATCAAACAAACAAATAAACATGAAATCAGAGGAGAAATAGTGATAAATATCTGAAGAATCATACATGCATAGTAACATTATGCAGCTGACAAACCAGCTGAGGAGGTAAGCTTGGGTAGCTGGGAAGAGAATCGATTTCCTTGTTGGTTGATGCAGCAACCTAATGAGATAACCTAAATTAAATAGCATGCAAGTATAATAATGCATTACCTTTTCCAAGCATAAGAAATTAAGCAGCTTTACAACAATAGCATATTTGCATTGCTAAGGGCCTTGCAGCAATTTAGAAATGGATAGAACAGCTCACTGTGACCCTGTGGAAAATAGAATGCCCGACTTCCAACAGGAGGTAATGAAACTAGTGGACCGGCACAAGCATGCCATAATTCCGAATTTAAACAAATTTGTTCTTCTATAAATAGTGTCATATAATTAACAATTGCCACCCTTGGACTGAAGAAACAATTTGAAATGTAATGGAGGATAATCAAATTATTAGCAAACACAATAAGTAGAAAATAACCTTCCAGTTTGAAAGATATATGAACTGTCTTGTTTACATACATTTTGCTACAATTTTTTTTAGAATTTACAAAAATCATATACCAAATAATCTTTATATCTTATTTTGTTACTGACATACTAAGTCCTATTAGACTCTTCAAAAGGATCATTGAATAAACTTTAGGTTAAGTCATGAGAAAGGAAAAAATCTTGTGACTTGTCTATGATTTCTGAGTAACATGAAACATGGTTACAGAAATAAATGCAACACCTAGAACTTGTCATCTTTCATACAGAAATGCTGAGAATGTATGCCATTGTGCTGATATTACTAAATCATATATAAAACATTTCACATCTTTATCCATATAAATCAATGAATTTCTCAAAGTGTATTAAAATCCAATCTGATTTCAATTAGTTTGAATGGTTTTAGGAATAAGCAGGACACAAGTGCTATGTCTTGCATGAAATAGCTCAATAATTTTCATCTGTACAAAAGCAGATACTTATTTTCTTAGATAAGAAAAAAGAAGAAATTAACCAATCTGCAGGTCAATAATATCAATTCGAGAACCCTATATAGTATCTAAAGGATTCCAAATAGAGACTGAAGATGCTGATTACTAATAACCAATACAACCAGCCGTTCATGTATTTTGCTTTATCAGTGATGAATTTGACAACAGAAATCAAGATAAGACAAATGTTGATATTTTCAAAAAGCCTATAAGATCAGGCCTCGTATAAGGCCTCGTATAAGTAACTATGCAGCATTAGTTTGTGCAACTAGAAACAACCAACAAAGATTCGTGCACTTGCCAGGACATAAAAATGAAAGATGAGTGGAGGGAATTTAATTCATTATTGATGCAGTTTGGCAAGAAGACTGATTTACTGATTTACTAGGAGGTGCGATGATGTAAGTGGAAAGAGTGGCGGCTCAAAGCTCCAATTTTAAGGTAGTGTTCCCATGGGTGACGGAACAAGAAGTGACCATGGCTCGGTTCCCATCTTGCAAAGTTGGCCTGCGTACGTACCAACATGCAACAATAAAAGGTGTAATCTGATTAGCTAAAATATTTAATTTTGTGTTCTTGCAATAATTAAAGATGACAAGAACTTTTAAGCACTGCACAGAACAAGTTGAATTTTAACTTGCCCATATTACTTTATGCAAGATGATCAGAAAGTGATTTCAAATGAACTTTACTATGATAAGTACATAAAGCTGTTAATGTATTAATTAAATGGTCACCGGTGATTCCTCTTTTGACTTTGAATTGAGGACACTCTTGTACACCTGGAGAAAAGGCTTCCCCTCCCAATTCGCAAACGTCTCTTCTTGCTGATCGGCAAAGTACTCTGCTGCAAATCCTGCATGCCAAATCCAAATTAGTTAATTCAATACTTACTCGATCGCATATACGGGTTTCAGATATGGTATTGTATGTATCATCAAAGAAGCTCGCCAGCTTTTCCAATTAAATTCAGCATTAATTCATTATTCGTGCACTACTTACATCACCGCACCTCCTAGTAAATTCAAAACACTGTCTAAGCTCTCGATGATGCGGCAGACGGCGGCGATGTCGTCTGATTTGACAGCAGAGAAGAAGGCCTGGTGCGATCCTAGTCGTAGATCCATCGTGCAAGATTTCATGCTCCGCGTTCTAGAGTCTACTCACCGGCTCTAAGGAGGGAGATCAGCGAGATGGGGGTAGAAGGAGGGAGCTGGAGAACCGACGTGAGGGAAGAAAAATAAGGGAGGTACGGGAAGGGAAATGGGAATGGTGGAAAAGGAAATGGGAGATGCGGGAAGAAGAAAGAGGGAGCTAGAGAAGAGTGGAGAAGCGGGAAAAGCGAAGCGGAGAACAGCGGAGAACAACTAGGGTTTGAGAAGAGAACAGTAGGAAAAAACAAATGGGAAGCTGGAATTGAAAACAGGAAGAGGGAAACAAAAAACCAAACCGGCGCAGAACTGATGGCGCCGGTTCTTGATTAACCAGCTCCATCAACCTGTGCCCGTTATTAATCACTATCTAACCCAGCTGCTTTAATTAAAACCGACGCTTATACTAAGCATCTGTTTTAATCAGTCAGTAATTAAATAAATTGTTGCAGTGAAAGGCATTGCAATGTTGATAGCAACTCGAAAAACTTGCCTTTGGAATGTCCTTCTGGGTTACTAATTCTCCTCTATTCTCTTTTATAAATTCTTCATGATTAGTATTTTCTTTTTCTCCTTTTTTTATTCTAGTTCCTTTTTAGCTTATATGGACCACTACAAAAGTAGCTATAAAATTTGCTATAAAATAGGCATCAGTAACACACTAGTCCTGCTATATGGACCACTACAAAAGCAGTTATAAAATTTGCTTTTTCAAGTTTCTACAACAAAAAAGGAACTAGAACAACAAAGGCTACCAATAAAATCAATGACCTTTTACATAGAACATTGAAAAGATTTATAACATTGAAATGATATGGAACTGATATTTGCTGCTTCTCGCGTGGCTAAGGATGGGGCTCGGCCAACTCTCTCTCCATCTCCATTGTTGGGGACTTGGTTTGAGATTTTGGCTATAGCTAGTTTGTGTTACTGGAGTCCTACATATATGAAAGCTTTTAGTGGATTTGATAAGGTGTGCTTCTTCTGTAATGATCTTGTTCAACTGAACCAAAAAACCAAGTGGTGGAATTGATGACTCCCAGAAACCTAATCCTCTTTACTGCCTTCTCATATCATATAGCATTAAATCAAAATTTGGCATACAATCTCAAATAAAGATTAACTCTGGACAATTCAGATACTGCAAATATTACACGATCCTCTTCAATAACAAGACTAATGCAAACTTGCTTACTCTGTCAACAAAAGATATAGTAGTGGAGTTGGAACTAGATGTGCTTTCTTATCTTCGATGGCCATTTGTTTTATTAGGCAAACATTTCCCTTTTTGACCAACCTAGTTGGAGAAATTAACCATGCTTGGTTTTTCAATCTAAATAATGTTTTGAGCAAGAAGAAAATTTCATCTAATACTTGCAGTAACTTTCGGCAAGAGCCCTTCCCTCACAGCGAACTTCCAGCACACACAATACTTGCAGTACTTAATTTTTACTCTTATATGACATAATTTTTACTCACGATTAGATATACTCTTTATGTGGTCAAACCAGCACGGGAAGATAAGGTGAGATCAGCACTAGAAGATATTCAATTTTCTAAGATATTTGTATAAATTGAACATTTCTGCAGCACACATAAGAAACCACATTTGCTCGCTTACCTTTCGACGCACAGGAAGGTCAAACCAGCACTGGAAGATAAGGTGAGATCAGTCGATCACATCGTCGGGTTTGTTGCAAGGGGAGGTGTCGCTGGGGGCGGGAGATGAGAAGTAGTCGCCGAGGGAGGGAGAGCAGCATTGCAAGGGGAGGTGTCTCCAGGGGCAGGAGATGAGAAGTGGTTGCCGAGGGAGGGAGAGCAGCATTGCAAGGGGAGGTGTCACTAGGGGCGGGAGATGAGAAGTGATCGCCGAGGGAGAAAGGGAGACGAGAAAGGTATCACCGACATTGCAAGGGGTGTCACCGGGGGCAGGAGACGAGAAAGGAAGGTGTAAGGCCTGAATTTTTTTTTCCTAATATAGAAATCTATTTTGGTGCAGCACACCAGACCGGGGGTTAGTTGGGTCGAGCCGCAGAATGGCTTCGAGTAGAAGGTATGACTCGACCTATGAAAGTATGAAGTTTAATTGGTTAAATGGTCATTTCCTTTTATGCATTAAATGTCTCATTGGAGTCGAGTTCGACTCGTGCATGCGGATAGAACCGGAGCCCGAACCGGACGCAGGCTGAGTCGAGTGAGAACTAAGTTAAGTTAGGGGGGGCATAAAGGTCATTGTAGATGAGGGAATAAAACCCCTCATCTACAAGTTGTGCGGCTCATCATTGAGCCGCACACAACCGAGCAAGAGGGAGAGGAGGAGAGGAGCTTGGGTCGGCGCCGAAAGTCTTGTTGCCGTCGGAAGGATCGGGACGCATACGTCCACCTCTTCTTCCTCCTTGATCAAGGTGAGTGGTAGAATCTAGGATTTAAGGGGAGGCCCTAGCCGAACCCTTATGGTTTTGTTGGTGCCGACTTTGCGTGATGATTCCTTGTCGTTTTCTCATGGTGTTTGATCTTTTACCCCCTCAAGATGTAGATGTTTGATCTTGAGATTTCTCACGACGTTTTCTTGAGATATAGGTGTCGGCCGAATAGGGGAAAAGAGGGGAGGTCATGCCAAATTTTCCCCCAAGTTTCTCGTGTGGTTTAAACGTGTAGATTTGATTCTTTGTATATGTTATATGTTCATATAGATCAAGAAAACTTAGAACATGGAAGAGTACTAATCTTCCTAACCCCTAGGGCCTGCGGCATGATGAAAGCCCTTGTGTTATGGCTCAGCTGAGTGGGGAAGGGAAGGGAGTTTTCGGAAGTAAATTTCTCAAGTGATCGACATGTAAGGATAGAATGACTAAAAGAGTAGAAGGATATCTTATTTGTAGGCTATCATCTTGTATATGTAAGGATAGAATGACTAAAAGAGTAGAAGGATATCTTATTTGTAGGCTATTATCTAGTATAGAACACCTACACTTCGGTTCCTACCTTAGCATGACCTTGCTACGATTCAATTTCATGTGCTGAAATTAAGTAGGAATTCGATGTAGTTTAACAGATAATTGATGTGCTTTATTTGTAATTGTTTTCCACTTTGAGGTGTATTAAACTATTTTCCACATGTTCTAGTTGCTGGAATTTATATTTATATGCTGAGATTAAATAATTACATGTTGTAATAACTATTTAGTTGTTGGAATTTATATTTATATGCTGAGATTAAACAATTACATGTTGTAATGATTATTTAATTGCTAGAATTATTGTCTACAAGCTGGTTATGATTATTTGTGCTGCAATTAGGCATGAAATCATGGTGATATAATTGCTAAATCTTCTTATATTTAGCATACTGAAACTTATTAAATTTGGTATGTATTAAATCCATGATATGTTAAAGTTTTCTCTAAGTGTTTCCCTAGCACACCTAGCAGTTATTACAAATGGAAAACAAGTTTCAAATAAACTTCAAATACAATGGAAAGAGCTTAACAATTTAAAGATGAACCAAAGCTCCTTTCCCAAGCCTTCAGGCCTCAAACTTGCAGACAGATGACTCTGTGAGTTGCAGCAGAGTTGAGAGAAGCAGGGAAGCATGCGCTCGAGGAATGTTGTCAACGGAGGCGAAGGGCGCACAACAAATCAATTTTTATGAAGGCTCAAATGACTTCTTTAATGCTCAATAATATTTCCAAGAAGGACTAAAGAAGTTAGGTGAGGGGTATTTATAACCCCTCAGCCGAACGGAACGTTCAACGGGCGAAACAATAGACGTTGATGCCGTTCATTCGCTTTACCGGTCGATCATCGATCGACCGATTGATTGACCACCAATGCGACCGTTGGCATATGTGAGTGCTCGGTCGACCGACGGGTCGATCGACTGTCGCAAATCCATCGATCCCACATTTAGTCGACCAGCCGGTCGATCGAATCAGTGGAGCCAGGGTCGTGTGACTTGTAATCTCCAATCCGGTCGACCGAGGAGCATTCTGCCAAATTTTTGCTTCGGTCGGTCGACCGATGCAACCCTTCTGTGAATTCTTCACCAACTTTGGTCGACCGACATGTCGACCGAATGGCTACTATCACTTTTTCGCATCATTCGGTCGACCGGATGCAGGCTGAGGCTGATTTCTACTTGAATTTTTTACATGCCTTTTTTATGGATTCAGTTACCAAGTTCTAACTTGGATAACTTTACAATTAGGCTTGGGATAAGATCGTCCTAGGGTATATTACAAGATATCTATTTGATTTATGCCCGAGCCTTTCTTTGACGTTTTCTTCTTCCGTTTCTTTGACAGTCTTTTCTTTCGATTCACTTGAACGAACTTGCTTTGCTTTTGGGAACCTCAACCTGAACTCAAAACTTCACATATGGATTAAATACTTGTTTGTTATCATCAAAATAAAGATCGAGGCTTAAGAGAAACCCTTAAGCCAATAGCTATCATAGTAGCATTGGCATGGCTCCCATTGAGACCTTGTATGGGCGGCGGTGTAGGTCTCCGGTGGGCTGGTTTGGGGCTGGGGAATCACACATGGTGGGTCCTGATCTGGTTGAGGAGGCGGTAGAGAAGGTGGAAACCATAAACGGAAGATTGCTAGCGGCCCAGAGTCGACAAAAAATGTAAGCCGACAAGAAGGCCACAGAATTGGAATTTGCCGAGGGTGATTTAGTCTTTCTAGAGGTCTCCCCAATGAAAGGGGTGGTCCGGTTTGGGAAGAAGGGAAAACTGAGCCCTAGGTTCATTGGGCCTTTCCCTATTCTCAAGCGGAGGGACAAGGTGGCTTATGAGTTAGCTTTACCTCCTAGCCTGAGCAGAGTACACCCAATCTTCCATGTATCCATGTTGCGGAGATATGTAAAAGATGATTCGCATGTGATCGAACCTTCTTCTATTGAGGTAGATTCGGCCGTCTCATTCGAGGAAAGGCCGATAGAGATCCTTGTTCGCCAAGTCAGGAATCTATGATCCAAAGAATTTACCCAGGTAAAGGTCAGATGGGAGCACCATTCCAAGAAAAGGCCACTTGGGAGGTAGAGCAGGACATGGGAGAGTGCTACCCTTCCTTATTTGAAGGGCCAGTAAGTCCCTGTCATTCAAGTAAATTCGAGGATGAATTTCCCTTAAGGGGGGAAGGTTGTAAGACCCAGAAAAAAATTTCCTTATACAAAAATCTGTTTTAGTGCAGCGCGCCGAACCCGGGGTTAGTCAAGTCGAGCCTCAGGGCCACCTCAAGTAAAAAGGTATGACTCGACTAATGATGTATGCAATTAAATTGGGCAAATGACTCTTTCCTTTTATGCATTTATACCTTAATCGAGTTTAAATCGACTCGTGTTACGGGTAGAGTCGGAACCCAAGTCGAGCTCGGGCTTAGTCGAGTCAGTAGTAAGAGTCAAAGGCAAGAATGGAAGGTTAGATGAGGGGTTAAAATCCCTCATCCAAGCTGTCGTGCGACTCATCTTGGAGTCGCACAAGACAGCGCATAGGGAGAGGGGGGAGAAGGAGCAAGGGAGATAGATCTTGGTCGATCCGGGTTTCGCATCGTCGTCGGAAGATTCAAGGTCGTCAACGCTCGATCCTTCATCTTCCTCTAGCAAAGGTGAGTGGTTAGATTTGAAGGATTGGGGGAGGCAGGTAGTCGAACCCCTAGAAATGCTAGGATGTGTTTTCTCGCGAGTTTTCGTCGATTCTTGGTTTTGGAATTGTGTATTCACTATTTTGCATCAATTCTTGTCAGGTCGTCAAGATTTCTCGTTGATTTCTCGTGTTTTAGGGCTGCCGAACCATGGGAAAAGGGGAAAGGTCATGCCAAAATTTTCCCCAATTCACTTGACGGAAGTAGAGCCCTTAGATGATCTCAATTTCATGAATAGTGTGTTCTTAATCATCGATTTCACGTGTTATGAAACTCGTCTTCCCTAAAACTCATAGGATTGGCCGAGCAAACCCTAAAGTATCATGAGAAGGGTTCGACCGAGTATAGGGGGAGGGGCAAGCTAGTCATTATGCAATTTGGATATACCGGAGATAATGAATTAGGGTCGGGGATTAATCCTCCTCTTCCTTTCCTACCCTAAGAGGCATGGTCGAGCAAGGTTCACCTTGCTGAAGGCTCAGCCAAGCCTAGGGGAGGGAGAGGGTGAGCTTTAGATGGTAATTTCCATAGTTGGAGTGCTAAAACAATAGAGGCATGGTGACACTTAGGAAGAACTCTAACTATAGCAAGCTAATTTATTGATTCATGTAATTCTGGGAATGATAGCATAGTGACTATCCTTAGCTCATTCCTCTTTAATTTTTGAAATGATGTAATATTTTTACCATGCTTAGTATTTCATGCATTGTTGAATTTATTGTTATCTTACCATGCTAGATAAACTATTTCTTATTGAATTTAATTCTAAATGCAGCGTATAAATGTTTATTTATGAATCTCGTAGTTATATATATAATAGTTGTTGTAAATTATACTTACCTTTCTTTAAATTACATATGCTGTCCTGAAATGTTCATGGGTGGAACTCCAAGATTGATTCATAAAATTTCTCACCCAGGGTAGCGTATAACGCTAGATAACATGTAGGATGTTGCAAGATGCATATTATATATGGAAACTTACCTAGGAAATGACACAACTTCTAGGACTTGTAGTATTCATTTTTGGAAACCTAGAAGTATTAGGTGTACGTGGTTTTGAAAGGGCAGCATTAATTTGTTGACCCTGCAGGCCGAATTAGGGCCGAATACGGGCAACTGCCCGAAGTGTATATAAGGAAACCCTAGGACATTTTATTGTGTGATGTGCTTGAGATGGTCCGCCGAGAAGCATGGCGGTCGAAAATGACCAATGCTTGGCTCGGCCAATGATTGGGTCTTGAGATGCACCAGCGGGCCCTCTAGGGGTCAAACCCCAGTTGGGTGGGACTAGCTATCCCTACCCCAGACGGTGTCCGGAGACTAGAAGACCATCCTAGTCGATGGCCCGGGATTTCTTGACTTCATCTTTATATGATTTGGCCATGCGGCCAGTGTGATTCTACCTTGTATGGTAGGGCCGGGTATAGCTAGGATTCTTATACCATAAGTAGGCCTTAAGGGCTAGATGCCAAGTGGCTTAATTAGGCCATTATGACAGGTTTCTCTCATATATGGTATATACAGAATGACTCACGGAATCGGTAGTCATATCAAAAGTAACTTACCTCCCAGTCTATATAGTATGTTACCTTATATGCTTATGCATGCCTAATTGAGGATTATGTGGAGGTTCGAAAGAACCGCTCACTGAGTCCCAAGTGCACTCACGGTTTGTTTCTTTTTGTTTTGCAGAGTATGATCAGTGAGTTGAGGCTTGTCGTCATGGTACAGCTGGAGGGCAAGCGGTGGTGCCAATCTCATAGCGGCGTCCTTTAGTCATAGTCTAGTTATTTGTGTTGTCGTTTTCCTACACTGACAGTTGTTGTTTTTAAAGCTTGTAATAAACTTTGAACTTGAGATGTTCCAGTTGTGACGATGTTAACTTTTCTTCTTTGGTTTTGAAAAATATATTTATGAGCCTTGAGAATTTAAATAAAATTGAATTGTGGTTTCTTTTATTCGATGTGTTCTGATTTTCTCGATGGTCAGTGTAGGTAGTAGGCTACAGGGTAGTATGTAGACCTTAGCCGTTTTGTCACACGACCCTCAATTGGGGTGTGACATAGACAAGACCTAACCTAGTGCTCTGATACCAACTTTGTCACACCCAACTGAGGGTAGTGTGACCGACCAGGGCGGGGTGTTTGTCGACTGCAGGGATTTTGTCAAGTGTATAGATAAGGCATTAGGGTTGGAGTTTGTCGTGTTCATTGCAAAAAATAGGGCGCGAAATATTATTTTGATGAGGGAAAATATTTGGTCGGCTGAAGGAAAAAATTATAGATTAATTTACCAACCGATTCTTTTATCCGTTGGTAATTTTGTTGGTAATACCAACAAATTGAATATGTTGGTAACAACTCCGTTGGTTATGATATGTTTTCTTGTAGTGAGATTTGTTAAAAAATGTAAAACATGAACCAAATTAAAAAATTTAACCAAGAAACTAAAGAAATCTAATTATAAAATAGATAAAAATTTTGGCATATATTTTAAAAATGATATATAGGAAACAACAATAGTAGTAATAAATAGTAATTATAAAGATAAAGTTATAATCTATCATCGGATATTTAATATTTACTAATAACACAAAATCAATTTTTTTTATAGCTAATTATTTTGAAATTCCAAATTAAATTAGAAGTTGTAACAACAATTTAATTTGCGTGAAATCTAGTTAAATTATGTATTGCTAGGAAAATATTAGTATATATATTATATATCTACCTGGTTTCAAAAAGCTGGTGCCAGGCGCTAATTGTATTCGGAAATAATGTGCAGGAGAAGCCCTGTATCAATTGTAGCAGTCATCACCTGCATGATATCGCAGTTATCTTGTGATAAGATAACACTTAAACGTTAGTTCTGCAACATTACATATATTTCTTCTCCGCACCTACGGTGTTGTTTGGTTAGCGAAAACTATTTTCTGGTTTGGTTTCAGTGAAACTGAAAACTTGGTTTCGAAAACTTGATTTTGGTTTCTAGTTTTCAGTTTTCCGAAAACGCGTTTGGTTAATGAAAACAACATAAGTTTTAGTTAGTTGAAACTAGTGAATATTTATTTGGCTATAAAAAGTAATATTAATTTTCTTTGAATATTTTTAGTAGTAATTAATATTTAGTTAGTTTACAAAATTAAATATTTGCTAATATAGTTATAAAATATTTGTAATATTTAATTAATTAAGTTATTGGTAGTTTGAGATTTTTTTGTTCAATTAGATATAAAAATTAATTAATAGTTAATATTTCAAAATAATAATAATTCTAGTGGTCTAAATTAGTTTTGATTAATTATAAATATATTAACTTTAAGAAAATTGAGTTATTTTAAAATTTGGGTTTGAGTCAATTAGATATAAATTGGTTTAATTAATTTGTAAATTTAAGATAATAGTTTGAGTTGAAAATGATGATTTTTATTTTTTTTATAAAAATAATATAGTTTGATTTATTTTTAAATTAATTAATTTTATTAAAAAAATATTTATAATTATAAAGTTGTCACTCCATTTTGATAACGAAACTGACAGTCTCGAAACCACAGAAAATAACATTCTGGTGTTTTCATTTTTATTAGGAAAACTGGTTTCGTTTTCATTCTGGTTTCGATTCAGTTTCATGAAAACGCTGAACCAAACACGTTTTCGTAAGCAGTTTTGGTTTCAGTGAAACCGAAACCATGAAAACAGACTTGGTTTCACTAACCAAACCAATTTATTAATTAAATTATTGTTTTGATCAACATATTTATAATGTTCATCTCAATCTGCAGAGATATCTCTGGTGACGAGAGTGAAAGAAAATACCATCCGAATTTCATTAAAGATCTTTATCCTTTCACTTCAAGGATCATTACCACATCCTTTGCCAAAGAACACGAGCGGGAGAACCTCATGCCCATATTATGAAATAAATGGAAGAGATACATATTTAGCTGGAGTACCTTACTTAATTCCGGAGTTAGTGTTAAAAGTAAATGTTTAGATGTTTAATAAATGATCAAATACAATAAGAAAATAGCAATGACAATTAATATAATATATAAGTATTGTCACAAATATGTTTTAAATAAATAATTATATATATTAAAATACACTAATAATATATAATTTATTTTCAATTAGATTTGCTAAGAAATGTGAAACATGAACCAAATTAAAAAATTTAACGAATAAACTAAAGAAATCTAATTATAAAATAGATAAATTTTTAGGCATATATTTTATAAATGATATATAGGAAATAACAATAGTAGTAATGAATAGTAATGATAAAGACAAAGTTAAAATCTATCATCGGATATTTAATATTTACTAATATCACAAAATCAATTTTATTTATAGCTAATTATTTTGAAATTCCAAACTAAATTAGAAGTTGTAACAACAAAACACTAAAAAATATCATATTTGTTTTATCATTTCTTACAAATAAAAAAATAAAAATGATAACATAGAAGTGATAAATGTATAATAATACGCAATATGATATATCACAAAATGATAATACGCAGTATGATATATCACTAATAACATATAACTATAAATTTAATATTGACTAAAAATATATAATCAAATTTTATTTGAGATTTCAATTTTTTTTCCATTAATATATAATATCAAAAAAAATATTGTCACACCCCAATTGAGGGTAGTGTGACCGGCCAAGGCCTACATCCTACCCTGTAGCCTACTATCTACACTGACATAAAGAAACTAGAACATGTCGACAAAAGAAATCTGAACACAAACTTTATTAAAAGTTTTCAAAGTTCACAATTTTATGTTTTCAAACCAAAGAAGAAAACCAACATTAGAACAACTGAACATCTCAAGAATCAAAGTTTTACAAACTTTTTCCAAAATACAATTGTCAGTGCAGAAAAGTAAACAACTACTAGAAACACTGGACTATGACTCATGGACGCCACTACGAGATATGACACCACCTCCCGCCCACTAGCTGCACCATGTCGACAGGTCACAATCACTGCCCATGCTTTGCAAAAATAAGGAAATAAACTATAAGTTCACTTGGGACTCAGTGAGCGGTTCTAGCGAACCTCCACATAATCCTCAATTATTCATGTATGACATATTAGGCAACATAATGTATATTCAGGGAGATAAGCTACTTTTAATTTGACTACTAACCCCATGGGTCAATCTGTATAAACCGAATATGTAAAAATCTGCCATCTCGGCCTATCAACCCTCCGGCATCTGGCCCCGTGGGCCTACTTATGGTAATAAAAATCCCGGCTACAGCCGGCCCTACCATACAAGGTAGAATCATACTTGTCGTCGGTTACATCATATCAAGATGTAAACAAGCAATCCCGAACCATCAACTAAGATGGTCCACTAGTCTCCGGACACCGTCTTGGGTAAGGATAGCTAGTCCCACCCAACTAGGGTCTAGCACCTTGCGGGCCCGCTGGCGCACCTCAAGACCCAAACACTGGCCAAGCAAAGCATTGGTCATTTTCGACCTCCACGCTTCTCGGCAGACCATCTCAAACACATCACACAATCAATGTCCTAGGGTTTCCTTATATACCTTTCGGGTCATTGCCCGTATCTGGCCCTAATCCGGGCTACAGGGTCAACAAATTAATGCCTCCCTTTCAAAATGTGCACGCCTAAGAGTTCTAGGTTTCCAAAATATTTACTAGAACTCCTAGAAGTTATATCATCTCCTAGCTATGTTTTCATATATACTGAGCATCACGCAACGTCCTACATGTTATCTAACATTATACACTACCTTGGGTGAGAAATTCCATGTACCGACTTTGGAATTCCGCCGATGAATATTTTAGGACAGCTTTTGTAATCTAAAGAAAAGTAAACATACTTTACAGCATCTACTATATATAGCCACAATATTCATACATAACAACTATACACTACCCTTAGAATTAAGCTCAATAAGAAACAATTTATTGAGCATGGCAAGGTAGCAATGAATTCAATAATGCATGAGATACTAAGCACGGTAAACTAATACATCATTTCAAAATTTAAAGTTGAATGAGCTAAGGATGGTCATTAAGCTAGCATTCCTACAATCTCATAAATCAATAAATTTACTTAATATGGTTGGTGTTCTTCCTAAGTATCATCATGCCTCTATAGTTTTAACATTCTAACCATGGAAGTTTCCATCTAAAGCTCACCCTTTCCTCCCCCTAGGCTTGGCCGAGCCTTGAGCATGGTGAACCTTGCTGGGCCATGCATCTTTGGGTAGAAAAGGGAAAGAAGAATATAGCTACGACCCTAACTCTTCATCTCCGATATATCTTAAATTCATGTGGACTGATTTACCCCTTCCCTTACCCTTGGCTGAACCCTTCTCATGAGGTTTAGGGTTTATTCGGCCACACCTAGGGGTTCTAGGGAAGACAAACTATTTAACACATGAAATCGACGACGAAGAATGTTCTAATGATAGATTTATGATCATCTAAGGGCTCCACTTCCGTCAAGGGGATTGGGGAAAATTTTGGCATGACCTATCCCCTTTCCCCATGATTTGGTGGCCCTAGATTGGAGAAAACGACGAGAAAAGAAAATGATCTGGCAAGTATTGATACATGAATCATGTATATACAACTACGGAAACTCGATTCGTCGGAAAATCGCGAGAAAACACGATTTGTTACAACCTGCTTGATGGGATAACTGACCCACCAACTTCATAGGCCAACCTATTGGCCTAATTAAAACGCTTAAGCTAAAGTTGATAGTAGCACACCCATCAAGCCTTATAAGCCAAGGCTACATCCAACATACTCCAGATGTGGGACTAAATCGGGGTATTACACGATCCTATCACCACTAAGGGTTCGGCTACCCGCCTCCCCCATTTCTTCAAATCCAACCACTCACCTTGATTGAGGAGGATGAAAGAATGGATGACAACAACTTTGAATTTTTCCGGCAACGGCGCGAAATCCCGTATGGACCAAAATCCCCCTCCTCCTTGCTTCTTCTCCCCTCTCTCCTAGGCGCTGCTGTAAGACCCAAAATTTTTTTTCCTAATATAAAAATCTTTTTTGGTGCAACGCGCCGGACCCGGGGATTGTCGAGTCGAGCCTCAGGATCGCCTTGAGTGAAAAGGCATGACTCGACTAATGATGCATGGAATTTATTTGGGTGATTGACCTTCCTTTTATGCAATCATACCTTAAATCAAGTTTAAATCGACTCATGTTGTGGGTTGAGTTAGAACCCAAGTAGAGTTCGGGTTTAGTCGAGTCTTGAGTAGGAGTCAAGTGAGTCAAGAGCCTATATGGAAGGCTAGATGAGGGATTTAAAACCCCTCATCCTTGTGCCGTGCGACTAGCCTTGGAGTCACACAAGGCAGCCTAGGGAGAAGGGGAGAAGAAGCAAGGAAAAGGGGAACTTTGGGTCGATCCGGGATTTCGCACCGTCGCCGGAAGATTCAAAGTCTTCGTCATCCGATCTTTCATTCTCCGCAATTGAGGTGAGTGGTTATATAGATGTTGAGGGGAGGCGGGTGGCCGGCCCCAAAGATTTTGAAATCGAGATTCTTCTTCGCGAGTTTTGTCGATCGAGTTGTTTTCTCCATGTTAGATTCTTAGATCATTGTATATGATGTGATTTCGTGGTTTTATACGTGTCGATTTCTTGTTTTAAGGGGCTGGTCGAATCGAGGAAAAAGGGGAAAGGTCATGCCAAAAATTTCCCCAATTTCCTCGCTCGTCTCGCAACTTGCGCATCGACTGGTATTCACTTGTTTTTGCTTTTGGATTGACAATCGTGTGGACGTCGCAGCCATGTCCACCACCCCTATATGTTCGGCCAAGCATGGTTATGATCCTGCTCGAGTTGGTCGAGCAGTAGAAGGGGGAAAAGTAGAACTGTTTGTATTGGATTATTGGACCTCGTGTTTTATCGTCTTAACCAGCACCTTCACGTTTAAATGTTAGATTCAATTTGAAGTTTATGTTACTGTTCTATTGGTTAAAATGCATAGATTCCAGCCCCTTCCCACATGGATTGTTCGGCCGAGCAAGGTTCACCTTGCTCAAGCTTCGGTCGATCAAGGAAAAGGGGGAGGAAGCGAATGATTTTGTGTAGTTGTTCACATCCCTCCATTTAATGTTAATTCATATTCACATAAATGTTAATTCATATTCATGTTGTGAATTGTTGGGATAGATCTATATTATCAAATTGGAAATGTTCTTGTTAATGCTTATATAGTATATGTAGACAAGAAAGGTTTCATTTAATTGCTCATATCATGTTTAATTGTTGCTATGCTTAATGTATGTTCCATATGGGATTAACCTCTACATTACTTACTTTTTATTTTGGTTATTCATGATGTTACTTTCCGAAATTAATTTGGTAAGTGATGTACACATGCTGTCCTGAAATATTTGTGGGTGAAATTCTAAGATCGGTTCATAGAATTCCTCACCCAAGGTAGTGTATAACGTTAGGCAACGTGTAGGACGTTGTGGGATGCTCAGCATATATGGAAACTTAGCTAGGAGATAACATAACTTCGAGGACTGCTAGTAAACATTTTTGGAAACCAAGAACCATTAGGTGTGCGCAATTTGAAAGGGCAAAATTAATTTGTTGACCCTGCAGATCGACGTAGGGCCGGATACGGGTAATGCCCCGAAGTGTATAAAAGGAAACCCTAGGACACTTGATTGTGTGATGTGCTTGAGATGGTCCGTCGAGGAGCGTGGAGGTCGGGAATGACCAATGCTTAGCTCGGCCAGTGTTGGGTCTTGAGGTGTGCTAGTAGGCCCGCTAGGTGCTAGACCCCAGTTGGGTGGGACTAGCTATCCTTACCCCAGACGGTGTCCAGAGACTAGTGACCATCCTAGTCGATGGCCCAGGATTGTTTGTTTATATCTTGATATGATGTGGCCGAACGGCTGGTATGATTCTACCTTGTATGGTAGTGTCGGCTGTAGCCAGGATATTTATTCCATAAGTAGGCCTAAGGGCCGAATGCCGGAGGCTTGATAGGTCGAGATGGAAAGTTTTCACATATTCAGTTTGTACAGATTGACTCATTGGGGTCGGTAGTCGCATTAGAAGTAGTTTATCTCCTTGTACATTCATTATGTTGCCTTATATGATATGCATGGATAACTGAGGATTATGTGGAGGTTCGCTAGAGCCACTCACTGAGTCCCAAGTGGACTCACAGTTTATTCTTTGTTTTTGCAGAGCATGAGCAATCACTTTGACATGTCGACATGGTGCTGCTGGTGGGCGGGAGATGGTGGCATATCTCGTAGCGGCGTCCATGAGTCATAGACCAGAGTCTAGTAGTTGTTTTTTTAAATTTCTGCACCAACAGATGTATTTGGAAAAGAGTTTGTAAAACTTGATTACTTGAGACGTTAGTTGTTCTGATGATGGTTTTCTGATTTGCTTTGAAAACATAAAATTGTGAATTTGAAAACTTTTAATAAAGTTGTGTTGAGATTTCATTATCGATACGTTCTAGTTTTCTTTATGTCAGTGTAGACAGTAGGCTACAGGGCAGGATGTAGGCCCTAGCCGATCACACTACCCTCAGTTGGGGTGTGACAGCTGCCTTGTGCGACTCAAAGATGAGCCGCACGACACAAGGATGAGGGGCTTTAATCCCTCATCAAACCTTCCTTAATGGCCCTAGACTCTTAATCATGACTCGACTAAACCTGAGCTCGACTTGGGTTTCGACTCTTCCCGCAACACAAGTCAACTTAAACTCGATTAAAGTATAAATGCATAAAAGGAAAGAGTCATTTGCCCAATTTAATTGCATACATCATTAGTCAAGTCATACATTTTCACTTGAGGCGATCTTGAGGCTCGACTCGACTATCCCCGGGTCCGGCGCGCTGCACCAAAATAAATTTTTATATTAGGAAATTTTTCCCAGGTCTTACATATATATAAATAATTAAAATTTCAAAAATTCAACTAAACGAGAAAGAAGAATAATTTAATAAATTATATATAAATAAAAATTTAAGAAATACAAAATTGATTGGTAGAGAGCTCTTACTTCAAATGTGCCAATCAATAAAACAATAAATTTTCAAATAGATACAATAATAAAATAATAATTCATCTTATCAAATATCATATTAATATTTAATATAATTTTTTGAACAAATAAAGTTTGTTGGAAATCATAAATAGATTGAATTTAGTAACATTTTCATTTAAGAAATTGAAATATTTAAAACAAATTACTTTTAACTAAAGATATATTTACAAATAGCTTGAATTTTGAGTATAATTCAAATAAATTCACAAATTATGTTGAATTGGTGAATCTTTTGAATTTTCTATAAGATTCAAATATATATTAAAAATTATGGTTGAATGGTGAATAATTTATTTTTTTATTTGAACTTATATCAAATTTTGAAGAAGTTTGAAATAACGACATTTTTTCATAATTCAGTTTTTAAAATTTTAAATTAATTTAAAAAATTCAATTTAATTTGCGTGAAATCTAGTTAAATTATGTATTACTAGGAAAATATTAGTATATATATTATATATCTACCTGGTTTCAAGAAGCTAGCGCCAGGCGCTAATTATATTATGAAATATTGTGTAGGAGAAGCCTCGTATCAATTATAGCAGTCATCATCTGCATGATATCGCAGTTATCTTGTGACAAGATAACACTTAAAGGTTAGTTCTGCAACTTTATATATATTTCTTCTCTGCACCTGCATGTCTACAAATCTATTAATTAAATTATTGTTTTGATTAACATATTTATAATGTTCATCTCCATCTGTAGAGATATCTCTGGTGACAGGAGTGAAAGAAAATACTATCCGAGTTTCATACAAATATCTTTTTCCTTTCACTTCAAGGATCAATAGCACATCCTTTGCCAAAGAACACGAGCTGGAGAACCTCATGCCCATATTATGAAATAAATGAAAGAGAGACATATTTACCTGGAGCACTTTACTTAATTCCGGAGTTAGAGTTAAAGTAAATGTTTAGATGTTCAATAAATGATCAAATACAATAAGAAAATAGCAATGACAATTAATATAATATATAGGTATTGTCACAAACTTGTTTTAAATAAATAATTATATATATTAAAATACACTAATAATATCTAATTTATTTTTAATTAGATTTGCTAAGAAATGTGAAACATGAACCAAATTAAAAAATTTAACGAATAAACTAAAGAAATCTAATTATAAAATAGATAAATTTTTTGGCATATATTTTATAAATGATATATAGGAAATAACAATAGTAGTAATAAATAGTAATGATAAAGATAAAGTTATAATCTATCATCGGATATTTAATATTTACTTGTAATATTCCAGATATTTAAAATTATTAATTTTCCTTTTATGTATATTTGTCAGCCTAGCAGACTAGTTCGTGGTCGAGTCGAGTCCGGAGCGAGCTGGCGAGCTCGGGTAAGTAGAATATAAATATTCTCAACTACTCATGGTCCGGAGCGAGCTTGTGAGCTCCGGTAAGTAGAATATAAATATTCTCAACTACTCATGGTCCAGAGCGAGCTTGCGAGCTCGGGTAACTAGAATATAAATTTATAAATTTATAAATTTATAAATTTTTAGGCTTGGGTAGTTGAGAGTATTTAATTTAATATTGTGTGCGCATAATTGCCAATTATGTTCATATGAGTATTTAATTAATTATTCGTGATTTATTAGAATGAGATTAATTAAATTATTTAAGTCTATCGGGTTAGCGGATTTTGGTTTTGGCTTAAGGTGGATGTAGGTTGTGAATTAAGGGTGTAAGGGCTTAGGGTTGAGGAGGGTGTATAAAAACCACCCCTCATGGCTTGTGACTCCTATTTTGGAGCCACCTAGAAAGGGAGCTAGCCGCCAAGCCAACCCAAGCCGCCAACGCCCTTTCCCTTTCCTCCTTGGAGCCGTAGCCACCCAGAGCCGAGCCAAGCCGCCAGATTCTTCTTCCTCTTCCTCTATGGAGCCAAGCCGAGCCGCTTGCTTCCTCTCCCTCTCTTCTTTCCCCTTGGAGCTATTTTTTTGGGTTGAGCCGTCGGCCTTTTAAAGCCGGATTCGAGGCCGTCGTCCGGGATTTCTTTTCTAATATTTTTCCAAATTAAGGTGAGTGGTTTACCCTCTCTCTTCGGGGTTTTAATCAAATTTTTTGAAGCCATTCGTGACGGCTCGATATTTATGCCTTGTTCTTGGATTTTCTTCGAGTTCTTGCCATGTTTTCTGGATGTGCAAATAATGATTTATTCTCCCAATTTGGTTTCTTGATTTGTGGATTTCATGCTTAGGATTAAATCTGTGATTTTGCTAGAAATCATGTGGTAGGATTAAAATCTTGATAATGACTAATTAAGGGTTTTTGAGAAGGGGTTCTTGATTTTAATGCTTGATTCTTGATTAAGGAATTCTTGTTATTTATGAGATTGTATGCATGATTGGCATGATGACTTGAATCTGTGATGTTAGAAATTTGGGAATTTAATTCTGCAAAATTCGGATTTTATTCCTTGATGTGCTAGAAATTTCAGCTTTCTGAAATTTATATGATGTTTGTTGAATCTGGGCTGATTTTTTATTTCTCTGTTATTACGTGATTTTATCTCTGATTATAGTCGTGTAACCTATCGTTTTGACCAGAAAATATAGTTTGGAAACATAAGATATACTTTGAAGAGTAGATTCAGAGTATACACAGCACTTCTGGGAAGAACAAAACCCTAAAACAAAACTCTAAAACAAAACCCTAATTGAGATGATCTAGATTTTAATTCTATATTTAAAATTGGGTCTAAGAGTGAGCATAATCTATTATGAACCAACTTACAAGGTATTCATGAAATAAAACCACACGGGTTCATGATGTTGCAGGTCTAAGGGGTAAGGGTCGGGTTTGAAGTGTTGAGACGCTTCATAGTGATGACACCCTTAGGACACCGTAGGAGAATCTTAACTTAGGTCTTGATGCGCCACATCCATGGGAATGGCGGAGCGGCTCATTTAGGAGCCGGGTTACGGGCTATGCCCGTGTGGTTGGACGTAAATTCTCAACCTTTAGGATAAGTTCGGAGGGCCACCAATTATCCTGATATGTGCGCGGTTACCTTTAGGCATGGTAGGGATTCGACCCGATGAACCTCTTGATGATGATGATTGCCTTTGGGCATGGTAGGGATTCAACCCGATGCACCTCTTGATGGTGATGTTGCCTTTGGGCATGGTAGGGATTCGACCCGATGCACCTCTTGATGGTGATGTTGCCTCTAGGTATGGTAGGGATTCGACCCGATACACCTCATTGATGGTGATGTTGCCTTTGGGCATGGTAGGGCTTTGACCCGATGCACCTCTGTGATGGTGATGTTGCCTTTGGGCATGGTAGGCCTCAACCTAATGCATATTTTTAGGTGACGTTGCCTTCGGGCATGGTAGGGCTTCGGCCTGATGCACCTCTTTGAAGAACTAAATGCCGTGGGCATGGGTGGCCTGGTAGCTAGTCACAGCTTTGTGACATTGCCTCTGTAGCGATAGACATATTCTTGTTATCTCTGTGATGTTGATTTATGAGGGTTGGTAAAACTGCTCACTGAGTTCTTTGAACTCACCCATTGTCGTTTTTTTGTTTTGTTTTGTAGAGCCTGACCGGTGAGGTGGGCTGGAGCACTTGGCACAGCTGGAGGGCAGAGGAGCCACATGAGTCTGTTGTAGGTTGGCATGCACTTTTATTTCAGTATTTGGAGTTGTAGTCCCGTGGGGACATTCACGTTTTATTCAGTTTTATTTATTAAAAGAATCGTTGCTCTTCGATTTATCTCCGCACTTGAGATATGTATTTTAAACCTTGTTGTTTTGAAATGAAAATCTGCTTTGGTTCTTTTATTATTAAAAGCTGTTATTTACTTGTTGTTTATGATGTTGGCATATGCATGGGTTAGGCTTCGGGGTATAGGCACGTATACCCTAGCCGGTCATGTGATCCTGAGTTGGGGCGTGACAAAGTTGGTATCAGAGCATGTGGTCGGTCCGACTACGACGTATATGGCATTAGTAGCATGTCAGTATATGGTAGGGGTATGGGTATGCTATGAGATCAATGGGCTAAGTCTGCACCTCAGCGCGACCTATGGTTTAGTTTGCAAAACAGTGGGTGAATTCAGTTGCTTAATCTTGAATTTTTTCTTTTCTGGTGTTTCTAGATCAATGGAGGCCTTTGATGCCACCAGGACCGGTAATGATAGCAACTCCACTGAGCGTCAAGGTCGAGGTCGAGGGAGACCACCGCTGGCCCGGGAGGAGGTGGGACCAGATCCCATGGTTGTGTAGCTGCAGACCCAAGTGGCTGAGCTGACTGAGGCACTCCGTAGGGAGGAGGAACTGGGACAGTCCCAGGGTAGCACTGCTTGAGGTCGTGAATGGCCCTGTGCTAGAGAGTGCACCATTTTTGGGGGGGGGGGGTACCTTTGTATGGGTGCCTGGATTAGAGATCCTTGAAATGATTATTTAGTATCTTGAATAATTCATTGGGTCTCGTCATAGAGTTAAATATTTATGATGCAGTATGGTTAGGGTGGCCCTAGGGATCCTAGGGGGGGCAGTTGATAGAGTTTTGCATAAGGGATCTGCAGGGGTTGGCTGAGAGTAAATTTCCCCTATAGATGAAATTTTGGATTGATTGGAGGATCTTTCTTTTAGATTTCAGGAAATATAAATTATGGGTGTAGAGCGACCTTATGCTTAAGGGTCATGTTTATGTGTGACCAAAGAGCGGTTTCATTCTGAGGCATGTTTTGGTTGCGGACAGGTTGGGCACTTCAAGAGGGATTATCTTGGAATTGGTTGCCAGTAGCCTGATCAGACCAGAGGAAATACACTGATGTCAATGGGTTACGTAGCTCAGAGGGGTCAGACTCAGGGAGGAAGCCAACGAGCTGGTGGTTCAGAGAGGCCCGTTGCATGGGTGTTCGCTATGAATCCAGAGGGCGCTGAGGTGTCCAGGGCAGTAGTATTAGGTAACCTTGTTGTAGGTACAGCTATTGCATATGTCTTGTTCGGTCCAGGTGCTATGCACTCTTTTGTGTCTTCCTTGGTTGCTGCTAAGTTGTCAGGGATAGCTTCTGTGCTTGAATTTTCCCTTGTGGTGTCTACATCTATGGCATTTCTGTGATGGCAGAGACAGCCTTTCGAGGCTGCAAGGTTGTCATTTATGGGCATGTGCTGATGGCCGATTGGACACTCCTATCGATGTTGGAGCTTAATGTGATATTGGGCATGGACTGGTTGGCGAACTATTTCGCCTTAGTTGGTTGCAGGTCTAAGACTGTGACCTTCAATAAGCCCGGGATGCCCTATTTACCTTCCAGGGTGAGGGAAGGGTTGAGTCGTTGATGGAAATATCCACTCTTAAGGCCCAGAAGTTATTGTTCGGCGGGTGTCAGTTATTTTTTTTTGGCCTTAGTGTCGATGGCAGAGGAAGGTGGAGATGCGGCTAAATATATTTATTGTGTCTGTTTGACTAAATATATGAAAAATACTTAAACCACTTGTTGAAGATCTAATGAAGCAAAGTAAATACAAAAAAGGATATTCAAACAGAATAATCTGATTTATTGTCCTTTCGCTCACTCATTAACCATGTTTATTCATTCATTATCTTTAAAATATTTATACCTTGATTCCTAGGTTCCTGTGCCAGAACTGGCAATCTGCAGCACTTCCAGCAATTGTACCCAGCAGATATGAATTGATCTCAATGATTTTGTTAGCGTTTTGAGAAGCTGTGAAAGAACAAATTAGAAACTTCTTATGGACAATACCACACAATCTTTCATAGGAGGATGTATATCAGGAATCATGGACAATATCTTAATTTGAAACATCTTGCTGAACAAAAACTCCAAGACAAGAAATACCTTACGAGATTACCAGAGTTTGCTCGCTCAGTTGCTCCAAAACCTTCAAATGTTATGAAGTGGATGTTAGAAGTAGAGCTTGTAGCGCAAAGAACGATTAAACGACATCAAAGGTAGCTCTTCAGGCAATTAACTCCAAGAAACTCGAAACTGAACAGAGTGGACAATTTCTGGAAATCAACATTAAGGAGGGACTCGATTACAAAGCATAAAAGGATCTGGTACCTTCGCAGCTCAGGTAAGGTGATCGCTGCTCTCGCCGACGGAGATGTTGAGGATGAGCTTCTGGACCTTGATCTCCCTCATCGGGTTCGATAGCTCTTCTTGGAAGTCTGCATCGGAGAGCAGACAACAATTTCATTAGTTAACAGATGAGTGGAAGAAGGACAAGAGGAGGAAAAAAAAGGGTTTCGACTAAAGTGATTGCAAAGATCGAGTGAAGTGATTGCAGAGAAGAATCCAGCAGAGAGAAGATTAGGGATTGTAGTGGAGTGGAGAACAAGAGAATGATAATGGGGCGGGATCACAGAGAAGTTTACCATAGAAAATGTTTCGCAATGGAGTTTCTTTTTTGTAAAACTATCTTTTGCTGGGGCCTCCGGTAAAACTATTTTTTGCTCGGGCCAGCACGCGATCGACATTAATAACGGTTATGAAAATTTATATTTTCGAGGATGATGGACGAGAGCTTTTGGAGACGGGATTAGGATAGAAATATATTTAATTTTAAATATATATTTGTCACGCCCCATGTTCAAGATCATGTGATGGGCCAGGGTATACGTGTCGATACCCTACAGCCTAACCCATTCACATGCCAACTCATAAAATAGCGAAATAAACAACTACTTTTATTAATAAAAAGAACCAAAATAGATTTCCATTTTGAAATCGCAAGGTTTAAAATAAATAGCTTAAGTGCGGAAATAAATAAATCGAAGAGCAACAGTTCTTATAAAATATAAAAGACTGAATAAAAACATGAATATCCACACGCGACTACAACTCCAAATACCAAAACAATAGTGCATGACCACCTACTACAGACTCGTCTACGACCCATAACTAGGAATGCTATGAGATCATGTGGCTCATCTACTCTCCAGCTGTGCCAAGAGCTCTAGCCCACCTCACCGGTCAGGCTCTGCGAAATAAAACAACGACGACGGGTGTGTTCAAAGAACTCAGTGAGCGGTTCTACCAACCATGCTTGAATATATAAGAACTCATTTTAATCATCAATTTGAGATATAAACTACAAGAAAATCAAGATCCCTCACTTAGGCATTTCATCGATCATCTTGAGGGCACCCTTGCTCCACCCTTGGCCGAGCACCCCTAGGGTAAACCTAGGGCTGCCGAGCCCCAAAGGGCAGGGTTTAGGGCCTCCTCAAACACGACACACAAAAAGAATGTCGAGAATTCGAGAAATCGTTAGAAAACAAATCAAGATTTCAATGGCCTTCAAAATTGGCTTCAAGAACTCAAAGAAACCCGAGGAGGAGGGGTAAAACCACTCACCTAATTTGGAAAGATGATTAGAAGCAATCCCGGATGATGGCTCTCGAATCCAGCATAAAATGATGATGGCTCAACTCAAGAAGGGGAAGAGATGGGGCGGCGGCTCACCTCAAGCCGCCAGCTTGAGGAGAGAGGGAGAGAGGAAGAGACAGGGGCTAACTTCGGTTGGCTCCTCTCGGCTCGGCTCCAAATGGGAGGAAGAAGGAGAGGAAGGAGAAGGGAGATGCTTGGCGGCTGGCTGGCTTGGGGCGGCAGCTTGCGAGAGAGAGACGAAGGCGCGGCTATCGTCTTGGCTCCTCCTCTCAAAAATATTGTGTGGCTCCAAATAGGGAGCCACAAGCCAAGGGTAGGGGGTTTTATACTCCTTCCTCAACCCTAACCCTTCTAACCTTTTATCCAACCCGCATCCTCCTCAAGCCGAACCCAAATCCGCTAACTTAATTTAACTTAATTAATTATATTCTCCACATAACCATCTATAAATAATATAAACACAATGAACATGCACATCCACATGCCACATAATTAAACACGTATGCATACACAACATAAAAATATTAAATAAATTAATCTACACAAGCAAAATTACCTAACTCATATTCTTACTTACCTGAGTTCACAAACTCGCACCGAACCATGAGTCAACTCGGCTCGACCTCGATCTAGTCCGCTAGGCTGGCAAATACAACCATAAAGGAAAATGATATAATTAAATATCTAGGACATTACAATCCTCCATCCTCATAGAAAATTCATTCTCGAATTTCAGAAAGGAAAATTAAGAACTAACCAAATTTTCAAAGAATGAAGGATAATGGTCCCTCATATCCTGATCCACCTCCCAGGTGGCCTCCTGGCCGGAATGGTGCTCCCAGCTAACCTTAACCAAGGGGATCTCCTTGTACCTCAACTTTCTAATCTGACGATCTAGCACCTCAACTTGTCGCTCCTCATAGGAGACTACTGAATCCACCTCCACTGCGGTAGGCTCAATCACATGGGACTCATCCCGAATATACTTCTTCAGCATAAACACATGGAACACTGGATGTACTCGGTCCATACTAAGAGGTAAGGTCAACTCATAGGCCACAACTCCCCTACGCCTGAGAATAGGAAACAACCCAATGAACCTAGGGCTTAGCTTTCCTTTCTTACCAAATCTCACCTCCCCTTTCATAGGGGATACCTTGAGGAACACCATGCCCCCCTCAGCAAACTCTACCTCCCTTGCCTTTCCATCAGCATACATCTTCAGGTGACTCTGAGCGGCCAACAGTCTCTTTCTGATTAGCTTCACCTTTAATTTCTACTGCCTCCTCTACCAGGTCAGGTCCCATCATAAGGGAATCCCTTGCCTCGAACCAGCCTACATGCAACCTGCATCTTCGCCAACACAACGCCTCAAATGGGGCCATCCCGATGCTGCAGTGGTAGCTGTTATTATAGGCAAACTCAATCAGAGGTAAGTGTCTCTCCCAACTGCCCTCCAAATACAGGACACATGCTCTCAGCATATCCTCCAGCGTCTGAATAGTCCGCTCTGACTGACCATTTGTCAGAGAGTGAAATGCAGTACTGATCCGAACCTGAGCGCCCAAAGCCTCCTGCAATGATTGCCAAAAATGAGCTGTGAACTTAGGGCTGACAACGGATCGAATACGGTGTGGATACTGAATTATCTGTATCCGCATCGCACCCCATATCCGCACATCCGTATCTGTATACTTGCGGATATGGATCGAATACGGTGTAGATACGGTTTTTAGTTAGCAGATGCGGATAAAATTGCCACCCCTATGTGAACTGAGTACCCCGATCTGAGATGACCATCACAAGAACACCATGATATGCGACGATCCGATCCAAGAACAACCTCGCATACTGCTCAGCTGAAAAGGTCATCCAGATCGGTATAAAATATGACGTCTTGGTTAGGCGATCACCACTACCTAGATAGAATCATTGCCCTTCCCAGACTTTGGCAATCCTGTCACAAAATCCATGGTTATCTTCTCCCATTTCCACTTTGGTACTTCTAGGTTCTGGAGCAACCCTGTCGGCTTCAAATGCTCAGCCTTAACCTGCTGACACATCAGGCACGTAGAGACGAACTCAGCCACTTCTCTTTTCATGTCTTTCCACCAATAATTCTGCCTTAGGTCACGGTACATCTTCGTGGCTCCCAGATGCATAGTGTATGTGAACCGATGAGCCATCTCTAGCACCTGCCTACGAATCTCAGCCATATTTGGCACCATTGTCCTATTCTTAATCCTCCGAACGCCCTCCGAGTCAATACTGAAACCATTATCAGCATCGCCTCTCCTGACCAGATCCTTAGTGAGAGCACAAAAAGCATCATCCTCCTGCGCTGCCCGCAATATGTCAACCAACGTGGACTGCACCCTCAAGTAAGCCACCAACGCACCAGAAGCTGATACTGACAAGACTGCCCTGCCATCCAAACATAGGGACAAATCCTCAGCCAACGGCCTCCTCCTAACTGCCAAATGCGCCAGGTTGCGCATAGACTTCCAGATCAAAGCATCAGCCACCACATTGTCCTTCCCCAGATGGTACATGATAGTGCAGTCATAGTCCTTCAATAGCTCAAGCCATCTTCTCTGCCTCATGTTCAACTCCTTCTGGGTGAGCAAATACTAGAGGCTCATATGATCAGTGTATACCTCACAAGCCTCGCCATAAAGGTAGTGACACCACGGCTTCAATGCGAACACCACCGCTGCCAACTCAAGATCATGGGTTGGGCAATTCTTCTCGTGAACCTTCAACTGCCTGGAGGCATAGGTTATTACCCTGCTATTCTGCATCAACACACAACCCAAGCCGACCCGGGAGGCATCACAGTAAACAACAAATCCTCCTAAGCCCGAGGGTACTGCTAGAACTGGTGCTAACGTCAAGTGGTCCTTGAGCTTCAGAAAGCTCTCCTCCCACTTATAATACTTGTCACCGCTACATTGGATACCTCCACGTCTTCGGGAGTTAATGTGAAGACGCGAGCATTCGGCCTCCCCGAACCCATCGTGCGTTGCTGCCCTATCCCATGAGTCTGAGTCCGCTATGCCACTGAAGCTGTCGACATAGGGGCTCCCCCTTCAAGTGGTGTTGTTGCTTCCAGCCTGAAGGGCAGTCCCTCCTGATATTACCTGGCTGGCCACACCGAAAACAAGTACTTGGACCATAGCAAGCTCTTCTATGCCTCCTCCTGCATTGTCCACACTCTAACACCTCGCCTCTTTGGTCTCCTGGTAGAGTGGTACTCTGAGTAGCACTGGTAGAGTGTCCTCCTCTACAAATCTAGACTGAATCAACTCTATCGCCTCGATCGATTCAAGTACCACTAGTGGTACAAGTACGGTCTGCCTCGTTTTGCATGCCAAACTGAAAAATCATATTTTATATATTTTTGTGGTTCATTTTGAGATGATTCATGGATATAGTAATTAATAAGGTGAATCTTATCCTAGATCAGTGATTCCTATGATGAGTTATTTTATCCTTTTGTTCCAGTCCATTAATTTACAGTTGGAGTTCCTTTATGCACTAATGCATAGAGTAGTGAATATATTATTGTTGATTTCTCCTGACATTGTTGTTACATTATACATCTGCTATTTGTATTTTTTTTTATGCATGATGATTGATTTGGTGGATTGAGGACTGATCTGCTCACTAAGTCCTAGTTGGACTTACCCCTCATTACTGTTGTTTTGCAGCACCTGAGTTACATCAGAGAGGTACCAGGGTGCAGTAGCGCAGCTGGCGACAGCAGGGCAGTGGGTCTCGTGACATATCGTGATCGAGGAGGATACCGAGTCCAGTCATTTTTATTTTGTTGAGTTATGTAGACTTGGTTATTTCGTTTCCGCATTTTCCTTAGTTTGAGGTATTCTTGTTTGGACTTTAAAGTTTTAAAAATAAACTGAAGCTTTAGCATTTATTTAATTAGTGGTTTGTTTTCTTTTAGGATTTTGATATTTTTCTTTAAGTTTTAAATATTATAAAATGTTTTGGTTCATTACATGATTATGTATAGTTGTTCGGGGGTTAGGCTTCGGGGTACGTGACGTACCCCGACCGGTCATACCAGGTTTGGGGTGTGACAAATAACTGAGAACATATGTTAAAAAATTGAATTGAATATAAGATTGGTTGGTTTATCAAAAAGCTTAGAGTTTTGATAATCGATTTGCAGCCTTAGAGTTTTCTCACGCAACCTTAGAGGTTTCTCATGCACGCCTCATCACTGAGGTGGCCACTATGAGGGAGCATATGGCACAGATGACTAAATACATAGCACACATTGCTTCTTCCATACCTGGTGCTCTAGGCTCTCCTCCTCCCTCGACATTTGACAAGACGACATTAGCATCACAGCCATCATGATCGTGGACGCCGGCTGATGCCTTCCCAACACAGCCCCTCTCCTCGTCGCATCCCTCGCCGCCACCTGATGCGCTTCACGATTGATGTATATTTGATTTTTTTTCTATTTTGATATGATGTAAACTTGTTTTGATACAATGTAAATATTACATTTTGATATAAATATGATGGTTTATATTATAATTTGATGTCTCATTTGATATTATAGGCATTTTAATCAAATATTGTAAACAATAATTTATATTATTAAATTATTTTAAAAAAAAACTAAATACACATTTGTGATGGCTTTGCGACCATGTCTCCATCGTAAAAGGTATATTGAACTGGTCGTCAAAGGCGATTGCAATTACAATTGCGATCATACTGCGACGGTAGCCGCGGTCGCAGAGCCATCGCAGAGCTAAAGTTTGCAACGGCAAACAGGCATCGTACAAGTCATATAAAGTGAGGGTGAGTTCATGAAGAACTAAGTGAGTGGCTCGTCCCCAAGCCCTCTCTAAGTCATCATACAAGTCATATAAATATTCCATATTTAAACGTACCACCAGATAAATATTCACAAAAGAATATAAATCAAATAACCAAAATACATGGGTTCGTATAATGGTCTAATCGAAACTACCCTACTACAGTGACCAACGCTCATGCACAAATTTATCCTCATACAGGTGTAAGCATGACAATCATAAGATTAGGGGTCGGTTGCTAGATCAAGACTAGTGACCCTCATCCATGATAAAATCAAGGTAAATCCAGTGGTCAGGTGTGACCCTTCCACCGATGCCACTCTAGGGCTGTTGTTAGTGTGGCTCACTACTGCGTTACCTAGCCAGTAAACCACCAACTGAGCAGGTTGTCCATGCATCCAGTCTCATGAACATCCACATCCACATCACACAAATGTCATATAGTACCACGTAGGAAATTAAATAACATATATACACATTTAAACAATTTCTAAAAGAGTATAGTTCATACCGACGGACTCCGATATGCAGATGCGCATGCCTAGACCAGCCCTACCCCAGGCTCCAATCCCTTGACGGTGAAATCTATTTTCTCACATACATATCCAGTGGAATATAAATAACAAAATGTGCACGACATACATCCATAAATGAATACCCATATTCGGCTATCATTTTATCGTAGAAGCATGATTTGTCATTCATGATAATGAAATGTAGATATATATTCAAGCTAAAATTTAGTAGCCATACTACTAACATAAATCAGAAATAATTCATATAATAAAAACAAACTTACTTAAATGGATAATTCCTAAGAATTTCATGCTCAACAAGTATTAAAGTGCTACACGTAACCTTCAAGAAACCCAGATTCTTCTAGCCTTAGGAATCGGCCTAAATATTCATATTAAGTTTCCACCCTTAAACCAATATTTTCGTACCATTTATATGCCATTTACCTACTGTTTTTTCATATATTAAAATATCAAACCCACATGTCAAAGTAGGTAAACCAAACCCTTTACCGTTTTCCCACAAGTCCAAATTCAACGGTATTAATTAGCTCTAAAATCGTAGGGTAGGACTTAGGTGATTCGCATGAGTGTACACCCTCCTAATTAATACCTTAGGAATTAGATTATGTAAACATTCTCATTGCTAAGTTCATTAAGAATCTTCTATATCAACAGTGTTACGAAGTTTACTCAAATGTTCCTGCCCGGGCCGACCCTAAAACCCTTGGGGTAACCCTAATGTGGCCGACCACCTTATATCATGTTCTTTGGTTCATGCAACATAGTACGATAGAAATTGTAAGCATTCTAATTAATATACAATGTTGTCTCCCTTCCTAGAGTAAATAATTTGAACCAATAGTTAGGAGATCAAGTCAATGTATCGAATTAAACATTAGACAAAATTTCAAAGCCCTCCTTCCCTTATCCCTATTCGTTCGGCCCTAAAACCCTAGGGGCACCAATAGCGGCGGCCGTACCCTAAAACTCGCACAAGAAACCAAAGACCGCAACAATACACATCTTCCAATAGAAACCATCCGTAAAATGACAACAAATCAAGAAAAAATCCGGAAAGATCACAAAGACAAGGGGTGGCTAAGAAATCCAAGAATCCCTACTGTTAAAGGCAAGGAACCACTCACTGAAGTAGAAATCAAAAAGGAAGACAACTCTCCATGTTCCCTTGTCGACGAATTACGGCAACATCAAAATCCGAGTCTTCTCTAATCGCCCCTCTCTTTCCCCTTGCGCCAAGGCATGCATGCGGCTATTCTTGAGCCGTACGGTCCACGGTGCAAAATATAACATGCTTCAACTTCATTTATTAAATTACCAAAATACCTCATTTACAAGTTAAGTCTAATATAAACCGTATAACTCATTCAAGCCCAATTCGAGTTCCATTCGAACCTCCGGACTCGACTCGAATCGTTCTACCACCTAAAGACCAATTCATCCTAAATAAAAATAATTACCTTGCTTGTAAAGGTTGTACCTTAATTCACACCCTTTGGCATTTCACTCGACCAGCTCTGACACGTGTCTGAATTCCCCTGCTGAAATAATTAAACAAAAATTTAAAAAAATATTGGGTATTACAACACTTGACCACCACATGGTTAATTATTAATAATCTTTTGATAAATCCTTTTTTTATCAAACCAATAGATAAGATGGAAACCCACTTTATTTGTTATCCACATATTAAAGGAGGGTAAGAATTTGTCAATTTTTGTTGTCATTTTAAGAGTTTCGCCGACCATTGTTTCATTCCACAATTTTTGGTATCAATAGAACTTTCAACTTTATTAAATAAATATTTTTGACACATATTTATCCAACTACATCCTTTATACTACTATATATATACCTAACTCACACCTTTAATTAACCACCAAACAATGGGTCTATTGCATTTATCATTTGTCTTCATCTTTTTCCTTTCGTTGTCTCTCCTTTTCACCCCCATATATTGTGATGATGAAAAGGAGTTAGATCTTGTTTCCAAGGCACATAAAGTAAATCGTCGTAGCTTCCCTAAGGGCTTTGTGTTTGGAACTGCAGCATCCGCTTACCAAGTTGAGGGAATGGCACTCAAAGGAGGTAGAGGACTGTGCATTTGGGATACATTTGTTAGAATACCTGGTAAGTAGTTTATATATGTCCTTTGTAACAAGGGTTTTCCATATTACTCATCTACAACTACGTAATATATTGATATTAAATTAATCACAAGAGAATACTTTGATATGATTATAATAATGTATGCAGGTATGATACCAAATAATGCCACTGCTGATGTAACTGCCGATGAGTATCATCACTATAGGGTTAGTCAAATACTCTCCAATCTTATAATGTATATATTGTTGTTTTGTTTCTATCTAATGCTTTAGAAAATTGATCTTTTATAATATCACTTCCCTTGATTAGGAAAATGTTATGAATTATGTCATATACGATCGACAAAGTGTTAAGTGTATGACGTTGATGCGGGTGTTTTCTATATTTGTTAAACTTGTGCTTGATTTTGCAGGAAGATATTGGCATCATGAAGGAACATAACTTTGATGCTTATCGATTCTCAATCTCCTGGAGTAGAATTTTCCCAAGTAATTGAAAGCATCGTTTTCAATACTTAAATTACCAATATTCATATTGTGCCTAGATAAATTTGTAATTTTTGGTAAATATTTGGAGCACTTGTTTACATTAACTTTTACTTTTCAAGATGGAACTGGAGAAGTTAATTGGCAAGGTGTTGACTATTATGATAGGTTGATTGACTACATTTTATTGCAAGGTAATCTATCCTTTCCTAAGAAACAACAATTTTTTTATTGATTTCTCAATATTTTATATAGAAATATTTGATAATTTGTATTTCTTTCTATTAGGGATTACTCCATATGCAAATCTTTATCATTATGATCTTCCACAAGCACTTCAAGATGAGTACTTAGGTTGGTTGAGCCCAAAGATAGTGTAAGTATTATAGTTTAAGATGTATAAGTTGATAATGATGCCTTAATATATTATATTTATAATGTTAAATACATTTTGTTTGTGAAGAAAGCATCATTTTCATATTTAATTAACAAATTTGATTTTTGATTAGGGATGCGTTTGCCCACTATGCTGACTTTTGTTTTAAGAGATTTGGTGATAGAGTTAAGAATTGGTTTACGATTAATGAGCCAAGAGTTGTGGCAGCCCTTGGTTATGACACTGGTTATTTTGCTCCTGGAAGATGTACTAATTGTACGTTTGGAAACTCAAGTACAGAACCTTATATTGTGGCGCATAATCTTATCTTATCTCATGCATCTGCTGTGAAGAGATATCGTGAGAAGTATCAGGTAAAATTTTCATAAGTAATTCATATTTTTTTTCTTCTCAAGACATGAAAATAGATGACTCGCCACAATATCAATGGGTAATTAAATACTTCACCATCCAAACTTATTATACCCATCATATAAGTTTTAGAAATATATCTAATTCAAATATATGAAACAAAAGTTTTGCTTGATTTGGTTTTTTAATTATGTCTAAGTGTCATTGATTTCTTAAATTATTCTCTTTATTCGGTAAATATAGTAATTGTTTTAATAATATCTTATTCCCATTTTGTATGATAATATTACTTAAGGTGTATTTTTGTTTATATATTCAATATGTTTAGGAACATCAAAAAGGACAAATTGGAATTCTTTTGGATTTTGTTTGGTATGAACCTTACACTGACTCGATGGTTGACAAAGCTGCAGCTCAAAGAGCTAGAGAATTTCATCTTGGATGGTAATAAACTAGCAATTATTAGTTAATAAAGTAATTTTAAATATAATAAAGAATACTTTTTTATTTTGAGAAAGTTTTTTTACTTTTATTACAGGTTTCTTCATCCTCTAACATTCGGACAATATCCAAAAACAATTCAAGAAATTGTTAAAGATAGGCTTCCTAAATTCACTTGTGAAGAAGTAAAAATGGTGGAGGGATCATATGATCATCTTGGTATCAACCAATACACATCTTATTATATAAAGAATAAGGAAGTAACTGATCCAGTACCAATCAGCTACCATGATGACTGGCATGTCACAATTAAATGTTAGATTCCCTGATCATTTCTTAGCTAATAGACTAGTTGATGGCTTTAATTGATTTGTTTTATAAATCTTATTTTGATATTCCTTATCTTGCAGATGAAAGAGACGGTGTGCCAATTGGTCCAAGGGTAAATGATTTTTATTATTTGAATATTTGTCATTTTATTATTTTAATATACTTAGTTTCTTAATCATCATAAGTTAATTTTAATTGAATTTAAATTAATTTCTATATTCTTATTAATAAAATCTTGTCATTTTATTTTAATTCAGAAAAGTTTGTTCATATAATCCAATAGTTTGTTCATATGAATTTAAATTAATTTCTATATTCTTATTAAGATGTCGTTCAAATATGGAATTACACTTGATTAAAAAGTTGCATTTTGAGTACGAATCTAAAAATATATAATAAATTATTTCATTCAGGCTAATTCGCATTGGCTCTATGTTGTTCCATGGGGAATGTATAAAGCAGTGATATATGTGAAAGAAAACTATGGCAATCCAATTATCATCCTCGCTGAAAATGGTATATATTAATATATTCTTATCATTAGATTAACATTATTTGTATATGACTAACTTCTTAACCATGTGAATGTTAGGAATGGATCAACCTGGCAATGAGACTCTTCCGATGGTCTTGCACGATAAAATAAGGATCAACTTTTACAAGAGCTACATTGCAGAGCTAAAAAGGGCAATGAAAGATGGTGCTACAGTAATAGGATACTTTGCTTGGTCTCTTTTAGATAATTTTGAGTGGAGACTAGGATATACTTCGAGATTTGGATTAGTTTATGTGGATTTCGACACTCTCAAAAGATATCCAAAGGCTTCAGCCAAATGGTTCAAGAAAATCTTGAAGAAGGATAATAAGAAGAAGAAGAAGAATTAATTTCTTTAGAGTAGTAAGACAACTTCATATTTTCTCATATGAGCGATTCAATTTTTCTAGGGTAGATTTGATAGTCCTCTAAAATTTTATATTTTCCTTAGACATATTCTTATGTTCATGATTAGTAATTAAAAATATTTATTGCAATTTTCAATAAAACATTTCTATAGCTCTTCCAATTTCATTTGGAATATCAAGTCCCTCTTCTTATTATTTGCTTATTAAAATATCTTTTGTTCTTGAGAATTGAAAATATGCAAGTAAGAAAATTTATATTTTATTAACTTTGTGAATTTCTAAACTCACATTTATATTTGAATCCTCAACAATATATTTGTCACGCCCCAAACTTGGAGTAGCGTGACCGAACGGGAATACACCCGCGTACCCTAAATGTTACACCCTGCCTAAGTTTATCCCTAAAACAGGGATCTCACCTAGGAAGAGCGCAAACTATAACTAAATGAAAAAATACACCAGAATATCTCAACAGGAACTACTGAAATCATCATTTCAACTAAGAGTTTTCTACATAATGCTCCACATCTATATAAAAACAACTAAGAAAACATCTAAGCAGCGGATGATGCCTCCTCCTCCAGGACTCTAGCTACCTAACTTTAACTACCGACATACCTGCAAAACTGAGGCAACAACAAACAACATCAGCGGAAAGCTGAGTAGGAGAATCAATATGTCAACAATAAGGACATCAATCATGATGCAATGACACTACCAAATACAACAACAACATATGACTCTGCAATAAAGTGCAACATGGCAACAACCAAACACATTTTCATCTATCAACTAATGCAACTCATACCAATCAAGAGCGTAGTGGACAAGTGGGTTTCCCCCGCACTCTCGCACCTCGAGAGTGGCACCTCAAGCCTGCTCCAACTAGAGATGCGACTATCTACAAGATAGCCCGTCGACGTCTAACACCTTGACGTCACACACGAGCCCGCCAACGTCTAACAGCGCGACGCTGCACCTCATGTGAAAATTTCATGATCACCGGTGTCACCGCCCATACACCTCGGGCAATAAATCAACTGTGTCCAGGCTTGCGCCCACAATGATTATAATGCAGTATGCCATCAACAACTGACCTACGATACTAACAACAATAACTGATACAACAATAAGCAGCATGATAGCTAGACCTCACCACATGACACACCACAACTGATATACATTGCTAACAACAATAAATGCCACAACAACTATCAACGGAAGATGCAACCAGAGTAATTCATAAGAGCGAGTACAACTCATGACAACACTAACAATGTGCACAATGCCTAGCATAATATCATGCTCAATAATCATTAATGAATAACACCTAATCAGACTCATGCATTTATCAACATGGTATGTTCAACAACATAATGCAACAGGAGATCAACGGATTTCAGAAGCAAATCAATCAAATAGAAGCAAGGGGTAAAATCGTCAATTTACCAATTCAACATTCATCGGCTACAACAAGAGTCAACTCACCCCCAATACCACCATCTACACTCTAAATCATCATCTAACATGAAATACAACTATTCTACATTATTTAATCATGTATCAAACTAAAATAATAACTATTAACCACCAAATAACACTGAAATGTAGAAAAGGCCTACCATACGACCTCCGATCAGAAATCCGACACCACCATCACGTTTAGAACGCAAAAACCTACAATTTTAGTATTCACCTCAACTCGATCCGACAACTCAAATACCCCAATAATCTATCAATGAAAGCCTATTTCATTTGATACAGTTCTCTTCTTAATTAACCTATATATTAAATTAAATTAAAGCTTACCTCCCTCACTCGTCTCCTACCCGACGCCCGCCCGAGCGCCGCTGCACTACTTTGCTCGAACCCACACCGGCCGCCCCCCTCTCGGCCAACGGCAACCACCCCCGCCGGCCTCGTCGGCCTCTCCTCCAACGCTGGCGGGTACCAGCTTGGGAGGCCACGGCGGCCTCCCCTCCCCGATGCCGCCTCCTCTCCACCCTACTCGACCCACGCCGAGCGGCCCTCCCGGCCACCGGCGACCCTCCCGCCAGATTAATCAGCTTCTCCGGCCCCTTCCGTCTTCCCGACACCAACAAGATGCCGGCTCTCAACTGGTGAGCCGCGACATCCCTCCCCTGCGGCTGCTATCCTGGCGCACAGTATTGCGGCTGCCATGGCCACCGGGCTCAGTGTCGCGACTGCCGAAATATCGACTCCCCTTTTTGTCCTCAACACCTCTACCGCCACTCTGATCGAATCATCCGATCGACACCTCTGCCGCCGATGAACGAAGAAACGGGAAACAACAACCAGAAGACATGGAAGGAGGATGAAAGACTCCTACCTCAAAACTCCTCCAAACTCCGGTGTTCACCGAAGTCTTCAACTGCCGACGCCTCAACGCTACCACCGCACGCCCGCCGCTGCTACAGAAATCGCGAGAGGGAGAGAAAAAGATTAGAGAGAGGATTAGGGTTAATTAAATAGGATTTAGATACTTTTGCAATAAGGCCCCTCTAGTAAAAATATTAACAAATAGGTCCTCCACTTGCAGCTTATAACACTAAAACCTCATAACTAAACAAAAAGTATGACAAGAACTCAACTAGGATGCATATATAATCATGAAATCAAAGTTTAATACACCAACACACGACACAAGTGCATGACTTAGTTGCAAATGTCTCACAATAGACTACCAGAGCTTCAGAGTTAACCAAATGGAAAATAAAATAAAAATAATAAACAAACATGACTCCATGACTCTCTAACTACGGCCGGGGGAAAATTTTCCTACTGAGCTTATGCCGCCAACTGCATCATGCTTTATGAGCCGCACATGAACTTGCACACATAGGAAGGTGTCACACCCAAAATCCAGTATGACCGGCCAGGATACGTCACATGTCCTGAAGACTAACCCAACTCAAACACAACAACAATAACCTGAACAGTGGGAGATTTTTTTTTTGAAAAGAACCTTATATTGTGGCACATAATCTTATCTTATCTCATGCATCTGCTGTGAAGAAATATCGTGAGAAGTATCAGGTAAAATTTTCATAAGTAATTCATATTTTTTTTCTTCTCAAGACATGAAAATAAATGACTCGCCACAATATCAATGGGTAATTAAATACTTCACCATCCAAACTTGTTACACCCATCATATAAGTTTTAGGAATATATCTAATTCAAATATATGAAACAAAAGTTTTGCTTGATTTGGTTTTTTAAATAGTCTAAGTATCATTGATTTCTTAAATTATTCTCTTTATTCGGTAAATATAGTATTTGTTTTAATAATATCTTATTCCCATTATGTATGATAATATTACTTAAGGTGTATTTTTGTTTATATATTCAATATGTTTAGGAACATCAAAGAGGACAAATTGGAATTCTTTTGGATTTTGTTTGGTATGAACCTTACACTGACTCGATGGTTGACAAAGCTGCAGCTCAAAGAGCTAGAGAATTTCATCTTGGATGGTAATAAACTACCATTATTAGTTAATAAAGTAATTTTAAATATAATAAAGAATAATTTTTTGTTTTGAGAAAGTTTTTTTACTTTTATTATAGGTTCTTCATCCTCTAACATTCGGACAATATCCAAAAACAATTCAACAAATTGTTAAAGATAGGCTTCCTAAATTCACTTGTGAAGAAGTAAAAATGGTGAAGGGATCATATGATCATCTTGGTATCAACCAATACACATCTTATTATATAAAGAATAAGGATGTAACCAATCCAGTACCAATCAGCTACCATGATGACTGGCATGTCACAATTAAATGTTAGATTCCCTGATCATTTCTTAGCTAATAGACTACTTGATGGCTTTAATTGATTTGTTTTATAAATATTATTTTGATATTCCTTATCTTGCATATGAAAGAGACGGTGTGCCAATTGGTCCAAGGGTAAATGATTTTTATTATTTGAATATTTGTCATTTTATTATTTTAATATACTTAGTTTCTTAATCATCATATGTTAATTTTAATTGAATTTAAATTAATTTCTATATTCTTATTAATAAAATCATGTCATTTTTTTTTAATTCAGAAAAGTTTGTTCATATAATCCAATAGTTTGTTCATATGAATTTAAATTAATTTCTATATTCTTATTAAGATGTCGTTCAAATATGGAATTACACTTGATTAAAAAGTTGCATTTTGGGTACGAATCTAAAAATATATAATAAATTATTTCATTCAGGCTAATTCGCATTGGCTCTATATTGTTCCATGGGGAATGTATAAAGCAGTGACATATGTGAAAGAAAACTATGGCAATCCAATTATCATCCTCGCTGAAAATGGTATATATTAATATATTCTTATCATTAGATTAACATTATTTGTATATGACTAACTACTTAACCATGTGAATGTTAGGAATGGATCAACCTGGCAATGAGACTCTTCCGATGGTCTTGCACGATAAAATAAGGATCAAATTTTACAAGAGCTACATTGCAGAGCTAAAAAGGGCAATGAAAGATGGTGCTACAGTAATAGGATACTTTGCTTGGTCTCTTTTAGATAATTTCGAGTGGAGACTAGGATATACTTCGAGATTTGGATTGGTTTATGTGGATTTCGACACTCTCAAAAGATTTCCAAAGGCTTCAACTAAATGGTTCAAGAAAATCTTGAAGAAGAAGAATTAATTTCTTTAGAGTAGTAAGACAACTTCATATTTTCTCATATGAGCAATGCAATTTTTCTAGGGTAGATTTTATAGTCCTCTAAAATTTTATATTTTCCTTAGACATATTCTTATGTTCATGATTAGTAATAAAAAATATTTATTGCTATTTTCAATAAAACATTTCTATAGCTCTTCCAATTTCATTTCGAATATCAAGTCCCTCTTCTTATTATTTGCTTATTAAAATATCTTTTGTTCTTGAGAATTGAAAATATGCAAGTAAGAAAATTTATATTTTATTAACTTTGTGAATTTCTAAACTCACATTTATATTTGAATCCTCAACAATATATTTGTCACGCCCCAAACTTGGGGTAGCGTAACCGGACGGGAATACACCCGCGTACCCTAAAACCTCACAACTAAACAAAAAGTATGACAAGAACTCAACTAGGATGCATATATAATCATGAAATCAAAGTTTAATACACCAACACGTGACACAAGTGCATGACTTAGTTGCAAATGTGTCACAATAGACTACCAGAGCTTCAGAGTTAACCAAATGGAAAATAAAATAAAAATAATAAACAAACATGACTCCATGACTCTCTAACTACGGCCGGGGGGAAATTTTCCTACTGAGCTTATGCCGCCAACTGCATCATGCTTTATGAGCCGCACATGAACTTGCACACATAGGAAGGTGTCACACCCCAAATCCAGTATGACCGGCCAGGATACGTCACATGTCCTGAAGACTAACCCAACTCAAACACAACAACAATCACCTGAACAGTGGGAGATTTTCTTTTTGAAAAGAATGGACATGACATCACAAACCAAACCAAACCAAAACTCAATATGAACAAACTGAACAAGTTATTAAAAAAAAGTTCAAATAAATAAACAAGACTCCCTAAATAAAAATAAAATGCGAAAACCACAACCTGAGTCAACATGGCTCAACAACTCAAAGAGACACTAAAATGACTCAAGTATCCTCCTCGATCTAGACATATCACGAGACCCGTTGCCCTGCCACCACCAGTTGTGCTACTATATATCGGTTCCTCTCTCATCTAACTCAGGTGCTGCAAAACTATAGTAATGAGAGGTAAGTCTAACTAGGACTTAGTGAGCAGATCAGTCCTCAATTCATCAAATAAATCATCATGCATAAAAACACAAATAGCCGATATAAATAACGTCACAGTAACATCAGAAGAAATCAGCAGTAATATATCCATAGCTCTATGAATGAAATCAACATCCATCAACAAGTGTAAAATATCCGCAGCAATAAAACAGGATGAATGCAACACCACTATCATATGCATGCAATGCAACATTTCAATCATATGCAAGCTCCCCGGACCCGTCGGTCCCACATAGCCACATAGGGTAGGTAGACGGGTGGCCGCCGAACTACCACCTATCTCAGTGCCGTCTCTTTGGGGCATGCCCTCCCCTCATCAGAACTGGCTCTTCCGAGCTACCCTATTAGGGCATACTTTCCCCTCACCTGCTCGAGTCTATGGACTATCTCTTTGGGGTATGATATCCCCTCACCAGCCGGACTTCCGGAATAAGTCCAATGCTGTCTCTTTAGGGCATACCCTCCCCTCACCAGCGAGGCTTCCGGGAAATGCAACAAACACATCACAACAACACACCCGCAAATATGTAAGTACAAACAATATGTGCTATCAACAAGTAATAAAGGGTATGTCAAGTGCATACCTCATCCCCCACCTCCTCCTGCCATACATCTCAATCACATACAGATATATATGTAGAAATAATCCTCATAAATCATGAATGCTGAGTATAAACAACCATAAAATAGAATTATAGCACTGTAAGAAAGGATACACGTGTATCATGAAAGTAGTGCAAAAGCAAACTCCAACTATAAATTAATGGACGGGAATATGATAAAATAACTCATGAACTACTATGTCAATGAATTATCTCAGATAGAATCATAAAAATATATAAAATATGATTTTTCAGCTTGGCACGCAAAATGAGGCGACGCTCAGCTACTGTTTTCAAAATCTGAATGTCTGATGGTGAAACAGACCTCGCCAATGAATCCAAAACGTCGATTAGGTGACTCCGAGAGATCAGGCTTCAGCTTACCTTGTGAGGATTTGAGATTTCAGATGAGAGGAGGGCGACAAAGCTGGAAGGAGAAAGAACGAAGAAGAAAAGGAGACACCTTCCAAATTCCAACTTCATGTGACACGACTAAATGGAATGAGGCATTTTTTTAATGTCATTGGAAGCAATAAACACAACGCACAATGATATGGCCACCTGAGGGCACGCCCAGGCTGGAGAAGGAAGATGGAGGATTTAGGGATGTGGGCGATGGCGAACAGGAGCAAGGTTGTCGATCGGTCGCATAAGGGGAAGTGATGGCGGTGGCACCCGACAATCTCCTGCGCGTGGGAGAGAAAATTTTCGCAACAGAGAGAGCAGGAGAGTCGAGTTGTAATATCCCAGATATTAAATTTATTATTATTTTTTTATGTGTATTTGCCATCCTAGCGGACTAGTTCGTGGTCGAGCCGAGTCGACTCATGGTCCGGAGCGAGCTTGCGAGCTCGGGTAAGTAGAATATAAATTTACAAAATTATGAATTTTTAGGCTTGGGTAGTTGAGAGTATTTAATTGGTGTTGTGTGTGCATAATTGCTAATTATGTTGAGAGAATTTAATTAATTATTGTGATTTATTAGAATGAGATTAATTAAATTATTTATGTCTATCGGGTTAGCGGGTTTTGGTTTTGTCTTAAGGTGGATGCAGGTTGTGAATTAAGGGTTTAAGGGGTTAGGATTGAGGAGGGTGTTTAAAAACCCCCCCTCATGGCTTGTGGCTCATATTTTGGAGCCACCTAAAAAGTTGAGAAAGGGAGCCAGCCGCCAAGCCAAGCCAAGCCACTAGCCCCCTTTCCCTTTTCTCTTGGAGCCGCAGCCATCCAGAATCGAGCCAAGCTGTCTGCTTCCTCTTCCTCTCTTCCTTCTTTCTCTTTGGAGTCGAGCCGACAGGAGCCGAGCCGAGCCGCCTGCTTCCTCTCCCTCTCTTCTTTCCCCTTGGAACCATTTTTTTTGGGTTGAGCCGTCAGTCTTCTGAAGCCGGATTCGAGGGCTGTCGTCCGGTGTTTCTTTCCTAATATTTTTTTAAAATTAAGTTGAGTGCTTTACCCTCTCTCTTCGAGATTTTAATCAGATTTTTGAAGCCGTTCGTGATGGCTCGATATTTATGCCTTGTTCTTGGATTTTCTTCGAGTTCTTACCATATTTTCTTGATGTGCAAATCATGATTTCTCCTTCCAAATTCGGTTTCTTGGTTTGTGGATTGCATACTTACGATTAAATATGTGATTTTGGGTAGAGATCATGTGGTAGGATTAAGATCTTGAAAATGACTAATTAAGGGTTCTTGAGAAGGGGTTTTTTTATCCTAATGCTTGACTCTTGATTTAAGTGTATGTGTTCTTCTTAATCTTGATTAAAATCATGATTTCTGTGAATTAATTCCTAAGATTAGTAATCCGTCCTATTAGTAATTTAGGGATTAATTTTTATTAATTTTTGGATTTAATTCTATAAGTATGCTAAAACTGCATGTTTGCTGGAATTGTATGCTGAGATGATGAATCTGTGCTGATTTTAATTTGTTTGCTTTGATGTGTGTATGTGTGAAAATAATCGTTTAACCTTTCGTTTCGACCAGAAAACACAGTTTGGAAACATAGGACACACTTTGGAAACTAGATTCGGGTCAGACACGACAGTTCTAGGCAGAACAGTAACCTAAAACAAAATGCTGAAAGAAAACCCTAATTGAGATGATCTAAATTTTAATCCTATAATTAAAATTGAGTTTAAGGGTGAGCACAATCTGTTATGAACCATCTTACAAGGTATTCATGAAAAAAACCACATGGGTTCATGACATTACGGGTCTAAGGGACAGTGGTCGGGTTTGGAGTGTTGAGACGCTTCATAATAAGGACACTCCTTGGACACTATAGGAGAATCTTGACTTAGGTATTGATGCGCCATATCCTTGAGAATGACAGAGCGGCTCGATTAAGAGCTGGGGTTTGGGCTACACCCGGGTGGTTGGACGCCAAAATTCCCAACCTCCAAGATAAGTTCGGAGGGCCTTTCCCGAATATCCTAGTATGTGTTGTTGCCCTCGGCATGGTGGGCTTCGGCCCGATGCACTTCTCTATTATGTTCTGTTGCATTCGGCATGGTGGGCTTCAGTCCGATGCACTTCTCTTGTATGTGTTGTTCCTTTCGGCATGGTGGGCTTCGGCCCGATGCACTTCTCTAGTAAGTGTTGTTGCCTTCGACATGGTGGGCATCGGTCCGATGCACTTCTCTTGTATGTGTTGTTGCCTTCGGCATGTTGGGCTTCGGCCCGATGCACTTCTCTTTTATGTGTTGTTGCCTTCGGCATGGTGGGCTTCGCCTGATCCACTACTTGGGTATGTGATGTTGCCTTCGGGCATGGTGGGCTTCGGCCTGATGCAATTCTTTGGAGGGTTAGATGTCGTGGGTATGGGTGGCCTGTTGGCCTGGTAGCTAGTCACACCTTTGTGGCATTGCCTCTACAAAGATAGATATATTCTTGTTATCTCTATGGTGTTGATTTGTGGGGGTTGGTAAAATTGCTCAATGAGTTCTTTGAACTCACCTGTTGTCGTTGTTTTATTTTATTTTGTAGATCCTGACCGGTGTGGTGGGCTGGAGCACTTGGCGCAACTGGAGGGCAGAGGAGCCACATGATCTCATAGCAGTCCTAGTTAGGGGTCGTAGTCGAGTCTGTAGTAGGTTGTCATGCACTTTTATTTTGGTATCTGGAGTTGTAGTCTCGTGGAGACATTCATGTGTTATTTAGTTTTATTTATTAAAAGAACTGTTGCTCTTTGATTTATTTCTGCACTTGAGATATGTTTTGAAAACCTTGTTGTTTTGAAAAGAAAATATGTTTTGGTTCTTTTATTATTAAAAGATGTTATTTACTTTTTGTTTATGATGTTTGAATTGCCCCTTGTGGTGTCTACACCTACGGGCATTTCTGTGATGGCAGACACAGTCTTTCGAGGCTGCAAGGTTGTCATTTGTGGGCATGTGCTGATGGTCGATTTCACACTCCTGCCGATGTTGGAGCTTGATGTGATATTGGGCATGTACTGGTTGGTGGACCATTTCACCTCAATGGATTGCAGGGCTAAGACTGTGACCTTCAATAAGCCCAGGATGCCTAGTTTACCTTCTAGGGTGAGGGAAGGGGTGAGCCATTGATGGCGATATCATCTTTTAAGACCCGAAAGTTACTTTTTGGTGCGTGTCAGTTATTTTTGGCCTTTGTGTCAATGGCAGAGGAAGGTGGAGGTGCGACCAGAGACATCGGGAGGACGCCTGTAGTATGCGGGTTCTTTGATGTATTTTCGAAGGAGTTGCCAGGGTTACCTCCAGAGAGAGAGATCGAATTCTGTATCGAGTTACAGCCAGGGGTGAAGCTGATCTCCATTCCTTCGTATCAGATGTCACCAGATGAGTTGAGGGAGTTGAAATCCCACTTGTAGGAGTTGCTTGATTTGGATTTGATTTGCCCCAGTGTTTCACCTTGGGGTGCTCCAGTGCTCTTTTCAAAGAGGAAGGATGGGTCCATGCAGATGTGCATTGATTATCGACAACTTAACAAGGTAACAGTAACGAATCGGTACCCGTTACCCAGGATGGATGATTTGTTTGATCAACTTCAGGAAGTGCAGTGGTTTTCTAATATTGACCTACGGTCAGGGTACCACCAATTGAGGATTCGGGACAGTGACATCCCTACGACTGCTTTCAGGTCGAGGTATGGGCACTTTTTGTTCCTAGTGATGCCCTTCGGGCTGACTAATGCACCTGCAGTATTTATGGACCTGATGAATCGAGTGTTCAAGGAATACCTGGATAAGTTTGTGATTGTGTTCATTGATGACATTTTGATTTATTCCAGGAGCAGGGAGGAGCATGCTGAGCACTTGAGGGTAGTTATGAAAACTCTCAGGGAGCACAGGTTGTATGCCAAATTCTCCAAGTGCGAGTTCTAGCTGGAGAGCGTAGGGTTTCTTGGTCATGTGGTGTCCAAGGAAGGAATAAAGGTGGACCCTGCAAAGATAGAGACAATTCAGAACTGGAGGAGGCCGACCAATGTCTCGGAGATTCGCAGTTTTCTAGGTTGGCAGGTTACTACAATAAGTTTGTGGAGAATTTCTCCAGGATTGCAGCGCCGTTGGCCCGCCTAACCCAGAATAAGATCAAGTTCGAATGGGACAGTAAGTGTGAAGAGAGCTTTCTAAAGCTCAAGGACCGCTTGATGTCCGCGCCAGTTTTAGCAGTACCCTCGGGTTTAGGAGGTTTGGTTGTTTATTGTGATGCCTCCCGAGTCGGCTTGGGTTGCGTGCTGATGCAGAAGGGCAGAGTGATAGCCTATGCCTCCAAGCTTGGGGTAGTGAGGTTTGGTAAGAAAGGAAAGCTAAGCCCTAGGTTCAATGGGTCGTTTGCTATTCTCAAGCGCAAGGGAGCCGTGGCCTATGAGTTGGCAGATTCAAAAATTGAGGTCCAAGAAGATTCCCTTGGTTAAAGTCAAATGGGAGCACCATTCTGGCCAGGAGGCCACCTGGGAGGTGGAGCAGGATATGAGAGAGAGTTATCCTTCATTGTTTGATGTTGTGGTGAGTCCTTATTTTCTTTTCTGAAATTCGAGTATGAATTTTCTTTAAGGATGGAGGATTGTAATATCCCAGATACTTAAATTTATTATTTTTTCTTTTATGTGTATTTGCCAGCCTAGCGGACTAGTTTGTGGTCGAGCCGAGTCGACTCATGGTCCGGAGCAAGTTTGCGAGATCGGATAAGTATAATATAAATTTATAAAATTATGAATTTTTAGGCTTAGGTAGGTGAGAGTATTTAATTTGGTGTTGTGTGTGCACAATTGCTAATTATGTTCATATGAGTATTTAATTAATTGTTGTGATTTATTAGATTGATATTAATTAAATTATTTAAGTCTATTGGGTTAGCGGATTTTGGTTTTGGCTTAAGGTGGATGCAGGTTGTGAATTAAGGGTTTAAGGGGTTAGGACTGAGGAGGGTGTATAAAAAGCCCCCCTCATGGCTTGGGATCCTATTTTGGAGCCACCTAAAAAGTTGAGAAAGGGAGCCAGCCGCCAAGCCAAGCCAAGCCGCCAGCCCCCTTTCCCTTTTCTCCTTGGAGCCGCAGCCACCCAGAGCCGAGCCGAGCCGCCAGATTCTTCTTCCTCTTCCTCTCTTCCTTCTTTCTCTTTGGAGCCGAGCCGAGAGGAGTCGAGCCGCTTGCTTCCTCTCCCTCTCTCTTTCCCCTTAGAGCCATTTTTTTGGGTTGAGCCGTCGGCCTTTTGAAGCCGTATTCGAGGGCCGTCGTCCGGGATTTCTTTCCTAATATTTTTTTAATTTAAGGTGAGTGGTTTACCCTCTCTCTTCGGGATTTTAATCGGATTATTGAAGCTGTTCGCGATGGCTCGTTATTTATGCCTTGTTCTTGGATTTTCTTCGAGTTCTTGCCATATTTTCTTGATGTGCAAATCATGATTTATTCTTCCAAATTTGGATTCTTGATTTGTGGATTGCATGCTTAGGATTAAATATGTGATTTTGGGTAGAGATCATATGGTAGGATTAAGATCTTGATAATGACTAATTAAGGGTTCTTGAGAAGGGGTTTTTTTGATCCTAATGCTTGACTCTTGATTTAAGTGTATGGGTTGTTGTTAATCTTGATTAAAAGCATGATTTTTGTGAATTAATTCCTAAGATTAGTATTCCATCCTAATTGTAATTTAGGGATTAATTTCTGTTAATTTTCGGATTTAATTCTATAAGTATGCTGAAACTGCATGTTTGCTAGAATTGTATGCTGAGATGATGAATCTGTGCTGATTTTAATTTATTTGCTTTGATGTGTGTGTATGTGTGAATATAGTCATTTAACCTATCGTTTCGACTAGAAAATATGGTTTGGGAACATATGACACACTTTGGAGACTAGATTTGGGTCAGACATTGTAGTTCTGGGCAGAACAGTAACCTAAAACAAAGCCCTGAAACAAAACCCTAATTGAGATGATCTAAATTTTAATCCTATAATTAAAATTGGGTTTAAGGGTGAGCATAATCTGTTATGAACCAACTTATAAGGAATTCATGAAATAAAACCACACGAGTTCATGACATTACGGGTCTAAAGGACAGGGGTCGAATTTGGAGTGTTGAGACGCTTCATAATGAGCACACCCCTAGGACACCGTAGGAGAATCTTGACTTAGGTCTTGATGCGTCATATCCTTGAGAATGGTGGAGCGGCTCGAGATTAGGAGCCGGGGTTCGAGCTACGCCTGGGTGGTTGGATGCCAAATTCCCAACCTGCAGGATAAGTTCGGAAGGCCTTTCTCGAATATCCTAGTATGTGTTGTTGCCTTCGGCATGGTGGGCTTCGGCCCGATGCACTTCTCTAGTATGTGTTGTTGCCTTTGGCATGGTGGGCTTCTGTCCAATGCACTTCTCTTGTATGTGTTGTTGCCTTCGGCATGGTGGGCTTCGGCCCGATGCACTTTTCTAGTATGTGTTGTTGCCTTCAGCATGGTGGGCTTCGGTCCGATGCACTTCTCTTGTATGTGATGTTGCCTTCGGCATGGTGGGCTTCAGCCCGATGCACTTCTCTAGTATGTGTTGTTGCCTTCGACATGGTGGGCTTCGGCCCGATGCACTTCTTGGGTATGTGCTGTTGCCTTCGAGCATGGTGGACTTCGGCCTGATGCACTTCTTTGGAGGGTTAGATGCCGTGGGCATAGGTGGCCTGTTGGCCTAGTAGCTAGTCACACCTTTATGACATTGCCTCCGTAGAGATAGATATATTTTATTATCTCTGTAGTGTTGATTTGTGGGGGTTGGTAAAATTGCTCACTGAGTTCTTTGAACTCACCCATTGTGACAGAATTTGACTTAACAATAGCAACTCAAAGGACACAGAGAAATCATATTAATGTAAAGTCCAACCCTACACGGAATATGCTCCCTATTCACCAAGCTTACAAGCTACAAGCAACCACATAAGTTAATCTATGTCCAATCCAACATTGGATCGATAGGAAACTATCATGAAAGGAAGAAGACAGAAGAGTAGCCAACATTGGATCCATACAAATCCAACACAAATCATGGTATATGTAACTCAAATCATTGAATAGGGAAAATATCATAATGTAGAGAAAATATGAATTGAAAATCATTGAATTGAAAATCCAACAAACAGAAATCTAGAGTTAGATACTTCTAACACAAATCAGCCACAATCAATTTGAGATACTTCTTGAACGGGTGGAGCTTTCCAACAACAAACAGAAATCTAGAATTAGATATCGTGGTCTTGTTCTAATCCAATCAGAATGGTGGAAGCATCATCTTGGCAGCGTAGAAATCGTATCTAGCCGATATGATTAACTTAAGTGTTGGGATTTGGTTCAAACTCATGTTGGAATGTTGAATCAGCCCGAACAAAACTTGACAACATCACTTTCTAGTCAAAATTCATTCACATTTATGATCAGGTTAAGTCATATACAGTTGGATTCACAAATTTTCTGTCTGTTGATTAGGTCTGTTGCACCTAAATATTGTAGGTCCGTTGATCCTACATTAATTGGCTTGTCGATTGTGAGCTTGGCAAACACACTGTCACAGGAAATATCACTTGATTTCTAGATGTCAAATGTACTAATGTATAGAATAAGGAGCTATTACTGTAGAGATTTTGCATGAGATGCGTTTATAGGTAGATTGTGTTCTCTTCTCTTGGTATCTCTTTTTAATTATAATAGTGATTCTTCCTCCATGTTAATTCTCATTGTATCTCCATTTTAACATGCTTTTGCATCACTTTGATTTATCAAAAGAACTGAAAGCCTGACAAAACATCTAATGCAAATATGAAGATTGAGGACAATAAAATGCTATAATAAAATGAAGCTTATAGTTCAATTTTGCTTATCATATCATGCAGAACAATAAAACCAATATTTTCAAATTTACATCTAACTTTGAGGTACTTTGAGGTTTGAGCCAATTGAATTATAAATTTTCAATTCAATGATTTGTGTTGGATTGGTATATCATAATGTAGAGAAAATATGAATGGTATATCTGAATGTAGAGAAAATTAACTAGAACATCTATCTAATGTTTCACCTTATTCCAAGCTGAGTTGTTGAAAGTGTCATCCTCAAGTCCTTAGATGGTTGATTCATAACATGTAAGGACTTTGAGATCATCTCTTCTGGTATCAATATTTTGATGAATAAGAAGAAAGGTTTTATCTTGGAATTGGTATTCCAATGGAAATTTATTAAGTTTCTTTCCTACCACACCACCATAGGATCAATGATGAGATTTTGTTATTTCACAATTACAAAAACTGAGAAGCCTAATTGTAGATATAATATGATCTAGATTTCTATGATGGGTAAAGCTAACTAACTTGCAAGGATGATTAATGACTAATGTATTGATTAACAAAGTAGATAGTAGCTCCTCTACCAAGTTCTATGAACTATGTAAAGTTTATTTATAAGCAACATGTTTTCTAAAAACTATTGTAAGAGCTAGAAAACAACTGAGCAAAAGATGTCACAATAAGATGAATTTGAGGGGCTACCTAAATTTACAAAGTTAGGCTGGGGTTTCCTTCGTCGTCTATTATGGCCATCAAGATGCTTCCGACAGCTTCGCTTGACCTCATCGAATTCAACAAGCAAATGAAACCTGTAGGAATATGTCACACCGACTAACAGAAACTGAAACACATAATGAAAACAATGACGCAGCTTTATTCAAATCTTTAAAGAAGGTTCACAATTTTGCTTTAAAACAAGAAAAGTTTCGAAACATCAACCACCATAGGAAACAACTCAAGTTTAAAAGCAAGTACATGTTTTCGAATAGACAATCTTAGTGTATTAAAAGAAACAACTGCCCTAGATCTCTAGACTATGACTAGTGGACGCTGCTACGAGATCTACGCCATCGCCTGCCCTCCAGCTGCACCATGATCCCAAGCCTCATCTCACTCATTGGGCTCTGCAAAACAAGGAAATAAACCATGAGTCCACATGGGACTCAGTGAGCGGTTCTTCCGAACCACCACATAATTCCCCAATAATCATATATATATATATATATATATGGCAGCAAAATATAAAGTTAGGGATATAAGTTGCTTTGGTTATGACAACCGACCCCAGGGGTCGTCCTGTATAGGCCATACATTCATGTAAGCAGCCATAACAGCCTAACTACGCCACATGGCACCCGGCCCCTAGGGCCTACTCATGGTCTAGTGATTCGGTTATAACCAGTCCTACCACATACAGATAGTAACATACTGACCGTTCGGGCCACATAGCACATACTTGAAACAAAGCAAACTCTGTGTCGTCGACTAGGATGGTCTGCTAGTCTTCGGACACCGACTGGGGTAGGGATAGCTAGTCCCACCCAACTGGTGCAATCTCAAGACCCGATCACTGGCCGAGTCAAGCATTAGTCATTCTGACTACCCATGCTTCTCGGTAGACCACCACAATCACATCACACAAACATGGTGTCCTAAAGTTTCCTTATTTAAAGTCCCGAGCGTCCGCCCGTTCTCAATCTTTTAATTTTGGCTGTATCATGTGCACATTATTGTTCGCAAAATGTTTCTTAGGTGTGAGGCCTAACTCGTCTACTTTTGAGTTTCCATATCTAACACACACTTTATAATTTTATGTAAATCATCTAGCGTCATATGCTACCTTTTGCTAATGTAAACTACATGTTATAGACTTGGAAATGCACCCATTAACATAACCGGACAGCATATAAACTATAATGAAATTTCTTCACAACACCTACTATGTATAGCCACATGATTCAATGATAAAGAATTTAAATTCTGCATTAAACCATAAATTCAACAAGGAAATAAATTATCTAACATGGTAAAAGTATCACCACAGTTCAGAATTTAAAGAGCAAAGGTCTAAGAATGGTTACTATCCTACCATTCTACTAATTACATGCATCAACATAGAAGCCTTCCTTAGTTAGATCTTACCTAAACGTCATCTTGATTCTAATTGTCAATCTAGGCAACTTGTCATGCCCTATTGTTTTGAGTATTCCTAACCATGACGTTTATCTTCTAGAGATCATCATCTCCCCCAATCCTTGCTCGGGCAACACCTGAGCAAAGCATGCCTTGCTCGGCCGAGCCTCCAAGGAAAGGAACAAGAGGGAAGCACCAACCCCAACCGTAATATCTTGTTTCCGATCTATCCTAATTAAGACCTTGATCAAGCCGCACACCCCTTACTCAGCCAACCCATGAACATGGAGTTTTCCCTTTGCTTGGCCGAGCCTACTAGGCTTTAGAGGATGAGTTCCAATCGTCACTTTCAGTAAGTAAATCATAAATCCACTCGATATGGGTTTAAGATCGTTCAAAGGGGGTTTACATCCATCAAGGGAATTGGGGAAATTTTCGGCATGACCTTTCCCCCTTTTCCTTGACTCGGCAGCCCCTAAAATATCAAGAATCGGACAAAAACTGTGGAGACCCGATGCAACAATAATTAAAACAGCGATAAGAAGGTCAAGGTATCATGAATCGACAAAAAACTCGTGAGAAACTTGACACCTAATAGTCCTAGGGGTTCGGCTACCCGCCTCCCCCAAATCAACGGAAAGTAACCACTCACCTTGATCAAGGAAGAAGAAAGGGTGGACATTGACGACCTCGATTCTTCCGACGGCGACACGGTTTTTGGCACCGACCCAAGATCTCCCCTCCTCCCTCTCTTGCTCGGACGGCGTGCGGCTCAAGAATGAGCCGCACAACTCATGAATGAGCCGCACAGCTCATGATGAGGGGTTTTATCCCCTCATCCACTAATGACATAAATGCCCCTCTAACTGACTTAGTCTCTCCTCAACTTGATCCGAGTCCGATTCAGGCCCCGATTCGATCCGCATACACGATTTGAACTCGACTCAAAAAGGACATCTAATGCTTAATAAAGAAATATCCATCTAACCAATTTAAACTACATAAACCGAGTTATACATTCTACTCGAGGTGACTCCGCGGCTCGACTCGACTAACTCCTGATTCGGTGCGTTGTACCGAAAATATATTTTTATATTAGAAAAAAAATTTGGGCCTTCTCCCGACTGCCAAATGGGATAGGTTGCCCATAGACTTTCTGCTCCGTGCGTCTACCATCACATTGGCCTTCCCAGGGTGATACAAGATGGTACAATCATAATCTTTCAAGAGTTCAAGCCATCTTCTTTGCCTTAAATTGTGCTCCTTTTGGGTGAGCAAGTACTGGAGGCTTTTCTGGTTGGTATAAATCTCACAAGCCTCACCATACAAGTAGTGATGCCATAACTTTAGAGCAACCACTACCGCCGCCAGTTCCAAATCATGGGCTGGATAATTCTTTTCATGCACTTTCAACTGATGAGACACATAGGCAATAACCCTGTCATACTGCATTAGGACACAGCCCAGGCCAACCTGAGAGGCGTCACAGTATACCACAAATCCTCCCGAGCCAAAAGGTACGGCCAAAATTGGTGTTGACGTTAGGCATTCTTTGAGCTTCAAGAAGCTCTCCTCACACTTCCCGTCCTACTCAAATTTGACTTTCTTATGGGTTAACCGAGTCAAAGGAGCTGTAATTTTTGAGAATTTTCTACAAACTTTCTGTAATACCTAGCTAACCCCAAGAAACTGCGGACTTCGGTCACACTGGTCGGCCACTTCCAGTCCTTTACTGCCTCTATCTTGGCAGGGTTCACACTGATTCCTTCCATGGACACTATATGCCCTAGGAATCCCACACTTTCTAACCAAAACTCACACTTGGTGAATTTGGCATACAACTGATGTTTTCTGAGGGTTCCCAGGACCATTTCCAAATGCTCGGAGTGTTCCTCCTTGCTCTTGGAATACACTAGGATATCGTCAATAAAGACGATCACAATCTATCTAGATATTCTTTGAACACTCTGTTCATGTGGTCCATACAGGCCGCAGGGGTGTTCGTCAACCCAAATGACATTACCAGGAACTCGTAATGGCCGTAGCAGGTCCTGAAGGCGGTCTTGGGTACGTCATGGTCTCAGATTCTCAACTGATGCTATCCAGACCCCAAATTAATCCTTGATTACCACTGCACCCCCTACAACTGGTCGAACAAGTCATCGATTATAGGCAGCGGGTAACGATTCTTGATTGTCACCTTGTTGACCTGCCTATAGTCGATGCACATAGGCATGGACCCGTTCTTTTTCTTCACAGAAAGGACCGGAGCACCCCACGGGGACACACTTGGGCGAATGAAACCCAAGTCCAGCAATTCCTGCAACTAGGCCTTTAACTCACGGAGTCCAGCCGACGACACCCTATAAGGTGGGATGGGGATCGGTGCTGCTCCGGGCTGCAACTCAATGCAGAATTCAATTTCTCTCTTAGGCGAAAATCTGGGCATATCTTCTGGGAAGACATCGGAGAACTCACATATCACTAGAGTCTACTAACCTCCTAAGCCGTGCCCCCCTTTTCCTCGGCCATATATACGAATGCCAAGAAGAGCAGCCGCCTAACAGCAATTTACGAGCCTCAAGGTCTGAAATGACGCCCATGGGCTCAGCCTTTCCTTCCCCACGGAAGGTGAATTGCGGCAACCCGGCTTACTGAATGTGACAGTCTTAGTCCTGCAATTAACTAACGTGAAATGCTCCTCCAGCCAATCCTTGCCGAGGGTGACGTCAATTTCAAGCATAGGCAGAAGTGTCAATTATGCCTTCAACCCATGACCACCAACTAGCACTTCGCGGTCAAGGAAGATTGATTTTACTATTAATGAGTCACCTGTTGGCGTTGATACCACATATGGCACAACAAGAAAGGAAGGTGCCATAGGCAATCCGATAGCAAATTTGGCCGATACAAATGAGTGCGGGGCACTCGGATCTAACAGGACATAAGCAGCAGAGAACTGACTAAAATAGTACATGTCACCACTGCCCTGGATGCCTATGCCCCGTCGCGATTCATGGCGTAAACTCGGGCAGACAATCTCCCATAGTGGCTAACTTGCAGCCCCGTCCTCTATATCGAACCCTTCTGAGCCACTGACCCAACTGGCATCGGGGCTTTTCCCCTTGACTACTCGGTCCTCTGGCTACCTCTATTCGGACAATCTTTTCTAAAATGTCCAACCTGCCCACATTTGAAGCATGCATCCGTGCGGCCATAGTAAGACCCTCGGTGCCTTTTGTTCCAGTGACCACACTGCGGTATGTCTGACCTATGAGAGGCACCCCTGACTCTGCCGGTCGTGCTGCCCCTGCCCTTGAACCTCCACGGCCTCGGCTACTGTTGTGTCCCCGACTCTACCGGTGATCCATCGGTGCAACTGTCCCCTCAGAGTGCCAAGGCCGGCCCTTGAGCTGTAGGCTTACCATACGAGCTGCTGCCTCAGATGAGCGTCCCAGCTCCACACAAAACTCGTAGCAATCAGCCAGAAATTCGATGACCTCAACCTGCTTATCAGTCCCGGTGAACACCGAAAGTCTCAGTTTAACAAAGTCCGCATAGGTGGGGGGACTTTGGAATCCTATATGTTGACACTACTGGCTCCGCCGCCGCCGGTACCACGGGTATCATCGGTACCGGCTGCGGAGGCTACTGTGATTGCTATTACTTCCTCAATTCTTGCTCTCTGTGGGGCGCCTCTGTCAACAAGGCCACCTGGGTCTACAGCTGAGCAACTATAGGGTCTTGTACCCCTTCCTCTAACTGCTCTCTCCCCCAGCTGAGCAACTATAGGGTCTTGTACCCCAACAAGGCCACCTGGCGTTCAGTGGAATTACTACCACTGCGGCTCAATGCAGCATTGTGAGTCTTCATCACACTCAATTACAAGAAATTTTTTACCATTAATACCAACAAATTGTAACTGGAATTTAAATTACTAACCGTATGGTGCGCTGAGTGCAGTCGTGGTTGCCAGATCTCATAGCATCACTATACCGTATGTCGACACGCTATCATATGTCTCATACGGTACCCAACTCCTAGTCATAGTCACAACTTAACCAAAAGCTCTGATACCAATTTTGTCACACCCCAACTTAGGATCGTGTGACCGGCCAGGGTCTATGTCCTACCCTAAAGCCTACTACATACACTAATGAAAACAACGATGCAGCTTTATTCAAATCTTTAAAGAAGGTTCACAATTTTGCGTTAAAACATGAAAAGTTCTGAAACATCAATCACTATAGGAAACAACTCAAGTTTAAAAGCAAGTACATGTTTCCGAATAGACAATCTCAGTGTCTTAAATGAAACAACTGCCCTAGACCTCTAGACTATGACAGGTGGACGCTGCTACGAGATCTACGCCACAGCCTGCCCTCCACCTGCACCATGATTCCAAGCCTCATCTCACTGATCAGGCTCTGCAAAATAAGAAAATAAACCGTGAGTCCACATGGGACTCAGTGAGCGATTCTTCCGAACCACCACATATTTTCCCAATAATCACACACACACACATATATATATATGGCAGAAAAAATATAAAGTTAGGGATATAAGTTGCTTCTATTATGACAACCGACCCCAGGGGTCGTCCTGTATAGGCCATACATTCATGTAAGCAGCCATAACAGTCTAACTATGCCACATGGCACCCAGCCCCTAGGGCCTACTCATGGTCTTGTGTCCGATCTATCCTAATTAAGACCTTGATCAAGCCGCACACCCCTTACTCGGCCAACCCATGGACATGGAGTTTTCCCTTTGCTTGGCCGAGCCTACTAGGCTTTAGAGGATGAGTTCCAATAATCACTTTCAATAAGTAAATCATGAATCCACTCAATATGGGTTTAAGATCGTTCAAAGGGGGTTTATATCCGTCAAGGGAATTGAGGAAAATTTTGGCATGACCTTTCCCCTTTTTCATTGACTCGGCAACCCCTAAAATATAAAAAATCCGACAAAAATTGTAGAGATCCGATTCAACAATAATTAAAACAGCGATAAGAAGGTCAAGGTACCATGAATCGATGAAAAACTCGCGAGAAACTCGACACCTAGCAGTCCTAGGGGTTCGGCTACCCGCCTCCCCCAAATCAACGGAAAGTAACCACTCACCTTGATCAAGGAAGAAGAAAGGGTGGACATTGACGACCTCGATCCTTCCGACGGCGACACGGTTTCCGGCGCAGATCCAAGATCTCCCCTCCTGTAATATCCTAGATATTCAAATTGTTATTTTTTTTGTTGCGTGTGTTTGCCACCCTAGCGGACTAGTTCGTGGTCAAACCGAGCCGACTCATGGTCCGGAGCGGCTTGCGAGCTCGGGTAAATAGAATATAAATTTATGAATTTATGAATTTATGAAATTAGGTTTGAGTGATTGGAATTATATTTAATTATTGTGGTGTTTGGATAATTATGAATTATGCTTATGTGGGTGCATTTAATTAGATGCTTATGATTTAATTGTGTGTTTAATCAAGCCAAAATTAATTTAATTAAGTTTATCGGGTTAGCGTTTTGGTCTTGGCTTAAGTGGATGCGGGTTAGGCTTAAGTTAGAAGGGTTAGGGTTGAGGAGGAATTATAAAACCCCCTCCCCTAGGTTGTGGCTCCAATTTTTGAGGCCACACAATTGTTTGAGGAGGAGCCGCCGCCCCTCCTTCCCCTCTTCTTGGAGCCGTCGGCTTGAGTGGAGCCACCGCCCCTCTTTCACCATTGTTGAGTCGAGCCGCCCCCTTTCAGACCGGATTTGGATATCGCCGCTTGAAAGTTTTTCTCTAAATCATTTTTCTAATCAATGTGAGTGGTTTTATCCCTCCTATTCGGAGTTTCTTCGAATTTTCTTGAAGCCGCCTTGAGGATTCTTGGTTTTGATAATGTCCTTTTTTGTTCTTGAGATTTTCTGGGTTTCTATGTCATGCTTAGATCTTAAATTTTGATCGCATATCATGGAATTTATGTTTAAGGGAAGATCTGTGATTTTATACTTAAATCTTGTGAATCTTGGGTGCAAACCTCATCTTGGAATTCTAGAGATTTTTGTTGCTAAAGAATTAATTTAATTTTTTTGATTCTTGATTTACGGATTCTTGATATATAGGCTAGTTATATTGAATAAAAATTATGAGATTGTATGCATGATTGGCTTGATGAGATGAATCTATGATGTTAGAAATTTAGGAATTTAATTCTGCAAAATTCGGATTTTATTTCATGTTGTGCTGAAAATTTCAGCTTTCTGAAATTTATGTGTTGTTTATTGAATCTGGGCTGATTTTTTATTTCTCTGTAATTATGTGATTAGATCCCTGATTATCGTCGTGTAACCTATCCTTTTGATCAGAAAATATAGTTCGGAAACATAGGACACACTTTGAAGAGTAGATTCGGGGTATACATAGCACTTCTAGGCAGAAAAAAACCCTAAAACAAAACTCTAAAATAAAACCCTAATTGAGATGATCTAGATTTTAATTCTATAATTAAAATTGGTTCTAAGGGTGAGCATAATCTGTTATGAACCAACTTACAATGTATGCATGAAATAAAACCACACGGGTTCATGACGTTGCGGGTCTAAGGGGTAAGGGTTGAGTTTGAAGTGTTGAGACGCTTCATAGTGATGACACCCTTAGGACACCGTAGGAGAATCTTGACTTAGGTCTTGATGCGCCATATCCTTGGGAATGACGGAGCAGCTCATTTAGGAGCCGAGTTACGGGCTACGCCCGTGTGATTGGATGTCAATTCCCAACCTGTAGGATAAGTTCGGAGGGTGTTTACCGATTATCTTGATATGTGCGCGGTTACCTTTAGGCATGGTTGGGATTTGACCCGATGCACCTCTTGATGGAGATGTTGCCTTTGGTCATGGTAGGGATTCGACCCGATGCACCTCTTGATGGTGATGTTGTCTTTGGGCATGGTAGGGATTCGACCCGATGCACCTCTTGACAATGTTGTTGCTTTTAGTTATGCTAGGGATTCGACCCGATGCACCTCATTGATGGTGATGTTGCCTTTGGGCATGGTAGGGCTTCGACCCGATGCACCTCTGTGATGGTGATATTGCCTTTAGGCATGGTAGGGCTCAACCTGATGCACATTTTTTAGGTGACGTCTCCTTCGGGCATGGTAGGGCTTCGGCCTAATGCACCTCTTTGAAGAGAGAGATGTCGTGGGCATGGATGACCTTCGGGCCTGATAGCTAGTCATATTTCTCCGACGTAGCCTGTTTAAAGATAGAATTTATTTATGTTATCTTTGTGTTTATTTGTGAGGGAAGATAAAGTCGCTTGCTTAGTTCTTTGAACTCACCCGTTGTCATTGTTTTGTTTTGTTTTGCAGAGCCTGGCCGGTGAGGTGGGCTGGAGCACTTGGCGCAGCTGGAGGGCAGATGAACCACATGATCTCATAGCAATCCTAGTTAGTGGTCGTATTCGAGTCTGTAGTAGGTTGTCATGCACTTTTATTTTGGTATTTGGAGTTGTAGTCCCGTGGGGACATTCACATTTTATTCAGTTTTATTTATTAAAAGAACTGTTACTCTTCGATTCATTTCCGTACTTGAAATATGTATTTAAAATATTGTTTTGAAATGTAAATATGTTTTGGTTCTTTTATTATTAAAAGCTGTTGTTTACTTTGTTGTTTATGATGTTTGCATGTGCATGAGTTAGGCTGCATGGTATAAGTATGTATACCCTAGCTGGTCACGTGACCCTGCTTTTGGGGCGTGACACCTCCTTCCTCTCTTGCTCGAGTGACGTGCGGCTCAAGAATGAGCCGCACTGCTCATGATGAGGGGTTTTAGCCCCTCATCCACCAATGACATAAATGCCCCTCTAACTGACTTAGTCTCTACTTGACTCGATCCGAGTTCGGTTCGAGCCCCGATTCGGTCTGCATACACGATTTGAACTCGACTCAAAAAGAACATCTAATGCTTAATAAGGAAATATCCATCTAACCAATTTAAACTTCATAAGTCGAGTTATATCTTCTACTCGAGGCGACTCCGCGGCTCGACTCGACTAACTCCTGATTCGGTGCGCTGTACCAAAAATAAATTTTTATATTAAGAAAATTTTTCGGGTCTTACATAATAGTTTTTCCAAGAAAATGAAATTGAAATCAGATATTGCTTAGTAATAAGAAAGAAAGAAATATTAGACATACAGTGAATAAAACAGGGATGTTATTTCAAGCAATAAAGAGTTAAAGGTTTTATAGTACATTTAATTTCCGAAACTACAATACTGGCTGAAGTCTGCCAAAAATGGTCGCACATAATCCTCACACTAGGTGAGAAAAACCATCTAAGCCAAAACTAAAACAAGAACAGAACAATCATATCTTCATCCGAACACTACAACAAAATGAAATGAAATCGATGCTTATTTTAGAAAAAATCGGCGTCTTTTTGGAGTCGGAAATTTAATTTAGACCTTTCCAAAAGCGCCGATTACCATGCAGGAAATAAAGGGGGAATAAAAATTAATATCCGACGTTGTTAATGGCGCTGGATAACTAATACCCGGTGCCTTCTATAAATAGCGTCGGGTATTAGTTACCCGACGCCTTCTATAAATGGTGTCGAGTAATTAATACCTGGTGTCGAGTAATTAATACCTGGCGCACTAATAGGAGGCGTTGGGTAATTAATACACAGCGCCTTCTTTAAATGGCGTCTGGTATTAATACCCGGCGCCATTTATAGAAGGCGTCGGGTATTAATTACCCGGTGTCATTAATAGAAGGCACCAGATATTAATACTCGGGTCCACTGGTAATTAATATCTGGCTCTCTTTACACCTGAGTATTAATTATCCGGTCGGATATTAATTATCCGAGTATTAATTGTCCTATTATTATATATATAATATAATATATATAACTACAACAATGTTATATAATATTGTTATCACTACAACAATGTTATTTACTAATATATCACTACAACAATATTATATCACTAAAAAATCATTCAAATTTGTCCAAATTTTATTATTCTATTTCAACAACAAAAATTCACATTAAAAATCTTAACATTTACAAATGAGACAATAACCGAGAATGCAAAAGTATAAAATTACATCTATTCATAAATTTAACAATTACAAAAAAACACCAAAGAGTCGGAATTCATCATCTGCCTTTTGTTCAGAAAGATATAATTTCAAAAATTAACTCTATTCAAAATAGCCTTCTTTGCTTCATTCGCCTTCTTTGATGATCGATTTTTCTGCTCCTCTTCCCTAGGTTGCAGTTCCTAATATTAATGTAGCATAACTTACCTTAGAAGACTAATGAAGCAAATATAGATGTGTAATTGTATCTCAAGAAATATATGAGATTTGAAAATTCTCAAGGCATTCCATCTATCATATTTCATCTAGTCAATGACCATGTGTAAAAATTGAAGCAGCTAGAACAGGACTCAAGCCTATGGACTATAGAGGTTGCAGTGATTCATACATTATGATATAATCCTATGGAGCTAAAGGAGAAGAATTTTTTGTTTATATTAAAGTATCAACTATTCATACAAACATGCAGATGGAACATAATATAAAGTGATTCCCATTGATCTCCAATATGCTACTACAACCTCCGTTGGGAACCCAAACAATAGCTAGTGAGTTTCCCTTCAACATCTTACCAAATTGCCTCATAAAATTTAAATTTTGGACAGATCTATAAAACAATAATAGTTGTGATTGAACGCATATAAATGGTTATGAAGTACATATCTGTATTTGAAGCAAAGTAATAGCTAAATCTGTATTAGAAGCCTCAGTTTATGCATAAATCTTGATGATGCATCATTAGAAGCCTAGTAATAGCTAAATCCAATAAGAAGATAATATAAACCCAAGAAATGGTGGAAATAGTATAAATCATTCATGTTTCACAACTCAGTTTAACTTCATCATGATGTTCTCTTTTCACTTACTGTGTCACTATAATAATAAACTGTGGCACAGTAACATTATCTAGACCTTAGTTGAATGGATTCTTCAGCAGAAGGTACTTTCAACTAAGTTAGTTGAACTACATGGAGCTTATTTCTCAGATAAGCTTCTAGGACACAAGCTATCTGAAATAACCATTTTAAATACATTGTCAGCAGCAACTAAAGAAATGGTTGGGAACATAAGGAAGATATTGCAGAAACTTGACTTGTCACAACTAAAGAAATACTATGAGTAGCTTAACTGGGGACATGAAATAATCTAATCAAAATACAACGATAAATGAGAATATGAACCAGAACATTTTTATTAGAATATGAACCTAATTTATAGTACTTTATTTGTCAGAAGTAAATTGCTATTCTCATTATTTGTGCAAGAACAAGCAGAAACAAGGACATGTGTACCAATTCCCCCTTATTCTCATTTCCCAAACAAAGACAAGTGTACCAGTTCCTGAGCAGGAGGCTGCTGTGAAAAATCCTACAAGAGTGGCAATGAATAAGGTAAGAGACATTCCTATTGCAAATCCAGATTAACTTCCATGCTATTTATGATCGTAAGCCATTCAAACTTGTCTATGAAAGTAAATATACCAAAGGAGGAAACTTTTTCTGCTGCTCGACGTGGAACAGAGAATCCGCCATGTGTACTGGTATCACTTGCTATCAAAAGCATATTAAATCAAAATGACATCCAAGGTTAACAGAACAAGTCATTGAGCAAAGAGATACAGTGCTTTACTAGGCTTAATGGTTGCAATGTCATCTGTGCATAAACTTCATCTGTATCTGCAAGTAGAGAATGAATATTAATCAAACAAACAAATAAACATGAAATCAGAGGAGAAATAGTGATAAATATCTGAAGAATCATACATGCATAGTAACATTATGCAGCTGACAAACCAGCTGAGGAGGTAAGCTTGGGTAGCTGGGAAGAGAATCGATTTCCTTGTTGGTTGATGCAGCAACCTAATGAGATAACCTAAATTAAATAGCATGCAAGTATAATAATGCATTACCTTTTCCAAGCATAAGAAATTAAGCAGCTTTACAACAATAGCATATTTGCATTGCTAAGGGCCTTGCAGCAATTTAGAAATGGATAGAACAGCTCACTGTGACCCTGTGGAAAATAGAATGCCCGACTTCCAACAGGAGGTAATGAAACTAGTGGACCGGCACAAGCATGCCATAATTCCGAATTTAAACAAATTTGTTCTTCTATAAATAGTGTCATATAATTAACAATTGCCACCCTTGGAATGAAGAAACAATTTGAAATGTAATGGAGGATAATCAAATTATTAGCAAACACAATAAGTAGAAAATAACCTTCCAGTTTGAAAGATATATGAACTGTCTTGTTTACATACATTTTGCTACAATTTTTTTTAGAATTTACAAAAATCATATACCAAATAATCTTTATATCTTATTTTGTTACTGACATACTAAGTCCTATTAGACTCTTCAAAAGGATCATTGAATAAACTTTAGGTTAAGTCATGAGAAAGGAAAAAATCTTGTGACTTGTCTATGATTTCTGAGTAACATGAAACATGGTTACAGAAATAAATGCAACACCTAGAACTTGTCATCTTTCATACAGAAATGCTGAGAATGTATGCCATTGTGCTGATATTACTAAATCATATATAAAACAGTTCACATCTTTATCCATATAAATCAATGAATTTCTCAAAGTGTATTAAAATCCAATCTGATTTCAATTAGTTTGAATGGTTTTAGGAATAAGCAGGACACAAGTGCTATGTCTTGCATGAAATAGCTCAATAATTTTCATCTGTACAAAAGCAGATACTTATTTTCTTAGATAAGAAAAAAGAAGAAATTAACCAATCTGCAGGTCAATAATATCAATTCGAGAACCCTATATAGTATCTAAAGGATTCCAAAGTGAGACTGAAGATGCTGATTACTAATAATCAATACAACCAGCCGTTCATGTATTTTGCTTTATCAGTGATGAATTTGACAACAGAAATCAAGATAAGACAAATGTTGATATTTTCAAAAAGCCTATAAGATCAGGCCTCGTATAAGGCCTCGTATAAGTAACTATGCAGCATTAGTTTGTGCAACTAGAAACAACCAACGAAGATTCGTGCACTTGCCAGGACATAAAAATGAAAGATGAGTGGAGGGAATTTAATTCATTATTGATGCAGTTTGACAAGAAGACTGATTTACTAGGAGGTGCGATGATGTAAGTGGAAAGAGTGGTGGCTCAAAGCTCCAATTTTAAGGTAGTGTTCCCATGGGTGACGGAACAAGAAGTGATCATGGCTCGGTTCCCATCTTGCAAAGTTGGCCTGCGTACGTACCAACATGCAACAATAAAAGGTGTAATCTGATTAGCTAAAATATTTAATTTTGTGTTCTTGCAATAATTAAAGATGACAAGAACTTTTAAGCACTGCACAGAACAAGTTGAATTTTAACTTGCCCATATTACTTTATGCAAGATGATCAGAAAGTGATTTCAAATGAACTTTACTATGATAAGTACATAAAGCTGTTAATGTATAAATTAAATGGTCACCGGTGATTCCTCTTTTGACTTTGAATTGAGGACACTCTTGTACATAGGGGTGGCAAAACGGGCCGGCCCGCAGTTAACGGGCCGGGCCGGCCCGGCACGATAAGGTGGCGTGCCGGCCCGGCCCGGCCCGCTAACTCAGTGGGCCGGAAATTCCCGGCCCGGCCCGGCCCGCAATAGTTTGCGGGCCGCCCGGCCCGGCCCGCGAGCCCTCTTATTTATTAAAAAAATTCTAAAAAAATTATTAAAAAATAATTTAAAATATTTAAGAGACTAAATAAGCATCAAATATGACATTTCACATGAAAAACTCCATAGATTAACTTCACCTTCAATTTTAAAGTACTAAACAAGCCCTAATTTAGACTCTCTTTTTTTTATATATGCTTAGCGGGCCAAACGGGCCGGCCCGGCCCGATAAGAGCCGGCCCGCGTCGGCCCGCAATGTTATCGGGCCGGGCCGGCCCGGCCCGATAAGCTTATCGGGCCAATTTTTTCGGCCCGGCCCGCAGTTATCGTGCCGTGCTCGTGCCGTGCTATCGTGCCGTGCCTATTTTTGCCGCCCCTACTTGTACACCTGGAGAAAAGGCTTCCCCTCCCAATTCGCAAACGTCTCTTCTTGCTGATCGGCAAAGTACTCTGCTGCAAATCCTGCATGCCAAATCCAAATTAGTTAATTCAATACTTACTCGATCGCATATACGGGTTTCAGATATGGTATTGTATGTATCATCAAAGAAGCTCGCCAGCTTTTCCAATTAAATTCAGCATTAATTCATTATTCGTGCACTACTTACATCACCGCACCTCCTAGTAAATTCAAAACACTGTCTAAGCTCTCGATGATGCGGCAGACGGCGGCGATGTCGTCTGATTTGACAGCAGAGAAGAAGGCCTGGTGCGATCCCAGTCGTAGATCCATCGTGCAAGATTTCATGCTCCGTGTTCTAGAGTCTACTCACCGGCTCTAAGGAGGGAGATCAGCGAGATGGGGGTAGAAGGAGGGAGCTGGAGAACCGACGTGAGGGAAGAAAAATAAGGGAGGTACGGGAAGGGAAATGGGAATGGTGGAAAAGGAAATGGGAGATGCGGGTAGAAGAAAGAGGGAGCTAGAGAAGAGTGGAGAAGCGGGAAAAGCGAAGCGGAGAACAGCGGAGAACAACTAGGGTTTGAGAAGAGAACAGTAGGAAAAAACAAATGGGAAGCGGGAAATGAAAACAGGAAGAGGGAAAAAAACAACCAAACCGGCGCAGAACTGATGGCGCCGGTTCTTGATTAACCAGCTCCATCAACCTGTGCCCGTTATTAATCACTATCTAACCCAGCTGCTTTAATTAAAACCGACGCTTATACTAAGCATCTGTTTTAATCAGTCAGTAATTAAATAAATTGTTGCAGTGAAAGGCATTGCAATGTTGATAGCAACTCGAAAAACTTGCCTTTGGAATGTCCTTCTGGGTTACTAATTCTCCTCTATTCTCTTTTATAAATTCTTCATGATTAGTATTTTCTTTTTCTCCTTTTTTTATTCTAGTTCCTTTTTAGCTTATATGGACCACTACAAAAGTAGCTATAAAATTTGCTATAAAATAGGCATCAGTAACACACTAGTCCTGCTATATGGACCACTACAAAAGCAGTTATAAAATTTGCTTTTTCAAGTTTCTACAACAAAAAAGGAACTAGAACAACAAAGGCTACCAATAAAATCAATGACCTTTTACATAGAACATTGAAAAGATTTATAACATTGAAATGATATGGAACTGATATTTGCTGCTTCTCGCGTGGCTAAGGATGGGGCTCGGCCAACTCTCTCTCCATCTCCATTGTTGGGGACTTGGTTTGAGATTTTGGCTATAGCTAGTTTGTGTTACTGGAGTCCTACATATATGAAAGCTTTTAGTGGATTTGATAAGGTGTGCTTCTTCTGTAATGATCTTGTTCAACTGAACCAAAAAACCAAGTGGTGGAATTGATGACTCCCAGAAACCTAATCCTCTTTACTGCCTTCTCATATCATATAGCATTAAATCAAAATTTGGCACACAATCTCAAATAAAGATTAACTCTGGACAATTCAGATACTGCAAATATTACACGATCCTCTTCAATAACAAGACTAATGCAAACTTGCTTACTCTGTCAACAAAAGATATAGTAGTGGAGTTGGAACTAGATGTGCTTTCTTATCTTCGATGGGCATTTGTTTTATTAGGCAAACATTTCCCTTTTTGACCAACCTAGTTGGAGAAATTAACCATGCTTGGTTTTTCAATCTAAATAATGTTTTGAGCAAGAAGAAAATTTCATCTAATACTTGCAGTAACTTTCGGCAAGAGCCCTTCCCTCACAGCGAACTTCCAGCACACACAATACTTGCAGTACTTAATTTTTACTCTTATATGACATAATTTTTACTCACGATTAGATATACTCTTTATGTGGTCAAACCAGCACGGGAAGATAAGGTGAGATCAGCACTAGAAGATATTCAATTTTCTAAGATATTTGTATAAATTGAACATTTCTGCAGCACACATAAGAAACCACATTTGCTCGCTTACCTTTCGATGCACAGGAAGGTCAAACCAGCACTGGAAGATAAGGTGAGATCAGTCGATCACATCGTCGGGTTTGTTGCAAGGGGAGGTGTCGCTGGGGGCGGGAGATGAGAAGTAGTCGCCGAGGGAGGGAGAGCAGCATTGCAAGGGGAGGTGTCTCCAGGGGTAGGAGATGAGAAGTGGTTGCCGAGGGAGGGAGAGCAGCATTGCAAGGGGAGGTGTCACTAGCGGCGGGAGATGAGAAGTGACGCCGAGGGAGAAAGGGAGACGAGAAAGGTATCACCGACATTGCAAGGGGTGTCGCCGGGGGCAGGAGACGAGAAAGGAAGGTGTAAGGCCCGAATTTTTTTTTCCTAATATAGAAATCTATTTTGGTGCAGCACACCAGACCGGGGGTTAGTTGGGTCGAGCCGCAGAATGGCTTCGAGTAGAAAGTATGACTCGACCTATGAAAGTATGAAGTTTAATTGGTTAAATGGTCATTTCCTTTTATGCATTAAATGTCTCATTGGAGTCGAGTTCAACTCGTGCATGCGGATAGAACCGGAGCCCGAACCGGACGCGGGCTGAGTCGAGTGAGAACTAAGTTAAGTTAGGGGGGGCATAAAGGTCATTGTAGATGAGGGAATAAAACCCCTCATCTACAAGTTGTGCGGCTCATCATTGAGCCGCACACAACCGAGCAAGAGGGAGAGGAGGAGAGGAGCTTGGGTCGGCGCCGAAAGTCGTGTTGCCGTCGGAAGGATCGGGACGCATACGTCCACCTCTTCTTCCTCCTTGATCAAGGTGAGTGGTAGAATCTAGGATTTAAGGGGAGGCCCTAGCCGAACCCTTATGGTTTTGTTGGTGCCGACTTTGCGTGATGATTCCTTGTCGTTTTCTCATGGTGTTTGATCTTTTACCCCCTCAAGATGTAGATGTTTGATCTTGAGATTTCTCACGACGTTTTCTTGAGATATAGGTGTCGGCCGAATAGGGGAAAAGAGGGGAGGTCATGCCAAATTTTCCCCCAAGTTTCTCGTGTGGTTTAAACGTGTAGATTTGATTCTTTTTATATGTTATATGTTCATATAGATCAAGAAAACTTAGAACATGGAAGAGTACTAATCTTCCTAACCCCTAGGGCCTGCGGCATGATGAAAGCCCTTGTGTTATGGCTCAGCTGAGTGGGGAAGGGAAGGGAGTTTTCGGAAGTAAATTTCTCAAGTGATCGACATGTAAGGATAGAATGACTAAAAGAGTAGAAGGATATCTTATTTGTAGGCTATCATCTTGTATATGTAAGGATAGAATGACTAAAAGAGTAGAAGGATATCTTATTTGTAGGCTATTATCTAGTATAGAACACCTACACTTCGGTTCCTACCTTAGCATGACCTTGCTACGATTCAATTTCATGTGCTGAAATTAAGTAGGAATTCGATGTAGTTTAACAGATAATTGATGTGCTTTATTTGTAATTGTTTTCCACTTTGAGGTGTATTAAACTATTTTCCACATGTTCTAGTTGCTGGAATTTATATTTATATGCTGAGATTAAATAATTACATGTTGTAATAACTATTTAGTTGTTGGAATTTATATTTATATGCTGAGATTAAACAATTACATGTTGTAATGATTATTTAATTGCTAGAATTATTGTCTACAAGCTGGTTATGATTATTTGTGCTGCAATTAGGCATGAAATCATGGTGATATAATTGCTAAATCTTCTTATATTTAGCATACTGAAACTTATTAAATTTGGTATGTATTAAATCCATGATATGTTAAAGTTTTCTCTAAGTGTTTCCCTAGCACACCTAGCAGTTATTACAAATGGAAAACAAGTTTCAAATAAACTTCAAATACAATGGAAAGAGCTTAACAATTTAAAGATGAACCAAAGCTCCTTTCCCAAGCCTTCAGGCCTCAAACTTGCAGACAGATGACTCTGTGAGTTGCAGCAGAGTTGAGAGAAGCAGGGAAGCATGCGCTCGAGGAATGTTGTCAACGGAGGCGAAGGGCGCACAACAAATCAATTTTTATGAAGGCTCAAATGACTTCTTTAATGCTCAATAATATTTCCAAGAAGGACTAAAGAAGTTAGGTGAGGGGTATTTATAACCCCTCAGCCGAACGGAACGTTCAACGGGCGAAACAATAGACGTTGATGCCGTTCATTCGCTTTACCGGTCGATCATCGATCGACCGATTGATTGACCACCAATGCGACCGTTGGCATATGTGAGTGCTCGGTCGACCGACGGGTCGATCGACTGTCGCAAATCCATCGATCCCACATTTAGTCGACCAGCCGGTCGATCGAATCAGTGGAGCCAGGGTCGTGTGACTTGTAATCTCCAATCCGGTCGACCGAGGAGCATTCTGCCAAATTTTTGCTTCGGTCGGTCGACCGATGCAACCCTTCTGTGAATTCTTCACCAACTTTGGTCGACCGACATGTCGACCGAATGGCTACTATCACTTTTTCGCATCATTCGGTCGACCGGATGCAGGCTGAGGCTGATTTCTACTTGAATTTTTTACATGCCTTTTTTATGGATTCAGTTACCAAGTTCTAACTTGGATAACTTTACAATTAGGCTTGGGATAAGATCGTCCTAGGGTATATTACAAGATATCTATTTGATTTATGCCCGAGCCTTTCTTTGACGTTTTCTTCTTCCGTTTCTTTGACAGTCTTTTCTTTCGATTCACTTGAACGAACTTGCTTTGCTTTTGGGAACCTCAACCTGAACTCAAAACTTCACATATGGATTAAATACTTGTTTGTTATCATCAAAATAAAGATCGAGGCTTAAGAGAAACCCTTAAGCCAATAGCTATCATAGTAGCATTGGCATGGCTCCCATTGAGACCTTGTATGGGCGGCGGTGTAGGTCTCCGGTGGGCTGGTTTGGGGCTGGGGAATCACACATGGTGGGTCCTGATCTGGTTGAGGAGGCGGTAGAGAAGGTGGAAACCATAAACGGAAGATTGCTAGCGGCCCAGAGTCGACAAAAAATGTAAGCCGACAAGAAGGCCACAGAATTGGAATTTGCCGAGGGTGATTTAGTCTTTCTAGAGGTCTCCCCAATGAAAGGGGTGGTCCGGTTTGGGAAGAAGGGAAAACTGAGCCCTAGGTTCATTGGGCCTTTCCCTATTCTCAAGCGGAGGGACAAGGTGGCTTATGAGTTAGCTTTACCTCCTAGCCTGAGCAGAGTACACCCAATCTTCCATGTATCCATGTTGCGGAGATATGTAAAAGATGATTCGCATGTGATCGAACCTTCTTCTATTGAGGTAGATTCGGCCGTCTCATTCGAGGAAAGGCCGATAGAGATCCTTGTTCGCCAAGTCAGGAATCTATGATCCAAAGAATTTACCCAGGTAAAGGTCAGATGGGAGCACCATTCCAAGAAAAGGCCACTTGGGAGGTAGAGCAGGACATGGGAGAGTGCTACCCTTCCTTATTTGAAGGGCCAGTAAGTCCCTGTCATTCAAGTAAATTCGAGGATGAATTTCCCTTAAGGGGGGAAGGTTGTAAGACCCAGAAAAAAATTTCCTTATACAAAAATCTGTTTTAGTGCAGCGCGCCGAACCCGGGGTTAGTCAAGTCGAGCCTCAGGGCCACCTCAAGTAAAAAGGTATGACTCGACTAATGATGTATGCAATTAAATTGGGCAAATGACTCTTTCCTTTTATGCATTTATACCTTAATCGAGTTTAAATCGACTCGTGTTACGGGTAGAGTCGGAACCCAAGTCGAGCTCGGGCTTAGTCGAGTCAGTAGTAAGAGTCAAAGGCAAGAATGGAAGGTTAGATGAGGGGTTAAAATCCCTCATCCAAGCTGTCGTGCGACTCATCTTGGAGTCGCACAAGACAGCGCATAGGGAGAGGGGGGAGAAGGAGCAAGGGAGATAGATCTTGGTCGATCCGGGTTTCGCGTCGTCGTCGGAAGATTCAAGGTCGTCAACGCTCGATCCTTCATCTTCCTCTAGCAAAGGTGAGTGGTTAGATTTGAAGGATTGGGGGAGGCAGGTAGTCGAACCCCTAGAAATGCTAGGATGTGTTTTCTCGCGAGTTTTCGTCGATTCTTGGTTTTGGAATTGTGTATTCACTATTTTGCATCAATTCTTGTCAGGTCGTCAAGATTTCTCGTTGATTTCTCGTGTTTTAGGGCTGCCGAACCATGGGAAAAGGGGAAAGGTCATGCCAAAATTTTCCCCAATTCACTTGACGGAAGTAGAGCCCTTAGATGATCTCAATTTCATGAATAGTGTGTTCTTAATCATCGATTTCACGTGTTATGAAACTCGTCTTCCCTAAAACTCATAGGATTGGCCGAGCAAACCCTAAAGTATCATGAGAAGGGTTCGACCGAGTATAGGGGGAGGGGCAAGCTAGTCATTATGCAATTTGGATATACCGGAGATAATGAATTAGGGTCGGGGATTAATCCTCCTCTTCCTTTCCTACCCTAAGAGGCATGGTCGAGCAAGGTTCACCTTGCTGAAGGCTCAGCCAAGCCTAGGGGAGGGAGAGGGTGAGCTTTAGATGGTAATTTCCATAGTTGGAGTGCTAAAACAATAGAGGCATGGTGACACTTAGGAAGAACTCTAACTATAGCAAGCTAATTTATTGATTCATGTAATTCTGGGAATGATAGCATAGTGACTATCCTTAGCTCATTCCTCTTTAATTTTTGAAATGATGTAATATTTTTACCATGCTTAGTATTTCATGCATTGTTGAATTTATTGTTATCTTACCATGCTAGATAAACTATTTCTTATTGAATTTAATTCTAAATGCAGCGTATAAATGTTTATTTATGAATCTCGTAGTTATATATATAATAGTTGTTGTAAATTATACTTACCTTTCTTTAAATTACATATGCTGTCCTGAAATGTTCATGGGTGGAACTCCAAGATTGATTCATAAAATTTCTCACCCAGGGTAGCGTATAACGCTAGATAACATGTAGGATGTTGCAAGATGCATATTATATATGGAAACTTACCTAGGAAATGACACAACTTCTAGGACTTATAGTATTCATTTTTGGAAACCTAGAAGTATTAGGTGTACGTGGTTTTGAAAGGGCAGCATTAATTTGTTGACCCTGCAGGCCGAATTAGGGCCGAATACGGGCAACTGCCCGAAGTGTATATAAGGAAACCCTAGGACATTTTATTGTGTGATGTGCTTGAGATGGTCCGCCGAGAAGCATGGCGGTCGAAAATGACCAATGCTTGGCTCGGCCAATGATTGGGTCTTGAGATGCACCAGCGGGCCCTCTAGGGGTCAAACCCCAGTTGGGTGGGACTAGCTATCCCTACCCCAGACGGTGTCCGGAGACTAGAAGACCATCCTAGTCGATGGCCCGGGATTTCTTGACTTCATCTTTATATGATTTGGCCAAGCGGCCAGTGTGATTCTACCTTGTATGGTAGGGCCGGGTATAGCCAGGATTCTTATACCATAAGTAGGCCTTAAGGGCTAGATGCCAAGTGGCTTAATTAGGCCATTATGGCAGGTTTCTCTCATATATGGTATATACAGAATGACTCACGGAACCGGTAGTCATATCAAAAGTAACTTACCTCCCAGTCTATATAGTATGTTACCTTATATGCTTATGCATGCCTAATTGAGGATTATGTGGAGGTTCGAAAGAACCGCTCACTGAGTCCCAAGTGCACTCACGGTTTGTTTCTTTTTGTTTTGCAGAGTATGATCAGTGAGTTGAGGCTTGTCGTCATGGTACAGCTGGAGGGCAAGCGGTGGTGCCAATCTCATAGCGGCGTCCTTTAGTCATAGTCTAGTTATTTGTGTTGTCGTTTTCCTACACTGACAGTTGTTGTTTTTAAAGCTTGTAATAAACTTTGAACTTGAGATGTTCCAGTTGTGACGATGTTAACTTTTCTTCTTTGGTTTTGAAAAATATATTTATGAGCCTTGAGAATTTAAATAAAATTGAATTGTGGTTTCTTTTATTCGATGTGTTCTGATTTTCTCGATGGTCAGTGTAGGTAGTAGGCTACAGGGTAGTATGTAGACCTTAGCCGTTTTGTCACACGACCCTCAATTGGGGTGTGACATAGACAAGACCTAACCTAGTGCTCTGATACCAACTTTGTCACACCCAACTGAGGGTAGTGTGACCGACCAGGGCGGGGTGTTTGTCGACTGCAGGGATTTTGTCAAGTGTATAGATAAGGCATTAGGGTTGGAGTTTGTCGTGTTCATTGCAAAAAATAGGGCGCGAAATATTATTTTGATGAGGGAAAATATTTGGTCGGCTGAAGGAAAAAATTATAGATTAATTTACCAACCGATTCTTTTATCCGTTGGTAATTTTGTTGGTAATACCAACAAATTGAATATGTTGGTAACAACTCCGTTGGTTATGATATGTTTTCTTGTAGTGAGATTTGTTAAAAAATGTAAAACATGAACCAAATTAAAAAATTTAACCAAGAAACTAAAGAAATCTAATTATAAAATAGATAAAAAATTTGGCATATATTTTAAAAATGATATATAGGAAACAACAATAGTAGTAATAAATAGTAATTATAAAGATAAAGTTATAATCTATCATCGGATATTTAATATTTACTAATAACACAAAATCAATTTTTTTTATAGCTAATTATTATGAAATTCCAAATTAAATTAGAAGTTGTAACAACAATTTAATTTGCGTGAAATCTAGTTAAATTATGTATTGCTAGGAAAATATTAGTATATATATTATATATCTACCTGGTTTCAAGAAGCTGGTGCCAGGCGCTAATTGTATTCGGAAATAATGTGCAGGAGAAGCCCTGTATCAATTGTAGCAGTCATCACCTGCATGATATCGCAGTTATCTTGTGATAAGATAACACTTAAAGGTTAGTTCTGCAACATTACATATATTTCTTCTCCGCACCTACGGTGTTGTTTGGTTAGCGAAAACTATTTTCTGGTTTGGTTTCAGTGAAACTGAAAACTTGGTTTCGAAAACTTGATTTTGGTTTCTAGTTTTCAGTTTTCCGAAAACGCGTTTGGTTAATGAAAACAACATAAGTTTTAGTTAGTTGAAACTAGTGAATATTTATTTGACTATAAAAAGTAATATTAATTTTCTTTGAATATTTTTAGTAGTAATTAATATTTAGTTAGTTTACAAAATTAAATATTTGCTAATATAGTTATAAAATATTTGTAATATTTAATTAATTAAGTTATTGGTAGTTTGAGATTTTTTTGTTCAATTAGATATAAAAATTAATTAATAGTTAATATTTCAAAATAATAATAATTCTAGTGGTCTAAATTAGTTTTGATTAATTATTAATATATTAACTTTAAGAAAATTGAGTTATTTTAAAATTTGGGTTTGAGTCAATTAGATATAAATTGGTTTAATTAATTTGTAAATTTAAGATAATAGTTTGAGTTTAAAATGATGATTTTTATTTTTATTATAAAAATAATATAGTTTGATTTATTTTTAAATTAATTAATTTTATTAAAAAAATATTTATAATTATAAAGTTGTCACTCCATTTTGATAACGAAACTGACAGTCTCGAAACCACAGAAAACAACATTTTGGTGTTTTCATTTTTATTAGGAAAACTAGTTTCGTTTTCATTCTGGTTTCGATTCAGTTTCATGAAAACGCTGAACCAAACACGTTTTCGTAAGCAGTTTTGGTTTCAGTGAAACCGAAACCATGAAAACAGACTTGGTTTCACTAACCAAACCAGTTTATTAATTAAATTATTGTTTTGATCAACATATTTATAATGTTCATCTCAATCTGCAGAGATATCTCTGGTGACGAGAGTGAAAGAAAATACCATCCGAATTTCATTAAAGATCTTTATCCTTTCACTTCAAGGATCATTACCACATCCTTTACCAAAGAACACGAGCGGGAGAACCTCATGCCCATATTATGAAATAAATGGAAGAGATACATATTTAGCTGGAGTACCTTACTTAATTCCGAAGTTAGTGTTAAAAGTAAATGTTTAGATGTTTAATAAATGATCAAATACAATAAGAAAATAGCAATGACAATTAATATAATATATAAGTATTGTCTACAAATCTATTAATTAAATTATTGTTTTGATCAACATATTTATAATGTTCATCTCAATCTGCAGAGATATCTCTGGTGACGAGAGTGAAAGAAAATACCATCCGAATTTCATTAAAGATCTTTATCCTTTCACTTCAAGGATCATTACCACATCCTTTGCCAAAGAACACGAGCGGGAGAACCTCATGCCCATATTATGAAATAAATGGAAGAGATACATATTTAGCTGGAGTACCTTACTTAATTCCGGAGTTAGTGTTAAAAGTAAATGTTTAGATGTTTAATAAATGATCAAATACAATAAGAAAATAGCAATGACAATTAATATAATATATAAGTATTGTCACTAATATGTTTTAAATAAATAATTATATATATTAAAATACACTAATAATATATAATTTATTTTCAATTAGATTTGCTAAGAAATGTGAAACATGAACCAAATTAAAAAATTTAACGAATAAACTAAAGAAATCTAATTATAAAATAGATAAATTTTTAGGCATATATTTTATAAATGATATATAGGAAATAACAATAGTAGTAATGAATAGTAATGATAAAGACAAAGTTAAAATCTATCATCGGATATTTAATATTTACTAATATCACAAAATCAATTTTATTTATAGCTAATTATTATGAAATTCCAAACTAAATTAGAAGTTGTAACAACAAAACACTAAAAAATATCATATTTGTTTTATCATTTCTTACAAATAAAAAAATAAAAATGATAACATAGAAGTGATAAATGTATAATAATACGCAATATGATATATCACAAAATGATAATACGCAGTATGATATATCACTAATAACATATAACTATAAATTTAATATTGACTAAAAATATATAATCAAATTTTATTTGAGATTTCAATTTTTTTTCCATTAATATATAATATCAAAAAAAATATTGTCACACCCCAATTGAGGGTAGTGTGACCGGCCAAGGCCTACATCCTACCCTGTAGCCTACTATCTACACTGACATAAAGAAACTAGAACATGTCGACAAAAGAAATCTGAACACAAACTTTATTAAATGTTTTCAAAGTTCACAATTTTATGTTTTCAAACCAAAGAAGAAAACCAACATTAGAACAACTGAACATCTCAAGAATTAAAGTTTTACAAACTTTTTCCAAAATACAATTGTCAGTGCAGAAAAGTAAACAACTACTAGAAACACTGGACTATGACTCATGGACGCCACTACGAGATATGACACCACCTCCCGCCCACTAGCTGCACCATGTCGACAGGTCACAATCACTGCCCATGCTTTGCAAAAATAAGGAAATAAACTGTAAGTTCACTTGGGACTCAGTGAGCGGTTCTAGCGAACCTCCACATAATCCTCAATTATTCATGTATGACATATTAGGCAACATAATGTATATTCAGGGAGATAAGCTACTTTTAATTTGACTACTAACCCCATGGGTCAATCTGTATAAACCGAATATGTAAAAATCTGCCATCTCGGCCTATCAACCCTCCGACATCTGGCCCCGTGGGCCTACTTATGGTAATAAAAATCCCGGCTACAGCCGGCCCTACCATACAAGGTAGAATCATATTGGTCGTCGGTTACATCATATCAAGATGTAAACAAGCAATCCCGAACCATCAACTAAGATGGTCCACTAGTCTCCGGACACCGTCTGGGGTAAGGATAGCTAGTCCCACCCAACTAGGGTCTAGCACCTTGCGGGCCCGCTGGTGCACCTCAAGACCCAAACACTGGCCAAGCAAAGCATTGGTCATTTTCGACCTCCACGCTTCTCGGCAGACCATCTCAAACACATCACACAATCAATGTCCTAGGGTTTCCTTATATACCTTTCGGGTCATTGCCCGTATCTGGCCCTAATCCGGGCTACAGGGTCAACAAATTAATGCCTCCCTTTCAAAATGTGCACGCCTAAGAGTTCTAGGTTTCCAAAATATTTACTAGAACTCCTAGAAGTTATATCATCTCCTAGCTATGTTTTCATATATACTGAGCATCACGCAACGTCCTACATGTTATCTAACATTATACACTACCTTGGGTGAGAAATTCCATGTACCGACTTTGGAATTCCGCCGATGAATATTTTAGGACAGCTTTTGTAATCTAAAGAAAAGTAAACATACTTTACAGCATCTACTATATATAGCCACAATATTCATACATAACAACTATACACTACCCTTAGAATTAAGCTCAATAAGAAACAATTTATTGAGCATGGCAAGGTAGCAATGAATTCAATAATGCATGAGATACTAAGCACGGTAAACTAATACATCATTTCAAAATTTAAAGTTGAATGAGCTAAGGATGGTCATTAAGCTAGCATTCCTACAATCTCATAAATCAATAAATTTACTTAATACGGTTGGTGTTCTTCCTAAGTATCATCATGCCTCTATAGTTTTAACATTCTAACCATGGAAGTTTCCATCTAAAGCTCACCCTTTCCTCACCCTAGGCTTGGCCGAGCCTTGAGCATGGTGAACCTTGCTGGGCCATGCATCTTTGGGTAGAAAAGGGAAAGAAGAATATAGCTACGACCCTAACTCTTCATCTCCGATATATCTTAAATTCATGTGGACTGATTTACCCCTTCCCTTACCCTTGGCTGAACCCTTCTCATGAGGTTTAGGGTTCATTCGGCCACACCTAGGGGTTCTAGGGAAGACAAACTATTTAACACATGAAATCGACGACGAAGAATGTTCTAATGATAGATTTATGATCATCTAAGGGCTCCACTTCCGTCAAGGGGATTGGGGAAAATTTTGGCATGACCTATCCCCTTTCCCCATGATTTGGTGGCCCTAGATTGGAGAAAACGACGAGAAAAGAAAATGATCTGGCAAGTATTGATACATGAATCATGTATATACAACTACGGAAACTCGATTCGTCGGAAAATCGCGAGAAAACATGATTTGTTACAACCTGCTTGATGGGATAACTGACCCACCAACTTCATAGGCCAACCTATTGGCCTAATTAAAACGCTTAAGCTAAAGTTGATAGTAGCACACCCATCAAGCCTTATAAGCCAAGGCTACATCCAACATACTCCAGATGTGGGACTAAATCGGGGTATTACACGATCCTATCACCACTAAGGGTTCGGCTACCCGCCTCCCCCATTTCTTCAAATCCAACCACTCACCTTGATTGAGGAGGATGAAAGAATGGATGACAACAACTTTGAATTTTTCCGGCAACGGCGCGAAATCCCGTATGGACCAAAATCCCCCTCCTCCTTGCTTCTTCTCCCCTCTCTCCTAGGCGCTGCTGTAAGACCCGAAAAAAATTTTCCTAACATAAAAATCTGTTTTGGTGCAACGCGCCGGACCCGGGGATTGTCGAGTCGAGCCTCAGGATCGCCTTGAGTGAAAAGGCATGACTCGACTAATGATGCATGGAATTTATTTGGGTGATTGACCTTCCTTTTATGCAATCATACCTTAAATCAAGTTTAAATCGACTCATGTTGTGGGTTGAGTTAGAACCCAAGTAGAGTTCAGGTTTAGTCGAGTCTTGAGTAGGAGTCAAGTGAGTCAAGAGCCTATATGGAAGGCTAGATGAGGGATTTAAAACCCCTCATCCTTGTGCCGTGCGACTAGCCTTGGAGTCACACAAGGCAGCCTAGGGAGAAGGGGAGAAGAAGCAAGGAAAAGGGGAACTTTGGGTCGATCCGGGATTTCGCACCGTCGCCGGAAGATTCAAAGTCTTCGTCATCCGATCTTTCATTCTCCGCAATCGAGGTGAGTGGTTATATAGATGTTGAGGGGAGGCGGGTGGCCGGCCCCATAGATTTTGAAATCGAGATTCTTCTTCGCGAGTTTTGTCGATCGAGTTGTTTTCTCCATGTTAGATTCTTAGATCATTGTATATGATGTGATTTCGTGGTTTTATACGTGTCGATTTCTTGTTTTAAGGGGCTGGTCGAATCGAGGAAAAAGGGGAAAGGTCATGCCGAAAATTTCCCCAATTTCCTCGCTCGTCTCGCAACTTGCGCATCGACTGGTATTCACTTGTTTTTGCTTTTGGATTGACAATCGTGTGGACGTCGCAGCCATGTCCACCACCCCTATATGTTCGGCCAAGCATGGTTATGATCCTGCTCGAGTTGGTCGAGCAGTACAAGGGGGAAAAGTAGAACTGTTTGTATTGGATTATTGGACCTCGTGTTTTATCGTCTTAACCAGTACCTTCACGTTTAAATGTTAGATTCAATTTGAAGTTTATGTTACTGTTCTATTGGTTAAAATGCATAGATTCCAGCCCCTTCCCACATGGATTGTTCGGCCGAGCAAGGTTCACCTTGCTCAAGCTTCGGTCGATCAAGGAAAAGGGGGAGGAAGCGAATGATTTTGTGTAGTTGTTCACATCCCTCCATTTAATGTTAATTCATATTCACATAAATGTTAATTCATATTCATGTTGTGAATTGTTGGGATAGATCTATATTATCAAATTGGAAATGTTCTTGTTAATGCTTATATAGTATATGTAGACAAGAAAGGTTTCATTTAATTGCTCATATCATGTTTAATTGTTGCTATGCTTAATGTATGTTCCATATGGGATTAACCTCTACATTACTTACTTTTTATTTTGGTTATTCATGATGTTACTTTCCGAAATTAATTTGGTAAGTGATGTACACATGCTGTCCTGAAATATTTGTGGGTGAAATTCTAAGATCGGTTCATAGAATTCCTCACCCAAGGTAGTGTATAACGTTAGGCAACGTGTAGGACGTTGTGGGATGCTCAGCATATATGGAAACTTAGCTAGGAGATAACATAACTTCGAGGACTGCTAGTAAACATTTTTGGAAACCTAGAACCATTAGGTGTGCGCAATTTGAAAGGGCAAAATTAATTTGTTGACCCTGCAGATCGACGTAGGGCCGGATACGGGCAATGCCCCGAAGTGTATAAAAGGAAACCCTAGGACACTTGATTGTGTGATGTGCTTGAGATGGTCCGTCGAGGAGCGTGGAGGTCGGGAATGACCAATGCTTAGCTCGGCCAGTGTTGGGTCTTGAGGTGTGCTAGTAGGCCCGCTAGGTGCTAGACCCCAGTTGGATGGGACTAGCTATCCTTACCCCAGACGGTGTCCAGAGACTAGTGACCATCCTAGTCGATGGCCCAGGATTGTTTGTTTATATCTTGATATGATGTGGCCGAACGGCTGGTATGATTCTACCTTGTATGGTAGTGTCGGCTGTAGCCAGGATATTTATTCCATAAGTAGGCCTAAGGGCCGAATGCCGGAGGCTTGATAGGTCGAGATGGCAAGTTTTCACATATTCAGTTTATACAGATTGACTCATTGGGGTCGGTAGTTGCATTAGAAGTAGTTTATCTCCTTGTACATTCATTATGTTGCCTTATATGATATGCATGGATAACTGAGGATTATGTGGAGGTTCGCTAGAGCCACTCACTGTGTCCCAAGTGGACTCACAGTTTATTCTTTGTTTTTGCAGAGCATGAGCAATGACTTTGACATGTCGACATGGTGCTGCTGGTGGGCGGGAGATGGTGGCATATCTCGTAGCGGCGTCCATGAGTCATAGACCAGAGTCTAGTAGTTGTTTTTTTAAATTTCTGCACCAACAGTTGTATTTGGAAAAGAGTTTGTAAAACTTGATTACTTGAGACGTTAGTTGTTCTGATGATGGTTTTCTGATTTGCTTTGAAAACATAAAATTGTGAATTTGAAAACTTTTAATAAAGTTGTGTTGAGATTTCATTATCGATACGTTCTAGTTTTCTTTATGTCAGTGTAGACAGTAGGCTACAGGGCAGGATGTAGGCCCTAGCTGATCACACTACCCTCAGTTGGGGTGTGACAGCTGCCTTGTGCGACTCAAAGATGAGCCGCACGACACAAGGATGAGGGGTTTTAATCCCTCATCAAACCTTCCTTAATGGCCCTAGACTCTTAATCATGACTCGACTAAACCTGAGCTCGACTTGGGTTTCGACTCTTCCCGCAACACAAGTCAACTTAAACTCGATTAAAGTATAAATGCATAAAAGGAAAGAGTCATTTGCCCAATTTAATTGCATACATCATTAGTCAAGTCATACATTTTCACTTGAGGCGATCTTGAGGCTCGACTCGACTATCCCCGGGTCCGGCGCGCTGCACCAAAATAAATTTTTATATTAGGAAATTTTTCCCGGGTCTTACATATATATAAATAATTAAAATTTCAAAAATTCAACTAAACAAGAAAGAAGAATAATTTAATAAATTATATATAAATAAAAATTTAAGAAATACAAAATTGATTGGTAGAGAGCTCTTACTTCAAATGTGCCAATCAATAAAACAATAAATTTTCAAATAGATACAATAATAAAATAATAATTCATCTTATCAAATATCATATTAATATTTAATATAATTTTTTGAACAAATAAAGTTAGTTGGAAATCATAAATAGATTGAATTTAGTAACATTTTCATTTAAGAAATTGAAATATTTAAAACAAATTACTTTTAACTAAAGATATATTTACAAATAGCTTGAATTTTGAGTATAATTCAAATAAATTCACAAATTATGTTGAATTGGTGAATCTTTTGAATTTTCTATAAGATTCAAATATATATTAAAAATTATGGTTGAATGGTGAATAATTTATTTTTTTATTTGAACTTATATCAAATTTTGAAGAAGTTTGAAATAACGTCATTTTTTCATAATTCAGTTTTTAAAATTTTAAATTAATTTAAAAAATTCAATTTAATTTGCGTGAAATCTAGTTAAATTATGTATTACTAGGAAAATATTAGTATATATATTATATATCTACCTGGTTTCAAGAAGCTGGCGCCAGGCGCTAATTATATTATGAAATATTGTGTAGGAGAAGCCTCGTATCAATTATAGCAGTCATCATCTGCATGATATCGCAGTTATCTTGTGACAAGATAACACTTAAAGGTTAGCTCTGCAACTTTATATATATTTCTTCTCTGCACCTGCATGTCTACAAATCTATTAATTAAATTATTGTTTTGATTAACATATTTATAATGTTCATCTCCATCTGTAGAGATATCTCTGGTGACAGGAGTGAAAGAAAATACTATCCGAGTTTCATACAAATATCTTTATCCTTTCACTTCAAGGATCAATAGCACATCCTTTGCCAAAGAACACGAGCTGGAGAACCTCATGCCCATATTATGAAATAAATGAAAGAGAGACATATTTAGCTGGAGCACTTTACTTAATTCCGGAGTTAGAGTTAAAGTAAATGTTTAGATGTTCAATAAATGATCAAATACAATAAGAAAATAGCAATGACAATTAATATAATATATAGGTATTGTCACAAACTTGTTTTAAATAAATAATTATATATATTAAAATACACTAATAATATCTAATTTATTTTTAATTAGATTTGCTAAGAAATGTGAAACATGAACCAAATTAAAAAATTTAACGAATAAACTAAAGAAATCTAATTATAAAATAGATAAATTTTTTGGCATATATTTTATAAATGATATATAGGAAATAACAATAGTAGTAATAAATAGTAATGATAAAGATAAAGTTATAATCTATCATCGGATATTTAATATTTACTTGTAATATTCCAGATATTTAAAATTATTAATTTTCCTTTTATGTATATTTGTCAGCCTAGCAGACTAGTTCGTGGTCGAGTCGAGTCCGGAGCGAGCTAGCGAGCTCGGGTAAGTAGAATATAAATATTCTCAACTACTCATGGTCCGGAGCGAGCTTGCGAGCTCCGGTAAGTAGAATATAAATATTCTCAACTACTCATGGTCCAAAGCGAGCTTGCGAGCTCGGGTAACTAGAATATAAATTTATAAATTTATAAATTTATAAATTTTTAGGCTTGGGTAGTTGAGAGTATTTAATTTAATATTGTGTGCGCATAATTGCCAATTATGTTCATATGAGTATTTAATTAATTATTCGTAATTTATTAGAATGAGATTAATTAAATTATTTAAGTCTATCGGGTTAGCGGATTTTGGTTTTGGCTTAAGGTGGATGTAGGTTGTGAATTAAGGGTGTAAGGGCTTAGGGTTGAGGAGGGTGTATAAAAACCACCCCTCATGGCTTGTGACTCCTATTTTGGAGCCACCTAGAAAGGGAGCTAGCCGCCAAGCCAACCCAAGCCGCCAACGCCCTTTCCCTTTCCTCCTTGGAGCCGTAGCCACCCAGAGCCGAGCCAAGCCGCCAGATTCTTCTTCCTCTTCCTCTATGGAGCCAAGCCGAGCCGCTTGCTTCCTCTCCCTCTCTTCTTTCCCCTTGGAGCTATTTTTTTGGGTTGAGCCGTCGGCCTTTTAAAGCCGGATTCGAGGCCGTCGTCCGGGATTTCTTTTCTAATATTTTTCCAAATTAAGGTGAGTGGTTTACCCTCTCTCTTCGGGGTTTTAATCAAATTTTTTGAAGCCATTCGTGACGGCTCGGTATTTATGTCTTGTTCTTGGATTTTCTTCGAGTTCTTGCCATGTTTTCTGGATGTGCAAATAATGATTTATTCTCCCAATTTGGTTTCTTGATTTGTGGATTTCATGCTTAGGATTAAATCTGTGATTTTGCTAGAAATCATGTGGTAGGATTAAAATCTTGATAATGACTAATTAAGGGTTTTTGAGAAGGGGTTCTTGATTTTAATGCTTGATTCTTGATTAAGGAATTCTTGTTATTTATGAGATTGTATGCATGATTGGCATGATGACTTGAATCTGTGATGTTAGAAATTTGGGGATTTAATTCTGCAAAATTCGGATTTTATTCCTTGATGTGCTAGAAATTTCAGCTTTCTGAAATTTATATGATGTTTGTTGAATCTGGGCTGATTTTTTATTTCTCTGTTATTACGTGATTTTATCTCTGATTATAGTCGTGTAACCTATCGTTTTGACCAGAAAATATAGTTTGGAAACATAGGATATACTTTGAAGAGTAGATTCGGAGTATACACAGCACTTCTGGGAAGAACAAAACCCTAAAACAAAACTCTAAAACAAAACCCTAATTGAGATGATCTAGATTTTAATTCTATATTTAAAATTGGGTCTAAGAGTGAGCATAATCTATTATGAACCAACTTACAAGGTATTCATGAAATAAAACCACACGGGTTCATGATGTTGCGGGTCTAGGGGTAAGGGTCGGGTTTGAAGTGTTGAGACGCTTCATAGTGATGACACCCTTAGGACACCGTAGGAGAATCTTAACTTAGGTCTTGATGCGCCACATCCATGGGAATGGCGGAGCGGCTCATTTAGGAGCCGGGTTACGGGCTATGCCCGTGTGGTTGGACGTAAATTCTCAACCTTTAGGATAAGTTCGGAGGGCCACCAATTATCCTGATATGTGCGCGGTTACCTTTAGGCATGGTAGGGATTCGACCCGATGAACCTCTTGATGATGATGATTGCCTTTGGGCATGGTAGGGATTCAACCCAATGCACCTCTTGATGGTGATGTTGCCTTTGGGCATGGTAGGGATTCGACCCGATGCACCTCTTGATGGTGATGTTGCCTCTAGGTATGGTAGGGATTCGACCCGATACACCTCATTGATGGTGATGTTGCCTTTGGGCATGGTAGGGCTTTGACCCGATGCACCTCTGTGATGGTGATGTTGCCTTTGGGCATGGTAGGCCTCAACCTAATGCATATTTTTAGGTGACGTTGCCTTCGGGCATGGTAGGGCTTCGGCCTGATGCACCTCTTTGAAGAACTAAATGCCGTGGGCATGGGTGGCCTGGTAGCTATTCACAGCTTTGTGACATTGCCTCTGTAGCGATAGACATATTCTTGTTATCTCTGTGATGTTGATTTATGAGGGTTGGTAAAACTGCTCACTGAGTTCTTTGAACTCACCCATTGTCGTTTTTTTGTTTTGTTTTGTAGAGCCTGACCGGTGAGGTGGGCTGGAGCACTTGGCACAGCTGGAGGGCAAAGGAGCCACATGAGTCTGTTGTAGGTTGGCATGCACTTTTATTTCAGTATTTGGAGTTGTAGTCCCGTGGGGACATTCACGTTTTATTCAGTTTTATTTATTAAAAGAATCGTTGCTCTTCGATTTATCTCCGCACTTGAGATATGTATTTTAAACCTTGTTGTTTTGAAATGAAAATCTGCTTTGGTTCTTTTATTATTAAAAGCTGTTATTTACTTGTTGTTTATGATGTTGGCATATGCATGGGTTAGGCTTCGGGGTATAGGCACGTATACCCTAGCCGGTCATGTGATCCTGAGTTGGGGCGTGACAAAGTTGGTATCAGAGCATGTGGTCGGTCCGACTACGACGTATATGGCATTAGTAGCATGTCAGTATATGGTAGGGGTATGGGTATGCTATGAGATCAATGGGCTAAGTCTGCACCTCAGCGCGACCTATGGTTTAGTTTGCAAAACAGTGGGTGAATTCAGTTGCTTAATCTTGAATTTTTTCTTTTCTGGTGTTTCTAGATCAATGGAGGCCTTTGATGCCACCAGGACCGGTAATGATAGCAACTCCACTGAGCATCAAGGTCGAGGTCGAGGGAGACCACCGCAGGCCCGGGAGGAGGTGGGACCAGATCCCATGGTTGTGTAGCTGCAGACCCAAGTGGCTGAGCTGACTGAGGCACTCCGTAGGGAGGAGGAACTGGGACAGTCCCAGGGTAGCACTGCTTGAGGTCGTGAATGGCCCTGTGCTAGAGAGTGCACCATTTTGGGGGGGGGGGGGGGGGGTACCTTTGTATGGGTGCCTGGATTAGAGATCCTTGAAATGATTATTTAGTATCTTGAATAATTCATTGGGTCTCGTCATAGAGTTAAATATTTATGATGCAGTATGGTTAGGGTGGCCCTAGGGATCCTAGGGGGGGCAGTTGATAGAGTTTTGCATAAGGGATCTGCAGGGGTTGGCTGAGAGTAAATTTCCCCTATAGATGAAATTTTGGATTGATTGGAGGATCTTTCTCTTAGATTTCAGGAAATATAAATTATGGGTGTAGAGCGACCTTATGCTTAAGGGTCATGTTTATGTGTGACCAAAGAGCGGTTTCGTTCTGAGGCATGTTTTGGTTGCGGACAGGTTGGGCACTTCAAGAGGGATTATCTTGGAATTGGTTGCCAGTAGCCTGATCAGACCAGAGGAAATACACTGATGTCAATGGGTTACGTAGCTCAGAGGGGTCAGACTCAGGGAGGAGGCCAACGAGCTGGTGGTTCAGAGAGGCCCGTTGCATGGGTGTTCGCTATGAATCCAGAGGGCGCTGAGGTGTCCAGGGCAGTAGTATTAGGTAACCTTGTTGTAGGTACAGCTATTGCATATGTCTTGTTCGGTCCAGGTGCTATGCACTCTTTTGTGTCTTCCTTGGTTGCTGCTAAGTTGTCAGGGATAGCTTCTGTGCTTGAATTTTCCCTTGTGGTGTCTACATCTATGGCATTTCTGTGATGGCAGAGACAGCCTTTCGAGGCTGCAAGGTTGTCATTTATGGGCATGTGCTGATGGCCGATTGGACACTCCTATCGATGTTGGAGCTTAATGTGATATTGGGCATGGACTGGTTGGCGAACTATTTCGCCTTAGTTGGTTGCAGGTCTAAGACTGTGACCTTCAATAAGCCCGGGATGCCCTATTTACCTTCCAGGGTGAGGGAAGGGTTGAGTCGTTGATGGAAATATCCACTCTTAAGGCCCAGAAGTTATTGTTCGGCGGGTGTCAGTTATTTTTTTTTGGCCTTAGTGTCGATGGCAGAGGAAGGTGGAGATGCGGCTAAATATATTTATTGTGTCTGTTTGACTAAATATATGAAAAATACTTAAACCACTTGTTGAAGATCTAATGAAGCAAAGTAAATACAAAAAAGGATATTCAAACAGAATAATCTGATTTATTGTCCTTTCGCTCACTCATTAACCATGTTTATTCATTCATTATCTTTAAAATATTTATACCTTGATTCCTAGGTTCCTGTGCCAGAACTGGCAATCTGCAGCACTTCCAGCAATTGTACCCAGCAGATATGAATTGATCTCAATGATTTTGTTAGCGTTTTGAGAAGCTGTGAAAGAACAAATTAGAAACTTCTTATGGACAATACCACACAATCTTTCATAGGAGGATGTATATCAGGAATCATGGACAATATCTTAATTTGAAACATCTTGCTGAACAAAAACTCCAAGACAAGAAATACCTTACGAGATTACCAGAGTTTGCTCGCTCAGTTGCTCCAAAACCTTCAAATGTTATGAAGTGGATGTTAGAAGTAGAGCTTGTAGCGCAAAGAACGATTAAACGACATCAAAGGTAGCTCTTCAGGCAATTAACTCCAAGAAACTCGAAACTGAACAGAGCGGACAATTTCTGGAAATCAACATTAAGGAGGGACTCGATTACAAAGCATAAAAGGATCTGGTACCTTCGCAGCTCAGGTAAGGTGATCGCTGCTCTCGCCGACGGAGATGTTGAGGATGAGCTTCTGGACCTTGATCTCCCTCATCGGGTTCGATAGCTCTTCTTGGAAGTCTGCATCGGAGAGCAGACAACAATTTCATTAGTTAACAGATGAGTGGAAGAAGGACAAGAGGAGGAAAAAAAAGGGTTTCGACTAAAGTGATTGCAAAGATCGAGTGAAGTGATTGCAGAGAAGAATCCAGCAGAGAGAAGATTAGGGATTGTAGTGGAGTGGAGAACAAGAGAATGATAATGGGGCGGGATCACAGAGAAGTTTACCATAGAAAATGTTTCGCAATGGAGTTTCTTTTTTGTAAAACTATCTTTTGTTGGGGCCTCCGGTAAAACTATTTTTTGCTCGGGCCAGCACGCGATCGGCATTAATAACGGTTATGAAAATTTATATTTTCGAGGATGATGGACGAGAGCTTTTGGAGACGGGATTAGGATAGAAATATATTTAATTTTAAATATATATTTGTCACGCCCCATGTTCAAGATCATGTGATGGGCCAGGGTATACGTGTCGATACCCTACAGCCTAACCCATTCACATGCCAACTCATAAAATAGCGAAATAAACAACTACTTTTATTAATAAAAAGAACCAAAATAGATTTCCATTTTGAAATAGCAAGGTTTAAAATAAATAGCTTAAGTGCGGAAATAAATAAATCGAAGAGCAACAGTTCTTATAAAATATAAAAGACTGAATAAAAACATGAATATCCACACGCGACTACAACTCCAAATACCAAAACAATAGTGCATGACCACCTACTACAGACTCGTCTACGACCCATAACTAGGAATGCTATGAGATCATGTGGCTCATCTACTCTCCAGCTGTGCCAAGAGCTCTAGCCCACCTCACCGGTCAGGCTCTGCGAAATAAAACAACGACGACGGGTGTGTTCAAAAAACTCAGTGAGCGGTTCTACCAACCATGCTTGAATATATAAGAACTCATTTTAATCATCAATTTGAGATATAAACTACAAGAAAATCAAGATCCCTCACTTAGGCATTTCATCGATCATCTTGAGGGCACCCTTGCTCCACCCTTGGCCGAGCACCCCTAGGGTAAACCTAGGGCTGCCGAGCCCCAAAGGGCAGGGTTTAGGGCCTCCTCAAACACGGCACACAAAAAGAATGTCGAGAATTCGAGAAATCGTTAGAAAACAAATCAAGATTTCAATGGCCTTCAAAATTGGCTTCAAGAACTCAAAGAAACCCGAGGAGGAGGGGTAAAACCACTCACCTAATTTGGAAAGATGATTAGAAGCAATCCCGGATGATGGCTCTCGAATCCAGCATAAAATGATGATGGCTCAACTCAAGAAGGGGAAGAGATGGGGCGGCGGCTCACCTCAAGCCGCCAGCTTGAGGAGAGAGGGAGAGAGGAAGAGACAGGGGCTAACTTCGGTTGGCTCCTCTCGGCTCGGCTCCAAATGGGAGGAAGAAGGAGAGGAAGGAGAAGGGAGATGCTTGGCGGCTGGCTGGCTTGGGGCGGCAGCTTGCGAGAGAGAGAGGAAGGCGCGGCTATCGTCTTGGCTCCTCCTCTCAAAAATATTGTGTGGCTCCAAATAGGGAGCCACAAGCCAAGGGTAGGGGGTTTTATACTCCTTCCTCAACCCTAACCCTTCTAACCTTTTATCCAACCCGCATCCTCCTCAAGCCGAACCCAAATCCGCTAACTTAATTTAACTTAATTAATTATATTCTCCACATAACCATCTATAAATAATATAAACACAATGAACATGCACATCCACATGCCACATAATTAAACACGTATGCATACACAACATAAAAATATTAAATAAATTAATCTACACAAGCAAAATTACCTAACTCATATTCTTACTTACCTGAGTTCACAAACTCGCACCGAACCATGAGTCAACTCGGCTCGACCTCGATCTAGTCCGCTAGGCTGGCAAATACAACCATAAAGGAAAATGATATAATTAAATATCTAGGACATTACAATCCTCCATCCTCATAGAAAATTCATTCTCGAATTTCAGAAAGGAAAATTAAGAACTAACCAAATTTTCAAAGAATGAAGGATAATGGTCCCTCATATCCTGATCCACCTCCCAGGTGGCCTCCTGGCCGGAATGGTGCTCCCAGCTAACCTTAACCAAGGGGATCACCTTGTACCTCAAGTTTCTAATCCGACGATCTAGCACCTCAACTTGTCGCTCCTCATAGGAGACTACTGAATCCACCTCCACTGCGGTAGGCTCAATCACATGGGACTCATCCCGAATATACTTCTTCAGCATAAACACATGGAACACTGGATGTACTCGGTCCATACTAAGAGGTAAGGTCAACTAATAGGCCACAACTCTCCTACGCCTGAGAATAGGAAACAACCCAATGAACCTAGGGCTTAGCTTTCCTTTCTTACCAAATCTCACCTCCCCTTTCATAGGGGATACCTTGAGGAACACCATGCCCCCCTCAGCAAACTCTACCTCCCTTGCCTTTCCATCAGCATACATCTTCAGGTGACTCTGAGCGGCCAACAGTCTCTTTCTGATTAGCTTCACCTTTAATTTCTACTGCCTCCTCTACCAGGTCAGGTCCCATCATAAGGGAATCCCTTGCCTCGAACCAGCCTACATGCAACCTGCATCTTCGCCAACACAACGCCTCAAATGGGGCCATCCCGATGCTGCAGTGGTAGCTGTTATTATAGGCAAACTCAATCAGAGGTAAGTGTCTCTCCCAACTGCCCTCCAAATACAGGACACATGCTCTCAGCATATCCTCCAGCGTCTGAATAGTCCGCTCTGACTGACCATTTGTCAGAGAGTGAAATGCAGTACTGAACCGAACCTGAGCGCCCAAAGCCTCCTGCAATGATTGCCAAAAATGAGCTGTGAACTTAGGGCTGGCAACGGATCGAATACGGTGTGGATACTGAATTATCTGTATCCGCATCGCACCCCATATCCGCACATCCGTATCCGTATACTTGCGGATATGGATCAGATACGGTGTAGATACGGTTTTTAGTTAGCAGATGCGGATAAAATTGCCACCCCTATGTGAACTGAGTACCCCGATCTGAGATGACCATCACAAGAACACCATGATATGCGACGATCCGATCCAAGAACAACCTCGCATACTGCTCAGCTGAAAAGGTCATCCTGATCGGTATAAAATATGACGTCTTGGTTAGGCGATCACCACTACCTAGATAGAATCATTGCCCTTCCCAGACTTTGGCAATCCTGTCACAAAATCCATGGTTATCTTCTCCCATTTCCACTTTGGTACTTCTAGGTTCTGGAGCAACCCTGTCGGCTTCAAATGCTCAGCCTTAACCTGCTGACACATCAGGCACGTAGAGACGAACTCAGCCACTTCTCTTTTCATGTCTTTCCACCAATAATTCTGCCTTAGGTCACGGTACATCTTCGTGGCTCCCAGATGCATAGTGTATGTGAACCGATGAGCCATCTCTAGCACCTGCCTACGAATCTCGGCCATATTTGGCACCATTGTCCTATTCTTAATCCTCCGAACGCCCTCCGAGTCAATACTGAAACCATTATCAGCATCGCCTCTCCTGACCAGATCCTTAGTGAGAGCACAGAAAGCATCATCCTCCTGCGCTGCCCGCAATATGTCAACCAACGTGGACTGCACCCTCAAGTAAGCCACCAACGCACCAGAAGCTGATACTGACAAGACTGCCCTGCCATCCAAACATAGGGACAAATCCTCAGCCAACGGCCTCCTCCTAACTGCCAAATGCGCCAGGTTGCGCATAGACTTCCAGATCAAAGCATCAGCCACCACACTGTCCTTCCCCGGATGGTACATGATAGTGCAGTCATAGTCCTTCAATAGCTCAAGCCATCTTCTCTGCCTCATGTTCAACTCCTTCTAGGTGAGCAAATACTAGAGGCTCTTATGATCAGTGTATACCTCACAAGCCTCGCCATAAAGGTAGTGACACCACAGCTTCAATGCGAACACCACCGCTGCCAACTCAAGATCATGGGTTGGGCAATTCTTCTCGTGAACCTTCAACTGCCTGGAGGCATAAGTTATTACCCTGCTATTCTGCATCAACACACAACCCAAGCCGACCCGGGAGGCATCACAGTAAACAACAAATCCTCCTAAGCCCGAGGGTACTGCTAGAACTGGTGCTAACGTCAAGTGGTCCTTGAGCTTCAGAAAGCTCTCCTCCCACTTATAATACTTGTCACCGCTACATTGGATACCTCCACGTCTTCGGGAGTTAATGTGAAGACGCGAGCATTCGGCCTCCCCGAACCCATCGTGCGTTGCTGCCCTATCCCATGAGTCTGAGTCCGCTATGCCACTGAAGCTGTCGACATAGGGGCTCCCCCTTCAAGTGGTGTTGTTGCTTCCAGCCTGAAGGGCAGTCCCTCCTGATATTACCTGGCTGGCCACACCGAAAACAAGTACTTGGACCATAGCAAGCTCTTCTATGCCTCCTCCTGCATTGTCCACACTCTAACACCTCGCCTCTTTGGTCTCCTGGTAGAGTGGTACTCTGAGTAGCACTGGTAGAGTGTCCTCCTCTACAAATCTAGACTGAATCAACTCTATCGCCTCGATCGGTTCAAGTACCACTAGTGGTACAAGTACGGTCTGCCTCGTTTTGCATGCCAAACTGAAAAATCATATTTTATATATTTTTGTGGTTCAATTTGAGATGATTCATGGATATAGTAATTAATAAGGTGAATCTTATCCTAGATCAGTGATTCCTATGATGAGTTATTTTATCCTTTTGTTCCAGTCCATTAATTTACAGTTGGAGTTCCTTTATGCATTAATGCATAGAGTAGTGAATATATTATTGTTGATTTCTCCTGACATTGTTGTTACATTATACATATGCTATTTGTATTTTTTTTTATGCATGATGATTGATTTGGTGGATTGAGGACTGATCTGCTCACTAAGTCCTAGTTGGACTTACCCCTCATTACTGTTGTTTTGCAGCACCTGAGTTACATCAGAGAGGTACCAGGGTGCAGTAGCGCAGCTGGCGACAGTAGGGCAGTGGGTCTCGTGACATATCGTGATCGAGGAGGATACCGAGTCCAGTCATTTTTATTTTGTTGAGTTATGTAGACTTGGTTATTTCGTTTCCGCATTTTCCTTAGTTTGAGGTATTCTTGTTTGGACTTTAAAGTTTTAAAAATAAACTGAAGCTTTAGCATTTATTTAATTAGTGGTTTGTTTTCTTTTAGGATTTTGATATTTTTCTTTAAGTTTTAAATATTATAAAATGTTTTGGTTCATTACATGATTATGTATAGTTGTTCGGGGGTTAGGCTTCGGGGTACGTGGCGTACCCCGACCGGTCATACCAGGTTTGGGGTGTGACAAATAACTGAGAACATATGTTAAAAAATTGAATTGAATATAAGATTGGTTGGTTTATCAAAAAGCTTAGAGTTTTGATAATCGATTTGCAGCCTTAGAGTTTTCTCACGCAACCTTAGAGGTTTCTCATGCACGCCTCATCACTGAGGTGGCCACTATGAGGGAGCATATGGCACAGATGACTAAATACATAGCACACATTGCTTCTTCCATACCTGGTGCTCTAGGCTCTCCTCCTCCCTCGACATTTGACAAGACGACATTAGCATCACAGCCATCATGATCGTGGACGCCGGCTGATGCCTTCCCAACACAGCCCCTCTCCTCGTCGCATCCCTCGCCGCCACCTGATGCGCTTCACGATTGATGTATATTTGATTTTTTTTCTATTTTGATATGATGTAAACTTGTTTTGATACAATGTAAATATTACATTTTGATATAAATATTATGGTTTATATTATAATTTGATGTCTCATTTGATATTATAGGCATTTTAATCAAATATTGTAAACAATAATTTATATTATTAAATTATTTTTAAAAAAAACTAAATACACATTTGTGATGGCTTTGCGACCATGTCGCCATCGCAAAAGGTATATTGAACTGGTCGTCAAAGGCGATTGCAATTACAATTGCGATCATACTGCGACGGTAGCCGCGGTCGCAGAGCCATCGCAGAGCTAAAGTTTGCAACGGCAAACAGGCATCGTACAAGTCATATAAAGTGAGGGTGAGTTCATGAAGAACTAAGTGAGTGGCTCGTCCCCAAGCCCTCTCTAAGTCATCATACAAGTCATATAAATATTCCATATTTAAACGTACCACCAGATAAATATTCACAAAAGAATATAAATCAAATAACCATAAGTAAATAACCAAAATACATGGGTTCGTATAATGGTCTAATCGAAACTACCCTACTACAGTGACCAACGCTCATGCACAAATTTATCCTCATACAGGTGTAAGCATGACAATCATAAGATTAGGGGTCGGTTGCTAGATCAAGACTAGTGACCCTCATCCATGATAAAATCAAGGTAAATCCAGTGGTCAGGTGTGACCCTTCCACCGATGCCACTCTAGGGCTGCTGTTAGTGTGGCTCACTACTGCGTTACCTAGCCAGTAAACCACCAACTGAGCAGGTTGTCCATGCATCCAGTCTCATGAACATCCACATCCACATCACACAAATGTCATATAGTACCACGTAGGAAATTAAATAACATATATACACATTTAAACAATTTCTAAAAGAGTATAGTTCATACCGACGGACTCCGATATGCAGATGCGCATGCCTAGACCAGCCCTACCCCAGGCTCCAATCCCTTGACGGTGAAATCCATTTTCTCACATACATATCCAGTGGAATATAAATAACAAAATGTGCACGACATACATCCATAAATGAATACCCATATTCGGCTATCATTTTATCGTAGAAGCATGATTTGTCATTCATGATAATGAAATGTAGATATATATTCAAGCTAAAATTTAGTAGCCATACTACTAACATAAATCAGAAATAATTCATATAATAAAAACAAACTTACTTAAATGGATAATTCCTAAGAATTCCATGCTCAACAAGTATTAAAGTGCTACACGTAACCTTCAAGAAACCCAGATTCTTCTAGCCTTAGGAATCGGCCTAAATATTCATATTAAGTTTCCACCCTTAAACCAATATTTTCGTACCATTTATATGCCATTTACCTACTGTTTTTTCATATATTAAAATATCAAACCCACATGTCAAAGTAGGTAAACCAAACCCTTTACCGTTTTCCCACAAGTCCAAATTCAACGGTATTAATTAGCTCTAAAATCGTAGGGTAGGACTTAGGTGATTCGCATGAGTGTACACCCTCCTAATTAATACCTTAGGAATTAGATTATGTAAACATTCTCATTGCTAAGTTCATTAAGAATCTGCTATATCAACAGTGTTACGAAGTTTACTCAAATGTTCCTGCCCGGGCCGACCCTAAAACCCTTGGGGTAACCCTAATGTGGCCGACCACCTTATATCATGTTCTTTGGTTCATGCAACATAGTACGATAGAAATTGTAAGCATTCTAATTAATATACAATGATGTCTCCCTTCCTAGAGTAAATAATTTGAACCAATAGTTAGGAGATCAAGTCAATGTATCAAATTAGACATTAGACAAAATTTCAAAGCCCTCCTTCCCTTATCCCTATTCGTTCGGCCCTAAAACCCTAGGGGCACCAATAGCGGCGGCCGTACCCTAAAACTCGCACAAGAAACCAAAGACCGCAACAATACACATCTTCCAATAGAAACCATCCGTAAAATGACAACAAATCAAGAAAAAATCCGGAAAGATCACAAAGACAAGGGGTGGCTAAGAAATCCAAGAATCCCTACTGTTAAGGGCAAGGAACCACTCACTGAAGTAGAAATCAAAAAGGAAGACAACTCTCCATGTTCCCTTGTCAACGAATTACGGCAACATCAAAATCCGAGTCTTCTCTAATCGCCCCTCTCTTTCCCCTTGCGCCAAGGCATGCATGCGGCTATTCTTGAGCCGTACGGTCCACGGTGCAAAATATAACATGCTTCAACTTCATTTATTAAATTACCAAAATACCTCATCTACAAGTTAAGTCTAATATAAACCGTATAACTCATTCAAGCCCAATTCGAGTTCCATTCGAACCTCCGGACTCGACTCGAATCGTTCTACCACCTAAAGACCAATTCATCCTAAATAAAAATAATTACCTTGCTTGTAAAGGTTGTACCTTAATTCACACCCTTTGGCGTTTCACTCGACCAGCTCTGACACGTGTCTGAATTCCCCTGCTGAAATAATTAAACAAAAATTTAAAAAAATATTGGGTATTACAACACTTGACCACCACATGGTATTACAACACTTGACCATCTTTCATTGCCCTTGTTCTTGGATTTTCTTCGAGTTCTTACCATATTTTCTTGATGTGCAAATCATGATTTCTCCTTCCAAATTCGATTTCTTGGTTTGTGGATTGCATACTTACGATTAAATATGTGATTTTGGGTAGAGATCATGTGGTAGGATTAAGATCTTGAAAATGACTAATTAAGGGTTATTGAGAAGGGGTTTTTTTATCCTAATGCTTGACTCTTGATTTAAGTGTATGTGTTCTTCTTAATCTTGATTAAAAGCATGATTTCTGTGAATTAATTCCTAAGATTAGTAATCCGTCCTATTAGTAATTTAGGGATTAATTTTTATTAATTTTTGGATTTAATTCTATAAGTATGCTGAAACTGCATGTTTGCTAGAATTGTATGCTGAGATGATGAATCTGTGCTGATTTTAATTTGTTTGCTTTGATGTGTGTATGTGTGAAAATAATCGTTTAACCTTTCGTTTTGACCAGAAAACATAGTTTGGAAACATAGGACACACTTTGGAAACTAGATTCGGGTCAGACACGACAGTTCTAGGCAGAACAGTAACCTAAAACAAAATGCTGAAAGAAAACCCTAATTGAGATGATCTAAATTTTAATCCTATAATTAAAATTGAGTTTAAGGGTGAGCACAATCTGTTATGAACCATCTTACAAGGTATTCATGAAAAAAACCACATGGGTTCATGACATTACGGGTCTAAGGGACAGCGGTCGGGTTTGGAGTGTTGAGACGCTTCATAATAAGGACACTCCTTGGACACTGTAGGAGAATCTTGACTTAGGTATTGATGCGCCATATCCTTGAGAATGACAGAGCGGCTCGATTAAGAGCTGGGGTTTGGGCTACACCCGGGTGGTTGGACGCCAAAATTCCCAACCTCCAGGATAAGTTCGGAGGGCCTTTCCCGAATATCCTAGTATGTGTTGTTGCCCTCAGCATGGTGGGCTTCGGCCCGATGCACTTCTCTATTATGTTCTGTTGCATTCGGCATGGTGGGCTTCAGTCCGATGCACTTCTCTTGTATGTGTTGTTCCTTTCGGCATGGTGGGCTTCGGCCCGATGCACTTCTCTAGTAAGTGTTGTTGCCTTCGAAATGGTGGGCATCGGTCCGATGCACTTCTCTTGTATGTGTTGTTGCCTTCGGCATGTTGGGCTTCGGCCCGATGCACTTCTCTTTTATGTGTTGTTGCCTTCGGCATGGTGGGCTTCGCCTGATCCACTACTTGGGTATGTGATGTTGCCTTCGGGCATGGTGGGCTTCGGCCTGATGCAATTCTTTGGAGGGTTAGATGTCGTGGGCATGGGTGGCCTGTTGGCCTGGTAGCTAGTCACACCTTTGTGGCATTGCCTCTACAAAGATAGATATATTCTTGTTATCTCTATGGTGTTGATTTGTGGGGGTTGGTAAAATTGCTCAATGAGTTCTTTGAACTCACCTGTTGTCGTTGTTTTATTTTATTTTGTAGATCCTGACCGGTGTGGTGGGCTGGAGCACTTGGCGCAACTGGAGGGCAGAGGAGCCACATGATCTCATAGCAGTCCTAGTTAGGGGTCGTAGTCGAGTCTGTAGTAGGTTGTCATGCACTTTTATTTTGGTATCTGGAGTTGTAGTATCGTGGAGACATTCATGTGTTATTTAGTTTTATTTATTAAAAGAACTGTTGCTCTTTGATTTATTTCTGCACTTGAGATATGTTTTGAAAACCTTGTTGTTTTGAAAAGAAAATATGTTTTGGTTCTTTTATTATTAAAAGATGTTATTTACTTTTTGTTTATGATGTTTGAATTGCCCCTTGTGGTGTCTACACCTACGGGCATTTCTGTGATGGCAGACACAGTCTTTCGAGGCTGCAAGGTTGTCATTTGTGGGCATGTGCTGATGGTCGATTTCACACTCCTGCCGATGTTGGAGCTTGATGTGATATTGGGCATGTACTGGTTGGTGGACCATTTCGCCTCAATGGATTGCAGGGCTAAGACTGTGACCTTCAATAAGCCCAGGATGCCTAGTTTACCTTCTAGGGTGAGGGAAGGGGTGAGCCATTGATGGCGATATCATCTTTTAAGACCCGAAAGTTACTTTTTGGCGCGTGTCAGTTATTTTTGGCCTTTGTGTCAATGGCAGAGGAAGGTGGAGGTGCGACCAGAGACATCGGGAGGACGCCTGTAGTATGCGGGTTCTTTGATGTATTTTCGAAGGAGTTGCCAGGCTTACCTCCAGAGAGAGAGATCGAATTCTGTATCGAGTTACAGCCAGGGGTGAAGCTGATATCCATTCCTCCGTATCAGATGTCACCAGATGAGTTGAGGGAGTTGAAATCCCACTTGTAGGAGTTGCTTGATTTGGATTTGATTTGCCCCAGTGTTTCACCTTGGGGTGCTCCAGTGCTCTTTTCAAAGAGGAAGGATGGGTCCATGCGGATGTGCATTGATTATTGACAACTTAACAAGGTAACAGTAACGAATCGGTACCCGTTACCCAGGATGGATGATTTGTTTGATCAACTTCAGGAAGTGCAGTGGTTTTCTAATATTGACCTACGGTCAAGGTACCACCAATTGAGGATTCGGGACAGTGACATCCCTACGACTGCTTTCAGGTCGAGGTATGGGCACTTTTTGTTCCTAGTGATGCCCTTCGGGCTGACTAATGCACCTGCAGTATTTATGGACCTGATGAATCGAGTGTTCAAGGAATACCTGGATAAGTTTGTGATTGTGTTCATTGATGACATTTTGATTTATTCCAGGAGCAGGGAGGAGCATGCTGAGCACTTGAGGGTAGTTATGAAAACTCTCAGGGAGCACAGGTTGTATGCCAAATTCTCCAAGTGCGAGTTCTAGCTGGAGAGCGTAGGGTTTCTTGGTCATGTGGTGTCCAAGGAAGGAATAAAGGTGGACCCTGCAAAGATAGAGACAATTCAGAACTGGAGGAGGCCGACCAATGTCTCGGAGATTCGTAGTTTTCTAGGTTGGCAGGTTACTACAATAAGTTTGTGGAGAATTTCTCCAGGATTGCAGCGCCGTTGGCCCGCCTAACCCAGAATAAGATCAAGTTCGAATGGGACAGTAAGTGTGAAGAGAGCTTTCTAAAGCTCAAGGACCGCTTGATGTCCGCGCTAGTTTTAGCAGTACCCTCGGGGTTAGGAGGTTTGGTTGTTTATTGTGATGCCTCCCGAGTCGGCTTGGGTTGCGTGCTGATGCAGAAGGGCAGAGTGATAGCCTATGCCTCCAGGCTTGGGGTAGTGAGGTTTGGTAAGAAAGGAAAGCTAAGCCCTAGGTTCAATGGGTCGTTTGCTATTCTCAAGCGCAAGGGAGCCGTGGCCTATGAGTTGGCCCTACCTCCTAGTATGGACCGAGTACATCTAGTATTCCATGGTCTATGCTGAAGAGGTATATATTCGAGATGAGTCCCGTGTGATCAAGCATACCGCGGTAGAGGTGGATTCAACAATCTCTTAAGAGGAGCGGCCAGTTGAGGTGCTAGACCGGCAGATTCAAAAATTAAGGTCCAAGAAGATTCCCTTGGTTAAAGTCAAATGGGAGCACCATTCTGGCCAGGAGGCCACCTGGGAGGTGGAGCAGGATATGAGAGAGAGTTATCCTTCATTGTTTGATGTTGTGGTGAGTCCTTATTTTCTTTTCTGAAATTCGAGTATGAATTTTCTTTAAGGATGGAGGATTGTAATATCCCAGATACTTAAATTTATTATTTTTTCTTTTATGTGTATTTGCCAGCCTAGCGGACTAGTTTGTGGTCGAGCCGAGTCGACTCATGGTCCGGAGCAAGTTTGCGAGATCGGATAAGTATAATATAAATTTATAAATTTATGAATTTTTAGGCTTAGGTAGGTGAGAGTATTTAATTTGGTGTTGTGTGTGCACAATTGCTAATTATGTTCATATGAGTATTTAATTAATTGTTGTGATTTATTAGATTGATATTAATTAAATTATTTAAGTCTATTGGGTTAGCGGATTTTGGTTTTGGCTTAAGGTGGATGCAGGTTGTGAATTAAGGGTTTAAGGGGTTAGGACTGAGGAGGGTGTATAAAAAGCCCCCCTCATGGCTTGGGATCCTATTTTGGAGCCACCTAAAAAGTTGAGAAAGGGAGCCAGCCGCCAAGGCAAGCCAAGCCGCCAGCCCCCTTTCCCTTTTCTCCTTGGAGCCGCAGCCACCCAGAGCCGAGCCGAGCCGCCAGATTCTTCTTCCTCTTCCTCTCTTCCTTCTTTCTCTTTGGAGCCGAGCCGAGAGGAGTCGAGCCGCTTGCTTCCTCTCCCTCTCTCTTTCCCCTTAGAGCCATTTTTTTGGGTTGAGCCGTCGGCCTTTTGAAGCCGTATTCGAGGGCCATCGTCCGGGATTTCTTTCCTAATATTTTTTTAATTTAAGGTGAGTGGTTTACCCTCTCTCTTCGGGATTTTAATCGGATTATTGAAGCTGTTCGCGATGGCTCGTTATTTATGCCTTGTTCTTGGATTTTCTTCGAGTTCTTGCCATATTTTCTTGATGTGCAAATCATGATTTATTCTTCCAAATTTGGATTCTTGATTTGTGGATTGCATGATTAGGATTAAATATGTGATTTTGGGTAGAGATCATATGGTAGGATTAAGATCTTGATAATGACTAATTAAGGGTTCTTGAGAAGGGGTTTTTTTGATCCTAATGCTTGACTCTTGATTTAAGTGTATGGGTTGTTGTTAATCTTGATTAAAAGCATGATTTTTGTGAATTAATTCCTAAGATTAGTATTCCGTCCTAATTGTAATTTAGGGATTAATTTCTGTTAATTTTCGGATTTAATTTTATAAGTATGCTGAAACTGCATGTTTGCTAGAATTGTATGCTGAGATGATGAATCTGTGCTGATTTTAATTTATTTGCTTTGATGTGTGTGTATGTGTGAATATAGTCATTTAACCTATCGTTTCGACTAGAAAATATGGTTTGGGAACATATGACACACTTTGGAGACTAGATTTGGGTCAGACATTGTAGTTCTGGGCAGAACAGTAACCTAAAACAAAGCCCTGAAACAAAACCCTAATTGAGATGATCTAAATTTTAATCCTATAATTAAAATTGGGTTTAAGGGTGAGCATAATCTGTTATGAACCAACTTATAAGGAATTCATGAAATAAAACCACACGAGTTCATGACATTACGGGTCTAAAGGACAGGGGTCGAATTTGGAGTGTTGAGACGCTTCATAATGAGCACACCCCTAGGACACCGTAGGAGAATCTTGACTTAGGTCTTGATGCGTCATATCCTTGAGAATGGCGGAGCGGCTCGAGATTAGGAGCCGGGGTTTGAGCTACGCCTGGGTGGTTGGATGCCAAATTCCCAACCTGCAGGATAAGTTCGGAAGGCCTTTCTCGAATATCCTAGTATGTGTTGTTGCCTTCGGCATGGTGGGCTTCGGCCCGATGCACTTCTCTAGTATGTGTTGTTGCCTTTGGCATGGTGGGCTTCTGTCCAATGCACTTCTCTTGTATGTGTTGTTGCCTTCGGCATGGTGGGCTTCGGCCCGATGCACTTTTCTAGTATGTGTTGTTGCCTTCAGCATGGTGGGCTTCGGTCCGATGCACTTCTCTTGTATGTGATGTTGCCTTCGGCATGGTGGGCTTCAGCCCGATGCACTTCTCTAGTATGTGTTGTTGCCTTCGACATGGTGGGCTTCGGCCCGATGCACTTCTTGGGTATGTGCTGTTGCCTTCGAGCATGGTGGGCTTCGGCCTGATGCACTTCTTTGGAGGGTTAGATGCCGTGGGCATAGGTGGCCTGTTGGCCTAGTAGCTAGTCACACCTTTATGACATTGCCTCCGTAGAGATAGATATATTTTGTTATCTCTGTAGTGTTGATTTGTGGGGGTTGGTAAAATTGCTCACTGAGTTCTTTGAACTCACCCATTGTGACAGAATTTGACTTAACAATAGCAACTCAAAGGACACAGAGAAATCATATTAATGTAAAGTCCAACCCTACACGGAATATGCTCCCTATTCACCAAGCTTACAAGCTACAAGCAACCACATAAGTTAATCTATGTCCAGTCCAACATTGGATCGATAGGAAACTATCATGAAAGGAAGAAGACAGAAGAGTAGCCAACATTGGATCCATACGAATCCAACACAAATCATGGTATATGTAACTCAAATCATTGAATAGGGAAAATATCATAATGTAGAGAAAATATGAATTGAAAATCATTGAATTGAAAATCCAACAAACAGAAATCTAGAGTTAGATACTTCTAACACAAATCAGCCACAATCAATTTGAGATACTTCTTGAACGGGTGGAGCTTTCCAACAACAAACAGAAATCTAGAATTAGATATCGTGGTCTTGTTCTAATCCAATCAGAATGGTGGAAGCATCATCTTGGCAGCGTAGAAATCGTATCTAGCCGATATGATTAACTTAAGTGTTGGGATTTGGTTCAAACTCATGTTGGAATGTTGAATCAGCCCGAACAAAACTTGACAACATCACTTTCTAGTCAAAATTCATTCACATTTATGATCAGGTTAAGTCATATACAGTTGGATTCACAAATTTTCTGTCTGTTGATTAGGTCTGTTGCACCTAAATATTGTAGGTCCGTTGATCCTACATTAATTGGCTTGTCGATTGTGAGCTTGGCAAACACACTGTCACAGGAAATATCACTTGATTTCTAGATGTCAAATGTACTAATGTATAGAATAAGGAGCTATTACTGTAGAGATTTTGCATGAGATGCGTTTATAGGTAGATTGTGTTCTCTTCTCTTGGTATCTCTTTTTAATTATAATAGTGATTCTTCCTCCATGTTAATTCTCATTGTATCTCCATTTTAACATGCTTTTGCATCACTTTGATTTATCAAAAGAACTGAAAGCCTGACAAAACATCTAATGCAAATATGAAGATTGAGGATAATAAAATGCTATAATAAAATGAAGCTTATAGTTCAATTTTGCTTATCATATCATGCAGAACAATAAAACCAATATTTTCAAATTTACATCTAACTTTGAGGTACTTTGAGGTTTGAGCCAATTGAATTATAAATTTTCAATTCAATGATTTGTGTTGGATTGGTATATCATAATGTAGAGAAAATATGAATGGTATATCTGAATGTAGAGAAAATTAACTAGAACATCTATCTAATGTTTCACCTTATTCCAAGCTGAGTTGTTGAAAGTGTCATCCTCAAGTCCTTAGATGGTTGATTCATAACATGTAAGGACTTTGAGATCATCTCTTCTGGTATCAATATTTTGATGAATAAGAAGAAAGGTTTTATCTTGGAATTGGTATTCCAATGGAAATTTATTAAGTTTCTTTCCTACCACACCACCATAGGATCAATGATGAGATTTTGTTATTTCACAATTACAAAAACTGAGAAGCCTAATTGTAGATATAATATGATCTAGATTTCTATGATGGGTAAAGCTAACTAACTTGCAAGGATGATTAATGAGTAATGTATTGATTAACAAAGTAGATAGTAGCTCCTCTACCAAGTTCTATGAACTATGTAAAGTTTATTTATAAGCAACATGTTTTCTAAAAACTATTGTAAGAGCTAGAAAACAACTGAGCAAAAGATGTCACAATAAGATGAATTTGAGGGGCTACCTGAATTTACAGAGTTAGGCTGGGGTTTCCTTCGTCGTCTATTATGGCCATCAAGATGCTTCCGACAGCTTCGCTTGACCTCATCAAATTCAACAAGCAAATGAAACCTGTAGGAATATGTCACACCGACTAACAAAAACTGAAACACATAATGAAAACAATGACGCAGCTTTATTCAAATCTTTAAAGAAGGTTCACAATTTTGCTTTAAAACAAGAAAAGTTTCGAAACATCAACCACCATAGGAAACAACTCAAGTTTAAAAGCAAGTACATGTTTTCGAATAGACAATCTTAGTGTATTAAAAGAAACAACTGCCCTAGATCTCTAGACTATGACTAGTGGACGCTGCTACGAGATCTACGCCATCGCCTGCCCTCCAGCTGCACCATGATCCCAAGCCTCATCTCACTCATTGGGCTCTGCAAAACAAGGAAATAAACCATGAGTCCACATGGGACTCAGTGAGCGGTTCTTCCGAACCACCACATAATTCCCCAATAATCATATATATATATATATATATATGGCAGCAAAATATAAAGTTAGGGATATAAGTTGCTTTGGTTATGACAACCGACCCCAGGGGTCGTCCTGTATAAGCCATACATTCATGTAAGCAGCCATAACAGCCTAACTACGCCACATGGCACCCGGCCCCTAGGGCCTACTCATGGTCTAGTGATTCGGTTATAACCAGTCCTACCACATACAGATAGTAACATACTGACCGTTTGGGCCACATAGCACATACTTGAAACAAAGCAAACTCTGTGTCGTCGACTAGGATGGTCTGCTAGTCTTCGGACACCGACTGGGGTAGGGATAGCTAGTCCCACCCAACTGGTGCAATCTCAAGACCCGATCACTGGCCGAGTCATGCATTAGTCATTCTGACTACCCATGCTTCTCGGTAGACCACCACAATCACATCACACAAACATGGTGTCCTAAAGTTTCCTTATTTAAAGTCCCGAGCGTCCGCCCGTTCTCAATCTTTTAATTTTGGCTGTATCATGTGCACATTATTGTTCGCAAAATGTTTCTTAGGTGTGAGGCCTAACTCGTCTACTTTTGAGTTTCCATATCTAACACACACTTTATAATTTTATGTAAATCATCTAGCGTCATATGCTACCTTTTGCTAATGTAAACTACATGTTATAGACTTGGAAATGCACCCATTAACATAACCGGACAGCATATAAACTATAATGAAATTTCTTCACAACACCTACTATGTATAGCCACATGATTCAATGATAAAGAATTTAAATTCTGCATTAAACCATAAATTCAACAAGGAAATAAATTATCTAACATGGTAAAAGTATCACCACAGTTCAGAATTTAAAGAGCAAAGGTCTAAGAATGGTTATTATCCTACCATTCTACTAATTACATGCATCAACATAGAAGCCTTCCTTAGTTAGATCTTACCTAAACGTCATCTTGATTCTAATTGTCAATCTAGGCAACTTGTCATGCCCTATTGTTTTGAGTATTCCTAACCATGACGTTTATCTTCTAGAGATCATCATCTCCCCCAATCCTTGCTCGGGCAACACCTGAGCAAAGCATGCCTTGCTCGGCCGAGCCTCCAAGGAAAGGAACAAGAGGGAAGGACCAACCCCAACCGTAATATCTTGTTTCCGATCTATCCTAATTAAGACCTTGATCAAGCCGCACACCCCTTACTCAGCCAACCCATGAACATGGAGTTTTCCCTTTGCTTGGCCGAGCCTACTAGGCTTTAGAGGATGAGTTCCAATCGTCACTTTCAGTAAGTAAATCATAAATCCACTCGATATGGGTTTAAGATCGTTCAAAGGGGGTTTACATCCATCAAGGGAATTGGGGAAATTTTCGGCATGACCTTTCCCCTTTTTCCTTGACTCGGCAGCCCCTAAAATATCAAGAATCGGACAAAAACTGTGGAGACCCGATGCAACAATAATTAAAACAGCGATAAGAAGGTCAAGGTATCATGAATCGACAAAAAACTCGTGAGAAACTTGACACCTAACAGTCCTAGGGGTTCGGCTACCCGCCTCCCCCAAATCAACGGAAAGTAACCACTCACCTTGATCAAGGAAGAAGAAAGGGTGGACATTGACGACCTCGATTCTTCCGACGGCGACACGGTTTTTGGCACCGACCCAAGATCTCCCCTCCTCCCTCTCTTGCTCGGACGGCGTGCGGCTCAAGAATGAGCCGCACAACTCATGAATGAGCCGCACAGCTCATGATGAGGGGTTTTATCCCCTCATCCACTAATGACATAAATGCCCCTCTAACTGACTTAGTCTCTACTCAACTTGATCCGAGTCCGATTCAGGCCCCGATTCGATCCGCATACACGATTTGAACTCGACTCGAAAAGGACATCTAATGCTTAATAAAGAAATATCCATCTAACCAATTTAAACTTCATAAACCGAGTTATACATTCTACTCGAGGTGACTCCGCGGCTCGACTCGACTAACTCCTGATTCGGTGCGTTGTACCAAAAATATATTTTTATATTAGAAAAAAAATTTGGGTCTTACAACCATCCCCCCTTAAGGGAAATTCGTCCTCAAATTTAATTGGATTGCAAGGACTTACCTGGTCTTCAAACAAGGAAGGGTAGCGCTCTCTCATGTCTCGCTCTACCTCCCAAGTGACCTCTTGCCCAGAGTGGTGCTCTCATCTAACTTTCACTAGGGGGATTTATTTGGACCTCAGCTTTCTAATTTGGCGGTCGAGGATCTCCACCGACCTTTCCTCGAATGAGATAGCCGAATCTACTTCGATAGAAGAGGGCTCGATCACATGCGAATCTTCTCTTACATAACGCCTGAGCATGGATATATGAAAAACTGGGTGAACTCTGCTTAGGGTAGGAGGCAAAGCCAATTCGTAAGCCACCGCGCTTCTCCGCTTGAGAATAGGGAAAGGCCCAATGAACCTAGGGCTCAATTTCCCCTTCTTCCCAAACAAGACGAACCCTTTCATTGGGGAAACATTCAGGAACACCAAGTCGACCTCAGTGAACTCTAACTCTCTAGCCTTCTTATCGACATACATTTTCTGACGACTCTGGGCTGCCAGTAATCTTTCCTTTATAGTTTTCACCTTCTCTACCGCCTCCTCAACCAGATCAGGACCCACCATGAGTGATTCTCCGACCTCAAACTAGCCCACAGGAGACCTACACCGCCACCCATACAAGGCCTCGAAAGGAGCCATGCCAATGCTACTGTGACAGCTATTGTTGTAGGAGAACTCGATCAATGCTAAGTGTTTCTCCCACTCACCGGTCATATCCAGGACGCACGCCCTCAGCATATCTTTCAAGGTTTGGATGGTCCTCTCTGACTGTCCATCCGTCTGCGGATGGAAAGCTGTGCTGATACGCACCTGGGTGCCCAAGGTTTCCTGGAAGGACTGCCAAAACTGGGTTGTGAATTGGGTACCGCGATCTGATATGATCATCACTGGGGTACCATGGTATGCCACAATCCTATCCAAGAATAGTCTGGCGTACTACTCCGCAGAAAAGGTTGTCTTGATGGGTATGAAATGGGCGGTCTTTGTCAATCTGTCAACCACCACCCAGGTAGAATCAAAACCGCCTTTTGACTTAGGCAACCCTATCACTAGATCCATGGTGATCTTCTCCTACTTCCACTCGGGAACCTCTAGGATTTGCAATAGCCCCGCGGGCTTCAGATGTTCGGCCTTTACCTGTTGGCAGACCAAACACTTTTCTGCAACCTCCCTTTTCATGCCCTTCCACCAGTAATGCTGCCTTAAATCTCGGTACATTTTGGTGGCTCCCGGATGCATTATATAAATGGAGCGATGACCCAGCTCTAGGACTTGCCTGCGCACCTCTGTCATATTAGGCACCACGATTCTGTCTCTGAATCGCAGCACATCCTCTGAGTCCAACCTGAATCCATTCTCTACATCGCCTCTATGCACTAAGTCCTTCGTCAGTACACAAAAGTTGTCCTCTCCCTGCGCGGCACGCAATATATCCACCAGTGTGGATTATACCCGTAGGTGTGCCACTAGGGCTCCCGGTGGTGACACCACTAATACTGCTCCTCCATCCAATCATACTGCCAAGTCTCGCGCTAACGGCCTTCTCCCGACTGCCAAATGGGATAGGTTGCCCATAGACTTTCTGCTCCGTGCGTCTACCATCACATTGGCCTTCCCAGGGTGATACAAGATGGTACAATCATAATCTTTCAAGAGTTCAAGCCATCTTCTTTGCCTTAAATTGTGCTCCTTTTGGGTGAGCAAGTACTGGAGGCTTTTCTGGTTGGTATAAATCTCACAAGCCTCACCATACAAGTAGTGATGCCATAACTTTAGAGCAACCACTACCGCCGCCAGTTCCAAATCATGGGCTGGATAATTCTTTTCATGCACTTTCAACTGATGAGACACATAGGCAATAACCCTGTCATACTGCATTAGGACACAACCCAGGCCAACCTGAGAGGCATCACAGTATACCACAAATCCTCCCGAGCCAAAAGGTACGGCCAAAATTGGTGTTGACGTTAGGCATTCTTTGAGCTTCAAGAAGCTCTCCTCACACTTCCCGTCCTACTCAAATTTGACTTTCTTATGGGTTAACCGAGTCAAAGGAGCTGTAATTTTTGAGAATTTTCTACAAACTTTCTGTAATACCTAGCTAACCCCAAGAAACTGCAGACTTCGGTCACACTGGTCGGCCACTTCCAGTCCTTTACTACCTCTATCTTGGCAGGGTTCACACTGATTCCTTCCATGGACACTATATGCCCTAGGAATCCCACACTTTCTAACCAAAACTCACACTTGGTGAATTTGGCGTACAACTGATGTTTTCTTAGGGTTCCCAGGACCATTTCCAAATGCTCGGAGTGTTCCTCCTTGCTCTTGGAATACACTAGGATATCGTCAATAAAGACGATCACAATCTATCTAGATATTCTTTGAACACTCTGTTCATGCGGTCCATACAGGCCGCAGGGGTGTTCGTCAACCCAAATGACATTACCAGGAACTCGTAATGGCCGTAGCAGGTCCTGAAGGCGGTCTTGGGTACGTCATGGTCTCAGATTCTCAACTGATGCTATCCAGACCCCAAATTAATCCTTGATTACCACTGGACCCCCTACAACTGGTCGAACAAGTCATCGATTATAGGCAGCGGGTAACGATTCTTGATTGTCACCTTGTTGACCTGCCTATAGTCGATGCACATAGGCATGGACCCGTTCTTTTTCTTCACAGAAAGGACCGGAGCACCCCACGGGGACACACTTGGGCGAATGAAACCCAAGTCCAGCAATTCCTGCAACTAGGCCTTTAACTCACGGAGTCCAGCCGATGACACCCTATAAGGTGGGATGGGGATCGGTGCTGCTCCGGGCTGCAACTCAATGCAGAATTCAATTTCTCTCTTAGGCGAAAATCTGGGCATATCTTCTGGGAAGACATCGGAGAACTCACATATCACTAGAGTCTACTAACCTCCTAAGCCGTGCCCCCCTTTTCCTCGGCCATATATACGAATGCCAAGAAGAGCAACCGCCTAATAGCAATTTACGAGCCTCAAGGTCTGAAATGACGCCCATGGGCTCAGCCTTTCCTTCCCCACGGAAGGTGAATTGCGGCAACCCGGCTTACTGAATGTGACAGTCATAGTCCTGCAATTAACTAACGTGAAATGCTCCTCCAGCCAATCCTTGCCGAGGGTGACGTCAATTTCAAGCATAGGCAGAAGTGTCAATTATGCCTTCAACCCATGACCACCAACTAGCACTTCGCGGTCAAGGAAGATTGATTTTACTATTAATGAGTCGCCTGTAGGCATTGATACCACATATGGCACAACAAGAAAGGAAGGTGCCATAGGCAATCCGATAGCAAATTTGGCCGATACAAATGAGTGCGGGGCACTCGGATCTAACAGGACATAAGCAGCAGAGAACTGACTAAAATAGTACATGTCACCACTGCCCTGGATGCCTATGCCCCGTCGCGATTCATGGCGTAAACTCGGGCAGACAATCTCCCATAGTGGCTAACTTGCAGCCCCGTCCTCTATATCGAACCCTTCTGAGCCACTGACCCAACTGGCATCGGGGCTTTTCCCCTTGACTACTCGGTCCTCTGGCTACCTCTATTCGGACAATCTTTTCTAAAATGTCCAACCTGCCCACATTTGAAGCATGCATCCGTGCGGCCATAGTAAGACCCTCGGTGCCTTTTGTTCCAGTGACCACACTGCGGTATGTCTGACCTATGAGAGGCACCCCTGACTCTGCCGGTCGTGCTGCCCCTGCCCTTGAACCTCCACGGCCTCGGCTACTGTTGTGTCCCCGACTCTACCGGTGATCCATCGGTGCAACTGTCCCCTCAGAGTGCCAAGGCCGGCCCTTGAGCTGTAGGCTTACCATACGAGCTGCTGCCTCAGATGAGCGTCCCAGCTCCACACAAAACTCGTAGCAGTCAGCCAGAAATTCGATGACCTCAACCTGCTTATCAGTCCCGGTGAACACCGAAAGTCTCAGTTTAACAAAGTCCGCATAGGTGGGGGGACTTTGGAATCCTATCTGTTGACACTACTGGCTCCGCCGCCGCCGGTACCACGGGTATCATCGGTACCGGCTGCGGAGGCTGCTGTGATTGCTATTACTTCCTCAATTCTTGCTCTCTGTGGGGCGCCTCTGTCAACAAGGCCACCTGGGTCTACAGCTGAGCAACTATAGGGTCTTGTACCCCTTCCTCTAACTGCTCTCTCCCCCAGCTGAGCAACTATAGGGTCTTGTACCCCAACAAGGCCACCTGGCGTTCAGTGGAATTACTACCACTGCGGCTCAATGCAGCATTGTGAGTCTTCATCACACTCAATTACAAGAAAATTTTTACCATTAATACCAACAAATTGTAACTGGAATTTAAATTACTAACCGTATGGTGCGCTGAGTGCAGTCGTGGTTGCCGGATCTCATAGCATCACTATACCGTATGTCGACACGCTATCATATGTCTCATATGGTACCCAACTCCTAGTCATAGTCACAACTTAACCAAAAGCTCTGATACCAATTTTGTCACACCCCAACTTAGGATCGTGTGACCGGCCAGGGTCTATGTCCTACCCTAAAGCCTACTACATACACTAATGAAAACAACGATGCAGCTTTATTCAAATCTTTAAAGAAGGTTCACAATTTTGCGTTAAAACATGAAAAGTTCTAAAACATCAATCACTATAGGAAACAACTCAAGTTTAAAAGCAAGTACATGTTTCCGAATAGACAATCTCAGTGTCTTAAATGAAACAACTGCCCTAGACCTCTAGACTATGACAGGTGGACGCTGCTACGAGATCTACGCCACAGCCTGCCCTCCACCTGCACCATGATTCCAAGCCTCATCTCACTGATCAGGCTCTGCAAAATAAGAAAATAAACCGTGAGTCCACATGGGACTCAGTGAGCGATTCTTCCGAACCACCACATATTTTCCCAATAATCACACACACACATATATATATATATGGCAGAAAAAATATAAAGTTAGGGATATAAGTTGCTTCTATTATGACAACCGACCCCAGGGGTCGTCCTGTATAGGCCATACATTCATGTAAGCAGCCATAACAGTCTAACTATGCCACATGGCACCCAGCCCCTAGGGCCTACTCATGGTCTTGTGTCCGATCTATCCTAATTAAGACCTTGATCAAGCCGCACACCCCTTACTCGGCCAACCCATGGACATGGAGTTTTCCCTTTGCTTGGCCGAGCCTACTAGGCTTTAGAGGATGAGTTCCAATAATCACTTTCAATAAGTAAATCATGAATCCACTCAATATGGGTTTAAGATCGTTCAAAGGGGGTTTATATCCGTCAAGGGAATTGAGGAAAATTTTGGCATGACCTTTCCCCTTTTTCATTGACTCGGCAACCCCTAAAATATAAAAAATCCGACAAAAATTGTAGAGATCCGATTCAACAATAATTAAAACAGCGATAAGAAGGTCAAGGTACCATGAATCGATGAAAAACTCGCGAGAAACTCGACACCTAGCAGTCCTAGGGGTTCGGCTACCCGCCTCCCCCAAATCAACGGAAAGTAACCACTCACCTTGATCAAGGAAGAAGAAAGGGTGGACATTGACGACCTCGATCCTTCCGACGGCGACACGGTTTCCGGCGCAGATCCAAGATCTCCCCTCCTGTAATATCCTAGATATTCAAATTGTTATTTTTTTTGTTGCGTGTGTTTGCCACCCTAGCGGACTAGTTCGTGGTCAAACCGAGCCGACTCATGGTCCGGAGCGGCTTGCGAGCTCGGGTAAATAGAATATAAATTTATGAATTTATGAATTTATGAAATTAGGTTTGAGTGATTGGAATTATATTTAATTATTGTGGTGTTTGGATAATTATGAATTATGCTTATGTGGGTGCATTTAATTAGATGCTTATGATTTAATTGTGTGTTTAATCAAGCCAAAATTAATTTAATTAAGTTTATCGGGTTAGCGGTTTGGTCTTGGCTTAAGTGGATGCGGGTTAGGCTTAAGTTAGAAGGGTTAGGGTTGAGGAGGAATTATAAAACCCCCTCCCCTAGGTTGTGGCTCCAATTTTTGAGGCCACACAATTGTTTGAGGAGGAGCCGCCGCCCCTCCTTCCCCTCTTCTTGGAGCCGTCGGCTTGAGTGGAGCCACCGCCCCTCTTTCACCATTGTTGAGTCGAGCCGCCCCCTTTCAGACCGGATTTGGATATCGCCGCTTGAAAGTTTTTCTCTAAATCATTTTTCTAATCAATGTGAGTGGTTTTATCCCTCCTATTCGGAGTTTCTTCGAATTTTCTTGAAGCCGCCTTGAGGATTCTTGGTTTTGATAATGTCCTTTTTTGTTCTTGAGATTTTCTGGGTTTCTATGTCATGCTTAGATCTTAAATTTTGATCGCATATCATGGAATTTATGTTTAAGGGAAGATCTGTGATTTTATACTTAAATCTTGTGAATCTTGGGTGCAAACCTCATCTTGGAATTCTAGAGATTTTTGTTGCTAAAGAATTAATTTAATTTTCTTGATTCTTGATTTAGGGATTCTTGATATATAGGCTAGTTATATTGAATAAAAATTATGAGATTGTATGCATGATTGGCTTGATGAGATGAATCTATGATGTTAGAAATTTAGGAATTTAATTCTGCAAAATTCGGATTTTATTTCATGTTGTGCTGAAAATTTCAGCTTTCTGAAATTTATGTGTTGTTTATTGAATCTGGGCTGATTTTTTATTTCTCTGTAATTATGTGATTAGATCCCTGATTATCGTCGTGTAACCTATCCTTTTGATCAGAAAATATAGTTCGGAAACATAGGACACACTTTGAAGAGTAGATTCGGGGTATACATAGCACTTCTAGGCAGAAAAAAACCCTAAAACAAAACTCTAAAATAAAACCCTAATTGAGATGATCTAGATTTTAATTCTATAATTAAAATTGGTTCTAAGGGTGAGCATAATCTGTTATGAACCAACTTACAATGTATGCATGAAATAAAACCACACGGGTTCATGACGTTGCGGGTCTAAGGGGTAAGGGTTGAGTTTGAAGTGTTGAGACGCTTCATAGTGATGACACCCTTAGGACACCGTAGGAGAATCTTGACTTAGGTCTTGATGCGCCATATCCTTGGGAATGACGGAGCGGCTCATTTAGGAGCCGAGTTACGGGCTACGCCCGTGTGATTGGATGTCAATTCCCAACCTGTAGGATAAGTTCGGAGGGTGTTTACCGATTATCTTGATATGTGCGCGGTTACCTTTAGGCATGGTTGGGATTTGACCCGATGCACCTCTTGATGGTGATGTTGCCTTTGGTCATGGTAGAGATTCGACCCGATGCACCTCTTGATGGTGATGTTGTCTTTGGGCATGGTAGGGATTCGACCCGATGCACCTCTTGACAATGTTGTTGCTTTTAGTTATGCTAGGGATTCGACCCGATGCACCTCATTGATGGTGATGTTGCCTTTGGGCATGGTAGGGCTTCGACCCGATGCACCTCTGTGATGGTGATATTGCCTTTAGGCATGGTAGGGCTCAACCTGATGCACATTTTTTAGGTGACGTCTCCTTCGGGCATGGTAGGGCTTCGGCCTAATGCACCTCTTTGAAGAGAGAGATGTCGTGGGCATGGATGACCTTCGGGCCCGATAGCTAGTCATATTTCTCCGACGTAGCCTGTTTAAAGATAGAATTTATTTATGTTATCTTTGTGTTTATTTGTGAGGGAAGATAAAGTCGCTTGCTTAGTTCTTTGAACTCACCCGTTGTCATTGTTTTGTTTTGTTTTGCAGAGCCTGGCCGGTGAGGTGGGCTGGAGCACTTGGCGCAGCTGGAGGGCAGATGAGCCACATGATCTCATAGCAATCCTAGTTAGTGGTCGTATTCGAGTCTGTAGTAGGTTGTCATGCACTTTTATTTTGGTATTTGGAGTTGTAGTCCCGTGGGGACATTCACATTTTATTCAGTTTTATTTATTAAAAGAACTGTTACTCTTCGATTCATTTCCGTACTTGAAATATGTATTTAAAATATTGTTTTGAAATGTAAATATGTTTTGGTTCTTTTATTATTAAAAGCTGTTGTTTACTTTGTTGTTTATGATGTTTGCATGTGCATGAGTTAGGCTGCATGGTATAAGTATGTATACCCTAGCTGGTCACGTGACCCTGCTTTTGGGGCGTGACACCTCCTTCCTCTCTTGCTCGAGTGACGTGCGGCTCAAGAATGAGCCGCACTGCTCATGATGAGGGGTTTTAGCCCCTCATCCACCAATGACATAAATGCCCCTCTAACTGACTTAGTCTCTACTTGACTTGATCCGAGTTCGGTTCGAGCCCCGATTCGGTCTGCATACACGATTTGAACTCGACTCAAAAAGAACATCTAATGCTTAATAAGGAAATATCCATCTAACCAATTTAAACTTCATAAGTCGAGTTATATCTTCTACTCGAGGCGACTCCGCGGCTCGACTCGACTAACTCCTGATTCGGTGCGCTGTACCAAAAATAAATTTTTATATTAAGAAAATTTTTCGGGTCTTACATAATAGTTTTTCCAAGAAAATGAAATTGAAATCAGATATTGCTTAGTAATAAGAAAGAAAGAAATATTAGACATACAGTGAATAAAACAGGGATGTTATTTCAAGCAATAAAGAGTTAAAGGTTTTATAGTACATTTAATTTCCGAAACTACAATACTGGCTGAAGTCTGCCAAAAATGGTCGCACATAATCCTCACACTAGGTGAGAAAAACCATCTAAGCCAAAACTAAAACAAGAACAGAACAATCATATCTTCATCCGAACACTACAACAAAATGAAATGAAATCGATGCTTATTTTAGAAAAAATCGGCGTCTTTTTGGAGTCGGAAATTTAATTTAGACCTTTCCAAAAGCGCCGATTACCATGCAGGAAATAAAGGGGGAATAAAAATTAATATCCGACGTTGTTAATGGCGCTGGATAACTAATACCCGGTGCCTTCTATAAATAGCGTCGGGTATTAGTTACCCGACGCCTTCTATAAATGGTGTCGAGTAATTAATACCTGGTGTCGAGTAATTAATACCTGGCGCACTAATAGGAGGCGTTGGGTAATTAATACACAGCGCCTTCTTTAAATGGCGTCTGGTATTAATACCCGGCGCCATTTATAGAAGGCGTCGGGTATTAATTACCCGGTGTCATTAATAGAAGGCACCAGATATTAATACTCGGGTCCACTGGTAATTAATATCTGGCTCTCTTTACACCTGAGTATTAATTATCCGGTCGGATATTAATTATCCGAGTATTAATTGTCCTATTATTATATATATAATATAATATATATAACTACAACAATGTTATATAATATTGTTATCACTACAACAATGTTATTTACTAATATATCACTACAACAATATTATATCACTAAAAAATCATTCAAATTTGTCCAAATTTTATTATTCTATTTCAACAACAAAAATTCACATTAAAAATCTTAACATTTACAAATGAGACAATAACCGAGAATGCAAAAGTATAAAATTACATCTATTCATAAATTTAACAATTACAAAAAAACACCAAAGAGTCGGAATTCATCATCTGCCTTTTGTTCAGAAAGATATAATTTCAAAAATTAACTCTATTCAAAATAGCCTTCTTTGCTTCATTCGCCTTCTTTGATGATCGATTTTTCTGCTCCTCTTCCCTAGGTTGCAGTTCCTAATATTAATGTAGCATAACTTACCTTAGAAGACTAATGAAGCAAATATAGATGTGTAATTGTATCTCAAGAAATATATGAGATTTGAAAATTCTCAAGGCATTCCATCTATCATATTTCATCTAGTCAATGACCATGTGTAAAAATTGAAGCAGCTAGAACAGGACTCAAGCCTATGGACTATAGAGGTTGCAGTGATTCATACATTATGATATAATCCTATGGAGCTAAAGGAGAAGAATTTTTTGTTTATATTAAAGTATCAACTATTCATACAAACATGCAGATGGAACATAATATAAAGTGATTCCCATTGATCTCCAATATGCTACTACAACCTCCGTTGGGAACCCAAACAATAGCTAGTGAGTTTCCCTTCAACATCTTACCAAATTGCCTCATAAAATTTAAATTTTGGACAGATCTATAAAACAATAATAGTTGTGATTGAACGCATATAAATGGTTATGAAGTACATATCTGTATTTGAAGCAAAGTAATAGCTAAATCTGTATTAGAAGCCTCAGTTTATGCATAAATCTTGATGATGCATCATTAGAAGCCTAGTAATAGCTAAATCCAATAAGAAGATAATATAAACCCAAGAAATGGTGGAAATAGTATAAATCATTCATGTTTCACAACTCAGTTTAACTTCATCATGATGTTCTCTTTTCACTTACTGTGTCACTATAATAATAAATTGTGGCACAGTAACATTATCTAGACCTTAGTTGAATGGATTCTTCAGCAGAAGGTACTTTCAACTAAGTTAGTTGAACTACATGGAGCTTATTTCTCAGATAAGCTTCTAGGACACAAGCTATCTGAAATAACCATTTTAAATACATTGTCAGCAGCAACTAAAGAAATGGTTGGGAACATAAGGAAGATATTGCAGAAACTTGACTTGTCACAACTAAAGAAATACTATGAGTAGCTTAACTGGGGACATGAAATAATCTAATCAAAATACAACGATAAATGAGAATATGAACCAGAACATTTTTATTAGAATATGAACCTAATTTATAGTACTTTATTTGTCAGAAGTAAATTGCTATTCTCATTATTTGTGCAAGAACAAGCAGAAACAAGGACATGTGTACCAATTCCCCCTTATTCTCATTTCCCAAACAAAGACAAGTGTACCAGTTCCTGAGCAGGAGGCTGCTGTGAAAAATCCTACAAGAGTGGCAATGAATAAGGTAAGAGACATTCCTATTGCAAATCCAGATTAACTTCCATGCTATTTATGATCGTAAGCCATTCAAACTTGTCTATGAAAGTAAATATACCAAAGGAGGAAACTTTTTCTGCTGCTCGACGTGGAACAGAGAATCCGCCATGTGTACTGGTATCACTTGCTATCAAAAGCATATTAAATCAAAATGACATCCAAGGTTAACAGAACAAGTCATTGAGCAAAGAGATACAGTGCTTTACTAGGCTTAATGGTTGCAATGTCATCTGTGCATAAACTTCGTCTGTATCTGCAAGTAGAGAATGAATATTAATCAAACAAACAAATAAACATGAAATCAGAGGAGAAATAGTGATAAATATCTGAAGAATCATACATGCATAGTAACATTATGCAGCTGACAAACCAGCTGAGGAGGTAAGCTTGGGTAGCTGGGAAGAGAATCGATTTCCTTGTTGGTTGATGCAGCAACCTAATGAGATAACCTAAATTAAATAGCATGCAAGTATAATAATGCATTACCTTTTCCAAGCATAAGAAATTAAGCAGCTTTACAACAATAGCATATTTGCATTGCTAAGGGCCTTGCAGCAATTTAGAAATGGATAGAACAGCTCACTGTGACCCTGTGGAAAATAGAATGCCCGACTTCCAACAGGAGGTAATGAAACTAGTGGACCGGCACAAGCATGCCATAATTCCGAATTTAAACAAATTTGTTCTTCTATAAATAGTGTCATATAATTAACAATTGCCACCCTTGGAATGAAGAAACAATTTGAAATGTAATGGAGGATAATCAAATTATTAGCAAACACAATAAGTAGAAAATAACCTTCCAGTTTGAAAGATATATGAACTGTCTTGTTTACATACATTTTGCTACAATTTTTTTTAGAATTTACAAAAATCATATACCAAATAATCTTTATATCTTATTTTGTTACTGACATACTAAGTCCTATTAGACTCTTCAAAAGGATCATTGAATAAACTTTAGGTTAAGTCATGAGAAAGGAAAAAATCTTGTGACTTGTCTATGATTTCTGAGTAACATGAAACATGGTTACAGAAATAAATGCAACACCTAGAACTTGTCATCTTTCATACAGAAATGCTGAGAATGTATGCCATTGTGCTGATATTACTAAATCATATATAAAACAGTTCACATCTTTATCCATATAAATCAATGAATTTCTCAAAGTGTATTAAAATCCAATCTGATTTCAATTAGTTTGAATGGTTTTAGGAATAAGCAGGACACAAGTGCTATGTCTTGCATGAAATAGCTCAATAATTTTCATCTGTACAAAAGCAGATACTTATTTTCTTAGATAAGAAAAAAGAAGAAATTAACCAATCTGCAGGTCAATAATATCAATTCGAGAACCCTATATAGTATCTAAAGGATTCCAAAGTGAGACTGAAGATGCTGATTACTAATAATCAATACAACCAGCCGTTCATGTATTTTGCTTTATCAGTGATGAATTTGACAACAGAAATCAAGATAAGACAAATGTTGATATTTTCAAAAAGCCTATAAGATCAGGCCTCGTATAAGGCCTCGTATAAGTAACTATGCAGCATTAGTTTGTGCAACTAGAAACAACCAACGAAGATTCGTGCACTTGCCAGGACATAAAAATGAAAGATGAGTGGAGGGAATTTAATTCATTATTGATGCAGTTTGGCAAGAAGACTGATTTACTAGGAGGTGCGATGATGTAAGTGGAAAGAGTGGTGACTCAAAGCTCCAATTTTAAGGTAGTGTTCCCATGGGTGACGGAACAAGAAGTGACCATGGCTCGGTTCCCATCTTGCAAAGTTGGCCTGCGTACGTACCAACATGCAACAATAAAAGGTGTAATCTGATTAGCTAAAATATTTAATTTTGTGTTCTTGCAATAATTAAAGATGACAAGAACTTTTAAGCACTGCACAGAACAAGTTGAATTTTAACTTGCCCATATTACTTTATGCAAGATGATCAGAAAGTGATTTCAAATGAACTTTACTATGATAAGTACATAAAGCTGTTAATGTATTAATTAAATGGTCACCGGTGATTCCTCTTTTGACTTTGAATTGAGGACACTCTTGTACACCTGGAGAAAAGGCTTCCCCTCCCAATTCGCAAACGTCTCTTCTTGCTGATCGGCAAAGTACTCTGCTGCAAATCCTGCATGCCAAATCCAAATTAGTTAATTCAATACTTACTCGATCGCATATACGGGTTTCAGATATGGTATTGTATGTATCATCAAAGAAGCTCGCCAGCTTTTCCAATTAAATTCAGCATTAATTCATTATTCGTGCACTACTTACATCACCGCACCTCCTAGTAAATTCAAAACACTGTCTAAGCTCTCGATGATGCGGCAGACGGCGGCGATGTCGTCTGATTTGACAGCAGAGAAGAAGGCCTGGTGCGATCCCAGTCGTAGATCCATCGTGCAAGATTTCATGCTCCGTGTTCTAGAGTCTACTCACCGGCTCTAAGGAGGGAGATCAGCGAGATGGGGGTAGAAGGAGGGAGCTGGAGAACCGACGTGAGGGAAGAAAAATAAGGGAGGTACGGGAAGGGAAATGGGAATGGTGGAAAAGGAAATGGGAGATGCGGGAAGAAGAAAGAGGGAGCTAGAGAAGAGTGGAGAAGCGGGAAAAGCGAAGCGGAGAACAGCGGAGAACAACTAGGGTTTGAGAAGAGAACAGTAGGAAAAAACAAATGGGAAGCGGGAAATGAAAACAGGAAGAGGGAAAAAAACAACCAAACCGGCGCAGAACTGATGGCGCCGGTTCTTGATTAACCAGCTCCATCAACCTGTGCCCGTTATTAATCACTATCTAACCCAGCTGCTTTAATTAAAACCGACGCTTATACTAAGCATCTGTTTTAATCAGTCAGTAATTAAATAAATTGTTGCAGTGAAAGGCATTGCAATGTTGATAGCAACTCGAAAAACTTGCCTTTGGAATGTCCTTCTGGGTTACTAATTCTCCTCTATTCTCTTTTATAAATTCTTCATGATTAGTATTTTCTTTTTCTCTTTTTTTTATTCTAGTTCCTTTTTAGCCTATATGGACCACTACAAAAGTAGCTATAAAATTTGCTATAAAATAGGCATCAGTAACACACTAGTCCTGCTATATGGACCACTACAAAAGCAGTTATAAAATTTGCTTTTTCAAGTTTCTACAACAAAAAAGGAACTAGAACAACAAAGGCTACCAATAAAATCAATGACCTTTTACATAGAACATTGAAAAGATTTATAACATTGAAATGATATGGAACTGATATTTGCTGCTTCTCGCGTGGCTAAGGATGGGGCTCGGCCAACTCTCTCTCCATCTCCATTGTTGGGGACTTGGTTTGAGATTTTGGCTATAGCTAGTTTGTGTTACTGGAGTCCTACATATATGAAAGCTTTTAGTGGATTTGATAAGGTGTGCTTCTTCTGTAATGATCTTGTTCAACTGAATCAAAAAACCAAGTGGTGGAATTGATGACTCCCAGAAACCTAATCCTCTTTACTGCCTTCTCATATCATATAGCATTAAATCAAAATTTGGCACACAATCTCAAATAAAGATTAACTCTGGACAATTCAGATACTGCAAATATTACACGATCCTCTTCAATAACAAGACTAATGCAAACTTGCTTACTCTGTCAACAAAAGATATAGTAGTGGAGTTGGAACTAGATGTGCTTTCTTATCTTCGATGGACATTTGTTTTATTAGGCAAACATTTCCCTTTTTGACCAACCTAGTTGGAGAAATTAACCATGCTTGGTTTTTCAATCTAAATAATGTTTTGAGCAAGAAGAAAATTTCATCTAATACTTGCAGTAACTTTCGGCAAGAGCCCTTCCCTCACAGCGAACTTCCAGCACACACAATACTTGCAGTACTTAATTTTTACTCTTATATGACATAATTTTTACTCACGATTAGATATACTCTTTATGTGGTCAAACCAGCACGGGAAGATAAGGTGAGATCAGCACTAGAAGATATTCAATTTTCTAAGATATTTGTATAAATTGAACATTTCTGCAGCACACATAAGAAACCACATTTGCTCGCTTACCTTTCGACGCACAGGAAGGTCAAACCAGCACTGGAAGATAAGGTGAGATCAGTCGATCACATCGTCGGGTTTGTTGCAAGGGGAGGTGTCGCTGGGGGCGGGAGATGAGAAGTAGTCGCCGAGGGAGGGAGAGCAGCATTGCAAGGGGAGGTGTCTCCAGGGGCAGGAGATGAGAAGTGGTTGCCGAGGGAGGGAGAGCAGCATTGCAAGGGGAGGTGTCACTAGGGGCGGGAGATGAGAAGTGATCGCCGAGGGAGAAAGGGAGACGAGAAAGGTATCACCGACATTGCAAGGGGTGTCGCCGGGGGCAGGAGACGAGAAAGGAAGGTGTAAGGCCCGAATTTTTTTTTCCTAATATAGAAATCTATTTTGGTGCAGCACACCAGACCGGGGGTTAGTTGGGTCGAGCCGCAGAATGGCTTCGAGTAGAAGGTATGACTCGACCTATGAAAGTATGAAGTTTAATTGGTTAAATGGTCATTTCCTTTTATGCATTAAATGTCTCATTGGAGTCGAGTTCGACTCGTGCATGCGGATAGAACCGGAGCCCGAACCGGACGCGGGCTGAGTCGAGTGAGAACTAAGTTAAGTTAGGGGGGGCATAAAGGTCATTGTAGATGAGGGAATAAAACCCCTCATCTACAAGATGTGCGGCTCATCATTGAGCCGCACACAACCGAGCAAGAGGGAGAGGAGGAGAGGAGCTTGGGTCGGCGCCGAAAGTCGTGTTGCCGTCGGAAGGATCGGGACGCATACGTCCACCTCTTCTTCCTCCTTGATCAAGGTGAGTGGTAGAATCTAGGATTTAAGGGGAGGCCCTAGCCGAACCCTTATGGTTTTGTTGGTGCCGACTTTGCGTGATGATTCCTTGTCGTTTTCTCATGGTGTTTGATCTTTTACCCCCTCAAGATGTAGATGTTTGATCTTGAGATTTCTCACGACGTTTTCTTGAGATATAGGTGTCGGCCGAATAGGGGAAAAGAGGGGAGGTCATGCCAAATTTTCCCCCAAGTTTCTCGTGTGGTTTAAACGTGTAGATTTGATTCTTTGTATATGTTATATGTTCATATAGATCAAGAAAACTTAGAACATGGAAGAGTACTAATCTTCCTAACCCCTAGGGCCTGCGGCATGATGAAAGCCCTTGTGTTATGGCTCAGCTGAGTGGGGAAGGGAAGGGAGTTTTCGGAAGTAAATTTCTCAAGTGATCGACATGTAAGGATAGAATGACTAAAAGAGTAGAAGGATATCTTATTTGTAGGCTATCATCTTGTATATGTAAGGATAGAATGACTAAAAGAGTAGAAGGATATCTTATTTGTAGGCTATTATCTAGTATAGAACACCTACACTTCGGTTCCTACCTTAGCATGACCTTGCTACGATTCAATTTCATGTGCTGAAATTAAGTAGGAATTCGATGTAGTTTAACAGATAATTGATGTGCTTTATTTGTAATTGTTTTCCACTTTGAGGTGTATTAAACTATTTTCCACATGTTCTAGTTGCTGGAATTTATATTTATATGCTGAGATTAAATAATTACATGTTGTAATAACTATTTAGTTGTTGGAATTTATATTTATATGCTGAGATTAAACAATTACATGTTGTAATGATTATTTAATTGCTAGAATTATTGTCTACAAGCTGGTTATGATTATTTGTGCTGCAATTAGGCATGAAATCATGGTGATATAATTGCTAAATCTTCTTATATTTAGCATACTGAAACTTATTAAATTTGGTATGTATTAAATCCATGATATGTTAAAGTTTTCTCTAAGTGTTTCCCTAGCACACCTAGCAGTTATTACAAATGGAAAACAAGTTTCAAATAAACTTCAAATACAATGGAAAGAGCTTAACAATTTAAAGATGAACCAAAGCTCCTTTCCCAAGCCTTCAGGCCTCAAACTTGCAGACAGATGACTCTGTGAGTTGCAGCATAGTTGAGAGAAGCAGGGAAGCATGCGCTCGAGGAATGTTGTCAACGGAGGCGAAGGGCGCACAACAAATCAATTTTTATGAAGGCTCAAATGACTTCTTTAATGCTCAATAATATTTCCAAGAAGGACTAAAGAAGTTAGGTGAGGGGTATTTATAACCCCTCAGCCGAACGGAACGTTCAACGGGCGAAACAATAGACGTTGATGCCGTTCATTCGCTTTACCGGTCGATCATCGATCGACCGATTGATTGACCACCAATGCGACCGTTGGCATATGTGAGTGCTCGGTCGACCGACGGGTCGATCGACTGTCGCAAATCCATCGATCCCACATTTAGTCGACCAGCCGGTCGATCGAATCAGTGGAGCCAGGGTCGTGTGACTTGTAATCTCCAATCCGGTCGACCGAGGAGCATTCTGCCAAATTTTTGCTTCGGTCGGTCGACCGATGCAACCCTTCTGTGAATTCTTCACCAACTTTGGTCGACCGAATGGCTACTATCACTTTTTCGCATCATTCGGTCGACCGGATGCAGGCTGAGGCTGATTTCTACTTGAATTTTTTACATGCCTTTTTTATGGATTCAGTTACCAAGTTCTAACTTGGATAACTTTACAATTAGGCTTGGGATAAGATCGTCCTAGGGTATATTACAAGATATCTATTTGATTTATGCCCGAGCCTTTCTTTGACGTTTTCTTCTTCCGTTTCTTTGACAGTCTTTTCTTTCGATTCACTTGAACGAACTTGCTTTGCTTTTGGGAACCTCAACCTGAACTCAAAACTTCACATATGGATTAAATACTTGTTTGTTATCATCAAAATAAAGATCGAGGCTTAAGAGAAACCCTTAAGCCAATAGCTATCATAGTAGCATTGGCATGGCTCCCATTGAGACCTTGTATGGGCGGCGGTGTAGGTCTCCGGTGGGCTGGTTTGGGGCTGGGGAATCACACATGGTGGGTCCTGATCTGGTTGAGGAGGCGGTAGAGAAGGTGGAAACCATAAACGGAAGATTGCTAGCGGCCCAGAGTCGACAAAAAATGTAAGCCGACAAGAAGGCCACAGAATTGGAATTTGCCGAGGGTGATTTAGTCTTTCTAGAGGTCTCCCCAATGAAAGGGGTGGTCCGGTTTGGGAAGAAGGGAAAACTGAGCCCTAGGTTCATTGGGCCTTTCCCTATTCTCAAGCGGAGGGACAAGGTGGCTTATGAGTTAGCTTTACCTCCTAGCCTGAGCAGAGTACACCCAATCTTCCATGTATCCATGTTGCGGAGATATGTAAAAGATGATTCGCATGTGATCGAACCTTCTTCTATTGAGGTAGATTCGGCCGTCTCATTCGAGGAAAGGCCGATAGAGATCCTTGTTCGCCAAGTCAGGAATCTATGATCCAAAGAATTTACCCAGGTAAAGGTCAGATGGGAGCACCATTCCAGGAAAAGGCCACTTGGGAGGTAGAGCAGGACATGGGAGAGTGCTACCCTTCCTTATTTGAAGGGCCAGTAAGTCCCTGTCATTCAAGTAAATTCGAGGATGAATTTCCCTTAAGGGGGGAAGGTTGTAAGACCCAGAAAAAAATTTCCTTATACAAAAATCTGTTTTGGTGCAGCGCGCCGAACCCGGGGTTAGTCAAGTCGAGCCTCAGGGCCACCTCAAGTAAAAAGGTATGACTCGACTAATGATGTATGCAATTAAATTGGGCAAATGACTCTTTCCTTTTATGCATTTATACCTTAATCGAGTTTAAATCGACTCGTGTTACGGGTAGAGTCGGAACCCAAGTCGAGCTCGGGCTTAGTCGAGTCAGTAGTAAGAGTCAAAGGCAAGAATGGAAGGTTAGATGAGGGGTTAAAATCCCTCATCCAAGCTGTCGTGCGACTCATCTTGGAGTCGCACAAGACAGCGCATAGGGAGAGGGGGGAGAAGGAGCAAGGGAGATAGATCTTGGTCGATCTGGGTTTCGCGTCGTCGTCGGAAGATTCAAGGTCGTCAACGCTCGATCCTTCATCTTCCTCTAGCAAAGGTGAGTGGTTAGATTTGAAGGATTGGGGGAGGCAGGTAGTCGAACCCCTAGAAATGCTAGGATGTGTTTTCTCGCGAGTTTTCATCGATTCTTGGTTTTGGAATTGTGTATTCACTATTTTGCATCAATTCTTGTCAGGTCGTCAAGATTTCTCGTTGATTTCTCGTGTTTTAGGGCTGCCGAACCATGGGAAAAGGGGAAAGGTCATGCCAAAATTTTCCCCAATTCACTTGACGGAAGTAGAGCCCTTAGATGATCTCAATTTCATGAATAGTGTGTTCTTAATCATCGATTTCACGTGTTATGAAACTCGTCTTCCCTAAAACTCATAGGATTGGCCGAGCAAACCCTAAAGTATCATGAGAAGGGTTCGACCGAGTATAGGGGGAGGGGCAAGCTAGTCATTATGCAATTTGGATATACCGGAGATAATGAATTAGGGTCGGGGATTAATCCTCCTCTTCCTTTCCTACCCTAAGAGGCATGGTCGAGCAAGGTTCACCTTGCTGAAGGCTCAGCCAAGCCTAGGGGAGGGAGAGGGTGAGCTTTAGATGGTAATTTCCATAGTTGGAGTGCTAAAACAATAGAGGCATGGTGACACTTAGGAAGAACTCTAACTATAGCAAGCTAATTTATTGATTCATGTAATTCTGGGAATGATAGCATAGTGACTATCCTTAGCTCATTCCTCTTTAATTTTTGAAATGATGTAATATTTTTACCATGCTTAGTATTTCATGCATTGTTGAATTTATTGTTATCTTACCATGCTAGATAAACTATTTCTTATTGAATTTAATTCTAAATGCAGCGTATAAATGTTTATTTATGAATCTCGTAGTTATATATATAATAGTTGTTGTAAATTATACTTACCTTTCTTTAAATTACATATGCTGTCCTGAAATGTTCATGGGTGGAACTCCAAGATTGATTCATAAAATTTCTCACCCAGGGTAGCGTATAACGCTAGATAACATGTAGGATGTTGCAAGATGCATATTATATATGGAAACTTACCTAGGAAATGACACAACTTCTAGGACTTATAGTATTCATTTTTGGAAACCTAGAAGTATTAGGTGTACGTGGTTTTGAAAGGGCAGCATTAATTTGTTGACCCTGCAGGCCGAATTAGGGCCGAATACGGGCAACTGCCTGAAGTGTATATACGGAAACCCTAGGACATTTTATTGTGTGATGTGCTTGAGATGGTCCGCCGAGAAGCATGGCGGTCGAAAATGACCAATGCTTGGCTCGGCCAATGATTGGGTCTTGAGATGCACCAGCGGGCCCTCTAGGGGTCAAACCCCAGTTGGGTGGGACTAGCTATCCCTACCCCAGACGGTGTCCGGAGACTAGAAGACCATCCTAGTCGATGACCCGGGATTTCTTGACTTCATCTTTATATGATTTGGCCAAGCGGCCAGTGTGATTCTACCTTGTATGGTAGGGCCGGGTATAGCCAGGATTCTTATACCATAAGTAGGCCTTAAGGGCTAGATGCCAAGTGGCTTAATTAGGCCATTATGGCAGGTTTCTCTCATATATGGTATATACAGAATGACTCACGGAACCGGTAGTCATATCAAAAGTAACTTACCTCCCAGTCTATATAGTATGTTACCTTATATGCTTATGCATGCCTAATTGAGGATTATGTGGAGGTTCGAAAGAACCGCTCACTGAGTCCCAAGTGCACTCACGGTTTGTTTCTTTTTGTTTTGCAGAGTATGATCAGTGAGTTGAGGCTTGTCGTCATGGTACAGCTGGAGGGCAAGCGGTGGTGCCAATCTCATAGCGGCGTCCTTTAGTCATAGTCTAGTTATTTGTGTTGTCGTTTTCCTACACTGACAGTTGTTGTTTTTAAAGCTTGTAATAAACTTTGAACTTGAGATGTTCCAGTTGTGACGATGTTAACTTTTCTTCTTTGGTTTTGAAAAATATATTTATGAGCCTTGAGAATTTAAATAAAATTGAATTGTGGTTTCTTTTATTCGATGTGTTCTGATTTTCTCGATGGTCAGTGTAGGTAGTAGGCTACAGGGTAGTATGTAGACCTTAGCCGTTTTGTCACACGACCCTCAATTGGGGTGTGACATAGACAAGACCTAACCTAGTGCTCTGATACCAACTTTGTCACACCCAACTGAGGGTAGTGTGACCGACCAGGGCGGGGTGTTTGTCGACTGCAGGGATTTTGTCAAGTGTATAGATAAGGCATTAGGGTTGGAGTTTGTCGTGTTCATTGCAAAAAATAGGGCGCGAAATATTATTTTGATGAGGGAAAATATTTGGTCGGCTGAAGGAAAAAATTATAGATTAATTTACCAACCGATTCTTTTATCCGTTGGTAATTTTGTTGGTAATACCAACAAATTGAATATGTTGGTAACAACTCCGTTGGTTATGATATGTTTTCTTGTAGTGAGATTTGTTAAAAAATGTAAAACATGAACCAAATTAAAAAATTTAACCAAGAAACTAAAGAAATCTAATTATAAAATAGATAAAAAATTTGGCATATATTTTAAAAATGATATATAGGAAACAACAATAGTAGTAATAAATAGTAATTATAAAGATAAAGTTATAATCTATCATCGGATATTTAATATTTACTAATAACACAAAATCAATTTTTTTTATAGCTAATTATTATGAAATTCCAAATTAAATTAGAAGTTGTAACAACAATTTAATTTGCATGAAATCTAGTTAAATTATGTATTGCTAGGAAAATATTAGTATATATATTATATATCTACCTGGTTTCAAGAAGCTGGTGCCAGGCGCTAATTGTATTCGGAAATAATGTGCAGGAGAAGCCCTGTATCAATTGTAGCAGTCATCACCTGCATGATATCGCAGTTATCTTGTGATAAGATAACACTTAAAGGTTAGTTATGCAACATTACATATATTTCTTCTCCGCACCTACGGTGTTGTTTGGTTAGCGAAAACTATTTTCTGGTTTGGTTTCAGTGAAACTGAAAACTTGGTTTCGAAAACTTGATTTTGGTTTCTAGTTTTCAGTTTTCCGAAAACGCGTTTGGTTAATGAAAACAACATAAGTTTTAGTTAGTTGAAACTAGTGAATATTTATTTGACTATAAAAAGTAATATTAATTTTCTTTGAATATTTTTAGTAGTAATTAATATTTAGTTAGTTTACAAAATTAAATATTTGCTAATATAGTTATAAAATATTTGTAATATTTAATTAATTAAGTTATTGGTAGTTTGAGATTTTTTTGTTCAATTAGATATAAAAATTAATTAATAGTTAATATTTCAAAATAATAATAATTCTAGTGGTCTAAATTAGTTTTGATTAATTATTAATATATTAACTTTAAGAAAATTGAGTTATTTTAAAATTTGGGTTTGAGTCAATTAGATATAAATTGGTTTAATTAATTTATAAATTTAAGATAATAGTTTGAGTTGAAAATGATGATTTTTATTTTTATTATAAAAATAATATAGTTTGATTTATTTTTAAATTAATTAATTTTATTAAAAAAATATTTATAATTATAAAGTTGTCACTCCATTTTGATAACGAAACTGACAGTCTCGAAACCACAGAAAACAACATTCTGGTGTTTTCATTTTTATTAGGAAAACTGGTTTCGTTTTCATTCTGGTTTCGATTCAGTTTCATGAAAACGCTGAACCAAACACGTTTTCGTAAGCAGTTTTGGTTTTAGTGAAACCGAAACCATGAAAACAGACTTGGTTTCACTAACCAAACCAGTTTATTAATTAAATTATTGTTTTGATCAACATATTTATAATGTTCATCTCAATCTGCAGAGATATCTCTGGTGACGAGAGTGAAAGAAAATACCATCCGAATTTCATTAAAGATCTTTATCCTTTCACTTCAAGGATCATTACCACATCCTTTACCAAAGAACACGAGCGGGAGAACCTCATGCCCATATTATGAAATAAATGGAAGAGATACATATTTGGCTGGAGTACCTTACTTAATTCCGAAGTTAGTGTTAAAAGTAAATGTTTAGATGTTTAATAAATGATCAAATACAATAAGAAAATAGCAATGACAATTAATATAATATATAAGTATTGTCTACAAATCTATTAATTAAATTATTGTTTTGATCAACATATTTATAATGTTCATCTCAATCTGCAGAGATATCTCTGGTGACGAGAGTAAAAGAAAATACCATCCGAATTTCATTAAAGATCTTTATCCTTTCACTTCAAGGATCATTACCACATCCTTTGCCAAAGAACACGAGCGGGAGAACCTCATGCCCATATTATGAAATAAATGGAAGAGATACATATTTAGCTGGAGTACCTTACTTAATTCCGGAGTTAGTGTTAAAAGTAAATGTTTAGATGTTTAATAAATGATCAAATACAATAAGAAAATAGCAATGACAATTAATATAATATATAAGTATTGTCACAAATATGTTTTAAATAAATAATTATATATATTAAAATACACTAATAATATATAATTTATTTTCAATTAGATTTGCTAAGAAATGTGAAACATGAACCAAATTAAAAAAATTAACGAATAAACTAAAGAAATCTAATTATAAAATAGATAAATTTTTAGGCATATATTTTATAAATGATATATAGGAAATAACAATAGTAGTAATGAATAGTAATGATAAAGACAAAGTTAAAATCTATCATCGGATATTTAATATTTACTAATATCACAAAATCAATTTTATTTATAGCTAATTATTATGAAATTCCAAACTAAATTAGAAGTTGTAACAACAAAACACTAAAAAATATCATATTTGTTTTATCATTTCTTACAAATAAAAAAATAAAAATGATAACATAGAAGTGATAAATGTATAATAATACGCAATATGATATATCACAAAATGATAATACGCAGTATGATATATCACTAATAACATATAACTATAAATTTAATATTGACTAAAAATATATAATCAAATTTTATTTGAGATTTCAATTTTTTTTCCATTAATATATAATATCAAAAAAAATATTGTCACACCCCAATTGAGGGTAGTGTGACCGGCCAAGGCCTACATCCTACCCTGTAGCCTACTATCTACACTGACATAAAGAAACTAGAACATGTCGACAAAAGAAATCTGAACACAAACTTTATTAAATGTTTTCAAAGTTCACAATTTTATCGTTTTCAAACCAAAGAAGAAAACCAACATTAGAACAACTGAACATCTCAAGAATCAAAGTTTTACAAACTTTTTCCAAAATACAATTGTCAGTGCAGAAAAGTAAACAACTACTAGAAACACTGGACTATGACTCATGGACGCCACTACGAGATATGACACCACCTCCCGCCCACTAGCTGCACCATGTCGACAGGTCACAATCACTGCCCATGCTTTGCAAAAATAAGGAAATAAACTGTAAGTTCACTTGGGACTCAGTGAGCGGTTCTAGCGAACCTCCACATAATCCTCAATTATTCATGTATGACATATTAGGCAACATAATGTATATTCAGGGAGATAAGCTACTTTTAATTTGACTACTAACCCCATGGGTCAATCTGTATAAACCGAATATGTAAAAATCTGCCATCTCGGCCTATCAACCCTCCGACATCTGGCCCCGTGGGCCTACTTATGGTAATAAAAATCCCGGCTACAGCCGGCCCTACCATACAAGGTAGAATCATACTGGTCGTCGGTTACATCATATCAAGATGTAAACAAGCAATCCCGAACCATCAACTAAGATGGTCCACTAGTCTCCGGACACCGTCTGGGGTAAGGATAGCTAGTCCCACCCAACTAGGGTCTAGCACCTTGCGGGCCCGCTGGCGCACCTCAAGACCCAAACACTGGCCAAGCAAAGCATTGGTCATTTTCGACCTCCACGCTTCTCGGCAGACCATCTCAAACACATCACACAATCAATGTCCTAGGGTTTCCTTATATACCTTTCGGGTCATTGCCCGTATCTGGCCCTAATCCGGGCTACAGGGTCAACAAATTAATGCCTCCCTTTCAAAATGTGCACGCCTAAGAGTTCTAGGTTTCCAAAATATTTACTAGAACTCCTAGAAGTTATATCATCTCCTAGCTATGTTTTCATATATACTGAGCATCACGCAACGTCCTACATGTTATCTAACATTATACACTACCTTGGGTGAGAAATTCCATGTACCGACTTTGGAATTCCGCCGATGAATATTTTAGGACAGCTTTTGTAATCTAAAGAAAAGTAAACATACTTTACAGCATCTACTATATATAGCCACAATATTCATACATAACAACTATACACTACCCTTAGAATTAAGCTCAATAAGAAACAATTTATTGAGCATGGCAAGGTAGCAATGAATTCAATAATGCATGAGATACTAAGCACGGTAAACTAATACATCATTTCAAAATTTAAAGTTGAATGAGCTAAGGATGGTCATTAAGCTAGCATTCCTACAATCTCATAAATCAATAAATTTACTTAATATGGTTGGTGTTCTTCCTAAGTATCATCATGCCTCTATAGTTTTAACATTCTAACCATGGAAGTTTCCATCTAAAGCTCACCCTTTCCTCACCCTAGGCTTGGCCGAGCCTTGAGCATGGTGAACCTTGCTGGGCCATGCATCTTTGGGTAGAAAAGGGAAAGAAGAATATAGCTACGACCCTAACTCTTCATCTCCGATATATCTTAAATTCATGTGGACTGATTTACCCCTTCCCTTACCCTTGGCTGAACCTTTCTCATGAGGTTTAGGGTTCATTCGGCCACACCTAGGGGTTCTAGGGAAGACAAACTATTTAACACATGAAATCGACGACGAAGAATATTCTAATGATAGATTTATGATCATCTAAGGGCTCCACTTCCGTCAAGGGGATTGGGGAAAATTTTGGCATGACCTATCCCCTTTCCCCATGATTTGGTGGCCCTAGATTGGAGAAAACGACGAGAAAAGAAAATGATCTGGCAAGTATTGATACATGAATCATGTATATACAACTACGGAAACTCGATTCGTCGGAAAATCGCGAGAAAACATGATTTGTTACAACCTGCTTGATGGGATAACTGACCCACCAACTTCATAGGCCAACCTATTGGCCTAATTAAAACGCTTAAGCTAAAGTTGATAGTAGCACACCCATCAAGCCTTATAAGCCAAGGCTACATCCAACATACTCCAGATGTGGGACTAAATCGGGGTATTACACGATCCTATCACCACTAAGGGTTCGGCTACCCGCCTCCCCCATTTCTTCAAATCCAACCACTCACCTTGATTGAGGAGGATGAAAGAATGGATGACAACAACTTTGAATTTTTCCGGCAACGGCGCGAAATCCCGTATGGACCAAAATCCCCCTCCTCCTTGCTTCTTCTCCCCTCTCTCCTAGGCGCTGCTGTAAGACCCGAAAAAATTTTTCCTAACATAAAAATCTGTTTTGGTGCAACGCGCCGGACCCGGGGATTGTCGAGTCGAGCCTCAGGATCGCCTTGAGTGAAAAGGCATGACTCGACTAATGATGCATGGAATTTATTTGGGTGATTGACCTTCCTTTTATGCAATCATACCTTAAATCAAGTTTAAATCGACTCATGTTGTGGGTTGAGTTAGAACCCAAGTAGAGTTCAGGTTTAGTCGAGTCTTGAGTAGGAGTCAAGTGAGTCAAGAGCCTATATGGAAGGCTAGATGAGGGATTTAAAACCCCTCATCCTTGTGCCGTGCGACTAGCCTTGGAGTCACACAAGGCAGCCTAGGGAGAAGGGGAGAAGAAGCAAGGAAAAGGGGAACTTTGGGTCGATCCGGGATTTCGCACCGTCGTCGGAAGATTCAAAGTCTTCGTCATCCGATCTTTCATTCTCCGCAATCGAGGTGAGTGGTTATATAGATGTTGAGGGGAGGCGGGTGGCCGGCCCCATAGATTTTGAAATCGAGATTCTTCTTCGCGAGTTTTGTCGATCGAGTTGTTTTCTCCATGTTAGATTCTTAGATCATTGTATATGATGTGATTTCGTGGTTTTATACGTGTCGATTTCTTGTTTTAAGGGGCTGGTCGAATCGAGGAAAAAGGGGAAAGGTCATGCCGAAAATTTCCCCAATTTCCTCGCTCGTCTCGCAACTTGCGCATCGACTGGTATTCACTTGTTTTTGCTTTTGGATTGACAATCGTGTGGACGTCGCAGCCATGTCCACCACCCCTATATGTTCGGCCAAGCATGGTTATGATCCTGCTCGAGTTGGTCGAGCAGTACAAGGGGGAAAAGTAGAACTGTTTGTATTGGATTATTGGACCTCGTGTTTTATCGTCTTAACCAGTACCTTCACGTTTAAATGTTAGATTCAATTTGAAGTTTATGTTACTGTTCTATTGGTTAAAATGCATAGATTCCAGCCCCTTCCCACATGGATTGTTCGGCCGAGCAAGGTTCACCTTGCTCAAGCTTCGGTCGATCAAGGAAAAGGGGGAGGAAGCGAATGATTTTGTGTAGTTGTTCACATCCCTCCATTTAATGTTAATTCATATTCACATAAATGTTAATTCATATTCATGTTGTGAATTGTTGGGATAGATCTATATTATCAAATTGGAAATGTTCTTGTTAATGCTTATATAGTATATGTAGACAAGAAAGGTTTCATTTAATTGCTCATATCATGTTTAATTGTTGCTATGCTTAATGTATGTTCCATATGGGATTAACCTCTACATTACTTACTTTTTATTTTGGTTATTCATGATGTTACTTTCCGAAATTAATTTGGTAAGTGATGTACACATGCTGTCCTGAAATATTTGTGGGTGAAATTCTAAGATCGGTTCATAGAATTCCTCACCCAAGGTAGTGTATAACGTTAGGCAACGTGTAGGACGTTGTGGGATGCTCAGCATATATGGAAACTTAGCTAGGAGATAACATAACTTCGAGGACTGCTAGTAAACATTTTTGGAAACCTAGAACCATTAGGTGTGCGCAATTTGAAAGGGCAAAATTAATTTGTTGACCCTGCAGATCGACGTAGGGCCGGATACGGGCAATGCCCCGAAGTGTATAAAAGGAAACCCTAGGACACTTGATTGTGTGATGTGCTTGAGATGGTCCGTCGAGGAGCGTGGAGGTCGGGAATGACCAATGCTTAGCTCGGCCAGTGTTGGGTCTTGAGGTGTGCTAGTAGGCCCGCTAGGTGCTAGACCCCAGTTGGGTGGGACTAGCTATCCTTACCCCAGACGGTGTCCAGAGACTAGTGACCATCCTAGTCGATGGCCCAGGATTGTTTGTTTATATCTTGATATGATGTGGCCGAACGGCTGGTATGATTCTACCTTGTATGGTAGTGTCGGCTGTAGCCAGGATATTTATTCCATAAGTAGGCCTAAGGGCCGAATGCCGGAGGCTTGATAGGTCGAGATGGCAAGTTTTCACATATTCAGTTTGTACAGATTGACTCATTGGGGTCGGTAGTCGCATTAGAAGTAGTTTATCTCCTTGTACATTCATTATGTTGCCTTATATGATATGCATGGATAACTGAGGATTATGTGGAGGTTCGCTAGAGCCACTCACTGAGTCCCAAGTGGACTCACAGTTTATTCTTTGTTTTTGCAGAGCATGAGCAATGACTTTGACATGTCGACATGGTGCTGCTGGTGGGCGGGAGATGGTGGCATATCTCGTAGCGGCGTCCATGAGTCATAGACCAGAGTCTAGTAGTTGTTTTTTTAAATTTCTGCACCAACAGTTGTATTTGGAAAAGAGTTTGTAAAACTTGATTACTTGAGACGTTAGTTGTTCTGATGATGGTTTTCTGATTTGCTTTGAAAACATAAAATTGTGAATTTGAAAACTTTTAATAAAGTTGTGTTGAGATTTCATTATCGATACGTTCTAGTTTTCTTTATGTCAGTGTAGACAGTAGGCTACAGGGCAGGATGTAGGCCCTAGCTGATCACACTACCCTCAGTTGGGGTGTGACAGCTGCCTTGTGCGACTCAAAGATGAGCCGCACGACACAAGGATGAGGGGTTTTAATCCCTCATCAAACCTTCCTTAATGGCCCTAGACTCTTAATCATGACTCGACTAAACCTGAGCTCGACTTGGGTTTCGACTCTTCCCGCAACACAAGTCAACTTAAACTCGATTAAAGTATAAATGCATAAAAGGAAAGAGTCATTTGCCCAATTTAATTGCATACATCATTAGTCAAGTCATACATTTTCACTTGAGGCGATCTTGAGGCTCGACTCGACTATCCCCGGGTCCGGCGCGCTGCACCAAAATAAATTTTTATATTAGGAAATTTTTCCCGGGTCTTACATATATATAAATAATTAAAATTTCAAAAATTCAACTAAACAAGAAAGAAGAATAATTTAATAAATTATATATAAATAAAAATTTAAGAAATACAAAATTGATTGGTAGAGAGCTCTTACTTCAAATGTGCCAATCAATAAAACAATAAATTTTCAAATAGATACAATAATAAAATAATAATTCATCTTATCAAATATCATATTAATATTTAATATAATTTTTTGAACAAATAAAGTTAGTTGGAAATCATAAATAGATTGAATTTAGTAACATTTTCATTTAAGAAATTGAAATATTTAAAACAAATTACTTTTAACTAAAGATATATTTACAAATAGCTTGAATTTTGAGTATAATTCAAATAAATTCACAAATTATGTTGAATTGGTGAATCTTTTGAATTTTCTATAAGATTCAAATATATATTAAAAATTATGGTTGAATGGTGAATAATTTATTTTTTTATTTGAACTTATATCAAATTTTGAAGAAGTTTGAAATAACGTCATTTTTTCATAATTCAGTTTTTAAAATTTTAAATTAATTTAAAAAATTCAATTTAATTTGCGTGAAATCTAGTTAAATTATGTATTACTAGGAAAATATTAGTATATATATTATATATCTACCTGGTTTCAAGAAGCTGGCGCCAGGCGCTAATTATATTATGAAATATTGTGTAGGAGAAGCCTCGTATCAATTATAGCAGTCATCATCTGCATGATATCGCAGTTATCTTGTGACAAGATAACACTTAAAGGTTAGTTCTGCAACTTTATATATATTTCTTCTCTGCACCTGCATGTCTACAAATCTATTAATTAAATTATTGTTTTGATTAACATATTTATAATGTTCATCTCCATCTGTAGAGATATCTCTGGTGACAGGAGTGAAAGAAAATACTATCCGAGTTTCATACAAATATCTTTATCCTTTCACTTCAAGGATCAATAGCACATCCTTTGCCAAAGAACACGAGCTGGAGAACCTCATGCCCATATTATGAAATAAATGAAAGAGAGACATATTTAGCTGGAGCACTTTACTTAATTCCGGAGTTAGAGTTAAAGTAAATGTTTAGATGTTCAATAAATGATCAAATACAATAAGAAAATAGCAATGACAATTAATATAATATATAGGTATTGTCACAAACTTGTTTTAAATAAATAATTATATATATTAAAATACACTAATAATATCTAATTTATTTTTAATTAGATTTGCTAAGAAATGTGAAACATGAACCAAATTAAAAAATTTAACGAATAAACTAAAGAAATCTAATTATAAAATAGATAAATTTTTTGGCATATATTTTATAAATGATATATAGGAAATAACAATAGTAGTAATAAATAGTAATGATAAAGATAAAGTTATAATCTATCATCGGATATTTAATATTTACTTGTAATATTCCAGATATTTAAAATTATTAATTTTCCTTTTATGTATATTTGTCAGCCTAGCAGACTAGTTCGTGGTCGAGTCGAGTCCGGAGCGAGCTAGCGAGCTCGGGTAAGTAGAATATAAATATTCTCAACTACTCATGGTCCGGAGCGAGCTTGCGAGCTCCGGTAAGTAGAATATAAATATTCTCAACTACTCATGGTCCAAAGCGAGCTTGCGAGCTCGGGTAACTAGAATATAAATTTATAAATTTATAAATTTATAAATTTTTAGGCTTGGGTAGTTGAGAGTATTTAATTTAATATTGTGTGCGCATAATTGCCAATTATGTTCATATGAGTATTTAATTAATTATTCGTGATTTATTAGAATGAGATTAATTAAATTATTTAAGTCTATCGGGTTAGCGGATTTTGGTTTTGGCTTAAGGTGGATGTAGGTTGTGAATTAAGAGTGTAAGGGCTTAGGGTTGAGGAGGGTGTATAAAAACCACCCCTCATGGCTTGTGACTCCTATTTTGGAGCCACCTAGAAAGGGAGCTAGCCGCCAAGCCAACCCAAGCCGCCAACGCCCTTTCCCTTTCCTCCTTGGAGCCGTAGCCACCCAGAGCCGAGCCAAGCCGCCAGATTCTTCTTCCTCTTCCTCTATGGAGCCAAGCCGAGCCGCTTGCTTCCTCTCCCTCTCTTCTTTCCCCTTGGAGCTATTTTTTTGGGTTGAGCCGTCGGCCTTTTAAAGCCGGATTCGAGGCCGTCGTCCGGGATTTCTTTTCTAATATTTTTCCAAATTAAGGTGAGTGGTTTACCCTCTCTCTTCGGGGTTTTAATCAAATTTTTTGAAGCCATTCGTGACGGCTCGGTATTTATGTCTTGTTCTTGGATTTTCTTCGAGTTCTTGCCATGTTTTCTGGATGTGCAAATAATGATTTATTCTCCCAATTTGGTTTCTTGATTTGTGGATTTCATGCTTAGGATTAAATCTGTGATTTTGCTAGAAATCATGTGGTAGGATTAAAATCTTGATAATGACTAATTAAGGGTTTTTGAGAAGGGGTTCTTGATTTTAATGCTTGATTCTTGATTAAGGAATTCTTGTTATTTATGAGATTGTATGCATGATTGGCATGATGACTTGAATCTGTGATGTTAGAAATTTGGGGATTTAATTCTGCAAAATTCGGATTTTATTCCTTGATGTGCTAGAAATTTCAGCTTTCTGAAATTTATATGATGTTTGTTGAATCTGGGCTGATTTTTTATTTCTCTGTTATTACGTGATTTTATCTCTGATTATAGTCGTGTAACCTATCGTTTTGACCAGAAAATATAGTTTGGAAACATAGGATATACTTTGAAGAGTAGATTCGGAGTATACACAGCACTTCTGGGAAGAACAAAACCCTAAAACAAAACTCTAAAACAAAACCCTAATTGAGATGATCTAGATTTTAATTCTATATTTAAAATTGGGTCTAAGAGTGAGCATAATCTATTATGAACCAACTTACAAGGTATTCATGAAATAAAACCACACGGGTTCATGATGTTGCGGGTCTAAGGGGTAAGGGTCGGGTTTGAAGTGTTGAGACGCTTCATAGTGATGACACCCTTAGGACACCGTAGGAGAATCTTAACTTAGGTCTTGATGCGCCACATCCATGGAAATGGCGGAGCGGCTCATTTAGGAGCCGGGTTACGGGCTATGCCCGTGTGGTTGGACGTAAATTCTCAACCTTTAGGATAAGTTCGGAGGGCCACCAATTATCCTGATATGTGCGCGGTTACCTTTAGGCATGGTAGGGATTCGACCCGATGAACCTCTTGATGATGATGATTGCCTTTGGGCATGGTAGGGATTCAACCCAATGCACCTCTTGATGGTGATGTTGCCTTTGGGCATGGTAGGGATTCGACCCGATGCACCTCTTGATGGTGATGTTGCCTCTAGGTATGGTAGGGATTCGACCAGATACACCTCATTGATGGTGATGTTGCCTTTGGGCATGGTAGGGCTTTGACCCGATGCAACTCTGTGATGGTGATGTTGCCTTTGGGCATGGTAGGCCTCAACCTAATGCATATTTTTAGGTGCCGTTGCCTTCGGGCATGGTAGGGCTTCGGCCTGATGCACCTCTTTGAAGAACTAAATGCCGTGGGCATGGGTGGCCTGGTAGCTAGTCACAGCTTTGTGACATTGCCTCTGTAGCGATAGACATATTCTTGTTATCTCTGTGATGTTGATTTATGAGGGTTGGTAAAACTGCTCACTGAGTTCTTTGAACTCACCCATTGTCGTTTTTTTGTTTTGTTTTGTAGAGCCTGACCGGTGAGGTGGGCTGGAGCACTTGGCACAGCTGGAGGGCAGAGGAGCCACATGAGTCTGTTGTAGGTTGGCATGCACTTTTATTTCAGTATTTGGAGTTGTAGTCCCGTGGGGACATTCACGTTTTATTCAGTTTTATTTATTAAAAGAATCGTTGCTCTTCGATTTATCTCCGCACTTGAGATATGTATTTTAAACCTTGTTGTTTTGAAATGAAAATCTGCTTTGGTTCTTTTATTATTAAAAGCTGTTATTTACTTGTTGTTTATGAAGTTGGCATATGCATGGGTTAGGCTTCGGGGTATAGGCACGTATACCCTAGCCGGTCATGTGATCCTGAGTTGGGGCGTGACAAAGTTGGTATCAGAGCATGTGGTCGGTCCGACTACGACGTATATGACATTAGTAGCATGTCAGTATATGGTAGGGGTATGGGTATGCTATGAGATCAATGGGCTAAGTCTGCACCTCAGCGCGACCTATGGTTTAGTTTGCAAAACAGTGGGTGAATTCAGTTGCTTAATCTTGAATTTTTTCTTTTCTGGTGTTTCTAGATCAATGGAGGCCTTTGATGCCACCAGGACCGGTAATGATAGCAACTCCACTGAGCGTCAAGGTCGAGGTCGAGGGAGACCACCGCAGGCCCGGGAGGAGGTGGGACCAGATCCCATGGTTGTGTAGCTGCAGACCCAAGTGGCTGAGCTGACTGAGGCACTCCGTAGGGAGGAGGAACTGGGACAGTCCCAGGGTAGCACTGCTTGAGGTCGTGAATGGCCCTGTGCTAGAGAGTGCACCATTTTGGGGGGGGGGGGTACCTTTGTATGGGTGCTTGGATTAGAGATCCTTGAAATGATTATTTAGTATCTTGAATAATTCATTGGGTCTCGTCATAGAGTTAAATATTTATGATGCAGTATGGTTAGGGTGGCCCTAGGGATCCTAGGGGGGGCAGTTGATAGAGTTTTGCATAAGGGATCTGCAGGGGTTGGCTGAGAGTAAATTTCCCCTATAGATGAAATTTTGGATTGATTGGAGGATCTTTCTCTTAGATTTCAGGAAATATAAATTATGGGTGTAGAGCGACCTTATGCTTAAGGGTCATGTTTATGTGTGACCAAAGAGCGGTTTCGTTCTGAGGCATGTTTTGGTTGCGGACAGGTTGGGCACTTCAAGAGGGATTATCTTGGAATTGGTTGCCAGTAGCCTGATCAGACCAGAGGAAATACACTGATGTCAATGGGTTACGTAGCTCAGAGGGGTCAGACTCAGGGAGGAGGCCAACGAGCTGGTGGTTCAGAGAGGCCCGTTGCATGGGTGTTCGCTATGAATCCAGAGGGCGCTGAGGTGTCCAGGGCAGTAGTATTAGGTAACCTTGTTGTAGGTACAGCTATTGCATATGTCTTGTTCGGTCCAGGTGCTATGCACTCTTTTGTGTCTTCCTTGGTTGCTGCTAAGTTGTCAGGGATAGCTTCTGTGCTTGAATTTTCCCTTGTGGTGTCTACATCTATGGCATTTCTGTGATGGCAGAGACAGCCTTTCGAGGCTGCAAGGTTGTCATTTATGGGCATGTGCTGATGGCCGATTGGACACTCCTATCGATGTTGGAGCTTAATGTGATATTGGGCATGGACTGGTTGGCGAACTATTTCGCCTTAGTTGGTTGCAGGTCTAAGACTGTGACCTTCAATAAGCCCGGGATGCCCTATTTACCTTCCAGGGTGAGGGAAGGGTTGAGTCGTTGATGGAAATATCCACTCTTAAGGCCCAGAAGTTATTGTTCGGCGGGTGTCAGTTATTTTTTTTTGGCCTTAGTGTCGATGGCAGAGGAAGGTGGAGATGCGGCTAAATATATTTATTGTGTCTGTTTGACTAAATATATGAAAAATACTTAAACCACTTGTTGAAGATCTAATGAAGCAAAGTAAATACAAAAAAGGATATTCAAACAGAATAATCTGATTTATTGTCCTTTCGCTCACTCATTAACCATGTTTATTCATTCATTATCTTTAAAATATTTATACCTTGATTCCTAGGTTCCTGTGCCAGAACTGGCAATCTGCAGCACTTCCAGCAATTGTACCCAGCAGATATGAATTGATCTCAATGATTTTGTTAGCGTTTTGAGAAGCTGTGAAAGAACAAATTAGAAACTTCTTATGGACAATACCACACAATCTTTCATAGGAGGATGTATATCAGGAATCATGGACAATATCTTAATTTGAAACATCTTGCTGAACAAAAACTCCAAGACAAGAAATACCTTACGAGATTACCAGAGTTTGCTCGCTCAGTTGCTCCAAAACCTTCAAATGTTATGAAGTGGATGTTAGAAGTAGAGCTTGTAGCGCAAAGAACGATTAAACGACATCAAAGGTAGCTCTTCAGGCAATTAACTCCAAGAAACTCGAAACTGAACAGAGCGGACAATTTCTGGAAATCAACATTAAGGAGGGACTCGATTACAAAGCATAAAAGGATCTGGTACCTTCGCAGCTCAGGTAAGGTGATCGCTGCTCTCGCCGACGGAGATGTTGAGGATGAGCTTCTGGACCTTGATCTCCCTCATCGGGTTCGATAGCTCTTCTTGGAAGTCTGCATCGGAGAGCAGACAACAATTTCATTAGTTAACAGATGAGTGGAAGAAGGACAAGAGGGGGAAAAAAAAGGGTTTCGACTAAAGTGATTGCAAAGATCGAGTGAAGTGATTGCAGAGAAGAATCCAGCAGAGAGAAGATTAGGGATTGTAGTGGAGTGGAGAACAAGAGAATGATAATGGGGCGGGATCACAGAGAAGTTTACCATAGAAAATGTTTCGCAATGGAGTTTCTTTTTTGTAAAACTATCTTTTGCTGGGGCCTCCGGTAAAACTATTTTTTGCTCGGGCCAGCACGCGATCGGCATTAATAACGGTTATGAAAATTTATATTTTCGAGGATGATGGACGAGAGCTTTTGGAGACGGGATTAGGATAGAAATATATTTAATTTTAAATATATATTTGTCACGCCCCATGTTCAAGATCATGTGATGGGCCAGGGTATACGTGTCGATACCCTACAGCCTAACCCATTCACATGCCAACTCATAAAATAGCGAAATAAACAACTACTTTTATTAATAAAAAGAACCAAAATAGATTTCCATTTTGAAATAGCAAGGTTTAAAATAAATAGCTTAAGTGCGGAAATAAATAAATCGAAGAGCAACAGTTCTTATAAAATATAAAAGACTGAATAAAAACATGAATATCCACACGCGACTACAACTCCAAATACCAAAACAATAGTGCATGACCACCTACTACAGACTCGTCTACGACCCATAACTAGGAATGCTATGAGATCATGTGGCTCATCTACTCTCCAGCAGTGCCAAGAGCTCTAGCCCACCTCACCGGTCAGGCTCTGCGAAATAAAACAACGACGACGGGTGTGTTCAAAGAACTCAGTGAGCGGTTCTACCAACCATGCTTGAATATATAAGAACTCATTTTAATCATCAATTTGAGTTATAAACTACAAGAAAATCAAGATCCCTCACTTAGGCATTTCATCGATCATCTTGAGGGCACCCTTGCTCCACCCTTGGCCGAGCACCCCTAGGGTAAACCTAGGGCTGTCGAGCCCCAAAGGGCAGGGTTTAGGGCCTCCTCAAACACGGCACACAAAAAGAATGTCGAGAATTCGAGAAATCGTTAGAAAACAAATCAAGATTTCAATGGCCTTCAAAATTGGCTTCAAGAACTCAAAGAAACCCGAGGAGGAGGGGTAAAACCACTCACCTAATTTGGAAAGATGATTAGAAGCAATCCCGGATGATGGCTCTCGAATCCAGCATAAAATGATGATGGCTCAACTCAAGAAGTGGAAGAGATGGGGCGGCGGCTCACCTCAAGCCGCCAGCTTGAGGAGAGAGGGAGAGAGGAAGAGACAGGGGCTAACTTCGGTTGGCTCCTCTCGGCTCGGCTCCAAATGGGAGGAAGAAGGAGAGGAAGGAGAAGGGAGATGCTTGGCGGCTGGCTGGCTTGGGGCGGCAGCTTGCGAGAGAGAGAAGAAGGCGCGGCTATCGTCTTGGCTCCTCCTCTCAAAAATATTGTGTGGCTCCAAATAGGGAGCCACAAGCCAAGGGTAGGGGGTTTTATACTCCTTCCTCAACCCTAACCCTTCTAACCTTTTATCCAACCCGCATCCTCCTCAAGCCGAACCCAAATCCGCTAACTTAATTTAACTTAATTAATTATATTCTCCACATAACCATCTATAAATAATATAAACACAATGAACATGCACATCCACATGCCACATAATTAAACACGTATGCATACACAACATAAAAATATTAAATAAATTAATCTACACAAGCAAAATTACCTAACTCATATTCTTACTTACCTGAGTTCACAAACTCGCACCGAACCATGAGTCAACTCGACTCGACCTCGATCTAGTCCGCTAGGCTGGCAAATACAACCATAAAGGAAAATGATATAATTAAATATCTAGGACATTACAATCCTCCATCCTCATAGAAAATTCATTCTCGAATTTCAGAAAGGAAAATTAAGAACTAACCAAATTTTCAAAGAATGAAGGATAATGGTCCCTCATATCCTGATCCACCTCCCAGGTGGCCTCCTGGCCGGAATGGTGCTCCCAGCTAACCTTAACCAAGGGGATCTCCTTGTACCTCAAGTTTCTAATCCGACGATCTAGCACCTCAACTTGTCGCTCCTCATAGGAGACTACTGAATCCACCTCCACTGCGGTAGGCTCAATCACATGGGACTCATCCCGAATATACTTCTTCAGCATAAACACATGGAACACTGGATGTACTCGGTCCATACTAAGAGGTAAGGTCAACTCATAGGCCACAACTCTCCTACGCCTGAGAATAGGAAACAGCCCAATGAACCTAGGGCTTAGCTTTCCTTTCTTACCAAATCTCACCTCCCCTTTCATAGGGGATACCTTGAGGAACACCATGCCCCCCTCAGCAAACTCTACCTCCCTTGCCTTTCCATCAGCATACATCTTCAGGTGACTCTGAGCGGCCAACAGTCTCTTTCTGATTAGCTTCACCTTTAATTTCTACTGCCTCCTCTACCAGGTCAGGTCCCATCATAAGGGAATCCCTTGCCTCGAACCAGCCTACATGCAACCTGCATCTTCGCCAACACAACGCCTCAAATGGGGCCATCCCGATGCTGCAGTGGTAGCTGTTATTATAGGCAAACTCAATCAGAGGTAAGTGTCTCTCCCAACTGCCCTCCAAATACAGGACACATGCTCTCAGCATATCCTCCAGCGTCTGAATAGTCCGCTCTGACTGACCATTTGTCAGAGAGTGAAATGCAGTACTGAACCGAACCTGAGCGCCCAAAGCCTCCTGCAATGATTGCCAAAAATGAGCTGTGAACTTAGGGCTGGTAACGGATCGAATACGGTGTGGATACTGAATTATCTGTATCCGCATCGCACCCCATATCCGCACATCCGTATCCGTATACTTGCGGATATGGATCGGATACGGTGTAGATACGGTTTTTAGTTAGCAGATGCGGATAAAATTGCCACCCCTATGTGAACTGAGTACCCCGATCTGAGATGACCATCACAAGAACACCATGATATGCGACGATCCGATCCAAGAACAACCTCGCATACTGCTCAGCTGAAAAGGTCATCCTGATCGGTATAAAATATGACGTCTTGGTTAGGCGATCACCACTACCTAGATAGAATCATTGCCCTTCCCAGACTTTGGCAATCCTGTCACAAAATCCATGGTTATCTTCTCCCATTTCCACTTTGGTACTTCTAGGTTCTGGAGCAACCCTGTCGGCTTCAAATGCTCAGCCTTAACCTGCTGACACATCAGGCACGTAGAGACGAACTCAGCCACTTCTCTTTTCATGTCTTTCCACCAATAATTCTGCCTTAGGTCATGGTACATCTTCGTGGCTCCCAGATGCATAGTGTATGTGAACCGATGAGCCATCTCTAGCACCTGCCTATGAATCTCGGCCATATTTGGCACCATTGTCCTATTCTTAATCCTCCGAACACCCTCCGAGTCAATACTGAAACCATTATCAGCATCGCCTCTCCTGACCAGATCCTTAGTGAGAGCACAGAAAGCATCATCCTCCTGCGCTGCCCGCAATATGTCAACCAACGTGGACTGCACCCTCAAGTAAGCCACCAACGCACCAGAAGCTGATACTGACAAGACTGCCCTGCCATCCAAACATAGGGACAAATCCTCAGCCAACGGCCTCCTCCTAACTACCAAATGCGCCAGGTTGCGCATAGACTTCCAGATCAAAGCATCAGCCACCACATTGTCCTTCCCCAGATGGTACATGATAGTGCAGTCATAGTCCTTCAATAGCTCAAGCCATCTTCTCTGCCTCATGTTCAACTCCTTCTAGGTGAGCAAATACTAGAGGCTCTTATGATCAGTGTATACCTCACAAGCCTCGCCATAAAGGTAGTGACACCACAACTTCAATGCGAACACCACCGCTGCCAACTCAAGATCATGGGTTGGGCAATTCTTCTCGTGAACCTTCAACTTCCTGGAGGCATAAGTTATTACCCTGCTATTCTGCATCAACACACAACCCAAGCCGACCCGGGAGGCATCACAGTAAACAACAAATCCTCCTAAGCCCGAGGGTACTGCTAGAACTGGTGCTAACGTCAAGTGGTCCTTGAGCTTCAGAAAGCTCTCCTCCCACTTATAATACTTGTCACCGCTACATTGGATACCTCCACGTCTTCGGGAGTTAATGTGAAGACGCGAGCATTCGGCCTCCCCGAACCCATCGTGCGTTGCTGCCCTATCCCATGAGTCTGAGTCCGCTATGCCACTGAAGCTGTCGACATAGGGGCTCCCCCTTCAAGTGGTGTTGTTGCTTCCAGCCTGAAGGGCAGTCCCTCCTGATATTACCTGGCTGGCCACACTGAAAACAAGTACTTGGACCATAGCAAGCTCTTCTATGCCTCCTCCTGCATTGTCCACACTCTAACACCTCGCCTCTTTGGTCTCCTGGTAGAGTGGTACTCTGAGTAGCACTGGTAGAGTGTCCTCCTCTACAAATCTAGACTGAATCAACTCTATCGCCTCGATCGGTTCAAGTACCACTAGTGGTACAAGTACGGTCTGCCTCGTTTTGCATGCCAAACTGAAAAATCATATTTTATATATTTTTGTGGTTCAATTTGAGATGATTCATGGATATAGTAATTAATAAGGTGAATCTTATCCTAGATCAGTGATTCCTATGATGAGTTATTTTATCCTTTTGTTCCAGTCCATTAATTTACAGTTGGAGTTCCTTTATGCATTAATGCATAGAGTAGTGAATATATTATTGTTGATTTCTCCTGACATTGTTGTTACATTATACATCTGCTATTTGTATTTTTTTTTATGCATGATGATTGATTTGGTGGATTGAGGACTGATCTGCTCACTAAGTCCTAGTTGGACTTACCCCTCATTACTGTTGTTTTGCAGCACCTGAATTACATCAGAGAGGTACCAGGGTGCAGTAGCGCAGCTGGCGACAGCAGGGCAGTGGGTCTCGTGACATATCGTGATTGAGGAGGATACCGAGTCCAGTCATTTTTATTTTGTTGAGTTATGTAGACTTGGTTATTTCGTTTCCGCATTTTCCTTAGTTTGAGGTATTCTTGTTTGGACTTTAAAGTTTTAAAAATAAACTGAAGCTTTAGCATTTATTTAATTAGTGGTTTGTTTTCTTTTAGGATTTTGATATTTTTCTTTAAGTTTTAAATATTATAAAATGTTTTGGTTCATTACATGATTATGTATAGTTGTTCGGGGGTTAGGCTTCGGGGTACGTGGCGTACCCCGACCGATCATACCAGGTTTGGGGTGTGACAAATAACTGAGAACATATGTTAAAAAATTGAATTGAATATAAGATTGGTTGGTTTATCAAAAAGCTTAGAGTTTTGATAATCGATTTGCAGCCTTAGAGTTTTCTCACGCAACCTTAGAGGTTTCTCATGCACGCCTCATCACTGAGGTGGCCACTATGAGGGAGCATATGGCACAGATGACTAAATACATAGCACACATTGCTTCTTCCATACCTGGTGCTCTAGGCTCTCCTCCTCCCTCGACATTTGACAAGACGACATTAGCATCACAGCCATCATGATCGTGGACGCCGGCTGATGCCTTCCCAACACAGCCCCTCTCCTCGTCGCATCCCTTGCCGCCACCTGATGCGCTTCACGATTGATGTATATTTGATTTTTTTTCTATTTTGATATGATGTAAACTTGTTTTGATACAATGTAAATATTACATTTTGATATAAATATGATGGTTTATATTATAATTTGATGTCTCATTTGATATTATAGGCATTTTAATCAAATATTGTAAACAATAATTTATATTATTAAATTATTTTTAAAAAAAACTAAATACACATTTGTGATGGCTTTGCGACCATGTCGCCATCGCAAAAGGTATATTGAACTGGTCGTCAAAGGCGATTGCAATTACAATTGCGATCATACTGCGACGGTAGCCGCGGTCGCAGAGCCATCGCAGAGCTAAAGTTTGCAACGGCAAACAGGCATCGTACAAGTCATATAAAGTGAGGGTGAGTTCATGAAGAACTAAGTGAGTGGCTCGTCCCCAAGCCCTCTCTAAGTCATCATACAAGTCATATAAATATTCCATATTTAAACGTACCACCAGATAAATATTCACAAAAGAATATAAATCAAATAACCATAAGTAAATAACCAAAATACATGGGTTCGTATAATGGTCTAATCGAAACTACCCTACTACAGTGACCAACGCTCATGCACAAATTTATCCTCATACAGGTGTAAGCATGACAATCATAAGATTAGGGGTCGGTTGCTAGATCAAGACTAGTGACCCTCATCCATGATAAAATCAAGGTAAATCCAGTGGTCAGGTGTGACCCTTCCACCGATGCCACTCTAGGGCTGCTGTTAGTGTGGCTCACTACTGCGTTACCTAGCCAGTAAACCACCAACTGAGCAGGTTGTCCATGCATCCAGTCTCATGAACATCCACATCCACATCACACAAATGTCATATAGTACCACGTAGGAAATTAAATAACATATATACACATTTAAACAATTTCTAAAAGAGTATAGTTCATACCGACGGACTCCGATATGCAGATGCGCATGCCTAGACCAGCCCTACCCCAGGCTCCAATCCCTTGACGGTGAAATCCATTTTCTCACATACATATCCAGTGGAATATAAATAACAAAATGTGCACGACATACATCCATAAATGAATACCCATATTCGGCTATCATTTTATCGTAGAAGCATGATTTGTCATTCATGATAATGAAATGTAGATATATATTCAAGCTAAAATTTAGTAGCCATACTACTAACATAAATCAGAAATAATTCATATAATAAAAACAAACTTACTTAAATGGATAATTCCTAAGAATTCCATGCTCAACAAGTATTAAAGTGCTACACGTAACCTTCAAGAAACCCAGATTCTTCTAGCCTTAGGAATCGGCCTAAATATTCATATTAAGTTTCCACCCTTAAACCAATATTTTCGTACCATTTATATGCCATTTACCTACTGTTTTTTCATATATTAAAATATCAAACCCACATGTCAAAGTAGGTAAACCAAACCCTTTACCGTTTTCCCACAAGTCCAAATTCAACGGTATTAATTAGCTCTAAAATCGTAGGGTAGGACTTAGGTGATTCGCATGAGTGTACACCCTCCTAATTAATACATTAGGAATTAGATTATGTAAACATTCTCATTGCTAAGTTCATTAAGAATCTGCTATATCAACAGTGTTACGAAGTTTACTCAAATGTTCCTGCCCGGGCCGACCCTAAAACCCTTGGGGTAACCCTAATGTGGCCGACCACCTTATATCATGTTCTTTGGTTCATGCAACATAGTACGATAGAAATTGTAAGCATTCTAATTAATATACAATGATGTCTCCCTTCCTAGAGTAAATAATTTGAACCAATAGTTAGGAGATCAAGTCAATGTATCAAATTAGACATTAGACAAAATTTCAAAGCCCTCCTTCCCTTATCCCTATTCGGTCGGCCCTAAAACCCTAGGGGCACCAATAGCGGCGGCCGTACCCTAAAACTCGCACAAGAAACCAAAGACCGCAACAATACACATCTTCCAATAGAAACCATCCGTAAAATGACAACAAATCAAGAAAAAATCCGGAAAGATCACAAAGACAAGGGGTGGCTAAGAAATCCAAGAATCCCTACTGTTAAGGGCAAGGAACCACTCACTGAAGTAGAAATCAAAAAGGAAGACAACTCTCCATGTTCCCTTGTCGACGAATTACGGCAACATCAAAATCCGAGTCTTCTCTAATCGCCCCTCTCTTTCCCCTTGCGCCAAGGCATGCATGCAGCTATTCTTGAGCCGTACGGTCCACGGTGCAAAATATAACATGCTTCAACTTCATTTATTAAATTACCAAAATACCTCATTTACAAGTTAAGTCTAATATAAACCGTATAACTCATTCAAGCCCAATTCGAGTTCCATTCGAACCTCCGGACTCGACTCGAATCGTTCTACCACCTAAAGACCAATTCATCCTAAATAAAAATAATTACCTTGCTTGTAAAGGTTGTACCTTAATTCACACCCTTTGGCGTTTCACTCGACCAGCTCTGACACGTGTCTGAATTCCCCTGCTGAAATAATTAAACAAAAATTTAAAAAAATATTGGGTATTACAACACTTGACCACCACATGGTATTACAACACTTGACCATCTTTCATTGCCCTTGTTCTTGGATTTTCTTCGAGTTCTTACCATATTTTCTTGATGTGCAAATCATGATTTCTCCTTCCAAATTCGGTTTCTTGGTTTGTGGATTGCATACTTACGATTAAATATGTGATTTTGGGTAGAGATCATGTGGTAGGATTAAGATCTTGAAAATGACTAATTAAGGGTTATTGAGAAGGGGTTTTTTTATCCTAATGCTTGACTCTTGATTTAAGTGTATGTGTTCTTCTTAATCTTGATTAAAAGCATGATTTCTGTGAATTAATTCCTAAGATTAGTAATCCGTCCTATTAGTAATTTAGGGATTAATTTTTATTAATTTTTGGATTTAATTCTATAAGTATGCTGAAACTGCATGTTTGCTGGAATTGTATGCTGAGATGATGAATCTGTGCTGATTTTAATTTGTTTGCTTTGATGTGTGTATGTGTGAAAATAATCGTTTAACCTTTCGTTTTGACCAGAAAACATAGTTTGGAAACATAGGACACACTTTGGAAACTAGATTCGGGTCAGACACGACAGTTCTAGGCAGAACAGTAACCTAAAACAAAATGCTGAAAGAAAACCCTAATTGAGATGATCTAAATTTTAATCCTATAATTAAAATTGAGTTTAAGGGTGAGCACAATCTGTTATGAACCATCTTACAAGGTATTCATGAAAAAAACCACATGGGTTCATGACATTACGGGTCTAAGGGACAGCGGTCGGGTTTGGAGTGTTGAGACGCTTCATAATAAGGACACTCCTTGGACACTGTAGGAGAATCTTGACTTAGGTATTGATGCGCCATATCCTTGAGAATGACAGAGCGGCTCGATTAAGAGCTGGGGTTTGGGCTACACCCGGGTGGTTGGACGCCAAAATTCCCAACCTCCAGGATAAGTTCGGAGGGCCTTTCCCGAATATCCTAGTATGTGTTGTTGCCCTCAGCATGGTGGGCTTCGGCCCGATGCACTTCTCTATTATGTTCTGTTGCATTCGGCATGGTGGGCTTCAGTCCGATGCACTTCTCTTGTATGTGTTGTTCCTTTCGGCATGGTGGGCTTCGGCCCGATGCACTTCTCTAGTAAGTGTTGTTGCCTTCGAAATGGTGGGCATCGGTCCGATGCACTTCTCTTGTATGTGTTGTTGCCTTCGGCATGTTGGGCTTCGGCCCGATGCACTTCTCTTTTATGTGTTGTTGCCTTCGGCATGGTGGGCTTCGCCTGATCCACTACTTGGGTATGTGATGTTGCCTTCGGGCATGGTGGGCTTCGGCCTGATGCAATTCTTTGGAGGGTTAGATGTCGTGGGCATGGGTGGCCTGTTGGCCTGGTAGCTAGTCACACCTTTGTGGCATTGCCTCTACAAAGATAGATATATTCTTGTTATCTCTATGGTGTTGATTTGTGGGGGTTGGTAAAATTGCTCAATGAGTTCTTTGAACTCACCTGTTGTCGTTGTTTTATTTTATTTTGTAGATCCTGACCGGTGTGGTGGGCTGGAGCACTTGGCGCAACTGGAGGGCAGAGGAGCCACATGATCTCATAGCAGTCCTAGTTAGGGGTCGTAGTCGAGTCTGTAGTAGGTTGTCATGCACTTTTATTTTGGTATCTGGAGTTGTAGTCTCGTGGAGACATTCATGTGTTATTTAGTTTTATTTATTAAAAGAACTGTTGCTCTTTGATTTATTTCTGCACTTGAGATATGTTTTGAAAACCTTGTTGTTTTGAAAAGAAAATATGTTTTGGTTCTTTTATTATTAAAAGATGTTATTTACTTTTTGTTTATGATGTTTGAATTGCCCCTTGTGGTGTCTACACCTACGGGCATTTCTGTGATGGCAGACACAGTCTTTCGAGGCTGCAAGGTTGTCATTTGTGGGCATGTGCTGATGGTCGATTTCAAACTCCTGCCGATGTTGGAGCTTGATGTGATATTGGGCATGTACTGGTTGGTGGACCATTTCACCTCAATGGATTGCAGGGCTAAGACTGTGACCTTCAATAAGCCCAGGATGCCTAGTTTACCTTCTAGGGTGAGGGAAGGGGTGAGCCATTGATGGCGATATCATCTTTTAAGACCCGAAAGTTACTTTTTGGCGCGTGTCAGTTATTTTTGGCCTTTGTGTCAATGGCAGAGGAAGGTGGAGGTGCGACCAGAGACATCGGGAGGACGCCTGTAGTATGCGGGTTCTTTGATGTATTTTCGAAGGAGTTGCCAGGCTTACCTCCAGAGAGAGAGATCGAATTCTGTATCGAGTTACAGCCAGGGGTGAAGCTGATCTCCATTCCTCCGTATCAGATGTCACCAGATGAGTTGAGGGAGTTGAAATCCCACTTGTAGGAGTTGCTTGATTTGGATTTGATTTGCCCCAGTGTTTCACCTTGGGGTGCTCCAGTGCTCTTTTCAAAGAGGAAGGATGGGTCCATGCGGATGTGCATTGATTATTGACAACTTAACAAGGTAACAGTAATGAATCGGTACCCGTTACCCAGGATGGATGATTTGTTTGATCAACTTCAAGAAGTGCAGTGGTTTTCTAATATTGACCTACGGTCAAGGTACCACCAATTGAGGATTCGGGACAGTGACATCCCTACGACTGCTTTCAGGTCGAGGTATGGGCACTTTTTGTTCCTAGTGATGCCCTTCGGGCTGACTAATGCACCTGCAGTATTTATGGACCTGATGAATCGAGTGTTCAAGGAATACCTGGATAAGTTTGTGATTGTGTTCATTGATGACATTTTGATTTATTCCAGGAGCAGGGAGGAGCATGCTGAGCACTTGAGGGTAGTTATGAAAACTCTCAGGGAGCACACGTTGTATGCCAAATTCTCCAAGTGCGAGTTCTAGCTGGAGAGCGTAGGGTTTCTTGGTCATGTGGTGTCCAAGGAAGGAATAAAGGTGGACCCTGCAAAGATAGAGACAATTCAGAACTGGAGGAGGCCGACCAATGTCTCGGAGATTCGCAGTTTTCTAGGTTGGCAGGTTACTACAATAAGTTTGTGGAGAATTTCTCCAGGATTGCAGCGCCGTTGGCCCGCCTAACCCAGAATAAGATCAAGTTCGAATGGGACAGTAAGTGTGAAGAGAGCTTTCTAAAGCTCAAGGACCGCTTGATGTCCGCGCCAGTTTTAGCAGTACCCTCGGGTTTAGGAGGTTTGGTTGTTTATTGTGATGCCTCCCGAGTCGGCTTGGGTTGCGTGCTGATGCAGAAGGGCAGAGTGATAGCCTATGCCTCCAGGCTTGGGGTAGTGAGGTTTGGTAAGAAAGGAAAGCTAAGCCCTAGGTTCAATGGGTCGTTTGCTATTCTCAAGCGCAAGGGAGCCGTGGCCTATGAGTTGGCCCTACCTCCTAGTATGGACCGAGTACATCCAGTATTCCATGGTCTATGCTGAAGAGGTATATATTCGAGATGAGTCCCGTGTGATCAAGCATACCGCGGTAGAGGTGGATTCAACAATCTCTTAAGAGGAGCGGCCAGTTGAGGTGCTAGACCGACAGATTCAAAAATTAAGGTCCAAGAAGATTCCCTTGGTTAAAGTCAAATGGGAGCACCATTCTGGCCAGGAGGCCACCTGGGAGGTGGAGCAGGATATGAGAGAGAGTTATCCTTCATTGTTTGATGTTGTGGTGAGTCCTTATTTTCTTTTCTGAAATTCGAGTATGAATTTTCTTTAAGGATGGAGGATTGTAATATCCCAGATACTTAAATTTATTATTTTTTCTTTTATGTGTATTTGCCAGCCTAGCGGACTAGTTTGTGGTCGAGCCGAGTCGACTCATGGTCCGGAGCAAGTTTGCGAGATCGGATAAGTATAATATAAATTTATAAATTTATGAATTTTTAGGCTTAGGTAGGTGAGAGTATTTAATTTGGTGTTGTGTGTGCACAATTGCTAATTATGTTCATATGAGTATTTAATTAATTGTTGTGATTTATTAGATTGATATTAATTAAATTATTTAAGTCTATTGGGTTAGCGGATTTTGGTTTTGGCTTAAGGTGGATGCAGGTTGTGAATTAAGGGTTTAAGGGGTTAGGACTGAGGAGGGTGTATAAAAAGCCCCCCTCATGGCTTGGGATCCTATTTTGGAGCCACCTAAAAAGTTGAGATAGGGAGCCAGCCGCCAAGGCAAGCCAAGCCGCCAGCCCCCTTTCCCTTTTCTCCTTGGAGTCGCAGCCACCCAGAGCCGAGCCGAGCCGCCAGATTCTTCTTCCTCTTCCTCTCTTCCTTCTTTCTCTTTGGAGCCGAGCCGAGAGGAGTCGAGCCGCTTGCTTCCTCTCCCTCTCTCTTTCCCCTTAGAGCCATTTTTTTGGGTTGAGCCGTCGGCCTTTTGAAGCCGTATTCGAGGGCCGTCGTCCGGGATTTCTTTCCTAATATTTTTTTAATTTAAGGTGAGTGGTTTACCCTCTCTCTTCGGGATTTTAATCGGATTATTGAAGCTGTTCGCGATGGCTCGTTATTTATGCCTTGTTCTTGGATTTTCTTCGAGTTCTTGCCATATTTTCTTGATGTGCAAATCATGATTTATTCTTCCAAATTTGGATTCTTGATTTGTGGATTGCATGATTAGGATTAAATATGTGATTTTGGGTAGAGATCATATGGTAGGATTAAGATCTTGATAATGACTAATTAAGGGTTCTTGAGAAGGGGTTTTTTTGATCCTAATGCTTGACTCTTGATTTAAGTGTATGGGTTGTTGTTAATCTTGATTAAAAGCATGATTTTTGTGAATTAATTCCTAAGATTAGTATTCCGTCCTAATTGTAATTTAGGGATTAATTTCTGTTAATTTTCGGATTTAATTCTATAAGTATGCTGAAACTGCATGTTTGCTAGAATTGTATGCTGAGATGATGAATCTGTGCTGATTTTAATTTATTTGCTTTGATGTGTGTGTATGTGTGAATATAGTCATTTAACCTATCGTTTCGACTAGAAAATATGGTTTGGGAACATATGACACACTTTGGAGACTAGATTTGGGTCAGACATTGTAGTTCTGGGCAGAACAGTAACCTAAAACAAAGCCCTGAAACAAAACCCTAATTGAGATGATCTAAATTTTAATCCTATAATTAAAATTGGGTTTAAGGGTGAGCATAATCTGTTATGAACCAACTTATAAGGAATTCATGAAATAAAACCACACGAGTTCATGACATTACGGGTCTAAAGGACAGGGGTCGAATTTGGAGTGTTGAGACGCTTCATAATGAGCACACCCCTAGGACACCGTAGGAGAATCTTGACTTAGGTCTTGATGCGTCATATCCTTGAGAATGGCGGAGCGGCTCGAGATTAGGAGCCGGGGTTCGAGCTACGCCTGGGTGGTTGGATGCCAAATTCCCAACCTGCAAGATAAGTTCAGAAGGCCTTTCTCGAATATCCTAGTATGTGTTGTTGCCTTCGGCATGGTGGGCTTCGGCCCGATGCACTTCTCTAGTATGTGTTGTTGCCTTTGGCATGGTGGGCTTCTGTCCAATGCACTTCTCTTGTATGTGTTGTTGCCTTCGGCATGGTGGGCTTCGGCCCGATGCACTTTTCTAGTATGTGTTGTTGCCTTCAGCATGGTGGGCTTCGGTCCGATGCACTTCTCTTGTATGTGATGTTGCCTTCGGCATGGTGGGCTTCAGCCCGATGCACTTCTCTAGTATGTGTTGTTGCCTTCGACATGGTGGGCTTCGGCCCGATGCACTTCTTGGGTATGTGCTGTTGCCTTCGAGCATGGTGGGCTTCGGCCTGATGCACTTCTTTGGAGGGTTAGATGCCGTGGGCATAGGTGGCCTGTTGGCCTAGTAGCTAGTCACACCTTTATGACATTGCCTCCGTAGAGATAGATATATTTTGTTATCTCTGTAGTGTTGATTTGTGGGGGTTGGTAAAATTGCTCACTGAGTTCTTTGAACTCACCCATTGTGACAGAATTTGACTTAACAATAGCAACTCAAAGGACACAGAGAAATCATATTAATGTAAAGTCCAACCCTACACGGAATATGCTCCCTATTCACCAAGCTTACAAGCTACAAGCAACCACATAAGTTAATCTATGTCCAGTCCAACATTGGATCGATAGGAAACTATCATGAAAGGAAGAAGACAGAAGAGTAGCCAACATTGGATCCATACGAATCCAACACAAATCATGGTATATGTAACTCAAATCATTGAATAGGGAAAATATCATAATGTAGAGAAAATATGAATTGAAAATCATTGAATTGAAAATCCAACAAACAGAAATCTAGAGTTAGATACTTCTAACACAAATCAGCCACAATCAATTTGAGATACTTCTTGAACGGGTGGAGCTTTCCAACAACAAACAGAAATCTAGAATTAGATATCGTGGTCTTGTTCTAATCCAATCAGAATGGTGGAAGCATCATCTTGGCAGCGTAGAAATCGTATCTAGCCGATATGATTAACTTAAGTGTTGGGATTTGGTTCAAACTCATGTTGGAATGTTGAATCAGCCCGAACAAAACTTGACAACATCACTTTCTAGTCAAAATTCATTCACATTTATGATCAGGTTAAGTCATATACAGTTGGATTCACAAATTTTCTGTCTGTTGATTAGGTCTGTTGCACCTAAATATTGTAGGTCCGTTGATCCTACATTAATTGGCTTGTCGATTGTGAGCTTGGCAAACACACTGTCACAGGAAATATCACTTGATTTCTAGATGTCAAATGTACTAATGTATAGAATAAGGAGCTATTACTGTAGAGATTTTGCATGAGATGCGTTTATAGGTAGATTGTGTTCTCTTCTCTTGGTATCTCTTTTTAATTATAATAGTGATTCTTCCTCCATGTTAATTCTCATTGTATCTCCATTTTAACATGCTTTTGCATCACTTTGATTTATCAAAAGAACTGAAAGCCTGACAAAACATCTAATGCAAATATGAAGATTGAGGATAATAAAATGCTATAATAAAATGAAGCTTATAGTTCAATTTTGCTTATCATATCATGCAGAACAATAAAACCAATATTTTCAAATTTACATCTAACTTTGAGGTACTTTGAGGTTTGAGCCAATTGAATTATAAATTTTCAATTCAATGATTTGTGTTGGATTGGTATATCATAATGTAGAGAAAATATGAATGGTATATCTGAATGTAGAGAAAATTAACTAGAACATCTATCTAATGTTTCACCTTATTCCAAGCTGAGTTGTTGAAAGTGTCATCCTCAAGTCCTTAGATGGTTGATTCATAACATGTAAGGACTTTGAGATCATCTCTTCTGGTATCAATATTTTGATGAATAAGAAGAAAGGTTTTATCTTGGAATTGGTATTCCAATGGAAATTTATTAAGTTTCTTTCCTACCACACCACCATAGGATCAATGATGAGATTTTGTTATTTCACAATTACAAAAACTGAGAAGCCTAATTGTAGATATAATATGATCTAGATTTCTATGATGGGTAAAGCTAACTAACTTGCAAGGATGATTAATGACTAATGTATTGATTAACAAAGTAGATAGTAGCTCCTCTACCAAGTTCTATGAACTATGTAAAGTTTATTTATAAGCAACATGTTTTCTAAAAACTATTGTAAGAGCTAGAAAACAACTGAGCAAAAGATGTCACAATAAGATGAATTTGAGGGGCTACCTGAATTTACAGAGTTAGGCTGGGGTTTCCTTCGTCGTCTATTATGGCCATCAAGATGCTTCCGACAGCTTCGCTTGACCTCATCAAATTCAACAAGCAAATGAAACCTGTAGGAATATGTCACACCGACTAACAGAAACTGAAACACATAATGAAAACAATGACGCAGCTTTATTCAAATCTTTAAAGAAGGTTCACAATTTTGCTTTAAAACAAGAAAAGTTTTGAAACATCAACCACCATAGGAAACAACTCAAGTTTAAAAGCAAGTACATGTTTTCGAATAGACAATCTTAGTGTATTAAAAGAAACAACTACCCTAGATCTCTAGACTATGACTAGTGGACGCTGCTACGAGATCTACGCCATCGCTTGCCCTCCAGCTGCACCATGATCCCAAGCCTCATCTCACTCATTGGGCTCTGCAAAACAAGGAAATAAACCATGAGTCCACATGGGACTCAGTGAGCGGTTCTTCCGAACCACCACATAATTCCCCAATAATCATATATATATATATATATATATGGCAGCAAAATATAAAGTTAGGGATATAAGTTGCTTTGGTTATGACAACCGACCCCAGGGGTCGTCCTGTATAGGCCATACATTCATGTAAGCAGCCATAACAGCCTAACTACGCCACATGGCACCCGGCCCCTAGGGCCTACTCATGGTCTAGTGATTCGGTTATAACCAGTCCTACCACATACAGATAGTAACATACTGACCGTTCGGGCCACATAGCACATACTTGAAACAAAGCAAACTCTGTGTCGTCGACTAGGATGGTCTGCTAGTCTTCGGACACCGACTGGGGTAGGGATAGCTAGTCCCACCCAACTGGTGCAATCTCAAGACCCGATCACTGGCCGAGTCAAGCATTAGTCATTCTGACTACCCATGCTTCTCGGTAGACCACCACAATCACATCACACAAACATGGTGTCCTAAAGTTTTCTTATTTAAAGTCCCGAGCGTCCGCCCGTTCTCAATCTTTTAATTTTGGCTGTATCATGTGCACATTATTGTTCGCAAAATGTTTCTTAGGTGTGAGGCCTAACTCGTCTACTTTTGAGTTTCCATATCTAACACACACTTTATAATTTTATGTAAATCATCTAGCGTCATATGCTACCTTTTGCTAATGTAAACTACATGTTATAGACTTGGAAATGCACCCATTAACATAACCGGACAGCATATAAACTATAATGAAATTTCTTCACAACACCTACTATGTATAGCCACATGATTCAATGATAAAGAATTTAAATTCTGCATTAAACCATAAATTCAACAAGGAAATAAATTATCTAACATGGTAAAAGTATCACCACAGTTCAGAATTTAAAGAGCAAAGGTCTAAGAATGGTTACTATCCTACCATTCTACTAATTACATGCATCAACATAGAAGCCTTCCTTAGTTAGATCTTACCTAAACGTCATCTTGATTCTAATTGTCAATCTAGGCAACTTGTCATGCCCTATTGTTTTGAGTATTCCTAACCATGACGTTTATCTTCTAGAGATCATCATCTCCCCCAATCCTTGCTCGGGCAACACCTGAGCAAAGCATGCCTTGCTCGGCCGAGCCTCCAAGGAAAGGAACAAGAGGGAAGGACCAACCCCAACCGTAATATCTTGTTTCCGATCTATCCTAATTAAGACCTTGATCAAGCCGCACACCCCTTACTCAGCCAACCCATGAACATGGAGTTTTCCCTTTGCTTGGCCGAGCCTACTAGGCTTTAGAGGATGAGTTCCAATCGTCACTTTCAGTAAGTAAATCATAAATCCACTCGATATGGGTTTAAGATCGTTCAAAGGGGGTTTACATCCATCAAGGGAATTGGGGAAATTTTCGGCATGACCTTTCCCCTTTTTCCTTGACTCGGCAGCCCCTAAAATATCAAGAATCGGACAAAAACTGTGGAGACCCGATGCAACAATAATTAAAACAGCGATAAGAAGGTCAAGGTATCATGAATCGACGAAAAACTCGTGAGAAACTTGACACCTAACAGTCCTAGGGGTTCGGCTACCCGCCTCCCCAAAATCAACAGAAAGTAACCACTCACCTTGATCAAGGAAGAAGAAAGGGTGGACATTGACGACCTCGATTCTTCCGATGGCGACACGGTTTTTGGCACCGACCCAAGATCTCCCCTCCTCCCTCTCTTGCTCGGACGGCGTGCAGCTCAAGAATGAGCCGCACAACTCATGAATGAGCCGCACGGCTCATGATGAGGGGTTTTATCCCCTCATCCACTAATGACATAAATGCCCCTCTAACTGACTTAGTCTCTACTCAACTTGATCCGAGTCCGATTCAGGCCCCGATTCGATCCGCATACACGATTTGAACTCGACTCAAAAAGGACATCTAATGCTTAATAAAGAAATATCCATCTAACCAATTTAAACTTCATAAACCGAGTTATACATTCTACTCGAGGTGACTCCGCGGCTCGACTCGACTAACTCCTGATCCGGTGCGTTGTACCAAAAATATATTTTTATATTAGAAAAAAAATTTGGGTCTTACAACCATCCCCCCTTGAGGGAAATTCGTCCTCAAATTTAATTGGATTGCAAGGACTTACCTGGTCTTCAAACAAGGAAGGGTAGCGCTCTCTCATGTCTCGCTCTACCTCCCAAGTGACCTCTTGCCCAGAGTGGTGCTCTCATCTAACTTTCACTAGGGGGATTTATTTGGACCTCAGCTTTCTAATTTGGCGGTCGAGGATCTCCACCGACCTTTCCTCGAATGAGATAGCCGAATCTACTTCGATAGAAGAGGGCTCGATCACATGCGAATCTTCTCTTACATAACGCCTGAGCATGGATATATGAAAAACTGGGTGAACTCTGCTTAGGGTAGGAGGCAAAGCCAATTCGTAAGCCACCGCGCTTCTCCGCTTGAGAATAGGGAAAGGCCCAATGAACCTAGGGCTCAATTTCCCCTTCTTCCCAAACAAGATGAACCCTTTCATTGGGGAAACATTCAGGAACACCAAGTCGACCTCAGTGAACTCTAACTCTCTAGCCTTCTTATCGGCATACATTTTCTGACGACTCTGGGCTGCCAGTAATCTTTCCTTTATAGTTTTCACCTTCTCTACCGCCTCCTCAACCAGATCAGGACCCACCATGAGTGATTCTCCGACCTCAAACCAGCCCACAGGAGACCTGCACCGCCACCCATACAAGGCCTCGAAAGGAGCCATGCCAATGCTACTGTGACAGCTATTGTTGTAGGAGAACTCGATCAATGCTAAGTGTTTCTCCCACTCACCGGTCATATCCAGGACGCACGCCCTCAGCATATCTTTCAAGGTTTGGATGGTCCTCTCTGACTGTCCATCCGTCTGCGGATGGAAAGCTGTGCTGATACGCACCTGGGTACCCAAGGTTTCCTGGAAGGACTGCCAAAACTGGGTTGTGAATTGGGTACCGCGATCGGATATGATCATCACTGGGGTACCATGGTATGCCACAATCCTATCCAAGAATAGTCTGGCGTACTACTCCGCAGAAAAGGTTGTCTTGATGGGTATGAAATGGGCGGTCTTTGTCAATCTGTCAACCACCACCCAGGTAGAATCAAAACCGCCTTTTGACTTGGGCAACCCTATCACTAGATCCATGGTGATCTTCTCCTACTTCCACTCGGGAACCTCTAGGATTTGCAATAGCCCCGCGGGCTTCAGATGTTCGGCCTTTACCTGTTGGCAGACCAAACACTTTTCTGCAACCTCCCTTTTCATGCCCTTCCACCAGTAATGCTGCCTTAAATCTTGGTACATTTTGGTGGCTCCCGGATGCATTATATAAATGGAGCGATGACCCAGCTCTAGGACTTGCCTGCGCACCTCTGTCATATCAGGCACCACGATTCGGTCTCTGAATCGCAGCACATCCTCTGAGTCCAACCTGAATCCATTCTCTACATCGCCTCTATGCACTAAGTCCTTCGTCAGTACACAAAAGTTGTCCTCTCCCTGCGCGGCACGCAATATATCCACCAGTGTGGATTATACCCGTAGGTGTGCCACTAGGGCTCCCGGTGGTGACACCACTAATACTGCTCCTCCATCCAATCATACTGCCAAGTCTCGCGCTAACGGCCTTCTCCCGACTGCCAAATGGGATAGGTTGCCCATAGACTTTCTGCTCCGTGCGTCTACCATCACATTGGCCTTCCCAGGGTGATACAAGATGGTACAATCATAATCTTTCAAGAGTTCAAGCCATCTTCTTTGCCTTAAATTGTGCTCCTTTTGGGTGAGCAAGTACTGGAGGCTTTTCTGGTTGGTATAAATCTCACAAGCCTCACCATACAAGTAGTGATGCCATAACTTTAGAGCAACCACTACCGCCGCCAGTTCCAAATCATGGGCTGGATAATTCTTTTCATGCACTTTCAACTGATGAGACACATAGGCAATAACCCTGTCATACTGCATTAGGACATAGCTCAGGCCAACCTGAGAGGCGTCACAGTATACCACAAATCCTCCCGAGCCAAAAGGTACGGCCAAAATTGGTGTTGACGTTAGGCATTCTTTGAGCTTCAAGAAGCTCTCCTCACACTTCCCGTCCTACTCAAATTTGACTTTCTTATGGGTTAACCGAGTCAAAGGAGCTGTAATTTTTGAGAATTTTCTACAAACTTTCTGTAATACCTAGCTAACCCCAAGAAACTGCGGACTTCGGTCACACTGGTCGGCCACTTCCAGTCCTTTACTGCCTCTATCTTGGCAGGGTTCACACTGATTCCTTCCATGGACACTATATGCCCTAGGAATCCCACACTTTCTAACCAAAACTCACACTTGGTGAATTTGGCGTACAACTGATGTTTTCTGAGGGTTCCCAGGACCATTTCCAAATGCTCGGAGTGTTCCTCCTTGCTCTTGGAATACACTAGGATATCGTCAATAAAGACGATCACAATCTATCTAGATATTCTTTGAACACTCTGTTCATGCGGTCCATACAGGCCGCAGGGGTGTTCGTCAACCCAAATGACATTACCAGGAACTCGTAATGGCCGTAGTAGGTCCTGAAGGCGGTCTTGGGTACGTCATGGTCTCAGATTCTCAACTGATGCTATCCAGACCCCAAATTAATCCTTGATTACCACTGCACCCCCTACAACTGGTCGAACAAGTCATCGATTATAGGCAGCGGGTAACGATTCTTGATTGTCACCTTGTTGACCTGCCTATAGTCGATGCACATAGGCATGGACCCGTTCTTTTTCTTCACAGAAAGGACCGGAGCACCCCACGGGGACACACTTGGGCGAATGAAACCCAAGTCCAGCAATTCCTGCAACTAGGCCTTTAACTCACGGAGTCCAGCTGACGACACCCTATAAGGTGGGATGGGGATCGGTGCTGCTCCGGGCTGCAACTCAATGCAGAATTCAATTTCTCTCTTAGGCGAAAATCTGGGCATATCTTTTGGGAAGACATCGGAGAACTCACATATCACTAGAGTCTACTAACCTCCTAAGCCGTGCCCCCCTTTTCCTCGGCCATATATACGAATGCCAAGAAGAGCAGCCGCCTAACAGCAATTTACGAGCCTTAAGGTCTGAAATGACGCCCATGGGCTCAGCCTTTCCTTCCCCACGGAAGGTGAATTGCGGCAACCCGGCTTACTGAATGTGACAGTCTTAGTCCTGCAATTAACTAACGTGAAATGCTCCTCCAGCCAATCCTTGCCGAGGGTGACATCAATTTCAAGCATAGGCAGAAGTGTCAATTATGCCTTCAACCCATGACCACCAACTAGCACTTCGCGGTCAAGGAAGATTGATTTTACTATTAATGAGTCACCTGTAGGCGTTGATACCACATATGGCACAACAAGAAAGGAAGGTGCCATAGGCAATCCGATAGCAAATTTGGCCGATACAAATGAGTGCGGGGCACTCGGATCTAACAGGACATAAGCAGCAGAGAACTGACTAAAATAGTACATGTCACCACTGCCCTGGATGCCTATGCCCCGTCGCGATTCATGGCGTAAACTCGGGCAGACAATCTCCCATAGTGGCTAACTTGCAGCCCCGTCCTCTATATCGAACCCTTCTGAGCCACTGACCCAACTGGCATCGGGGCTTTTCCCCTTGACTGCTCGGTCCTCTGGCTACCTCTATTCGGACAATCTTTTCTAAAATGTCCAACCTGCCCACATTTGAAGCATGCATCCGTGCGGCCATAGTAAGACCCTCGGTGCCTTTTGTTCCAGTGACCACACTGCGGTATGTCTGACCTATGAGAGGCACCCCTGACTCTGCCGGTCGTGCTGCCCCTGCCCTTGAACCTCCACGGCCTCGGCTACTGTTGTGTCCCCGACTCTACCGGTGATCCATCGGTGCAACTGTCCCCTCAGAGTGCCAAGGCCGGCCCTTGAGCTGTAGGCTTACCATACGAGCTGCTGCATCAGATGAGCGTCCCAGCTCCACACAAAACTCGTAGCAGTCAGCCAGAAATTTGATGACCTCAACCTGCTTATTAGTCCCGGTGAACACCGAAAGTCTCAGTTTAACAAAGTCCGCATAGGTGGGGGGACTTTGGAATCCTATCTGTTGACACTACTGGCTCCGCCGCCGCCGGTACCACGGGTATCATCGGTACCGGCTGCGGAGGCTGCTGTGATTGCTATTACTTCCTCAATTCTTGCTCTCTGTGGGGCGCCTCTGTCAACAAGGCCACCTGGGTCTACAGTTGAGCAACTATAGGGTCTTGTACCCCTTCCTCTAACTGCTCTCTCCCCCAGCTGAGCAACTATAGGGTCTTGTACCCCAACAAGGCCACCTGGCGTTCAGTGGAATTACTACCACTGCGGCTCAATGCAGCATTGTGAGTCTTCATCACACTCAATTACAAGAAATTTTTTACCATTAATACCAACAAATTGTAACTGGAATTTAAATTACTAACCGCATGGTGCGCTGAGTGCAGTCGTGGTTGCCAGATCTCATAGCATCACTATACCGTATATCGACACGCTATCATATGTCTCATACGGTACCCAACTCCTAGTCATAGTCACAACTTAACCAAAAGCTCTGATACCAATTTTGTCACACCCCAACTTAGGATCGTGTGACCGGCCAGGGTCTATGTCCTACCCTAAAGCCTACTACATACACTAATGAAAACAACGATGCAGCTTTATTCAAATCTTTAAAGAAGGTTCACAATTTTGCGTTAAAACATGAAAAGTTCTGAAACATCAATCACTATAGGAAACAACTCAAGTTTAAAAGCAAGTACATGTTTCCGAATAGACAATCTCAGTGTCTTAAATGAAACAACTGCCCTAGACCTCTAGACTATGACAGGTGGACGCTGCTACGAGATCTACGCCACAGCCTGCCCTCCACCTGCACCATGATTCCAAGCCTCATCTCACTGATCAGGCTCTGCAAAATAAGAAAATAAACCGTGAGTCCACATGGGACTCAGTGAGCGATTCTTCCGAACCACCACATATTTTCCCAATAATCACACACACACATATATATATATATATATGGCAGAAAAAATATAAAGTTAGGGATATAAGTTGCTTCTATTATGACAACCGACCCCAGGGGTCGTCCTGTATAGGCCATACATTCATGTAAGCAGCCATAACAGTCTAACTATGCCACATGGCACCCAGCCCCTAGGGCCTACTCATGGTCTTGTGTCCGATCTATCCTAATTAAGACCTTGATCAAGCCGCACACCCCTTACTCGGCCAACCCATGGACATGGAGTTTTCCCTTTGCTTGGCCGAGCCTACTAGGCTTTAGAGGATGAGTTCCAACAATCACTTTCAATAAGTAAATCATGAATCCACTCAATATGGGTTTAAGATCATTCAAAGGGGGTTTATATCCGTCAAGGGAATTGAGGAAAATTTTGGCATGACCTTTCCCCTTTTTCATTGACTCGGCAACCCCTAAAATATAAAAAATCCGACAAAAACTGTAGAGATCCGATTCAACAATAATTAAAACAGCGATAAGAAGGTCAAGGTACCATGAATCGATGAAAAACTCGCGAGAAACTCGACACCTAGCAGTCCTAGGGGTTCGGCTACCCGCCTCCCCCAAATCAATGGAAAGTAACCACTCACCTTGATCAAGGAAGAAGAAAGGGTGGACATTGACGACCTCGATCCTTCCGACGGCGACACGGTTTCCGGCGCAGATCCAAGATCTCCCCTCCTGTAATATCCTAGATATTCAAATTGTTATTTTTTTTGTTGCGTGTGTTTGCCACCCTAGCGGACTAGTTCGTGGTCAAACCGAGCCGACTCATGGTCCGGAGCGGCTTGCGAGCTCGGGTAAATAGAATATAAATTTATGAATTTATGAATTTATGAAATTAGGTTTGAGTGATTGGAATTATTTTTAATTATTGTGGTGTTTGGATAATTATGAATTATGCTTATGTGGGTGCATTTAATTAGATGCTTATGATTTAATTGTGTGTTTAATCAAGCCAAAATTAATTTAATTAAGTTTATCGGGTTAGCGGTTTGGTCTTGGCTTAAGTGGATGCGGGTTAGGCTTAAGTTAGAAGGGTTAGGGTTGAGGAGGAATTATAAAACCCCCTCCCCTAGGTTGTGGCTCCAATTTTTGAGGCCACACAATTGTTTGAGGAGGAGCCGCCGCCCCTCCTTCCCCTCTTCTTGGAGCCGTCGGCTTGAGTGGAGCCACCGCCCCTCTTTCACCATTGTTGAGTCGAGCCGCCCCCTTTCAGACCGGATTTGGATATCGCCGCTTGAAAGTTTTTCTCTAAATCGTTTTTCTAATCAAGGTGAGTGGTTTTATCCCTCCTATTCGGAGTTTCTTCGAATTTTCTTGAAGCCGCCTTGAGGATTCTTGGTTTTGATAATGTCCTTTTTTGTTCTTGAGATTTTCTGGGTTTCTATGTCATGCTTAGATCTTAAATTTTGATCGCATATCATGGAATTTATGTTTAAGGGAAGATCTGTGATTTTATACTTAAATCTTGTGAATCTTGGGTGCAAACCTCATCTTGGAATTCTAGAGATTTTTGTTGCTAAAGAATTAATTTAATTTTCTTGATTCTTGATTTAGGGATTCTTGATATATAGGCTAGTTATATTGAATAAAAATTATGAGATTGTATGCATGATTGGCTTGATGAGATGAATCTATGATGTTAGAAATTTAGGAATTTAATTCTGCAAAATTTGGATTTTATTTCATGTTGTGCTGAAAATTTCAGCTTTCTGAAATTTATGTGTTGTTTATTGAATCTGGGCTGATTTTTTATTTCTCTATAATTATGTGATTAGATCCCTGATTATCGTCGTGTAACCTATCCTTTTGATCAGAAAATATAGTTCGGAAACATAGGACACACTTTGAAGAGTAGATTCGGGGTATACATAGCACTTCTAGGCAGAAAAAAACCCTAAAACAAAACTCTAAAATAAAACCCTAATTGAGATGATCTAGATTTTAATTCTATAATTAAAATTGGTTCTAAGGGTGAGCATAATCTGTTATGAACCAACTTACAATGTATGCATGAAATAAAACCACACGGGTTCATGACGTTGCGGGTCTAAGGGGTAAGGGTTGAGTTTGAAGTGTTGAGACGCTTCATAGTGATGACACCCTTAGGACACCGTAGGAGAATCTTGACTTAGGTCTTGATGCGCCATATCCTTGGGAATGACGGAGAGGCTCATTTAGGAGCCGAGTTACGGGCTACGCCCGTGTGATTGGATGTCAATTCCCAACCTGCAGGATAAGTTCGGAGGGTGTTTACCGATTATCTTGATATGTGCGCGGTTACCTTTAGGCATGGTAGGGATTTGACCTGATGCACCTCTTGATGGTGATGTTGCCTTTGGGCATGGTAGGGATTCGACCCGATGCACCTCTTGATGGTGATGTTATCTTTGGGCATGGTAGGGATTCGACCCGATGCACCTCTTGACAATGTTGTTGCTTTTAGTTATGCTAGGGATTCGACCCGATGCACCTCATTGATGGTGATGTTGCCTTTGGGCATGGTAGGGCTTCGACCCGATGCACCTCTGTGATGGTGATATTGCCTTTGGGCATGGTAGGGCTCAACCTGATGCACATTTTTTAGGTGACGTCTCCTTCGGGCATGGTAGGGCTTCGGCCTAATGCACCTCTTTGAAGAGAGAGATGTCGTGGGCATGGATGACCTTCGGGCCTGATAGCTAGTCATATTTCTCCGACGTAGCCTGTTTAAAGATAGAATTTATTTATGTTATCTTTGTGTTTATTTGTGAGGGAAGATAAAGTCGCTTGCTTAGTTCTTTGAACTCACCCGTTGTCATTGTTTTGTTTTGTTTTGCAGAGCCTGGCCGGTGAGGTGGGCTGGAGCACTTGGCGCAGCTGGAGGGCAGATGAGCCACATGATCTCATAGCAATCCTAGTTAGTGGTCGTATTCGAGTCTGTAGTAGGTTGTCATGCACTTTTATTTTGGTATTTGGAGTTGTAGTCCCGTGGGGACATTCACATTTTATTCAGTTTTATTTATTAAAAGAACTGTTACTCTTCGATTCATTTCCGTACTTGAAATATGTATTTAAAATATTGTTTTGAAATGTAAATATGTTTTGGTTCTTTTATTATTAAAAGTTGTTGTTTACTTTGTTGTTTATGATGTTTGCATGTGCATGAGTTAGGCTGCATGGTATAAGTATGTATACCCTAGCTGGTCACGTGACCCTGCTTTTGGGGCGTGACACCTCCTTCCTCTCTTGCTCGAGTGACGTACGGCTCAAGAATGAGCCGCACTGCTCATGATGAGGGGTTTTAGCCCCTCATCCACCAATGACATAAATGCCCCTCTAACTGACTTAGTCTCTACTTGACTCGATCCGAGTTCGGTTCGAGCCCCGATTCGGTCTGCATACACGATTTGAACTCGACTCAAAAAGAACATCTAATGCTTAATAAGGAAATATCCATCTAACCAATTTAAACTTCAGAAGTCGAGTTATATCTTCTACTCGAGGCGACTCCACGGCTCGACTCGACTAACTCCTGATTCGGTGCGCTGTACCAAAAATAAATTTTTATATTAAGAAAATTTTTCGGGTCTTACATAATAGTTTTTCCAAGAAAATGAAATTGAAATCAGATATTGCTTAGTAATAAGAAAGAATGAAATATTAGACATACAGTGAATAAAACAGGGATGTTATTTCAAGCAATAAAGAGTTAAAGGTTTTATAGTACATTTAATTTCCGAAACTACAATACTGGCTGAAGTCTGCCAAAAATGGTCGCACATAATCCTCACACTAGGTGAGAAAAACCATCTAAGCCAAAATTAAAACAAGAACAGAACAATCATATCTTCATCCGAACACTACAACAAAATGAAATGAAATCGATGCTTATTTTAGAAAAAATTGGCGTCTTTTTGGAGTCGGAAATTTAATTTAGACCTTTCCAAAAGCGCCGATTACCATGCAGGAAATAAAGGGGGAATAAAAATTAATATCCGACGTTGTTAATGGCGCTGGATAACTAATACCCGGTGCCTTCTATAAATAGCGTCGGGTATTAGTTACCCGACGCCTTCTATAAATGGTGTCGAGTAATTAATACCCGGTGTCGAGTAATTAATACCTGGCGCACTAATAGGAGGCGTTGGGTAATTAATACACAGCGCCTTCTTTAAATGGCGTCTGGTATTAATACCCGGCGCCATTTATAGAAGGCGTCGGGTATTAATTACCCGGTGTCATTAATAGAAGGCACCAGATATTAATACTCGGGTCCACTGGTAATTAATATCTGGCTCTCTTTACACCTGAGTATTAATTATCCGGTCGGATATTAATTATCCGAGTATTAATTGTCCTATTATTATATATATAATATAATATATATAACTACAACAATGTTATATAATATTGTTATCACTACAACAATATTATATCACTAAAAAATCATTCAAATTTGTCCAAATTTTATTATTCTATTTCAACAACAAAAATTCACATTAAAAATCTTAACATTTACAAATGAGACAATAACCGAGAATGCAAAAGTATAAAATTACATCTATTCATAAATTTAACAATTACAAAAAAACACCAAAGAGTCGGAATTCATCATCTGCCTTTTGTTCAGAAAGATATAATTTCAAAAATTAACTCTATTCAAAATGGCCTTCTTTGCTTCATTCGCCTTCTTTGATGATCGATTTTTCTGCTCCTCTTCCCTAGGTTGCAGTTCCTAATATTAATGTAGCATAACTTACCTTAGAAGACTAATGAAGCAAATATAGATGTGTAATTGTATCTCAAGAAATATATGAGATTTGAAAATTCTCAAGGCATTCCATCTATCATATTTCATCTAGTCAATGACCATGTGTAAAAATTGAAGCAGCTAGAACAGGACTCAAGCCTATGGACTATAGAGGTTGCAGTGATTCATACATTATGATATAATCCTATGGAGCTAAAGGAGAAGAATTTTTTGTTTATATTAAAGTATCAACTATTCATACAAACATGCAGATGGAACATAATATAAAGTGATTCCCATTGATCTCCAATATGCTACTACAACCTCCGTTGGGAACCCAAACAATAGCTAGTGAGTTTCCCTTCAACATCTTACCAAATTGCCTCATAAAATTTAAATTTTGGACAGATCTATAAAACAATAATAGTTGTGATTGAACGCATATAAATGGTTATGAAGTACATATCTGTATTTGAAGCAAAGTAATAGCTAAATCTGTATTAGAAGCCTCAGTTTATGCATAAATCTTGATGATGCATCATTAGAAGCCTAGTAATAGCTAAATCCAATAAGAAGATAATATAAACCCAAGAAATGGTGGAAATAGTATAAATCATTCATGTTTCACAACTCAGTTTAACTTCATCGTGATGTTCTCTTTTCACTTACTGTGTCACTATAATAATAAACTGTGGCACAGTAACATTATCTAGACCTTAGTTGAATGGATTCTTCAGCAGAGGTACTTTCAACTAAGTTAGTTGAACTACATGGAGCTTATTTCTCAGATAAGCTTCTAGGACACAAGCTATCTGAAATGACCATTTTAAATACATTGTCAGCAGCAACTAAAGAAATGGTTGGGAACATAAGGAAGATATTGCAGAAACTTGACTTGTCACAACTAAAGAAATACTATGAGTAGCTTAACTGGGGACATGAAATAATCTAATCAAAATACAACGATAAATGAGAATATGAACCAGAACATTTTTATTAGAATATGAACCTAATTTATAGTACTTTATTTGTCAGAAGTAAATTGTTATTCTCATTATTTGTGCAAGAACAAGCAGAAACAAGGACATGTGTACCAATTCCCCCTTATTCTCATTTCCCAAACAAAGACAAGTGTACCAGTTCCTGAGCAGGAGGCTGCTGTGAAAAATCCTACAAGAGTGGCAATGAATAAGGTAAGAGACATTCCTATTGCAAATCCAGATTAACTTCCATGCTATTTATGATCGTAAGCCATTCAAACTTGTCTATGAAAGTAAATATACCAAAGGAGGAAACTTTTTCTGCTGCTCGACGTGGAACAGAGAATCCGCCATGTGTACTGGTATCACTTGCTATCAAAAGCATATTAAATCAAAATGACATCCAAGGTTAACAGAACAAGTCATTGAGCAAAGAGATACAGTGCTTTACTAGGCTTAATGGTTGCAATGTCATCTGTGCATAAACTTCGTCTATATCTGCAAGTAGAGAATGAATATTAATCAAACAAACAAATAAACATGAAATCAGAGGAGAAATAGTGATAAATATCTGAAGAATCATACATGCATAGTAACATTATGCAGCTGACAAACCAGCTGAGGAGGTAAGCTTGGATAGCTGGGAAGAGAATCGATTTCCTTGTTGGTTGATGCAGCAACCTAATGAGATAACCTAAATTAAATAGCATGCAAGTATAATAATGCATTACCTTTTCCAAGCATAAGAAATTAAGCAGCTTTACAACAATAGCATATTTGCATTGCTAAGGGCCTTGCAGCAATTTAGAAATGGATAGAACAGCTCACTGTGACCCTGTGGAAAATAGAATGCCCGACTTCCAACAGGAGGTAATGAAACTAGTGGACCGGCACAAGCATGCCATAATTCCGAATTTAAACAAATTTGTTCTTCTATAAATAGTGTCATATAATTAACAATTGCCACCCTTGGAATGAAGAAACAATTTGAAATGTAATGGAGGATAATCAAATTATTAGCAAACACAATAAGTAGAAAATAACCTTCCAGTTTGAAAGATATATGAACTGTCTTGTTTACATACATTTTGCTACAATTTTTTTTAGAATTTACAAAAATCATATACCAAATAATCTTTATATCTTATTTTGTTACTGACATACTAAGTCCTATTAGACTCTTCAAAAGGATCATTGAATAAACTTTAGGTTAAGTCATGAGAAAGGAAAAAATCTTGTGACTTGTCTATGATTTCTGAGTAACATGAAACATGGTTACAGAAATAAATGCAACACCTAGAACTTGTCATCTTTCATACAGAAATGCTGAGAATGTATGCCATTGTGCTGATATTACTAAATCATATATAAAACAGTTCACATCTTTATCCGTATAAATCAATGAATTTCTCAAAGTGTATTAAAATCCAATCTGATTTCAATTAGTTTGAATGGTTTTAGGAATAAGCAGGACACAAGTGCTATGTCTTGCATGAAATAGCTCAATAATTTTCATCTGTACAAAAGCAGATACTTATTTTCTTAGATAAGAAAAAAGAAGAAATTAACCAATCTGCAGGTCAATAATATCAATTCGAGAACCCTATATAGTATCTAAAGGATTCCAAAGTGAGACTGAAGATGCTGATTACTAATAATCAATACAACCAGCCGTTCATGTATTTTGCTTTATCAGTGATGAATTTGACAACAGAAATCAAGATAAGACAAATGTTGATATTTTCAAAAAGCCTATAAGATCAGGCCTCGTATAAGGCCTCGTATAAGTAACTATGCAGCATTAGTTTGTGCAACTAGAAACAACCAACAAAGATTCGTGCACTTGCCAGGACATAAAAATGAAAGATGAGTGGAGGGAATTTAATTCATTATTGATGCAGTTTGGCAAGAAGACTGATTTACTAGGAGGTGCGATGATGTAAGTGGAAAGAGTGGCGGCTCAAAGCTCCAATTTTAAGGTAGTGTTCCCATGGGTGACGGAACAAGAAGTGACCATGGCTCGGTTCCCATCTTGCAAAGTTGGCCTGCGTACGTACCAACATGCAACAATAAAAGGTGTAATCTGATTAGCTAAAATATTTAATTTTGTGTTCTTGCAATAATTAAAGATGACAAGAACTTTTAAGCACTGCACAGAACAAGTTGAATTTTAACTTGCCCATATTACTTTATGCAAGATGATCAGAAAGTGATTTCAAATGAACTTTACTATGATAAGTACATAAAGCTGTTAATGTATTAATTAAATGGTCACCGTTGATTCCTCTTTTGACTTTGAATTGAGGACACTCTTGTACACCTGGAGAAAAGGCTTCCCCTCCCAATTCGCAAACGTCTCTTCTTGCTGATCGGCAAAGTACTCTGCTGCAAATCCTGCATGCCAAATCCAAATTAGTTAATTCAATACTTACTCGATCGCATATACGGGTTTCAGATATGGTATTGTATGTATCATCAAAGAAGCTCGCCAGCTTTTCCAATTAAATTCAGCATTAATTCATTATTCGTGCACTACTTACATCACCGCACCTCCTAGTAAATTCAAAACACTGTCTAAGCTCTCGATGATGCGGCAGACGGCGGCGATGTCGTCTGATTTGACAGCAGAGAAGAAGGCCTGGTGCGATCCCAGTCGTAGATCCATCGTGCAAGATTTCATGCTCCGCGTTCTAGAGTCTACTCACCGGCTCTAAGGAGGGAGATCAGCGAGATGGGGGTAGAAGGAGGGAGCTGGAGAACCGACGTGAGGGAAGAAAAATAAGGGAGGTACGGGAAGGGAAATGGGAATGGTGGAAAAGGAAATGGGAGATGCGGGAAGAAGAAAGAGGGAGCTAGAGAAGAGTGGAGAAGCGGGAAAAGCGAAGCGGAGAACAGCGGAGAACAACTAGGGTTTGAGAAGAGAACAGTAGGAAAAAACAAATGGGAAGCGGGAAATGAAAACAGGAAGAGGGAAAAAAACAACCAAACCGGCGCAGAACTGATGGCGCCGGTTCTTGATTAACCAGCTCCATCAACCTGTGCCCGTTATTAATCACTATCTAACCCAGCTGCTTTAATTAAAACCGACGCTTATACTAAGCATCTGTTTTAATCAGTCAGTAATTAAATAAATTGTTGCAGTGAAAGGCATTGCAATGTTGATAGCAACTCGAAAAACTTGCCTTTGGAATGTCCTTCTGGGTTACTAATTCTCCTCTATTCTCTTTTATAAATTCTTCATGATTAGTATTTTCTTTTTCTCCTTTTTTTATTCTAGTTCCTTTTTAGCTTATATGGACCACTACAAAAGTAGCTATAAAATTTGCTATAAAATAGGCATCAGTAACACACTAGTCCTGCTATATGGACCACTACAAAAGCAGTTATAAAATTTGCTTTTTCAAGTTTCTACAACAAAAAAGGAACTAGAACAACAAAGGCTACCAATAAAATCAATGACCTTTTACATAGAACATTGAAAAGATTTATAACATTGAAATGATATGGAACTGATATTTGCTGCTTCTCGCGTGGCTAAGGATGGGGCTCGGCCAACTCTCTCTCCATCTCCATTGTTGGGGACTTGGTTTGAGATTTTGGCTATAGCTAGTTTGTGTTACTGGAGTCCTACATATATGAAAGCTTTTAGTGGATTTGATAAGGTGTGCTTCTTCTGTAATGATCTTGTTCAACTGAACCAAAAAACCAAGTGGTGGAATTGATGACTCCCAGAAACCTAATCCTCTTTACTGCCTTCTCATATCATATAGCATTAAATCAAAATTTGGCACACAATCTCAAATAAAGATTAACTCTGGACAATTCAGATACTGCAAATATTACACGATCCTCTTCAATAACAAGACTAATGCAAACTTGCTTACTCTGTCAACAAAAGATATATAGTAGTGGAGTTGGAACTAGATGTGCTTTCTTATCTTCGATGGGCATTTGTTTTATTAGGCAAACATTTCCCTTTTTGACCAACCTAGTTGGAGAAATTAACCATGCTTGGTTTTTCAATCTAAATAATGTTTTGAGCAAGAAGAAAATTTCATCTAATACTTGCAGTAACTTTCGGCAAGAGCCCTTCCCTCACAGCGAACTTCCAGCACACACAATACTTGCAGTACTTAATTTTTACTCTTATATGACATAATTTTTACTCACGATTAGATATACTCTTTATGTGGTCAAACCAGCACGGGAAGATAAGGTGAGATCAGCACTAGAAGATATTCAATTTTCTAAGATATTTGTATAAATTGAACATTTCTGCAGCACACATAAGAAACCACATTTGCTCGCTTACCTTTCGACGCACAGGAAGGTCAAACCAGCACTGGAAGATAAGGTGAGATCAGTCAATCACATCGTCGGGTTTGTTGCAAGGGGAGGTGTCGCTGGGGGCGGGAGATGAGAAGTAGTCGCCGAGGGAGGGAGAGCAGCATTGCAAGGGGAGGTGTCTCCAGGGGCAGGAGATGAGAAGTGGTTGCCGAGGGAGGGAGAGCAGCATTGCAAGGGGAGGTGTCACTAGGGGCGGGAGATGAGAAGTGATCGCCGAGGGAGAAAGGGAGACGAGAAAGGTATCACCGACATTGCAAGGGGTGTCGCCGGGGGCAGGAGACGAGAAAGGAAGGTGTAAGGCCCGAATTTTTTTTTCCTAATATAGAAATCTATTTTGGTGCAGCACACCAGACCGGGGGTTAGTTGGGTCGAGCCGCAGAATGGCTTCGAGTAGAAGGTATGACTCGACCTATGAAAGTATGAAGTTTAATTGGTTAAATGGTCACTTCCTTTTATGCATTAAATGTCTCATTGGAGTCGAGTTCGACTCGTGCATGCGGATAGAACCGGAGCCCGAACCGGACGCGGGCTGAGTCGAGTGAGAACTAAGTTAAGTTACGGGGGGCATAAAGGTCATTGTAGATGAGGGAATAAAACCCCTCATCTACAAGATGTGCGGCTCATCATTGAGCCGCACACAACCGAGCAAGAGGGAGAGGAGGAGAGGAGCTTGGGTCGGCGCCGAAAGTCGTGTTGCCGTCGGAAGGATCGGGACGCATACGTCCACCTCTTCTTCCTCCTTGATCAAGGTGAGTGGTAGAATCTAGGATTTAAGGGGAGGCCCTAGCCGAACCCTTATGGTTTTGTTGGTGCCGACTTTGCGTGATGATTCCTTGTCGTTTTCTCATGGTGTTTGATCTTTTACCCCCTCAAGATGTAGATGTTTGATCTTGAGATTTCTCACGACATTTTCTTGAGATATAGGTGTCGGCCGAATAGGGGAAAAGAGGGGAGGTCATGCCAAATTTTCCCCCAAGTTTCTCGTGTGGTTTAAACGTGTAGATTTGATTCTTTGTATATGTTATATGTTCATATAGATCAAGAAAACTTAGAACATGGAAGAGTACTAATCTTCCTAACCCCTAGGGCCTGCGGCATGATGAAAGCCCTTGTGTTATGGCTCAGCTGAGTGGGGAAGGGAAGGGAGTTTTCGGAAGTAAATTTCTCAAGTGATCGACATGTAAGGATAGAATGACTAAAAGAGTAGAAGGATATCTTATTTGTAGGCTATCATCTTGTATATGTAAGGATAGAATGACTAAAAGAGTAGAAGGATATCTTATTTGTAGGCTATTATCTAGTATAGAACACCTACACTTCGGTTCCTACCTTAGCATGACCTTGCTACGATTCAATTTCATGTGCTGAAATTAAGTAGGAATTCGATGTAGTTTAACAGATAATTGATGTGCTTTATTTGTAATTGTTTTCCACTTTGAGGTGTATTAAACTATTTTCCACATGTTCTAGTTGCTGGAATTTATATTTATATGCTGAGATTAAATAATTACATGTTGTAATAACTATTTAGTTGTTGGAATTTATATTTATATGCTGAGATTAAACAATTACATGTTGTAATGATTATTTAATTGCTAGAATTATTGTCTACAAGCTGGTTATGATTATTTGTGCTGCAATTAGGCATGAAATCATGGTGATATAATTGCTAAATCTTCTTATATTTAGCATACTGAAACTTATTAAATTTGGTATGTATTAAATCCATGATATGTTAAAGTTTTCTCTAAGTGTTTCCCTAGCACACCTAGCAGTTATTACAAATGGAAAACAAGTTTCAAATAAACTTCAAATACAATGGAAAGAGCTTAACAATTTAAAGATGAACCAAAGCTCCTTTCCCAAGCCTTCAGGCCTCAAACTTGCAGACAGATGACTCTGTGAGTTGCAGCAGAGTTGAGAGAAGCAGGGAAGCATGCGCTCGAGGAATGTTGTCAACGAAGGCGAAGGGCGCACAAGAAATCAATTTTTATGAAGGCTCAAATGACTTCTTTAATGCTCAATAATATTTCCAAGAAGGACTAAAGAAGTTAGGTGAGGGGTATTTATAACCCCTCAGCCGAACGGAACGTTCAACGGGCGAAACAATAGACGTTGATGCCGTTCATTCGCTTTACCGGTCGATCATCGATCGACCGATTGATTGACCACCAATGCGACCGTTGGCATATGTGAGTGCTCGGTCGACCGACGGGTCGATCGACTGTCGCAAATCCATCGATCCCACATTTAGTCGACCAGCCGGTCGATCGAATCAGTGGAGCCAGGGTCGTGTGACTTGTAATCTCCAATCCGGTCGACCGAGGAGCATTCTGCCAAATTTTTGCTTCGGTCGGTCGACCGATGCAACCCTTCTGTGAATTCTTCACCAACTTTGGTCGACCGACATGTCGACCGAATGGCTACTATCACTTTTTCGCATCATTCGGTCGACCGGATGCAGGCTGAGGCTGATTTCTACTTGAATTTTTTACATGCCTTTTTTATGGATTCAGTTACCAAGTTCTAACTTGGATAACTTTACAATTAGGCTTGGGATAAGATCGTCCTAGGGTATATTACAAGATATCTATTTGATTTATGCCCGAGCCTTTCTTTGACGTTTTCTTCTTCCGTTTCTTTGACAGTCTTTTCTTTCGATTCACTTGAATGAACTTGCTTTGCTTTTGGGAACCTCAACCTGAACTCAAAACTTCACATATGGATTAAATACTTGTTTGTTATCATCAAAATAAAGATCGAGGCTTAAGAGAAACCCTTAAGCCAATAGCTATCATAGTAGCATTGACATGGCTCCCATTGAGACCTTGTATGGGCGGCGGTGTAGGTCTCCGGTGGGCTGGTTTGGGGCTGGGGAATCACACATGGTGGGTCCTGATCTGGTTGAGGAGGCGGTAGAGAAGGTGGAAACCATAAACGGAAGATTGCTAGCGGCCCAGAGTCGACAAAAAATGTAAGCCGACAAGAAGGCCACAGAATTGGAATTTGTCGAGGGTGATTTAGTCTTTCTAGAGGTCTCCCCAATGAAAGGGGTGGTCCGGTTTGGGAAGAAGGGAAAACTGAGCCCTAGGTTCATTGGGCCTTTCCCTATTCTCAAGCGGAGGGACAAGGTGGCTTATGAGTTAGCTTTACCTCCTAGCCTGAGCAGAGTACACCCAATCTTCCATGTATCCATGTTGCGGAGATATGTAAAAGATGATTCGCATGTGATCGAACCTTCTTCTATTGAGGTAGATTCGGCCGTCTCATTCGAGGAAAGGCCGATAGAGATCCTTGTTCGCCAAGTCAGGAATCTATGATCCAAAGAATTTACCCAGGTAAAGGTCAGATGGGAGCACCATTCCAGGAAAAGGCCACTTGGGAGGTAGAGCAGGACATGGGAGAGTGCTACCCTTCCTTATTTGAAGGGCCAGTAAGTCCCTGTCATTCAAGTAAATTCGAGGATGAATTTCCCTTAAGGGGGGAAGGTTGTAAGACCCAGAAAAAAATTTCCTTATACAAAAATCTGTTTTGGTGCAGCGCGCCGAACCCGGGGTTAGTCAAGTCGAGCCTCAGGGCCACCTCAAGTAAAAAGGTATGACTAGACTAATGATGTATGCAATTAAATTGGGCAAATGACTCTTTCCTTTTATGCATTTATACCTTAATCGAGTTTAAATCGACTCGTGTTACGGGTAGAGTCGGAACCCAAGTCGAGCTCGGGCTTAGTCGAGTCAGTAGTAAGAGTCAAAGGCAAGAATGGAAGGTTAGATGAGGGGTTAAAATCCCTCATCCAAGCTGTCGTGCGACTCATCTTGGAGTCGCACAAGACAGCGCATAGGGAGAGGGGGGAGAAGGAGCAAGGGAGATAGATCTTGGTCGATCCGGGTTTCGCGTCGTCGTCGGAAGATTCAAGGTCGTCAACGCTCGATCCTTCATCTTCCTCTAGCAAAGGTGAGTGGTTAGATTTGAAGGATTGGGGGAGGCAGGTAGTCGAACCCCTAGAAATGTTAGGATGTGTTTTCTCGCGAGTTTTCGTCGATTCTTGGTTTTGGAATTGTGTATTCACTATTTCGCATCAATTCTTGTCAGGTCGTCAAGATTTCTCGTTGATTTCTCGTGTTTTAGGGCTGCCGAACCATGGGAAAAGGGGAAAGGTCATGCCAAAATTTTCCCCAATTCACTTGACGGAAGTAGAGCCCTTAGATGATCTCAATTTCATGAATAGTGTGTTCTTAATCATCGATTTCACGTGTTATGAAACTCGTCTTCCCTAAAACTCATAGGATTGGCCGAGCAAACCCTAAAGTATCATGAGAAGGGTTCGACCGAGTATAGGGGGAGGGGCAAGCTAGTCATTATGCAATTTGGATATACCAGAGATAATGAATTAGGGTCGGGGATTAATCCTCCTCTTCCTTTCCTACCCTAAGAGGCATGGTCGAGCAAGGTTCACCTTGCTGAAGGCTCAGCCAAGCCTAGGGGAGGGAGAGGGTGAGCTTTAGATGGTAATTTCCATAGTTGGAGTGCTAAAACAATAGAGGCATGGTGACACTTAGGAAGAACTCTAACTATAGCAAGCTAATTTATTGATTCATGTAATTCTGGGAATGATAGCATAGTGACTATCCTTAGCTCATTCCTCTTTAATTTTTGAAATGATGTAATATTTTTACCATGCTTAGTATTTCATGCATTGTTGAATTTATTGTTATCTTACCATGCTAGATAAACTATTTCTTATTGAATTTAATTCTAAATGCAGCGTATAAATGTTTATTTATGAATCTCGTAGTTATATATATAATAGTTGTTGTAAATTATACTTACCTTTCTTTAAATTACATATGCTGTCCTGAAATGTTCATGGGTGGAACTCCAAGATTGATTCATAAAATTTCTCACCCAGGGTAGCGTATAACGCTAGATAACATGTAGGATGTTGCAAGATGCATATTATATATGGAAACTTACCTAGGAAATGACACAACTTCTAGGACTTATAGTATTCATTTTTGGAAACCTAGAAGTATTAGGTGTACGTGGTTTTGAAAGGGCAGCATTAATTTGTTGACCCTGCAGGCCGAATTAGGGCCGAATACGGGCAACTGCCCGAAGTGTATATAAGGAAACCCTAGGACATTTTATTGTGTGATGTGCTTGAGATGGTCCGCCGAGAAGCATGGCGGTCGAAAATGACCAATGCTTGGCTCGGCCAATGATTGGGTCTTGAGATGCACCAGCGGGCCCTCTAGGGGTCAAACCCCAGTTGGGTGGGACTAGCTATCCCTACCCCAGACGGTGTCCGGAGACTAGAAGACCATCCTAGTCGATGGCCCGGGATTTCTTGACTTCATCTTTATATGATTTGGCCAAGCGGCCAGTGTGATTCTACCTTGTATGGTAGGGCCGGGTATAGCCAGGATTCTTATACCATAAGTAGGCCTTAAGGGCTAGATGCCAAGTGGCTTAATTAGGCCATTATGGCAGGTTTCTCTCATATATGGTATATACAGAATGACTCACGGAACCGGTAGTCATATCAAAAGTAACTTACCTCCCAGTCTATATAGTATGTTACCTTATATGCTTATGCATGCCTAATTGAGGATTATGTGGAGGTTCGAAAGAACCGCTCACTGAGTCCCAAGTGCACTCACGGTTTGTTTCTTTTTGTTTTGCAGAGTATGATCAGTGAGTTGAGGCTTGTCGTCATGGTACAGCTGGAGGGCAAGCGGTGGTGCCAATCTCATAGCGGCGTCCTTTAGTCATAGTCTAGTTATTTGTGTTGTCGTTTTCCTACACTGACAGTTGTTGTTTTTAAAGCTTGTAATAAACTTTGAACTTGAGATGTTCCAGTTGTGACGATGTTAACTTTTCTTCTTTGGTTTTGAAAAATATATTTATGAGCCTTGAGAATTTAAATAAAATTGAATTGTGGTTTCTTTTATTCGATGTGTTCTGATTTTCTCGATGGTCAGTGTAGGTAGTAGGCTACAGGGTAGTATGTAGACCTTAGCCGTTTTGTCACACGACCCTCAATTGGGGTGTGACATAGACAAGACCTAACCTAGTGCTCTGATACCAACTTTGTCACACCCAACTGAGGGTAGTGTGACCGACCAGGGCGGGGTGTTTGTCGACTGCAGGGATTTTGTCAAGTGTATAGATAAGGCATTAGGGTTGGAGTTTGTCGTGTTCATTGCAAAAAATAGGGCGCGAAATATTATTTTGATGAGGGAAAATATTTGGTCGGCTGAAGGAAAAAATTATAGATTAATTTACCAACCGATTCTTTTATCCGTTGGTAATTTTGTTGGTAATACCAACAAATTGAATATGTTGGTAACAACTCCGTTGGTTATGATATGTTTTCTTGTAGTGAGATTTGTTAAAAAATGTAAAACATGAACCAAATTAAAAAATTTAACCAAGAAACTAAAGAAATCTAATTATAAAATAGATAAAAATTTTGGCATATATTTTAAAAATGATATATAGGAAACAACAATAGTAGTAATAAATAGTAATTATAAAGATAAAGTTATAATCTATCATCGGATATTTAATATTTACTAATAACACAAAATCAATTTTTTTTATAGCTAATTATTATGAAATTCCAAATTAAATTAGAAGTTGTAACAACAATTTAATTTGCGTGAAATCTAGTTAAATTATGTATTGCTAGGAAAATATTAGTATATATATTATATATCTACCTGGTTTCAAGAAGCTGGTGCCAGGCGCTAATTGTATTCGGAAATAATGTGCAGGAGAAGCCCTGTATCAATTGTAGCAGTCATCACCTGCATGATATCGCAGTTATCTTGTGATAAGATAACACTTAAAGGTTAGTTCTGCAACATTACATATATTTCTTCTCCGCACCTACGGTGTTGTTTGGTTAGCGAAAACTATTTTCTGGTTTGGTTTCAGTGAAACTGAAAACTTGGTTTCGAAAACTTGATTTTGGTTTCTAGTTTTCAGTTTTCCGAAAACGCGTTTGGTTAATGAAAACAACATAAGTTTTAGTTAGTTGAAACTAGTGAATATTTATTTGGCTATAAAAAGTAATATTAATTTTCTTTGAATATTTTTAGTAGTAATTAATATTTAGTTAGTTTACAAAATTAAATATTTGCTAATATAGTTATAAAATATTTGTAATATTTAATTAATTAAGTTATTGGTAGTTTGAGATTTTTTTGTTCAATTAGATATAAAAATTAATTAATAGTTAATATTTCAAAATAATAATAATTCTAGTGGTCTAAATTAGTTTTGATTAATTATAAATATATTAACTTTAAGAAAATTGAGTTATTTTAAAATTTGGGTTTGAGTCAATTAGATATAAATTGGTTTAATTAATTTGTAAATTTAAGATAATAGTTTGAGTTGAAAATGATGATTTTTATTTTTTTTATAAAAATAATATAGTTTGATTTATTTTTAAATTAATTAATTTTATTAAAAAAATATTTATAATTATAAAGTTGTCACTCCATTTTGATAACGAAACTGACAGTCTCGAAACCACAGAAAACAACATTCTGGTGTTTTCATTTTTATTAGGAAAACTGGTTTCGTTTTCATTCTGGTTTCGATTCAGTTTCATGAAAACGCTGAACCAAACACGTTTTCGTAAGCAGTTTTGGTTTCAGTGAAATCGAAACCATGAAAACAGACTTGGTTTCACTAACCAAACCAGTTTATTAATTAAATTATTGTTTTGATCAACATATTTATAATGTTCATCTCAATCTGCAGAGATATCTCTGGTGACGAGAGTGAAAGAAAATACCATCCGAATTTCATTAAAGATCTTTATCCTTTCACTTCAAGGATCATTACCACATCCTTTGCCAAAGAACACGAGCGGGAGAACCTCATGCCCATATTATGAAATAAATGGAAGAGATACATATTTAGTTGGAGTACCTTACTTAATTCCGGAGTTAGTGTTAAAAGTAAATGTTTAGATGTTTAATAAATGATCAAATACAATAAGAAAATAGCAATGACAATTAATATAATATATAAGTATTGTCACAAATATGTTTTAAATAAATAATTATATATATTAAAATACACTAATAATATATAATTTATTTTCAATTAGATTTGCTAAGAAATGTGAAACATGAACCAAATTAAAAAATTTAACGAATAAACTAAAGAAATCTAATTATAAAATAGATAAATTTTTAGGCATATATTTTATAAATGATATATAGGAAATAACAATAGTAGTAATGAATAGTAATGATAAAGACAAAGTTAAAATCTATCATCGGATATTTAATATTTACTAATATCACAAAATCAATTTTATTTATAGCTAATTATTATGAAATTCCAAACTAAATTAGAAGTTGTAACAACAAAACACTAAAAAATATCATATTTGTTTTATCATTTCTTACAAATAAAAAAATAAAAATGATAACATAGAAGTGATAAATGTATAATAATACGCAATATGATATATCACAAAATGATAATACGCAGTATGATATATCACTAATAACATATAACTATAAATTTAATATTGACTAAAAATATATAATCAAATTTTATTTGAGATTTCAATTTTTTTTCCATTAATATATAATATCAAAAAAAATATTGTCACACCCCAATTGAGGGTAGTGTGACCGGCCAAGGCCTACATCCTATCCTGTAGCCTACTATCTACACTAACATAAAGAAACTAGAACATGTCGACAAAAGAAATCTGAACACAAACTTTATTAAAAGTTTTCAAAGTTCACAATTTTATGTTTTCAAACCAAAGAAGAAAACCAACATTAGAACAACTGAACATCTCAAGAATCAAAGTTTTACAAACTTTTTCCAAAATACAATTGTCAGTGCAGAAAAGTAAACAACTACTAGAAACACTGGACTATGACTCATGGACGCCACTACGAGATTTGACACCACCTCCCGCCCACTAGCTGCACCATGTCGACAGGTCACAATCACTGCCCATGCTTTGCAAAAATAAGAAAATAAACTGTAAGTTCACTTGGGACTCAGTGAGCGGTTCTAGCGAACCTCCACATAATCCTCAATTATTCATGTATGACATATTAGGCAACATAATGTATATTCAGGGAGATAAGCTACTTTTAATTTGACTACTAACCCCATGGGTCAATCTGTATAAATCGAATACGTAAAAATCTGCCATCTCGGCCTATCAACCCTCCGGCATCTGGCCCCGTGGGCCTACTTATGGTAATAAAAATCCCGGCTACAGCCGGCCCTACCATACAAGGTAGAATCATACTGGTCGTCGGTTACATCATATCAAGATGTAAACAAGCAATCCCGAACCATCAACTAAGATGGTCCACTAGTCTCCGGACACCGTCTGGGGTAAGGATAGCTAGTCCCACCCAACTAGGGTCTAGCACCTTGCGGGCCCGCTGGCGCACCTCAAGACCCAAACACTGGCCAAGCAAAGCATTGGTCATTTTCGACCTCCACGCTTCTCGGCAGACCATCTCAAACACATCACACAATCAATGTCCTAGGGTTTCCTTATATACCTTTCGGGTCATTGCCCGTATCTGGCCCTAATCCGGGCTACAGGGTCAACAAATTAATGCCTCCCTTTCAAAATGTGCACGCCTAAGAGTTCTAGGTTTCCAAAATATTTACTAGAACTCCTAGAAGTTATATCATCTCCTAGCTATGTTTTCATATATACTGAGCATCACGCAACGTCCTACATGTTATCTAACATTATACACTACCTTGGGTGAGAAATTCCATGTACCGACTTTGGAATTCCGCCGATGAATATTTTAGGACAGCTTTTGTAATCTAAAGAAAAGTAAACATACTTTACAGCATCTACTATATATAGCCACAATATTCATACATAACAACTATACACTACCCTTAGAATTAAGCTCAATAAGAAACAATTTATTGAGCATGGCAAGGTAGCAATGAATTCAATAATGCATGAGATACTAAGCACGGTAAACTAATACATCATTTCAAAATTTAAAGTTGAATGAGCTAAGGATGGTCATTAAGCTAGCATTCCTACAATCTCATAAATCAATAAATTTACTTAATATGGTTGGTGTTCTTCCTAAGTATCATCATGCCTCTATAGTTTTAACATTCTAACCATGGAAGTTTCCATCTAAAGCTCACCCTTTCCTCCCCCTAGGCTTGGCTGAGCCTTGAGCATGGTGAACCTTGCTGGGCCATGCATCTTTGGGTAGAAAAGGGAAAGAAGAATATAGCTACGACCCTAACTCTTCATCTCCGATATATCTTAAATTCATGTGGACTGATTTACCCCTTCCCTTACCCTTGGCTGAACCCTTCTCATGAGGTTTAGGATTCATTCGGCCACACCTAGGGGTTCTAGGGAAGACAAACTATTTAACACATGAAATCGACGACGAAGAATGTTCTAATGATAGATTTATGATCATCTAAGGGCTCCACTTCCGTCAAGGGGATTGGGGAAAATTTTGGCATGACCTATCCCCTTTCCCCATGATTTGGTGGCCCTAGATTGGAGAAAACGACGAGAAAAGAAAATGATCTGGCAAGTATTGATACATGAATCATGTATATACAACTACGGAAACTCGATTCGTCGGAAAATCGCGAGAAAACATGATTTGTTACAACCTGCTTGATGGGATAACTGACCCACCAACTTCATAGGCCAACCTATTGGCCTAATTAAAACGCTTAAGCTAAAGTTGATAGTAGCACACCCATCAAGCCTTATAAGCCAAGGCTACATCCAACATACTCCAGATGTGGGACTAAATCGGGGTATTACACGATCCTATCACCACTAAGGGTTCGGCTACCCGCCTCCCTCATTTCTTCAAATCCAACCACTCACCTTGATTGAGGAGGATGAAAGAATGGATGACAACAACTTTGAATTTTTCCGGCAACGGCGCGAAATCCCGTATGGACCAAAATCCCCCTCCTCCTTGCTTCTTCTCCCCTCTCTCCTAGGCGCTGCTGTAAGACCCGAAAATTTTTTTCCTAACATAAAAATCTATTTTGGTGCAACGTGCCGGACCCGGGGATTGTCGAGTCGAGCCTCAGGATCGCCTTGAGTGAAAAGGCATGACTCGACTAATGATGCATGGAATTTATTTGGGTGATTGACCTTCCTTTTATGCAATCATACCTTAAATCAAGTTTAAATCGACTCATGTTGTGGGTTGAGTTAGAACCCAAGTAGAGTTCAGGTTTAGTCGAGTCTTGAGTAGGAGTCAAGTGAGTCAAGAGCCTATATGGAAGGCTAGATGAGGGATTTAAAACCCCTCATCCTTGTGTCGTGCGACTAGCCTTGGAGTCACACAAGGCAGCCTAGGGAGAAGGGGAGAAGAAGCAAGGAAAAGGGGAACTTTGGGTCGATCCGGGATTTCGCACCGTCGCCGGAAGATTCAAAGTCTTCGTCATCCGATCTTTCATTCTCCGCAATCGAGGTGAGTGGTTATATAGATGTTGAGGGGAGGCGGGTGGCCGGCCCCATAGATTTTGAAATCGAGATTCTTCTTCGCGAGTTTTGTCGATCGAGTTGTTTTCTCCATGTTAGATTCTTAGATCATTGTATATGATGTGATTTCGTGGTTTTATACGTGTCGATTTCTTGTTTTAAGGGGCTGGTCGAATCGAGGAAAAAGGGGAAAGGTCATGCCGAAAATTTCCCCAATTTCCTCGCTCGTCTCGCAACTTGCGCATCGACTGGTATTCACTTGTTTTTGCTTTTGGATTGACAATCGTGTGGACGTCGCAGCCATGTCCACCACCCCTATATGTTCGGCCAAGCATGGTTATGATCCTGCTCGAGTTGGTCGAGCAGTACAAGGGGGAAAAGTAGAACTGTTTGTATTGGATTATTGGACCTCGTGTTTTATCGTCTTAACCAGCACCTTCACGTTTAAATGTTAGATTCAATTTGAAGTTTATGTTACTGTTCTATTGGTTAAAATGCATAGATTCCAGCCCCTTCCCACATGGATTGTTCGGCCGAGCAAGGTTCACCTTGCTCAAGCTTCGGTCGATCAAGGAAAAGGGGGAGGAAGCGAATGATTTTGTGTAGTTGTTCACATCCCTCCATTTAATGTTAATTCATATTCACATAAATGTTAATTCATATTCATGTTGTGAATTGTTGGGATAGATCTATATTATCAAATTGGAAATGTTCTTGTTAATGCTTATATAGTATATGTAGACAAGAAAGGTTTCATTTAATTGCTCATATCATGTTTAATTGTTGCTATGCCTAATGTATGTTCCATATGGGATTAACCTCTACATTACTTACTTTTTATTTTGGTTATTCATGATGTTACTTTCCGAAATTAATTTGGTAAGTGATGTACACATGCTGTCCTGAAATATTTGTGGGTGAAATTCTAAGATCGGTTCATAGAATTCCTCACCCAAGGTAGTGTATAACGTTAGGCAACGTGTAGGACGTTGTGGGATGCTCAGCATATATGGAAACTTAGCTAGGAGATAACATAACTTCGAGGACTGCTAGTAAACATTTTTGGAAACCTAGAACCATTAGGTGTGCGCAATTTGAAAGGGCAAAATTAATTTGTTGACCCTGCAGATCGACGTAGGGCCGGATACGGGCAATGCCCCGAAGTGTATAAAAGGAAACCCTAGGACACTTGATTGTGTGATGTGCTTGAGATGGTCCGTCGAGGAGCGTGGAGGTCGGGAATGACCAATGCTTAGCTCGGCCAGTGTTGGGTCTTGAGGTGTGCTAGTAGGCCCGCTAGGTGCTAGACCCCAGTTGGGTGGGACTAGCTATCCTTACCCCAGACGGTGTCCAGAGACTAGTGACCATCCTAGTCGATGGCCCAGGATTGTTTGTTTATATCTTGATATGATGTGGCCGAACGGCTGGTATGATTCTACCTTGTATGGTAGTGTCGGCTGTAGCCAGGATATTTATTCCATAAGTAGGCCTAAGGGCCGAATGCCGGAGGCTTGATAGGTCGAGATGGCAAGTTTTCACATATTCAGTTTGTACAGATTGACTCATTGGGGTCGGTAGTCGCATTAGAAGTAGTTTATCTCCTTGTACATTCATTATGTTGCCTTATATGATATGCATGGATAACTGAGGATTATGTGGAGGTTTGCTAGAGCCACTCACTGAGTCCCAAGTGGACTCACAGTTTATTCTTTGTTTTTGCAGAGCATGAGCAATGACTTTGACATGTCGACATGGTGCTGCTGGTGGGCGGGAGATGGTGGCATATCTCGTAGCGGCGTCCATGAGTCATAGACCAGAGTCTAGTAGTTGTTTTTTTAAATTTCTGCACCAACAATTGTATTTGGAAAAGAGTTTGTAAAAGTTGATTACTTGAGACGTTAGTTGTTCTGATGATGGTTTTCTGATTTGCTTTGAAAACATAAAATTGTGAATTTGAAAACTTTTAATAAAGTTGTGTTGAGATTTCATTATCGATACGTTCTAGTTTTCTTTATGTCAGTGTAGACAGTAGGCTACAGGGCAGGATGTAGGCCCTAGCCGATCACACTACCCTCAGTTGGGGTGTGACAGCTGCCTTGTGCGACTCAAAGATGAGCCGCACGACACAAGGATGAGGGGTTTTAATCCCTCATCAAACCTTCCTTAATGGCCCTAGACTCTTAATCATGACTCGACTAAACCTGAGCTCGACTTGGGTTTCGACTCTTCCCGCAACACAAGTCAACTTAAACTCGATTAAAGTATAAATGCATAAAAGGAAAGAGTCATTTGCCCAATTTAATTGCATACATCATTAGTCAAGTCATACATTTTCACTTGAGGCGATCTTGAGGCTCGACTCGACTATCCCCGGGTCCGGCGCGCTGCACCAAAATAAATTTTTATATTAGGAAATTTTTCCCGGGTCTTACATATATATAAATAATTAAAATTTCAAAAATTCAACTAAACGAGAAAGAAGAATAATTTAATAAATTATATATAAATAAAAATTTAAGAAATACAAAATTGATTGGTAGAGAGCTCTTACTTCAAATGTGCCAATCAATAAAACAATAAATTTTCAAATAGATACAATAATAAAATAATAATTCATCTTATCAAATATCATATTAATATTTAATATAATTTTTTGAACAAATAAAGTTAGTTGGAAATCATAAATAGATTGAATTTAGTAACATTTTCATTTAAGAAATTGAAATATTTAAAACAAATTACTTTTAACTAAAGATATATTTACAAATAGCTTGAATTTTGAGTATAATTCAAATAAATTCACAAATTATGTTGAATTGGTGAATCTTTTGAATTTTCTATAAGATTCAAATATATATTAAAAATTATGGTTGAATGGTGAATAATTTATTTTTTTATTTGAACTTATATCAAATTTTGAAGAAGTTTGAAATAACGACATTTTTTCATAATTCAGTTTTTAAAATTTTAAATTAATTTAAAAAATTCAATTTAATTTGCGTGAAATCTAGTTAAATTATGTATTACTAGGAAAATATTAGTATATATATTATATATCTACCTGGTTTCAAGAAGCTGGCGCCAGGCGCTAATTATATTATGAAATATTGTGTAGGAGAAGCCTCGTATCAATTATAGCAGTCATCATCTGCATGATATCGCAGTTATCTTGTGACAAGATAACACTTAAAGGTTAGTTCTGCAACTTTATATATATTTCTTCTCTGCACCTGCATGTCTACAAATCTATTAATTAAATTATTGTTTTGATTAACATATTTATAATGTTCATCTCCATCTGTAGAGATATCTCTGGTGACAGGAGTGAAAGAAAATACTATCCGAGTTTCATACAAATATCTTTATCCTTTCACTTCAAGGATCAATAGCACATCCTTTGCCAAAGAACACGAGCTGGAGAACCTCATGCCCATATTATGAAATAAATGAAAGAGAGACATATTTAGCTGGAGCACTTTACTTAATTCCGGAGTTAGAGTTAAAGTAAATGTTTAGATGTTCAATAAATGATCAAATACAATAAGAAAATAGCAATGACAATTAATATAATATATAGGTATTGTCACAAACTTGTTTTAAATAAATAATTATATATATTAAAATACACTAATAATATCTAATTTATTTTTAATTAGATTTGCTAAGAAATGTGAAACATGAACCAAATTAAAAAATTTAACGAATAAACTAAAGAAATCTAATTATAAAATAGATAAATTTTTTGGCATATATTTTATAAATGATATATAGGAAATAACAATAGTAGTAATAACTAGTAATGATAAAGATAAAGTTATAATCTATCATCGGATATTTAATATTTACTTGTAATATTCCAGATATTTAAAATTATTAATTTTCCTTTTATGTATATTTGTCAGCCTAGCAGACTAGTTCGTGGTCGAGTCGAGTCCGGAGCGAGCTGGCGAGCTCGGGTAAGTAGAATATAAATATTCTCAACTACTCATGGTCCGGAGCGAGCTTGCGAGCTCCGGTAAGTAGAATATAAATATTCTCAACTACTCATGGTCCAGAGCGAGCTTGCGAGCTCGGGTAACTAGAATATAAATTTATAAATTTATAAATTTATAAATTTTTAGGCTTGGGTAGTTGAGAGTATTTAATTTAATATTGTGTGCGCATAATTGCCAATTATGTTCATATGAGTATTTAATTAATTATTCGTGATTTATTAGAATGAGATTAATTAAATTATTTAAGTCTATCGGGTTAGCGGATTTTGGTTTTGGCTTAAGGTGGATGTAGGTTGTGAATTAAGGGTGTAAGGGCTTAGGGTTGAGGAGGGTGTATAAAAACCACCCCTCATGGCTTGTGACTCCTATTTTGGAGCCACCTAGAAAGGGAGCTAGCCGCCAAGCCAACCCAAGCCGCCAACGCCCTTTCCCTTTCCTCCTTGGAGCCGTAGCCACCCAGAGCCAAGCCAAGCCGCCAGATTCTTCTTCCTCTTCCTCTATGGAGCCAAGCCGAGCCGCTTGCTTCCTCTCCCTCTCTTCTTTCCCCTTGGAGCTATTTTTTTGGGTTGAGCCGTCGGCCTTTTAAAGCCGGATTCGAGGCCGTCGTCCGGGATTTCTTTTCTAATATTTTTCCAAATTAAGGTGAGTGGTTTACCCTCTCTCTTCGGGGTTTTAATCAAATTTTTTGAAGCCATTCGTGACGGCTCGGTATTTATGCCTTGTTCTTGGATTTTCTTCGAGTTCTTGCCATGTTTTCTGGATGTGCAAATAATGATTTATTCTCCCAATTTGGTTTCTTGATTTGTGGATTTCATGCTTAGGATTAAATCTGTGATTTTGCTAGAAATCCTGTGGTAGGATTAAAATCTTGATAATGACTAATTAAGGGTTTTTGAGAAGGGGTTCTTGATTTTAATGCTTGATTCTTGATTAAGGAATTCTTGTTATTTATGAGATTGTATGCATGATTGGCATGATGACTTGAATCTGTGATGTTAGAAATTTGGGGATTTAATTCTGCAAAATTCGGATTTTATTCCTTGATGTGCTAGAAATTTCAGCTTTCTGAAATTTATATGATGTTTGTTGAATCTGGGCTGATTTTTTATTTCTCTGTTATTATGTGATTTTATCTCTGATTATAGTCGTGTAACCTATCGTTTTGACCAGAAAATATATTTTGGAAACATAGGATATACTTTGAAGAGTAGATTCGGAGTATACATAGCACTTCTGGGAAGAACAAAACCCTAAAACAAAACTCTAAAACAAAACCCTAATTGAGATGATCTAGATTTTAATTCTATATTTAAAATTGGGTCTAAGAGTGAGCATAATCTATTATGAACCAACTTACAAGGTATTCATGAAATAAAACCACACGGGTTCATGATGTTGCGGGTCTAAGGGGTAAGGGTCGGGTTTGAAGTGTTGAGACGTTTCATAGTGATGACACCCTTAGGACACCGTAGGAGAATCTTAACTTAGGTCTTGATGCGCCACATCCATGGGAATGGCGGAGCGGCTCATTTAGGAGCCGGGTTACGGGCTATGCCCGTGTGGTTGGACGTAAATTCTCAACCTTTAGGATAAGTTCGGAGGGCCACCAATTATCCTGATATGTGCGCGGTTACCTTTAGGCATGGTAGGGATTCGACCCGATGAACCTCTTGATGATGATGATTGCCTTTGGGCATGGTAGGGATTCAACCCGATGCACCTCTTGATGGTGATGTTGCCTTTGGGCATGGTAGGGATTCGACCCGATGCACCTCTTGATGGTGATGTTGCCTCTAGGTATGGTAGGGATTCGACCCGATACACCTCATTGATGGTGATGTTGCCTTTGGGCATGGTAGGGCTTTGACCCGATGCACCTCTGTGATGGTGATGTTGCCTTTGGGCATGGTAGGCCTCAACCTAATGCATATTTTTAGGTGACGTTGCCTTCGGGCATGGTAGGGCTTCGGCCTGATGCACCTCTTTGAAGAACTAAATGCCGTGGGCATGGGTGGCCTGGTAGCTAGTCACAGCTTTTTGACATTGCCTCTGTAGTGATAGACATATTCTTGTTATCTCTGTGATGTTGATTTATGAGGGTTGGTAAAACTGCTCACTGAGTTCTTTGAACTCACCCATTGTCGTTTTTTTGTTTTGTTTTGTAGAGCCTGACCGGTGAGGTGGGCTGGAGCACTTGGCACAGCTGGAGGGCAGAGGAGCCACATGAGTCTGTTGTAGGTTGGCATGCACTTTTATTTCAGTATTTGGAGTTGTAGTCCCGTGGGGACATTCACGTTTTATTCAGTTTTATTTATTAAAAGAATCGTTGCTCTTCGATTTATCTCCGCACTTGAGATATGTATTTTAAACCTTGTTGTTTTGAAATGAAAATCTGCTTTGGTTCTTTTATTATTAAAAGCTGTTATTTACTTGTTGTTTATGATGTTGGCATATGCATGGGTTAGGCTTCGGGGTATAGGCACGTATACCCTAGCCGGTCATGTGATCCTGAGTTGGGGCGTGACAAAGTTGGTATCAGAGCATGTGGTCGGTCCGACTACGACGTATATGGCATTAGTAGCATGTCAGTATATGGTAGGGGTATGGGTATGCTATGAGATCAATGGGCTAAGTCTGCACCTCAGCGCGACCTATGGTTTAGTTTGCAAAACAGTGGGTGAATTCAGTTGCTTAATCTTGAATTTTTTCTTTTCTGGTGTTTCTAGATCAATGGAGGCCTTTGATGCCACCAGGACCGGTAATGATAGCAACTCCACTGAGCGTCAAGGTCGAGGTCGAGGGAGACCACCGCAGGCCCGGGAGGAGGTGGGACCAGATCCCATGGTTGTGTAGCTGCAGACCCAAGTGGCTGAGCTGACTGAGGCACTCCGTAGGGAGGAGGAACTGGGACAGTCCCAGGGTAGCACTGCTTGAGGTCGTGAATGGCCCTGTGCTAGAGAGTGCACCATTTTGGGGGGGGGGGGGGGTACCTTTGTATGGGTGCCTGGATTAGAGATCCTTGAAATGATTATTTAGTATCTTGAATAATTCATTGGGTCTCGTCATAGAGTTAAATATTTATGATGCAGTATGGTTAGGGTGGCCCTAGGGATCCTAGGGGGGGCAGTTGATAGGGTTTTGCATAAGGGATCTGCAGGGGTTGGCTGAGAGTAAATTTCCCCTATAGATGAAATTTTGGATTGATTGGAGGATCTTTCTCTTAGATTTCAGGAAATATAAATTATGGGTGTAGAGCGACCTTATGCTTAAGGGTCATGTTTATGTGTGACCAAAGAGCGGTTTCGTTCTGAGGCATGTTTTGGTTGCGGACAGGTTGGGCACTTCAAGAGGGATTATCTTGGAATTGGTTGCCAGTAGCCTGATCAGACCAGAGGAAATACACTGATGTCAATGGGTTACGTAGCTCAGAGGGGTCAGACTCAGGGAGGAGGCCAACGAGCTGGTGGTTCACAGAGGCCCGTTGCATGGGTGTTCGCTATGAATCCAGAGGGCGCTGAGGTGTCCAGGGCAGTAGTATTAGGTAACCTTGTTGTAGGTACAGCTATTGCATATGTCTTGTTCGGTCCAGGTGCTATGCACTCTTTTGTGTCTTCCTTGGTTGCTGCTAAGTTGTCAGGGATAGCTTCTGTGCTTGAATTTTCCCTTGTGGTGTCTACATCTATGGCATTTCTGTGATGGCAGAGACAACCTTTCGAGGCTGCAAGGTTGTCATTTATGGGCATGTGCTGATGGCCGATTGGACACTCCTATCGATGTTGGAGCTTAATGTGATATTGGGCATGGACTGGTTGGCGAACTATTTCGCCTTAGTTGGTTGCAGGTCTAAGACTGTGACCTTCAATAAGCCCGGGATGCCCTATTTACCTTCCAGGGTGAGGGAAGGGTTGAGTCGTTGATGGAAATATCCACTCTTAAGGCCCAGAAGTTATTGTTCGGCGGGTGTCAGTTATTTTTTTTTGGCCTTAGTGTCGATGGCAGAGGAAGGTGGAGATGCGGCTAAATATATTTATTGTGTCTGTTTGACTAAATATATGAAAAATACTTAAACCACTTGTTGAAGATCTAATGAAGCAAAGTAAATACAAAAAAGGATATTCAAACAGAATAATCTGATTTATTGTCCTTTCGCTCACTCATTAACCATGTTTATTCATTCATTATCTTTAAAATATTTATACCTTGATTCCTAGGTTCCTGTGCCAGAACTGGCAATCTGCAGCACTTCCAGCAATTGTACCCAGCAGATATGAATTGATCTCAATGATTTTGTTAGCGTTTTGAGAAGCTGTGAAAGAACAAATTAGAAACTTCTTATGGACAATACCACACAATCTTTCATAGGAGGATGTATATCAGGAATCATGGACAATATCTTAATTTGAAACATCTTGCTGAACAAAAACTCCAAGACAAGAAATACCTTACGAGATTACCAGAGTTTGCTCGCTCAGTTGCTCCAAAACCTTCAAATGTTATGAAGTGGATGTTAGAAGTAGAGCTTGTAGCGCAAAGAACGATTAAACGACATCAAAGGTAGCTCTTCAGGCAATTAACTCCAAGAAACTCGAAACTGAACAGAGCGGACAATTTCTGGAAATCAACATTAAGGAGGGACTCGATTACAAAGCATAAAAGGATCTGGTACCTTCGCAGCTCAGGTAAGGTGATCGCTGCTCTCGCCGACGGAGATGTTGAGGATGAGCTTCTGGACCTTGATCTCCCTCATCGGGTTCGATAGCTCTTCTTGGAAGTCTGCATCGGAGAGCAGACAACAATTTCATTAGTTAACAGATGAGTGGAAGAAGGACAAGAGGGGGAAAAAAAAGGGTTTCGACTAAAGTGATTGCAAAGATCGAGTGAAGTGATTGCAGAGAAGAATCCAGCAGAGAGAAGATTAGGGATTGTAGTGGAGTGGAGAACAAGAGAATGATAATGGGGCGGGATCACAGAGAAGTTTACCATAGAAAATGTTTCGCAATGGAGTTTCTTTTTTGTAAAACTATCTTTTGCTGGGGCCTCCGGTAAAACTATTTTTTGCTCGGGCCAGCACGCGATCGGCATTAATAACGGTTATGAAAATTTATATTTTCGAGGATGATGGACGAGAGCTTTTGGAGACGGGATTAGGATAGAAATATATTTAATTTTAAATATATATTTGTCACGCCCCATGTTCAAGATCATGTGATGGGCCAGGGTATACGTGTCGATACCCTACAGCCTAACCCATTCACATGCCAACTCATAAAATAGGGGGTTTTATACTCCTTCCTCAACCCTAACCCTTCTAACCTTTTATCCAACCCGCATCCTCCTCAAGCCGAACCCAAATCCGCTAACTTAATTTAACTTAATTAATTATATTCTCCACATAACCATCTATAAATAATATAAACACAATGAACATGCACATCCACATGCCACATAATTAAACACGTATGCATACACAACATAAAAATATTAAATAAATTAATCTACACAAGCAAAATTACCTAACTCATATTCTTACTTACCTGAGTTCACAAACTCGCACCGAACCATGAGTCAACTCGGCTCGACCTCGATCTAGTCTGCTAGGCTGGCAAATACAACCATAAAGGAAAATAATATAATTAAATATCTAGGACATTACAATCCTCCATCCTCATAGAAAATTCATTCTCGAATTTCAGAAAGGAAAATTAAGAACTAACCAAATTTTCAAAGAATGAAGGATAATGGTCCCTCATATCCTGATCCACCTCCCAGGTGGCCTCCTGGCCGGAATGGTGCTCCCAGCTAACCTTAACCAAGGGGATCTCCTTGTACCTCAACTTTCTAATCTGACGATCTAGCACCTCAACTTGTCGCTCCTCATAGGAGACTACTGAATCCACATCCACTGCGGTAGGCTCAATCACATGGGACTCATCCCGAATATACTTCTTCAGCATAAACACATGGAACACTGGATGTACTCGGTCCATACTAAGAGGTAAGGTCAACTCATAGGCCACAACTCCCCTACGCCTGAGAATAGGAAACAACCCAATAAACCTAGGGCTTAGCTTTCCTTTCTTACCAAATCTCACCTCCCCTTTCATAGGGGATACCTTGAGGAACACCATGCCCCCCTCAGCAAACTCTACCTCCCTTGCCTTTCCATCAGCATACATCTTCAGGTGACTCTGAGCGGCCAACAGTCTCTTTCTGATTAGCTTCACCTTTAATTTCTACTGCCTCCTCTACCAGGTCAGGTCCCATCATAAGGGAATCCCTTGCCTCGAACCAGCCTACATGCAACCTGCATCTTCGCCAACACAACGCCTCAAATGGGGCCATCCCGATGCTGCAGTGGTAGCTGTTATTATAGGCAAACTCAATCAGAGGTAAGTGTCTCTCCCAACTGCCCTCCAAATACAGGACACATGCTCTCAGCATATCCTCCAGCGTCTGAATAGTCCGCTCTGACTGACCATTTGTCAGAGAGTGAAATGCAGTACTGAACCGAACCTGAGCGCCCAAAGCCTCCTGCAATGATTGCCAAAAATGAGCTGTGAACTTAGGGCTGGCAACGGATCGAATACGGTGTGGATACTGAATTATCTGTATCCGCATCGCACCCCATATCCGCACATCCGTATCCGTATACTTGCGGATATGGATCGGATACGGTGTAGATACGGTTTTTAGTTAGCAGATGCGGATAAAATTGCCACCCCTATGTGAACTGAGTACCCCGATCTGAGATGACCATCACAAGAACACCATGATATGCGACGATCCGATCCAAGAACAACCTCGCATACTGCTTAGCTGAAAAGGTCATCCTGATCGGTATAAAATATGACGTCTTGGTTAGGCGATCACCACTACCTAGATAGAATCATTGCCCTTCCCAGACTTTGGCAATCCTGTCACAAAATCCATGGTTATCTTCTCCCATTTCCACTTTGGTACTTCTAGGTTCTGGAGCAACCCTGTCGGCTTCAAATGCTTAGCCTTAACCTGCTGACACATCAGGCACGTAGAGACGAACTCAGCCACTTCTCTTTTCATGTCTTTCCACCAATAATTCTGCCTTAGGTCATGGTACATCTTCGTGGCTCCCAGATGCATAGTGTATGTGAACCGATGAGCCATCTCTAGCACCTGCCTACGAATCTCGGCCATATTTGGCACCATTGTCCTATTCTTAATCCTCCGAACGCCCTCCGAGTCAATACTGAAACCATTATCAGCATCGCCTCTCCTGACCAGATCCTTAGTGAGAGCACAGAAAGCATCATCCTCCTGCGCTGCCCGCAATATGTCAACCAACGTGGACTGCACCCTCAAGTAAGCCACCAACGCACCAGAAGCTGATACTGACAAGACTGCCCTGCCATCCAAACATAGGGACAAATCCTCAGCCAACGGCCTCCTCCTAACTGCCAAATGCGCCAGGTTGCGCATAGACTTCTAGATCAAAGCATCAGCCACCACATTGTCCTTCCCCGGATGGTACATGATAGTGCAGTCATAGTCCTTCAATAGCCCAAGCCATCTTCTCTGCCTCATGTTCAACTCCTTCTGGGTGAGCAAATACTAGAGGCTCTTATGATCAGTGTATACCTCACAAGCCTCGCCATAAAGGTAGTGACACCATAGCTTCAATGCGAACACCACCGCTGCCAACTCAAGATCATGGGTTGGGCAATTCTTCTCGTGAACCTTCAACTGCCTGGAGGCATAAGTTATTACCCTGCTATTCTGCATCAACACACAACCCAAGCCGACCCGGGAGGCATCACAGTAAACAACAAATCCTCCTAAGCCCGAGGGTACTGCTAGAACTGGTGCTAACGTCAAGTGGTCCTTGAGCTTCAGAAAGCTCTCCTCCCACTTATAATACTTGTCACCGCTACATTGGATACCTCCACGTCTTCGGGAGTTAATGTGAAGACGCGAGCATTCGGCCTCCCCGAACCCATCGTGCGTTGCTGCCCTATCCCATGAGTCTGAGTCCGCTATGCCACTGAAGCTGTCGACATAGGGGCTCCCCCTTCAAGTGGTGTTGTTGCTTCCAGCCTGAAGGGCAGTCCCTCCTGATATTACCTGGCTGGCCACACCGAAAACAAGTACTTGGACCATAGCAAGCTCTTCTATGCCTCCTCCTGCATTGTCCACACTCTAACACCTCGCCTCTTTGGTCTCCTGGTAGAGTGGTACTCTGAGTAGCACTGGTAGAGTGTCCTCCTCTACAAATCTAGACTGAATCAACTCTATCGCCTCGATCGGTTCAAGTACCACTAGTGGTACAAGTACGGTCTGCCTCGTTTTGCATGCCAAACTGAAAAATCATATTTTATATATTTTTGTGGTTCAATTTGAGATGATTCATGGATATAGTAATTAATAAGGTGAATCTTATCCTAGATCAGTGATTCCTATGATGAGTTATTTTATCCTTTTGTTCCAGTCCATTAATTTACAGTTGGAGTTCCTTTATGCATTAATGCATAGAGTAGTGAATATATTATTGTTGATTTCTCCTGACATTGTTGTTACATTATACATCTGCTATTTGTATTTTTTTTTATGCATGATGATTGATTTGGTGGATTGAGGACTGATCTGCTCACTAAGTCCTAGTTGGACTTACCCCTCATTACTGTTGTTTTGCAGCACCTGAGTTACATCAGAGAGGTACCAGGGTGCAGTAGCGCAGCTGGCGACAGCAGGGCAGTGGGTCTCGTGACATATCGTGATCGAGGAGGATACCGAGTCCAGTCATTTTTATTTTGTTGAGTTATGTAGACTTGGTTATTTCGTTTCCGCATTTTCCTTAGTTTGAGGTATTCTTGTTTGGACTTTAAAGTTTTAAAAATAAACTGAAGCTTTAGCATTTATTTAATTAGTGGTTTGTTTTCTTTTAGGATTTTGATATTTTTCTTTAAGTTTTAAATATTATAAAATGTTTTGGTTCATTACATGATTATGTATAGTTGTTCGGGGGTTAGGCTTCGGGGTACGTGGCGTACCCCGACCGGTCATACCAGGTTTGGGGTGTGACAAATAACTGAGAACATATGTTAAAAAATTGAATTGAATATAAGATTGGTTGGTTTATCAAAAAGCTTAGAGTTTTGATAATCGATTTGCAGCCTTAGAGTTTTCTCACGCAACCTTAGAGGTTTCTCATGCACGCCTCATCACTGAGGTGGCCACTATGAGGGAGCATATGGCACAGATGACTAAATACATAGCACACATTGCTTCTTCCATACCTGGTGCTCTAGGCTCTCCTCCTCCCTCGACATTTGACAAGACGACATTAGCATCACAGCCATCATGATCGTGGACGCCGGCTGATGCCTTCCCAACACAGCCCCTCTCCTCGTCGCATCCCTCGCCGCCACCTGATGCGCTTCACGATTGATGTATATTTGATTTTTTTTCTATTTTGATATGATGTAAACTTGTTTTGATACAATGTAAATATTACATTTTGATATAAATATGATGGTTTATATTATAATTTGATGTCTCATTTGATATTATAGGCATTTTAATCAAATATTGTAAACAATAATTTATATTATTAAATTATTTTTAAAAAAACCTAAATACACATTTGTGATGGCTTTGCGACCATGTCGCCATCGCAAAAGGTATATTGAACTGGTCGTCAAAGGCGATTGCAATTACAATTGCGATCATACTGCGACGGTAGCCGCGGTCGCAGAGCCATCGCAGAGCTAAAGTTTGCAACGGCAAACAGGCATCGTACAAGTCATATAAAGTGAGGGTGAGTTCATGAAGAACTAAGTGAGTGGCTCGTCCCCAAGCCCTCTCTAAGTCATCATACAAGTCATATAAATATTCCATATTTAAACGTACCACCAGATAAATATTCACAAAAGAATATAAATCAAATAACCATAAGTAAATAACCAAAATACATGGGTTCGTATAATGGTCTAATCGAAACTACCCTACTACAGTGACCAACGCTCATGCACAAATTTATCCTCATACAGGTGTAAGCATGACAATCATAAGATTAGGGGTCGGTTGCTAGATCAAGACTAGTGACCCTCATCCATGATAAAATCAAGGTAAATCCAGTGGTCAGGTGTGACCCTTCCACCGATGCCACTCTAGGGCTGCTGTTAGTGTGGCTCACTACTGCGTTACCTAGCCAGTAAACCACCAACTGAGCAGGTTGTCCATGCATCCAGTCTCATGAACATCCACATCCACATCACACAAATGTCATATAGTACCACGTAGGAAATTAAATAACATATATACACATTTAAACAATTTCTAAAAGAGTATAGTTCATACCGACGGACTCCGATATGCAGATGCGCATGCCTAGACCAGCCCTACCCCAGGCTCCAATCCCTTGACGGTGAAATCCATTTTCTCACATACATATCCAGTGGAATATAAATAACAAAATGTGCACGACATACATCCATAAATGAATACCCATATTCGGCTATCATTTTATCGTAGAAGCATGATTTGTCATTCATGATAATGAAATGTAGATATATATTCAAGCTAAAATTTAGTAGCCATACTACTAACATAAATCAGAAATAATTCATATAATAAAAACAAACTTACTTAAATGGATAATTCCTAAGAATTTCATGCTCAACAAGTATTAAAGTGCTACACGTAACCTTCAAGAAACCCAGATTCTTCTAGCCTTAGGAATCGGCCTAAATATTCATATTAAGTTTCCACCCTTAAACCAATATTTTTGTACCATTTATATGCCATTTACCTACTGTTTTTTCATATATTAAAATATCAAACCCACATGTCAAAGTAGGTAAACCAAACCCTTTACCGTTTTCCCACAAGTCCAAATTCAACGGTATTAATTAGCTCTAAAATCGTAGGGTAGGACTTAGGTGATTCGCATGAGTGTACACCCTCCTAATTAATACCTTAGGAATTAGATTATGTAAACATTCTCATTGCTAAGTTCATTAAGAATCTGCTATATCAACAGTGTTACGAAGTTTACTCAAATGTTCCTGCCCGGGCCGACCCTAAAACCCTTGGGGTAACCCTAATGTGGCCGACCACCTTATATCATGTTCTTTGGTTCATGCAACATAGTACGATAGAAATTGTAAGCATTCTAATTAATATACAATGATGTCTCCCTTCCTAGAGTAAATAATTTGAACCAATAGTTAGGAGATCAAGTCAATGTATCGAATTAAACATTAGACAAAATTTCAAAGCCCTCCTTCCCTTATCCCTATTTGGTCGGCCCTAAAACCCTAGGGGCACCAATAGCGGCGGCCGTACCCTAAAACTCGCACAAGAAACCAAAGACCGCAACAATACACATCTTCCAATAGAAACCATCCGTAAAATGACAACAAATCAAGAAAAAATACGGAAAGATCACAAAGACAAGGGGTGGCTAAGAAATCCAAGAATCCCTACTGTTAAGGGCAAGGAACCACTCACTGAAGTAGAAATCAAAAAGGAAGACAACTCTCCATGTTCCCTTGTCGACAAATTACGGCAACATCAAAATCCGAGTCTTCTCTAATCGCCCCTCTCTTTCCCCTTGCGCCAAGGCATGCATGCGGCTATTCTTGAGCCGTACGGTCCACGGTGCAAAATATAACATGCTTCAACTTCATTTATTAAATTACCAAAATACCTCATTTACAAGTTAAGTCTAATATAAACCGTATAACTCATTCAAGCCCAATTCGAGTTCCATTCGAACCTCCGGACTCGACTCGAATCGTTCTACCACCTAAAGACCAATTCATCCTAAATAAAAATAATTACCTTGCTTGTAAAGGTTGTACCTTAATTCACACCCTTTGGCGTTTCACTCGACCAGCTCTGACACGTGTCTGAATTCCCCTGCTGAAATAATTAAACAAAAATTTAAAAAAATATTGGGTATTACAACACTTGACCACCACATGGTTAATTATTAATAATCTTTTGATAAATCCTTTTTTTATCAAACCAATAGATAAGATGGAAACCCACTTTATTTGTTATCCACATATTAAAGGAGGGTAAGAATTTGTCAATTTTTGTTGTCATTTTAAGAGTTTCGCCGACCATTGTTTCATTCCACAATTTTTGGTATCAATAGAACTTTCAACTTTATTAAATAAATATTTTTGACACATATTTATCCAACTACATCCTTTATACTACTATATATATACCTAACTCACACCTTTAATTAACCACCAAACAATGGGTCTATTGCATTTATCATTTGTCTTCATCTTTTTCCTTTCGTTGTCTCTCCTTTTCACTCCCATATATTGTGACGATGAAAAGGAGTTAGATCTTGTTTCCAAGGCACATAAAGTAAATCGTCGTAGCTTCCCTAAGGGCTTTGTGTTTGGAACTGCAGCATCCGCTTACCAAGTTGAGGGAATGGCACTCAAAGGAGGTAGAGGACTGTGCATTTGGGATACATTTGTTAGAATACCTGGTAAGTAGTTTATATATGTCCTTTGTAACAAGGGTTTTCCATATTACTCATCTACAACTACGTAATATATTGATATTAAATTAATCACAAGAGAATACTTTGATATGATTATAATAATGTATGCAGGTATGATACCAAATAATGCCACTGCTGATGTAACTGCCGATGAGTATCATCACTATAGGGTTAGTCAAATACTCTCCAATCTTATAATGTATATATTGTTGTTTTGTTTCTATCTAATGCTTTAGAAAATTGATCTTTTATAATATCACTTCCCTTGATTAGGAAAATGTTATGAATTATGTCATATACGATCGACAAAGTGTTAAGTGTAGGACGTTGATGCGGGTGTTTTTTATATTTGTTAAACTTGTGCTTGATTTTGCAGGAAGATATTGGCATCATGAAGGAACATAACTTTGATGCTTATCGATTCTCAATCTCCTGGAGTAGAATTTTCCCAAGTAATTGAAAGCATCGTTTTCAATACTTAAATTACCAATATTCATATTGTGCCTAGATAAATTTGTAATTTTTGGTAAATATTTGGAGCACTTGTTTACATTAACTTTTACTTTTCAAGATGGAACTGGAGAAGTTAATTGGCAAGGTGTTGACTATTATGATAGATTGATTGACTACATTTTATTGCAAGGTAATCTATCCTTTCCTAAGAAACAACAATTTTTTTATTGATTTCTCAATATTTTATATAGAAATATTTGATAATTTGTATTTCTTTCTATTAGGGATTACTCCATATGCAAATCTTTATCATTATGATCTTCCACAAGCACTTCAAGATGAGTACTTAGGTTGGTTGAGCCCAAAGATAGTGTAAGTATTATAGTTTAAGATGTATAAGTTGATAATGATGCCTTAATATATTATATTTATAATGTTAAATACATTTTGTTTGTGAAGAAAGCATCATTTTCATATTTAATTAACAAATTTGATTTTTGATTAGGGATGCGTTTGCCCACTATGCTGACTTTTGTTTTAAGAGATTTGGTGATAGAGTTAAGAATTGGTTTACGATTAATGAGCCAAGAGTTGTGGCAGCCCTTGGTTATGACACTGGTTATTTTGCTCCTGGAAGATGTACTAATTGTACGTTTGGAAACTCAAGTACAGAACCTTATATTGTGGCGCATAATCTTATCTTATCTCATGCATCTGCTGTGAAGAGATATCGTGAGAAGTATCAGGTAAAATTTTCATAAGTAATTCATATTTTTTTTCTTCTCAAGACATGAAAATAGATGACTCGCCACAATATCAATGGGTAATTAAATACTTCACCATCCAAACTTATTATACCCATCATATAAGTTTTAGAAATATATCTAATTCAAATATATGAAACAAAAGTTTTGCTTGATTTGGTTTTTTAATTATGTCTAAGTATCATTGATTTCTTAAATTATTCTCTTTATTCGGTAAATATAGTAATTGTTTTAATAATATCTTATTCCCATTTTGTATGATAATATTACTTAAAGTGTATTTTTGTTTATATATTCAATATGTTTAGGAACATCAAAAAGGACAAATTGGAATTCTTTTGGATTTTGTTTGGTATGAACCTTACACTGACTCGATGGTTGACAAAGCTGCAGCTCAAAGAGCTAGAGAATTTCATCTTGGATGGTAATAAACTAGCAATTATTAGTTAATAAAGTAATTTTAAATATAATAAAGAATACTTTTTTATTTTGAGAAAGTTTTTTTACTTTTATTACAGGTTTCTTCATCCTCTAACATTCGGACAATATCCAAAAGCAATTCAAGAAATTGTTAAAGATAGGCTTCCTAAATTCACTTGTGAAGAAGTAAAAATGGTGAAGGGATCATATGATCATCTTGGTATCAACCAATACACATCTTATTATATAAAGAATAAGGAAGTAACTGATCCAGTACCAATCAGCTACCATGATGACTGGCATGTCACAATTAAATGTTAGATTCCCTGATCATTTCTTAGCTAATAGACTAGTTGATGGCTTTAATTGATTTGTTTTATAAATCTTATTTTGATATTCCTTATCTTGCAGATGAAAGAGACGGTGTGCTAATTGGTCCAAGGGTAAATGATTTTTATTATTTGAATATTTGTCATTTTATTATTTTAATATACTTAGTTTCTTAATCATCATAAGTTAATTTTAATTGAATTTAAATTAATTTCTATATTCTTATTAATAAAATCTTGTCATTTTATTTTAATTCAGAAAAGTTTGTTCATATAATCCAATAGTTTGTTCATATGAATTTAAATTAATTTCTATATTCTTATTAAGATGTCGTTCAAATATGGAATTACACTTGATTAAAAAGTTGCATTTTGGGTACGAATCTAAAAATATATAATAAATTATTTCATTCAGGCTAATTCGCATTGGCTCTATATTGTTCCATGGGGAATGTATAAAGCAGTGACATATGTGAAAGAAAACTATGGCAATCCAATTATCATCCTCGCTGAAAATGGTATATATTAATATATTCTTATCATTAGATTAACATTATTTGCATATGACTAACTTCTTAACCATGTGAATGTTAGGAATGGATCAACCTGGCAATGAGACTCTTCCGATGGTCTTGCACGATAAAATAAGGATCAACTTTTACAAGAGCTACATTACAGAGCTAAAAAGGGCAATGAAAGATGGTGCTACAGTAATAGGATACTTTGCTTGGTCTCTTTTAGATAATTTTGAGTGGAGACTAGGATATACTTCGAGATTTGGATTAGTTTATGTGGATTTCGACACTCTCAAAAGATATCCAAAGGCTTCAGCGAAATGGTTCAAGAAAATCTTGAAGAAGGATAATAATAAGAAGAAGAAGAATTAATTTCTTTAGAGTAGTAAGACAACTTCATATTTTCTCATATGAGCGATTCAATTTTTCTAGGGTAGATTTGATAGTCCTCTAAAATTTTATATTTTCCTTAGACATATTCTTATGTTCATGATTAGTAATTAAAAATATTTATTGCAATTTTCAATAAAACATTTCTATAGCTCTTCCAATTTCATTTGGAATATCAAGTCCCTCTTCTTATTATTTGCTTATTAAAATATCTTTTGTTCTTGAGAATTGAAAATATGCAAGTAAGAAAATTTATATTTTATTAACTTTGTGAATTTCTAAACTCACATTTATATTTGAATCCTCAACAATATATTTGTCACGCCCCAAACTTGGAGTAGCGTGACCGAACGGGAATACACCCGCGTACCCTAAATGTTACACCCTGCCTAAGTTTATCCCTAAAACAGGAATCTCACCTAGGAAGAGCGCAAACTATAACTAAATGAAAAAATACACCAGAATATCTCAACAGGAACTACTGAAATCATCATTTCAACTAAGAGTTTTCTACATAATGCTCCACATCTATATAAAAACAACTAAGAAAACATCTAAGCAGCGGATGATGCCTCCTCCTCCAGGACTCTAGCTACCTAACTTCAACTACCGACATACCTGCAAAACTGAGGCAACAACAAACAACATCAGCGGAAAGCTGAGTAGGAGAATCAATATGTCAACAATAAGGACATCAATCATGATGCAATGACACTACCAAATACAACAACAACATATGACTCTGCAATAAAGTGCAACATGGCAACAACCAAACACATTTTCATCTATCAACTAATGCAACTCATACCAATCAAGAGCGTAGTGGACAAGTGGGTTTCCCCCGCACTCTCGCACCTTGAGAGTGGCACCTCAAGCCTGCTCCAACTAGAGATGCGACTATCTACAAGATAGTCCGTCGACGTCTAACACCTCGACGTCACATACGAGCCCGCCAACGTCTAACAGCGCGACGCTGCACCTCATGTGAAAATTTCATGATCACCGGTGTCACCGCCCATACACCTCGGGCAATAAATCAACTGTGTCCAGGCTTGCGCCCACAATGATTATAATGCAGTATGCCATCAACAACTGTCCTACGATACTAACAACAATAACTGATACAACAATAAGCAGCATGATAGCTAGACCTCACCACATGACACACCACAACTGATATACAATGCTAACAACAATAAATGCCACAACAACTATCAACTGAAGATGCAACCAGAGTAATTCATGTTAGCGAGTACAACTTATGACAACACTAACAATGTGCACAATGCCTAGCATAATATCATGCTCAATAATCATTAATGAATAACACCTAATCAGACTCATGCATTTATCAACATGGTATGTTCAACAACATAATGCAACAGGAGATCAACGGATTTCAGAAGCAAATCAATCAAATAGAAGCAAGGGGTAAAATCGTCAATTTACCAATTCAACATTCATCGGCTACAACAAGAGTCAACTCACCCCCAATACCACCATCTACACTCTAAATCATCATCTAACATGAAATACAACTATTCTACATTATTTAATCATGTATCAAACTAAAATAATAACTATTAACCACCAAATAACACTGAAATGTAGAAAAGGCCTACCATACGACCTCCGATCAGAAATCCGACACCACCATCACGTTTAGAACGCAAAAACCTACAATTTTAGTATTCACCTCAACTCGATCCGACAACTCTACGATCAACTACAAAATACCCCAATAATCTATAAATGAAAGCCTATTTCATTTGATACAGTTCTCTTCTTAATTAACCTATATATTAAATTAAATTAAAGCTTACCTCCCTCACTCATCTCCTACCCGACGCCCGCCCGAGCGCCGCTGCACTACTTTGCTCGAACCTACACCGGCCGCCCCCCTCTTGGCCAACGGCAACCACCCCCGCCGGCCTCGCCGGCCTCTCCTCCAACGCTGGCGGGTACCAGCTTGGGAGGCCACGGCGGCCTCCCCTCCCCGACGCCGCCTCCTCTCCACCCTACTCGACCCACGCCGGGCGGCCCTCCCGGCCACCGGCGACCCTCCCGCCAGATTAATCAGCTTCTCCGGCCCCTTCCGTCTTCCCGACACCAACAAGATGCCGGCTCTCAACTGGTGAGCCGCGACATCCCTCCCCTGTGGCTGCTATCCTGGCGCACAGTATTGCGGCTGCCATGGCCACCGGGCTCAGTGTCACGACTGCCGAAATATCGACTCCCCTTTTTGTCCTCAACACCTCTACCGCCACTCTGATCGAATCATCCAATCGACCCCTCTGCCGCCGATGAACGAAGAAACGGGAAACAACAACCAGAAGACATGGAAGGAGGATGAAAGACTCCTACCTCAAAACTCCTCCAAACTCCGGTGTTCACCGAAGTCTTCAACTGCCGACGCCTCAACGCTACCACCGCACGCCCGCCGCTGCTACAGAAATCGCGAGAGGGAGAGAAAAAGATTAGAGAGAGGATTAGGGTTAATTAAATAGGATTTAGACACTTTTGCAATAAGGCCCCTCTAGTAAAAATATTAACAAATAGGTCCTCCACTTGCAGCTTATAACACTAAAACCTCATAACTAAACAAAAAGTATGACAAGAACTCAACTAGGATGCATATATAATCATGAAATCAAAGTTTAATACACCAACACACGACACAAGTGCATGACTTAGTTGCAAATGTCTCACAATAGACTACCAGAGCTTCAGAGTTAACCAAATGGAAAATAAAATAAAAATAATAAACAAACATGACTCCATGACTCTCTAACTACGGCCGGGGGAAAATTTTCCTACTGAGCTTATGCCGCCAACTGCATCATGCTTTATGAGCCGCACATGAACTTGCACACATAGGAAGGTGTCACACCCAAAATCCAGTATGACCGGCCAGGATACGTCACATGTCCTGAAGACTAACCCAACTCAAACACAACAACAATAACCTGAACAGTGGGAGATTTTTTTTTTGAAAAGAACCTTATATTGTGGCTCATAATCTTATCTTATCTCATGCATCTGCTGTGAAGAAATATCGTGAGAAGTATTAGGTAAAATTTTCATAAGTAATTCATATTTTTTTTCTTCTCAAGACATGAAAATAAATGACTCGCCACAATATCAATGGGTAATTAAATACTTCGCCATCCAAACTTATTACACCCATCATATAAGTTTTAGGACTATATCTAATTCAAATATATGAAACAAAAGTTTTGCTTGATTTGGTTTTTTAATTATGTCTAAGTATCATTGATTTCTTAAATTATTCTCTTTATTCGGTAAATATAGTATTTGTTTTAATAATATCTTATTCCCATTATGTATGATAATATTACTTAAGGTGTATTTTTGTTTATATATTCAATATGTTTAGGAACATCAAAGAGGACAAATTGGAATTCTTTTGGATTTTGTTTGGTATGAACCTTACACTGACTCGATGGTTGACAAAGCTGCAGCTCAAAGAGCTAGAGAATTTCATCTTGGATGGTAATAAACTACCATTATTAGTTAATAAAGTAATTTTAAATATAATAAAGAATAATTTTTTGTTTTGAGAAAGTTTTTTTACTTTTATTACAGGTTTCTTCATCCTCTAACATTCGGACAATATCCAAAAACAATTCAACAAATTGTTAAAGATAGGCTTCCTAAATTCACTTGTGAAGAAGTAAAAATGGTGAAGGGATCATATGATCATCTTGGTATCAACCAATACACATCTTATTATATAAAGAATAAGGATGTAACCAATCCAGTACCAATCAGCTACCATGATGACTGGCATGTCACAATTAAATGTTAGATTCCCTGATCATTTCTTAGCTAATAGACTACTTGATGGCTTTAATTGATTTGTTTTATAAATATTATTTTGATATTCCTTATCTTTCATATGAAAGAGACGGTGTGCCAATTGGTCCAAGGGTAAATGATTTTTATTATTTGAATATTTGTCATTTTATTATTTTAATATACTTAGTTTCTTAATCATCATATGTTAATTTTAATTGAATTTAAATTAATTTCTATATTCTTATTAATAAAATCTTGTCATTTTTTTTTAATTCAGAAAAGTTTGTTCATATAATCCAATAGTTTGTTCATATGAATTTAAATTAATTTCTATATTCTTATTAAGATGTCGTTCAAATATGGAATTACACTTGATTAAAAAGTTGCATTTTGGGTACGAATCTAAAAATATATAATAAATTATTTCATTCAGGCTAATTCGCATTGGCTCTATATTGTTCCATGGGGAATGTATAAAGCAGTGACATATGTGAAAGAAAACTATGGCAATCCAATTATCATCCTCGCTGAAAATGGTATATATTAATATATTCTTATCATTAGATTAACATTATTTGTATATGACTAACTACTTAACCATGTGAATGTTAGGAATGGATCAACCTGGCAATGAGACTCTTCCGATGGTCTTGCACGATAAAATAAGGATCAACTTTTACAAGAGCTACATTGCAGAGCTAAAAAGGGCAATGAAAGATGGTGCTACAGTAATAGGATACTTTGCTTGGTCTCTTTTAGATAATTTCGAGTGGAGACTAGGATATACTTCGAGATTTGGATTGGTTTATGTGGATTTCGACACTCTCAAAAGATTTCCAAAGGCTTCAACTAAATGGTTCAAGAAAATCTTGAAGAAGAAGAATTAATTTCTTTAGAGTAGTAAGACAACTTCATATTTTCTCATATGAGCAATGCAATTTTTCTAGGGTAGATTTTATAGTCCTCTAAAATTTTATATTTTCCTTAGACATATTCTTATGTTCATGATTAGTAATAAAAAATATTTATTGCTATTTTCAATAAAACATTTCTATAGCTCTTCCAATTTCATTTCGAATATCAAGTCCCTCTTCTTATTATTTGCTTATTAAAATATCTTTTGTTCTTGAGAATTGAAAATATGCAAGTAAGAAAATTTATATTTTATTAACTTTGTGAATTTCTAAACTCACATTTATATTTGAATCCTCAACAATATATTTGTCACGCCCCAAACTTGGGGTAGCGTAACCGGACGGGAATACACCCGCGTACCCTAAAACCTCACAACTAAACAAAAAGTATGACAAGAACTCAACTAGGATGCATATATAATCATGAAATCAAAGTTTAATACACCAACACGTGACACAAGTGCATGACTTAGTTGCAAATGTGTCACAATAGACTACCAGAGCTTCAAAGTTAACCAAATGGAAAATAAAATAAAAATAATAAACAAACATGACTCCATGACTCTCTAACTACGGCCGGGGGGAAATTTTCCTACTGAGCTTATGCCGCCAACTGCATCATGCTTTATGAGCCGCACATGAACTTGCACACATAGGAAGGTGTCACACCCCAAATCCAGTATGACCGGCCAGGATACGTCACATGTCCTGAAGACTAACCCAACTCAAACACAACAACAATCACCTGAACAGTGGGAGATTTTTTTTTTGAAAAGAATGGACATGACATCACAAACCAAACCAAACCAAAACTCAATATGAACAAACTGAACAAGTTATTAAAAAAAAGTTCAAATAAATAAACAAGACTCCCTAAATAAAAATAAAATGCGAAAACCACAACCTGAGTCAACATGGCTCAACAACTCAAAGAGACACTAAAATGACTCAAGTATCCTCCTCGATCTAGACATATCACGAGACCCATTGCCTTGCCACCACCAGCTGTGCTACTATATATCGGTTCCTCTCTCATCTAACTCAGGTGCTGCAAAACTATAGTAATGAGAGGTAAGTCTAACTAGGACTTAGTGAGCAGATCAGTCCTCAATTCATCAAATAAATCATCATGCATAAAAACACAAATAGCCGATATAAATAACGTCACAGCAACGTCAGAAGAAATCAGCAGTAATATATCCATAGCTCTATGAATGAAATCAACATCCATCAACAAGTGTAAAATATCCGCAGCAATAAAACAGGATGAATGCAACACCACTATCATATGCATGCAATGCAACATTTCAATCATATGCAAGCTCCCCGGACCCGTCGGTCCCACATAGCCACATAGGGTAGGTAGACGGGTGGCCGCCGAACTACCACCTATCTCAGTGCCGTCTCTTTGGGGCATGCCCTCCCCTCATCAGAACTGGCTCTTCCGAGCTACCCTATTAGGGCATACTTTCCCCTCACCTGCTCGAGTCTATGGACTATCTCTTTGGGGTATGATATCCCCTCACCAGCCGGACTTCTGGAATAAGTCCAATGCTGTCTCTTTAGGGCATACCCTCCCCTCACCAGCGAGGCTTCCGGGAAATGCAACAAACACATCACAACAACACACCCGCAAATATGTAAGTACAAACAATATGTGCTATCAACAAGTAATAAAGGGTATGTCAAGTGCATACCTCATCCCCCACCTCCTCCTGCCATACATCTCAATCACATACAGATATATATGTAGAAATAATCCTCATAAATCATGAATGCTGAGTATAAACAACCATAAAATAGAATTATAGCACTGTAAGAAAGGATACACGTGTATCATGAAAGTAGTGCAAAAGCAAACTCCAACTATAAATTAATGGACGGGAATATGATAAAATAACTCATGAACTACTATGTCAATGAATTATCTCAGATAGAATCATAAAAATATATAAAAGATGATTTTTCAGCTTGGCACGCAAAATGAGGCGACGCTCAGCTACTATTTTCAAAATCTGAATGTCTGATGGTGAAACAGACCTCGCCAATGAATCCAAAACATCGATTAGGTGACTCCGAGAGATCAGGCTTCAGCTTACCTTGTGAGGATTTGAGATTTCAGATGAGAGGAGGGCGACAAAGCTGGAAGGAGAAAGAACGAAGAAGAAAAGGAGACACCTTCCAAATTCCAACTTCATGTGACACGACTAAATGGAATGAGGCATTTTTTTAATGTCATTGGAAGCAATAAACACAACGCACAATGATATGGCCACCTGAGGGCACGCCCAAGCTGATTGGGAGTCGACCTGAAGCGCACAATGATTAGGAGTCCACCTGAGGGCTCGCCCAGGCTGGAGAAGGAAGATGGAGGATTTAGGGATGTGGGCGATGGCGAACAAGAGCAAGGTTGTCGATCGGTCGCATAAGGGGAAGTGATGGCGGTGGCACCCGACAATCTCCTGCGCGTGGGAGAGAAAATTTTCGCAACAGAGAGAGCAGGAGAGTCGAGTTGTAATATCCCAGATATTAAATTTATTATTATTTTTTTATGTGTATTTGCCATCCTAGCGGACTAGTTCGTGGTCGAGCCGAGTCGACTCATGGTCCGGAGCGAGCTTGCGAGCTCGGGTAAGTAGAATATAAATTTACAAAATTATGAATTTTTAGGCTTGGGTAGTTGAGAGTATTTAATTGGTGTTGTGTGTGCATAATTGCTAATTATGTTGAGAGAATTTAATTAATTATTGTGATTTATTAGAATGAGATTAATTAAATTATTTATGTCTATCGGGTTAGCGGGTTTTGGTTTTGTCTTAAGGTGGATGCAGGTTGTGAATTAAGGGTTTAAGGGGTTAGGATTGAGGAGGGTTTAAGGGGTTAGGATTGAGGAGGGGTTAGGCTTGTGGCTCATATTTTGGAGCCACCTAAAAAGTTGAGAAAGGGAGCCAGCCGCCAAGCCAAGCCAAGCCACTAGCCCCCTTTCCCTTTTCTCTTGGAGCCGCAGCCATCCAGAGCCGAGCCAAGCTGTCTGCTTCCTCTTCCTCTCTTCCTTCTTTCTCTTTGGAGTCGAGCCGACAGGAGCCGAGCCGAGCCGCCTGCTTCCTCTCCCTCTCTTCTTTCCCCTTGGAACCATTTTTTTTGGGTTGAGCCGTCAGTCTTCTGAAGCTGGATTCGAGGGCTGTCGTCCGGTGTTTCTTTCCTAATATTTTTTTAAAATTAAGTTGAGTGCTTTACCCTCTCTCTTCGAGATTTTAATCAGATTTTTGAAGCCGTTCGTGATGGCTCGATATTTATGCCTTGTTCTTGGATTTTCTTTGAATTCTTACCATATTTTCTTGATGTGCAAATCATGATTTCTCCTTCCAAATTCGGTTTCTTGGTTTGTGGATTGCATACTTACGATTAAATATGTGATTTTGGGTAGAGATCATGTGGTAGGATTAAGATATTGAAAATGACTAATTAAGGGTTCTTGAGAAGGGGTTTTTTTATCCTAATGCTTGACTCTTGATTTAAGTGTATGTGTTCTTCTTAATCTTGATTAAAAGCATGATTTCTGTGAATTAATTCCTAAGATTAGTAATCCGTCCTATTAGTAATTTAGGGATTAAATTTTATTAAATTTTGGATTTAATTCTATAAGTATGCTGAAACTGCATGTTTGCTCGAATTGTATGCTGAGATGATGAATCTGTGCTGATTTTAATTTGTTTGCTTTGATGTGTGTATGTGTGAAAATAATCGTTTAACCTTTCGTTTCGACCAGAAAACATAGTTTGGAAACATAGGACACACTTTGGAAACTAGATTCGGGTCAGACACGACAGTTCTAGGCAGAACAGTAACCTAAAACAAAATGCTGAAAGAAAACCCTAATTGAGATGATCTAAATTTTAATCCTATAATTAAAATTGAGTTTAAGGGTGAGCACAATCTGTTATGAACCATCTTACAAGGTATTCATGAAAAAAACCACATGGGTTCATGACATTACGGGTCTAAGGGACAGCGGTCGGGTTTGGAGTGTTGAGACGCTTCATAATAAGGACACTCCTTGGACACTGTAGGAGAATCTTGACTTAGGTATTGATGTGCCATATCCTTGAGAATGACAGAGCGGCTCGATTAAGAGCTGGGGTTTGGGCTACACCCGGGTGGTTGGACGCCAAAATTCCCAACCTCTAGGATAAGTTCGGAGGGCCTTTCCCGAATATCCTAGTATGTGTTGTTGCCCTCGGCATGGTGGGCTTCGGCCCGATGCACTTCTCTATTATGTTCTGTTGCATTCGGCATGGTGGGCTTCAGTCCGATGCACTTCTCTTGTATGTGTTGTTCCTTTCGGCATGGTGGGCTTCGGCCCGATGCACTTCTCTAGTAAGTGTTGTTGCCTTCGACATGGTGGGCATCGGTCCGATGCACTTCTCTTGTATGTGTTGTTGCCTTCGGCATGTTGGGCTTCGGCCCGATGCACTTCTCTTTTATGTGTTGTTGCCTTCGGCATGGTGGGCTTCGCCTGATCCACTACTTGGGTATGTGATGTTGCCTTCGGGCATGGTGGGCTTCGGCCTGATGCAATTCTTTGGAGGGTTAGATGTCGTGGGCATGGGTGGCCTGTTGGCCTGGTAGCTAGTCACACCTTTGTGGCATTGCCTCTACAAAGATAGATATATTCTTGTTATCTCTATGGTGTTGATTTGTGGGGGTTGGTAAAATTGCTCAATGAGTTCTTTGAACTCACCTGTTGTCGTTGTTTTATTTTATTTTGTAGATCCTGACCGGTGTGGTGGGCTGGAGCACTTGGCGCAACTGGAGGGCAGAGGAGCCACATGATCTCATAGCAGTCCTAGTTAGGGGTCGTAGTCGAGTCTGTAGTAGGTTGTCATGCACTTTTATTTTGGTATCTGGAGTTGTAGTCTCGTGGAGACATTCATGTGTTATTTAGTTTTATTTATTAAAAGAACTGTTGCTCTTTGATTTATTTCTGCACTTGAGATATGTTTTGAAAACCTTGTTGTTTTGAAAAGAAAATATGTTTTGGTTCTTTTATTATTAAAAGATGTTATTTACTTTTTGTTTATGATGTTTGAATTGCCCCTTGTGGTGTCTACACCTACGGGCAATTCTGTGATGGCAGACACAGTCTTTCGAGGCTGCAAGGTTGTCATTTGTGGGCATGTGCTGATGGTCGATTTCACACTCCTGCCGATGTTGGAGCTTGATGTGATATTGGGCATGTACTGGTTGGTGGACCATTTCGCCTCAATGGATTGCAGGGCTAAGACTGTGACCTTCAATAAGCCCAGGATGCCTAGTTTACCTTCTAGGGTGAGGGAAGGGGTGAGCCATTGATGGCGATATCATCTTTTAAGACCCGAAAGTTACTTTTTGGCGCGTGTCAGTTATTTTTGGCCTTTGTGTCAATGGCAGAGGAAGGTGGAGGTGCGACCAGAGACATCGGGAGGACGCCTGTAGTATGCGGGTTCTTTGATGTATTTTCGAAGGAGTTGCCAGGCTTACCTCCAGAGAGAGAGATCGAATTCTGTATCGAGTTACAGCCAGGGGTGAAGCTGATCTCCATTCCTCCGTATCAGATGTCACCAGATGAGTTGAGGGAGTTGAAATCCCACTTGTAGGAGTTGCTTGATTTGGATTTGATTTGCCCCAGTGTTTCACCTTGGGGTGCTCCAGTGCTCTTTTCAAAGAGGAAGGATGGGTCCATGCGGATGTGCATTGATTATCGACAACTTAACAAGGTAACAGTAACGAATCGGTACCCGTTACCCAGGATGGATGATTTGTTTGATCAACTTCAGGAAGTGCAGTGGTTTTCTAATATTGACCTACGGTCAGGGTACCACCAATTGAGGATTCGGGACAGTGACATCCCTACGACTGCTTTCAGGTCGAGGTATGGGCACTTTTTGTTCCTAGTGATGCCCTTCGGGCTGACTAATGCACCTGCAGTATTTATGGACCTGATGAATCGAGTGTTCAAGGAATACCTGGATAAGTTTGTGATTGTGTTCATTGATGACATTTTGATTTATTCCAGGAGTAGGGAGGAGCATGCTGAGCACTTGAGGGTAGTTATGAAAACTCTCAGGGAGCACAGGTTGTATGCCAAATTCTCCAAGTGCGAGTTCTAGCTGGAGAGCGTAGGGTTTCTTGGTCATGTGGTGTCCAAGGAAGGAATAAAGGTGGACCCTGCAAAGATAGAGACAATTCAGAACTGGAGGAGGCCGACCAATGTCTCGGAGATTCGCAGTTTTCTAGGTTGGCAGGTTACTACAATAAGTTTGTGGAGAATTTCTCCAGGATTGCAGCGCCGTTGGCCCGCCTAACCCAGAATAAGATCAAGTTCGAATGGGACAGTAAGTGTGAAGAGAGCTTTCTAAAGCTCAAGGACCGCTTGATGTCCGCGCCAGTTTTAGCAGTACCCTCGGGTTTAGGAGGTTTGGTTGTTTATTGTGATGCCTCCCGAGTCAGCTTGGGTTGCGTGCTGATGCAGAAGGGCAGAGTGATAGCCTATGCCTCCAGGCTTGGGGTAGTGAGGTTTGGTAAGAAAGGAAAGCTAAGCCCTAGGTTCAATGGGTCGTTTGCTATTCTCAGGCGCAAGGGAGCCGTGGCCTATGAGTTGGCCCTACCTCCTAGTATGGACCGAGTACATCCAGTATTTCATGGTCTATGCTGAAGAGGTATATATTTGAGATGAGTCCCGTGTGATCAAGCATACCGCGGTAGAGGTGGATTCAACAATCTCTTAAGAGGAGCGGCCAGTTGAGGTGCTAGACCGGCAGATTCAAAAATTGAGGTCCAAGAAGATTCCCTTGGTTAAAGTCAAATGGGAGCACCATTCTGGCCAGGAGGCCACCTGGGAGGTGGAGCAGGATATGAGAGAGAGTTATCCTTCATTGTTTGATGTTGTAGTGAGTCCTTATTTTCTTTTCTGAAATTCGAGTATGAATTTTCTTTAAGGATGGAGGATTGTAATATCCCAGATACTTAAATTTATTATTTTTTCTTTTATGTGTATTTGCCAGCCTAGCGGACTAGTTTGTGGTCGAGCCGAGTCGACTCATGGTCCGGAGCAAGTTTGCGAGATCGGATAAGTATAATATAAATTTATAAATTTATGAATTTTTAGGCTTAGGTAGGTGAGAGTATTTAATTTGGTGTTGTGTGTGCACAATTGCTAATTATGTTCATATGAGTATTTAATTAATTGTTGTGATTTATTAGATTGATATTAATTAAATTATTTAAGTCTATTGGGTTAGCGGATTTTGGTGTTGGCTTAAGGTGGATGCAGGTTGTGAATTAAGGGTTTAAGGGGTTAGGACTGAGGAGGGTGTATAAAAAGCCCCCCTCATGGCTTGGGATCCTATTTTGGAGCCACCTAAAAAGTTGAGAAAGGGAGCCAGCCGCCAAGCCAAGCCAAGCCGCCAGCCCCCTTTCCCGTTTCTCCTTGGAGCCGCAGCCACCCAGAGCCGAGCCGAGCCGCCAGATTCTTCTTCCTCTTCCTCTCTTCCTTCTTTCTCTTTGGAGCCGAGCCGAGAGGAGTCGAGCCGCTTGCTTCCTCTCCCTCTCTCTTTGCCCTTAGAGCCATTTTTTTGGGTTGAGCCGTCGGCCTTTTGAAGCCGTATTCGAGGGCCGTCGTCCGGGATTTCTTTCCTAATATTTTTTTAATTTAAGGTGAGTGGTTTACCCTCTCTCTTCGGGATTTTAATCGGATTATTGAAGCTGTTCGCGATGGCTCGTTATTTATGCCTTGTTCTTGGATTTTCTTCGAGTTCTTGCCATATTTTCTTGATGTGCAAATCATGATTTATTCTTCCAAATTTGGATTCTTGATTTGTGGATTGCATGCTTAGGATTAAATATGTGATTTTGGGTAGAGATCATATGGTAGGATTAAGATCTTGATAATGACTAATTAAGGGTTCTTGAGAAGGGTTTTTTTTTATCCTAATGCTTGACTCTTGATTTAAGTGTATGGGTTGTTGTTAATCTTGATTAAAAGAATGATTTTTGTGAATTAATTCCTAAGATTAGTATTCCGTCCTAATTGTAATTTAGGGATTAATTTCTGTTAATTTTCGGATTTAATTCTATAAGTATGCTGAAACTGCATGTTTGCTAGAATTGTATGCTGAGATGATGAATCTGTGCTGATTTTAATTTATTTGCTTTGATGTGTGTGTATGTGTGAATATAGTCATTTAACCTATCGTTTCGACTAGAAAATATGGTTTGGGAACATATGACACACTTTGGAGACTAGATTTGGGTCAGACATTGTAGTTCTGGGCAGAACAGTAACCTAAAACAAAGCCCTGAAACAAAACCCTAATTGAGATGATCTAAATTTTAATCCTATAATTAAAATTGGGTTTAAGGGTGAGCATAATCTGTTATGAACCAACTTATAAGGAATTCATGAAATAAAACCACACGAGTTCATGACATTACGGGTCTAAAGGACAGGGGTCGAATTTGGAGTGTTGAGACGCTTCATAATGAGCACACCCCTAGGACACCGTAGGAGAATCTTGACTTAGGTCTTGATGCGTCATATCCTTGAGAATGCCAAATTCCCAACCTGCAGGATAAGTTCGGAAGGCCTTTCTCGAATATCCTAGTATGTGTTGTTGCCTTCGGCATGGTGGGCTTCGGCCCGATGCACTTCTCTAGTATGTGTTGTTGCCTTTGGCATGGTGGGCTTCTGTCCAATGCACTTCTCTTGTATGTGTTGTTGCCTTCGGCATGGTGGGCTTCGGCCCGATGCACTTTTCTAGTATGTGTTGTTGCCTTTAGCATGGTGGGCTTCGGTCCGATGCACTTCTCTTGTATGTGATGTTGCCTTCGGCATGGTGGGCTTCAGCCCGATGCACTTCTCTAGTATGTGTTGTTGCCTTCGACATGGTGGGCTTCGGCCCGATGCACTTCTTGGGTATGTGCTGTTGCCTTCGAGCATGGTGGGCTTCGGCCTGATGCACTTCTTTGGAGGGTTAGATGCCGTGGGCATAGGTGGCCTGTTGGCCTAGTAGCTAGTCACACCTTTATGACATTGCCTCCGTAGAGATAGATATATTTTGTTATCTCTGTAGTGTTGATTTGTGGGGGTTGGTAAAATTGCTCACTGAGTTCTTTGAACTCACCCATTGTGACAGAATTTGACTTAACAATAGCAACTCAAAGGACACAGAGAAATCATATTAATGTAAAGTCCAACCCTACACGGAATATGCTCCCTATTCACCAAGCTTACAAGCTACAAGCAACCACATAAGTTAATCTATGTCCAGTCCAACATTGGATCGATAGGAAACTATCATGAAAGGAAGAAGACAGAAGAGTAGCCAACATTGGATCCATACGAATCCAACACAAATCATGGTATATGTAACTCAAATCATTGAATAGGGAAAATATCATAATGTAGAGAAAATATGAATTGAAAATCATTGAATTGAAAATCCAACAAACAGAAATCTAGAGTTAGATACTTCTAACACAAATCAGCCACAATCAATTTGAGATACTTCTTGAACGGGTGGAGCTTTCCAACAACAAACAGAAATCTAGAATTAGATATCGTGGTCTTGTTCTAATCCAATCAGAATGGTGGAAGCATCATCTTGGCAGCGTAGAAATCGTATCTAGCCGATATGATTAACTTAAGTGTTGGGATTTGGTTCAAACTCATGTTGGAATGTTGAATCAGCCCGAACAAAACTTGACAACATCACTTTCTAGTCAAAATTCATTCACATTTATGATCAGGTTAAGTCATATACAGTTGGATTCACAAATTTTCTGTCTGTTGATTAGGTCTGTTGCACCTAAATATTGTAGGTCCGTTGATCCTACATTAATTGGCTTGTCGATTGTGAGCTTGGCAAACACACTGTCACAGGAAATATCACTTGATTTCTAGATGTCAAATGTACTAATGTATAGAATAAGGAGCTATTACTGTAGAGATTTTGCATGAGATGCGTTTATAGGTAGATTGTGTTCTCTTCTCTTGGTATCTCTTTTTAATTATAATAGTGATTCTTCCTCCATGTTAATTCTCATTGTATCTCCATTTTAACATGCTTTTGCATCACTTTGATTTATCAAAAGAACTGAAAGCCTGACAAAACATCTAATGCAAATATGAAGATTGAGGATAATAAAATGCTATAATAAAATGAAGCTTATAGTTCAATTTTGCTTATCATATCATGCAGAACAATAAAACCAATATTTTCAAATTTACATCTAACTTTGAGGTACTTTGAGGTTTGAGCCAATTGAATTATAAATTTTCAATTCAATGATTTGTGTTGGATTGGTATATCATAATGTAGAGAAAATATGAATGGTATATCTGAATGTAGAGAAAATTAACTAGAACATCTATCTAATGTTTCACCTTATTCCAAGCTGAGTTGTTGAAAGTGTCATCCTCAAGTCCTTAGATGGTTGATTCATAACATGTAAGGACTTTGAGATCATCTCTTCTGGTATCAATATTTTGATGAATAAGAAGAAAGGTTTTATCTTGGAATTGGTATTCCAATGGAAATTTATTAAGTTTCTTTCCTACCACACCACCATAGGATCAATGATGAGATTTTGTTATTTCACAATTACAAAAACTGAGAAGCCTAATTGTAGATATAATATGATCTAGATTTCTATGATGGGTAAAGCTAACTAACTTGCAAGGATGATTAATGACTAATGTATTGATTAACAAAGTAGATAGTAGCTCCTCTACCAAGTTCTATGAACTATGTAAAGTTTATTTATAAGCAACATGTTTTCTAAAAACTATTGTAAGAGCTAGAAAACAACTGAGCAAAAGATGTCACAATAAGATGAATTTGAGGGGCTACCTGAATTTACAGAGTTAGGCTGGGGTTTCCTTCGTCGTCTATTATGGCCATCAAGATGCTTCCGACAGCTTCGCTTGACCTCATCAAATTCAACAAGCAAATGAAACCTGTAGGAATATGTCACACCGACTAACAGAAACTGAAACACATAATGAAAACAATGACGCAGCTTTATTCAAATCTTTAAAGAAGGTTCACAATTTTGCTTTAAAACAAGAAAAGTTTTGAAACATCAACCACCATAGGAAACAACTCAAGTTTAAAAGCAAGTACATGTTTTCGAATAGACAATCTTAGTGTATTAAAAGAAACAACTACCCTAGATCTCTAGACTATGACTAGTGGACGCTGCTACGAGATCTACGCCATCGCTTGCCCTCCAGCTGCACCATGATCCCAAGCCTCATCTCACTCATTGGGCTCTGCAAAACAAGGAAATAAACCATGAGTCCACATGGGACTCAGTGAGCGGTTCTTCCGAACCACCACATAATTCCCCAATAATCATATATATATATATATATATATGGCAGCAAAATATAAAGTTAGGGATATAAGTTGCTTTGGTTATGACAACCGACCCCAGGGGTCGTCCTGTATAGGCCATACATTCATGTAAGCAGCCATAACAGCCTAACTACGCCACATGGCACCCGGCCCCTAGGGCCTACTCATGGTCTAGTGATTCGGTTATAACCAGTCCTACCACATACAGATAGTAACATACTGACCGTTCGGGCCACATAGCACATACTTGAAACAAAGCAAACTCTGTGTCGTCGACTAGGATGGTCTGCTAGTCTTCGGACACCGACTGGGGTAGGGATAGCTAGTCCCACCCAACTGGTGCAATCTCAAGACCCGATCACTGGCCGAGTCAAGCATTAGTCATTCTGACTACCCATGCTTCTCGGTAGACCACCACAATCACATCACACAAACATGGTGTCCTAAAGTTTCCTTATTTAAAGTCCCGAGCGTCCGCCCGTTCTCAATCTTTTAATTTTGGCTGTATCATGTGCACATTATTGTTCGCAAAATGTTTCTTAGGTGTGAGGCCTAACTCGTCTACTTTTGAGTTTCCATATCTAACACACACTTTATAATTTTATGTAAATCATCTAGCGTCATATGCTACCTTTTGCTAATGTAAACTACATGTTATAGACTTGGAAATGCACCCATTAACATAACCGGACAGCATATAAACTATAATGAAATTTCTTCACAACACCTACTATGTATAGCCACATGATTCAATGATAAAGAATTTAAATTCTGCATTAAACCATAAATTCAACAAGGAAATAAATTATCTAACATGGTAAAAGTATCACCACAGTTCAGAATTTAAAGAGCAAAGGTCTAAGAATGGTTACTATCCTACCATTCTACTAATTACATGCATCAACATAGAAGCCTTCCTTAGTTAGATCTTACCTAAACGTCATCTTGATTCTAATTGTCAATCTAGGCAACTTGTCATGCACTATTGTTTTGAGTATTCCTAACCATGACGTTTATCTTCTAGAGATCATCATCTCCCCCAATCCTTGCTCGGGCAACACCTGAGCAAAGCATGCCTTGCTCGGCCGAGCCTCCAAGGAAAGGAACAAGAGGGAAGGACCAACCCCAACCGTAATATCTTGTTTCCGATCTATCCTAATTAAGACCTTGATCAAGCCGCACACCCCTTACTCAGCCAACCCATGAACATGGAGTTTTCCCTTTGCTTGGCCGAGCCTACTAGGCTTTAGAGGATGAGTTCCAATCGTCACTTTTAGTAAGTAAATCATAAATCCACTCGATATGGGTTTAAGATCGTTCAAAGGGGGTTTACATCCATCAAGGGAATTGGGGAAATTTTCGGCATGACCTTTCCCCTTTTTCCTTGACTCGGCAGCCCCTAAAATATCAAGAATCGGACAAAAACTGTGGAGACCCGATGCAACAATAATTAAAACAGCGATAAGAAGGTCAAGGTATCATGAATCGATGAAAAACTTGTAAGAAACTTGACACCTAACAGTCCTAGGGGTTCGGCTACCCGCCTCCCGCAAATCAACGGAAAGTAACCACTCACCTTGATCAAGGAAGAAGAAAGGGTGGACATTGACGACCTCGATTCTTCCGACGGCGACACGGTTTTTGGCACCGACCCAAGATCTCCCCTCCTCCCTCTCTTGCTCGGACAGTGTGCGGCTCAAGAATGAGCCGCACAACTCATGAATGAGCCGCACGGCTCATGATGAGGGGTTTTATCCCCTCATCCACTAATGACATAAATGCCCCTCTAACTGACTTAGTCTCTACTCAACTTGATCCGAGTCCGATTCAGGCCCCGATTCGATCCGCATACACGATTTGAACTCGACTCAAAAAGGACATCTAATGCTTAATAAAGAAATATCCATCTAACCAATTTAAACTTCATAAACCGAGTTATACATTCTACTCGAGGTGACTCCGCGGCTCGACTCGACTAACTCCTGATCCGGTGCGTTGTACCAAAAATATATTTTTATATTAGAAAAAAAATTTGGGTCTTACAACCATCCCCCCTTAAGGGAAATTCGTCCTCAAATTTAATTGGATTGCAAGGACTTACCTGGTCTTCAAACAAGGAAGGGTAGCGCTCTCTCATGTCTCGCTCTACCTCCCAAGTGACCTCTTGCCCAGAGTGGTGCTCTCATCTAACTTTCACTAGGGGGATTTATTTGGACCTCAGCTTTCTAATTTGGCGGTCGAGGATCTCCACCGACCTTTCCTCGAATGAGATAGCCGAATCTACTTCGATAGAAGAGGGCTCGATCACATGCGAATCTTCTCTTACATAACGCCTGAGCATGGATATATGAAAAACTGGGTGAACTCTGCTTAGGGTAGGAGGCAAAGCCAATTCGTAAGCCACCGTGCTTCTCCGCTTGAGAATAGGGAAAGGCCCAATGAACCTAGGGCTCAATTTCCCCTTCTTCCCAAACAAGACGAACCCTTTCATTGGGGAAACATTCAGGAACACCAAGTCGACCTCAATGAACTCTAACTCTCTAGCCTTCTTATCGGCATACATTTTCTGACGACTCTGGGCTGCCAGTAATCTTTCCTTTATAGTTTTCACCTTCTCTACCGTCTCCTCAACCAGATCAGGACCCACCATGAGTGATTCTCCGACCTCAAACCAGCCCACAGGAGACCTACACCGCCACCCATACAAGGCCTCGAAAGGAGCCATGCCAATGCTACTGTGACAGCTATTGTTGTAGGAGAACTCGATCAATGCTAAGTGTTTCTCCCACTCACCGGTCATATCCAGGACGCACGCCCTCAGCATATCTTTCAAGGTTTGGATGGTCCTCTCTGACTGTCCATCCGTCTGCGGATGGAAAGCTGTGCTGATACGCACCTGGGTACCCAAGGTTTCCTGGAAGGACTGCCAAAACTGGGTTGTGAATTGGGTACCGTGATCGGATATGATCATCACTGGGGTACCATGGTATGCCACAATCCTATCCAAGAATAGTCTGGCGTACTACTCCACAGAAAAGGTTGTCTTGATGGGTATGAAATGGGCGGTCTTTGTCAATCTGTCAACCACCACCCAGGTAGAATCAAAATCGCCTTTTGACTTAGGCAACCCTATCACTAGATCCATGGTGATCTTCTCCTACTTCCACTCGGGAACCTCTAGGATTTGCAATAGCCCCGCGGGCTTCAGATGTTCGGCCTTTACCTGTTGGCAGACCAAACACTTTTCTGCAACCTCCCTTTTCATGCCCTTCCACCAGTAATGGAGCCTTAAATCTCGGTACATTTTGGTGGCTCCCGGATGCATTATATAAATGGAGCGATGACCCAGCTCTAGGACTTGCCTGCGCACCTCTGTCATATCAGGCACCACGATTCGGTCTCTGAATCGCAGCACATCCTCTGAGTCCAACCTGAATCCATTCTCTACATCGCCTCTATGCACTAAGTCCTTCGTCAGTACACAAAAGTTGTCCTCTCCCTGCGCGGCACGCAATATATCCACCAGTGTGGATTATACCCGTAGGTGTGCCACTAGGGCTCCCGGTGGTGACACCACTAATACTGCTCCTCCATCCAATCATACTGCCAAGTCTCGCGCTAACGGCCTTCTCCCGACTGCCAAATGGGATAGGTTGCCCATAGACTTTCTGCTCCGTGCGTCTACCATCACATTGGCCTTCCCAGGGTGATACAAGATGGTACAATCATAATCTTTCAAGAGTTCAAGCCATCTTCTTTGCCTTAAATTGTGCTCCTTTTGGGTGAGCAAGTACTGGAGGCTTTTCTGGTTGGTATAAATCTCACAAGCCTCACCATACAAGTAGTGATGCCATAACTTTAGAGCAACCACTACCGCCGCCAGTTCCAAATCATGGGCTGGATAATTCTTTTCATGCACTTTCAACTGATGAGACACATAGGCAATAACCCTGTCATACTGCATTAGGACACAGCTCAGGCCAACCTGAGAGGCGTCACAGTATACCACAAATCCTCCCGAGCCAAAAGGTACGGCCAAAATTGGTGTTGACGTTAGGCATTCTTTGAGCTTCAAGAAGCTCTCCTCACACTTCCCGTCCTACTCAAATTTGACTTTCTTATGGGTTAACCGAGTCAAAGGAGCTGTAATTTTTGAGAATTTTCTACAAACTTTCTGTAATACCTAGCTAACCCCAAGAAACTGCGGACTTCGGTCACACTGGTCGGCCACTTCCAGTCCTTTACTGCCTCTATCTTGGCAGGGTTCACACTGATTCCTTCCATGGACACTATATGCCCTAGGAATCCCACACTTTCTAACCAAAACTCACACTTGGTGAATTTGGCGTACAACTGATGTTTTCTGAGGGTTCCCAGGACCATTTCCAAATGCTCGGAGTGTTCCTCCTTGCTCTTGGAATACACTAGGATATCGTCAATAAAGACGATCACAATCTATCTAGATATTCTTTGAACACTCTGTTCATGCGGTCCATACAGGCCGCAGGGGTGTTCGTCAACCCAAATGACATTACCAGGAACTCGTAATGGCCGTAGCAGGTCCTGAAGGCGGTCTTGGGTACGTCATGGTCTCAGATTCTCAACTGATGCTATCCAGACCCCAAATTAATCCTTGATTACCACTGCACCCCCTACAACTGGTCGAACAAGTCATCGATTATAGGCAGCGGGTAACGATTCTTGATTGTCACCTTGTTGACCTGCCTATAGTCGATGCACATAGGCATGGACCCGTTCTTTTTCTTCACAGAAAGGACCGGAGCACCCCACGGGGACACACTTGGGCGAATGAAACCCAAGTCCAGCAATTCCTGCAACTAGGCCTTTAACTCACGGAGTCCAGCCGACGACACCCTATAAGGTGGGATGGGGATCGGTGCTGCTCCGGGCTGCAACTCAATGCAGAATTCAATTTCTCTCTTAGGCGAAAATCTGGGCATATCTTCTGGGAAGACATCGGAGAACTCACATATCACTAGAGTCTACTAACCTCCTAAGCCGTGCCCCCCTTTTCCTCGGCCATATATACGAATGCCAAGAAGAGCAGCCGCCTAACAGCAATTTACGAGCCTTAAGGTCTGAAATGACGCCCATGGGCTCAGCCTTTCCTTCCCCACGGAAGGTGAATTGCGGCAACCCGGCTTACTGAATGTGACAGTCTTAGTCCTGCAATTAACTAACGTGAAATGCTCCTCCAGCCAATCCTTGCCGAGGGTGACATCAATTTCAAGCATAGGCAGAAGTGTCAATTATGCCTTCAACCCATGACCACCAACTAGCACTTCGCGGTCAAGGAAGATTGATTTTACTATTAATGAGTCACCTGTAGGCGTTGATACCACATATGGCACAACAAGAAAGGAAGGTGCCATAGGCAATCCGATAGCAAATTTGGCCGATACAAATGAGTGCGGGGCACTCGGATCTAACAGGACATAAGCAGCAGAGAACTGACTAAAATAGTACATGTCACCACTGCCCTGGATGCCTATGCCCCGTCGCGATTCATGGCGTAAACTCGGGCAGACAATCTCCCATAGTGGCTAACTTGCAGCCCCGTCCTCTATATCGAATCCTTCTGAGCCACTGACCCAACTGGCATCGGGGCTTTTCCCCTTGACTGCTCGGTCCTCTGGCTACCTCTATTCGGACAATCTTTTCTAAAATGTCCAACCTGCCCACATTTGAAGCATGCATCCGTGCGGCCATAGTAAGACCCTCGGTGCCTTTTGTTCCAGTGACCACACTGCGGTATGTCTGACCTATGAGAGGCACCCCTGACTCTGCCGGTCGTGCTGCCCCTGCCCTTGAACCTCCACGGCCTCGGCTACTGTTGTGTCCCCGACTCTACCGGTGATCCATCGGTGCAACTGTCCCCTCAGAGTGCCAAGGCCGGCCCTTGAGCTGTAGGCTTACCATACGAGCTGCTGCCTCAGATGAGCGTCCCAGCTCCACACAAAACTCGTAGCAGTCAGCCAGAAATTTGATGACCTCAACCTGCTTATCAGTCCCGGTGAACACCGAAAGTCTCAGTTTAACAAAGTCCGCATAGGTGGGGGGACTTTGAAATCCTATCTGTTGACACTACTGGCTCCACCGCCGCCGGTACCACGGGTATCATCGGTACCGGCTGCAGAGGCTGCTGTGATTGCTATTACTTCCTCAATTCTTGCTCTCTGTGGGGCGCCTCTGTCAACAAGGCCACCTGGGTCTACAGCTGAGCAACTATAGGGTCTTGTACCCCAACAAGGCCACCTGGCGTTCAGTGGAATTACTACCACTGCGGCTCAATGCAGCATTGTGAGTCTTCATCACACTCAATTACAAGAAATTTTTTACCATTAATACCAACAAATTGTAACTGGAATTTAAATTACTAACCGTATGGTGCGCTGAGTGCAGTCGTGGTTGCCAGATCTCATAGCATCACTATATCGTATGTCGACACGCTATCATATGTCTCATACGGTACCCAACTCCTAGTCATAGTCACAACTTAACCAAAAGCTCTGATACCAATTTTGTCACACCCCAACTTAGGATCGTGTGACCGGCCAGGGTCTATGCCCTACCCTAAAGCCTACTACATACACTAATGAAAACAACGATGCAGCTTTATTCAAATCTTTACAGAAGGTTCACAATTTTGCGTTAAAACATGAAAAGTTCTGAAACATCAATCACTATAGGAAACAACTCAAGTTTAAAAGCAAGTACATGTTTCCGAATAGACAATCTCAGTGTCTTAAATGAAACAACTGCCCTAGACCTCTAGACTATGACAGGTGGACGCTGCTACGAGATCTACGCCACAGCCTGCCCTCCACCTGCACCATGATTCCAAGCCTCATCTCACTGATCAGGCTCTGCAAAATAAGAAAATAAACCGTGAGTCCACATGGGACTCAGTGAGCGATTCTTCCGAACCACCACATATTTTCCCAATAATCACACACACACATATATATATATATGGCAGAAAAAATATAAAGTTAGGGATATAAGTTGCTTCTATTATGACAACCGACCCCAGGGGTCGTCCTGTATAGGCCATACATTCATGTAAGCAGCCATAACAGTCTAACTATGCCACATGGCACCCAGCCCCTAGGGCCTACTCATGGTCTTGTGTCCGATCTATCCTAATTAAGACCTTGATCAAGCCGCACACCCCTTACTCGGCCAACCCATGGACATGGAGTTTTCCCTTTGCTTGGTCGAGCCTACTAGGCTTTAGAGGATGAGTTCCAATAATCACTTTCAATAAGTAAATCATGAATCCACTCAATATGGGTTTAAGATCGTTCAAAGGGGGTTTATATCCGTCAAGGGAATTGAGGAAAATTTTGGCATGACCTTTCCCCTTTTTCATTGACTCGGCAACCCCTAAAATATAAAAAATCCGACAAAAACTGTAGAGATCCGATTCAACAATAATTAAAACAGCGATAAGAAGGTCAAGGTACCATGAATCGATGAAAAACTCGCGAGAAACTCGACACCTAGCAGTCCTAGGGGTTCGGCTACCCGCCTCCCCCAAATCAACGGAAAGTAACCACTCACCTTGATCAAGGAAGAAGAAAGGGTGGACATTGACGACCTCGATCCTTCCGACGGCGACACGGTTTCCGGCGCAGATCCAAGATCTCCCCTCCTGTAATATCCTAGATATTCAAATTGTTATTTTTTTTGTTGCGTGTGTTTGCCACCCTAGCGGACTAGTTCGTGGTCAAACCGAGCCGACTCATGGTCCGGAGCGGCTTGCGAGCTCGGGTAAATAGAATATAAATTTATGAATTTATGAATTTATGAAATTAGGTTTGAGTGATTGGAATTATTTTTAATTATTGTGGTGTTTGGATAATTATGAATTATGCTTATGTGGGTGCATTTAATTAGATGCTTATGATTTAATTGTGTGTTTAATCAAGCCAAAATTAATTTAATTAAGTTTATCGGGTTAGCGGTTTGGTCTTGGCTTAAGTGGATGCGGGTTAGGCTTAAGTTAGAAGGGTTAGGGTAGAGGAGGAATTATAAAACCCCCTCCCCTAGGTTGTGGCTCCAATTTTTGAGGCCACACAATTGTTTGAGGAGGAGCCGCCGCCCCTCCTTCCCCTCTTCTTGGAGCCGTCGGCTTGAGTGGAGCCACCGCCCCTCTTTCACCATTGTTGAGTCGAGCCGCCCCCTTTCAGACCGGATTTGGATATCGCCGCTTGAAAGTTTTTCTCTAAATCGTTTTTCTAATCAAGGTGAGTGGTTTTATCCCTCCTATTCGGAGTTTCTTCGAATTTTCTTGAAGCCGCCTTGAGGATTCTTGGTTTTGATAATGTCCTTTTTTGTTCTTGAGATTTTCTGGGTTTCTATGTCATGCTTAGATCTTAAATTTTGATCGCACATCATGGAATTTATGTTTAAGGGAAGATCTGTGATTTTATACTTAAATCTTGTGAATCTTGGGTGCAAACCTCATCTTGGAATTCTAGAGATTTTTGTTGCTAAAGAATTAATTTAATTTTCTTGATTCTTGATTTAGGGATTCTTGATATATAGGCTAGTTATATTGAATAAAAATTATGAGATTGTATGCATGATTGGCTTGATGAGATGAATCTATGATGTTAGAAATTTAGAAATTTAATTCTGCAAAATTCGGATTTTATTTCATGTTGTGCTGAAAATTTTAGCTTTCTGAAATTTATGTGTTGTTTATTGAATTTGGGCTGATTTTTTATTTCTCTGTAATTATGTGATTAGATCCCTGATTATCGTCGTGTAACCTATCCTTTTGATCAGAAAATATAGTTCGGAAACATAGGACACACTTTGAAGAGTAGATTCGGGGTATACATAGCACTTCTAGGCAGAAAAAAACCCTAAAACAAAACTCTAAAATAAAACCCTAATTGAGATGATCTAGATTTTAATTCTATAATTAAAATTGGTTCTAAGGGTGAGCATAATCTGTTATGAACCAACTTACAATGTATGCATGAAATAAAACCACACGGGTTCATGACGTTGCGGGTCTAAGGGGTAAGGGTTGAGTTTGAAGTGTTGAGACGCTTCATAGTGATGACACCCTTAGGACACCGTAGGAGAATCTTGACTTAGGTCTTGATGCGCCATATCCTTGGGAATGACGGAGAGGCTCATTTAGGAGCCGAGTTACGGGCTACGCCCGTGTGATTGGATGTCAATTCCCAACCTGCAGGATAAGTTCGGAGGGTGTTTACCGATTATCTTGATATGTGCGCGGTTACCTTTAGGCATGGTAGGGATTTGACCCGATGCACCTCTTGATGGTGATGTTGCCTTTGGGCATGGTAGGGATTCGACCCGATGCACCTCATTGATGGTGATGTTGCCTTTGGGCATGGTAGGGCTTCGACCCGATGCACCTCTGTGATGGTGATATTGCCTTTGGGCATGGTAGGGCTCAACCTGATGCACATTTTTTAGGTGACGTCTCCTTCGGGCATGGTAGGGCTTCGGCCTAATGCACCTCTTTGAAGAGAGAGATGTCGTGGGCATGGATGACCTTCGGGCCTGATAGCTAGTCATATTTCTCCGACGTAGCCTGTTTAAAGATAGAATTTATTTATGTTATCTTTGTGTTTATTTGTGAGGGAAGATAAAGTCGCTTGCTTAGTTCTTTGAACTCACCCGTTGTCATTGTTTTGTTTTGTTTTGCAGAGCCTGGCCGGTGAGGTGGGCTGGAGCACTTGGCGCAGCTAGAGGGCAGATGAGCCACATGATCTCATAGCAATCCTAGTTAGTGGTCGTATTCGAGTCTGTAGTAGGTTGTCATGCACTTTTATTTTGGTATTTGGAGTTGTAGTCCCGTGGGGACATTCACATTTTATTCAGTTTTATTTATTAAAAGAACTGTTACTCTTCGATTCATTTCCGTACTTGAAATATGTATTTAAAATATTGTTTTGAAATGTAAATATGTTTTGGTTCTTTTATTATTAAAAGCTGTTGTTTACTTTGTTGTTTATGATGTTTGCATGTGCATGAGTTAGGCTGCATGGTATAAGTATGTATACCCTAGCTGGTCACGTGACCCTGCTTTTGGGGCGTGACACCTCCTTCCTCTCTTGCTCGAGTGACGTACGGCTCAAGAATGAGCCGCACTGCTCATGATGAGGGGTTTTAGCCCCTCATCCACCAATGACATAAATGCCCCTCTAACTGACTTAGTCTCTACTTGACTCGATCCGAGTTCGGTTCGAGCCCCGATTCGGTCTGCATACACGATTTGAACTCGACTCAAAAAGAACATCTAATGCTTAATAAGGAAATATCCATCTAACCAATTTAAACTTCATAAGTCGAGTTATATCTTCTACTCGAGGTGACTCCGCGGCTCGACTCGACTAACTCCTGATTCGGTGCGCTGTACCAAAAATAAATTTTTATATTAAGAAAATTTTTCGGGTCTTACATAATAGTTTTTCCAAGAAAATGAAATTGAAATCAGATATTGCTTAGTAATAAGAAAGAAAGAAATATTAGACATACAGTTAATAAAACAGGGATGTTATTTCAAGCAATAAAGAGTTAAAGGTTTTATAGTACATTTAATTTCCGAAACTACAATACTGGCTGAAGTCTGCCAAAAATGGTCGCACATAATCCTCACACTAGGTGAGAAAAACCATCTAAGCCAAAACTAAAACAAGAACAGAACAATCATATCTTCATCCGAACACTACAACAAAATGAAATGAAATCGATGCTTATTTTAGAAAAAATCGGCGTCTTTTTGGAGTCGGAAATTTAATTTAGACCTTTCCAAAAGCGCCGATTACCATGCAGGAAATAAAGGGGGAATAAAAATTAATATCCGACGTTGTTAATGGCGCTGGATAACTAATACCCGGTGCCTTCTATAAATAGCGTCGGGTATTAGTTACCCGACGCCTTCTATAAATGGTGTCTAGTAATTAATACCCGGTGTCGAGTAATTAATACCTGGCGCACTAATAGGAGGCGTTGGGTAATTAATACACAGCGCCTTCTTTAAATGGCGTCTGGTATTAATACCCGGCGCCATTTATAGAAGGCGTCGGGTATTAATTACCCGGTGTCATTAATAGAAGGCACCAGATATTAATACTCGGGTCCACTGGTAATTAATATCTGGCTCTCTTTACACCTGAGTATTAATTATCCGGTCGGATATTAATTATCCGAGTATTAATTGTCCTATTATTATATATATAATATAATATATATAACTACAACAATGTTATATAATATTGTTATCACTACAACAATATTATATCACTAAAAAATCATTCAAATTTGTCCAAATTTTATTATTCTATTTCAACAACAAAAATTCACATTAAAAATCTTAACATTTACAAATGAGACAATAACCGAGAATGCAAAAGTATAAAATTACATTTATTCATAAATTTAACAATTACAAAAAAACACCAAAGAGTCGGAATTCATCATCTGCCTTTTGTTCAGAAAGATATAATTTCAAAAATTAACTCTATTCAAAATGGCCTTCTTTGCTTCATTCGCCTTCTTTGATGATCGATTTTTCTGCTCCTCTTCCCTAGGTTGCAGTTCCTAATATTAATGTAGCATAACTTACCTTAGAAGACTAATGAAGCAAATATAGATGTGTAATTGTATCTCAAGAAATATATGAGATTTGAAAATTCTCAAGGCATTCCATCTATCATATTTCATTTAGTCAATGACCATGTGTAAAAATTGAAGCAGCTAGAACAGGACTCAAGCCTATGGACTATAGAGGTTGCAGTGATTCATACATTATGATATAATCCTATGGAGCTAAAGGAGAAGAATTTTTTGTTTATATTAAAGTATCAACTATTCATACAAACATGCAGATGGAACATAATATAAAGTGATTCCCATTGATCTCCAATATGCTACTACAACCTCCGTTGGGAACCCAAGCAATAGCTAGTGAGTTTCCCTTCAACATCTTACCAAATTGCCTCATAAAATTTAAATTTTGGACAGATCTATAAAACAATAATAGTTGTGATTGAACGCATATAAATGGTTATGAAGTACATATCTGTATTTGAAGCAAAGTAATAGCTAAATCTGTATTAGAAGCCTCAGTTTATGCATAAATCTTGATGATGCATCATTAGAAGCCTAGTAATAGCTAAATCCAATAAGAAGATAATATAAACCCAAGAAATGGTGGAAATAGTATAAATCATTCATGTTTCACAACTCAGTTTAACTTCATCGTGATGTTCTCTTTTCACTTACTGTGTCACTATAATAATAAACTGTGGCACAGTAACATTATCTAGACCTTAGTTGAATGGATTCTTCAGCAGAAGGTACTTTCAACTAAGTTAGTTGAACTACATGGAGCTTATTTCTCAGATAAGCTTCTAGGACACAAGCTATCTGAAATGACCATTTTAAATACATTGTCAGCAGCAACTAAAGAAATGGTTGGGAACATAAGGAAGATATTGCAGAAACTTGACTTGTCACAACTAAAGAAATACTATGAGTAGCTTAACTGGGGACATGAAATAATCTAATCAAAATACAACGATAAATGAGAATATGAACCAGAACATTTTTATTAGAATATGAACCTAATTTATAGTACTTTATTTGTCAGAAGTAAATTGCTATTCTCATTATTTGTGCAAGAACAAGCAGAAACAAGGACATGTGTACCAATTCCCCCTTATTCTCATTTCCCAAACAAAGACAAGTGTACCAGTTCCTGAGCAGGAGGCTGCTGTGAAAAATCCTACAAGAGTGGCAATGAATAAGGTAAGAGACATTCCTATTGCAAATCCAGATTAACTTCCATGCTATTTATGATCGTAAGCCATTCAAACTTGTCTATGAAAGTAAATATACCAAAGGAGGAAACTTTTTCTGCTGCTCGACGTGGAACAGAGAATCCGCCATGTGTACTGGTATCACTTGCTATCAAAAGCATATTAAATCAAAATGACATCCAAGGTTAACAGAACAAGTCATTGAGCAAAGAGATACAGTGCTTTACTAGGCTTAATGGTTGCAATGTCATCTGTGCATAAACTTCGTCTGTATCTGCAAGTAGAGAATGAATATTAATCAAACAAACAAATAAACATGAAATCAGAGGAGAAATAGTGATAAATATCTGAAGAATCATACATGCATAGTAACATTATGCAGCTGACAAACCAGCTGAGGAGGTAAGCTTGGGTAGCTGGGAAGAGAATCGATTTCCTTGTTGGTTGATGCAGCAACCTAATGAGATAACCTAAATTAAATAGCATGCAAGTATAATAATGCATTACCTTTTCCAAGCATAAGAAATTAAGCAGCTTTACAACAATAGCATATTTGCATTGCTAAGGGCCTTGCAGCAATTTAGAAATGGATAGAACAGCTCACTGTGACCCTGTGGAAAATAGAATGCCCGACTTCCAACAGGAGGTAATGAAACTAGTGGACCGGCACAAGCATGCCATAATTCCGAATTTAAACAAATTTGTTCTTCTATAAATAGTGTCATATAATTAACAATTGCCACCCTTGGAATGAAGAAACAATTTGAAATGTAATGGAGGATAATCAAATTATTAGCAAACACAATAAGTAGAAAATAACCTTCCAGTTTGAAAGATATATGAACTGTCTTGTTTACATACATTTTGCTACAATTTTTTTTAGAATTTACAAAAATCATATACCAAATAATCTTTATATCTTATTTTGTTACTGACATACTAAGTCCTATTAGACTCTTCAAAAGGATCATTGAATAAACTTTAGGTTAAGTCATGAGAAAGGAAAAAATCTTGTGACTTGTCTATGATTTCTGAGTAACATGAAACATGGTTACAGAAATAAATGCAACACCTAGAACTTGTCATCTTTCATACAGAAATGCTGAGAATGTATGCCATTGTGCTGATATTACTAAATCATATATAAAACAGTTCACATCTTTATCCATATAAATCAATGAATTTCTCAAAGTGTATTAAAATCCAATCTGATTTCAATTAGTTTGAATGGTTTTAGGAATAAGCAGGACACAAGTGCTATGTCTTGCATGAAATAGCTCAATAATTTTCATCTGTACAAAAGCAGATACTTATTTTCTTAGATAAGAAAAAAGAAGAAATTAACCAATCTGCAGGTCAATAATATCAATTCGAGAACCCTATATAGTATCTAAAGGATTCCAAAGTGAGACTGAAGATGCTGATTACTAATAATCAATACAACCAGCCGTTCATGTATTTTGCTTTATCAGTGATGAATTTGACAACAGAAATCAAGATAAGACAAATGTTGATATTTTCAAAAAGCCTATAAGATCAGGCCTCGTATAAGGCCTCGTATAAGTAACTATGCAGCATTAGTTTGTGCAACTAGAAACAACCAACAAAGATTCGTCCACTTGCCAGGACATAAAAATGAAAGATGAGTGGAGGGAATTTAATTCATTATTGATGCAGTTTGGCAAGAAGACTGATTTACTAGGAGGTGCGATGATGTAAGTGGAAAGAGTGGCGGCTCAAAGCTCCAATTTTAAGGTAGTGTTCCCATGGGTGACGGAACAAGAAGTGACCATGGCTCGGTTCCCATCTTGCAAAGTTGGCCTGCGTACGTACCAACATGCAACAATAAAAGGTGTAATCTGATTAGCTAAAATATTTAATTTTGTGTTCTTGCAATAATTAAAGATGACAAGAACTTTTAAGCACTGCACAGAACAAGTTGAATTTTAACTTGCCCATATTACTTTATGCAAGATGATCAGAAAGTGATTTCAAATGAACTTTACTATGATAAGTACATAAAGCTGTTAATGTATTAATTAAATGGTCACCGGTGATTCCTCTTTTGACTTTGAATTGAGGACACTCTTGTACACCTGGAGAAAAGGCTTCCCCTCCCAATTCGCAAACGTCTCTTCTTGCTGATCGGCAAAGTACTCTGCTGCAAATCCTGCATGCCAAATCCAAATTAGTTAATTCAATACTTACTCGATCGCATATACGGGTTTCAGATATGGTATTGTATGTATCATCAAAGAAGCTCGCCAGCTTTTCCAATTAAATTCAGCATTAATTCATTATTCGTGCACTACTTACATCACCGCACCTCCTAGTAAATTCAAAACACTGTCTAAGCTCTCGATGATGCGGCAGACAGCGGCGATGTCGTCTGATTTGACAGCAGAGAAGAAGGCCTGGTGCGATCCCAGTCGTAGATCCATCGTGCAAGATTTCATGCTCCGCGTTCTAGAGTCTACTCACCGGCTCTAAGGAGGGAGATCAACGAGATGGGGGTAGAAGGAGGGAGCTGGAGAACCGACGTGAGGGAAGAAAAATAAGGGAGGTACGGGAAGGGAAATGGGAATGGTGGAAAAGGAAATGGGAGATGCGGGAAGAAGAAAGAGGGAGCTAGAGAAGAGTGGAGAAGCGGGAAAAGCGAAGCGGAGAACAGCGGAGAACAACTAGGGTTTGAGAAGAGAACAGTAGGAAAAAACAAATGGGAAGCGGGAAATGAAAACAGGAAGAGGGAAAAAAACAACCAAACCGGCGCAGAACTGATGGCGCCGGTTCTTGATTAACCAGCTCCATCAACCTGTGCCCGTTATTAATCACTATCTAACCCAGCTGCTTTAATTAAAACCGACGCTTATACTAAGCGTCTGTTTTAATCAGTCAGTAATTAAATAAATTGTTGCAGTGAAAGGCATTTTCAATGTTGATAGCAACTCGAAAAACTTGCCTTTGGAATGTCCTTCTGGGTTACTAATTCTCCTCTATTCTCTTTTATAAATTCTTCATGATTAGTATTTTCTTTTTCTCCTTTTTTTATTCTAGTTCCTTTTTAGCTTATATGGACCACTACAAAAGTAGCTATAAAATTTGCTATAAAATAGGCATCAGTAACACACTAGTCCTGCTATATGGACCACTACAAAAGCAGTTATAAAATTTGCTTTTTCAAGTTTCTACAACAAAAAAGGAACTAGAACAACAAAGGCTACCAATAAAATCAATGACCTTTTACATAGAACATTGAAAAGATTTATAACATTGAAATGATATGGAACTGATATTTGCTGCTTCTCGCGTGGCTAAGGATGGGGCTCGGCCAACTCTCTCTCCATCTCCATTGTTGGGGACTTGGTTTGAGATTTTGGCTATAGCTAGTTTGTGTTACTGGAGTCCTACATATATGAAAGCTTTTAGTGGATTTGATAAGGTGTGCTTCTTCTGTAATGATCTTGTTCAACTGAACCAAAAAACCAAGTGGTGGAATTGATGACTCCCAGAAACCTAATCCTCTTTACTGCCTTCTCATATCATATAGCATTAAATCAAAATTTGGCACACAATCTCAAATAAAGATTAACTCTGGACAATTCAGATACTGCAAATATTACACGATCCTCTTCAATAACAAGACTAATGCAAACTTGCTTACTCTGTCAACAAAAGATATAGTAGTGGAGTTGGAACTAGATGTGCTTTCTTATCTTCGATGGGCATTTGTTTTATTAGGCAAACATTTCCCTTTTTGACCAACCTAGTTGGAGAAATTAACCATGCTTGGTTTTTCAATCTAAATAATGTTTTGAGCAAGAAGAAAATTTCATCTAATACTTGCAGTAACTTTCGGCAAGAGCCCTTCCCTCACAGCGAACTTCCAACACACACAATACTTGCAGTACTTAATTTTTACTCTTATATGACATAATTTTTACTCACGATTAGATATACTCTTTATGTGGTCAAACCAGCACGGGAAGATAAGGTGAGATCAGCACTAGAAGATATTCAATTTTCTAAGATATTTGTATAAATTGAACATTTCTGCAGCACACATAAGAAACCACATTTGCTCGCTTACCTTTCGACGCACAGGAAGGTCAAACCAGCACTGGAAGATAAGGTGAGATCAGTCGATCACATCGTCGGGTTTGTTGCAAGGGGAGGTGTCGCTGGGGGCGGGAGATGAGAAGTAGTCGCCGAGGGAGGGAGAGCAGCATTGCAAGGGGAGGTGTCTCCAGGGGCAGGAGATGAGAAGTGGTTGCCGAGGGAGGGAGAGCAGCATTGCAAGGGGAGGTGTCACTAGGGGCGGGAGATGAGAAGTGATCGCCGAGGGAGAAAGGGAGACGAGAAAGGTATCACCGACATTGCAAGGGGTGTCGCCGGGGGCAGGAGACGAGAAAGGAAGGTGTAAGGCCCGAATTTTTTTTTCCTAATATAGAAATCTATTTTGGTGCAGCACACCAGACCGGGGGTTAGTTGGGTCGAGCCGCAGAATGGCTTCGAGTAGAAGGTATGACTCGACCTATGAAAGTATGAAGTTTAATTGGTTAAATAGTCATTTCCTTTTATGCATTAAATGTCTCATTGGAGTCGAGTTCGACTCGTGCATGCGGATAGAACCGGAGCCCGAACCGGACGCGGGCTGAGTCGAGTGAGAACTAAGTTAAGTTAGGGGGGGCATAAAGGTCATTGTAGATGAGGGAATAAAACCCCTCATCTACAAGTTGTGCGGCTCATCATTGAGCCGCACACAACCGAGCAAGAGGGAGAGGAGGAGAGGAGCTTGGGTCGGCGCCGAAAGTCGTGTTGCCGTCGGAAGGATCGGGACGCATACGTCCACCTCTTCTTCCTCCTTGATCAAGGTGAGTGGTAGAATCTAGGATTTAAGGGGAGGCCCTAGCCGAACCCTTATGGTTTTGTTGGTGCCGACTTTGCGTGATGATTCCTTGTCGTTTTCTCATGGTGTTTGATCTTTTACCCCCTCAAGATGTAGATGTTTGATCTTGAGATTTCTCACGACGTTTTCTTGAGATATAGGTGTCGGCCGAATAGGGGAAAAGAGGGGAGGTCATGCCAAATTTTCCCCCAAGTTTCTCGTGTGGTTTAAACGTGTAGATTTGATTCTTTGTATATGTTATATGTTCATATAGATCAAGAAAACTTAGAACATGGAAGAGTACTAATCTTCCTAACCCCTAGGGCCTGCGGCATGATGAAAGCCCTTGTGTTATGGCTCAGCTGAGTGGGGAAGGGAAGGGAGTTTTCGGAAGTAAATTTCTCAAGTGATCGACATGTAAGGATAGAATGACTAAAAGAGTAGAAGGATATCTTATTTGTAGGCTATCATCTTGTATATGTAAGGATAGAATGACTAAAAGAGTAGAAGGATATCTTATTTGTAGGCTATTATCTAGTATAGAACACCTACACTTCGGTTCCTACCTTAGCATGACCTTGCTACGATTCAATTTCATGTGCTGAAATTAAGTAGGAATTCGATGTAGTTTAACAGATAATTGATGTGCTTTATTCGTAATTGTTTTCCACTTTGAGGTGTATTAAACTATTTTCCACATGTTCTAGTTGCTGGAATTTATATTTATATGCTGAGATTAAATAATTACATGTTGTAATAACTATTTAGTTGTTGGAATTTATATTTATATGCTGAGATTAAACAATTACATGTTGTAATGATTATTTAATTGCTAGAATTATTGTCTACAAGCTGGTTATGATTATTTGTGCTGCAATTAGGCATGAAATCATGGTGATATAATTGCTAAATCTTCTTATATTTAGCATACTGAAACTTATTAAATTTGGTATGTATTAAATCCATGATATGTTAAAGTTTTCTCTAAGTGTTTCCCTAGCACACCTAGCAGTTATTACAAATGGAAAACAAGTTTCAAATAAACTTCAAATACAATGGAAAGAGCTTAACAATTTAAAGATGAACCAAAGCTCCTTTCCCAAGCCTTCAGGCCTCAAACTTGCAGACAGATGACTCTGTGAGTTGCAGCAGAGTTGAGAGAAGCAGGGAAGCATGCGCTCGAGGAATGTTGTCAACGAAGGCGAAGGGCGCACAAGAAATCAATTTTTATGAAGGCTCAAATGACTTCTTTAATGCTCAATAATATTTCCAAGAAGGACTAAAGAAGTTAGGTGAGGGGTATTTATAACCCCTCAGCCGAACGGAACGTTCAACGGGCGAAACAATAGACGTTGATGCCGTTCATTCGCTTTACCGGTCGATCATCGATCGACCGATTGATTGACCACCAATGCGACCGTTGGCATATGTGAGTGCTCGGTCGACCGACGGGTCGATCGACTGTCGCAAATCCATCGATCCCACATTTAGTCGACCAGCCGGTCGATCGAATCAGTGGAGCCAGGGTCGTGTGACTTGTAATCTCCAATCCGGTCGACCGAGGAGCATTCTGCCAAATTTTTGCTTCGGTCGGTCGACCGATGCAACCCTTCTGTGAATTCTTCACCAACTTTGGTCGACCGACATGTCGACCGAATGGCTACTATCACTTTTTCGCATCATTCGGTCGACCGGATGCAGGCTGAGGCTGATTTCTACTTGAATTTTTTACATGCCTTTTTTATGGATTCAGTTACCAAGTTCTAACTTGGATAACTTTACAATTAGGCTTGGGATAAGATCGTCCTAGGGTATATTACAAGATATCTATTTGATTTATGCCCGAGCCTTTCTTTGACGTTTTCTTCTTCCGTTTCTTTGACAGTCTTTTCTTTCGATTCACTTGAATGAACTTGCTTTGCTTTTGGGAACCTCAACCTGAACTCAAAACTTCACATATGGATTAAATACTTGTTTGTTATCATCAAAATAAAGATCGAGGCTTAAGAGAAACCCTTAAGCCAATAGCTATCATAGTAGCATTGGCATGGCTCCCATTGAGACCTTGTATGGGCGGCGGTGTAGGTCTCCGGTGGGCTGGTTTGGGGCTGGGGAATCACACATGGTGGGTCCTGATCTGGTTGAGGAGGCGGTAGAGAAGGTGGAAACCATAAACAGAAGATTGCTAGCGGCCCAGAGTCGACAAAAAATGTAAGCCAACAAGAAGGCCACAGAATTGGAATTTGCCGAGGGTGATTTAGTCTTTCTAGAGGTCTCCCCAATGAAAGGGGTGGTCCGGTTTGGGAAGAAGGGAAAACTGAGCCCTAGGTTCATTGGGCCTTTCCCTATTCTCAAGCGGAGGGACAAGGTGGCTTATGAGTTAGCTTTACCTCCTAGCCTGAGCAGAGTACACCCAATCTTCCATGTATCCATGTTGCGGAGATATGTAAAAGATGATTCGCATGTGATCGAACCTTCTTCTATTGAGGTAGATTCGGCCGTCTCATTCGAGGAAAGGCCGATAGAGATCCTTGTTCGCCAAGTCAGGAATCTATGATCCAAAGAATTTACCCAGGTAAAGGTCAGATGGGAGCACCATTCCAGGAAAAGGCCACTTGGGAGGTAGAGCAGGACATGGGAGAGTGCTACCCTTCCTTATTTGAAGGGCCAGTAAGTCCCTGTCATTCAAGTAAATTCGAGGATGAATTTCCCTTAAGGGGGGAAGGTTGTAAGACCTAGAAAAAAATTTCCTTATACAAAAATCTGTTTTGGTGCAGCGCGCCGAACCCGGGGTTAGTCAAGTCGAGCCTCAGGGCCACCTCAAGTAAAAAGGTATGACTCGACTAATGATGTATGCAATTAAATTGGGCAAATGACTCTTTCCTTTTATGCATTTATACCTTAATCGAGTTTAAATCGACTCGTGTTACGGGTAGAGTCGGAACCCAAGTCGAGCTCGGGCTTAGTCGAGTCAGTAGTAAGAGTCAAAGGCAAGAATGGAAGGTTAGATGAGGGGTTAAAATCCCTCATCCAAGCTGTCGTGCGACTCATCCTGGAGTCGCACAAGACAGCGCATAGGGAGAGGGGGGAGAAGGAGCAAGGGAGATAGATCTTGGTCGATCCGGGTTTCGCGTCGTCGTCGGAAGATTCAAGGTCGTCAACGCTCGATCCTTCATCTTCCTCTAGCAAAGGTGAGTGGTTAGATTTGAAGGATTGGGGGAGGCAGGTAGTCGAACCCCTAGAAATGTTAGGATGTGTTTTCTCGCGAGTTTTCGTCGATTCTTGGTTTTGGAATTGTGTATTCACTATTTTGCATCAATTCTTGTCAGGTCGTCAAGATTTCTCGTTGATTTCTCGTGTTTTAGGGCTGCCGAACCATGGGAAAAGGGGAAAGGTCATGCCAAAATTTTCCCCAATTCACTTGACGGAAGTAGAGCCCTTAGATGATCTCAATTTCATGAATAGTGTGTTCTTAATCATCGATTTCACGTGTTATGAAACTCGTCTTCCCTAAAACTCATAGGATTGGCCGAGCAAACCCTAAAGTATCATGAGAAGGGTTCGACCGAGTATAGGGGGAGGGGCAAGCTAGTCATTATGCAATTTGGATATACCGGAGATAATGAATTAGGGTCGGGGATTAATCCTCCTCTTCCTTTCCTACCCTAAGAGGCATGGTCGAGCAAGGTTCACCTTGCTGAAGGCTCAGCCAAGCCTAGGGGAGGGAGAGGGTGAGCTTTAGATGGTAATTTCCATAGTTGGAGTGCTAAAACAATAGAGGCATGGTGACACTTAGGAAGAACTCTAACTATAGCAAGCTAATTTATTGATTCATGTAATTCTGGGAATGATAGCATAGTGACTATCCTTAGCTCATTCCTCTTTAATTTTTGAAATGATGTAATATTTTTACCATGCTTAGTATTTCATGCATTGTTGAATTTATTGTTATCTTACCATGCTAGATAAACTATTTCTTATTGAATTTAATTCTAAATGCAGCGTATAAATGTTTATTTATGAATCTCGTAGTTATATATATAATAGTTGTTGTAAATTATACTTACCTTTCTTTAAATTACATATGTTGTCCTGAAATGTTCATGGGTGGAACTCCAAGATTGATTCATAAAATTTCTCACCCAGGGTAGCGTATAACGCTAGATAACATGTAGGATGTTGCAAGATGCATATTATATATGGAAACTTACCTAGGAAATGACACAACTTCTAGGACTTATAGTATTCATTTTTGGAAACCTAGAAGTATTAGGTGTACGTGGTTTTGAAAGGGCAGCATTAATTTGTTGACCCTGCAGGCCGAATTAGGGCCGAATACGGGCAACTGCCCGAAGTGTATATAAGGAAACCCTAGGACATTTTATTGTGTGATGTGCTTGAGATGGTCCGCCGAGAAGCATGGCGGTCGAAAATGACCAATGCTTGGCTCGGCCAATGATTGGGTCTTGAGATGCACCAGCGGGCCCTCTAGGGGTCAAACCCCAGTTGGGTGGGACTAGCTATCCCTACCCCAGACGGTGTCCGGAGACTAGAAGACCATCCTAGTCGATGGCCCGGGATTTCTTGACTTCATCTTTATATGATTTGGCCAAGCGGCCAGTGTGATTCTACCTTGTATGGTAGGGCCGGGTATAGCCAGGATTCTTATACCATAAGTAGGCCTTAAGGGCTAGATGCCAAGTGGCTTAATTAGGCCATTATGGCAGGTTTCTCTCATATATGGTATATACAGAATGACTCACGGAACCGGTAGTCATATCAAAAGTAACTTACCTCCCAGTCTATATAGTATGTTACCTTATATGCTTATGCATGCCTAATTGAGGATTATGTGGAGGTTCGAAAGAACCGCTCACTGAGTCCCAAGTGCACTCACGGTTTGTTTCTTTTTGTTTTGCAGAGTATGATCAGTGAGTTGAGGCTTGTCGTCATGGTACAGCTGGAGGGCAAGCGGTGGTGCCAATCTCATAGCGGCGTCCTTTAGTCATAGTCTAGTTATTTGTGTTGTCGTTTTCCTACACTGACAGTTGTTGTTTTTAAAGCTTGTAATAAACTTTGAACTTGAGATGTTCCAGTTGTGACGATGTTAACTTTTCTTCTTTGGTTTTGAAAAATATATTTATGAGCCTTGAGAATTTAAATAAAATTGAATTGTGGTTTCTTTTATTCGATGTGTTCTGATTTTCTCGATGGTCAGTGTAGGTAGTAGGCTACAGGGTAGTATGTAGACCTTAGCCGTTTTGTCACACGACCCTCAATTGGGGTGTGACATAGACAAGACCTAACCTAGTGCTCTGATACCAACTTTGTCACACCCAACTGAGGGTAGTGTGACCGACCAGGGCGGGGTGTTTGTCGACTGCAGGGATTTTGTCAAGTGTATAGATAAGGCATTAGGGTTGGAGTTTGTCGTGTTCATTGCAAAAAATAGGGCGCGAAATATTATTTTGATGAGGGAAAATATTTGGTCTGCTGAAGGAAAAAATTATAGATTAATTTACCAACCGATTCTTTTATCCGTTGGTAATTTTGTTGGTAATACCAACAAATTGAATATGTTGGTAACAACTCCGTTGGTTATGATATGTTTTCTTGTAGTGAGATTTGTTAAAAAATGTAAAACATGAACCAAATTAAAAAATTTAACCAAGAAACTAAAGAAATCTAATTATAAAATAGATAAAAAATTTGGCATATATTTTAAAAATGATATATAGGAAACAACAATAGTAGTAATAAATAGTAATTATAAAGATAAAGTTATAATCTATCATCGGATATTTAATATTTACTAATAACACAAAATCAATTTTTTTTATAGCTAATTATTATGAAATTCCAAATTAAATTAGAAGTTGTAACAACAATTTAATTTGCGTGAAATCTAGTTAAATTATGTATTGCTAGGAAAATATTAGTATATATATTATATATCTACCTGGTTTCAAGAAGCTAGTGCCAGGCGCTAATTGTATTCGGAAATAATGTGCAGGAGAAGCCCTGTATCAATTGTAGCAGTCATCACCTGCATGATATCGCAGTTATCTTGTGATAAGATAACACTTAAAGGTTAGTTCTGCAACATTACATATATTTCTTCTCCGCACCTACGGTGTTGTTTGGTTAGCGAAAACTATTTTCTGGTTTGGTTTCAGTGAAACTGAAAACTTGGTTTCGAAAACTTGATTTTGGTTTCTAGTTTTCAGTTTTCCGAAAACGCGTTTGGTTAATGAAAACAACATAAGTTTTAGTTAGTTGAAACTAGTGAATATTTATTTGGCTATAAAAAGTAATATTAATTTTCTTTGAATATTTTTAGTAGTAATTAATATTTAGTTAGTTTACAAAATTAAATATTTGCTAATATAGTTATAAAATATTTGTAATATTTAATTAATTAAGTTATTGGTAGTTTGAGATTTTTTTGTTCAATTAGATATAAAAATTAATTAATAGTTAATATTTCAAAATAATAATAATTCTAGTGGTCTAAATTAGTTTTGATTAATTATAAATATATTAACTTTAAGAAAATTGAGTTATTTTAAAATTTGGGTTTGAGTCAATTAGATATAAATTGGTTTAATTAATTTGTAAATTTAAGATAATAGTTTGAGTTGAAAATGATGATTTTTATTTTTTTATAAAAATAATATAGTTTGATTTATTTTTAAATTAATTAATTTTATTAAAAAAATATTTATAATTATAAAGTTGTCACTCCATTTTGATAACGAAACTGACAGTCTCGAAACCACAGAAAACAACATTCTGGTGTTTTCATTTTTATTAGGAAAACTGGTTTCGTTTTCATTCTGGTTTCGATTCAGTTTCATGAAAACGCTGAACCAAACACGTTTTCGTAAGCAGTTTTGGTTTTAGTGAAACCGAAACCATGAAAACAGACTTGGTTTCACTAACCAAACCAGTTTATTAATTAAATTATTGTTTTGATCAACATATTTATAATGTTCATCTCAATCTGCAGAGATATCTCTGGTGACGAGAGTGAAAGAAAATACCATCCGAATTTCATTAAAGATCTTTATCCTTTCACTTCAAGGATCATTACCACATCCTTTGCCAAAGAACACGAGCGGGAGAACCTCATGCCCATATTATGAAATAAATGGAAGAGATACATATTTAGCTGGAGTACCTTACTTAATTCCGGAGTTAGTGTTAAAAGTAAATGTTTAGATGTTTAATAAATGATCAAATACAATAAGAAAATAGCAATGACAATTAATATAATATATAAGTATTGTCTACAAGTCTATTAATTAAATTATTGTTTTGATCAACGTATTTATAATGTTCATCTCAATCTGCAGAGATATCTCTGGTGACGAGAGTGAAAGAAAATACCATCCGAATTTCATTAAAGATCTTTATCCTTTCACTTCAAGGATCATTACCACATCCTTTGCCAAAGAACACGAGCGGGAGAACCTCATGCCCATATTATGAAATAAATGGAAGAGATACATATTTAGCTGGAGTACCTTACTTAATTCCGGAGTTAGTGTTAAAAGTAAATGTTTAGATGTTTAATAAATGATCAAATACAATAAGAAAATAGCAATGACAATTAATATAATATATAAGTATTGTCACAAATATGTTTTAAATAAATAATTATATATATTAAAATACACTAATAATATATAATTTATTTTCAATTAGATTTGCTAAGAAATGTGAAACATGAACCAAATTAAAAAATTTAACGAATAAACTAAAGAAATCTAATTATAAAATAGATAAATTTTTAGGCATATATTTTATAAATGATATATAGGAAATAACAATAGTAGTAATGAATAGTAATGATAAAGACAAAGTTAAAATCTATCATCGGATATTTAATATTTACTAATATCACAAAATCAATTTTATTTATAGCTAATTATTATGAAATTCCAAACTAAATTAGAAGTTGTAACAACAAAACACTAAAAAATATCATATTTGTTTTATCATTTCTTACAAATAAAAAAATAAAAATGATAACATAGAAGTGATAAATGTATAATAATACGCAATATGATATATCACAAAATGATAATACGCAGTATGATATATCACTAATAACATATAACTATAAATTTAATATTGACTAAAAATATATAATCAAATTTTATTTGAGATTTCAATTTTTTTTCCATTAATATATAATATCAAAAAAAATATTGTCACACCCCAATTGAGGGTAGTGTGACCGGCCAAGGCCTACATCCTATCCTGTAGCCTACTATCTATACTGACATAAAGAAACTAGAACATGTCGACAAAAGAAATCTGAACACAAACTTTATTAAAAGTTTTCAAAGTTCACAATTTTATGTTTTCAAACCAAAGAAGAAAACCAACATTAGAACAACTGAACATCTCAAGAATCAAAGTTTTACAAACTTTTTCCAAAATACAATTGTCAGTGCAGAAAAGTAAACAACTACTAGAAACACTGGACTATGACTCATGGACGCCACTACGAGATATGACACCACCTCCCGCCCACTAGCTGCACCATGTCGACAGGTCACAATCACTGCCCATGCTTTGCAAAAATAAGAAAATAAACTGTAAGTTCACTTGGGACTCAGTGAGCGGTTCTAGCGAACCTCCACATAATCCTCAATTATTCATGTATGACATATTAGGCAACATAATGTATATTCAGGGAGATAAGCTACTTTTAATTTGACTACTAACCCCATGGGTCAATCTGTATAAATCGAATATGTAAAAATCTGCCAGCTCGGCCTATCAACCCTCCGGCATCTGGCCCCGTGGGCCTACTTATGGTAATAAAAATCCCGGCTACAGCCGGCCCTACCATACAAGGTAGAATCATACTGGTCGTCGGTTACATCATATCAAGATGTAAACAAGCAATCCCGAACCATCAACTAAGATGGTCCACTAGTCTCCGGACACCGTCTGGGGTAAGGATAGCTAGTCCCACCCAACTAGGGTCTAGCACCTTGCGGGCCCGCTGGCGCACCTCAAGACCCAAACACTGGCCAAGCAAAGCATTGGTCATTTTCGACCTCCACGCTTCTCGGCAGACCATCTCAAACACATCACACAATCAATGTCCTAGGGTTTCCTTATATACCTTTCGGGTCATTGCCCGTATCTGGCCCTAATCCGGGCTACAGGGTCAACAAATTAATGCCTCCCTTTCAAAATGTGCACGCCTAAGAGTTCTAGGTTTCCAAAATATTTACTAGAACTCCTAGAAGTTATATCATCTCCTAGCTATGTTTTCATATATACTGAGCATCACGCAACGTCCTACATGTTATCTAACATTATACACTACCTTGGGTGAGAAATTCCATGTACCGACTTTGGAATTCCGCCGATGAATATTTTAGGACAGCTTTTGTAATCTAAAGAAAAGTAAACATACTTTACAGCATCTACTATATATAGCCACAATATTCATACATAACAACTATACACTACCCTTAGAATTAAGCTCAATAAGAAACAATTTATTGAGCATGGCAAGGTAGCAATGAATTCAATAATGCATGAGATACTAAGCACGGTAAACTAATACATCATTTCAAAATTTAAAGTTGAATGAGCTAAGGATGGTCATTAAGCTAGCATTCCTACAATCTCATAAATCAATAAATTTACTTAATATGGTTGGTGTTCTTCCTAAGTATCATCATGCCTCTATAGTTTTAACATTCTAACCATGGAAGTTTCCATCTAAAGCTCACCCTTTCCTCCCCCTAGGCTTGGCTGAGCCTTGAGCATGGTGAACCTTGCTGGGCCATGCATCTTTGGGTAGAAAAGGGAAAGAAGAATATAGCTACGACCCTAACTCTTCATCTCCGATATATCTTAAATTCATGTGGACTGATTTACCCCTTCCCTTACCCTTGGCTGAACCCTTCTCATGAGGTTTAGGATTCATTCGGCCACACCTAGGGGTTCTAGGGAAGACAAACTATTTAACACATGAAATCGACGACGAAGAATGTTCTAATGATAGATTTATGATCATCTAAGGGCTCCACTTCCGTCAAGGGGATTGGGGAAAATTTTGGCATGACCTATCCCCTTTCCCCATGATTTGGTGGCCCTAGATTGGAGAAAACGACGAGAAAAGAAAATGATCTGGCAAGTATTGATACATGAATCATGTATATACAACTACGAAAACTCGATTCGTCGGAAAATCGCGAGAAAACATGATTTGTTACAACCTGCTTGATGGGATAACTGACCCACCAACTTCATAGGCCAACCTATTGGCCTAATTAAAACGCTTAAGCTAAAGTTGATAGTAGCACACCCATCAAGCCTTATAAGCCAAGGCTACATCCAACATACTCCAGATGTGGGACTAAATCGGGGTATTACACGATCCTATCACCACTAAGGGTTCGGCTACCCGCCTCCCCCATTTCTTCAAATCCAACCACTCACCTTGATTGAGGAGGATGAAAGAATGGATGACAACAACTTTGAATTTTTCCGGCAACGGCGCGAAATCCCGTATGGACCAAAATCCCCCTCCTCCTTGCTTCTTCTCCCCTCTCTCCTAGGCGCTGCTGTAAGACCCGAAAAATTTTTTCCTAACATAAAAATCTGTTTTGGTGCAACGCGCCGGACCCGGGGATTGTCGAGTCGAGCCTCAGGATCGCCTTGAGTGAAAAGGCATGACTCGACTAATGATGCATGGAATTTATTTGGGTGATTGACCTTCCTTTTATGCAATCATACCTTAAATCAAGTTTAAATCGACTCATGTTGTGGGTTGAGTTAGAACCCAAGTAGAGTTCAGGTTTAGTCGAGTCTTGAGTAGGAGTCAAGTGAGTCAAGAGCCTATATGGAAGGCTAGATGAGGGATTTAAAACCCCTCATCCTTGTGCCGTGCGACTAGCCTTGGAGTCACACAAGGCAGCCTAGGGAGAAGGGGAGAAGAAGCAAGGAAAAGGGGAACTTTGGGTCGATCCGGGATTTCGCACCGTCGCCGGAAGATTCAAAGTCTTCGTCATCCGATCTTTCATTCTCCGCAATCGAGGTGAGTGGTTATATAGATGTTGAGGGGAGGCGGGTGGCCGGCCCCATAGATTTTGAAATCGAGATTCTTCTTCGCGAGTTTTGTCGATCGAGTTGTTTTCTCCATGTTAGATTCTTAGATCATTGTATATGATGTGATTTCGTGGTTTTATACGTGTCGATTTCTTGTTTTAAGGGGCTGGTCGAATCGAGGAAAAAGGGGAAAGGTCATGCCGAAAATTTCCCCAATTTCCTCGCTCGTCTCGCAACTTGCGCATCGACTGGTATTCACTTGTTTTTGCTTTTGGATTGACAATCGTGTGGACGTCGCAGCCATGTCCACCACCCCTATATGTTCGGCCAAGCATGGTTATGATCCTGCTCGAGTTGGTCGAGCAGTACAAGGGGGAAAAGTAGAACTGTTTGTATTGGATTATTGGACCTCGTGTTTTATCGTCTTAACCAGCACCTTCACGTTTAAATGTTAGATTTAATTTGAAGTTTATGTTACTGTTCTATTGGTTAAAATGCATAGATTCCAGCCCCTTCCCACATGGATTGTTCGGCCGAGCAAGGTTCACCTTGCTCAAGCTTCGGTCGATCAAGGAAAAGGGGGAGGAAGCGAATGATTTTGTGTAGTTGTTCACATCCCTCCATTTAATGTTAATTCATATTCACATAAATGTTAATTCATATTCATGTTGTGAATTGTTGGGATAGATCTATATTATCAAATTGGAAATGTTCTTGTTAATGCTTATATAGTATATGTAGACAAGAAAGGTTTCATTTAATTGCTCATATCATGTTTAATTGTTGCTATGCTTAATGTATGTTCCATATGGGATTAACCTCTACATTACTTACTTTTTATTTTGGTTATTCATGATGTTACTTTCCGAAATTAATTTGGTAAGTGATGTACACATGCTGTCCTGAAATATTTGTGGGTGAAATTCTAAGATCGGTTCATAGAATTCCTCACCCAAGGTAGTGTATAACGTTAGGCAACGTGTAGGACGTTGTGGGATGCTCAGCATATATGGAAACTTAGCTAGGAGATAACATAACTTCGAGGACTGCTAGTAAACATTTTTGGAAACCTAGAACCATTAGGTGTGCGCAATTTGAAAGGGCAAAATTAATTTGTTGACCCTACAGATCGACGTAGGGCCGGATACGGGCAATGCCCCGAAGTGTATAAAAGGAAACCCTAGGACACTTGATTGTGTGATGTGCTTGAGATGGTCCGTCGAGGAGCGTGGAGGTCGGGAATGACCAATGCTTAGCTCGGCCAGTGTTGGGTCTTGAGGTGTGCTAGTAGGCCCGCTAGGTGCTAGACCCCAGTTGGGTGGGACTAGCTATCCTTACCCCAGACGGTGTCCAGAGACTAGTGACCATCCTAGTCGATGGCCCAGGATTGTTTGTTTATATCTTGATATGATGTGGCCGAACGGCTGGTATGATTCTACCTTGTATGGTAGTGTCGGCTGTAGCCAGGATATTTATTCCATAAGTAGGCCTAAGGGCCGAATGCCGGAGGCTTGATAGGTCGAGATGGCAAGTTTTCACATATTCAGTTTGTACAGATTGACTCATTGGGGTCGGTAGTCGCATTAGAAGTAGTTTATCTCCTTGTACATTCATTATGTTGCCTTATATGATATGCATGGATAACTGAGGATTATGTGGAGGTTCGCTAGAGCCACTCACTGAGTCCCAAGTGGACTCACAGTTTATTCTTTGTTTTTGCAGAGCATGAGCAATGACTTTGACATGTCGACATGGTGCTGCTGGTGGGCGGGAGATGGTGGCATATCTCGTAGCGGCGTCCATGAGTCATAGACCAGAGTCTAGTAGTTGTTTTTTTAAATTTCTGCACCAACAGTTGTATTTGGAAAAGAGTTTGTAAAACTTGATTACTTGAGACGTTAGTTGTTCTGATGATGGTTTTCTGATTTGCTTTGAAAACATAAAATTGTGAATTTGAAAACTTTTAATAAAGTTGTGTTGAGATTTCATTATCGATACGTTCTAGTTTTCTTTATGTCAGTGTAGACAGTAGGCTACAGGGCAGGATGTAGGCCCTAGCCGATCACACTACCCTCAGTTGGGGTGTGACAGCTGCCTTGTGCGACTCAAAGATGAGCCGCACGACACAAGGATGAGGGGTTTTAATCCCTCATCAAACCTTCCTTAATGGCCCTAGACTCTTAATCATGACTCGACTAAACCTGAGCTCGACTTGGGTTTCGACTCTTCCCGCAACACAAGTCAACTTAAACTCGATTAAAGTATAAATGCATAAAAGGAAAGAGTCATTTGCCCAATTTAATTGCATACATCATTAGTCAAGTCATACATTTTCACTTGAGGCGATCTTGAGGCTCGACTCGACTATCCCCGGGTCCGGCGCGCTGCACCAAAATAAATTTTTATATTAGGAAATTTTTCCCGGGTCTTACATATATATAAATAATTAAAATTTCAAAAATTCAACTAAACAAGAAAGAAGAATAATTTAATAAATTATATATAAATAAAAATTTAAGAAATACAAAATTGATTGGTAGAGAGCTCTTACTTCAAATGTGCCAATCAATAAAACAATAAATTTTCAAATAGATACAATAATAAAATAATAATTCATCTTATCAAATATCATATTAATATTTAATATAATTTTTTGAACAAATAAAGTTAGTTGGAAATCATAAATAGATTGAATTTAGTAACATTTTCATTTAAGAAATTGAAATATTTAAAACAAATTACTTTTAACTAAAGATATATTTACAAATAGCTTGAATTTTGAGTATAATTCAAATAAATTCACAAATTATGTTGAATTGGTGAATCTTTTGAATTTTCTATAAGATTCAAATATATATTAAAAATTATGGTTGAATGGTGAATAATTTATTTTTTTATTTGAACTTATATCAAATTTTGAAGAAGTTTGAAATAACGACATTTTTTCATAATTCAGTTTTTAAAATTTTAAATTAATTTAAAAAATTCAATTTAATTTGCGTGAAATCTAGTTAAATTATGTATTACTAGGAAAATATTAGTATATATATTATATATCTACCTGGTTTCAAGAAGCTGGCGCCAGGCGCTAATTATATTATGAAATATTGTGTAGGAGAAGCCTCGTATCAATTATAGCAGTCATCATCTGCATGATATCGCAGTTATCTTGTGACAAGATAACACTTAAAGGTTAGTTCTGCAACTTTATATATATTTCTTCTCTGCACCTGCATGTCTACAAATCTATTAATTAAATTATTGTTTTGATTAACATATTTATAATGTTCATCTCCATCTGTAGAGATATCTCTGGTGACAGGAGTGAAAGAAAATACTATCCGAGTTTCATAGAAATATCTTTATCCTTTCACTTCAAGGATCAATAGCACATCCTTTGCCAAAGAACACGAGCTGGAGAACCTCATGCCCATATTATGAAATAAATGAAAGAGAGACATATTTAGCTGGAGCACTTTACTTAATTCCGGAGTTAGAGTTAAAGTAAATGTTTAGATGTTCAATAAATGATCAAATACAATAAGAAAATAGCAATGACAATTAATATAATATATAGGTATTGTCACAAACTTGTTTTAAATAAATAATTATATATATTAAAATACACTAATAATATCTAATTTATTTTTAATTAGATTTGCTAAGAAATGTGAAACATGAACCAAATTAAAAAATTTAACGAATAAACTAAAGAAATCTAATTATAAAATAGATAAAATTTTTGGCATATATTTTATAAATGATATATAGGAAATAACAATAGTAGTAATAAATAGTAATGATAAAGATAAAGTTATAATCTATCATCGGATATTTAATATTTACTTGTAATATTCCAGATATTTAAAATTATTAATTTTCCTTTTATGTATATTTGTCAGCCTAGCAGACTAGTTCGTGGTCGAGTCGAGTCCGTAGCGAGCTGGCGAGCTCGGGTAAGTAGAATATAAATATTCTCAACTACTCATGGTCCGGAGCGAGCTTGCGAGCTCCGGTAAGTAGAATATAAATATTCTCAACTACTCATGGTCCAGAGCGAGCTTGCGAGCTCGGGTAACTAGAATATAAATTTATAAATTTATAAATTTATAAATTTTTAGGCTTGGGTAGTTGAGAGTATTTAATTTAATATTGTGTGCGCATAATTGCCAATTATATTCATATGAGTATTTAATTAATTATTCGTGATTTATTAGAATGAGATTAATTAAATTATTTAAGTCTATCGGGTTAGCGGATTTTGGTTTTGGCTTAAGGTGGATGTAGGTTGTGAATTAAGGGTGTAAGGGCTTAGGGTTGAGGAGGGTGTATAAAAACCACCCCTCATGGCTTGTGACTCCTATTTTGGAGCCACCTAGAAAGGGAGCTAGCCGCCAAGCCAACCCAAGCCGCCAACGCCCTTTCCCTTTCCTCCTTGGAGCCGTAGCCACCCAGAGCCAAGCCAAGCCGCCAGATTCTTCTTCCTCTTCCTCTATGGAGCCAAGCCGAGCCGCTTGCTTCCTCTCCCTCTCTTCTTTCCCCTTGGAGCTATTTTTTTGGGTTGAGCCGTCGGCCTTTTAAAGCCGGATTCGAGGCCGTCGTACGGGATTTCTTTTCTAATATTTTTCCAAATTAAGGTGAGTGGTTTACCCTCTCTCTTCGGGGTTTTAATCAAATTTTTTGAAGCCATTCGTGACGGCTCGGTATTTATACCTTGTTCTTGGATTTTCTTCGAGTTCTTGCCATGTTTTCTGGATGTGCAAATAATGATTTATTCTCCCAATTTGGTTTCTTGATTTGTGGATTTCATGCTTAGGATTAAATCTGTGATTTTGCTAGAAATCCTGTGGTAGGATTAAAATCTTGATAATGACTAATTAAGGGTTTTTGAGAAGGGGTTCTTGATTTTAATGCTTGATTCTTGATTAAGGAATTCTTGTTATTTATGAGATTGTATGCATGATTGGCATGATGACTTGAATCTGTGATGTTAGAAATTTGGGGATTTAATTCTGCAAAATTCGGATTTTATTCCTTGATGTGCTAGAAATTTCAGCTTTCTGAAATTTATATGATGTTTGTTGAATCTGGGCTGATTTTTTATTTCTCTGTTATTATGTGATTTTATCTTTGATTATAGTCGTGTAACCTATCGTTTTGACCAGAAAATATAGTTTGGAAACATAGGATATACTTTGAAGAGTAGATTCGGAGTATACACAGCACTTCTGGGAAGAACAAAACCCTAAAACAAAACTCTAAAACAAAACCCTAATTGAGATGATCTAGATTTTAATTCTATATTTAAAATTGGGTCTAAGAGTGAGCATAATCTATTATGAACCAACTTACAAGGTATTCATGAAATAAAACCACACGGGTTCATGATGTTGCGGGTCTAAGGGGTAAGGGTCGGGTTTGAAGTGTTGAGACGCTTCATAGTGATGACACCCTTAGGACACCGTAGGAGAATCTTAACTTAGGTCTTGATGCGCCACATCCATGGGAATGGCGGAGCGGCTCATTTAGGAGCCGGGTTACGGGCTATGCCCGTGTGGTTGGACGTAAATTCTCAACCTTTAGGATAAGTTCGGAGGGCCACCAATTATCCTGATATGTGCGCGGTTACCTTTAGGCATGGTAGGGATTCGACCCGATGAACCTCTTGATGATGATGATTGCCTTTGGGCATGGTAGGGATTCAACCCGATGCACCTCTTGATGGTGATGTTGCCTTTGGGCATGGTAGGGATTCGACCCGATGCACCTCTTGATGGTGATGTTGCCTCTAGGTATGGTAGGGATTCGACCCGATACACCTCATTGATGGTGATGTTGCCTTTGGGCATGGTAGGGCTTTGACCCGATGCACCTCTGTGATGGTGATGTTGCCTTTGGGCATGGTAGGCCTCAACCTAATGCATATTTTTAGGTGACGTTGCCTTCGGGCATGGTAGGGCTTCGGCCTGATGCACCTCTTTGAAGAACTAAATGCCGTGGGCATGGGTGGCCTGGTAGCTAGTCACAGCTTTTTGACATTGCCTCTGTAGCGATAGACATATTCTTGTTATCTCTGTGATGTTGATTTATGAGGGTTGGTAAAACTGCTCACTGAGTTCTTTGAACTCACCCATTGTCGTTTTTTTGTTTTGTTTTGTAGAGCCTGACCGGTGAGGTGGGCTGGAGCACTTGGCACAGCTGGAGGGCAGAGGAGCCACATGAGTCTGTTGTAGGTTGGCATGCACTTTTATTTCAGTATTTGGAGTTGTAGTCCCGTGGGGACATTCACGTTTTATTCAGTTTTATTTATTAAAAGAATCGTTGCTCTTCGATTTATCTCCGCACTTGAGATATGTATTTTAAACCTTGTTGTTTTGAAATGAAAATCTGCTTTGGTTCTTTTATTATTAAAAGCTGTTATTTACTTGTTGTTTATGATGTTGGCATATGCATGGGTTAGGCTTCGGGGTATAGGCACGTATACCCTAGCCGGTCATGTGATCCTGAGTTGGGGCGTGACAAAGTTGGTATCAGAGCATGTGGTCGGTCCGACTACGACGTATATGGCATTAGTAGCATGTCAGTATATGGTAGGGGTATGGGTATGCTATGAGATCAATGGGCTAAGTCTGCACCTCAGCGCGACCTATGGTTTAGTTTGCAAAACAGTGGGTGAATTCAGTTGCTTAATCTTGAATTTTTTCTTTTCTGGTGTTTCTAGATCAATGGAGGCCTTTGATGCCACCAGGACCGGTAATGATAGCAACTCCACTGAGCGTCAAGGTCGAGGTCGAGGGAGACCACCACAGGCCCGGGAGGAGGTGGGACCAGATCCCATGGTTGTGTAGCTGCAGACCCAAGTGGCTGAGCTGACTGAGGCACTCCGTAGGGAGGAGGAACTGGGACAGTCCCAGGGTAGCACTGCTTGAGGTCGTGAATGGCCCTGTGCTAGAGAGTGCACCATTTGGGGGGGGGGGGGGGGGTACCTTTGTATGGGTGCCTGGATTAGAGATCCTTGAAATGATTATTTAGTATCTTGAATAATTCATTGGGTCTCGTCATAGAGTTAAATATTTATGATGCAGTATGGTTAGGGTGGCCCTAGGGATCCTAGGGGGGGCAGTTGATAGAGTTTTGCATAAGGGATCTGCAGGGGTTGGCTGAGAGTAAATTTCCCCTATAGATGAAATTTTGGATTGATTGGAGGATCTTTCTCTTAGATTTCAGGAAATATAAATTATGGGTGTAGAGCGACCTTATGCTTAAGGGTCATGTTTATGTGTGGCCAAAGAGCGGTTTCGTTCTGAGGCATGTTTTGGTTGCGGACAGGTTGGGCACTTCAAGAGGGATTATCTTGGAATTGGTTGCCAGTAGCCTGATCAGACCAGAGGAAATACACTGATGTCAATGGGTTACGTAGCTCAGAGGGGTCAGACTCAGGGAGGAGGCCAACGAGCTGGTGGTTCAGAGAGGCCCGTTGCATGGGTGTTCGCTATGAATCCAGAGGGCGCTGAGGTGTCCAGGGCAGTAGTATTAGGTAACCTTGTTGTAGGTACAGCTATTGCATATGTCTTGTTCGGTCCAGGTGCTATGCACTCTTTTGTGTCTTCCTTGGTTGCTGCTAAGTTGTCAGGGATAGCTTCTGTGCTTGAATTTTCCCTTGTGGTGTCTACATCTATGGCATTTCTGTGATGGCAGAGACAGCCTTTCGAGGCTGCAAGGTTGTCATTTATGGGCATGTGCTGATGGCCGATTGGACACTCCTATCGATGTTGGAGCTTAATGTGATATTGGGCATGGACTGGTTGGCGAACTATTTCGCCTTAGTTGGTTGCAGGTCTAAGACTGTGACCTTCAATAAGCCCGGGATGCCCTATTTACCTTCCAGGGTGAGGGAAGGGTTGAGTCGTTGATGGAAATATCCACTCTTAAGGCCCAGAAGTTATTGTTCGGCGGGTGTCAGTTATTTTTTTTTGGCCTTAGTGTCGATGGCAGAGGAAGGTGGAGATGCGGCTAAATATATTTATTGTGTATGTTTGACTAAATATATGAAAAATACTTAAACCACTTGTTGAAGATCTAATGAAGCAAAGTAAATACAAAAAAGGATATTCAAACAGAATAATCTGATTTATTGTCGTTTCGCTCACTCATTAACCATGTTTATTCATTCATTATCTTTAAAATATTTATACCTTGATTCCTAGGTTCCTGTGCCAGAACTGGCAATCTGCAGCACTTCCAGCAATTGTACCCAGCAGATATGAATTGATCTCAATGATTTTGTTAGCGTTTTGAGAAGCTGTGAAAGAACAAATTAGAAACTTCTTATGGACAATACCACACAATCTTTCATAGGAGGATGTATATCAGGAATCATGGACAATATCTTAATTTGAAACATCTTGCTGAACAAAAACTCCAAGACAAGAAATACCTTACGAGATTACCAGAGTTTGCTCGCTCAGTTGCTCCAAAACCTTCAAATGTTATGAAGTGGATGTTAGAAGTAGAGCTTGTAGCGCAAAGAACGATTAAACGACATCAAAGGTAGCTCTTCAGGCAATTAACTCCAAGAAACTCGAAACTGAACAGAGCGGACAATTTCTGGAAATCAACATTAAGGAGGGACTCGATTACAAAGCATAAAAGGATCTGGTACCTTCGCAGCTCAGGTAAGGTGATCGCTGCTCTCGCCGACGGAGATGTTGAGGATGAGCTTCTGGACCTTGATCTCCCTCATCGGGTTCGATAGCTCTTCTTGGAAGTCTGCATCGGAGAGCAGACAACAATTTCATTAGTTAACAGATGAGTGGAAGAAGGACAAGAGGAGGAAAAAAAAGGGTTTCGACTAAAGTGATTGCAAAGATCGAGTGAAGTGATTGCAGAGAAGAATCCAGCAGAGAGAAGATTAGGGATTGTAGTGGAGTGGAGAACAAGAGAATGATAATGGGGCGGGATCACAGAGAAGTTTACCATAGAAAATGTTTCGCAATGGAGTTTCTTTTTTGTAAAACTATCTTTTGCTGGGGCCTCCGGTAAAACTATTTTTTGCTCGGGCCAGCACTCGATCGGCATTAATAACGGTTATGAAAATTTATATTTTCGAGGATGATGGACGAGAGCTTTTGGAGACGGGATTAGGATAGAAATATATTTAATTTTAAATATATATTTGTCACGCCCCATGTTCAAGATCATGTGATGGGCCAGGGTATACGTGTCGATACCCTACAGCCTAACCCATTCACATGCCAACTCATAAAATAGCGAAATAAACAACTACTTTTATTAATAAAAAGAACCAAAATAGATTTCCATTTTGAAATAGCAAGGTTTAAAATAAATAGCTTAAGTGCGGAAATAAATAAATCGAAGAGCAACAGTTCTTATAAAATATAAAAGACTGAATAAAAACATGAATATCCACACGCGACTACAACTCCAAATACCAAAACAATAGTGCATGACCACCTACTACAGACTCGTCTACGACCCATAACTAGGAATGCTATGAGATCATGTGGCTCATCTACTCTCCAGCTGTGCCAAGAGCTCTAGCCCACCTCACCGGTCAGGCTCTGCGAAATAAAACAACGACGACGGGTGTGTTCAAAGAACTCAGTGAGCGGTTCTACCAACCATGCTTGAATATATAAGAACTCATTTTAATCATCAATTTGAGATATAAACTACAAGAAAATCAAGATCCCTCACTTAGGCATTTCATCGATCATCTTGAGGGCACCCTTGCTCCACCCTTGGCCGAGCACCCCTAGGGTAAACCTAGGGCTGCCGAGCCCCAAAGGGCAGGGTTTAGGGCCTCCTCAAACACGGCACACAAAAAGAATGTCGAGAATTCGAGAAATCGTTAGAAAACAAATCAAGATTTCAATGGCCTTCGAAATTGGCTTCAAGAACTCAAAGAAACCCGAGGAGGAGGGGTAAAACCACTCACCTAATTTGGAAAGATGATTAGAAGCAATCCCAGATGATGGCTCTCGAATCCAGCATAAAATGATGATGGCTCAACTCAAGAAGGGGAGGAGATGGGGCGGCGGCTCACCTCAAGCCGCCAGCTTGAGGAGAGAGGGAGAGAGGAAGAGACAGGGGCTAACTTCGGTTGGCTCCTCTCGGCTCGGCTCCAAATGGGAGGAAGAAGGAGAGGAAGGAGAAGGGAGATGCTTGGCGGCTGGCTGGCTTGGGGCGGCAGCTTGCGAGAGAGAGAGGAAGGCGCGGCTATCGTCTTGGCTCCTCCTCTCAAAAATATTGTGTGGCTCCAAATAGGGAGCCACAAGCCAAGGGTAGGGGGTTTTATACTCCTTCCTCAACCCTAACCCTTCTAACCTTTTATCCAACCCGCATCCTCCTCAAGCCGAACCCAAATCCGCTAACTTAATTTAACTTAATTAATTATATTCTCCACATAACCATCTATAAATAATATAAACACAATGAACATGCACATCCACATGCCACATAATTAAACACGTATGCATACACAACATAAAAATATTAAATAAATTAATCTACACAAGCAAAATTACCTAACTCATATTCTTACTTACCTGAGTTCACAAACTCGCACCGAACCATGAGTCAACTCGGCTCGACCTCGATCTAGTCCGCTAGGCTGGCAAATACAACCATAAAGGAAAATGATATAATTAAATATCTAGGACATTACAATCCTCCATCCTCATAGAAAATTCATTCTCGAATTTCAGAAAGGAAAATTAAGAACTAACCAAATTTTCAAAGAATGAAGGATAATGGTCCCTCATATCCTGATCCACCTCCCAGGTGGCCTCCTGGCCGGAATGATGCTCCCAGCTAACCTTAACCAAGGGGATCTTCTTGTACCTCAACTTTCTAATCTGACGATCTAGCACCTCAACTTGTCGCTCCTCATAGGAGACTACTGAATCCACCTCCACTGCGGTAGGCTCAATCACATGGGACTCATCCCGAATATACTTCTTCAGCATAAACACATGGAACACTGGATGTACTCGGTCCATACTAAGAGGTAAGGTCAACTCATAGGCCACAACTCCCCTACGCCTGAGAATAGGAAACAGCCCAATGAACCTAGGGCTTAGCTTTCCTTTCTTACCAAATCTCACCTCCCCTTTCATAGGGGATACCTTGAGGAACACCATGCCCCCCTCAGCAAACTCTACCTCCCTTGCCTTTCCATCAGCATACATCTTCAGGTGACTCTGAGCGGCCAACAGTCTCTTTCTGATTAGCTTCACCTTTAATTTCTACTGCCTCCTCTACCAGGTCAGGTCCCATCATAAGGGAATCCCTTGCCTCGAACCAGCCTACATGCAACCTGCATCTTCGCCAACACAACGCCTCAAATGGGGCCATCCCGATGCTGCAGTGGTAGCTGTTATTATAGGCAAACTCAATCAGAGGTAAGTGTCTCTCCCAACTGCCCTCCAAATACAGGACACATGCTCTCAGCATATCCTCCAGCGTCTGAATAGTCCGCTCTGACTGACCATTTGTCAGAGAGTGAAATGCAGTACTGAACCGAACCTGAGCGCCCAAAGCCTCCTGCAATGATTGCCAAAAATGAGCTGTGAACTTAGGGCTGGCAACGGATCGAATACGGTGTGGATACTGAATTATCTGTATCCGCATCGCACCCCATATCCGCACATCCGTATCCGTATACTTGCGGATATGGATCGGATACGGTGTAGATACGGTTTTTAGTTAGCAGATGCGGATAAAATTGCCACCCCTATGTGAACTGAGTACCCCGATCTGAGATGACCATCACAAGAACACCATGATATGCGACGATCCGATCCAAGAACAACCTCGCATACTGCTCAGCTGAAAAGGTCATCCTGATCGGTATAAAATATGACGTCTTGGTTAGGCGATCACCACTACCTAGATAGAATCATTGCCCTTCCCAGACTTTGGCAATCCTGTCACAAAATCCATGGTTATCTTCTCCCATTTCCACTTTGGTACTTCTAGGTTCTGGAGCAACCCTGTCGGCTTCAAATGCTTAGCCTTAACCTGCTGACACATCAGGCACGTAGAGACGAACTCAGTCACTTCTCTTTTCATGTCTTTCCACCAATAATTCTGCCTTAGGTCATGGTACATCTTCGTGGCTCCCAGATGCATAGTGTATGTGAACCGATGAGCCATCTCTAGCACCTGCCTACGAATCTCGGCCATATTTGGCACCATTGTCCTATTCTTAATCCTTCGAACGCCCTCCGAGTCAATACTGAAACCATTATCAGCATCGCCTCTCCTGACCAGATCCTTAGTGAGAGCACAGAAAGCATCATCCTCCTGCGCTGCCCGCAATATGTCAACCAACGTGGACTGCACCCTCAAGTAAGCCACCAACGCACCAGAAGCTGATACTGACAAGACTGCCCTGCCATCCAAACATAGGGACAAATCCTCAGCCAACGGCCTCCTCCTAACTGCCAAATGCGCCAGGTTGCGCATAGACTTCTAGATCAAAGCATCAGCCACCACATTGTCCTTCCCCGGATGGTACATGATAGTGCAGTCATAGTCCTTCAATAGCTCAAGCCATCTTCTCTGCCTCATGTTCAACTCCTTCTGGGTGAGCAAATACTAGAGGCTCTTATGATCAGTGTATACCTCACAAGCCTCGCCATAAAGGTAGTGACACCACAGCTTCAATGCGAACACCACCGCTGCCAACTCAAGATCATGGGTTGGGCAATTCTTCTCGTGAACCTTCAACTGCCTGGAGGCATAAGTTATTACCCTGCTATTCTGCATCAACACACAACCCAAGCCGACCCGGGAGGCATCACAGTAAACAACAAATCCTCCTAAGCCCGAGGGTACTGCTAGAACTGGTGCTAACGTCAAGTGGTCCTTGAGCTTCAGAAAGCTCTCCTCCCACTTATAATACTTGTCACCGCTACATTGGATACCTCCACGTCTTCGGGAGTTAATGTGAAGACGCGAGCATTCGGCCTCCCCGAACCCATCGTGCGTTGCTGCCCTATCCCATGAGTCTGAGTCCGCTATGCCACTGAAGCTGTCGACATAGGGGCTCCCCCTTCAAGTGGTGTTGTTGCTTCCAGCCTGAAGGGCAGTCCCTCCTGATATTACCTGGCTGGCCACACCGAAAACAAGTACTTGGACCATAGCAAGCTCTTCTATGCCTCCTCCTGCATTGTCCACACTCTAACACCTCGCCTCTTTGGTCTCCTGGTAGAGTGGTACTCTGAGTAGCACTGGTAGAGTGTCCTCCTCTACAAATCTAGACTGAATCAACTCTATCACCTCGATCGGTTCAAGTACCACTAGTGGTACAAGTACGGTCTGCCTCGTTTTGCATGCCAAACTGAAAAATCATATTTTATATATTTTTGTGGTTCAATTTGAGATGATTCATGGATATAGTAATTAATAAGGTGAATCTTATCCTAGATCAGTGATTCCTATGATGAGTTATTTTATCCTTTTGTTCCAGTCCATTAATTTACAGTTGGAGTTCCTTTATGCACTAATGCATAGAGTAGTGAATATATTATTGTTGATTTCTCCTGACATTGTTGTTACATTATACATCTGCTATTTGTATTTTTTTTTATGCATGATGATTGATTTGGTGGATTGAGGACTGATCTGCTCACTAAGTCCTAGTTGGACTTACCCCTCATTACTGTTGTTTTGCAGCACCTGAGTTACATCAGAGAGGTACCAGGGTGCAGTAGCGCAGCTGGCGACAGCAGGGCAATGGGTCTCGTGACATATCGTGATCGAGGAGGATACCGAGTCCAGTCATTTTTATTTTGTTGAGTTATGTAGACTTGGTTATTTCGTTTCCGCATTTTCCTTAGTTTGAGGTATTCTTGTTTGGACTTTAAAGTTTTAAAAATAAACTGAAGCTTTAGCATTTATTTAATTAGTGGTTTGTTTTCTTTTAGGATTTTGATATTTTTCTTTAAGTTTTAAATATTATAAAATGTTTTGGTTCATTACATGATTATGTATAGTTGTTCGGGGGTTAGGCTTCGGGGTACGTGGCGTACCCCGACCGGTCATACCAGGTTTGGGGTGTGACAAATAACTGAGAACATATGTTAAAAAATTGAATTGAATATAAGATTGGTGGGTTTATCAAAAAGCTTAGAGTTTTGATAATCGATTTGCAGCCTTAGAGTTTTCTCACGCAACCTTAGAGGTTTCTCATGCACGCCTCATCACTGAGGTGGCCACTATGAGGGAGCATATGGCACAGATGACTAAATACATAGCACACATTGCTTCTTCCATACCTGGTGCTCTAGGCTCTCCTCCTCCCTCGACATTTGACAAGACGACATTAGCATCACAGCCATCATGATCGTGGACGCCGGCTGATGCCTTCCCAACACAGCCCCTCTCCTCGTCGCATCCCTCGCCGCCACCTGATGCGCTTCACAATTGATGTATATTTGATTTTTTTTCTATTTTGATATGATGTAAACTTGTTTTGATACAATGTAAATATTACATTTTGATATAAATATGATGGTTTATATTATAATTTGATGTCTCATTTGATATTATAGGCATTTTAATCAAATATTGTAAACAATAATTTATATTATTAAATTATTTTTAAAAAAAACTAAATACACATTTGTGATGGCTTTGCGACCATGTCGCCATCGCAAAAGGTATATTGAACTGGTCGTCAAAGGCGATTGCAATTACAATTGCGATCATACTGCGATGGTAGCCGCGGTCGCAGAGCCATCGCAGAGCTAAAGTTTGCAACGGCAAACAGGCATCGTACAAGTCATATAAAGTGAGGGTGAGTTCATGAAGAACTAAGTGAGTGGCTCGTCCCCAAGCCCTCTCTAAGTCATCATACAAGTCATATAAATATTCCATATTTAAACGTACCACCAGATAAATATTCACAAAAGAATATAAATCAAATAACCATAAGTAAATAACCAAAATACATGGGTTCGTATAATGGTCTAATCGAAACTACCCTACTACAGTGACCAACGCTCATGCACAAATTTATCCTCATACAGGTGTAAGCATGACAATCATAAGATTAGGGGTCGGTTGCTAGATCAAGACTAGTGACCCTCATCCATGATAAAATCAAGGTAAATCCAGTGGTCAGGTGTGACCCTTCCACCGATGCCACTCTAGGGCTGCTGTTAGTGTGGCTCACTACTGCGTTACCTAGCCAGTAAACCACCAACTGAGCAGGTTGTCCATGCATCCAGTCTCATGAACATCCACATCCACATCACACAAATGTCATATAGTACCACGTAGGAAATTAAATAACATATATACACATTTAAACAATTTCTAAAAGAGTATAGTTCATACCGACGGACTCCGATATGCAGATGCGCATGCCTAGACCAGCCCTACCCCAGGCTCCAATCCCTTGACGGTGAAATACATTTTCTCACATACATATCCAGTGGAATATAAATAACAAAATGTGCACGACATACATCCATAAATGAATACCCATATTCGGCTATCATTTTATCGTAGAAGCATGATTTGTCATTCATGATAATGAAATGTAGATATATATTCAAGCTAAAATTTAGTAGCCATACTACTAACATAAATCATAAATAATTCATATAATAAAAACAAACTTACTTAAATGGATAATTCCTAAGAATTTCATGCTCAACAAGTATTAAAGTGCTACACGTAACCTTCAAGAAACCCAGATTCTTCTAGCCTTAGGAATCGGCCTAAATATTCATATTAAGTTTCCACCCTTAAACCAATATTTTTGTACCATTTATATGCCATTTACCTACTGTTTTTTCATATATTAAAATATCAAACCCACATGTCAAAGTAGGTAAACCAAACCCTTTACCGTTTTCCCACAAGTCCAAATTCAACGGTATTAATTAGCTCTAAAATCGTAGGGTAGGACTTAGGTGATTCGCATGAGTGTACACCCTCCTAATTAATACCTTAGGAATTAGATTATGTAAACATTCTCATTGCTAAGTTCATTAAGAATCTGCTATATCAACAGTGTTACGAAGTTTACTCAAATGTTCCTGCCCGGGCCGACCCTAAAACCCTTGGGGTAACCCTAATGTGGCCGACCACCTTATATCATGTTCTTTGGTTCATGCAACATAGTACGATAGAAATTGTAAGCATTCTAATTAATATACAATGATGTCTCCCTTCCTAGAGTAAATAATTTGAACCAATAGTTAGGAGATCAAGTCAATGTATCGAATTAAACATTAGACAAAATTTCAAAGCCCTCCTTCCCTTATCCCTATTCGGTCGGCCCTAAAACCCTAGGGACACCAATAGCGGCGGTCGTACCCTAAAACTCGCACAAGAAACCAAAGACCGCAACAATACACATCTTCCAATAGAAACCATCCGTAAAATGACAACAAATCAAGAAAAAATACGGAAAGATCACAAAGACAAGGGGTGGCTAAGAAATCCAAGAATCCCTACTGTTAAGGGCAAGGAACCACTCACTGAAGTAGAAATCAAAAAGGAAGACAACTCTCCATGTTCCCTTGTCGACGAATTACGGCAACATCAAAATCCGAGTCTTCTCTAATCGCCCCTCTCTTTCCCCTTGCGCCAAGGCATGCATGCGGCTATTCTTGAGCCGTACGGTCCACGGTGCAAAATATAACATGCTTCAACTTCATTTATTAAATTACCAAAATACCTCATTTACAAGTTAAGTCTAATATAAACCGTATAACTCATTCAAGCCCAATTCGAGTTCCATTCGAACCTCCGGACTCGACTCGAATCGTTCTACCACCTAAAGACCAATTCATCCTAAATAAAAATAATTACCTTGCTTGTAAAGGTTGTACCTTAATTCACACCCTTTGGCGTTTCACTCGACCAGCTCTGACACGTGTCTGAATTCCCCTGCTGAAATAATTAAACAAAAATTTAAAAAAATATTGGGTATTACAACACTTGACCACCACATGGTTAATTATTAATAATCTTTTGATAAATCCTTTTTTTATCAAACCAATAGATAAGATGGAAACCCACTTTATTTGTTATCCACATATTAAAGGAGGGTAAGAATTTGTCAATTTTTGTTGTCATTTTAAGAGTTTCGCCGACCATTGTTTCATTCCACAATTTTTGGTATCAATAGAACTTTCAACTTTATTAAATAAATATTTTTGACACATATTTATCCAACTACATCCTTTATACTACTATATATATACCTAACTCACACCTTTAATTAACCACCAAACAATGGGTCTATTGCATTTATCATTTGTCTTCATCTTTTTCCTTTCGTTGTCTCTCCTTTTCACCCCCATATATTGTGACGATGAAAAGGAGTTAGATCTTGTTTCCAAGGCACATAAAGTAAATCGTCGTAGCTTCCCTAAGGGCTTTGTGTTTGGAACTGCAGCATCCGCTTACCAAGTTGAGGGAATGGCACTCAAAGGAGGTAGAGGACTGTGCATTTGGGATACATTTGTTAGAATACCTGGTAAGTAGTTTATATATGTCCTTTGTAACAAGGGTTTTCCATATTACTCATCTACAACTACGTAATATATTGATATTAAATTAATCACAAGAGAATACTTTGATATGATTATAATAATGTATGCAGGTATGATACCAAATAATGCCACTGCTAATGTAACTGCCGATGAGTATCATCACTATAGGGTTAGTCAAATACTCTCCAATCTTATAATGTATATATTGTCGTTTTGTTTCTATCTAATGCTTTAGAAAATTGATCTTTTATAATATCACTTCCCTTGATTAGGAAAATGTTATGAATTATGTCATATACGATCGACAAAGTGTTAAGTGTAGGACGTTGATGCGGGTGTTTTTTATATTTGTTAAACTTGTGCTTGATTTTGCAGGAAGATATTGGCATCATGAAGGAACATAACTTTGATGCTTATCGATTCTCAATCTCCTGGAGTAGAATTTTCCCAAGTAATTGAAAGCATCGTTTTCAATACTTAAATTACCAATATTCATATTGTGCCTAGATAAATTTGTAATTTTTGGTAAATATTTGGAGCACTTGTTTACATTAACTTTTACTTTTCAAGATGGAACTGGAGAAGTTAATTGGCAAGGTGTTGACTATTATGATAGGTTGATTGACTACATTTTATTGCAAGGTAATCTATCCTTTCCTAAGAAACAACAATTTTTTTATTGATTTCTCAATATTTTATATAGAAATATTTGATAATTTGTATTTCTTTCTATTAGGGATTACTCCATATGCAAATCTTTATCATTATGATCTTCCACAAGCACTTCAAGATGAGTACTTAGGTTGGTTGAGCCCAAAGATAGTGTAAGTATTATAGTTTAAGATGTATAAGTTGATAATGATGCCTTAATATATTATATTTATAATGTTAAATACATTTTGTTTGTGAAGAAAGCATCATTTTCATATTTAATTAACAAATTTGATTTTTGATTAGGGATGCGTTTGCCCACTATGCTGACTTTTGTTTTAAGAGATTTGGTGATAGAGTTAAGAATTGGTTTACGATTAATGAGCCAAGAGTTGTGGCAGCCCTTGGTTATGACACTGGTTATTTTGCTCCTGGAAGATGTACTAATTGTACGTTTGGAAACTCAAGTACAGAACCTTATATTGTGGCGCATAATCTTATCTTATCTCATGCATCTGCTGTGAAGAGATATCGTGAGAAGTATCAGGTAAAATTTTCATAAGTAATTCATATTTTTTTTCTTCTCAAGACATGAAAATAGATGACTCGCCACAATATCAATGGGTAATTAAATACTTCACCATCCAAACTTATTATACCCATCATATAAGTTTTAGAAATATATCTAATTCAAATATATGAAACAAAAGTTTTGCTTGATTTGGTTTTTTAATTATGTCTAAGTATCATTGATTTCTTAAATTATTCTCTTTATTCGGTAAATATAGTAATTGTTTTAATAATATCTTATTCCCATTTTGTATGATAATATTACTTAAGGTGTATTTTTGTTTATATATTCAATATGTTTAGGAACATCAAAAAGGACAAATTGGAATTCTTTTGGATTTTGTTTGGTATGAACCTTACACTGACTCGATGGTTGACAAAGCTGCAGCTCAAAGAGCTAGAGAATTTCATCTTGGATGGTAATAAACTAGCAATTATTAGTTAATAAAGTAATTTTAAATATAATAAAGAATACTTTTTTATTTTGAGAAAGTTTTTTTACTTTTATTACAGGTTTCTTCATCCTCTAACATTCGGACAATATCCAAAAGCAATTCAAGAAATTGTTAAAGATAGACTTCCTAAATTCACTTGTGAAGAAGTAAAAATGGTGAAGGGATCATATGATCATCTTGGTATCAACCAATACACATCTTATTATATAAAGAATAAGGAAGTAACTGATCCAGTACCAATCAGCTACCATGATGACTGGCATGTCACAATTAAATGTTAGATTCCCTGATCATTTCTTAGCTAATAGACTAGTTGATGGCTTTAATTGATTTGTTTTATAAATCTTATTTTGATATTCCTTATCTTGCAGATGAAAGAGACGGTGTGCCAATTGGTCCAAGGGTAAATGATTTTTATTATTTGAATATTTGTCATTTTATTATTTTAATATACTTAGTTTCTTAATCATCATAAGTTAATTTTAATTGAATTTAAATTAATTTCTATATTCTTATTAATAAAATCTTGTCATTTTATTTTAATTCAGAAAAGTTTGTTCATATAATCCAATAGTTTGTTCATATGAATTTAAATTAATTTCTATATTCTTATTAAGATGTCGTTCAAATATGGAATTACACTTGATTAAAAAGTTGCATTTTGGGTACGAATCTAAAAATATATAATAAATTATTTCATTCAGGCTAATTCGCATTGGCTCTATATTGTTCCATGGGGAATGTATAAAGCAGTGACATATGTGAAAGAAAACTATGGCAATCCAATTATCATCCTCGCTGAAAATGGTATATATTAATATATTCTTATCATTAGATTAACATTATTTGTATATGACTAACTTCTTAACCATGTGAATGTTAGGAATGGATCAACCTGGCAATGAGACTCTTCCGATGGTCTTGCACGATAAAATAAGGATCAACTTTTACAAGATCTACATTACAGAGCTAAAAAGGGCAATGAAAGATGGTGCTACAGTAATAGGATACTTTGCTTGGTCTCTTTTAGATAATTTTGAGTGGAGACTAGGATATACTTCGAGATTTGGATTAGTTTATGTGGATTTCGACACTCTCAAAAGATATCCAAAGGCTTCAGCGAAATGGTTCAAGAAAATCTTGAAGAAGGATAATAATAAGAAGAAGAAGAATTAATTTCTTTAGAGTAGTAAGACAACTTCATATTTTCTCATATGAGCGATTCAATTTTTCTAGGGTAGATTTGATAGTCCTCTAAAATTTTATATTTTCCTTAGACATATTCTTATGTTCATGATTAGTAATTAAAAATATTTATTGCAATTTTCAATAAAACATTTCTATAGCTCTTCCAATTTCATTTGGAATATCAAGTCCCTCTTCTTATTATTTGCTTATTAAAATATCTTTTGTTCTTGAGAATTGAAAATATGCAAGTAAGAAAATTTATATTTTATTAACTTTGTGAATTTCTAAACTCACATTTATATTTGAATCCTCAACAATATATTTGTCACGCCCCAAACTTGGAGTAGCGTGACCGAACGGGAATACACCCGCGTACCCTAAATGTTACACCCTGCCTAAGTTTATCCCTAAAACAGGGATCTCACCTAGGAAGAGCGCAAACTATAACTAAATGAAAAAATACACCAGAATATCTCAACAGGAACTACTGAAATCATCATTTCAACTAAGAGTTTTCTACATAATGCTCCACATCTATATAAAAACAACTAAGAAAACATCTAAGCAGCGGATGATGCCTCCTCCTCCAGGACTCTAGCTACCTAACTTCAACTACCGACATACCTGCAAAACTGAGGCAACAACAAACAACATCAGCGGAAAGCTGAGTAGGAGAATCAATATGTCAACAATAAGGACATCAATCATGATGCAATGACACTACCAAATACAACAACAACATATGACTCTGCAATAAAGTGCAACATGGCAACAACCAAACACATTTTCATCTATCAACTAATGCCACTCATACCAATCAAGAGCGTAGTGGACAAGTGGGTTTCCCCCGCACTCTCGCACCTCGAGAGTGGCACCTCAAGCCTGCTCCAACTAGAGATGCGACTATCTACAAGATAGTCCGTCAACGTCTAACACCTCGACGTCACACATGAGCCCGCCAACGTCTAACAGCGCGACGCTGCACCTCATGTGAAAATTTCATGATCACCGGTGTCACCGCCCATACACCTCGGGCAATAAATCAACTGTGTCCAGGCTTGCGCCCACAATGATTATAATGCAGTATGCCATCAACAACTGTCCTACGATACTAACAACAATAACTGATACAACAATAAGCAGCATGATAGCTAGACCTCACCACATGACACACCACAACTGATATACAATGCTAACAACAATAAATGCCACAACAACTATCAACTGAAGATGCAACCAGAGTAATTCATGTTAGCGAGTACAACTTATGACAACACTAACAATGTGCACAATGCCTAGCATAATATCATGCTCAATAATCATTAATGAATAACACCTAATCAGACTCATGCATTTATCAACATGGTATGTTCAACAACATAATGCAACAGGAGATCAACGGATTTCAGAAGCAAATCAATCAAATAGAAGCAAGGGGTAAAATCGTCAATTTACCAATTCAACATTCATCGGCTACAACAAGAGTCAACTCACCCCCAATACCACCATCTACACTCTAAATCATCATCTAACATGAAATACAACTATTCTACATTATTTAATCATGTATCAAACTAAAATAATAACTATTAACCACCAAATAACACTGAAATGTAGAAAAGGCCTACCATACGACCTCCGATCAGAAATCCGACACCACCATCACGTTTAGAACGCAAAAACCTACAATTTTAGTATTCACCTCAACTCGATCCGACAACTCTACGATCAACTACAAAATACCCCAATAATCTATAAATGAAAGCCTATTTCATTTGATACAGTTCTCTTCTTAATTAACCTATATATTAAATTAAATTAAAGCTTACCTCCCTCACTCGTCTCCTACCCGACGCCCGCCCGAGCGCCGCTGCACTACTTTGCTCGAACCCACACCGGCCGCCCCCCTCTTGGCCAACGGCAACCACCCCCGTCGGCCTCGCCGGCCTCTCCTCCAACGCTGGCGGGTACCAGCTTGGGAGGCCACGGCGGCCTCCCCTCCCCGACGCCGCCTCCTCTCCACCCTACTCGACCCACGCCGGGCGGCCCTCCCGGCCACCGGCGACCCTCCCGCCAGATTAATCAGCTTCTCCGGCCCCTTCCGTCTTCCCGACAAAAACAAGATGCCGGCTCTCAACTGGTGAGCCGCGACATCCCTCCCCTGCGGCTGCTATCCTGGCGCACAGTATTGCGGCTGCCATGGCCACCGGGCTCAGTGTCACGACTGCCGAAATATCGACTCCCCTTTTTGTCCTCAACACCTCTACCGCCACTCTGATCGAATCATCCAATCGACCCCTCTGCCGCCGATGAACGAAGAAACGGGAAACAACAACCAGAAGACATGGAAGGAGGATGAAAGACTCCTACCTCAAAACTCCTCCAAACTCCGGTGTTCACCGAAGTCTTCAACTGCCGACGCCTCAACGCTACCACCGCACGCCCGCCGTTGCTACAGAAATCGCGAGAGGGAGAGAAAAAGATTAGAGAGAGGATTAGGGTTAATTAAATAGGATTTAGACACTTTTGCAATAAGGCCCCTCTAGTAAAAATATTAACAAATAGGTCCTCCACTTGCAGCTTATAACACTAAAACCTCATAACTAAACAAAAAGTATGACAAGAACTCAACTAGGATGCATATATAATCATGAAATCAAAGTTTAATACACCAACACACGACACAAGTGCATGACTTAGTTGCAAATGTCTCACAATAGACTACCAGAGCTTCAGAGTTAACCAAATGGAAAATAAAATAAAAATAATAAACAAACATGACTCCATGACTCTCTAACTACGGCCGGGGGAAAATTTTCCTACTGAGCTTATGCCGCCAACTGCATCATGCTTTATGAGCCGCACATGAACTTGCACACATAGGAAGGTGTCACACCCAAAATCCAGTATGACCGGCCAGGATACGTCACATGTCCTGAAGACTAACCCAACTCAAACACAACAACAATAACCTAAACAGTGGGAGATTTTTTTTTTGAAAAGAACCTTATATTGTGGCTCATAATCTTATCTTATCTCATGCATCTGCTGTGAAGAAATATCGTGAGAAGTATCAGGTAAAATTTTCATAAGTAATTCATATTTTTTTTCTTCTCAAGACATGAAAATAAATGACTCGCCACAATATCAATGGGTAATTAAATACTTCACCATCCAAACTTATTACACCCATCATATAAGTTTTAGGAATATATCTAATTCAAATATATGAAACAAAAGTTTTGCTTGATTTGGTTTTTTAATTATGTCTAAGTATCATTGATTTCTTAAATTATTCTCTTTATTCGGTAAATATAGTATTTGTTTTAATAATATCTTATTCCCATTATGTATGATAATATTACTTAAGGTGTATTTTTGTTTATATATTCAATATGTTTAGGAACATCAAAGAGGACAAATTGGAATTCTTTTGGATTTTGTTTGGTATGAACCTTACACTGACTCGATGGTTGACAAAGCTGCAGCTCAAAGAGCTAGAGAATTTCATCTTGGATGGTAATAAACTACCATTATTAGTTAATAAAGTAATTTTAAATATAATAAAGAATAATTTTTTGTTTTGAGAAAGTTTTTTTACTTTTATTACAGGTTTCTTCATCCTCTAACATTCGGACAATATCCAAAAACAATTCAACAAATTGTTAAAGATAGGCTTCCTAAATTCACTTGTGAAGAAGTAAAAATGGTGAAGGGATCATATGATCATCTTGGTATCAACTAATACACATCTTATTATATAAAGAATAAGGATGTAACCAATCCAGTACCAATCAGCTACCATGATGACTGGCATGTCACAATTAAATGTTAGATTCCCTGATCATTTCTTAGCTAATAGACTACTTGATGGCTTTAATTGATTTGTTTTATAAATATTATTTTGATATTCCTTATCTTTCATATGAAAGAGACGGTGTGCCAATTGGTCCAAGGGTAAATGATTTTTATTATTTGAATATTTGTCATTTTATTATTTTAATATACTTAGTTTCTTAATCATCATATGTTAATTTTAATTGAATTTAAATTAATTTCTATATTCTTATTAATAAAATCTTGTCATTTTTTTTAATTCAGAAAAGTTTGTTCATATAATCCAATAGTTTGTTCATATGAATTTAAATTAATTTCTATATTCTTATTAAGATGTCGTTCAAATATGGAATTACACTTGATTAAAAAGTTGCATTTTGGGTACGAATCTAAAAATATATAATAAATTATTTCATTCAGGCTAATTCGCATTGGCTCTATATTGTTCCATGGGGAATGTATAAAGCAGTGACATATGTGAAAGAAAACTATGGCAATCCAATTATCATCCTCGCTGAAAATGGTATATATTAATATATTCTTATCATTAGATTAACATTATTTGTATATGACTAACTACTTAACCATGTGAATGTTAGGAATGGATCAACCTGGCAATGAGACTCTTCTGATGGTCTTGCACGATAAAATAAGGATCAACTTTTACAAGAGCTACATTGCAGAGCTAAAAAGGGCAATGAAAGATGGTACTACAGTAATAGGATACTTTGCTTGGTCTCTTTTAGATAATTTCGAGTGGAGACTAGGATATACTTCGAGATTTGGATTGGTTTATGTGGATTTCGACACTCTCAAAAGATTTCCAAAGGCTTCAACTAAATGGTTCAAGAAAATCTTGAAGAAGAAGAATTAATTTCTTTAGAGTAGTAAGACAACTTCATATTTTCTCATATGAGCAATGCAATTTTTCTAGGGTAGATTTTATAGTCCTCTAAAATTTTATATTTTCCTTAGACATATTCTTATGTTCATGATTAGTAATAAAAAATATTTATTGCTATTTTCAATAAAACATTTCTATAGCTCTTCCAATTTCATTTCGAATATCAAGTCCCTCTTCTTATTATTTGCTTATTAAAATATCTTTTGTTCTTGAGAATTGAAAATATGCAAGTAAGAAAATTTATATTTTATTAACTTTGTGAATTTCTAAACTCACATTTATATTTGAATCCTCAACAATATATTTGTCACGCCCCAAACTTGGGGTAGCGTAACCGGACGGGAATACACCCGCGTACCCTAAAACCTCACAACTAAACAAAAAGTATGACAAGAACTCAACTAGGATGCATATATAATCATGAAATCAAAGTTTAATACACCAACACACGACACAAGTGCATGACTTAGTTGCAAATGTGTCACAATAGACTACCAGAGCTTCAAAGTTAACCAAATGGAAAATAAAATAAAAATAATAAACAAACATGACTCCATGACTCTCTAACTACGGCCGGGGGGAAATTTTCCTACTGAGCTTATGCCGCCAACTGCATCATGCTTTATGAGCCGCACATGTACTTGCACACATAGGAAGGTGTCACACCCCAAATCTCGTATGACCGGCCAGAATACGTCACATGTCCTGAAGACTAACCCAACTCAAACACAACAACAATCACCTGAACAGTGGGAGATTTTTTTTTTGAAAAGAATGGACATGACATCACAAACCAAACCAAACCAAAACTCAATATGAACAAACTGAACAAGTTATTAAAAAAAAGTTCAAATAAATAAACAAGACTCCCTAAATAAAAATAAAATGCGAAAACCACAACCTGAGTCAACATGGCTCAACAACTCAAAGAGACACTAAAATGACTCAAGTATCCTCCTCGATCTAGACATATCACGAGACCCATTGCCCTGCCACCACCAGCTGTGCTACTATATATCGGTTCCTCTCTCATCTAACTCAGGTGCTGCAAAACTATAGTAATGAGAGGTAAGTCTAACTAGGACTTAGTGAGCAGATCAGTCCTCAATTCATCAAATAAATCATCATGCATAAAAACACAAATAGCCGATATAAATAACGTCACAGCAACATCAGAAGAAATCAGCAGTAATATATCCATAGCTCTATGAATGAAATCAACATCCATCAACAAGTGTAAAATATCCGCAGCAATAAAACAGGATGAATGCAACACCACTATCATATGCATGCAATGCAACATTTCAATCATATGCAAGCTCCCCAGACCCGTCGGTCCCACATAGCCACATAGGGTAGGTAGACGGGTGGCCGCCGAACTACCACCTATCTCAGTGTCGTCTCTTTGGGGCATGCCCTCCCCTCATCAGAACTGGCTCTTCCGAGCTACCCTATTAGGGCATACTTTCCCCTCACCTGCTCGAGTCTATGGACTATCTCTTTGGGGTATGATATCCCCTCACCAGCCGGACTTCCGGAATAAGTCCAATGATGTCTCTTTAGGGCATACCCTCCCCTCACCAGCGAGGCTTCCGGGAAATGCAACAAACACATCACAACAACACACCCGCAAATATGTAAGTACAAACAATATGTGCTATCAACAAGTAATAAAGGGTATGTCAAGTGCATACCTCATCCCCCACCTCCTCCTGCCATACATCTCAATCACATACAGATATATATGTAGAAATAATCCTCATAAATCATGAATGCTGAGTATAAACAACCATAAAATAGAATTATAGCACTGTAAGAAAGGATACACGTGTATCATGAAAGTAGTGCAAAAGCAAACTCCAACTATAAATTAATGGACGGGAATATGATAAAATAACTCATGAACTACTATGTCAATGAATTATCTCAGATAGAATCATAAAAATATATAAAATATGATTTTTCAGCTTGGCACGCAAAATGAGGCGACGCTCAGCTACTATTTTCAAAATTTGAATGTCTGATGGTGAAACAGACCTCGCCAATGAATCCAAAACGTCGATTAGGTGACTCCGAGAGATCAGGCTTCAGCTTACCTTGTGAGGATTTGAGATTTCAGATGAGAGGAGGGCGACAAAGCTGGAAGGAGAAAGAACGAAGAAGAAAAGGAGACACCTTCCAAATTCCAACTTCATGTGACACGACTAAATGGAATGAGGCATTTTTTTAATGTCATTGGAAGCAATAAACACAACGCACAATGATATGGCCACCTGAGGGCACGCCCAAGCTGATTGGGAGTCGACCTGAAGCGCACAATGATTAGGAGTCCACCTGAGGGCTCGCCCAGGCTGGAGAAGGAAGATGGAGGATTTAGGGATGTGGGCGATGGCGAACAGGAGCAAGGTTGTCGATCGGTCGCATAAGGGGAAGTGATGGCGGTGGCACCCGACAATCTCCTGCGCGTGGGAGAGAAAATTTTCGCAACAGAGAGAGCAGGAGAGTCGAGTTGTAATATCCCAGATATTAAATTTATTTATTTTTTTTTATGTGTATTTGCCATCCTAGCGGACTAGTTCGTGGTCGAGCCGAGTCGACTCATGGTCCGGAGCGAGCTTGTGAGCTCGGGTAAGTAGAATATAAATTTACAAAATTATGAATTTTTAGGCTTGGGTAGTTGAGAGTATTTAATTGGTGTTGTGTGTGCATAATTGCTAATTATGTTGAGAGAATTTAATTAATTATTGTGATTTATTAGAATGAGATTAATTAAATTATTTATGTCTATCGGGTTAGCGGGTTTTGGTTTTGTCTTAAGGTGGATGCAGGTTGTGAATTAAGGGTTTAAGGGGTTAGGATTGAGGAGGGTTTAAGGGGTTAGGATTGAGGAGGGGTTAGGCTTGTGGCTCATATTTTGGAGCCACCTAAAAAGTTGAGAAAGGGAGCCAGCCGCCAAGCCAAGCCAAGCCACTAGCCCCCTTTCCCTTTTCTCTTGGAGCCGCAGCCATCCAGAGCCGAGCCAAGCTGTCTGCTTCCTCTTCCTCTCTTCCTTCTTTCTCTTTGGAGTCGAGCCGACAGGAGCCGAGCCGAGCCGCCTGCTTCCTCTCCCTCTCTTCTTTCCCCTTGGAACCATTTTTTTTGGGTTGAGCCGTCAGTCTTCTGAAGCTGGATTCGAGGGCTGTCGTCCGGTGTTTCTTTCCTAATATTTTTTTAAAATTAAGTTGAGTGCTTTACCCTCTCTCTTCGAGATTTTAATCAGATTTTTGAAGCCGTTCGTGATGGCTCGATATTTATGCCTTGTTCTTGGATTTTCTTCGAATTCTTACCATATTTTCTTGATGTGCAAATCATGATTTCTCCTTCCAAATTCGGTTTCTTGGTTTGTGGATTGCATACTTACGATTAAATATGTGATTTTGGGTAGAGATCATGTGGTAGGATTAAGATCTTGAAAATGACTAATTAAGGGTTCTTGAGAAGGGTTTTTTTTATCCTAATGCTTGACTCTTGATTTAAGTGTATGTGTTCTTCTTAATCTTGATTAAAAGCATGATTTCTGTGAATTAATTCCTAAGATTAGTAATCCGTCCTATTAGTAATTTAGGGATTAATTTTTATTAATTTTTGGATTTAATTCTATAAGTATGCTGAAACTGCATGTTTGCTGGAATTGTATGCTGAGATGATGAATCTGTGCTGATTTTAATTTGTTTGCTTTGATGTGTGTATGTGTGAAAATAATCGTTTAACCTTTCGTTTCGACCAGAAAACATAGTTTGGAAACATAGGACACACTTTGGAAACTAGATTCGGGTCAGACATGACAGTTCTAGGCAGAACAGTAACCTAAAACAAAATGCTGAAAGAAAACCCTAATTGAGATGATCTAAATATTAATCCTATAATTAAAATTGAGTTTAAGGGTGAGCACAATCTGTTATGAACCATCTTACAAGGTATTCATGAAAAAAACCACATGGGTTCATGACATTACGGGTCTAAGGGACAGCGGTCGGGTTTGGAGTGTTGAGACGCTTCATAATAAGGACACTCCTTGGACACTGTAGGAGAATCTTGACTTAGGTATTGATGCGCCATATCCTTGAGAATGACAGAGCGGCTCGATTAAGAGCTGGGGTTTGGGCTACACCCGGGTGGTTGGACGCCAAAATTCCCAACCTCCAGGATAAGTTCGGAGGGCCTTTCCCGAATATCCTAGTATGTGTTGTTGCCCTCGGCATGGTGGGCTTCGGCCCGATGCACTTCTCTATTATGTTCTGTTGCATTCAGCATGGTGGGCTTCAGTCCGATGCACTTCTCTTGTATGTGTTGTTCCTTTCGGCATGGTGGGCTTCGGCCCGATGCACTTCTCTAGTAAGTGTTGTTGCCTTCGACATGGTGGGCATCGGTCCGATGCACTTCTCTTGTATGTGTTGTTGCCTTCGGCATATTGGGCTTCGGCCCGATGCACTTCTCTTTTATGTGTTGTTGCCTTCGGCATGGTGGGCTTCGCCTGATCCACTACTTGGGTATGTGATGTTGCCTTCGGGCATGGTGGGCTTCGGCCTGATGCAATTCTTTGGAGGGTTAGATGTCGTGGGCATGGGTGGCCTGTTGGCCTGGTAGCTAGTCACACCTTTGTGGCATTGCCTCTACAAAGATAGATATATTCTTGTTATCTCTATGGTGTTGATTTGTGGGGGTTGGTAAAATTGCTCAATGAGTTCTTTGAACTCACCTGTTGTCGTTGTTTTATTTTATTTTGTAGATCCTGACCGGTGTGGTGGGCTGGAGCACTTGGCGCAACTGGAGGGCAGAGGAGCCACATGATCTCATAGCAGTCCTAGTTAGGGGTCGTAGTCGAGTCTGTAGTAGGTTGTCATGCACTTTTATTTTGGTATCTGGAGTTGTAGTCTCGTGGAGACATTCATGTGTTATTTAGTTTTATTTATTAAAAGAACTGTTGCTCTTTGATTTATTTCTGCACTTGAGATATGTTTTGAAAACCTTGTTGTTTTGAAAAGAAAATATGTTTTGGTTCTTTTATTATTAAAAGATGTTATTTACTTTTTGTTTATGATGTTTGAATTGCCCCTTGTGGTGTCTACACCTACGGGCATTTCTGTGATGGCAGACACAGTCTTTCGAGGCTGCAAGGTTGTCATTTGTGGGCATGTGCTGATGGTCGATTTCACACTCCTGCCGATGTTGGAGCTTGATGTGATATTGGGCATGTACTGGTTGGTGGACCATTTCGCCTCAATGGATTGCAGGGCTAAGACTGTGACCTTCAATAAGCCCAGGATGCCTAGTTTACCTTCTAGAGTGAGGGAAGGGGTGAGCCATTGATGGCGATATCATCTTTTAAGACCCGAAAGTTACTTTTTGGCGCGTGTCAGTTATTTTTGGCCTTTGTGTCAATGGCAGAGGAAGGTGGAGGTGCGACCAGAGACATCGGGAGGACGCCTGTAGTATGCGGGTTCTTTGATGTATTTTCGAAGGAGTTGCCAGGCTTACCTCCAGAGAGAGAGATCGAATTCTGTATCGAGTTACAGCCAGGGGTGAAGCTGATCTCCATTCCTCCGTATCAGATGTCACCAGATGAGTTGAGGGAGTTGAAATCCCACTTGTAGGAGTTGCTTGATTTGGATTTGATTTGCCCCAGTGTTTCACCTTGGGGTGCTCCAGTGCTCTTTTCAAAGAGGAAGGATGGGTCCATGCGGATGTGCATTGATTATCGACAACTTAACAAGGTAACAGTAACGAATCGGTACTCGTTACCCAGGATGGATGATTTGTTTGATCAACTTCAGGAAGTGCAGTGGTTTTCTAATATTGACCTACGGTCAGGGTACCACCAATTGAGGATTCGGGACAGTGACATCCCTACGACTGCTTTCAGGTCGAGGTATGGGCACTTTTTGTTCCTAGTGATGCCCTTCGGGCTGACTAATGCACCTGCAGTATTTATGGACCTGATGAATCGAGTGTTCAAGGAATACCTGGATAAGTTTGTGATTGTGTTCATTGATAACATTTTGATTTATTCCAGGAGCAGGGAGGAGCATGCTGAGCACTTGAGGGTAGTTATGAAAACTCTCAGGGAGCACAGGTTGTATGCCAAATTCTCCAAGTGCGAGTTCTAGCTGGAGAGCGTAGGGTTTCTTGGTCATGTGGTGTCCAAGGAAGGAATAAAGGTGGACCCTGCAAAGATAGAGACAATTCAGTCCTTCAATAGCTCAAGCCATCTTCTCTGCCTCATGTTCAACTCCTTCTAGGTGAGCAAATACTAGAGGCTCTTATGATCAGTGTATACCTCACAAGCCTCGCCATAAAGGTAGTGACACCACAACTTCAATGCGAACACCACCGCTGCCAACTCAAGATCATGGGTTGGGCAATTCTTCTCGTGAACCTTCAACTTCCTGGAGGCATAAGTTATTACCCTGCTATTCTGCATCAACACACAACCCAAGCCGACCCGGGAGGCATCACAGTAAACAACAAATCCTCCTAAGCCCGAGGGTACTGCTAGAACTGGTGCTAACGTCAAGTGGTCCTTGAGCTTCAGAAAGCTCTCCTCCCACTTATAATACTTGTCACCGCTACATTGGATACCTCCACGTCTTCGGGAGTTAATGTGAAGACGCGAGCATTCGGCCTCCCCGAACCCATCGTGCGTTGCTGCCCTATCCCATGAGTCTGAGTCCGCTATGCCACTGAAGCTGTCGACATAGGGGCTCCCCCTTCAAGTGGTGTTGTTGCTTCCAGCCTGAAGGGCAGTCCCTCCTGATATTACCTGGCTGGCCACACCGAAAACAAGTACTTGGACCATAGCAAGCTCTTCTATGCCTCCTCCTGCATTGTCCACACTCTAACACCTCGCCTCTTTGGTCTCCTGGTAGAGTGGTACTCTGAGTAGCACTGGTAGAGTGTCCTCCTCTACAAATCTAGACTGAATCAACTCTATCGCCTCGATCGGTTCAAGTACCACTAGTGGTACAAGTACGGTCTGCCTCGTTTTGCATGCCAAACTGAAAAATCATATTTTATATATTTTTGTGGTTCAATTTGAGATGATTCATGGATATAGTAATTAATAAGGTGAATCTTATCCTAGATCAGTGATTCCTATGATGAGTTATTTTATCCTTTTGTTCCAGTCCATTAATTTACAGTTGGAGTTCCTTTATGCATTAATGCATAGAGTAGTGAATATATTATTGTTGATTTCTCCTGACATTGTTGTTACATTATACATCTGCTATTTGTATTTTTTTTTATGCATGATGATTGATTTGGTGGATTGAGGACTGATCTGCTCACTAAGTCCTAGTTGGACTTACCCCTCATTACTGTTGTTTTGCAGCACCTGAATTACATCAGAGAGGTACCAGGGTGCAGTAGCGCAGCTGGCGACAGCAGGGCAGTGGGTCTCGTGACATATCGTGATCGAGGAGGATACCGAGTCCAGTCATTTTTATTTTGTTGAGTTATGTAGACTTGGTTATTTCGTTTCCGCATTTTCCTTAGTTTGAGGTATTCTTGTTTGGACTTTAAAGTTTTAAAAATAAACTGAAGCTTTAGCATTTATTTAATTAGTGGTTTGTTTTCTTTTAGGATTTTGATATTTTTCTTTAAGTTTTAAATATTATAAAATGTTTTGGTTCATTACATGATTATGTATAGTTGTTCGGGGGTTAGGCTTCGGGGTACGTGGCGTACCCCGACCGATCATACCAGGTTTGGGGTGTGACAAATAACTGAGAACATATGTTAAAAAATTGAATTGAATATAAGATTGGTTGGTTTATCAAAAAGCTTAGAGTTTTGATAATCGATTTGCAGCCTTAGAGTTTTCTCACGCAACCTTAGAGGTTTCTCATGCACGCCTCATCACTGAGGTGGCCACTATGAGGGAGCATATGGCACAGATGACTAAATACATAGCACACATTGCTTCTTCCATACCTGGTGCTCTAGGCTCTCCTCCTCCCTCGACATTTGACAAGACGACATTAGCATCACAGCCATCATGATCGTGGACGCCGGCTGATGCCTTCCCAACACAGCCCCTCTCCTCGTCGCATCCCTTGCCGCCACCTGATGCGCTTCACGATTGATGTATATTTGATTTTTTTTCTATTTTGATATGATGTAAACTTGTTTTGATACAATGTAAATATTACATTTTGATATAAATATGATGGTTTATATTATAATTTGATGTCTCATTTGATATTATAGGCATTTTAATCAAATATTGTAAACAATAATTTATATTATTAAATTATTTTAAAAAAAAACTAAATACACATTTGTGATGGCTTTGCGACCATGTCGCCATCGCAAAAGGTATATTGAACTGGTCGTCAAAGGCGATTGCAATTACAATTGCGATCATACTGCGACGGTAGCCGTGGTCGCAGAGCCATCGCAGAGCTAAAGTTTGCAACGGCAAACAGGCATCGTACAAGTCATATAAAGTGAGGGTGAGTTCATGAAGAACTAAGTGAGTGGCTCGTCCCCAAGCCCTCTCTAAGTCATCATACAAGTCATATAAATATTCCATATTTAAACGTACCACCAGATAAATATTCACAAAAGAATATAAATCAAATAACCATAAGTAAATAACCAAAATACATGGGTTCGTATAATGGTCTAATCGAAACTACCCTACTACAGTGACCAACGCTCATGCACAAATTTATCCTCATACAGGTGTAAGCATGACAATCATAAGATTAGGGGTCGGTTGCTAGATCAAGACTAGTGACCCTCATCCATGATAAAATCAAGGTAAATCCAGTGGTCAGGTGTGACCCTTCCACCGATGCCACTCTAGGGCTGCTGTTAGTGTGGCTCACTACTGCGTTACCTAGCCAGTAAACCACCAACTGAGCAGGTTGTCCATGCATCCAGTCTCATGAACATCCACATCCACATCACACAAATGTCATATAGTACCACGTAGGAAATTAAATAACATATATACACATTTAAACAATTTCTAAAAGAGTATAGTTCATACCGACGGACTCCGATATGCAGATGCGCATGCCTAGACCAGCCCTACCCCAGGCTCCAATCCCTTGACGGTGAAATCCATTTTCTCACATACATATCCAGTGGAATATAAATAACAAAATGTGCACGACATACATCCATAAATGAATACCCATATTCGGCTATCATTTTATCGTAGAAGCATGATTTGTCATTCATGATAATGAAATGTAGATATATATTCAAGCTAAAATTTAGTAGCCATACTACTAACATAAATCAGAAATAATTCATATAATAAAAACAAACTTACTTAAATGGATAATTCCTAAGAATTCCATGCTCAACAAGTATTAAAGTGCTACACGTAACCTTCAAGAAACCCAGATTCTTCTAGCCTTAGGAATCGGCCTAAATATTCATATTAAGTTTCCACCCTTAAACCAATATTTTCGTACCATTTATATGCCATTTACCTACTGTTTTTTCATATATTAAAATATCAAACCCACATGTCAAAGTAGGTAAACCAAACCCTTTACCGTTTTCCCACAAGTCCAAATTCAACGGTATTAATTAGCTCTAAAATCGTAGGGTAGGACTTAGGTGATTCGCATGAGTGTACACCCTCCTAATTAATACATTAGGAATTAGATTATGTAAACATTCTCATTGCTAAGTTCATTAAGAATCTGCTATATCAACAGTGTTACGAAGTTTACTCAAATGTTCCTGCCCGGGCCGACCCTAAAACCCTTGGGGTAACCCTAATGTGGCCGACCACCTTATATCATGTTCTTTGGTTCATGCAACATAGTACGATAGAAATTGTAAGCATTCTAATTAATATACAATGATGTCTCCCTTCCTAGAGTAAATAATTTGAACCAATAGTTAGGAGATCAAGTCAATGTATCAAATTAGACATTAGACAAAATTTCAAAGCCCTCCTTCCCTTATCCCTATTCGGTCGGCCCTAAAACCCTAGGGGCACCAATAGCGGCGGCCGTACCCTAAAACTCGCACAAGAAACCAAAGACCGCAACAATACACATCTTCCAATAGAAACCATCCGTAAAATGACAACAAATCAAGAAAAAATCCGGAAAGATCACAAAGACAAGGGGTGGCTAAGAAATCCAAGAATCCCTACTGTTAAGGGCAAGGAACCACTCACTGAAGTAGAAATCAAAAAGGAAGACAACTCTCCATGTTCCCTTGTCGACGAATTACGGCAACATCAAAATCCGAGTCTTCTCTAATCGCCCCTCTCTTTCCCCTTGCGCCAAGGCATGCATGCGGCTATTCTTGAGCCGTACGGTCCACGGTGCAAAATATAACATGCTTCAACTTCATTTATTAAATTACCAAAATACCTCATTTACAAGTTAAGTCTAATATAAACCGTATAACTCATTCAAGCCCAATTCGAGTTCCATTCGAACCTCCGGACTCGACTCGAATCGTTCTACCACCTAAAGACCAATTCATCCTAAATAAAAATAATTACCTTGCTTGTAAAGGTTGTACCTTAATTCACACGCTTTGGCGTTTCACTCGACCAGCTCTGACACGTGTCTGAATTCCCCTGCTGAAATAATTAAACAAAAATTTAAAAAAATATTGGGTATTACAACACTTGACCACCACATGGTATTACAACACTTGACCATCTTTCATTGCCCTTGTTCTTGGATTTTCTTCGAGTTCTTACCATATTTTCTTGATGTGCAAATCATGATTTCTCCTTCCAAATTCGGTTTCTTGGTTTGTGGATTGCATACTTACGATTAAATATGTGATTTTGGGTAGAGATCATGTGGTAGGATTAAGATCTTGAAAATGACTAATTAAGGGTTATTGAGAAGGGGTTTTTTTATCCTAATGCTTGACTCTTGATTTAAGTGTATGTGTTCTTCTTAATCTTGATTAAAAGCATGATTTCTATGAATTAATTCCTAAGATTAGTAATCCGTCCTATTAGTAATTTAGGGATTAATTTTTATTAATTTTTGGATTTAATTCTATAAGTATGCTGAAACTGCATGTTTGCTGGAATTGTATGCTGAGATGATGAATCTGTGCTGATTTTAATTTGTTTGCTTTGATGTGTGTATGTGTGAAAATAATCGTTTAACCTTTCGTTTTGACCAGAAAACATAGTTTGGAAACATAGGACACACTTTGGAAACTAGATTCGGGTCAGACACGACAGTTCTAGGCAGAACAGTAACCTAAAACAAAATGCTGAAAGAAAACCCTAATTGAGATGATCTAAATTTTAATCCTATAATTAAAATTGAGTTTAAGGGTGAGCACAATCTGTTATGAACCATCTTACAAGGTATTCATGAAAAAAACCACATGGGTTCATGACATTACGGGTCTAAGGGACAGCGGTCGGGTTTGGAGTGTTGAGACGCTTCATAATAAGGACACTCCTTGGACACTGTAGGAGAATCTTGACTTAGGTATTGATGCGCCATATCCTTGATAATGACAGAGCGGCTCGATTAAGAGCTGGGGTTTGGGCTACACCCGGGTGGTTGGACGCCAAAATTCCCAACCTCCAGGATAAGTTCGGAGGGCCTTTCTCGAATATCCTAGTATGTGTTGTTGCCCTCAGCATGGTGGGCTTCGGCCCGATGCACTTCTCTATTATGTTCTGTTGCATTCGGCATGGTGGGCTTCAGTCCGATGCACTTCTCTTGTATGTGTTGTTCCTTTCGGCATGGTGGGCTTCGGCCCGATGCACTTCTCTAGTAAGTGTTGTTGCCTTCGACATGGTGGGCATCGGTCCGATGCACTTCTCTTGTATGTGTTGTTGCCTTCGGCATGTTGGGCTTCGGCCCGATGCACTTCTCTTTTATGTGTTGTTGCCTTCGGCATGGTGGGCTTCGCCTGATCCACTACTTGGGTATGTGATGTTGCCTTCGGGCATGGTGGGCTTCGGCCTGATGCAATTCTTTGGAGGGTTAGATGTCGTGGGCATGGGTGGCCTGTTGGCCTGGTAGCTAGTCACACCTTTGTGGCATTGCCTCTACAAAGATAGATATATTCTTGTTATCTCTATGGTGTTGATTTGTGGGGGTTGGTAAAATTGCTCAATGAGTTCTTTGAACTCACCTGTTGTCGTTGTTTTATTTTATTTTGTAGATCCTGACCGGTGTGGTGGGCTGGAGCACTTGGCGCAACTGGAGGGCAGAGGAGCCACATGATCTCATAGCAGTCCTAGTTAGGGGTCGTAGTCGAGTCTGTAGTAGGTTGTCATGCACTTTTATTTTGGTATCTGGAGTTGTAGTCTCGTGGAGACATTCATGTGTTATTTAGTTTTATTTATTAAAAGAACTGTTGCTCTTTGATTTATTTCTGCACTTGAGATATGTTTTGAAAACCTTGTTGTTTTGAAAAGAAAATATGTTTTGGTTCTTTTATTATTAAAAGATGTTATTTACTTTTTGTTTATGATGTTTGAATTGCCCCTTGTGGTGTCTACACCTACAGGCATTTCTGTGATGGCAGACACAGTCTTTCGAGGCTGCAAGGTTGTCATTTGTGGGCATGTGCTGATGGTCGATTTCACACTCCTGCCGATGTTGGAGCTTGATGTGATATTGGGCATGTACTGGTTGGTGGACCATTTCACCTCAATGGATTGCAGGGCTAAGACTGTGACCTTCAATAAGCCCAGGATGCCTAGTTTACCTTCTAGGGTGAGGGAAGGGGTGAGCCATTGATGGCGATATCATCTTTTAAGACCCGAAAGTTACTTTTTGGCGCGTGTCAGTTATTTTTGGCCTTTGTGTCAATGGCAGAGGAAGGTGGAGGTGCGACCAGAGACATCGGGAGGACGCCTGTAGTATGCGGGTTCTTTGATGTATTTTCGAAGGAGTTGCCAGGCTTACCTCCAGAGAGAGAGATCGAATTCTGTATCGAGTTACAGCCAGGGGTGAAGCTGATCTCCATTCCTCCGTATCAGATGTCACCAGATGAGTTGAGGGAGTTGAAATCCCACTTGTAGGAGTTGCTTGATTTGGATTTGATTTGCCCCAGTGTTTCACCTTGGGGTGCTCCAGTGCTCTTTTCAAAGAGGAAGGATGGGTCCATGCGGATGTGCATTGATTATTGACAACTTAACAAGGTAACAGTAACGAATCGGTACCCGTTACCCAGGATGGATGATTTGTTTGATCAACTTCAGGAAGTGCAGTGGTTTTCTAATATTGACCTACGGTCAAGGTACCACCAATTGAGGATTCGGGACAGTGACATCCCTACGACTGCTTTCAGGTCGAGGTATGGGCACTTTTTGTTCCTAGTGATGCCCTTCGGGTTGACTAATGCACCTGCAGTATTTATGGACCTGATGAATCGAGTGTTCAAGGAATACCTGGATAAGTTTGTGATTGTGTTCATTGATGACATTTTGATTTATTCCAGGAGCAGGGAGGAGCATGCTGAGCACTTGAGGGTAGTTATGAAAACTCTCAGGGAGCACAGGTTGTATGCGAAATTCTCCAAGTGCGAGTTCTAGCTGGAGAGCGTAGGGTTTCTTGGTCATGTGGTGTCCAAGGAAGGAATAAAGGTGGACCCTGCAAAGATAGAGACAATTCAGAACTGGAGGAGGCCGACCAATGTCTCGGAGATTCGCAGTTTTCTAGGTTGGCAGGTTACTACAATAAGTTTGTGGAGAATTTCTCCAGGATTGCAGCGCCGTTGGCCCGCCTAACCCAGAATAAGATCAAGTTCGAATGGGACAGTAAGTGTGAAGAGAGCTTTCTAAAGCTCAAGGACCGCTTGATGTCCGCGCCAGTTTTAGCAGTACCCTCGGGTTTAGGAGGTTTGGTTGTTTATTGTGATGCCTCCCGAGTCGGCTTGGGTTGCGTGCTGATGCATAAGGGCAGAGTGATAGCCTATGCCTCCAGGCTTGGGGTAGTGAGGTTTGGTAAGAAAGGAAAGCTAAGCCCTAGGTTCAATGGGTCGTTTGCTATTCTCAAGCGCAAGGGAGTCGTGGCCTATGAGTTGGCCCTACCTCCTAGTATGGACCGAGTACATCCAGTATTCCATGGTCTATGCTGAAGAGGTATATATTCGAGATGAGTCCCGTGTGATCAAGCATACCGCGGTAGAGGTGGATTCAACAATCTCTTAAGAGGAGCGGCCAGTTGAGGTGCTAGACCGGCAGATTCAAAAATTAAGGTCCAAGAAGATTCCCTTGGTTAAAGTCAAATGGGAGCACCATTCTGGCCAGGAGGCCACCTGGGAGGTGGAGCAGGATATGAGAGAGAGTTATCCTTCATTGTTTGATGTTGTGGTGAGTCCTTATTTTCTTTTCTGAAATTCGAGTATGAATTTTCTTTAAGGATGGAGGATTGTAATATCCCAGATACTTAAATTTATTATTTTTTCTTTTATGTGTATTTGCCAGCCTAGCGGACTAGTTTGTGGTCGAGCCGAGTCGACTCATGGTCCGGAGCAAGTTTGCGAGATCGGATAAGTATAATATAAATTTATAAATTTATGAATTTTTAGGCTTAGGTAGGTGAGAGTATTTAATTTGGTGTTGTGTGTGCACAATTGCTAATTATGTTCATATGAGTATTTAATTAATTGTTGTGATTTATTAGATTGATATTAATTAAATTATTTAAGTCTATTGGGTTAGCGGATTTTGGTTTTGGCTTAAGGTGGATGCAGGTTGTGAATTAAGGGTTTAAGGGGTTAGGACTGAGGAGGGTGTATAAAAAGCCCCCCTCATGGCTTGGGATCCTATTTTGGAGCCACCTAAAAAGTTGAGAAAGGGAGCCAGCCGCCAAGCCAAGCCAAGCCGCCAGCCCCCTTTCCCTTTTCTCCTTGGAGCCGCAGCCACCCAGAGCCGAGCCGAGCCGCCAGATTCTTCTTCCTCTTCCTCTCTTCCTTCTTTCTCTTTGGAGCCGAGCCGAGAGGAGTCGAGCCGCTTGCTTCCTCTCCCTCTCTCTTTCCCCTTAGAGCCATTTTTTTGGGTTGAGCCGTCGGCCTTTTGAAGCCGTATTCGAGGGCCGTCGTCCGAGATTTCTTTCCTAATATTTTTTTAATTTAAGGTGAGTGGTTTACCCTCTCTCTTCGGGATTTTAATCGGATTATTGAAGCTGTTCGCGATGGCTCGTTATTTATGCCTTGTTCTTGGATTTTCTTCGAGTTCTTGCCATATTTTCTTGATGTGCAAATCATGATTTATTCTTCCAAATTTGGATTCTTGATTTGTGGATTGCATGATTAGGATTAAATATGTGATTTTGGGTAGAGATCATATGGTAGGATTAAGATCTTGATAATGACTAATTAAGGGTTCTTGAGAAGGGGTTTTTTTGATCCTAATGCTTGACTCTTGATTTAAGTGTATGGGTTGTTGTTAATCTTGATTAAAAGCATGATTTTTGTGAATTAATTCCTAAGATTAGTATTCCGTCCTAATTGTAATTTAGGGATTAATTTCTGTTAATTTTCGGATTTAATTCTATAAGTATGCTGAAACTGCATGTTTGCTAGAATTGTATGCTGAGATGATGAATCTGTGCTGATTTTAATTTATTTGCTTTGATGTGTGTGTATGTGTGAATATAGTCATTTAACCTATCGTTTCGACTAGAAAATATGGTTTGGGAACATATGACACACTTTGGAGACTAGATTTGGGTCAGACATTGTAGTTCTGGGCAGAACAGTAACCTAAAACAAAGCCCTGAAACAAAACCCTAATTGAGATGATCTAAATTTTAATCCTATAATTAAAATTGGGTTTAAGGGTGAGCATAATCTGTTATGAACCAACTTATAAGGAATTCATGAAATAAAACCACACGAGTTCATGACATTACGGGTCTAAAGGACAGGGGTCGAATTTGGAGTGTTGAGACGCTTCATAATGAGCACACCCCTAGGACACCGTAGGAGAATCTTGACTTAGGTCTTGATGCGTCATATCCTTGAGAATGGCGGAGCGGCTCGAGATTAGGAGCCGGGGTTCGAGCTATGCCTGGGTGGTTGGATGCCAAATTCCCAACCTGCAGGATAAGTTCGGAAGGCCTTTCTCGAATATCCTAGTATGTGTTGTTGCCTTCGGCATGGTGGGCTTCGGCCCGATGCACTTCTCTAGTATGTGTTGTTGCCTTTGGCATGGTGGGCTTCTGTCCAATGCACTTCTCTTGTATGTGTTGTTGCCTTCGGCATGGTGGGCTTCGGCCCGATGCACTTTTCTAGTATGTGTTGTTGCCTTCAGCATGGTGGGCTTCGGTCCGATGCACTTCTCTTGTATGTGATGTTGCCTTCGGCATGGTGGGCTTCAGCCCGATGCACTTCTCTAGTATGTGTTGTTGCCTTCGACATGGTGGGCTTCGGCCCGATGCACTTCTTGGGTATGTGCTGTTGCCTTCGAGCATGGTGGGCTTCGGCCTGATGCACTTCTTTGGAGGGTTAGATGCCGTGGGCATAGGTGGCCTGTTGGCCTAGTAGCTAGTCACACCTTTATGACATTGCCTCCGTAGAGATAGATATATTTTGTTATCTCTGTAGTGTTGATTTGTGGGGGTTGGTAAAATTGCTCACTGAGTTCTTTGAACTCACCCATTGTGACAGAATTTGACTTAACAATAGCAACTCAAAGGACACAGAGAAATCATATTAATGTAAAGTCCAACCCTACACGGAATATGCTCCCTATTCACCAAGCTTACAAGCTACAAGCAACCACATAAGTTAATCTATGTCCAGTCCAACATTGGATCGATAGGAAACTATCATGAAAGGAAGAAGACAGAAGAGTAGCCAACATTGGATCCATACGAATCCAACACAAATCATGGTATATGTAACTCAAATCATTGAATAGGGAAAATATCATAATGTAGAGAAAATATGAATTGAAAATCATTGAATTGAAAATCCAACAAACAGAAATCTAGAGTTAGATACTTCTAACACAAATCAGCCACAATCAATTTGAGATACTTCTTGAACGGGTGGAGCTTTCCAACAACAAACAGAAATCTAGAATTAGATATCGTGGTCTTGTTCTAATCCAATCAGAATGGTGGAAGCATCATCTTGGCAGCGTAGAAATCGTATCTAGCCGATATGATTAACTTAAGTGTTGGGATTTGGTTCAAACTCATGTTGGAATGTTGAATCAGCCCGAACAAAACTTGACAACATCACTTTCTAGTCAAAATTCATTCACATTTATGATCAGGTTAAGTCATATACAGTTGGATTCACAAATTTTATGTCTGTTGATTAGGTCTGTTGCACCTAAATATTGTAGGTCCGTTGATCCTACATTAATTGGCTTGTCGATTGTGAGCTTGGCAAACACACTGTCACAGGAAATATCACTTGATTTCTAGATGTCAAATGTACTAATGTATAGAATAAGGAGCTATTACTGTAGAGATTTTGCATGAGATGCGTTTATAGGTAGATTGTGTTCTCTTCTCTTGGTATCTCTTTTTAATTATAATAGTGATTCTTCCTCCATGTTAATTCTCATTGTATCTCCATTTTAACATGCTTTTGCATCACTTTGATTTATCAAAAGAACTGAAAGCCTGACAAAACATCTAATGCAAATATGAAGATTGAGGATAATAAAATGCTATAATAAAATGAAGCTTATAGTTCAATTTTGCTTATCATATCATGCAGAACAATAAAACCAATATTTTCAAATTTACATCTAACTTTGAGGTACTTTGAGGTTTGAGCCAATTGAATTATAAATTTTCAATTCAATGATTTGTGTTGGATTGGTATATCATAATGTAGAGAAAATATGAATGGTATATCTGAATGTAGAGAAAATTAACTAGAACATCTATCTAATGTTTCACCTTATTCCAAGCTGAGTTGTTGAAAGTGTCATCCTCAAGTCCTTAGATGGTTGATTCATAACATGTAAGGACTTTGAGATCATCTCTTCTGGTATCAATATTTTGATGAATAAGAAGAAATGTTTTATCTTGGAATTGGTATTCCAATGGAAATTTATTAAGTTTCTTTCCTACCACACCACCATAGGATCAATGATGAGATTTTGTTATTTCACAATTACAAAAACTGAGAAGCCTAATTGTAGATATAATATGATCTAGATTTCTATGATGGGTAAAGCTAACTAACTTGCAAGGATGATTAATGACTAATGTATTGATTAACAAAGTAGATAGTAGCTCCTCTACCAAGTTCTATGAACTATGTAAAGTTTATTTATAAGCAACATGTTTTCTAAAAACTATTGTAAGAGCTAGAAAACAACTGAGCAAAAGATGTCACAATAAGATGAATTTGAGGGGCTACCTGAATTTACAGAGTTAGGCTGGGGTTTCCTTCGTCGTCTATTATGGCCATCAAGATGCTTCCGACAGCTTCGCTTGACCTCATCGAATTCAACAAGCAAATGAAACCTGTAGGAATATGTCACACCGACTAACAAAAACTGAAACACATAATGAAAACAATGACGCAGCTTTATTCAAATCTTTAAAGAAGGTTCACAATTTTGCTTTAAAACAAGAAAAGTTTCGAAACATCAACCACCATAGGAAACAACTCAAGTTTAAAAGCAAGTACATGTTTTCGAATAGACAATCTTAGTGTATTAAAAGAAACAACTGCCCTAGATCTCTAGACTATGACTAGTGGACGCTGCTACGAGATCTACGCCATCGCCTGCCCTCCAGCTGCACCATGATCCCAAGCCTCATCTCACTCATTGGGCTCTGCAAAACAAGGAAATAAACCATGAGTCCACATGGGACTCAGTGAACGGTTCTTCCGAACCACCACATAATTCCCCAATAATCATATATATATATATATATATATGGCAGCAAAATATAAAGTTAGGGATATAAGTTGCTTTGGTTATGACAACCGACCCCAGGGGTCGTCCTGTATAGGCCATACATTCATGTAAGCAGCCATAACAGCCTAACTACGCCACATGGCACCCGGCCCCTAGGGCCTACTCATGGTCTAGTGATTCGGTTATAACCAGTCCTACCACATACAGATAGTAACATACTGACCGTTCGGGCCACATAGCACATACTTGAAACAAAGCAAACTCTGTGTCGTCGACTAGGATGGTCTGCTAGTCTTCGGACACCGACTGGGGTAGGGATAGCTAGTCCCACCCAACTGGTGCAATCTCAAGACCCGATCACTGGCCGAGTCAAGCATTAGTCATTCTGACTACCCATGCTTCTCGGTAGACCACCACAATCACATCACACAAACATGGTGTCCTAAAGTTTCCTTATTTAAAGTCCCGAGCGTCCGCCCGTTCTCAATCTTTTAATTTTGGCTGTATCATGTGCACATTATTGTTCGCAAAATGTTTCTTAGGTGTGAGGCCTAACTCGTCTACTTTTGAGTTTCCATATCTAACACACACTTTATAATTTTATGTAAATCATCTAGCGTCATATGCTACCTTTTGCTAATGTAAACTACATGTTATAGACTTGGAAATGCACCCATTAACATAACCGGACAGCATATAAACTATAATGAAATTTCTTCACAACACCTACTATGTATAGCCACATGATTCAATGATAAAGAATTTAAATTCTGCATTAAACCATAAATTCAACAAGGAAATAAATTATCTAACATGGTAAAAGTATCACCACAGTTCAGAATTTAAAGAGCAAAGGTCTAAGAATGGTTACTATCCTACCATTCTACTAATTACATGCATCAACATAGAAGCCTTCCTTAGTTAGATCTTACCTAAACGTCATCTTGATTCTAATTGTCAATCTAGGCAACTTGTCATGCCCTATTGTTTTGAGTATTCCTAACCATGACGTTTATCTTCTAGAGATCATCATCTCCCCCAATCCTTGCTCGGGCAACACCTGAGCAAAGCATGCCTTGCTCGGCCGAGCCTCCAAGGAAAGGAACAAGAGGGAAGGACCAACCCCAACCGTAATATCTTGTTTCCGATCTATCCTAATTAAGACCTTGATCAAGCCGCACACCCCTTACTCAGCCAACCCATGAACATGGAGTTTTCCCTTTGCTTGGCCGAGCCTACTAGGCTTTAGAGGATGAGTTTCAATCGTCACTTTCAGTAAGTAAATCACAAATCCACTCGATATGGGTTTAAGATCGTTCAAAGGGGGTTTACATCCATCAAGGGAATTGGGGAAATTTTCGACATGACCTTTCCCCTTTTTCCTTGACTCGGCAGCCCCTAAAATATCAAGAATCGGACAAAAACTGTGGAGACCCGATGCAACAATAATTAAAACAGCGATAAGAAGGTCAAGGTATCATGAATCGACGAAAAACTCGTGAGAAACTTGACACCTAACAGTCCTAGGGGTTCGGCTACCCGCCTCCCCCAAATCAACGGAAAGTAACCACTCACCTTGATCAAGGAAGAAGAAAGGGTGGACATTGACGACCTCGATTCTTCCGACGGCGACACGGTTTTTGGCACCGACCCAAGATCTCCCCTCCTCCCTCTCTTGCTCGGACGGCGTGCGGCTCAAGAATGAGCCGCACAACTCATGAATGAGCCGCACGGCTCATGATGAGGGGTTTTATCCCCTCATCCACTAATGACATAAATGCCCCTCTAACTGACTTAGTCTCTACTCAACTTGATCCGAGTCCGATTCAGGCCCCGATTCGATCCGCATACACGATTTGAACTCGACTCAAAAAGGACATCTAATGCTTAATAAAGAAATATCCATCTAACCAATTTAAACTTCATAAACCGAGTTATACATTCTACTCGAGGTGACTCCGCGGCTCGACTCGACTAACTCCTGATCCGGTGCGTTGTACCAAAAATATATTTTTATATTAGAAAAAAAATTTGGGTCTTACAACCATCCCCCCTTAAGGGAAATTCGTCCTCAAATTTAATTGGATTGCAAGGACTTACCTGGTCTTCAAACAAGGAAGGGTAGCGCTCTCTCATGTCTCGCTCTACCTCCCAAGTGACCTCTTGCCCAGAGTGGTGCTCTCATCTAACTTTCACTAGGGGGATTTATTTGGACCTCAGCTTTCTAATTTGGCGGTCGAGGATCTCCACCGACCTTTCCTCGAATGAGATAGCCGAATCTACTTCGATAGAAGAGGGCTCGATCACATGCGAATCTTCTCTTACATAACGCCTGAGCATGGATATATGAAAAACTGGGTGAACTCTGCTTAGGGTAGGAGGCAAAGCCAATTCGTAAGCCACCGCGCTTCTCCGCTTGAGAATAGGGAAAGGCCCAATGAACCTAGGGCTCAATTTCCCCTTCTTCCCAAACAAGACGAACCCTTTCATTGGGGAAACATTCAGGAAAACCAAGTCGACCTCAATGAACTCTAACTCTCTAGCCTTCTTATCGGCATACATTTTCTGACGACTCTGGGCTGCCAGTAATCTTTCCTTTATAGTTTTCACCTTCTCTACCGCCTCCTCAACCAGATCAGGACCCACCATGAGTGATTCTCCGACCTCAAACCAGCCCACAGGAGACCTACACCGCCACCCATACAAGGCCTCGAAAGGAGCCATGCCAATGCTACTGTGACAGCTATTGTTGTAGGAGAACTCGATCAATGCTAAGTGTTTCTCCCACTCACCGGTCATATCCAGGACGCACGCCCTCAGCATATCTTTCAAGGTTTGGATGGTCCTCTCTGACTGTCCATCCGTCTGCGGATGGAAAGCTGTGCTGATACGCACCTGGGTACCCAAGGTTTCCTGGAAGGACTGCCAAAACTGGGTTGTGAATTGGGTACCGCGATCGGATATGATCATCACTGGGGTACCATGGTATGCCACAATCCTATCCAAGAATAGTCTGGCGTACTACTCCGCAGAAAAGGTTGTCTTGATGGGTATGAAATGGGCGGTCTTTGTCAATCTGTCAACCACCACCCAGGTAGAATCAAAACCGCCTTTTGACTTAGGCAACCCTATCACTAGATCCATGGTGATCTTCTCCTACTTCCACTCGGGAACCTCTAGGATTTGCAATAGCCCCGCGGGCTTCAGATGTTCGGCCTTTACCTGTTGGCAGACCAAACACTTTTCTGCAACCTCCCTTTTCATGCCCTTCCACCAGTAATGCTGCCTTAAATCTCGGTACATTTTGGTGGCTCCCGGATGCATTATATAAATGGAGCGATGACCCAGCTCTAGGACTTGCCTGCGCACCTCTGTCATATCAGGCACCACGATTCGGTCTCTGAATCGCAGCACATCCTCTGAGTCCAACCTGAATCCATTCTCTACATCGCCTCTATGCACTAAGTCCTTCGTCAGTACACAAAAGTTGTCCTCTCCCTGCGCGGCACGCAATATATCCACCAGTGTGGATTATACCCGTAGGTGTGCCACTAGGGCTCCCGGTGGTGACACCACTAATACTGCTCCTCCATCCAATCATACTGCCAAGTCTCGCGCTAACGGCCTTCTCCCGACTGCCAAATGGGATAGGTTGCCCATAGACTTTCTGCTCCGTGCGTCTACCATCACATTGGCCTTCCCAGGGTGATACAAGATGGTACAATCATAATCTTTCAAGAGTTCAAGCCATCTTCTTTGCCTTAAATTGTGCTCCTTTTGGGTGAGCAAGTACTGGAGGCTTTTCTGGTTGGTATAAATCTCACAAGCCTCACCATACAAGTAGTGATGCCATAACTTTAGAGCAACCACTACCGCCGCCAGTTCCAAATCATGGGCTGGATAATTCTTTTCATGCACTTTCAACTGATGAGACACATAGGCAATAACCCTGTCATACTGCATTAGGACACAGCCCAGGCCAACCTGAGAGGCGTCACAGTATACCACAAATCCTCCCGAGCCAAAAGGTACGGCCAAAATTGGTGTTGACGTTAGGCATTCTTTGAGCTTCAAAAAGCTCTCCTCACACTTCCCGTCCTACTCAAATTTGACTTTCTTATGGGTTAACCGAGTCAAAGGAGCTGTAATTTTTGAGAATTTTCTACAAACTTTCTGTAATACCTAGCTAACCCCAAGAAACTGCGGACTTCGGTCACACTGGTCGGCCACTTCCAGTCCTTTACTGCCTCTATCTTGGCAGGGTTCACACTGATTCCTTCCATGGACACTATATGCCCTAGGAATCCCACACTTTCTAACCAAAACTCACACTTGGTGAATTTGGCGTACAACTGATGTTTTCTGAGGGTTCCCAGGACCATTTCCAAATGCTCGGAGTGTTCCTCCTTGCTCTTGGAATACACTAGGATATCGTCAATAAAGACGATCACAATCTATCTAGATATTCTTTGAACACTCTGTTCATGCGGTCCATACAGGCCGCAGGGGTGTTCGTCAACCCAAATGACATTACCAGGAACTCGTAATGGCCGTAGCAGGTCCTGAAGGCGGTCTTGGGTACGTCATGGTCTCAGATTCTCAACTGATGCTATCCAGACCCCAAATTAATCCTTGATTACCACTGCACCCCCTACAACTGGTCGAACAAGTCATCGATTATAGGCAGCGGGTAACGATTCTTGATTGTCACCTTGTTGACCTGCCTATAGTCGATGCACATAGGCATGGACCCGTTCTTTTTCTTCACAGAAAGGACCGGAGCACCCCACGGGGACACACTTGGGCGAATGAAACCCAAGTCCAGCAATTCCTGCAACTAGGCCTTTAACTCACGGAGTCCAGCCGACGACACCCTATAAGGTGGGATGGGGATCGGTGCTGCTCCGGGCTGCAACTCAATGAAGAATTCAATTTCTCTCTTAGGCGAAAATCTGGGCATATCTTCTGGGAAGACATCGGAGAACTCACATATCACTAGAGTCTACTAACCTCCTAAGCCGTGCCCCCCTTTTCCTCGGCCATATATACGAATGCCAAGAAGAGCAGCCGCCTAACAGCAATTTACGAGCCTTAAGGTTTGAAATGACGCCCATGGGCTCAGCCTTTCCTTCCCCACGGAAGGTGAATTGCGGCAACCCGGCTTACTGAATGTGACAGTCTTAGTCCTGCAATTAACTAACGTGAAATGCTCCTCCAGCCAATCCTTGCCGAGGGTGACGTCAATTTCAAGCATAGGCAGAAGTGTCAATTATGCCTTCAACCCATGACCACCAACTAGCACTTCGCGGTCAAGGAAGATTGATTTTACTATTAATGAGTCACCTGTAGGCGTTGATACCACATATGGCACAACAAGAAAGGAAGGTGCCATAGGCAATCCGATAGCAAATTTGGCCGATACAAATGAGTGCGGGGCACTCGGATCTAACAGGACATAAGCAGCAGAGAACTGACTAAAATAGTACATGTCACCACTGCCCTGGATGCCTATGCCCCGTCGCGATTCATGGCGTAAACTCGGGCAGACAATCTCCCATAGTGGCTAACTTGCAGCCCCGTCCTCTATATCGAACCCTTCTGAGCCACTGACCCAACTGGCATCGGGGCTTTTCCCCTTGACTGCTCGGTCCTCTGGCTACCTCTATTCGGACAATCTTTTCTAAAATGTCCAACCTGCCCACATTTGAAGCATGCATCCGTGCGGCCATAGTAAGACCCTCGGTGCCTTTTGTTCCAGTGACCACACTGCGGTATGTCTGACCTATGAGAGGCACCCCTGACTCTACCGGTCGTGCTGCCCCTGCCCTTGAACCTCCATGGCCTCGGCTACTGTTGTGTCCCCGACTCTACCGGTGATCCATCGGTGCAACTGTCCCCTCAGAGTGCCAAGGCCGGCCCTTGAGCTGTAGGCTTACCATACGAGCTGCTGCCTCAGATGAGCGTCCCAGCTCCACACAAAACTCGTAGCAGTCAGCCAGAAATTCAATGACCTCAACCTGCTTATCAGTCCCGGTGAACACCGAAAGTCTCAGTTTAACAAAGTCCGCATAGGTGGGTGGACTTTGGAATCCTATCTGTTGACACTACTGGCTCCGCCGCCGCCGGTACCACGGGTATCATCGGTACCGGCTGCGGAGGCTGCTGTGATTGCTATTACTTCCTCAATTCTTGCTCTCTGTGGGGCGCCTCTGTCAACAAGGCCACCTGGGTCTACAGCTGAGCAACTATAGGGTCTTGTACCCCTTCCTCTAACTGCTCTCTCCCCCAGCTGAGCAACTATAGGGTCTTGTACCCCAACAAGGCCACCTGGCGTTCAGTGGAATTACTACCACTGCGGCTCAATGCAGCATTGTGAGTCTTCATCACACTCAATTACAAGAAATTTTTTACCATTAATACCAACAAATTGTAACTGGAATTTAAATTACTAACCGCATGGTGCGCTGAGTGCAGTCGTGGTTGCCAGATCTCATAGCATCACTATACCGTATGTCGACACGCTATCATATGTCTCATACGGTACCCAACTCCTAGTCATAGTCACAACTTAACCAAAAGCTCTGATACCAATTTTGTCACACCCCAACTTAGGATCGTGTGACCGGCCAGGGTCTATGTCCTACCCTAAAGCCTACTACATACACTAATGAAAACAACGATGCAGCTTTATTCAAATCTTTAAAGAAGGTTCACAATTTTGCGTTAAAACATGAAAAGTTCTGAAACATCAATCACTATAGGAAACAACTCAAGTTTAAAAGCAACTACATGTTTCCGAATAGACAATCTCAGTGTCTTAAATGAAACAACTGCCCTAGACCTCTAGACTATGACAGGTGGACGCTGCTACGAGATCTACGCCACAGCCTGCCCTCCACCTGCACCATGATTCCAAGCCTCATCTCACTGATCAGGCTCTGCAAAATAAGAAAATAAACCGTGAGTCCACATGGGACTCAGTGAGCGATTCTTCCGAACCACCACATATTTTCCCAATAATCACACACACACATATATATATATATGGCAGAAAAAATATAAAGTTAGGGATATAAGTTGCTTCTATTATGACAACCGACCCCAGGGGTCGTCCTGTATAGGCCATACATTCATGTAAGCAGCCATAACAGTCTAACTATGCCACATGGCACCCAGCCCCTAGGGCCTACTCATGGTCTTGTGTCCGATCTATCCTAATTAAGACCTTGATCAAGCCGCACACCCCTTACTCGGCCAACCCATGGACATGGAGTTTTCCCTTTGCTTGGCCGAGCCTACTAGGCTTTAGAGGATGAGTTCCAATAATCACTTTCAATAAGTAAATCATGAATCCACTCAATATGGGTTTAAGATCGTTCAAAGGGGGTTTATATCCGTCAAGGGAATTGAGGAAAATTTTGGCATGACCTTTCCCCTTTTTCATTGACTCGGCAACCCCTAAAATATAAAAAATCTGACAAAAACTGTAGAGATCCGATTCAACAATAATTAAAACAGCGATAAGAAGGTCAAGGTACCATGAATCGATGAAAAACTCGCGAGAAACTCGACACCTAGCAGTCCTAGGGGTTCGGCTACCCGCCTCCCCCAAATCAACGGAAAGTAACCACTCACCTTGATCAAGGAAGAAGAAAGGGTGGACATTGACGACCTCGATCCTTCCGACGGCGACACGGTTTCCGGCGCAGATCCAAGATCTCCCCTCCTGTAATATCCTAGATATTCAAATTGTTATTTTTTTTGTTGCGTGTGTTTGCCACCCTAGCGGACTAGTTCGTGGTCAAACCGAGCCGACTTATGGTCCGGAGCGGCTTGCGAGCTCGGGTAAATAGAATATAAATTTATGAATTTATGAATTTATGAAATTAGGTTTGAGTGATTGGAATTATTTTTAATTATTGTGGTGTTTGGATAATTATGAATTATGCTTATGTGGGTGCATTTAATTAGATGCTTATGATTTAATTGTGTGTTTAATCAAGCCAAAATTAATTTAATTAAGTTTATCGGGTTAGCGGTTTGGTCTTGGCTTAAGTGGATGCTGGTTAGGCTTAAGTTAGAAGGGTTAGGGTTGAGGAGGAATTATAAAACCCCCTCCCCTAGGTTGTGGCTCCAATTTTTGAGGCCACACAATTGTTTGAGGGGGAGCCGCCGCCCCTCCTTCCCCTCTTCTTGGAGCCGTCGGCTTGAGTGGAGCCACCGCCCCTCTTTCACCATTGTTGAGTCGAGCCGCCCCCTTTCAGACCGGATTTGGATATCGCCGCTTGAAAGTTTTTCTCTAAATCATTTTTCTAATCAAGGTGAGTGGTTTTATCCCTCCTATTCGGAGTTTCTTCGAATTTTCTTGAAGCCGCCTTGAGGATTCTTGGTTTTGATAATGTCCTTTTTTGTTCTTGAGATTTTCTGGGTTTCTATGTCATGCTTAGATCTTAAATTTTGATCGCATATCATGGAATTTATGTTTAAGGGAAGATCTGTGATTTTATACTTAAATCTTGTGAATCTTGGGTGCAAACCTCATCTTGGAATTCTAGAGATTTTTGTTGCTAAAGAATTAATTTAATTTTCTTGATTCTTGATTTAGGGATTCTTGATATATAGGCTAGTTATATTGAATAAAAATTATGAGATTGTATGCATGATTGGCTTGATGAGATGAATCTATGATGTTAGAAATTTAGGAATTTAATTCTGCAAAATTCGGATTTTATTTCATGTTGTGCTGAAAATTTCAGCTTTCTGAAATTTATGTGTTGTTTATTGAATCTGGGCTGATTTTTTATTTCTCTGTAATTATGTGATTAGATCCCTGATTATCGTCGTGTAACCTATCCTTTTGATCAGAAAATATAGTTCGGAAACATAGGACACACTTTGAAGAGTAGATTCGGGGTATACATAGCACTTCTAGGCAGAAAAAAACCCTAAAACAAAACTCTAAAATAAAACCCTAATTGAGATGATCTAGATTTTAATTTTATAATTAAAATTGGTTCTAAGGGTGAGCATAATCTGTTATGAACCAACTTACAATGTATGCATGAAATAAAACCACACGGGTTCATGACGTTGCGGGTCTAAGGGGTAAGGGTTGAGTTTGAAGTGTTGAGACGCTTCATAGTGATGACACCCTTAGGACACCGTAGGAGAATCTTGACTTAGGTCTTGATGCGCCATATCCTTGGGAATGACGGAGCGGCTCATTTAGGAGCCGAGTTACGAGCTACGCCCGTGTGATTGGATGTCAATTCCCAACCTGCAGGATAAGTTCGGAGGGTGTTTACCGATTATCTTGATATGTGCGCGGTTACCTTTAGGCATGGTAGGGATTTGACCCGATGCACCTCTTGATGGTGATGTTGCCTTTGGGCATGGTAGGGATTCGACCCGATGCACCTCTTGATGGTGATGTTGTCTTTGGGCATGGTAGGGATTCGACCCGATGCACCTCTTGACAATGTTGTTGCTTTTAGTTATGCTAGGGATTCGACCCGATGCACCTCATTGATGGTGATGTTGCCTTTGGGCATGGTAGGGCTTCGACCCGATGCACCTCTGTGATGGTGATATTGCCTTTGGGCATGGTAGGGCTCAACCTGATGCACATTTTTTAGGTGACGTCTCCTTCGGGCATGGTAGGGCTTCGGCCTAATGCACCTCTTTGAAGAGAGAGATGTCGTGGGCATGGATGACCTTCGGGCTTGATAGCTAGTCATATTTCTCCGACGTAGCCTGTTTAAAGATAGAATTTATTTATGTTATCTTTGTGTTTATTTGTGAGGGAAGATAAAGTCGCTTGCTTAGTTCTTTGAACTCACCCGTTGTCATTGTTTTGTTTTGTTTTGCAGAGCCTGGCCGGTGAGGTGGGCTGGAGCACTTGGCGCAGCTGGAGGGCAGATGAGCCACATGATCTCATAGCAATCCTAGTTAGTGGTCGTATTCGAGTCTGTAGTAGGTTGTCATGCACTTTTATTTTGGTATTTGGAGTTGTAGTCCCGTGGGGACATTCACATTTTATTCAGTTTTATTTATTAAAAGAACTGTTACTCTTCGATTCATTTCCGTACTTGAAATATGTATTTAAAATATTGTTTTGAAATGTAAATATGTTTTGGTTCTTTTATTATTAAAAGCTGTTGTTTACTTTGTTGTTTATGATGTTTGCATGTGCATGAGTTAGGCTGCATGGTATAAGTATGTATACCCTAGCTGGTCACGTGACCCTGCTTTTGGGGCGTGACACCTCCTTCCTCTCTTGCTCGAGTGACGTGCGGCTCAAGAATGAGCCGCACTGCTCATGATGAGGGGTTTTAGCCCCTCATCCACCAATGACATAAATGCCCCTCTAACTGACTTAGTCTCTACTTGACTCGATCCGAGTTCGGTTCGAGCCCCGATTCGGTCTGCATACACGATTTGAACTCGACTCAAAAAGAACATCTAATGCTTAATAAGGAAATATCCATCTAACCAATTTAAACTTCATAAGTCGAGTTATATCTTCTACTCGAGGCGACTCCACGGCTCGACTCGACTAACTCCTGATTCGGTGCGCTGTACCAAAAATAAATTTTTATATTAAGAAAATTTTTCGGGTCTTACATAATAGTTTTTCCAAGAAAATGAAATTGAAATCAGATATTGCTTAGTAATAAGAAAGAAAGAAATATTAGACATACAGTGAATAAAACAAGGATGTTATTTCAAGCAATAAAGAGTTAAAGGTTTTATAGTACATTTAATTTCCGAAACTACAATACTGGCTGAAGTCTGCCAAAAATGGTCGCACATAATCCTCACACTAGGTGAGAAAAACCATCTAAGCCAAAACTAAAACAAGAACAGAACAATCATATCTTCATCCGAACACTACAACAAAATGAAATGAAATCGATGCCTATTTTAGAAAAAATCGGCGTCTTTTTGGAGTCGGAAGTTTAATTTAGACCTTTCCAAAAGCGCCGATTACCATGCAGGAAATAAAGGGGGAATAAAAATTAATATCCGACGTTGTTAATGGCGCTGGATAACTAATACCCGGTGCCTTCTATAAATAGCGTCGGGTATTAGTTACCCGACGCCTTCTATAAATGGTGTCGAGTAATTAATACCCGGTGTCGAGTAATTAATACCTGGCGCACTAATAGGAGGCGTTGGGTAATTAATACACAGCGCCTTCTTTAAATGGCGTCTGGTATTAATACCCGGCGCCATTTATAGAAGGCGTCGGGTATTAATTACCCGGTGTCATTAATAGAAGGCACCAGATATTAATACTCGGGTCCACTGGTAATTAATATCTGGCTCTCTTTACACCTGAGTATTAATTATCCGGTCGGATATTAATTATCCGAGTATTAATTGTCCTATTATTATATATATAATATAATATATATAACTACAACAATGTTATATAATATTGTTATCACTACAACAATGTTATTTACTAATATATCACTACAACAATATTATATCACTAAAAAATCATTCAAATTTGTCCAAATTTTATTATTCTATTTCAACAACAAAAATTCACATTAAAAATCTTAACATTTACAAATGAGACAATAACCGAGAATGCAAAAGTATAAAATTACATCTATTCATAAATTTAACAATTACAAAAAAACACCAAAGAGTCGGAATTCATCATCTGCCTTTTGTTCAGAAAGATATAATTTCAAAAATTAACTCTATTCAAAATGGCCTTCTTTGCTTCATTCGCCTTCTTTGATGATCGATTTTTCTGCTCCTCTTCCCTAGGTTGCAGTTCCTAATATTAATGTAGCATAACTTACCCTAGAAGACTAATGAAGCAAATATAGATGTGTAATTGTATCTCAAGAAATATATGAGATTTGAAAATTCTCAAGGCATTCCATCTATCATATTTCATCTAGTCAATGACCATGTGTAAAAATTGAAGCAGCTAGAACAGGACTCAAGCCTATGGACTATAGAGGTTGCAGTGATTCATACATTATGATATAATCCTATGGAGCTAAAGGAGAAGAATTTTTTGTTTATATTAAAGTATCAACTATTCATACAAACATGCAGATGGAACATAATATAAAGTGATTCCCATTGATCTCCAATATGCTACTACAACCTCCGTTGGGAACCCAAACAATAGCTAGTGAGTTTCCCTTCAACATCTTATCAAATTGCCTCATAAAATTTAAATTTTGGACAGATCTATAAAACAATAATAGTTGTGATTGAACGCATATAAATGGTTATGAAGTACATATCTGTATTTGAAGCAAAGTAATAGCTAAATCTGTATTAGAAGCCTCAGTTTATGCATAAATCTTGATGATGCATCATTAGAAGCCTAGTAATAGCTAAATCCAATAAGAAGATAATATAAACCCAAGAAATGGTGGAAATAGTATAAATCATTCATGTTTCACAACTCAGTTTAACTTCATCATGATGTTCTCTTTTCATTTACTGTGTCACTATAATAATAAACTGTGGCACAGTAACATTATCTAGACCTTAGTTGAATGGATTCTTCAGCAGAAGGTACTTTCAACTAAGTTAGTTGAACTACATGGAGCTTATTTCTCAGATAAGCTTCTAGGACACAAGCTATCTGAAATAACCATTTTAAATACATTGTCAGCAGCAACTAAAGAAATGGTTGGGAACATAAGGAAGATATTGCAGAAACTTGACTTGTCACAACTAAAGAAATACTATGAGTAGCTTAACTGGGGACATGAAATAATCTAATCAAAATACAACGATAAATGAGAATATGAACCAGAACATTTTTATTAGAATATGAACCTAATTTATAGTACTTTATTTGTCAGAAGTAAATTGCTATTCTCATTATTTGTGCAAGAACAAGCAGAAACAAGGACATGTGTACCAATTCCCCCTTATTCTCATTTCCCAAACAAAGACAAGTGTACCAGTTCCTGAGCAGGAGGCTGCTGTGAAAAATCCTACAAGAGTGGCAATGAATAAGGTAAGAGACATTCCTATTGCAAATCCAGATTAACTTCCATGCTATTTATGATCGTAAGCCATTCAAACTTGTCTATGAAAGTAAATATACCAAAGGAGGAAACTTTTTCTACTACTCGACGTGGAACAGAGAATCCGCCATGTGTACTGGTATCACTTGCTATCAAAAGCATATTAAATCAAAATGACATCCAAGGTTAACAAAACAAGTCATTGAGCAAAGAGATACAGTGCTTTACTAGGCTTAATGGTTGCAATGTCATCTGTGCATAAACTTCGTCTGTATCTGCAAGTAGAGAATGAATATTAATCAAACAAACAAATAAACATGAAATCAGAGGAGAAATAGTGATAAATATCTGAAGAATCATACATGCATAGTAACATTATGCAGCTGACAAACCAGCTGAGGAGGTAAGCTTGGGTAGCTGGGAAGAGAATCGATTTCCTTGTTGGTTGATGCAGCAACCTAATGAGATAACCTAAATTAAATAGCATGCAAGTATAATAATGCATTACCTTTTCCAAGCATAAGAAATTAAGCAGCTTTACAACAATAGCATATTTGCATTGCTAAGGGCCTTGCAGCAATTTAGAAATGGATAGAACAGCTCACTGTGACCCTGTGGAAAATAGAATGCCCGACTTCCAACAGGAGGTAATGAAACTAGTGGACCGGCACAAGCATGCCATAATTCCGAATTTAAACAAATTTGTTCTTCTATAAATAGTGTCATATAATTAACAATTGCCACCCTTGGAATGAAGAAACAATTTGAAATGTAATGGAGGATAATCAAATTATTAGCAAACACAATAAGTAGAAAATAACCTTCCAGTTTGAAAGATATATGAACTGTCTTGTTTACATACATTTTGCTACAATTTTTTTTAGAATTTACAAAAATCATATACCAAATAATCTTTATATCTTATTTTGTTACTGACATACTAAGTCCTATTAGACTCTTCAAAAGGATCATTGAATAAACTTTAGGTTAAGTCATGAGAAAGGAAAAAATCTTGTGACTTGTCTATGATTTCTGAGTAACATGAAACATGGTTACAGAAATAAATGCAACACCTAGAACTTGTCATCTTTCATACAGAAATGCTGAGAATGTATGCCATTGTGCTGATATTACTAAATCATATATAAAACAGTTCACATCTTTATCCATATAAATCAATGAATTTCTCAAAGTGTATTAAAATCCAATCTGATTTCAATTAGTTTGAATGGTTTTAGGAATAAGCAGGACACAAGTGCTATGTCTTGCATGAAATAGCTCAATAATTTTCATCTGTACAAAAGCAGATACTTATTTTCTTAGATAAGAAAAAAGAAGAAATTAACCAATCTGCAGGTCAATAATATCAATTCGAGAACCCTATATAGTATCTAAAGGATTCCAAAGTGAGACTGAAGATGCTGATTACTAATAATCAATACAACCAGCCGTTCATGTATTTTGCTTTATCAGTGATGAATTTGACAACAGAAATCAAGATAAGACAAATGTTGATATTTTCAAAAAGCCTATAAGATCAGGCCTCGTATAAGGCCTCGTATAAGTAACTATGCAGCATTAGTTTGTGCAACTAGAAACAACCAACAAAGATTCGTGCACTTGCCAGGACATAAAAATGAAAGATGAGTGGAGGGAATTTAATTCATTATTGATGCAGTTTGGCAAGAAGACTGATTTACTAGGAGGTGCGATGATGTAAGTGGAAAGAGTGGCGGCTCAAAGCTCCAATTTTAAGGTAGTGTTCCCATGGGTGACGGAACAAGAAGTGACCATGGCTCGGTTCCCATCTTGCAAAGTTGGCCTGCGTACGTACCAACATGCAACAATAAAAGGTGTAATCTGATTAGCTAAAATATTTAATTTTGTGTTCTTGCAATAATTAAAGATGACAAGAACTTTTAAGCACTGCACAGAACAAGTTGAATTTTAACTTGCCCATATTACTTTATGCAAGATGATCAGAAAGTGATTTCAAATGAACTTTACTATGATAAGTACATAAAGCTGTTAATGTATTAATTAAATGGTCACCGGTGATTCCTCTTTTGACTTTGAATTGAGGACACTCTTGTACACCTGGAGAAAAGGCTTCCCCTCCCAATTCGCAAACGTCTCTTCTTGCTGATCGGCAAAGTACTCTGCTGCAAATCCTGCATGCCAAATCCAAATTAGTTAATTCAATACTTACTCGATCGCATATACGGGTTTCAGATATGGTATTGTATGTATCATCAAAGAAGCTCGCCAGCTTTTCCAATTAAATTCAGCATTAATTCATTATTCGTGCACTACTTACATCACCGCACCTCCTAGTAAATTCAAAACACTGTCTAAGCTCTCGATGATGCGGCAGACGGCGGCGATGTCGTCTGATTTGACAGCAGAGAAGAAGGCCTGGTGCGATCCCAGTCGTAGATCCATCGTGCAAGATTTCATGCTCCGCGTTCTAGAGTCTACTCACCGGCTCTAAGGAGGGAGATCAACGAGATGGGGGTAGAAGGAGGGAGCTGGAGAACCGACGTGAGGGAAGAAAAATAAGGGAGGTACGGGAAGGGAAATGGGAATGGTGGAAAAGGAAATGGGAGATGCGGGAAGAAGAAAGAGGGAGCTAGAGAAGAGTGGAGAAGCGGGAAAAGCGAAGCGGAGAACAGCGGAGAACAACTAGGGTTTGAGAAGAGAACAGTAGGAAAAAACAAATGGGAAGCGGGAAATGAAAACAGGAAGAGGGAAAAAAACAACCAAACCGGCGCAGAACTGATGGCGCCGGTTCTTGATTAACCAGCTCCATCAACCTGTGCCCGTTATTAATCACTATCTAACCCAGCTGCTTTAATTAAAACCGACGCTTATACTAAGCGTCTGTTTTAATCAGTCAGTAATTAAATAAATTGTTGCAGTGAAAGGCATTGCAATGTTGATAGCAACTCGAAAAACTTGCCTTTGGAATGTCCTTCTGGGTTACTAATTCTCCTCTATTCTCTTTTATAAATTCTTCATGATTAGTATTTTCTTTTTCTCCTTTTTTTATTCTAGTTCCTTTTTAGCTTATATGGACCACTACAAAAGTAGCTATAAAATTTGCTATAAAATAGGCATCAGTAACACACTAGTCCTGCTATATGGACCACTACAAAAGCAGTTATAAAATTTGCTTTTTCAAGTTTCTACAACAAAAAAGGAACTAGAACAACAAAGGCTACCAATAAAATCAATGACCTTTTACATAGAACATTGAAAAGATTTATAACATTGAAATGATATGGAACTGATATTTGCTGCTTCTCGCGTGGCTAAGGATGGGGCTCGGCCAACTCTCTCTCCATCTCCATTGTTGGGGACTTGGTTTGAGATTTTGGCTATAGCTAGTTTGTGTTACTGGAGTCCTACATATATGAAAGCTTTTAGTGGATTTGATAAGGTGTGCTTCTTCTGTAATGATCTTGTTCAACTGAACCAAAAAACCAAGTGGTGGAATTGATGACTCCCAGAAACCTAATCCTCTTTACTGCCTTCTCATATCATATAGCATTAAATCAAAATTTGGCACACAATCTCAAATAAAGATTAACTCTGGACAATTCAGATACTGCAAATATTACACGATCCTCTTCAATAACAAGACTAATGCAAACTTGCTTACTCTGTCAACAAAAGATATAGTAGTGGAGTTGGAACTAGATGTGCTTTCTTATCTTCGATGGGCATTTGTTTTATTAGGCAAACATTTCCCTTTTTGACCAACCTAGTTGGAGAAATTAACCATGCTTGGTTTTTCAATCTAAATAATGTTTTGAGCAAGAAGAAAATTTCATCTAATACTTGCAGTAACTTTCGGCAAGAGCCCTTCCCTCACAGCGAACTTCCAACACACACAATACTTGCAGTACTTAATTTTTACTCTTATATGACATAATTTTTACTCACGATTAGATATACTCTTTATGTGGTCAAACCAGCACGGGAAGATAAGGTGAGATCAGCACTAGAAGATATTCAATTTTCTAAGATATTTGTATAAATTGAACATTTCTGCAGCACACATAAGAAACCACATTTGCTCGCTTACCTTTCGACGCACAGGAAGGTCAAACCAGCACTGGAAGATAAGGTGAGATCAGTCGATCACATCGTCGGGTTTGTTGCAAGGGGAGGTGTCGCTGGGGGCGGGAGATGAGAAGTAGTCGCCGAGGGAGGGAGAGCAGCATTGCAAGGGGAGGTGTCTCCAGGGGCAGGAGATGAGAAGTGGTTGCCGAGGGAGGGAGAGCAGCATTGCAAGGGGAGGTGTCACTAGGGGCGGGAGATGAGAAGTGATCGCCGAGGGAGAAAGGGAGACGAGAAAGGTATCACCGACATTGCAAGGGGTGTCGCCGGGGGCAGGAGACGAGAAAGGAAGGTGTAAGGCCCGAATTTTTTTTTCCTAATATAGAAATCTATTTTGGTGCAGCACACCAGACCGGGGGTTAGTTGGGTCGAGCCGCAGAATGGCTTCGAGTAGAAGGTATGACTCGACCTATGAAAGTATGAAGTTTAATTGGTTAAATAGTCATTTCCTTTTATGCATTAAATGTCTCATTGGAGTCGAGTTCGACTCGTGCATGCGGATAGAACCGGAGCCCGAACCGGACGCGGGCTGAGTCGAGTGAGAACTAAGTTAAGTTAGGGGGGGCATAAAGGTCATTGTAGATGAGGGAATAAAACCCCTCATCTACAAGTTGTGCGGCTCATCATTGAGCCGCACACAACCGAGCAAGAGGGAGAGGAGGAGAGGAGCTTGGGTCGGCGCCGAAAGTCGTGTTGCCGTCGGAAGGATCGGGACGCATACGTCCACCTCTTCTTCCTCCTTGATCAAGGTGAGTGGTAGAATCTAGGATTTAAGGGGAGGCCCTAGCCGAACCCTTATGGTTTTGTTGGTGCCGACTTTGCGTGATGATTCCTTGTCGTTTTCTCATGGTGTTTGATCTTTTACCCCCTCAAGATGTAGATGTTTGATCTTGAGATTTCTCACGACGTTTTCTTGAGATATAGGTGTCGGCCGAATAGGGGAAAAGAGGGGAGGTCATGCCAAATTTTCCCCCAAGTTTCTCGTGTGGTTTAAACGTGTAGATTTGATTCTTTGTATATGTTATATGTTCATATAGATCAAGAAAACTTAGAACATGGAAGAGTACTAATCTTCCTAACCCCTAGGGCCTGTGGCATGATGAAAGCCCTTGTGTTATGGCTCAGCTGAGTGGGGAAGGGAAGGGAGTTTTCGGAAGTAAATTTCTCAAGTGATCGACATGTAAGGATAGAATGACTAAAAGAGTAGAAGGATATCTTATTTGTAGGCTATCATCTTGTATATGTAAGGATAGAATGACTAAAAGAGTAGAAGGATATCTTATTTGTAGGCTATTATCTAGTATAGAACACCTACACTTCGGTTCCTACCTTAGCATGACCTTGCTACGATTCAATTTCATGTGCTGAAATTAAGTAGGAATTCGATGTAGTTTAACAGATAATTGATGTGCTTTATTTGTAATTGTTTTCCACTTTGAGGTGTATTAAACTATTTTCCACATGTTCTAGTTGCTGGAATTTATATTTATATGCTGAGATTAAATAATTACATGTTGTAATAACTATTTAGTTGTTGGAATTTATATTTATATGCTGAGATTAAACAATTACATGTTGTAATGATTATTTAATTGCTAGAATTATTGTCTACAAGCTGGTTATGATTATTTGTGCTGCAATTAGGCATGAAATCATGGTGATATAATTGCTAAATCTTCTTATATTTAGCATACTGAAACTTATTAAATTTGGTATGTATTAAATCCATGATATGTTAAAGTTTTCTCTAAGTGTTTCCCTAGCACACCTAGCAGTTATTACAAATGGAAAACAAGTTTCAAATAAACTTCAAATACAATGGAAAGAGCTTAACAATTTAAAGATGAACCAAAGCTCCTTTCCCAAGCCTTCAGGCCTCAAACTTGCAGACAGATGACTCTGTGAGTTGCAGCAGAGTTGAGAGAAGCAGGGAAGCATGCGCTCGAGGAATGTTGTCAACGGAGGCGAAGGGCGCACAACAAATCAATTTTTATGAAGGCTCAAATGACTTCTTTAATGCTCAATAATATTTCCAAGAAGGACTAAAGAAGTTAGGTGAGGGGTATTTATAACCCCTCAGCCGAACGGAACGTTCAACGGGCGAAACAATAGACGTTGATGCCGTTCATTCGCTTTACCGGTCGATCATCGATCGACCGATTGATTGACCACCAATGCGACCGTTGGCATATGTGAGTGCTCGGTCGACCGACGGGTCGATCGACTGTCGCAAATCCATCGATCCCACATTTAGTCGACCAGCCGGTCGATCGAATCAGTGGAGCCAGGGTCGTGTGACTTGTAATCTCCAATCCGGTCGACCGAGGAGCATTCTGCCAAATTTTTGCTTCGGTCGGTCGACCGATGCAACCCTTCTGTGAATTCTTCACCAACTTTGGTCGACCGACATGTCGACCGAATGGCTACTATCACTTTTTCGCATCATTCGGTCGACCGGATGCAGGCTGAGGCTGATTTCTACTTGAATTTTTTACATGCCTTTTTTATGGATTCAGTTACCAAGTTCTAACTTGGATAACTTTACAATTAGGCTTGGGATAAGATCGTCCTAGGGTATATTACAAGATATCTATTTGATTTATGCCCGAGCCTTTCTTTGACGTTTTCTTCTTCCGTTTCTTTGACAGTCTTTTCTTTCGATTCACTTGAACGAACTTGCTTTGCTTTTGGGAACCTCAACCTGAACTCAAAACTTCACATATGGATTAAATACTTGTTTGTTATCATCAAAATAAAGATCGAGGCTTAAGAGAAACCCTTAAGCCAATAGCTATCATAGTAGCATTGGCATGGCTCCCATTGAGACCTTGTATGGGCGGCGGTGTAGGTCTCCGGTGGGCTGGTTTGGGGCTGGGGAATCACACATGGTGGGTCATGATCTGGTTGAGGAGGCGGTAGAGAAGGTGGAAACCATAAACGGAAGATTGCTAGCGGCCCAGAGTCGGCCAGTGTGATTCTACCTTGTATGGTAGGGCCGGGTATAGCCAGGATTCTTATACCATAAGTAGGCCTTAAGGGCTAGATGCCAAGTGGCTTAATTAGGCCATTATGGCAGGTTTCTCTCATATATGGTATATACAGAATGACTCACGGAACCGGTAGTCATATCAAAAGTAACTTACCTCCCAGTCTATATAGTATGTTACCTTATATGCTTATGCATGCCTAATTGAGGATTATGTGGAGGTTCGAAAGAACCGCTCACTGAGTCCCAAGTGCACTCACGGTTTGTTTCTTTTTGTTTTGCAGAGTATGATCAGTGAGTTGAGGCTTGTCATCATGGTACAGCTGGAGGGCAGGCGGTGGTGCCAATCTCATAGCAGCGTCCTTTAGTCATAGTCTAGTTATTTGTGTTGTCGTTTTCCTACACTGACAGTTGTTGTTTTTAAAGCTTGTAATAAACTTTGAACTTGAGATGTTCCAGTTGTGACGATGTTAACTTTTCTTCTTTGGTTTTGAAAAATATATTTATGAGCCTTGAGAATTTAAATAAAATTGAATTGTGGTTTCTTTTATTCGATGTGTTCTGATTTTCTCGATGGTCAGTGTAGGTAGTAGGCTACAGGGTAGTATGTAGACCTTAGCCGTTTTGTCACACGACCCTCAATTGGGGTGTGACATAGACAAGACCTAACCTAGTGCTCTGATACCAACTTTGTCACACCCAACTGAGGGTAGTGTGACCGACCAGGGCGGGGTGTTTGTCGACTGCAGGGATTTTGTCAAGTGTATAGATAAGGCATTAGGGTTGGAGTTTGTCGTGTTCATTGCAAAAAATAGGGCGCGAAATATTATTTTGATGAGGGAAAATATTTGGTCGGCTGAAGGAAAAAATTATAGATTAATTTACCAACCGATTCTTTTATCCGTTGGTAATTTTGTTGGTAATACCAACAAATTGAATATGTTGGTAACAACTCCGTTGGTTATGATATGTTTTCTTGTAGTGAGATTTGTTAAAAATTGTAAAACATGAACCAAATTAAAAAATTTAACCAAGAAACTAAAGAAATCTAATTATAAAATAGATAAAAAATTTGGCATATATTTTAAAAATGATATATAGGAAACAACAATAGTAGTAATAAATAGTAATTATAAAGATAAAGTTATAATCTATCATCGGATATTTAATATTTACTAATAACACAAAATCAATTTTTTTTATAGCTAATTATTATGAAATTCCAAATTAAATTAGAAGTTGTAACAACAATTTAATTTGCGTGAAATCTAGTTAAATTATGTATTGCTAGGAAAATATTAGTATATATATTATATATCTACCTGGTTTCAAGAAGCTGGTGCCAGGCGCTAATTGTATTCGGAAATAATGTGCAGGAGAAGCCCTGTATCAATTGTAGCAGTCATCACCTGCATGATATCGCAGTTATCTTGTGATAAGATAACACTTAAAGGTTAGTTCTGCAACATTACATATATTTCTTCTCCGCACCTACGGTGTTGTTTGGTTAGCGAAAACTATTTTCTGGTTTGGTTTCAGTGAAACTGAAAACTTGGTTTCGAAAACTTGATTTTGGTTTCTAGTTTTCAGTTTTTCGAAAACGCGTTTGGTTAATGAAAACAACATAAGTTTTAGTTAGTTGAAACTAGTGAATATTTATTTGGCTATAAAAAGTAATATTAATTTTCTTTGAATATTTTTAGTAGTAATTAATATTTAGTTAGTTTACAAAATTAAATATTTGCTAATATAGTTATAAAATATTTGTAATATTTAATTAATTAAGTTATTGGTAGTTTGAGATTTTTTTGTTCAATTAGATATAAAAATTAATTAATAGTTAATATTTCAAAATAATAATAATTCTAGTGGTCTAAATTAGTTTTGATTAATTATAAATATATTAACTTTAAGAAAATTGAGTTATTTTAAAATTTGGGTTTGAGTCAATTAGATATAAATTGGTTTAATTAATTTATAAATTTAAGATAATAGTTTGAGTTGAAAATGATGATTTTTATTTTTTTTATAAAAATAATATAGTTTGATTTATTTTTAAATTAATTAATTTTATTAAAAAAATATTTATAATTATAAAGTTGTCACTCCATTTTGATAACGAAACTGACAGTCTCGAAACCACAGAAAACAACATTCTGGTGTTTTCATTTTTATTAGGAAAACTGGTTTCGTTTTCATTCTGGTTTCGATTCAGTTTCATGAAAACGCTGAACCAAACACGTTTTCGTAAGCAGTTTTGGTTTCAGTGAAACCGAAACCATGAAAACAGACTTGGTTTCACTAACCAAACTAGTTTATTAATTAAATTATTGTTTTGATCAACATATTTATAATGTTCATCTCAATCTGCAAAGATATCTCTGGTGACGAGAGTGAAAGAAAATACCATCCGAATTTCATTAAAGATCTTTATCCTTTCACTTCAAGGATCATTACCACATCCTTTGCCAAAGAACACGAGCGGGAGAACCTCATGCCCATATTATGAAATAAATGGAAGAGATACATATTTAGCTGGAGTACCTTACTTAATTCCGGAGTTAGTGTTAAAAGTAAATGTTTAGATGTTTAATAAATGATCAAATACAATAAGAAAATAGCAATGACAATTAATATAATATATAAGTATTGTCTACAAATCTATTAATTAAATTATTGTTTTGATCAACATATTTATAATGTTCATCTCAATCTGCAGAGATATCTCTGGTGACGAGAGTGAAAGAAAATACCATCCGAATTTCATTAAAGATCTTTATCCTTTCACTTCAAGGATCATTACCACATCCTTTGCCAAAGAACACGAGCGGGAGAACCTCATGCCCATATTATGAAATAAATGGAAGAGATACATATTTAGCTGGAGTACCTTACTTAATTCCGGAGTTAGTGTTAAAAGTAAATGTTTAGATGTTTAATAAATGATCAAATACAATAAGAAAATAGCAATGACAATTAATATAATATATAAGTATTGTCACAAATATGTTTTAAATAAATAATTATATATATTAAAATACACTAATAATATATAATTTATTTTCAATTAGATTTGCTAAGAAATGTGAAACATGAACCAAATTAAAAAATTTAACGAATAAACTAAAGAAATCTAATTATAAAATAGATAAATTTTTAGGCATATATTTTATAAATGATATATAGGAAATAACAATAGTAGTAATGAATAGTAATGATAAAGACAAAGTTAAAATCTATCATCGGATATTTAATATTTACTAATATCACAAAATCAATTTTATTTATAGCTAATTATTATGAAATTCCAAACTAAATTAGAAGTTGTAACAACAAAACACTAAAAAATATCATATTTGTTTTATCATTTCTTACAAATAAAAAAATAAAAATGATAACATAGAAGTGATAAATGTATAATAATACGCAATATGATATATCACAAAATGATAATACGCAGTATGATATATCACTAATAACATATAACTATAAATTTAATATTGACTAAAAATATATAATCAAATTTTATTTGAGATTTCAATTTTTTTTCCATTAATATATAATATCAAAAAAAATATTGTCACACCCCAATTGAGGGTAGTGTGACTGGCCAAGGCCTACATCCTACCCTGTAGCCTACTATCTACACTGACATAAAGAAACTAGAACATGTCGACAAAAGAAATCTGAACACAAACTTTATTAAAAGTTTTCAAAGTTCACAATTTTATGTTTTCAAACCAAAGAAGAAAACCAACATTAGAACAACTGAACATCTCAAGAATCAAAGTTTTACAAACTTTTTCCAAAATACAATTGTCAGTGCAGAAAAGTAAACAACTACTAGAAACACTGGACTATGACTCATGGACGCCACTACGAGATATGACACCACCTCCCGCCCACTAGCTGCACCATGTCGACAGGTCACAATCACTGCTCATGCTTTGCAAAAATAAGAAAATAAACTGTAAGTTCACTTGGGACTCAGTGAGCGGTTCTAGCGAACCTCCACATAATCCTCAATTATTCATGTATGACATATTAGGCAACATAATGTATATTCAGGGAGATAAGCTACTTTTAATTTGACTACTAACCCCATGGGTCAATCTGTATAAACCGAATATGTAAAAATCTGCCATCTCGGCCTATCAACCCTCCGGCATCTGGCCCCGTGGGCCTACTTATGGTAATAAAAATCCCGGCTACAGCCGACCCTACCATACAAGGTAGAATCATACTGGTCGTCGGTTACATCATATCAAGATGTAAACAAGCAATCCCGAACCATCAACTAAGATGGTCCACTAGTCTCCGGACACCGTCTGGGGTAAGGATAGCTAGTCCCACCCAACTAGGGTCTAGCACCTTGCGGGCCCGCTGGCGCACCTCAAGACCCAAACACTGGCCAAGCAAAGCATTGGTCATTTTCGACCTCCACGCTTCTCGGCAGACCATCTCAAACACATCACACAATCAATGTCCTAGGGTTTCCTTATATACCTTTCGGGTCATTGCCTGTATCTGGCCCTAATCCGGGCTACAGGGTCAACAAATTAATGCCTCCCTTTCAAAATGTGCACGCCTAAGAGTTCTAGGTTTCCAAAATATTTACTAGAACTCCTAGAAGTTATATCATCTCCTAGCTATGTTTTCATATATACTGAGCATCACGCAACGTCCTACATGTTATCTAACATTATACACTACCTTGGGTGAGAAATTCCATGTACCGACTTTGGAATTCCGCCGATGAATATTTTAGGACAGCTTTTGTAATCTAAAGAAAAGTAAACATACTTTACAGCATCTACTATATATAGCCACAATATTCATACATAACAACTATACACTACCCTTAGAATTAAGCTCAATAAGAAACAATTTATTGAGCATGGCAAGGTAGCAATGAATTCAATAATGCATGAGATACTAAGCACGGTAAACTAATACATCATTTCAAAATTTAAAGTTGAATGAGCTAAGGATGGTCATTAAGCTAGCATTCCTACAATCTCATAAATCAATAAATTTACTTAATATGGTTGGTGTTCTTCCTAAGTATCATCATGCCTCTATAGTTTTAACATTCTAACCATGGAAGTTTCCATCTAAAGCTCACCCTTTCCTCCCCCTAGGCTTGGCCGAGCCTTGAGCATGGTGAACCTTGCTGGGCCATGCATCTTTGGGTAGAAAAGGGAAAGAAGAATATAGCTACGACCCTAACTCTTCATCTCCGATATATCTTAAATTCATGTGGACTGATTTATCCCTTCCCTTACCCTTGGCTGAACCCTTCTCATGAGGTTTAGTGTTCATTCGGCCACACCTAGGGGTTCTAGGGAAGACAAACTATTTAACACATGAAATCGACGACGAAGAATGTTCTAATGATAGATTTATGATCATCTAAGGGCTCCACTTCCGTCAAGGGGATTGGGGAAAATTTTGGCATGACCTATCCCCTTTCCCCATGATTTGGTGGCCCTAGATTGGAGAAAATGACGAGAAAAGAAAATGATCTGGCAAGTATTGATACATGAATCATGTATATACAACTACGGAAACTCGATTCGTCGGAAAATCGCGAGAAAACACGATTTGTTACAACCTGCTTGATGGGATAACTGACCCACCAACTTCATAGGCCACCCTATTGGCCTAATTAAAACGCTTAAGCTAAAGTTGATAGTAGCACACCCATCAAGCCTTATAAGCCAAGGCTACATCCAACATACTCCAGATGTGGGACTAAATCGGGGTATTACACGATCCTATCACCACTAAGGGTTCGGCTACCCGCCTCCCCCATTTCTTCAAATCCAACCACTCACCTTGATTGAGGAGGATGAAAGAATGGATGACAACAACTTTGAATTTTTCCGGCAACGGCGCGAAATCCCGTATGGACCAAAATCCCCCTCCTCCTTGCTTCTTCTCCCCTCTCTCCTAGGCGCTGCTGTAAGACCCGAAAAAAAATTTCCTAATATAAAAATCTGTTTTGGTGCAACGCGCCGGACCCGGGGATTGTCGAGTCGAGCCTCAGGATCGCCTTGAGTGAAAAGGCATGACTCGACTAATGATGCATGGAATTTATTTGGGTGATTGACCTTCCTTTTATGCAATCATACCTTAAATCAAGTTTAAATCGACTCATGTTGTGGGTTGAGTTAGAACCCAAGTAGAGTTCGGGTTTAGTCGAGTCTTGAGTAGGAGTCAAGTGAGTCAAGAGCCTATATGGAAGGCTAGATGAGGGATTTAAAACCCCTCATCCTTGTGCCGTGCGACTAGCCTTGGAGTCACACAAGGCAGCCTAGGGAGAAGGGGAGAAGAAGCAAGGAAAAGGGGAACTTTGGGTCGATCCGGGATTTCGCACCGTCGCCGGAAGATTCAAAGTCTTCGTCATCTGATCTTTCATTCTCCGCAATCGAGGTGAGTGGTTATATAGATGTTGAGGGGAGGCGGGTGGCCGGCCCCATAGATTTTGAAATCGAGATTCTTCTTCGCGAGTTTTGTCGATCGAGTTGTTTTCTCCATGTTAGATTCTTAGATCATTGTATATGATGTGATTTCGTGGTTTTATACGTGTCGATTTCTTGTTTTAAGGGGCTGGTCGAATCGAGGAAAAAGGGGAAAGGTCATGCCGAAAATTTCCCCAATTTCCTCGCTCGTCTCGCAACTTGCGCATCGACTGGTATTCACTTGTTTTTGCTTTTGGATTGACAATCGTGTGGACGTCGCAGCCATGTCCACCACCCCTATATGTTCGGCCAAGCATGGTTATGATCCTGCTCGAGTTGGTCGAGCAGTACAAGGGGGAAAAGTAGAACTGTTTGTATTGGATTATTGGACCTCGTGTTTTATCGTCTTAACCAGTACCTTCACGTTTAAATGTTAGATTCAATTTGAAGTTTATGTTATTGTTCTATTGGTTAAAATGCATAGATTCCAGCCCCTTCCCACATGGATTGTTCGGCCGAGCAAGGTTCACCTTGCTCAAGCTTCGGTCGATCAAGGAAAAGGGGGAGGAAGCGAATGATTTTGTGTAGTTGTTCACATCCCTCCATTTAATGTTAATTCATATTCACATAAATGTTAATTCATATTCATGTTGTGAATTGTTGGGATAGATCTATATTATCAAATTGGAAATGTTCTTGTTAATGCTTATATAGTATATGTAGACAAGAAAGGTTTCATTTAATTGCTCATATCATGTTTAATTGTTGCTATGCTTAATGTATGTTCCATATGGGATTAACCTCTACATTACTTACTTTTTATTTTGGTTATTCATGATGTTACTTTCCGAAATTAATTTGGTAAGTGATGTACACATGCTGTCCTGAAATATTTGTGGGTGAAATTCTAAGATCGGTTCATAGAATTCCTCACCCAAGGTAGTGTATAACGTTAGGCAACGTGTAGGACGTTGTGGGATGCTCAGCATATATGGAAACTTAGCTAGGAGATAACATAACTTCGAGGACTGCTAGTAAACATTTTTGGAAACCTAGAACCATTAGGTGTGCGCAATTTGAAAGGGCAAAATTAATTTGTTGACCCTGCAGATCGACGACGTAGGGCCGGATACGGGCAATGCCCCGAAGTGTATAAAAGGAAACCCTAGGACACTTGATTGTGTGATGTGCTTGAGATGGTCCGTCGAGGAGCGTGGAGGTCGGGAATGACCAATGCTTAGCTCGGCCAGTGTTGGGTCTTGAGGTGTGCTAGTAGGCCCGCTAGGTGCTAGACCCCAGTTGGGTGGGACTAGCTATCCTTACCCCAGACGGTGTCCAGAGACTAGTGACCATCCTAGTCGATGGCCCAGGATTGTTTGTTTATATCTTGATATGATGTGGCCGAACGGCTGGTATGATTCTACCTTGTATGGTAGTGTCGGCTGTAGCCAGGATATTTATTCCATAAGTAGGCCTAAGGGCCGAATGCCGGAGGCTTGATAGGTCGAGATGGCAAGTTTTCACATATTCAGTTTGTACAGATTGACTCATTGGGGTCGGTAGTCGCATTAGAAGTAGTTTATCTCCTTGTACATTCATTATGTTGCCTTATATGATATGCATGGATAACTGAGGATTATGTGGAGGTTCGCTAGAGCCACTCACTGAGTCCCAAGTGGACTCACAGTTTATTCTTTGTTTTTGCAGAGCATGAGCAATGACTTTGACATGTCGACATGGTGCTGCTGGTGGGCGGGAGATGGTGGCATATCTCGTAGCGGCGTCCATGAGTCATAGACCAGAGTCTAGTAGTTGTTTTTTTAAATTTCTGCACCAACAGTTGTATTTGGAAAAGAGTTTGTAAAACTTGATTACTTGAGACGTTAGTTGTTCTGATGATGGTTTTCTGATTTGCTTTGAAAACATAAAATTATGAATTTGAAAACTTTTAATAAAGTTGTGTTGAGATTTCATTATCGATACGTTCTAGTTTTCTTTATGTCAGTGTAGACAGTAGGCTACAGGGCAGGATGTAGGCCCTAGCCGATCACACTACCCTCAGTTGGGGTGTGACAGCTGCCTTGTGCGACTCAAAGATGAGCCGCACGACACAAGGATGAGGGGTTTTAATCCCTCATCAAACCTTCCTTAATGGCCCTAGACTCTTAATCATGACTCGACTAAACCTGAGCTCGACTTGGGTTTCGACTCTTCCCGCAACACAAGTCAACTTAAACTCGATTAAAGTATAAATGCATAAAAGGAAAGAGTCATTTGCCCAATTTAATTGCATACATCATTAGTCAAGTCATACATTTTCACTTGAGGCGATCTTGAGGCTCGACTCGACTATCCCGGGTCCGGTGCGCTGCACCAAAATAAATTTTTATATTAGGAAATTTTTCCCGGGTCTTACATATATATAAATAATTAAAATTTCAAAAATTCAACTAAACAAGAAAGAAGAATAATTTAATAAATTATATATAAATAAAAATTTAAGAAATACAAAATTGATTGGTAGAGAGCTCTTACTTCAAATGTGCCAATCAATAAAACAATAAATTTTCAAATAGATACAATAATAAAATAATAATTCATCTTATCAAATATCATATTAATATTTAATATAATTTTTTGAACAAATAAAGTTAGTTGGAAATCATAAATAGATTGAATTTAGTAACATTTTCATTTAAGAAATTGAAATATTTAAAACAAATTACTTTTAACTAAAGATATATTTACAAATAGCTTGAATTTTGAGTATAATTCAAATAAATTCACAAATTATGTTGAATTGGTGAATCTTTTGAATTTTCTATAAGATTCAAATATATATTAAAAATTATGGTTGAATGGTGAATAATTTATTTTTTTATTTGAACTTATATCAAATTTTGAAGAAGTTTGAAATAACGTCATTTTTTCATAATTCAGTTTTTTAAATTTTAAATTAATTTAAAAAATTCAATTTAATTTGCGTGAAATCTAGTTAAATTATGTATTACTAGGAAAATATTAGTATATATATTATATATCTACCTGGTTTCAAGAAGCTGGCGCCAGGCGCTAATTATATTATGAAATATTGTGTAGGAGAAGCCTCGTATCAATTATAGCAGTCATCATCTGCATGATATCGCAGTTATCTTGTGACAAGATAACACTTAAAGGTTAGTTCTGCAACTTTATATATATTTCTTCTCTGCACCTGCATGTCTACAAATCTATTAATTAAATTATTGTTTTGATTAACATATTTATAATGTTCATCTCCATCTGTAGAGATATCTCTGGTGACAGGAGTGAAAGAAAATACTATCCGAGTTTCATACAAATATCTTTATCCTTTCACTTCAAGGATCAATAGCACATCCTTTGCCAAAGAACACGAGCTGGAGAACCTCATGCCCATATTATGAAATAAATGAAAGAGAGACATATTTAGCTGGAGCACTTTACTTAATTCCGGAGTTAGAGTTAAAGTAAATGTTTAGATGTTCAATAAATGATCAAATACAATAAGAAAATAGCAATGACAATTAATATAATATATAGGTATTGTCACAAACTTGTTTTAAATAAATAATTATATATATTAAAATACACTAATAATATCTAATTTATTTTTAATTAGATTTGCTAAGAAATGTGAAACATGAACCAAATTAAAAAATTTAACGAATAAACTAAAGAAATCTAATTATAAAATAGATAAATTTTTTGGCATATATTTTATAAATGATATATAGGAAATAACAATAGTAGTAATAAATAGTAATGATAAAGATAAAGTTATAATCTATCATCGGATATTTAATATTTACTTGTAATATTCCAGATATTTAAAATTATTAATTTTCCTTTTATGTATATTTGTCAGCCTAGCAGACTAGTTCGTGGTCGAGTCGAGTCCGGAGCGAGCTGGCGGGCTCGGGTAAGTAGAATATAAATATTCTCAACTACTCATGGTCCGGAGCGAGCTTGCGAGCTCCGGTAAGTAGAATATAAATATTCTCAACTACTCATGGTCCAGAGCGAGCTTGCGAGCTCGGGTAACTAGAATATAAATTTATAAATTTATAAATTTATAAATTTATAAATTTTTAGGCTTGGGTAGTTGAGAGTATTTAATTTAATATTGTGTGCGCATAATTGCCAATTATGTTCATATGAGTATTTAATTAATTATTCATGATTTATTAGAATGAGATTAATTAAATTATTTAAGTCTATCGGGTTAGCGGATTTTAGTTTTGGCTTAAGATGGATGTAGGTTGTGAATTAAGGGTGTAAGGGCTTAGGGTTGAGGAGGGTGTATAAAAACCACCCCTCATGGCTTGTGACTCCTATTTTGGAGCCACCTAGAAAGTTGAGAAAGGGAGCTAGCCGCCAAGCCAACCCAAGCCGCCAACGCCCTTTCCCTTTCCTCCTTGGAGCCGCAGCCACCCAGAGCCGAGCCAAGCCGCCAGATTCTTCTTCCTCTTCCTCTATGGAGCCAAGCCGAGCCGCTTGCTTCCTCTCCCTCTCTTCTTTCCCCTTGGAGCTATTTTTTTGGGTTGAGCCGTCGGCCTTTTAAAGCCGGATTCGAGGCCGTCGTCCGGGATTTCTTTTCTAATATTTTTCCAAATTAAGGTGAGTGGTTTACCCTCTCTCTTCGGGGTTTTAATCAAATTTTTTGAAGCCATTCGTGACGGCTCGGTATTTATGCCTTGTTCTTGGATTTTCTTCGAGTTCTTGCCATGTTTTCTGGATGTGCAAATAATGATTTATTCTCCCAATTTGGTTTCTTGATTTGTGGATTTCATGCTTAGGATTAAATCTGTGATTTTGCTAGAAATCATGTGGTAGGATTAAAATCTTGATAATGACTAATTAAGGGTTTTTGAGAAGGGGTTCTTGATTTTAATGCTTGATTCTTGATTAAGGAATTCTTGTTATTTATGAGATTGTATGCATGATTGGCATGATGACTTGAATCTGTGATGTTAGAAATTTGGGGATTTAATTCTGCAAAATTCGGATTTTATTCCTTGATGTGCTAGAAATTTCAGCTTTCTGAAATTTATATGATGTTTGTTGAATCTGGGCTGATTTTTTATTTCTCTGTTATTACGTGATTTTATCTCTGATTATAGTCGTGTAACCTATCGTTTTGACCAGAAAATATAGTTTGGAAACATAGGATATACTTTGAAGAGTAGATTCGGAGTATACAAAGCACTTCTGGGAAGAACAAAACCCTAAAACAAAACTCTAAAACAAAACCCTAATTGAGATGATCTAGATTTTAATTCTATATTTAAAATTGGGTCTAAGAGTGAGCATAATCTATTATGAACCAACTTACAAGGTATTCATGAAATAAAACCACACGGGTTCATGATGTTGCGGGTCTAAGGGGTAAGGGTCGGGTTTGAAGTGTTGAGACGCTTCATAGCGATGACACCCTTAGGACACCGTAGGAGAATCTTAACTTAGGTCTTGATGCGCCACATCCTTGGGAATGGCGGAGCGGCTCATTTAGGAGCCGGGTTACGGGCTATGCCCGTGTGGTTGGACGTAAATTCTCAACCTTTAGGATAAGTTCGGAGGGCCACCAATTATCCTGATATGTGCGCGGTTACCTTTAGGCATGGTAGGGATTCGACCCGATGAACCTCTTGATGATGATGATTGCCTTTGGGCATGGTAGGGATTCAACCCGATGCACCTCTTGATGGTGATGTTGCCTTTGGGCATGGTAGGGATTCGACCCGATGCACCTCTTGATGGTGATGTTGCCTCTAGGTATGGTAGGGATTCGACCCGATACACCTCATTGATGGTGATGTTGCCTTTGGGCATGGTAGGGCTTTGACCCGATGCACCTCTGTGATGGTGATGTTGCCTTTGGGCATGGTAGGGCTCAACCTAATGCATATTTTTAGGTGACGTTGCCTTCGGGCATGGTAGGGCTTCGGCCTGATGCACCTCTTTGAAGAACTAAATGCCGTGGGCATGGGTGGCCTGGTAGCTAGTCACAGCTTTGTGACATTGCCTCTGTAGCGATAGACATATTCTTGTTATCTCTGTGATGTTGATTTATGAGGGTTGGTAAAACTGCTCACTGAGTTCTTTGAACTCACCCATTGTCGTTTTTTTTTTTTTTTTTGTAGAGCCTGACCGGTGAGGTGGGCTGGAGCACTTGGCACAGCTGGAGGGCAGAGGAGCCACATGAGTCTGTTGTAGGTTGGCATGCACTTTTATTTTAGTATTTGGAGTTGTAGTCCCGTGGGGACATTCACGTTTTATTCAGTTTTATTTATTAAAAGAATCGTTGCTCTTCGATTTATCTCCGCACTTGAGATATGTATTTTAAACCTTGTTGTTTTGAAATGAAAATCTGCTTTGGTTCTTTTATTATTAAAAGTTGTTATTTACTTGTTGTTTATGATGTTGTCATATGCATGAGTTAGGCTTCGGGGTATAGGCACGTATACCCTAGCCGGTCACGTGATCCTGAGTTGGAGCGTGACAAAGTTGGTATCAGAGCATGTGGTCGGTCCGACTACGACGTATATGGCATTAGTAGCATGTCAGTATATGGTAGGGGTATGGGTATGCTATGAGATCAATGGGCTAAGTCTGCACCTCAGCGCGACCTATGGTTTAGTTTGCAAAACAGTGGGTGAATTCAGTTGCTTAATCTTGAATTTTTTCTTTTCTGGTGTTTCTAGATCAATGGAGGCCTTTGATGCCACCAGGACCGGTAATGATAGCAACTCCACTGAGCGTCAAGGTCGAGGTCGAGGCCGGGGTCGAGGGAGACCACCGCAGGCCCGGGAGGAGGTGGGACCAGATCCCATGGTTGTGTAGCTGCAGACCCAAGTGGTTGAGCTGACTGAGGCACTCCGTAGGGAGGAGGAACTGGGATAGTCCCAGGGTAGCACTGCTTGAGGTCGTGAATGGCCCTGTGCTAGAGAGTGCACCATTTTGGGGGGGGGGGGTACCTTTGTATGGGTGCCTGGATTAGAGATCCTTGAAATGATTATTTAGTATCTTGAATAATTCATTGGGTCTCGTCATAGAGTTAAATATTTATGATGCAGTATGGTTAGGGTGGCCCTAGGGATCCTAGGGGGGCAGTTGATAGAGTTTTGCATAAGGGATCTGCAGGGGTTGGCTGAGAGTAAATTTCCCCTATAGATGAAATTTTGGATTGATTGGAGGATCTTTCTCTTAGATTTCAGGAAATATAAATTATGGGTGTAGAGCGACCTTATGCTTAAGGGTCATGTTTATGTGTGACCAAAGAGCGGTTTCGTTCTGAGGCATGTTTTGGTTGCGGACAGGTTGGGCACTTCAAGAGGGATTATCTTGGAATTGGTTGCCAGTAGCCTGATCAGACCAGAGGAAATACACTGATGTCAATGGGTTACGTAGCTCAGAGGGGTCAGACTCAGGGAGGAGGCCAACGAGCTGGTGGTTCAGAGAGGCCCGTTGCATGGGTGTTCGCTATGAATCCAGAGGGCGCTGAGGTGTCCAGGGCAGTAGTATTAGGTAACCTTGTTGTAGGTACAGCTATTGCATATGTCTTGTTCGATCCAGGTGCTATGCACTCTTTTGTGTCTTCCTTGGTTGCTGCTAAGTTGTCAGGGATAGCTTCTGTGCTTGAATTTTCCCTTGTGGTGTCTACATCTATGGCATTTCTGTGATGGCAGAGGCAGCCTTTCGAGGCTGCAAGGTTGTCATTTATGGGCATGTGCTGATGGCCGATTGGACACTCCTATCGATGTTGGAGCTTAATGTGATATTGGGCATGGACTGGTTGGCGAACCATTTCGCCTTAGTTGGTTGCAGGTCTAAGACTGTGACCTTCAATAAGCCCGGGATGCCCTATTTACCTTCCAGGGTGAGGGAAGGGTTGAGTCGTTGATGGAAATATCCACTCTTAAGGCCCAGAAGTTATTGTTCGGCGGGTGTCAGTTATTTTTTTTTGGCCTTAGTGTCGATGGCAGAGGAAGGTGGAGATGTGGCTAGAGACATCGGGAGGACGCCTATAGTATGTAGCTAGTTACACCTTTGTGACATTGCCTTTGAAGAGATAGATATATTCTTGTTATCTCTGTGATGTTGATTTGTGAGGGTTGGTAAAATTGCTCACTGAGTTCTTTGAACTCACCTGTTGTCGTTCTTTTATTTTGTTTTGCAGAGCCTGACCGGTGAGGTGGGCTAGAGCACTTGGCGCAGCCGGAGGGCGGAGGAGCCACATGATCTCATAGCAGTCCTAGTTAGGGATCGTAGTTGAGTCTGTAGTAGGTTGTCATGCACTTTTATTTTGGTATTTGGAGTTGTAGTCCCATGGGGACATTCACGTTTTATTCAGTTTTATTTCATAAAAGAACTATTGCTCTTCGATTTATTTCCGCACTTGAGATATGTACTTAACACCTTGTTGTTTTGAAAAGAAATTCTGTTTTGGTTCTTTTATTATTAAAAGTTGTTATTTACTTGTTGTTTATGGTGTTGGCATGTGCATGGGTTAGGCTTCGGGCTATAGGCACGTATACCCTGGTCGGTCATGTGACCTTGAGTTGGGGCGTGACATTACTAATAACACAAAATTAATTTTGTTTATAGCTAATTATTATGAAATTCCAAATTAAACAAGAAGTTGTAACAACAAGTTAATTTGCGTGAAATCTAGTTAAATTATGTATTGCTAGGAAAATATTAGTATATATATTATATATCTACCTGGTTTCAAGAAGCTGGCGCCAAGCGCTAATTGTATTCGGAAATAATGTGCAAGAGAAGCCCCGTATCAATTGTAGCAGTCATCATCTGCATGATATCGCAGTTATCATGTGATAAGATAAGACTTAAAGGTTAGTTCTGCAACCTTACATATATTTCTTCTCTGCACCTACATGTCTAAAAATCTATTAATTAAATTATTGTTTTGATTAACATATTTATAATGTTCATCTTGATCTGCAGAGATGTCTCTAGTGACAAGAGTGAAAGATAATACCATCCGAGTTTCATACAAAGATCTTTATCCTTTCACTTCAAGAATCATTACCACATCCTTTGCCAAAGAACACGAGCCGGACAACCTCATGCCCATATTATGAAATAAATGAAAGAGATACATATTTAGCTGGACTACTTTAATTAATTTCGGAGTTAGAGTTAAAAGTAAATGTTTAGATATTTAATAAATGATCAAATACAAAAAGAAAATTGAAATGAGAATTAATGTAATATATAAGTATTGTCACAAACATGTTTTAAATAAATAATTATATATATATATATATATTAAAATACAATAATAATATCTAATTTATTTTCAATTATATTTGCTAAGAAATATGAAATATGAACCCAATTAAAAAATTTAACGAAGAAACTAAACAAATCTAATTATAAAGTAGATAAATTTCTTGGCATATATTTTATAAATGATATATAGGAAATAACAATAGTAGTAATAAATAGTAATGATAAAGACAAAGTTAAAATCTATCATCAGATATTTACTATTTACTAATAACACAAAATCAATTTTGTTTATAGCTAATTATTATGAAATTCCAAATTAAACTAGAAGTTGTAACAACAAAACACTAAAAAATATCATATTCGTTTTGTCATTTATTATAAATAAAAAAATAAAAATGATAATATAGAAGTGATAAATGTATAATAATATACAGTATGATATATCACAAAAACATAAACTTATAAAATATAACTATATATTTAATATTGACTAAAAATATATAATCAAATTTTAGCTGAGATTTCAATTTTTTTTCGATTAATATATAATATCAAAAAATATATAAAAATAATTAAAATTCAAAAATTTAACTAAACAAAAAAGAAGAATAATTTAATAAATTATATAGAAATAAAAATTTAAGAAATACAAAATTGATTGGAAGAGAGCACTTACTTCAAATGTACCAATCAATAAAACAATAAATTTTCAAATAGATACAATAAAAAATAATAATTCATCTTATCAAATATCATATTAATATTTAATATAATTTTTTGAGCAAATAAAGTTATTTGGAAATCATAAATAGATTGAATTGAGTAACATTTTCATTTAAGAAATTGAAATATTTAAAACCAATTATTTTTAACTAATGATATATTTACAAATAGCTTGAATTTTGAGTATAATTCAAATAAATTCACAAATTATGTTGAATTGGTGAATCTTTTGAATTTTCTATAAGATTCAAATATATATTACAAATTATGGTTGAATGGTGAATAATTTATTTTTTTATTTGAATTTACATCAATTTTGAAGAAGTTTGAAATAACGTCATTTTTTCATAATTCAGTTTTTTAAATTTAGAATTAATTTAAAAAATTCAATTTAATTTGAGTGAAATCTAGTTAAATTATGTATTGCTAGGAAAATATTAGTATATATATTATATATCTATTGGGCTTCAAGAAGCTAGCGCCAGACGCTAATTATATTATGAAATAATGTGTAGGAGAAGCTATGTATCAATTGTAGCATTCATCATCTGTATGATATCACAGTTATCTTGTGATAAGATAATACTTAAGGTTAGTTCTGCAACCTTATATATATTTCTTCTCTGCACCTGCATGTCGACAAATCTATTAATTAAATTATTGTTTTGATTAACATATTTATAATGTTCATCTCGATCTGTAGAGATATCTCTGGTGACAGGAGTGAAAGAAAATACCATCCGAGTTTCATACAAATATCTTGATCCTTTCACTTCAAGGATCATTACCACATCCTTGGCCAAAGAACACGAGCCGGAGAACCTCATGCCCATATTATGAAATAAATGAAAGAGAGACATATTTAGCTGGAGCACTTTACTTAATTTCGGAGTTAGAGTTAAAGTAAATGTTTAGATGTTTAATAAATGATCAAATACAATAAGAAAATAGCAATGACAATTAATATAATATATATGTATTGTCACAAATTTGCTTTAAATAAATAATTATATATATATTAAAATACACTAATAATATCTAATTTATTTTGAATTAGATTTGCTAAGAAATGTGAAATATGAACCAAATTAAAAAATTTAACGAAGAAACTAAAGAAATCTAATTATAAAATAGATAAAAATTTTGTCATATATTTTATAAATGATATATAGGAAATAACAATAGTAGTAATAAATAGTAATGATAAAGACAAAGTTATAATCTATCGTCGGATATTTAATATTTACTAATAACACAAAATCAATTTTGTTTATAGCTAATTATTATGAAATTCCAAATTAAATTAGAAGTTGTAACAACAAGTTAATTTGCGTGAAATTTAGTTCAATTTTGTATTGCTAGGAAAATATTAGTATATATATTATATATCTATCTAGTTTCAAGAAGCTGGCTATAAGATTCGAAAAAATTTCTTAATATAAAAATCTCTTTTTTTGGTGCAGCGCACCGGATCGGAGGTTAGCCGGGTTGATCCGCGAAAATTGCCTCGAGTAGAAGGTATAACCTGACCCATGGAAATATGAAGTTGAATTAGTTCAATGGTTATTTCCTTTCTTGCTTATGATGTCTTATTAAAGTCGAGTTTCACTCATGCGTACGGATAGGATCGGAGTCCGAATCGAACTCGGATCGATGGGAGACCACACTCACTCGAGTTGGATAGTGGTAAGTGTGCCCGTACGTTTTACTTGTTGTGATTGTGCATAAGGCCAGCGTAATTAGGTTGTATAGGAATATTGGGCGGAAAAAAATAAATAATAATAATAATCATAATCATAAAGATGAGCAGAGATGATGTTCTGGGATTTAGAGATAGAATTATGGTGCTAGGTATGACAGATGTTAGGTGGCGCGTTATATGCGCAACTAGTGCTCAGTCATTTTCGATTATTCGATGAGCCTATAGATTACCCCAAAATTTGAGGATGAATTTCCTTTAAGGGGGGTACATTGTGATAACCAATTTTTTAATTAATTTTATTTAATCGGTTTCGTAGCAGGAAAACAAAGTCTTAAGTCGGGCAAGTTAGCGGAGTCTCGAGCGAAACTTGGTAAGGTTTAATTTAGAAAATTTGGAGAAATTTCATATCTATTATTTTTGTAATTTTGGCATGATTTTATGATAGTGGATTTCAAGGCGAACTCGGTGGTTCGATCGGGGTTTGAATCGGACATAGATCATACTCAAATTGGGCCTTGTCTAATTAATCTAAGTATAGGGGTAAAAAGGTAACTTGGGGTTAATTAAACCCCAAGTTATAAGTTGAGAGGGGTGTGCGGCTGGGCGACAAGGCACCCGACCGAGATGTAGCGGCGCAAGGAGGAGGGGCGAGCGGATCTCAGCCTGCTATGGCAATCTCATCGGTGACGGCTGTCGGAGGAATCAACTTCACTCGTCCTCCTTTTCATCTTCCCTAAATCGGTGAGTGACTTAACATTCCTCCCTTGCTCTTTAATTCAAGCCGCCGCCTTTTCCCCCATGTTCTTGATTCTTGCCGTATGTTTCCTTGATGAACCTTTTGAATCTTGAATCAGAAGTATGAATTCGTTTTGTGTCAATAACCCGTGTCCGCACGGCTGGATGTGCGCCGCCTCTCCCTTGATGAATTTCTTCGCTGAAACTATTGACGATTTCTTCTCGTTGATGTCGAGCCTTAAATCCTACGTTACAAGCGTATTGCTGAGAAAACTCCATGCTCTTCTTTGCCTCAATTTCATGGCCGCAAGTATCAAATCTATTTCTTGGTGTCGCTGCCTTCATCCTTTAAATTGTTGAAGATTATGTTAATTCCTTGTATCGTTGATAAATTACCTAGAGAATATAATTAATATATGAAACTATGCATGCTGTCCCATTAAGGTTTTGTTTTCTTTATAATCTGATAAAGATTTTATCTTGCTTGGTGAAGGTGTCTTGATGTTTTCTTATAGAATTTCCTTCTTGCCTTTACAGATGATGTATATATAAGTAATCTAAGTCCTCTGTTCTTGATTCTTAGGGCTACATGAGAAAATCTTGTTCTTTTTGTACTGCTGCACTTTTAGATACTTTCTAGTATACATGAATCTTCAAGTTGCCTTATAGAATTTCACAAACCTTCGGGCATATACATGCTGCTACTATTAAATTACATTGCTTGTTTTAACGTTTTATTTGCTCATTCGACATAGTGTATAATTGGGAATAAGTCGATACTCATGGAAATTTATTTTTGCTAGATTATATACTTGAGATTGAATATGATGTGATATGGGCCGATGTACAGCTATGGTTATGTTTTCCTTTGGTTCGATTGCTGCTCACTTTATTGATGATTGAGTGTGCTTGTGGATGTGGACCGGGAAGCTCGTCAGCCGCCACAGTGACGACCGACCCGGGTGGCAAAGAGCGGGGGGTACGCTGACACAAAGGTGATCAGCGCCTGACTCATGGACCGACGAGTCTCTAGATGATCGGACCGATGGGTCCTTGGACCGGAAAGCTCGCCAGTACTGCCACGCTGACGACCGACTCAGGTGGCTTGTGTGAATAATTGAATAATTTTATTGTTATTTATCTCATGTTAGGATTGTTAATATTCTTTTACTAGTTGCTGCTTAAATGGATGCATGGTTACACAAAGTATATCTATAATCCTTGGCACACCTAATTCTGCATATGAAGCATTTGGTTTATAAAATTCATATGTATATCTGCTGGTTTGGATTCTTGAGCATGATTGTAGGAGATTATGTCACTCACTAAGTCCTAGTTGAACTTACTATTTTATTCACTATTTTTGCAGCACCTGAGCGTGATCAGGCAGGTACTGGAGTGCCGCAGCGTAGCTGGTGGCGTTAGGGACGGCGGATCTTGTGACATGTCGTGGTCGGGGGATAAGTTGGGTCCGTAGAGTCAGTTGTATTTCTTTAGATAGATGGGTGTCTAAACTTTGTTTCCGCATTTGAAAGTCAAAACTTCGTCTATGATTGTTCCATTTATTTTATATGAATCTTAAAGATTTGAAATCATCAGATTATTTATTGATTGGTTTTGGAATCTTGATCAATTATGTTTATTGTAAGAAAACTGGTTTCTTTTATGAACTGTTCAAGGTTTCATTTTTTTCTTATTTTGGTTATTATGATTGAGTTAGGCTTCGGAGTACATATAGTACTCTGGCCAGTCATGCCCGGATTTTGGGGTGTGACAGATTTTGAAATCGAGGTTTTCTCCACGAGTTTTGCTGATCGAGTTGTTTCCTCATGTTAGATTTTTAAATCATTGTACATACTGTGATTTCATGTTTGAAAATGTGTTGATTTCTCGCTTTAAGGGGCTGGTCGAGTCGAGGAAAAAGGGGGAAGGTCATGCCAAAATTTTCCCCAATTTCCTCGCTCGTCTCGCAACTCGCGTATAGACTTGTATTCGTTTTGTTTTCGGTTTTGGATTGATGCTCGAGTGGACGTCGCAGGCAATTCCACCACCTCTAGAGGGTTCGACCGAGCATGGTCATCATCCTGCTCGAGTTGGCCGAGCGGTAGAAGGGGGATATTAAATTTTTAGGCATATATTTTATAAATGATATATAGGAAATAACAATAGTAGTAATAAATAGTAATGATAAAGACAAAGTTAAAATCTATCATCGGATATTTAATATTTACTAATAACACAAAATTAATTTTGTTTATAGCTAATTATTATGAAATTCCAAATTAAACTTGAAGTTGTAACAACAAAACACTAAAAAATATCATATTTGTTTTGTCATTTATTACAAATAAAAAAATAAAAATGATAATATAGAAGTGATAAATTTATAATAATACGCAATATGATATATCACAAAAACATAAAGTTATAATATATAACTATATATTTAATATTGACTAAAAATATATAATCAAATTTTATTAGAGATTTCAATTTTTTTTTTATTAATATATAAAAATAATCAAAAATTCAAAAATTCAACAAAACAAAAAAGAAGAATAATTTAATAAATTATATATAAATAAAAATTTAAGATATACAAAATTGATTGGTAGAGGCCTCGTACTTCAAATGTGCCAATCAATAAAACAATAAATTTTCAAATAGATACAATAATAAAATAATAATTCATCTTATCAATATCATATTAATATTTAATATAATTTTTTGAACAAATAAAGTTAGTTGGAAATCATAAATAGATTGAATTTAGTAACATTTTCATTTAAGAAATTGAAATATTTAAAACAAATTATTTTTAACTAAAGATGTATTTATAAATAGTTTGAATTTTGAGTATAATTCGAATAAATTCACAAATTATGTTGAATTGGTGAATCTTTTGAATTTTCTATAAGATTCAAATATATATTACAAATTATGGTTGATTGGCGAATAATTAATTTTTTATATTTAAATTTATATCAAATTTAGGATATGTTTAAAATAGGGTAATTACCTGAATATATCCTGAATTATGGATTTTGTCTCAAATCTATTCTGAACTTTGACTTCTTCAAATTGCATCCTCAATTATCACATTTGTATCAATTGCATCCATTCGTCAAAATTCTGTCAGCTACCCTGTTGAAGCTCCTCCACAACACACAATTGACAACTTACCTCCTCCACATGTGTTGAAGCTCCTCGTGTCCTCAATGCACAACTTCTTCTGTTATGACCTTTAAGGAAACATATTTGACACTTGATGATTGAACCATATTTAGAGTACCATGTTCAAGGAAACATGTTTAGAGTATCTTGATGATTGAATACAGTAACAGTAGTATACTAACAGTAGTATACTAACAGGGTATACTAACAGTACTTAATACAGAATAAAAAATCAATAATAAAGAAGATTACATGAACATAAACCAGATTACATCAACATAAACCAGATTACATCAAAGATAGCTCTTTTATAGCTGCTAACATCCAAATTATGATTTCTATAAACCATAGCAGTAAACACTAAATCATAGCTGCTCACAGTAAGATTTCAATATAGATTAACAAGTAATATAACAGTAAACACTCGAAAACAATAAATCTCGAAAGAAATCTCAAAGCCCTAACGTCATATTCAAATAAACCCTAATATTGGTTCAAAACATAAATGCGAATCAAACACACACGAAAATAACAAAATTTGAACTTACAGGATTTTCTGCAGTCGATTGGTCATGCTTGGGAGGAAGGATGGTCCTGCGATGTCGAGTAGAACGACTTAGGGGTTGTTTCCCCCAAGCTGCCATTCTGCGAGCAGTCGCCGACTATTGTAGCTGGGGATTCCTCATCGTCGGAGCCGGAGCAGACGCCAGAGAACTTTTATTATCGTCGATCGCCGAAGCTTCCAGCAGCGGGTGGGGCGGAAGGGGAAGTTGATGTCGGGGAACGTGTGGGGCAGTCGGGGTTTATTTTAGGGCAAAAAGACAATCCACGTGTGCTTCACACGTGGACAAGTCAGAATAGAGTTTTAAAAAAATGAAAAAATAATTTTTTTAATCCACGTGTGCAGCACACGTGGACATAAGAAAAGATTTTGAAAAAAAAGAATTTTTTATTCAATTTTGAATAAAAAATAATTTTTTATTACACGTGTACATGCCACGTGGCAGGATTAACGGGGTAGCTGATGAAATTTTGACGAAGGAATGCAATTGATACAAATGTGATAGTTGAGGATGCAATTTGAAGAAGTCAAAGTTCAAGACAGATTTGAGACAAGTCCATAGTTCAGGCTATACTAAGGTAATTACCCTTTAAAATAACGTCATTTTTTAAAAATTGGATTTTTAAAATTTTGAATTAATCTAAAAAATTCAATTTAATTTGCGTCAAATCTAGTTAAGTTATGTATTGCTAGGTAAATATTAGTATATTGTAATATCCCAGATATTTAAATTTATTATTTTTCCTTTTATGTGTATTTGCCAGCTTAGCGAACTAGTTCGTGGTTGAGTTGAGTCGAGTCGAGTCGACTCATTGTCCGAAGCGAGCTTGTGAGCTCGGGTAAGTATAATATAAATTTATGAATTTATGAATTTTTAGGCTTGGGTGGTTGAGAGTATTTAATTTGGTGTTGTGTGTGCATAATTGCTAATTATGTTCATGTGGGTATTTAATTAATTGTTTGTGATTTATTAGAATGAGATTAATTAAATTATTTAAGTCTACCAGGTTAGCGGGTTTTGGTTTTAGCTTAAGGTGGATGCGGGTTGTGAATTAATGGTTTAAGGCGTTAGGGTTGAGGAGGGTGTATAAAACCACCCGTCATGGCTTGTGGCTCCTATTTTGGAGCCACCTAAAAATTTGAGAATGGGAGCCGCCGCCCTCAAGCCTAGCCGCCGAGCCATCCTCCCCTCTTCCCCTCTCTCTCTCCCCATCTTGGAGCAACCAGCTTGAGGAGGAGCCGTCGCCCCTCCTTCCTTCCTCTTCTTGGAGCCGTCAGCTTGAGTGGAGCCGCCGCCCCTCTTTCTCCCTTGTTGAGTCGAGCCGTCCTCTTTGAGGTCGGATTTGGATATCGCCGCTTGGAAATTCTTTTCTAAATTGTTTTCCTAATCAAGCTGAGTGGTTTTATCCCTCCTATTCGAGTTTTCTTCGAATTTTCTTGAAGCCGCCTTGAGGATTCTTGATTTTGATAATGTCCTTTTGTGTTCTTGAGATTTTTTGGGTGTCTATGCTATGCTTAGATCTTAAATTTTGATCTCATATCATGGAATTTATGTTTAAGGGAAGATCTGTGATTTTATAATTAAATCTTGTGAATCTTGGGTGCAAACCTCATCTTAGAGTTCTAGATGTTTTTGATGCTAAAGAATTAATTTAATTTCCTTCATTCTTGGTTTAGGGATTCTTGATATATATGCTAATTTTTATTGAATAAAAATTATGAGATTGTGTGCATGATTGGCTTGATGACATGAATCTGTGATGTTAGAAATTTAGGAATTTAATTCTGCAAAATTCGGATTTTATTTCATGTTGTGCTGGAAATTTCAACTTTCTGAAATTTATGTGTTGTTTATTGAATCTGGGCTGATTTTTCATTTCTCTGTTATTATGTGATTAGATCTCTGATTATAGTCATGTAACCTATCATTTTGACTAGAAAATATAGTTTGGAAATATAGGACACACTTTGAAGAGTATATTCGGAGTATACACAGCAGTTTTGGGCAGAACAAAACCCTAGAACAAAACTCTAATACAAAACCCTAATTAAGTTGATCTAGATTTTAATTCTATAATTAAAATTGGGTCTAAGGTTGAGCATAATCTGTTATGAACCAACTTACAATGTATGCATGAAATAAAACCACACGAATTCATGGCGTTGCGGGTCTATGGGGTAAGGGTCGGGTTTGAAGTGTTGAGACGCTTCATAGTGAGGACACCCTTAGGACACCGTAGGAGAATCTTGACTTAGGTCTTGAAGCGCCATATCCTTAGGAATGGCGGAGCGGCTCATTTAGGAGCTGGGTTACGGGCTACGCTCGGGTGGTGGGATGTCAATTCCCAACCTGCAGGATAAGTTCGGAGGGTCTTTCCCGATTATCCTGATATTCGACCCAATGCACCTCTTGATGGTGATGTTGCCTTTGGGCATGGTAGGGATTCGACCCGATGCACCTCTTGATGGTGATGTTGCCTTTGGGCATGGTAGGGATTCAACCCGATACACCTCTTGACGGTGATGTTGCCTTTAGGTATGGTAGGGATTCGACCCGATGCACCTCATTGATGGTAATGTTGCCTTTGGGCATGGTAGGGATTCGTCCCGATGAACATTTGTGATGGTGATGTTGCCTTTGGGCATGATAGGGCTTCGAATTGCTGCACATTTTTTTTAGGTGACGCTGCCTTCGGGCATGGTAGGGCTTCGGCCTGATGCATCTCTTTGAAGAGATAGATGACGTGGGCATGGATGGCCTTCGGGCCTGGTAGCTAGTCACGTTTTTGCGACATGGCCTTTTTAGAGATAGAATTTATTTATGTTATCTCGGTGTTTATTTGAGAGGGCGGATAAAGTCGCTCACTGAGTTCTTTAAACTCACCTATTGTCGTGTAATTTCTATTTTGCAGAGCCTGACTGGTGAGGTGGTTTGGATGCACTTGACGTCGCTGGAGGGCAGAGGAGCCCGTTGGATCTGATAGCAATCCTAGTTAGGATCGTAGTCGAGTTTTTCTTTTGGTAGTGTCATGCACTTGTATTAGATTATTTTGGCGTTGTAGCCTGAGGGCATTTATGTTATTATTTCAGGTTTTATTTGACTGAACTTTTGAATTGTTGAACCTAATCGTATTTCTGCATTTTCTTTACTTCTGAGTTATTAATATTGTTATTAATTCACTTTTCCTTTAAAATAGAACTTGTTGTTTTCTTTCCGCTACAATATTTGTTTTGGCATGTGCATGGGTTAGGCTTCGGGGTATAGGCACATATACCCTGGCCGATCACGGGACCCTGAGTTGGAGCGTGACAATATATTATATATCTATCTGGTTTTAAGAAGCTGGCGCCAGGCGCTAATTGTATTCGGAAATATTGTGCAGGAGAAGCCCCGTATCAATTGCAGCAGCCATCATCTACATGATATCACAGTTATCTAGTGACAAGATAACACTTAAAGGTTAGTTCTGCAAACTTACATATATTTGTTCTCTGCACATGCATGTCTACAAATCAATTAATTAAATTATTGTCATGAATCGGTGTGACGAATATGCCATCCCAGTAATTCTGCACCTACTGGGATTTCTGCATTCATGAGCAGATTTTTATAGTTGACTAGCCATATTGCAAAATTCATAACTATGTCATTCCTTAACCTTTTTCCCTCAAACTAACTTTGTTCAATACAACTTGTTACCTATAAGGTCTTCCCGAAATTTCACTACCAACGGACAACACACGACATTTAAATCACAGCATCAAAACCCCAACTTATCGTAAATTTTGCAAATTTCTACTATGCGCAGAACCGGACAACTTTGATTAGCCTTCGAACTAATTGTGTAAACCTGGTCATTTCAACCCAGCATTTAGTGAAATTTAGTATCGAGACTATTCATGTATTATTCTCTCTATTCCTAGAAGTGTGGGCCAATCCGACGACTTCGCAGCCCCCAAAATTTGTGTCCAACTTGCATAAAAATTATAACCATCAAGCAAGTTCCTATTTTTATCATCTCTCCCTTTTGATCACCAAACACCCCACTTGGACCCTGTTTTGTCCAGAATTTATCTCCCCTAATCCTTATTAAACTCATGATCATGTTCTTGCAAATAATCATAAAGGCTACGCATTGGACTACCACCACAACATGGCAAAGTTATATCAACATGAACTACTAATTCTACTATCATAGTATGACAAAGATTTCTTCATTCCTTCATACAAGAAATTTAGACAAATGGAAGCATCTCAAAACCACAATGGATCACATGCATCATTAGAATTCTATCTCAAAAATCCACCAACTAATGAGGACTTACCTTACTGATCATGAGGGAGTAATTTAAGGGGTTGTCCTCCAAAGTTGAGGTGCCTCTCACCTTTCAACTATGTGGAGCAGCACCTTGCTATGGCTTCATGACTGATCTCTTTTTTTTTTATCATGCATAGGATTGTTTCTCAAGACTCCAAAACAAGATTTAAGACCTAACTTTCCCATGAAAATAATAATTGGAAACAATTGCACAAATCAAGCAAGCATGGAGACTGCATAGGCGACATGGTGTAGGCGGCATGAATTGTAAATCCCCATATGGAAACCCACTCACCAGAAGGAAGGGAAACCCAAGGAGAAGACGACCCTCAAATTTGGCGACGATCGGCTCCGGCGATCTTGAGAAATCCGACCACCAATTTTGTAGGTGCCGCTTACCCCCTGCTTAGATTGTTCGTGCCTTCCTCTCCCCATGCAGTTGCCAAAATCCCTTCTTTAAACCCTCTTTTCTTTCTTTTATTAAATTACCTTAATGCCCTTATAACTTAAGTGAGTCATATATGAGCCTATACACTTCCGATTTGAGTTCCGCTTGAACCCCCCGAACTCGACTCGAGTTCAACTTACATCTAACATCCAAACCAAGTACCATGAAATAATTTTGCTTGCGCATAGGGGCCGTACCTCAATTCACGCCTCACGATGATTCATTCGGCCAGCTATGACGCGCATCCTGATTTCCCACTGGAACCACAATAAATAAAATTTAAATTTCCCATGGGTATTACAACCTCAATGATCACGCTCTGCAAAACAACATACAGAAAAGAATGGTAAGTTCAAAGAACTCAGTGAGTGGTCATATCGAACATCACCAAGCAAACCAAATAAACTATTAATGCAATAATTAACTATAATATAATCATGGTACATATTGCTTTAGTAACTCGTGCGCTACGCGCACCACATAGCATGACTAGAGCAGTCCTCTAGTTACCCACTTACCCATAACTCGATCGGGAAAGGCCCTCCGATCCATGTCACTCGGGCTCACTGAGCTAGGAAGGCCATCTAGCCTCAGTGCCCATAACTCGGTCGGGAAAGGCCCTCCGACCCATGTCACTCAGGCTCACTGAGCTAGGAAGGCCCTCTAGCCTCAGTGCCCATAACTCGGTCGGGAAAGGCCCTTCGACCCATGTCACTCGAGCTCACTGAGCTAGGAAGGCCCTCTAGCCTCAGTGCCCATAACTCGTACGTTAGGCGTACCACTTGGCCCAATACGGCCCAACATCATCTCGTGCGTGATGCGCACCGCTCGGCCTATCTAGTCCAATATCATCTCGTGCGCGATGCGCACCGCTCGGCTTATCCGGCCGAATATCAACCCGTGCGCGATGTGCACCACTCGGCCTATCTGGACTTATGAAATTTCTCGAAAAATGAAAAGAGTATCACATCTGTCCAAGGTTTCTGAATTTAGTGGAACAAACTAAACTCCTTAGTTTTCTTACATTCCCAGGTCTCGTGGAAATTCGATCCGCATCTGGGATTTCAACCCCTCTACAGATCACCTTCCTAAATTTTCCACTCGAGGGCCTATACCCTCATCCCGAACATAGAAGTGTCCAAATAATCTACTATTCACAAGGTTAGGCCACTACAACTACAACAAGCTGGGAAGTGTCGCACCGAACTCGCAACCCGACCCATTCAGTGAACAGTATGACAATTCTAGCCTACTTAACCAATATATTTTCTCTTCGTACATTACTGTTCATGTCATAATATGGTATTCAAAATTCACATAATGTAGTGTACATAAAAATCGATATGTTATTCCAGTATTTTACAGAATGAAACACTATCTCCGACGAGAACATATAATTTTAGCATATATTCAATAGATTGCAGCATGTACTCGTGCATTTCAGCATGACTCAAATAAATTTCAGCAAGTATATACATGAGATTCCAGCATACAACATGTCGAAAATTTCACAACCACATTAGTATAATTCAGCCTTAATCTAGTTAGAATTTCAGCAAGAAATGCTAATCCATTTCAGCCTTAATCCAGTGTATATTCCAGCTTCAATCTGGAAAAGAAATCAGCAACAAAACCAATTCGTTTCAGCCTTAAACTGGGTCCAATTCTAGCAACTCATACCAACAACTATGATCTCATTGAATCAACATATAGGAAACTCTTTATTACTTTTTCTTTTGAATAACCATGGGATCCTGGAATTTTGCATTATCTTGTAAAGTACCATGAATACTACTTGGGGAGTGCAACAATCTCCGACATAAAAACTAAAATAAAGCATTGAATCACCATTGAAGGACACATGGTCTTGTTTATTGGAACGTGTCACAGTGAGGTTAAATTGCATACTTAGTTTACATGCCAAATATGGGTGTATGCTCATAATTAAAAATTTATAAAGGCTGAGAAAAAAAAGAATATGTGGTCTATCGCCACTGCAACATCACAAACAGCAGTAGGAAGAAATCCGGAAGCTTAATGCTGAAGGAGACATTAAATTTTGAATTGCTAATGTTCTTACTGTTATCAATTTATCTTTCCCTGTAGAACATATTCAGTTGACTCAGCCGTGGTTTGCCCTAATTAAGGACACGCCTACCATTGCTCTAGCCTAAACACCATGCACAGGAAATCAATCCTCAATCCCTCCCAAACACACTCCGATTGAGGGAGAACGAGGCATGAAATTGGAGGACAAAAAAATTCAGCATCACACAGACTTCCGTCAGGTTCAGTCATCAAAGAGAAATCTGGTGAGGAAAAAAACCACTCACATAAGGCCTGGTTCAAGAGAAGAGAAGGCGACGAAGAAGCCTTACGACGAATCAATTCCGGCGAAACTCCGATTCCCAGCCAAAGATCTCCACCGAGTCCCATTTCTTCCTCACACCACCTAAGGATACGTGCGGCTCCTCCTTGGAGCTGTACCTACCGGCATATATATATATAATTAATTAATTAATCAAATGACAATTTATTATTTTGCCTCTCTTCAATTAAGTCGACCCAACTCGCTCAAAACAAGTCCGATTCGAGCTCCGATCGCATCCTCGGACTCGGCTCGATCCCAACTCGAACTTAACACAATAATTATCACTATAAATAGGTAATTTAATTTTGAGCATAGTCTCACCTTAAATCGCTTCCATTAGCTATCAAATCTGCACGCGTCGTTACGCATCGCGCTCATCCCGCTGGAACCAATATGCAAAATTTCATAATTTTTGCGGGTATTACAGGAGGTTCAGGCAGAACTCGAAATGAACTTGTATTGATCAACTTATGATTTATTTTAGACTTGACTTAAGTTAGGGGGCGCTTTGGTCATTTGGCGATTGAGGTTTTAGTATTTATACCTCATCCCTCGGGGGGGGCGACTCATAGCAGCAGCCGCACACCCCCTTGGGCGCCCATAGGAAGAGGTGCACGCATGGAGAGGGAGGAAGGGAATCCTGGCAGAGTGCTCCTTGCAGCGTCGGACGTCGGCAAACCTCGCGATCAATGGAGCGTCCATGGTCGGATCGTAATGAAATTTGGACAGTAAGTTTTACACTCCATGATTTACATTTTGATTGGTGGATATTGCTTTTTAACGGTCGGATCTGTGTCTGTCATGGAATTACCGAAGCCCTGATTTTGGTTTTCTTCTCCCGGAATCTACTACGTCGAGTTTTTTAAAATTGGGTGATCGGGACCCTATCTTGGGGCTGATCGGACTGAAATTTGGGGAGCATGTCCGAGACCCCTTACCCCTAGATGTGAGCGGTGGAGATCTGATTTGGACGGCTGGATTTTGGGATGTATGAGAAGGAAGGAGAAGGCATGGGAGGACTTGAAATTGGGCAGCGCAACCGGACTTGTGGGAGCGTGGAGGAGTGTCTTCCTTTTTAATTTCCTTCTCCGGTGAATGGTTTTAGAACTCCTTCCTCTTTTTCTTTAGCCAAGCCACCGTCCCTTAGGGGATGTTTTTCATGGATTTTTCTTAGGTGAATTCTCTACGTTGTTAATCAATCAAGGAACCTACATCGTCTTTGTGTAATCGTGTGATGTTGTCGGATTTTTAATGATGCTGGTTATTGTTGTTTTGGGGTTTTGCCGCACCCCCTTGATGTTGTTCTTGTGATTTCTTGAGTATAATCTTGATTACATCTTGGTTCTTGGAGAAGGATGTCAATGGGAGGATTGATAATGTAGGGATGCTCACTTACAGGGAATAGGAACATGTTACCCTTAAGAATTACATGTTACCCTTAGGTAACACATGTTACACTTGGAAATACATGCTACACTTAGAAAATATATGCTATACTTAGGGAATACTTGCTACCCGTAGTGGTTACACGACGCCCCTTAGGATTACATAGGCTTGGTTGGGTTGTGATCAACCGTAGGGTCATGGGGTTGAGGGGGATAATGAACCTAGACTTACCTAGGACACGTACCTCCCTTAGTATGACAATATAAGATCACCAAATCTTAGAAAGGAGGAGGTGGGGTAGGGGCCGGGTGCACCATGAGAAACTATTTATGTTTATACTGCTGGTCCCATATATATATATATATGGGGTGTATATTATTTCACGCCCCAAATTTGGGTCACGCGACCGGCTAGAGTGCGGATAGACACTCCGAAGCCTAAACCATACAAACACAATTATTCATGCAATATAATCAAGTCAATATGCCATAACATACACCTTAATCATCAAAGTAGCTACTCAGTACCAATTTAAGTAAAAGCTACATAACCAAGTATCAATACTACATAAGTTCAAGTACTACAACGCTTAGACAAACTATATGTCACTTAAATAAACTCAAATCCGACTCAACTCGACTACATCAACGGGTTTCATGAGATCGCGAACGGAGTTCGCCACCACCAGCCGCGCCAAACTCAATGATCACGCTCTGTAAAACAACATACATAAAAGAATGGTGAGTTCAAAGAACTCAGTGAGTGGTCGTCTCGACCATCACCAAGCCAAACCATGTAAATAACTAATGCAGTAATTATCTCTGTGTTCAAATGATTGATATGGTCATGGTACATATTACTTTAGTAACGTGTGTGCTACATGCACCACACAGACTGACTCCGCTCATTTAGAGTAGTCCTCTAGTTACCCGCTTACAACTCACGAGGGGGGGGGGCTCGCTAGGCCGACTACCCCCAATTAATGAACCTCTCAACTCGGGCTCATTTAGCTAGAAGGCCATATAGCCTCAGTGCCCATAGCTCTGTCGGGAAAGGCCCTCCGACCCATGTCACCCGGGTTCAATGAGCTAGGAAGGCCCTCTAGTCTCAGTGCCCATAGCTCGGTCAGGAAAGACCCTCCTACCCATGTCACTCGGGCTCACTGAGCTAGGAAGGCCCTCTAGCCTCAGTGCCCATAACTCGGTCGAGAAAGGCCCTCCGACCCATGTCACTCGGGCTCACTGAGCTAGGAAGGCCCTCTAGCCTCAGTGCCCATAACTCAGTCGGGGAAGGCCCTCCGACCCATAGTTATCCCGTGCGCTAAGCGCACTACTCGGCCTATCCGGCCCAATGTCACCTCGTGTGTAGAGCACACCACTCGGCCTACCTGGCCCTATACCATCTCGTGCGCGGAGCGCATCACTCAGCCCAATAAGGCCCAATGCTAACTCATGTGCGGGGTGCACCACTCAGCCCAATAAGGCCCACTGCTAACTCGTACGCGGGCGCACCACTCGGCTCAATAAGGTCCAATAAATATCAATTTTGAGAACCACCAAACCCCCGCATCTTGCGGCACGTCGATTCGCTTTCGAACCTCAAACCCTCTACGTTTAACTTCTCATATATTCACTCGAGGGATATACCCTTATGTCATCACGCAAAAGCCCTTAGAATAAATTCCTAAGGATACATTACAGCTCATAATAATATAGGCGTAGCCCCTAAAATGGTTAGGACAACATTCTAAAAATTTCAACTTGCAATTATATATTTTATCAGCAATTTAGAATAAAATTTCTGCACATAGCATTTCAATTTCAGCACCTAGATGTGTAATTCCAGCAATTAAACATATTAATTCCTGCACATAGAAATTCTATTTCTGCACATTGAAATATAATTTCTGGATATAATCATTCAATTTCTGCTACTAGGCATATAATTTCAGCAAATGAAACTTATGATTTCAGCATCTACCCATGTGCATCTCAGCATGTGTTATAGTTTAGTGGATCTCATGAATAATATAAATTTCAGCAAGCATATACACTAGATTTCAGCACATGAACATGAAATAAAAACAATACACATTGCCTATTCAATTCTCATTATGTGAAGCATACCCTATGTCACACCCCAACTCAGGATCACGTGACCGGCCAGGGTATATGTGCCTATACCTCGAAACCTAACACATGCACATGCCAAAATAAATAATGTAGCGAAAAGAAAACAATAAGTTTTATTTTAAAGGAAAAGCAAATCAACACAAAGTTTAGTTTAATAGCTCAGAAGTAAAGAAAAAATGTGGATATACGATTAGGTTCAACAGTTCAAAAGTTCGGTCAAATAAAACCTGAAATAAATAACATAAATGCCCTTAGGGCTACAACTCCAAATCAAGCTAATACAAGTGCATGACAACTACCAAAAAGACTCGATTACGACCCTAACTAGGACTGCTATGAGATCTAGCAGCTCCTCTGCCCTCCAACGACACCAAGTGCATCCAACCCACCTCACCGGTCAGGCTCTGCAAAACAGAAATCACACGACAACGGGTGAGTTCAAAGAACTTAGCGAGCGGTTTTACCCACCCTTACAAATAAACACAAAGATAACATAAATAAGTTCTATCTCTAAAAAGGCAATGTCACAAAGGTGTGACTAGCTACCGGCCAACAAACCATTCATGCCAACGACATCTAACTCTTCAATGAGATGCATCAGGCCGAAGCCCTACCATGCCCGAAGGCAACATCACCAACAAAATATGCATCAGGTCAAAGCCCTACCATGCCCAACGGCAACATCACCATCAAAGAGGAGCATCGGGTCGAAGCCCTACCATGCCTAGAGGCAACATCACCATCAAGAGGTGCACCGGGTCGAATCCCTACCATGCCTAAAGGAAACGTCACCATCAAAAGGTGCATCGGGTCGAATCCCTACCATGCCTAAAGGAGACATCACCATCAAAAGGTGCATCGGGTCGAAACCCTACCATGCCTAGAGGCAACAGCACATACAAGGATAATTGGCAAAAGGCCCTCCGAACTTATCCTGCAGGTTGGGAATTGGCATCCAACCATCCGGGCATGGCCCGTAACTCGGCTCCTAAATGAGCCGCTCCACCATTCCCAATGATATGGCTTATCATGACCTAAGTCAAGATTCTCCTACGGTGTCCTAGAGGTGTTTTCATTATGAAGCGTCTCAACACTCCAAACCCGACCCCTACCCCTTAGGCCCGTAACGTCATGAACCCGTGTGGTTTTATTTCATGAATACCTTGTAAGTTGGTTCATAATAGATTATGCTTACCCTTAAACCCAATTTTAATTATAGATTTAAAATTTAGATTATCTCTAGGGTTTTGTTTTAGGTTACTATTCTACCCATAACTGATGTGTCTAATCCGAATCTAGTCTCCAAAGTGTGTCCTAAGTTTTCAAACTATATTTTCTAGTCGAAACGATAGGTTACACAACTATGTTCAGAGATCTAAGCACATAATAACAGAGAAATAAAAAATCAGCCCAGATTCAACAAACAGTATATAAATTTCAGAAATCTGAAATTTTCAGCACATCATGGAATAAAATTCGAATTTTACAGAATTAAATCCTCAAATTTCTAACATCACATATTCAAGTCATCATGCCAATCATGCATATAATCTCATAATTTTTATTAAATAAAAACTAACATATATAACAAGAATTCCTTAATCAAGAATCAAGAAAATTAATTACTCTATAGTATCAAGAACATCCAAAGCTACAACCTGAGATTGCATCCAAGACTCATAAGATTAAATCAAGATTCACAAGACTAAAAATCACAGATCTTCCATTTAACATATGCCCCATGTTATGAGATTAAAATTTCAAGTCTAAGCATGGCATGGAAACCAAGAAAATCTCAAGAACACAAAATATATCATCAAGATCAAGAATCTTCAAGGCGGCTTCAAGAAAATTCGAAGAAAACCCAAGTAGGAGGGATAAAACCACTCACCTAAGTAGGGAAGAGATTGGAGACGAGGATCCAATCAACGGCATCCGATTTTGGCTTCAAAATCTGGCGGCTCAACCCCAAAGAAGAGAAAATAAGGTGGCGGCTCACTCTAAGCCACCGACTTGGAGAGAGGGGAAGAAGAGGGCGACTCGGCTCCCCTTGGCTTGGCTCCAAAGGGAAAGAAGAGAGGAAGAGGGGAGGAAGCAAGCAGCTCCGCTCGGCTCCTCTCGGCTCAGCTCCAAAAGGAAGGAAGGAAGAAAGGAAGAGGAAGAGGAAGCAAGCTGCTCGGCTCAACTCTGGGTGGTGGCGACTCAAAGGAGAAAAAGGAAAGGGGCTGGCGGCTTGGCTTGGCTTGGCGGTTGGATCCCTTTCTCAACTTTTTAGGTGGCTCCAAAATAGGAGCCACAAGCCATGAGGGAGGGTTTTATACTCCCTCCTCAATCCTAACCCCTTAAACCCTTAATCCACAACCCGCATCCACCTTAAGCCAAAACCAAAATCCGCTAACCCGATAGACTTAATTAATTTAATATTAATACAAGATAAATCATAAACAATCAATTAAATGCACCCACATGAACATAATTAATAATTATGAACACACAACATCAAATTAAATAATTTCAACTACCCAAGCCTAAAATTCATAAATTCATAAATTCATATCCTACTTACCCGATCTCGCAAGCTCGCTCCGGACCATGAGTCGACTCGACTCGACCACTAACTAGTCCGCTAGGCTGACAAATACACATAAAAGGAAAAATAATAATTTTAAATATCTAGGATATTACACCCTATTTGTGCTTTAGGGCCGCCACACATAATCTCTTGCAAAGAAATAAATTGTTCTAGTGATGATAAACAAGCTAAATCAAATATATATACCCAATATATAATTATCTAATAATTAGAAAGGCTATGTTACATCATCTGATGTATTAGTGAAACGTTACTCATGCTAGTTCATTCTGTAATGAACATGGTATTGAAAAGTAACGTACTATGACACTAAACTCAAGATACTTAAGAGGAATTAACCAAGGCCTTCTCTTAAACTAGGAGAACAAAATTAATTTGAGGAATCTAAATCATACCACAGTCCTTCACGAAGACTTTCAAAGTCAAAGCTACCCTACGAAAAAGAGCAGAATCAAATCGCTCTTATTAACCTTCCTCATCAGCAAGTAATACCAATAGGAATAGGGAGAATTCGCATCCATCTCTTTCGTACACCCTATTCTAGAATCCCAACCCAGCGAAGCCTCATCACATGCCAGGCTGCACTTAACATTTTCATGACAAGCAGAATGTCAACAGTGACAACAATGATGCCAAATTTTGAGAATGAATAGATTGAGATAGATAAAATCAATCGAAAAATCAATCAACAAAGAAATCTACAACATGAAACATCACCAAAAGGGGCGGCTAAAGAGGGAAGAAAAACCTCAAATTTACAAGGCAAATCACTCACCTAGGATTGAATAAGGACGAGGAAGACGATGAAGAAGTCCTGCGTCGAATCCGATCCGGCAAAGCTCCGATCTCCGACCGATTCCCTCTTTGGTTCATCCCTTTCCCTCACGCTTCCTTGGGTAGCGTGCGGCTCCTCCTTGGAGCCGTATGCCCCAGGTGGCTCTAGTTATATATTCTTTTATTTTATTTTATTTGCCTAAATTATCAATTTACCCCTCATCACTTAACTATACCTAACTTGATCAAAACGAGTCCGATTCGAGCTCCGATCGCACCCTCGGATTAAGCTCGAGCCCAACTCAGACTTGACACAAACTTAATTCTAATTTAAGATTGAGCAAGAGTCTCACCTCACTTCGCGCCCAACCGCGACTAACTCTGCATGCGCCGTTATGTGTCGCACTCATCCCGCAAAAACTAATATGCAAAAATTTAATAACTTCGCGGGTATTACATATTCCCACACGTTTGGACAAATGCAAGAATGAACTTAGGACACATAATTTGATATACTTCTATACGATTAGGAAATGATTGGATTATGATGTTTGGTTTATTAAATACTCATGCATAAGCATATTTCAATTCCTTTATCAACTGTGTTACTGCTTACTGTTTAATTCATGTATATGGGATGGACATTGTGTATTTGGCATTGCTAGGCCGGGTGTGGCCATGCGTTCATGTGCACGCATGTTGTGGAAATTAAGGACCATGGAGGTCCTAGTATATGGATTTTTGGTTTTGTGCATACATGTGCGTAATTACTTATATCATTATTGATTATGTTATGGATGTTGCGTGTGTTTGTGTTTGTTGGATATTTCTGGACCGGGAAGCTCGTCGGCCCGCCATATTAACGATCGACCCTGAGTGGCATGGGCGGGAAGCTTGCTGAGACAGAGCAGTGCTTAGTGACCGACTCTTTGGACAGACGGATCCCTGGATTAATGGACCGACGGGTCCCTGGATCGGGAAGCTCATCAGCCCGCCACATTGACAACCGACCCGGGTGGCTTGTTTGGGGTAGTTGATTGTGCTTATGATGTTTACTTCTTATTTGGATTGTTGATTATGCGCATTATGCCTATTACTTACATGGATGAATGGCTATGTATATTGGTATTTATATCTCATGTGAATTGATGATTATGCTTATTTACTAGTGCTCATGAGTATTTGATTATCAAGAAATTATATACTTGTCGGACTTGTGTTATTGGACATGGTGGATTGATGGCTAAACTACTCACTAAGTCTTAATTGGACATACTGTTTATATTGTTATTATTTTTCAGCCCCTGAGAGTGATCAGAGAGGTACTGGGATACAATAGCGCGGCTGGTGGCAGTAGAGACAACGGATCTCGTGACATGTCGTGGTCGGGGGTGTATACTTGGGTCATTTGAGGCTTTTTATATTTTCTTGAGTCATGTGAACTTGTGTCTAGACTTTGTTTTCCGCATTTTCGATGTTAAAAACTTTATTCATGTTAATCTGGTTTCATTTTATGGATACTTGAATATTTGCAAGAAATGAACTATTTAATTGACGGATTTGGAATTTATTCAATCTATGTTTGTTGGAAACCGAGTTGGTTTTACGCAGAATTTGTATTTTTATTTGGTTGTCTTGGTTGGGTTAGACTTCAGAGTACGGGTGGTACTCTGGCCGGTCATATTTGGGTTTAGAGCGTGACAATAAATAATAATTTTAAATATTATATTTAATATAATCAACTATAAAATATAAAATATAAAATATTTTATAAATTAATAATATAAATATAAATATATATATATATAACTAATAAAATTAATAAATTTTAAAAATATATTATTTGAATATTGATGCCTAGATTTAGATGCTGATATTCAATAAATTGGCACCCTTATTTAAGGACACTGGTTATTTGAATATTGATGCCTCTTTTGGGCTCCAAATTTATAGTTTCTTCATTCATTATTATTTATCTCCAAATCAATCTTTTTAAATGTGCCTAAAACTCTTATATTCAGACTTCAAAAAAGAATCGATTTTTCTATTAAAATTTTGATTTTTGCTCGTTCTATACCGTAAGTTGTGCCTGTACACAAGGGATCGATTAGAACTTTCGGAGCAATTATGGTCTCGTTTGGTTGACAAGACTTCTTGTAAGAAGTTGTACTTCCTAGGAAGTAGCCAAAACAGCTCTTGTTTTGTTGACACACTTTCTGCATTTTGCTGAAAGTACAACTTCCTCAGCAAGCTCAATTTTTTGCAAAAAACTGTAATATCCTAGATATTTAATTTATTTTTTTATTTTATTTTATTTTATTTTGTTGCGTGTGTTTGCCAGCCTAGCGGACTAGTTCGTGGTCGAGCCGAGCCGAGTCGACTCATGGTCCGGAGCGAGCTTGCGATCTCAGGTAAGAAAAATATAAATTTATGAAATTAGATTTGAGTGATTAGAATTATTTTTAATTATTGTGGTGTTTGGATAAGTATGAATTATGCCTATGTGGGTGCATTTAATTAGATACTTATGATTTAATTGTGTGTTTAATCAAGCCTAAATTAATTTAATTAAGTTATCGGGTTAGCAGGTTGGTCTTGGCTTAAGTGGATGTGGGCTGGACCTAGGTTAGAAGGGTTAGGGTTGAGGAGGAATTATAAAAACCCCTCCCCTAGGTTGTGGCCGCAAATTTTGGAGTCATACAATTGTGAGAGGAGGAGCCAGCCGACAGCACAAGCCGCCAGCCGCCCCTCTTCTTCTTCCCTTGGAGCCGCCGCCACCTGCAGCCGAGCCACCCTCTTTTTGTCTCTATCTCTCTCTCTCTCTCCAAGCCGGCGGCTTAGAGTGAGTCGCCACCTCATCTTCTCCTTCCTTTTGGTCGAGCCGCCAGGGTTTGGAGCCGGAATCGGAGGCCGTTGATTGGAAATCCTTCTTGGATCTTTTTCCCTTTTCATGAGAGTGGTTTTATCCCTCCTATTCGGGTTTTCTTCGAATTTTCTTGAAGCCGCCTTGAAGATTCTTGATTTTGAAAATGTTATTTTATGTTCTTGAGATTTATTGGGTTTCTATGCCATGCTTAGATCTTAAATTTTGATCTCATATCATGGAATTTATGTTTAAGGGAAGATCTGTGATTTATATTTAAATCTTGTGAATTTTGGGTGTAGACCTCATCTTGGAATTCTAGATATTCTTGATGCTAAAGAATTAATTTAATCTCCTTGATTCTTGGTTAGGGATTCTTAATATATATGCTAGTTTTTATTGAGTAAAAATTATGAGATTGTATGCATGATTGGCTTGATGACATGAATCTGCGATGTTAGAAATTTAGGAATTTAATTATGTAAAATTCGGATTTTATTTCATGTTGTGCTGGAAATTTCAGCTTTCTGAAATTTATGTGTTGTTTATTGAATTTGAGCTGATTTTTAATTTCTCTATTATTATGTGATTAGATCTCTTATTATAGTCGTGTAACCTATCGTTTTGACCAGAAAACATAGTTCGGAAACATAGGATACACTTTGAAGAGTAGATTCGGGGTATACACAGCACTTCTGGGTAGAAAAAAACTTTAAAACAAAACCCTAATTGAGATGATCTAGATTTTAATTCTATAATTAAAATTGGGTCTAAGGGTGAGCAAAATCTGTTATGAACCAACTTACAATGTATGCATGAAATAAAACCATACGGGTTCATGACGTTGCGGGTCTAAGGGGTAAGGGTCGGGTTTGAAGTGTTGAGACGCTTCATAGTGAGGACACCCTTAGGACACCGTAGGAGAATCTTGACTTAGGTCTTGATGCGCCATATCCTTGGGAATGGAGGAGCGGCTCATTTAGGAGCCGGGTTATGGGCTACGCCAGTGTGGTTGGATGTAAATTCCCAACCTGCAGGATAAGTTCGGAGGGCCTTTCTCGATTATCTTGATATGTCCGCGGTTACCTTTAGGCATGGTAGGGATTTGACCCGATGCACTTCTTGATGGTGATGTTGCCTTTGGGCATGGTAGGGATTCGACCCGATGCACCTCTTGACGGTGATGTTACCTTGAAAAATTTATAGAACATGGCATGATCTAATCTAACGACGTAATTATATCAAGAATAGGGCATGCATAGTCTATAAACATGTATAATTGCGGAAGCTTAAGATCGAGACTAACCTCTTGCCATTGACATCGTGTTGATACGTTGCTCCAATTTCGTTTGCTCCTGTGATCCTTCCTCAATAGGTCTTCCAGTACCCTCTTCAAAACCCTCAATAGAAAATGTATAAAGGTATGAATGAGTCTAGGTACCTATGAGTATCTCGGCCTATTTATATACACACCTTGTCATCAATGGTGGAAAGATAGGCTTGAACCATGTTTGAGATAGACATGGGTAAAATGGTAAAACCATAAAATATGTGGACCACATAAGGATAGCAACATGGAAACACATGGTCAACATCAGATAATGACGTGGACCATGCATAAATATATGCCACGTCCAACATTCTCCCACTTGGTCCATATATTAAAATACATTGATGTTAAAAACCCATATCTACTTTAGATGGAATAAAACACACGAATCATAGCGACAAGTCCTCTTTGAGCGAGTGTTATCTTCTATGTATCACGATGTATTTCAATCCAAAATAACTTTATGAATAAACCCTATGTTTATTCTAGGTCCAACAAAATTGTTATTCTCAAACTATATGTGTACACCATAAAATGAGAAATAACAAAATTGAATAGGAGCAAAATTAAAGACAAAAATGTCTTTACATTAATTACATGATGTGACCAAGTCTCATTCGATCTACATGATACTTGAAATCCTTTGGCGGCATGCCCTTTGTCAAAGGATCGACAACCATCAATTCAACATAAATGTGTTCAATGACCACTTAATTTTCTTTAACACGTTCCCTTATGGCTAAATACTTTATGTCGATGTGCTTGATTCGACTTCTACTTTTAGCCAAATGAATCGCAGCTGAATTGTCGTAGTATACCCTCATGGGTCTAGTAATGGAATCCACATTCCAAGACCTGAAATGAAGCTCCTTAACCACACACCATGTGAGGTAACCTCAAAATAAGGTACAAACTGGGTCAAGTTATCAGTTTGTTTATATATGAGCATGATATCATTAGTACCTTTAAGGTACTTCATCACTTCCTTTGCATCATTCTAGTGGTCTATTCCCGGATTACTCTGAAATTTGCTTAGCATTCCAATAGCAGATGCTATGTCGGACCTTGTACAAGTCTAAGCATGCATAAGGCTACCGACAATCGAAGCATATGGAATGTTGTGCATCTGTTCCCTTTCCAAAATATTTTAGGGCATTAGTTAAGACTAAACATGTCACCTTTCACAATGGGTTCTATATATGGTTAACAATCATTCATCCGAAATCTCTCTTAGACTTTATTGATATAGATCTTCTGAGATAGACCTAAAATGTCTCAAGGTCTGTCCCTATGGATCTTAATGTCAATGACATAAGATGCCTCACTCATATCAAAAATTCTTAGAGAGGAAATTGTTTCACCTCATATAGTAACCCCTTTATCATTGGTTGCAAGTAAAATATCGTCCACATATAGGATAAAAAAACAAAACTTACTCTCACTGATCAAGTGATATATTCATTGATCCATGATGTTCTCGACAAAACCGAATGAAGAGATCACCTCATGGAACTTTAAGTACCACTGACGGGAGGCTTGTTTCAATCCATATATGGACTTCTTGAGCTTGCACACCAAGGGCTCACTATCATTAGAGGAGAATCCTTTAGATTGTTTCAAATAAACATTTCTCATCTATATGTATCCATTAAGGAATGTCATTTTCATGTCAATTTGATATAATTCTAAGTCAAATGCCATGGTGATACGGAAAGAATTTTTCTTAGATACATGAGAAAAAAATCTTTGTGTAGTCGATTCCCTTCATCTAAGTGAATCCTTTTGCCACCAGTCTTAGTCTTATATCTTTCGATGTTGCCTAGTGAAATCTTTTTGATTTTAAAGACCCATCTACAACCAATGGCCTTTAAACCTTAAGGCAACTCGATAAGATTCCAGACCTGTTTGATGCTATTGAACTCATCTTTTTTTTCATAGCATTGTACCATAACTCAGATTGACCGCAACTCATGGCTTGTGAAAAATAATATCTTTAGATTATTTTCGGCCCAAGATTTGTAGATTAATTACATAGACGATAAGAATAGCTGACTTCCGTATCCTAGTATATTTCCTTAATGTTGTGTCATCAAGCTCTTGAGGAGTATGTTGCTCAACATTGTCTGGTAATTGTTGAGTACCATGATCTACTTGGTCATTATCAACTATTTGTGGATTCTCAATGATCGGTTGTTGAACACCTGCAAGAGGTGCACTGAGAATAACAATCAATCTTTCACTTGAGTCAGGAGTGGACTCCTCCAAATGATCTTTCTCAGAAATTAAATTCTGAAATTAATCGCTCCTACTAATCAAGTTACTTTCAAGAAGATTTCGTTTATTGACTCCACAAACCTAATGGTTTGAGATGGACAATAGAATTTATATCCCTCTAGACCTTTTGGTATATCCAACGAAATACCTACAAATAGTCACTGGGTCTAGTTTCTTTTCTTGTGGATTGTAAATCCTTATTTCAGACGGACTCATATGTGCATATGTTGCAAACTCGGTTTCCAACCTTTCCATAACAAGAATGACGTTTTAGGAATAGTCTGGGTTGGAACTCGATTTAATATATACACAACCGTCTTAAGGGCTTCAGACCACAAAGATCTAGAAAGCTTGGAGCTGCTAAACATGCTCCGCACCATGTCTATAATGTTTGGTCCCTTCTTTCTGCAACACCATTTTGATATAGAGATCCCGGCATAGTGTACTGGGCAATTATCCCATGCTCTTGAAAAGACTTTTACAAATGGACCAAGGTGCTTGTCCATCCTCAATTTACCGTCCATAATACTCACCTCCCTTATCTAATCTCACGAACTTTATTTGCTTCTCGCACTTCTGCCTTGAAAACCTTAAAGACATCGAGTGCTTCGTTCCTCCTATGAAGCAAATAGATATACATGTAGCATAAGTGATCATCTATGAAGGAGACGAAATACTTCTAACCATATGAGTCTATGTCTCGACTACAAACATCTATATTTATAATATCTAATATGTTTGAGCTCCTATTAGCACCTTTGTTTGACATGTTAGTCTATTTTCTCTTTATGCAATCTATACACATCTCATAGTCAGTAAAATCCAAAGCACTGAGTACTCCTTCATTTACCAACTCTTTTATTCTCTTAATGGATGTAAGTCATAACCTTTGGTGCTTAACCTAAAAAAGCTTTCATCTATAACACATCTTTTAATTCCCACACTTTATTGAACATGCAATGCATTATAAGTGGAATTATCTTGAAACTCAATAAGTTTTTTTTTAATGCAAAATAAAACCAAAACTTAAAATAAGCCTGCATGTTCTAACGACTTCCACGTGTGAGCGTACTCTGTTTCCTGTATAGATGCAATGCTCACTTCCTAGTAGCTTCATGTGGTTTTGAAAGTCTTGTAAGGTATTGGAAATATGGACTGTAGAACCTCAATCAATTCACCAAGTGTTATAATAAATATTAACCATATTAGATTCATAACAAACCAAAGAGATTAAATGTACATTTCCTTCCATTTCAGCGAGCAGTCTTTTATCTTCTTGTACACACATTGTCAGAAGTTCTTAACTCACCATTTCTTTTAATGTGTGTTTTAAGAGATTTTAAAGGCTCTGTATGCTGGTAAGGAATTCAAAATAAAATAAACTTGAAAAGACTCAAATATATCGACCTCTAGCTAGTTTTTAAGTTGGGCCGTTATATTCCTCATCTACATGATGTGCTCATGCACACCTCTAACTCTAATGAGCCTTAATGATGACAGTTTAGTCATTAAGGTGCTGACAAGGACCTTATTCAAACTGTTCATTTATAACTATCAGTAGATTCCTTATATTATTACTCAAATAGAATCACGAATACTAGCAAAAATGTGTGGTTTTTTATGAACATCACTAAGGCTATGGGATTGCTCCCACTGTTCATAAGACACGTCCTCAGCCGTAATGCTAGTATCTATAGAAGCAGTTGGTTCATCTTTCCTTATAGTGTAATATATGTTCATGCATCTTAAATGAAATAGAATTCTTTCCCTTTAGATTTTATAATTGTCCCTAGTTAATTCAAAAAATTAGTCTTAAAGTCGGAGTAGTTAAAAATTTAAATTGTTGCATATTTAAACCATATATTAATGCTCATAAACTAAATTAAGTCATATAAGATTCTAATTTTACCAATGTAAACAAAAAATAAAAAATAACATATGTCAATATATACAATAAAAACTGCCTGTGGCTAAACTTTTATTTTAGGACTCATATTAGACTTTATGTGAAACTAACAAACTATATACATTTTCCTAATACCTGTGGGCTAATTTGAAAAAATAATTTATTATTTCACACTAATTAACTATATAAGTATGACAAAAAATTTTGTGGGATGAGATTTATCATACTCCAAATAGCTAATTATAATTTGATGTCTTATATATCTATATGTGACTTAAAAATTGCCAAATATATAATTTAATATAACTAAAGATGATGTGGCTACTCCTCAATTAGTTAAATTATGTGACCAATTACCTAATATATAATTCAACATAACTAAGGATGTTGTAGCTACTCATCAATTAGTCAAATTCTATAGGTCACATGACATCATAATGTTGCATAGATGGTTACATGAAATAACATAGCATTATTTATAATATGCATCATAATTAACTACAACATGACGTAATTTAATTATTTAATGTAACAATGCACTATGTAACAAATGAGTGCAACATATATATCATATTCATCAATGCAACAAGAATGAGGCAGTAAATAATTATATTTATACAACATGATTGAACAAAATATAATTTTGAAAATTTACAGCTAACGGATTTCAAATCAATCATAAATATATTCAATAGTAATCTTTAAATGATTCTAGCTAATAAAACAAATTTAAATTTGGTTGGTCCAAGCAATTTAAAAGAAATCAAATTTAAGCCCAAATGAGATTTGAACCCAAGCAATTTGAATCAAAAATTGAAATCAACCCAAAAATCAAGGAATTGGTTCAGGTTCAATTGATTTGAACCAGACCAATATCATGAATAATTTAAAGGTGAACGATTTGCATTTGAACCGGAATTCGAAATAAACCCAAATTATTTGAACCGAACTAAAATCACTTAAGTTGCAGATCGGGTGAGAAAAGCAATGGATCCAGATTTGATTAAACATGATCCAGATCCGATTAACTTAAAACAATTAAAAAATACGGGTAAAAAAGGAAAACCGGATCCAATATGACTTAAAACCACTAACCATTATAGTTAAATAAATGGGTGTCTTAATGGGTCAAGAATCCATTATATTGGATCCAAATCCAATAGACTTAAACTCACCATTTCCACCTTGCGCACGTACAACATGCAAATTTAAACCCTAGTTTTCTATAGCCAGCCGCCGCCGCCTTCATGATCTACACCGGCTAGTTTTCGCCTCGCCACCGCCCTCAACGTCGCCTTCTTCATGTGCCTGCGATGTTTTCATCGGTACTGGACAGCGTGAAAGCAAGCGAAGTCAATGTCTGCATGGTGAAAAAACTTCATGCAGCCGCTCAGTGCCTCATCTCCGACTCGACGCCGTCCAACCTTATGCGCTAGCGGACCCTCTTCAGCCACCTGCCATCACGAGACGTTGGGATAGAGAGGAGAGCACGAGGCAAGAAGAAAGTTGTGGCCGCCATCTATATCATGCCACAGCTTGTCTTGCTCGGCTCCACACGGGCAACCTGCTGACCAACCTGATACGCCGGCGCCAGTCGACGCCAAAAGCCAATGGCCGTAGTGGAAGCTGCGTTGTTGGCGGGGAAGACAACCGAGCTCTCCCCTTTTCTGCCAGCGGCAATTCGCCATGGGTTCGTTAAGATGATCTCGTCAACAAGGATTGAGACCACGATGCATGTCCATTCGAAAAGATCCAGCCGCGATGCATGGATGCCAAACACGATGCACGTGTTTACCTCTTCCCTTCTGTTGGCCCGAAGCCAAATGCTTGACGGAGAGAGCGGCAAAGGAACGACATAGCAACGTGATTCTTTTCCCCTTCGGCTGATGTCGCTTACTTGATAAGAGGAAGGATTGTTGTACCATCATCGGCGACTACGGCAACAGAAACATGCAAGGAAGAAGGCACGGAAAAACAAAAATAAAATCGGAAACAACAACGCAATCAAGGCGGAGAAAAACATGCTCTGATACCACATGTTAAATTTTATAGAACATGGCATGATCTAATCTAACGACATAATTATATCAAGAATAGGGCATGCACAATTTATAAACATGTATAATTGCAGAAGCTTAAGATCGAGACTAACCTCCTGCCATTGACATCGTGTTGATACGTTGCTCCGATTCTGTTTGCTCCTGTGATCCTTCCTCAATAGGTCTTCTAGTACCCTCTTTAGAACCCTCAATAGATTGTGTAGAAAGGTATGAATGAGTCTAGGGACTTATGAGTATCCCGGCCTATTTATATACGCACCTTGCCATCAAATGTGGAAAGATAAGCTTGAACCGAGTTTGAGATAGACAAGTGTAAAATCATAAAATCATAAAATCATAAAATATGTGGACCACATAATGATAACAACATAGACACACATGGTCCGCATCAAATAATGATGTGGACTATGCATAAATATATGCCACATCGAATAGCCCTTTCTTCGTCTACTTGGGAATGATTTGTTTGCTTAAGAGATCGACATGTTTTCTATGAAGAAGGAGATGAGGGAACTGGGGGAGAGCGAGCAAGAAGATGACTACTAGTTGTGTGGGATAAGCGACGGTTTATGGCTTATGCTTATACATGCTCTTTTATTTGCCTTTAGGTGCAACTTATATATAATAACTATAACATGAATTCTTTCCTTCTTTTTAATTTTCTTCCCTCCCTCAACTTTCTAATATATATACGTGTGTGTTCATGCAGGTGACGTGGGTGAGCACAGAGAAGAACAATATATATTTTGAGCTCTATATAATGTGGGGTTTGTTTAATTCACCAAATTAACTTCAGTGGTTATGCATGCAATGGAATTAGAGCTCAACAAATGAGAGAGCCGTGATGCAAAACCTTGGCTTTTACAGGATCCTGAGAAGGAAGAAGACAGGAGAAAGCTAGAGATGAAATGAGGAATATATTATTTGGGAGAAGCAAAAGAGTACAACTTGAAGTTTGATTGATGTGGGAGTTTGTAGCGGCAATGACAATGATATATTTGCACAGTGATATGTTTGGGAAAAGAAATAATTAAAAAAAAAAGCAAAACTTGTGAGAATTGATTTAATTTAATTCGATTCGAATTTAAAATTGATCAAAAATACAAGATTGAAATAGATCTACTTATGAGCTCAACTAGGCCCAAGTGGGCCAAGCCCATTTTTTTCCTCTCAAATGGCACCATGCCAATAGTTGTGGTTGACTGGTCAAGACATCAAAGAGATATTGACGAAGATCTTTTGCTTTGCACGCAATTCGAAAAGAAAATGCATTTAAAATTTCAAGCATTACGCAGCACCGCCTCATTTGCAATATTTTCGGTCACACCATAAAATTTTTTTGATCAAATCAAATGCAGCTCACCGTTGGATCAGATTGGACGGTTCTAAATATTTTCTGCAAAAGATTTCTTCAAATCTTTCACCGAACCATGCAATAATTTAGACAATATTTCGGCTCTCATTACACTATAAATAAGGGTCTAATACATAGTTTCAAAACATTCCAAAACATCTCATCTACTTTGTTTCTCAAGCAATATTCTTTTCCAACGGCTCTCTTCCCCTTCACACCGTCTCAGGCAGAAGCAAGAAGATCAAGGACGCCACATCCACAGTTTTTAGGCAAAAGCAAGAATTCAAATTCCGGGGTGCAGAAAAATATTCGAGTATATGCAATATTTTTCTTTTACAGTTTAATTATCAGTTGTATTCAGATTCTCTTGTATTGATTGTGTTTTCTCCTCCTCCGAATAAAATCAAGTGTCCTCTTCTCCTCGTGGAGTAGGTCGGGTACTCCGCCGGGCCGAACCACGTAAATTTTGGTGTTCTTTGTGTTTTCTGGATTTATTCGTTTTGGTATTTTTCCTTTTGGCGTTTTAGATTTTTGGATCCTTACAGGAATACCCAATTTCTTCCTAACAATTATGGTATCAGAGTCAACAATCCACAATGTTAGGGGCAAAATATGAAATCTAAAAATTGGAGCACAATGTCAACTACTCATTATGGGCTTTGAAGATGAAAGTAATTTTGATTAAGGAAAACCTACAAGACACTATTCGTGGGCGAGATGCGATGGAAGGCACTGAAAGGGAAAAGGACCGGGCCGATGAAAGTGCTAAAGCCACATTATACATGAGCATATGCGACGAGGCACTACGAGAAGTTGCATCAAAAAAGATCGCCGTAGATGTATGAAAAAAACTTGCTACAATCTACCAGGATAAAACTCTTACAAGTAAGATGACACTTAGAAGAAATTATATTCTTTACGCATGACTGATGACACTTCTGTTAAAAATTATATTAGCACTTTTCGTTCAATTCTTGCTGATATTGAGGATATGAGAGTTACATTTGAAAAAGAATATAAGGCTTTTATGCTTCTAATTACTCTCCCTATTTCATTTAAAAATTTTCATGAAAGTTTATTGTATGGCAAGAATACTATTAGTCTGGATGAGGTGACAACGATGCTAGTATCCAATGAGGTTGCCGACTCTCAACTTACCATAGGATTCTCTAGAAGTCGTGGAGAAACCCTGAACACTAGAGGACGAAATAGGTCACGGGACAAAAGTCGGGGTAAGTTCAGATCTAAATTCAGGTCAAAAAACGTACAGTGCTATTATTGCAAAAAGATGGGACACATCAAATTAGAATGCCATAAGCTGAAACGGAGACTGGAGGAACAAAATCATAACGGGGAAGCATCTTATGCTGATGAGGATAAAAAAATTGAGGTACTTACTATTTCTACTTGTTATGTTAGATCGCAAGATGAATGGATTTTAGATTCAGGTTGCTCCTTTCATATGACATCGCACCGAGATTGGTTTACCACATATGAACATGCTAATGAAAAGGAAGTGTTAATGGGAAATGACTCGTCATGTCAAGTAGCAGGTGTTGGCTCAATAAAAATTAAAATGCACGATGGCATTACAAGGACTCTAACTCAGGTATAGCACATTTCAGGTCTTAAAAGAAATTTAATTTCTTTATCTTCTCTAGATGCACTTGGATACAAGTATTCAGGCCAAGACGGAGTTTTCAGAGTCACAAAGGGGTCCTTAACCGTAATGAAAGCACTAAAAGTAAACCAACTCTACATCCTGCAAGGCACAACGGTAACAAGTGGTGCAACTATGGTATTCTGAACACTCTGATGATGATATTGCTAAATTATGGCATATGAGATTATGGCATATTAATGAGAAGAGCATGTTAATACTTGAACAAAAGGGAATACTTGGAAAACAAAAATTGGCTAAGCTAAATTTATGTGAACATTGCATCTATGGCAAACAGAAAAGAGTCTCATTCTCCACAGGGCAACACTATGCTAAAGGAAAATTGGACTACATCCACTCTGATCTATGGGGGCCATCACCGGTTGAATCTTAAGGAGGAGCTCGATATATGCTCACATTTATTGATGATTACTCCAGGAATGTATGGGCTTATTTTATTAAAAATAAATCTGATGTCTTCTCTAAATTTCAGTCTTGCAAGACAATGATCAAAAAGCAAACCGATAGATATGTTCGAACTCTGCGAACCGACAATGGCCTAAAATTTTGCAGTGGAGAATTTAAAGACTTTTGCTCTAGGGAAGGAATTATAAGACATCACACAGTTCCCCACACACCTCAGCAAAACGGAGTAGCAGAAAGGATGAACCTCACCATCATACAAAGGGTAAGAAGTATGCTTTCTAATGCTAACCTTTCTAAAAGCTTTTGGGCAGAGGCTGCATCCACCGCTTGCTACCTGATAAATCGATTTCCTTCTTCATCAATTGAATTCAAGACATCTGAGGAAAAATGGACCGAGTCGCCAGCTTCTTATGACCATCATAAAATTTTTGGGAGCACTGTCTATGTCAGGATGAATGAAGGAAAATTTGAACCTAGATCAAAGAAATATATTTTCTTAGGATATCCTAGCAGAGTGAAAGACTATAAAGTATGGTGCATAAATAATTGTAAAGCAAAAATTCATAGAGATGTAACTTTTGATGAACAGGTACTCTTGAAAATGAAAAAGGAAAACCAAGAAGAGGATGACTCACAGGAACCTACAATACCACCAAAAGAAACACCACCTCAACCTGCTACCCAAGAATTCTAGTTCCGTACACCTAGGCCTGTCCAGTATCCGGTTCAAACCGAACCGAACCAAAAAACCGAACCAAATTTTTTGGTTCGGTTCGGTTCAAATGCCGCGGGGTTCGGTTCTTGACCCGAACTGAACCCGATTTATTATATCGATTCGGGTCTGATTCCCGGAATTCGGGAACCGACCCGAACCGAAAACCAAATACCCATGATATATTATTTGTTTTTTTGGATTCGGGTTGGGGATTGGGGGTTTTTGCCCTGTTCGGCGCCGTTCGGGTCGGAGATTGGGGACCCGTCACCCGTTAGGTCATTTTCTCCGATTTGGCGCCCTCCAATACTCGATCAGTCGATCTCATCACTCAAATTTAATCCCGCCTCCCTGCTCTGCTCTCGTCGCTCAACTCGCTCCCGACTCCCGACTCCCGACTCCCTACCACTGTACCATCGAGCGCCAACTCCGCCGAACGTCTGCCACTTTACCGTCGAGCGTCTGCCACTCTGCCACTCTGCCGTCGAGCGCCGAGCGTCTGCCACTCTACCGTCGACGAGCGCTGACTCTACGACTCTCCCTCAATCTGCGACTCCCGAGTCCCAACTCCCGAATCTACTCGACGAGCGCCGACTCCAAGCGGCGGCATCTACTCTAGCGCGGCAGCGCTTCATCCCCAGCACTTCATCCCCTCCCATGCAGCGACACACCACACGATCTCCCCCATTCCTAGCTGCATTCTCCGGCGACCAGCACCACTGCTGCTGCTCCTTGGCACCTCCCCTTCCCGCTTGGCTTTCAATTCCCACTCCTTGGCACCTAGGTAAGTAGGTAATTTCTGTGATCTATCATGATTCTATGATCTGCTCGTTGTGATATGTTAATTTCAAATTGAAATTTCAATGTTGTGGACTTGTGGGCTGCGACATTATTTTTTGTGATCTATCATGATTCTATTGATTGCAGCATTAGTTTCTTTTTCCACAGTTGACATTTGATTGCTAGCAAATGGTGCTTCATTGCTATAATTCAAGGTTAGGACCATCCCATGAGTCCCAGATAAAGAAGCTACGTTGCTATGCTCGTCGTGGATCTTTTCACTTGAATGGTCCTTCAATCCTTCATTGCTATGCTCCAATTAGTTAAGTTTGTAGCTTCTCTATTGATTTGGATATCATTGCATCTTCACAGATGAATTCAATACCCATTGATGACGATGCATGCTTTGAGGAATTTAGTGATTATAATACCAAGTTAATTACTGCAGTTAGTGTTTCTATTGTTTGAGCAAATTTCGATATTTTTTGGGTTGAAACCGAACCGAACCGAACAATTTCGATTCGGGTTAAATCGGGTTAGGAATTGTTCGGTTCGGATTCGAGTTGAAGATTGGGTTAAAAAAAAATTTGGTTTGGTCTTAATCGGTTCGGTTCAAACCGAACGGACAGGCCTACCTACACCTGCGCCACAACCACTTTCCATAGAAGCCAATGACACTGCTTCATTAGAACATGCCACTGAAGAACATGTTCAGGTCCAGGAGGATCCTCACAGGGTCCAGGAAGAGCAATATCAAGTTGAGGAGGAGAATCCCTATTCCATCGCCCTCAACCGACCTAGGCGAGCACCACGTCTTAATCCTAGGTATGCAAATATTGCTACATATGCTCTAGCGGTGGCTGAAGAAACTCCATGCACTGAAGAACCAGCCTCCTATAAAGAAGCCCTAAATCAGACATACTCAAGAAAGTAGCATGAAGCTATGACAGAAGAATTCAAGTCATTGCAGAAAAAATAATACTTGGGAACTTGTGAAGCCTCCACCGCACAAGAAACTTGTTGGGTGCAAGTGGATCTACAAACTCAAAGAAGGCGGTATCTATAAAGCTCGGCTTGTGGCAAATGGATACAGTCAAAAAGAAGGTATTGACTACAAAAATATTTTTTCTCTTGTGGTTAAGCATACCTCTATTCGTATTCTTCTAGCATTAGTAGTCATGCAAGACTTGGAGTTAGAACAACTTGACGTAAAGACAACTTTCCTACACGGTGACTTAGAAGAACATATCTACATGACACAACTAGAAGGGTTTGAAGAGAAGAATAAAATTGATCATGTCTGTCTCTTAAAGAAGTCACTCTATGGCCTCAAACAATCTCCTAGATAATGGTATAAGAGGTTTGATCAGTTTATGCTTTGTATTGATTTCAGTAGATCATCTTTTGACAGTTGTGTTTATTTACATAAATCAGCTAATTCTATGATTTATCTGCTTCTTTATGTTGATGATATGCTGATTGCGGCAAAAGATATTACTGAAATAGACAGGCTTAAGAAACACCTTAAGGGTGAATTTGACATGAAGGACCTTGGGGCTGCAAGAAAATCTTTGGGATGGAGATAAAGCGAGACCACAAAGCAAGAAAGTTATACCTAACTCAGGAGAGTTATGTAAAGCAAGTGGTTGAGCGCTTTGGCATGCAAGAAGCAAAATCAGTCAAGACACCTCTTGTCGCTCACTTCAAATTATCAGAGTTACTATGCTCGAAAGATGAAAAAAAAAGAATTGGCATGTCACAGGTACCCTATGCAAGCGCAGTTGGCAACCTTATGTATGTCATGATCTGTACCCGCCCAAACATAGCACATGCAGTCAGTGTTGTGAGCCGGTACATGACAAATTCGGGAAAAGCACATTGGGAGGCAGTTAAATGGGTCCTGCGCTACTTACAAGATACTTCTAAAGCCAATCTTGTTTCCGGTAGAACTAATGAATCGTTTGCATAATACTCAAACTCGCATTATGCTGGTGACCTTGATAAGAGGAGATCGATTACCGCCTACATCTTCACTATAGGCGAAACTGTAGTAAGTTGGAAAGTCGGCCTACAACCCACTGTCGGCCTCTCCACCACTGAAGTGGAGTACATGGCTATTACAGAAGCGATTGAAGAAATAATCTGGCTTGGAAACCTAACAAAAGAACTAACTTATCAAAATGAAGACATAGTCGTGCATAGTGATAGTTAGAGTGCAATTCATCTGTCAAAAGATCAGATGTTCAATGAAAGAATGAAACACATCGACGTCAGATTCCATTTCATTAGGGATATTATTTCAAAAGGAGAAATAAAGTTTTAAAAAATTGACACGGCTCACAATCCCACAGATATGCTGACTAAAGTACTACCGACGACCAAATTTGAACACTGCCTAAACTTGGTAAGATTGATTCAAGATGAATTTTAGCCCTACAGGGCTCTTGGGAGAAGATGAGAAGACTACATCGGGCTTAAATATCATCAAATGAGAAAATTATAAGGATTGATTTAATTTAATACGATCCGAATTTAAAATAAGTCAAAAATACAAGATTGGGACACATATACTTATGGGCTCAACTAGGCCCAAGTGGGCCAAGCCCATTTCTTTCCTCTTAAATGGCACCATGTGCTTTGCACATGGAGCCAATATTTGTGGTTGACTAGTCAAGGCAAAGAGATATTGATGAAGGTTTTTTGCTTTCACACAATTCGAAAAGAAAATGCATTTAAAATTTCAAGCATTATGCAGCACCACCTCATTTGCAATATTTTCGGTCAAACGCCATAATTTTTTGATCAAATCAAATGCAGCTCACCGTTGGATCAGATTGGACGGCTCTAAATATTTTCTGCAAAAGATTTCTTCAAATCTTTCACCGAACCGGGCAATATTTCAGCTCTCATTACACTATAAATAGGAGTCTAATACACGGTTCCAAATCATCCCAGAGCATTTCATCTACTCTGTTTCTCAAGCAAGATTCTTTTCCAGCGACTCTCTTCTCCTTCACACCATCTAAGGCAGAAGCAAGAAGATCAAGGACGCTGATCCACAGTTTTTAAGCAGAAATCCAGATTTCGGGATGCAGAAAAATATTTGAGTATAAGCAATATTTTTCTTTTACAGTTTAATTATCAGTTGTATTCAGATTCTCTTATATTGGCCGTGTTTTCTCCTCCTCCTAATAAAATCAAGTGTCATTTTCTCCTCGTGGAGTAGGCCTGGCACCCCGCCGAGCCAAACCACGTAAATTTTGGTGTTCTTTGTGTTTTCTGAATTTATTTGTTTTGGTTTTTTTTTTTTGGCGTTTTGGATTTTTGGATCCTTGTAGGAAGACCCAACTTCTTCCTAACACTTGCAAAACAATGAGATTGAGAAGAAGAAAAGGAATAAATGAAGAGCATTTAAGATTTAAAATCGGGTTAAGGCTGCACTCTACTAGAGCCTGGTGCTAATAATGGAGATGAGCTAGTTGATGATGAACACCGTAGAGAGGAGGTTGTTTTCAAGTCACATAAAAAAGGATGAAAATGCATATGCTGATAAGACATATCTTGGCAGGACGCATGACGATGGTAGGAATTGGGGAGGGTCGATAAGACATCTCTTGGCAGCAGGGTAGCGACGGTGGGGAGGAGCCTTAAGGGAGACGGCGAAGATTGAGAGGAGACAAGGAATGATATATTAGCAAGAAAAGTGAGGAGATTTTGACGACGGTGGACAAGGGTGATAACGATTGGTACAAAGGGAAGAAGGGCGATAGCTAGGATGGGAAGAGGAAAAAGAAGGGTACTTTGGGAAGGAAGGAGGAGGTTAGGCTGGAGGAAGAGAAGTAGAGGTCAAGGGAAAGAATGGTTGGTGAAAAATTCTCTTGTTTCGTACTACTGAGAAGCAAAGAAGCAAGAGTAAGAAGATAAACAATGTCATTCCTTAGCAAATAAAAAGAGAAGATAGAATCCAAATGGATATTAAAAAGTAATGTGTCGAACTGAAATGATGAGTAAAATTTTTTAAATTATTTTTGAATAACGAAATAACAATCTTACTTTCGAAAATTTATATACATTGAGACCAATAAAGAATTTGATCAAAATTAAGATTCGCAAAATTTGAAACCAAATAAAATGATCAATAGTTTGTATCCTACTACAGGAGGTTACAAGAAGCAACCTATCAAATTTAAGTACGCATAAAACTAATTAAAGAACTGGTCTAAACTTAGAACCATTGACCAATAGCCACCCACAAGAAATTTAAATAAAGTATAAGTGGAATGAGATTTGATTCAAACTATGGAAATAAAGACCTTATCAACACACTTGAGACGGGAAATACATGAAATCAACCCCCTACTTGGGCCTTTTTATCATTCAAAAGCAATAGTCTCTCTACAAGAGGAAAAAAAAAGAGGGCCAATAACTGTAACAAAAACAAGCTTAAATAAATCCATTTCTAGATATCCACCCTCTTCTTCCTCCTCTCAAAGCTTTCACTTGTACTCCAGGTTCATGTTGTTCTCAGGAGCCAGGCCAATGCAAGCCCTCAGAATGTTCTCCAACATGGCCCTCTGCTTGGAGAGGGCATTCACCACTGGTGTGCCTGGAGGAACCTGTTTTAACCATAAAAATAAAGTAGTCAAAAAATAGAGCACCCATTTGCCAATCCAACCAAAGTAGTAGTCAAAGGCAGGATGCTAAAGATTAAAGCTCCACCAGCAAAAAAGCTACTTATAATTGTTTATTGTATTGCTATGGAAAATCTGTGGCTAGAATTCATCTTGTTGAATATAAAAACACAATATTGAATATCTGAAACAAAGTAAACATTTTTTATGAAAAAGTGTGCTTTACTTGCTAAAATAAGTGAAGCATCACAACATCAGGGATATATTAAACAAAACAAAGTTGTCCAAGTTCATTCGAATAAGAGATCATCTTTTGACTAAAAAAAGTAGACAGTACGATAGTTGCTTCGCTGATCTTTGGTGTCTAATTTGCTCATACAAGTGCTACAGATTAGTTCCTTGTCAATTAGCATAATGATGTACTTCGTTTGATGCTGTCAACAATCCAACAACTAATGGTTTTTATATAGAAGCATCAACCATGTTCGTCTCTCGGCATAATCATATCCTATTCCACTCTAATTAAGTATGGTATCTAGAGATTTATTTTGTAAAACCACATATTTATTGAGAGTGTATATTCCTAACAAATCATCAAAGAAAATATTATTCTTTGTCCAAGACTTAAAGTCGAATTGACATTTGATAGAAGTTGGGTCTTTTGGCTGAAGGATCTACGCATAATCACAATATTTTTCATCCATTGTGGCATCTTTGGGAAAGCATGCACAAAGCACTGGATGAAAGGAGATTGACCAATCATGTTCTTTATTTAAGATCTAATAATGTAGAATTATTCTACTTACAAGTGGAGCTTTAGTGAGGTAACTGAGAATTGTAGACACTGGATGGAAGGAGTGGAATTTGCCCTGCACAACCAAACAAAACATCGCCATTCAGCACAGCTGGCCAATTACAGCTGATCAAATATATAGGTGGCAACTATAAATACCTCTCCCTCAGCTTTAAGCTGGATCCTAGTACTCAGCTCAGCCAGTAACACCAGGTCCAATATGATGGGTGCTGCCAATAAGGAATCTTCACAGGTGTTGTGAAGAACAATGGTGCTCTTTCCACCCATGAATATCTCTGATGTGTATTCATCCATAGCTCTCTTGCTGTCCCCAACGTAGGGTACATACTGCAGTGAACCAAGTCATCAATTATAATACAATGTAACGTTGAATCAAGGATATATTGATAGCCTATGTTTTAGCCAACCTTGATGACAATGACATGATCAGGGTGCTCCCCAGGTTCATAGAGAATGCCATTGCTTGAGACCATGTCATCAACAACATTGCTCTTCGAGATTTCCTTGGATCGGAAGGTTTGTGGAGCAGAGAGGTTCATCCCATCATTGTTCCCCAGATGGTTGTAGCTAACAATAGATGTTGGCTAGCAAGAAGATACACGGCGACACATAGTAATTCAAATTAAAATTTCTGATAAATAAAGAACCAAATTTTTAAATGTAAGCTTGAAATAGATATGGTGTTTTTTTTAGAATTAGAGTCAAAATGGCCTAGAAAAGGAAATCCAAGTTCAGATACCTTGATTCCCGCTCCGACAAGAAAATCAACCAAGACAGACTTCATTTTGGTCTGCCCACTTTTGAAGTCATCTCCTCCTATAAGACTGTTCCTTTGAATAGCCATCTCAATTAGCCCTGTGTACAAGTATAGAATAGATAAGTATGAGAGATTTGTCATTCATCAAACGGTTGAATTCAAAACATGCTCAGGCAACAACTCAAGCTTAAGGACATACCGGGCACGAACGTATTTTGTGGGCTACCGTTGATATAAGGTACATTCTCCAGAACACAAGCTATACCATATAATGTTGATGGAGCAATCTCAGCTTCATTCTTTTCCAGTGAGGCCATGAGATTTTCCATAGTGTCATTGAGGTCAACAATCACATTGCTGTACCTTTCTGTATTAGCAGTCCATAGCACGACAACCTTATCCACCTTGCTCTTCTCCTTAAACTCCCTGTTTAAAACAATGATAATTTTTTAAAACAACTAATTTGTGACATCTACTTTGTCAACCTACAAGCTAAACAACGACAAAGCAAACAAGGAATTAGACTCAAAATATGAAAACGGGGATGCACCTTATGTCCTTGATGATTTGTTGGACCTGCTCCTTCTTGGTTCCTTTGATAACATGGTTGGCGCGGTCGGCCTGATTTGCAGCAACGAAATCAGGGTCGAAGATTCCAGGCAAGGGAACCAGGGACTCCATGTACGGTCGAAGCTGCTTCTGCAGGTCTATGTCCAGGACCTTGGCCCTGGACATGGCATCTGCCAGGTTCATGTTGCTTATGTCCCATCCCCCGAACACTACATCATCCGGATTAACCTAATAAAATCAACAAAATAGGAACTTTTATGTAACATTATATTTTCCACAAGTAAAAGGCAAATTAACATGCATATATCACACGAGGACGCAAATCATTGTTCATAATTTATAGAAGCTGGCACAACCTACAAAAAAATCAAACAAGAACTGTAACTCTTACATACTACAAACTAGGAACAACTTCCAGAGAAGGATATAATTTTTACCATAGGAAGTAGGCTCTTGAAGGGGGCATAAATTTCCTCCCCATTGTAGGAGCCAACCCTGATGGTGGAAGCCTGGGTCAGTGATCCAAAATAGTTGGCCTGCTGAACCTTGTCCTTGGTTGCCCAAGAGATTCCCCTACCGATGAAAACCAATTAGCCCCAAATCAAAATTCCATTTTTGAAAATGCAACAAAACGACATTAACATCCAAAAATCAACAAACACCATTTTATATGGACTCTTACTCTCTGTTGGCGATAACTCCGGCAGTGAGCGTGGATCCATTGTTCCCGCCCCATCCGACGAGCATCACGCTACAATCCACAATCGAAGAAGCTCATTTTAAACCATTAATTAAGCTAATGAAAGAATCCATATTTGATAGGAAGGCTGAAAAAGCATTGTCCGGGAAGGGAAGAGAGGTACCCGAGCTTGGGAACGTGGGTGTTGGTTTTGAAATCGTATCGGACGGTCTTGGGGCGGACGATCCAGTGGTAGGCGCCATCACGGCTCTCGTGCACAAGCTCCGTCGTCTCGTAGTGATACACCGCCTCGATCTCCTCCTCCCCGTACTTGACGTTGGGGCTCTCCACCCTAAACTTCTCTACAAACATATTGGAGAGCTGAACAAAGAAGCCTCCTTCCCCGCCTTCTGGAGTTATAGGGGCTTCTCTGTTCTCCTTATCTCCGTTTCCTATTCAAAGCGAGCTCTCGTGAGCACTTATTTATAGAAAAGCAAACACCACGTGGACGCCTATCGTTGGCCGGGATCCTCATAGAGAGGGAACCACCTTCGGAAGCGGCCTCCCGCACTGTCACCTGCGTGCGTGATATGATCTGACGGAGTTGGGATATGATCGCGTAGAGGATCATATGCGGAGAGCTATATCACGTGCGCGGTAGTGCGGTGCGCAGGAGGGATGGAGGATATGCCACGTGGGTGGTGGCAGGTGGAAGGTGCTCGAAGGCAGCGGACGCCGTTACCATTAGATTGACACGCAAAGTGATGCCCACCTTCAAAACCTCGGCTGGGTGTCACATGCTCGACACGTGCCGATCGAGGACCACGTGGCCTCTACATTGTGCAGTGAATGATGAAGTCACTGACAAGTGTTTTATAATTTTTATTTTATTTCCTTAAAACAACTTATTTATTAACTGCTAATTAAATATATTCATTTAATTAATTTATTAATCTGTCTTTCACAAAGTAATAAAATAGAATATGAATATGACAGACTGACATGGAAGTAAGAAGAACAATCTAGAGAGAGAGTACTTTTTTATATAACTAACTATAAATTATTTTGTTAAAAATTCACAATTTAGATTTTTTAAAGTTTAATTCGGTATTGTTTACTTTTTTAAGCAAGAAGAATTAAGAAAGACATTCCAGAAAAAGCTAGATATATTTAGTTTTAATCAAATGAAAACAAATGGAAGAATTAATGTGGAAAATTCATTTGTTAAATTTTAAAAATAGATAATAAATATGCACCTTCAATGTTTTCATAAAAGTTCAATTTTTCTTGTTCATAAGTTTCATGAGGCAGACAATTAATCAACTTTGGCATGAAAGAGTTCTTTGTGATACCTCTGCATTAGTAAGTCCACATCAACTCATAAATGGAAAACAAATAATGAGCAAATATAATTAAAATTTGTACCTTACTTAAATAGGTGAATTACTCTTTCAATGAAACTTTAATTATTATTTTTTTAGAAAAATAATATTTTATACACAAACCCAAGTTGATCTTCAAAGTTTAAAATGTATACAATCTATAATCAACTTGAAAATGCAATCTTTGAATTATCCAATTAAATCAAGTCCTAAAACTAATTAAAGTTTTATTTAGATGACATAAAACTTATTAAAAATACAATTTTTTTTTATTAAATTCAAATCAAATGGACTTTAGTCCATGATTTGAATACTGTCAATTTGGTATCCTTTTTTATCTACTCAACCACACAATCCTTTTGTGGCACCGACAAAGCTTTTTTGTTCATGGGAGGTGGTCCAAAAATTAATCATGCATTGAGCCTCTTGAAGACAAATGTACATTGATATTGAGGTGACAATGAATGGGATTTTATTTTCTTGTAAAGTGATAATGAGGTGACGTTGATATTGGTCTAAAATTTGCTTCAATGCAAAAGTGGAAGCAAAAGGCCAAAAGGTGTGGCACCTTTTTCAGTTTGTGGTTCTTTGACTTTGTCTTCTTGAGAGAATCTAATACACTAATTTATTCTCTTTGGTAATTTGCATAGCTATTTTGAAAATTTTAGCTCTAATTTAATATGAGTAAATTATAATTTAATAATTTAAAATATATTAGCTCTAGCTAAAATTTGACCTAATTTGACTAGGGATGACAACGATTTGATTAATTGCATCTTTGGAGGTTAATCGAAACCGAAACCGATTTCCAAACCCGCTAACCGAAATCGAAATCGAAACCAATCGATTTCAAAAACCTATATCCGAAATTGAATTTTTTTATTCGGATAGAACCGATTATTCGTTTACTAACCGGTTAATCGGTTAGTAAACGAATAACTAGTTCAAAGATTTAATGGGTAATGAGTTATGGATAAATGGATAAGTGGATAAGGATAATGAGTTTCGAATTTATATTTAATATAAATGATATTACTACCGGTTTCGAATATCGGTTAACTGCAAAAAATCGATAACCAAAATCGAATATATAATCGGTTTTGGTTACCGGTTAACCGCGGCCCGATAACAGAAATTGAACTAATTTTAAACGATTTTTAGTTTTTATTATCCGAAATCGAAATCGAACCGTCAATCCACTATTCAAAACCGAATTTTACGATTCGATTAACGGATTAACCGCGATTAACCAATTTGAATTGTCATCCCTAAACTTGACTCCATCTCCTCTCTACTCTTATCATTTCCAAAGAAAAGTTTCATTCTCAAGATAGATGATGAGCCTCCAACTTTGTCATTTTGATAACATCCTTTTTGCCTCAATTATTTACCTGGTATTTATGAATCATAACATTGCTATACCCCTACTCGATATTTGGCGTCTGTCCTTTTCTTTATGTTCATTTTGTCTTGTTATTAGGGTTCTTTCGTGGAACATGTAAAAAGGGCAACGTAGAGCCAGAAATGACTCTGAGGCTACAGATGTTTGGAACAAAAGAAAGGTTGTCATTAGGTTTGTCTTTTGGCATGTTCTCCTTGAATTGGATTTTGATTTGCCATGTCGTCTTCTTTGATGAAAAAGATTGAAATTAGTTGCAACTATTTCATATGCTTACAATCTTTTCTTTGATGAAAAAGATTGAAATGACATGTATATTTGCTTTACTTGGTAACTTCGATTGTTTAGGTAAACAATTGTACCCATTCATTAATTCACATGGAAGTATAAGTACATGTACTCGTCTGACATCGAGGATGCTGCAAGTCTACACGTCTCCTTGATGTAGCGTGGCTCCGGTAGTGATATGCAAAGACACTTCGACGCTTAAGTGAGAGAGAATCACATATGGTGTATAGAATTAAAATCGAGAGTCTATATGATGTGCGTCGTGTCTATTTTATGAGGTAGGTTAGAGTGTTCGACGATAATGTCTCTCAGAATCTCACAGGGATATGCCTTGAACGGATCAAAGTTTTATCCTAAAGATGACGGACTCATTATTGGCGAATCTTGGGTAAAAAATGAAGAAAGTCAATATCTTATTGGCCGGGTGGAGCCTTCGGGCTAAGTTGTAGTTGATTTGATCCGAGTCTAGTTCATGAATGTGGGCGCTTTCGGGCCTAGTTTAACCGGGCCCAAAGAGCTAGTCTAGTCCACAAACCTCGAGCTTGGTCGGAGTCCGAGGAGTCGTGTTGAGCTCTAATAGTGTGCCGACTTATGTTTATCTGTCGAGCTCTTTCACTACTAGAATTCTAACTTTCGCCGATGGCTAAATTCATTTGTAAGCCGTCGGTGAAGACCTTCACCAACTCCCCAAGCCATTAAAAACATGCTGTTGTAACTAACGACATTGCTAATAGCTTAGCAACAGCCAACATGACCATTGGTGTTTATATATCAGCAACGACCGCCTTGGGTGTTGCTGATATAGTTATCGGCTACAGTTGATTGGGCCGCGGTAAGGCTTGTTGCCGAGCTAGCCATCGCTGTAGGTCATCAGAAATGACATTAACGATGTGGCCCAGGCATTACGATATGCTTCCAACGATGGTCTATGAACGGATAGCTGTTGGTAAGCCGTCACTGATACTGTTAACCTAAAATTGAAAATTTTAAAAATTAAAAATATTCATTAATAGATTTACAATACCATACACAACATCATACATCACAGATACACAGATACACAGATACACAGATATACATCAAAACTATTATATCTACAATTATAAGTATCAACATAATCGTATAAAACTATCATATCAACATGATATGAATCAAAACTATCGTATCAATATAAGTATCAAAACACAAGTATATATAAAGTCAAGTCATAAACACAAGTATATCGTAACATAAGTCAAGTCATAAACACAAGCCAAATAAATAAAATCTCACGACTATGGTGGAGGCTGGTCCGGATCGTGCGGCGACGTCTGCAGTACTTGGGTGTGGAATGGCGTGGACTGGGTCGAGAATGATGGATCTGATATCAGAGGGATGCTATGTAATGCTCGCGAAAAAAATCTAATTCTAGTCTATTTCGATTTCAAAGAGAAATAAGGATGCGTGTCGGAACGGGCGCAGTGAATCGTCGGAGAGTGCGAATTAAGATATGGCCCTGATGCGCACGGGAAAATTATTTATTTATGTTTACTGATTTAAATTATAAGTTGGGCTCGAGTGGAGTCTGAGTCGAGTCCGGGGGCTTAACCGGAACTAGTTTTGGATGCATTTAGATGGGTGAGGCTCACTTAAACCTGGAGGGGCCAACTACAACTTAATTTAATTAAGTAGTTAAAAAAGTATAAATATCATCCCCTAGGGGCCGTATGGCTCTAAGAGGAGCCGCAACCCCCCTAGGCGAGTAGAGAGAGGAGGCGAGTGGAGGAGGAGCCGAAACTGTGGTCGTTGCCAGAAGCGATCATTGCACAGGCTCGGAACCTTCTTCCTTCCTTATTTCCTTCTCCGGGTGAGTGACTAGAACCCTTGCTTATATGATTCTTTCCCCATGGTGTAGCCGCCCCTTATTTCTTGGGGTTTCTTGTGGTGTTTTTCATTCAGCTTGAATCAATGTTGTTGTTCTTGATGCTTGCTATGTTTGGGGTGAATTCAACATCCTTTTGGGAGGGAACAAGGTGCGGTTGCTCGGGGCATGCCCTTGTTCCCTAGGGCCAGACACATAGGGGTTTAAGGGAGGGGAAGACTTGGAGTTCATGATCTTGATTTTAGAATGATTTGAATTTTGAATTTTCGTGAACGGTGAAAGAACTCTCTTCCTTAGTTTTTATCGATTCATGGATTGGATGTGTAGTAAAGTTTAGGGCCGATCCTATGGTTAGGGCTAACCCCTAAGGATTGGGGGTTCGGGTTCATGGAATTTAGATTGAGGATTCACGAGAAAATTTTGATTTTTAGGTTCTAAAATATTGGGTTAATAGTGTATTTCTAACATGCTAAATTTCAGATTTTTAGAATAGAAATTGCAAAAAATTATTTTGTTAAATTTTGGATTTATTAGTGATGAATTCCAGATTTATTAAACTGAAATTTCAAAATTTATTGTGTGATTATGTATGTTGGAATTCGAGTTTATAGGTGAGAAATTTCAGATTTTAGTGTGTTAAATTTCAGATTTATAGAACCGACTTTTTGAAACTAATTCGGCATTTATGTATGCTAAAATTCAGATTTATAGACCTGAAATTTCATATTTAATTAAGCATTTATGTATGTTAGGATCTAGATTTTTAGAGATTAAAATTTCAGATTTTATGGTGGAAAACTCATATTTATCGTATGGAAATTTCAGTCTTAATTTTTGCATCTAGTTGTGTGAAAAATCGGGTTGATGATGATGTAAATTTCAAATTTTTTTTACACAAATAAAGTTCAACAATACATGATTACATCAGACTCATAAGGTTTGACCAATCCTTATTTCAGATAAAACATTACTCCTTGAGCTACGCATAATTAGCAATCCAATCTGCAAGTTTATTATGTTCCCTTCTGATAAATTGGAACGTAACATTTTCAAATTTATCTGCAAGGTAACTAATATCAGTCATTATATGTCAAATATTCTAGCAAGACTTCATTTAACCTTTAATAGTATCTATCACAATGCTAGAATCACTCTCAACAATAACTTGTTCAAAATTTCAAGTGATTGCATGGGATAGAGCATATTTAACCGCCAATGCTTCATTTGCAAGAATAGAACAATTATGATGAAAAAAACCTGGAGCAACCAAACAAAGACTAGTACTTTTTCTGCCAGTAAAGATGGGAGAACCAGAGTTTACATCTAAATCATTAACACCATCAGTGTTATGTTGGCCTAAGCTTTTCAACGTTGGTCTTAATCTCCGTTTTGATGATAATAAATATGGAACTAATTATTTCATGAAGAATTATATCCAAGTTCTATAACGGTTAGCACTTGACGTCCGCGATCGAAAATATTGAATAAATCAGAAAATAGAAAGGACGTTGGTCGATGCGCTCGGATTCGTCGGAAATAATAGAGTTTAGTTTTAGGGTGCCTAGGTCATTTCTATTAATCCTCATTATGATGCAAAGACCCCTAAAGAACCAAACCCATAATCTGAAACCCGAATCGAAGAAAGAACCAAAAAGTACCAATACTTTCTAGCCGATCGATTGACGATCGACTGATAGGGGTTCAGAAGGCTTTCGGTCGATGACCGATTGCTCGGGCGGTCGACCGGACATTAGTCGGTGATCAATCGATGTTGTAATGGCTCAAAAAATAGCCGTTTATTTTCGTTGAGCCCGACCACCACTTGATGTTCTGCCTATTTAAAGGTCTTCTAAGTCTTCCTATGACCTTCTAATGCTTCATGAGACATCCTTTGACACCCACAAGCTTTGATTGCGCCACTTCTTTGGTGAAACCCTAGTTTGAACCTAGATTCCTTGATATAGCCTTCAAGCCTCATTTGATTCATCATCAAGAGGAGGAATCATTGTTTGAGAGCTAAGTTTATATTATTTATTATTTGCTCTCATTATTGTTGCATTTTGTTGTTATTTTTATTGTATTTGAGTTTGTGTTAGACCTAAAGTGTAGGTCTTGAAATTGGGTGATAGACTTGGTGTTTGAGGTTTAAATCCACCGGTTAAAACTTAGTTTAATAGGATTAGTTGTGTTATCCTTAGGGTTTGAGGTGAGAGAGTGCTCTCGGTAGGAAGACGAAGACTTCTGGTTGAGAACAGATATTCTCCTATATAAATTCCTCATTGTAAGGAAACAAATTAATCTAGTAAAGTTAGTTTGAAAATCCTAAACGGGGTGCTTAGGTAGTGGAGTAGGTATTGGGGCTGAACCACTATAAATCTTAGTGTTTGTATTGCTTACTTTATGTATTGATTACTTGACTTGTTTATTCGCTTTTGCATTCATTTAGTAGTTGAATTGTGCATTAACCTAAGTAATCAAGAAAATGATTGAAATTAGGATTAGACTAAAGATTAGTAAACACACTATTCACCCCCCTCTAGTGTAGGCTATTTCACCACCATTTGGTATCAAAGCGGGTCATGGATTAAGATTTTACCATCTCGTCTACATCTAGCCTAGATCCGAAAAATGACACTAGAGTCGATAGTATCTACACCCCAAGGTTCGATGCATCGAATTTTGGTCTTTGGAAGTCTAGGATGTACACCTTCTTAAAGACTAGAGGTTTTCATGTTTATAACATGTTGAAATTGGAATACATTGAACCTAAGGTTTACATGCATGATTATAATGAACTTGACAAGGAAATGTTTAAATTTAACGGAGATGCCATGAATTGCATATTTTGTGCCTTACCAAATAACATCTTTGAAAAAGTCATACGTTATTCTATGACTTTTAATTTTTGGACTTGTTTAAATATTTTATATGATTATGCCAAAACCAAAGAGATTGTCACTTTTGATGAAGGAAGTGATGACAATGGTCACTCACCTACTACTAATGGTTTTGATGCCCATAGTGCTTCTAGTCAAAGAAGCAACTCTAAGAGCCAGAAGACAAGGGTAATTTGCAACTTGTGCAAAGAAAAAAGACATGTGAAGAAAAATTGCCCTACCATGAAGAACAAGGCAAAGAAGATGCCAAATGCTTCCACGTCATCATCTCATTCAAGTGAAGCATCCTCTTGCCATGACTATGAGGTACACTCTTCTTCTTCTAGTCATGCTAATGATAATGATAATGCTAGCTCTAATAATTCTCTTGACATCACTACAACACAACCGGCCTATAGAGACACATAATTAAAGACAAATTAGATTTTTATTTTTAAATCTTCACATTTAGATACTAATAAATACAAAATATATTCTTAATTAGCCTCTAAAAATAGCTTTAGAGTTAGATCAATTAAGTAACTATATTGCTGGTATTTCTATAACTTAGAGTCAAATCAATTAAGTGAATCTGTTATTATTATTTCTATAAATCTTTAGAGGCTAATTAGGAACAAATTTTGTGTCTATTAGTCTCTAAATGTGAAGATTTAGAAATAAAAATATATTTTCTTTTTAATTTTGTGTCTCTATAGGTCAATTGTTGTAGTGTATGTCATATAATGAGTTAGTAGATGAATACAAGAAAATGTATACCTTGCTTGTTAAAAATGATAATGAAAATAAAAGATTGAAGAAAGAAAATATAAGGCTTAATTCTTATGTGGATAAATTAATTAAACTAGAAAATGAGATATTGAAATCTAGTTCATTTGATTCTTCCCATGATAGGTTGAAACTTGAGCCTAAGGAACTAAAGCTTGAAAATGAAATTTTGAATTTGAGAATTCAAAAATTATAAGTGAAAACAATATTTTAAAATCTCAATCTCATGCCTTATATCAATCTCTTGATTCTCTGAAAAATGAGATTGTGTTTTTGAATAAGAAAGTAAACGAATTCAAAAATGTTTCATCTCTTAAGAACACTAGAATGAAAAATGCTTATGTAAAGAATGCCAATGTTCATCATCATTCTCATGTTAAGCATTCTACCATTAAACCTCATGTTCAAAAGAAGAATATTCCTTTTAAGAATGCTCATAGTTCACATGTTGAGCACTCTAATGATAAATCTCATGTCCATAGCAAAAATGAAAAGAAGTTTAATGGACATTTGTTTTGTTGTTGTATTTTTGGCCTTGCTAATATATGATTTCATCATAGGTCACCTAGACTAGATGCCTATGGTAATAAAGGTTGGCATCTAAATTACTTGGTATCATCTCCTATGTTTATTTTATCTCATTAAAGTTGGAGTTCATGACACATGATTGATTCTAGTTGGTTTTGTCCGCTCTCAATATATTTCTTGAAAAATGATTTTTGTTTTTGATTTCTCGATCTCATCGGAGACCTTTGTAGCCTATAACTAGCTCATGCGACATTGCGATTATAAATCGTAGGCTCATTGTGGCCTTTCGGTTTTCAACCAATAGGAAGAGTTGGAGATTATGTTTTCATTTATATTCCACTTGTGATCTCTTAAAATTCGTTTTGGTATCACTCGATTTCATTTTGAAACGAATTTGAAACTATTTAGCAAAGTAAACTTTGATATAGATAATTGATTATTTCTCTTTGCTACTTAGTATGATAACTTGCTTGGTGTGTTTTCATTATTCTACTAATGGTTGTTGTTTGCAAGTTATCAAAAAATTGATGGAATGCTTATAGATTGAAATTGAAATGAGAGTTGACAAGTTTGACAAGATTTATCTCAAATGAGGTAAGAACTTGACTTTTAGTAAAATATAATTTAATTACCTTAATAATTATGCTTGAATTATTTTTCTACGCTCATGATTGAATTTTCATGATAAAACTATGAAATCTCATGAGTAGGATGAATTTTAGTACTTAGGTAAATTTCATTGAATGAAACTTGCTTTAGGTTATGGTTTATCATTAGAGACTTCGTTTTTAAGTCTACACCCAATAAACATGTTTAGATACACACACGACATGATTCTAGGTGTTTAAACTTGAAAATTCATGTCTAGATGAACAAGACGATAACTAATCCACTTTATGAGACTTAAACTTGGATAGGAATTTACGAAAATGTCACTATAATTTCAGGAATTTTAGAAATATCTAGAAAATTGAATTTTTACTGATTCTTCAACCCGTAGATTCCTTGCTAAATCTAGTTTCTCATATTAAAGTTTCAAAACTTTTCGTGAAGAATATGATTTAATAGGGATTTAAGAATTTGATTTATGTATACTTAAGCATCCCTTTGACCTAAGTCAACAAAATGACTTAGAAATCTCATCTTCAGTTCAAACTTGACTGACAATACTTAGATTCACTCCTGTTAGATGTCTATGTGCCTAAGTTTGAAAAAATATGAGTAGATAACAAAATTTGATACTTAGCATTTTTATGTTTTCATGTTTACTTTGAATAAAATCGTGCTAAGTTCATATTTTGATCAAATGACATTATCTTCATTTCAAACTTGATATACATGCTTTACATAACCATATCTTGATATTCTAAAAGTTTGAATGAATTCTAAAATTGTCATGAAAAATTCTAATTATTTACCAAAATGCCACTAAATTTCAATAAATTCCTAGAAAAATGTAGAAAAATGAGTTTTGATTGGTTCTAGAATCTGTATTTTCCTTGAAAATTCTAGTTTATGGCATAAAAATCTTAAAAGTCTCCGGTAAGAATATGATTTGATTTAGATTTTTGAAGTTTAATTTCAGAACTTTAAGTATTGTTTCCCTTAAATGCTCATTTTTCCGATACTTTTAAATTTTCATTAGATTTTCAAATGAGACTTGAAGTATAATATTTTGAATTCACATGTGGTATCGTTCTACTCATTTGATGAGAATAAGTTACTACATGATTCATGGTTTTGGATTTTTTAATCATTATACGATATCATGTATGACTTAGTCTCTTATTCGATGTTTGGTTTTAATCCTTTGAGTTGAGACTTTCACAGTTTTGAAAAATCTTTCAGAGTTTCAACTTTGATTATAAGTTGACTTTTTTTGTCCTTTTTGATTGATGTTAAAAGAGGGATAAAAATATAGGTAAAAGGGAAGAAAATATATAAAAACCATGCATATAGATAGGAGGAGTATAATTATTTAGATATGCATGTTGATATATAGCTGGAGAAATCTCATGATTGATAACTTTTTATGCTTAAATAATATATTTTCTTAAGGATGTTTGTCATCATAAAAAAATGGAGATTGTTGACCTAATATTTTCAACCTTGGTCTTAATCTCGGTTTTGATAATAACAAACATGGAACTAATGATTTCATTGAGAATTATTTTCAGGTTCCACATCGATTAGCGCTCGACGTATGCGATCAAAAATATCGAAGAAGTCGAAAAATCAAAAGGACGTTGGTTGACGCGCTCGAATTAGTCGGAAAGAATAGAGTTTAGGTTTAGGGTGTCTAGATCATTTGTATTAATCCTCATTATGATAGAAAGAGCCCTAAAGAACCAAAGTCATACACTACTAGAATTGTCATTGTCACTAACGGCTCGGGCCATGGCTGAACCATCGGTGAAGACTATCATGGACAGTGCGAACCGTGGCAAAACGTCGTCACTGATGTTCGCATCTCAGATAAGTTGTGACAGCCGACCTCTACCGTCACACCTTGTCATCAGTGACAGCCGTGTGCGATGTCGCTGACTTAAAAATATCAGTGACGACTCACGGTGGCTGTCGCTGATTTAAACATTTCAGTCGCGATTGGGAGCCGTCGGTGATATTATTAGCAATCATGATATTTGGTGCTGTCCAGACCATCAGCTATTTACAATACGCTTTCAGCCACGACGTAGTGATGGGCAGTCGTGGGTAAGCCGTGGCTAAAGTTATATCCTGTAACTGAAAAAATTAAAATTTTGAAAATTCATGTATACAATGATATTTATACATTACAATCTATTTACAATCATAGATTACAACCACAAAATATTATACACATACATTTTCAACCAACCATACAAGTTTTACTTAAATATCATCAATCTAAGCCTCAAATCGGAGGCAAACAAGTATGAAAATATCATATATACAACTATAAGTATATAAACAACTATAAGCCTCAAACTAGAGGCAAACAAGTGTCAAAATATGAAATGTAAAGTATAAACATCTATCAAGTATCTAAGCCTCAAACGAAGGCTAACAAGTGACAAAATATAATCAAAATACACGAACATACATCTCAAGGCTGCGGCGGAGGCGGTGGAGTCGACAGTGACTGGGTCGGGAGCGTCGACTAAGTCGAGGAGGACGACGGTTGCGACATCATCGGTAGAAGGCTTGAGTGAGATACAATTTGAGTGAGGAGGGCCTGCATGTTCTGCATCCACTACTGGAATAATTGGCATCAGCAACGGCTCTAGCCGTTGCTTAGCCATTGCTGAAAACCATCAGCAACGGTGTGCAATGGCTCCACCCGTTGCAACGAAGCCATGGCAGAAAAATATGTTTCTGATAATTTAGCAACGGATCAACAACGGCCTCTCGGGCCGTTGCTAATAATACTACCAGCAACGGTTTTGCCACGGACCCGGTTCAAAGCCGTTAGTGAAAGACCCGCGTGTCCGTAGCAACGCCGTTAGTGAAAGACCGTTGCAAAGCCGTTGCCGTAGGTCTTTAGCAACGGCTTTCGATACACTTTTAGTAACGGCTTTCCCACGGATGGCCGTAGGAAAGCCGTTGCTGATTACTAGATACTGATACCGAAAAAACTTTAAAATTCCAAATTTCCATTAATACATTGATATATTATTTGATACATAACTCACACACCCATACACCCATACACACATCCATTCACACATCACAAATACACCCAGATATATATCAAAACAATTATACTTATATTTACAATTATACACAATCGAATAAAAACTATTCAAATGCGAAATTTAAGTATCAATATCCAAACAAAACAAAACTGAAATATATATAGTATCGAAGTAACAAAGTCAATATAATAAAAAAAAACAATAAATCTCATGATGACGATGGAGGATGGTTTGGATCATATGGCGGATTTTGGAGTGCTTGGGTGTACACTAGCGTGGACTGACTCGAGGACGTCGATGGATCAGATGCTGCTGCTCCGGGATGACCTGATAAGTTACGTAGCATAACTTGCATATCCACCATCATCTGACTCTAACGCTCCATCAACTCACTTTGACGCGCTACCGTCTCCTCCAGTGTCCTTATCTTGCTATTATGATCATCTCTGGACCTGGAGGTCGACGGCCGCTCACCAGCATGCGGAGGGGTCAGTGCCCCAAGTGGCCCTAGCACGGCTCGTGCATGAGCACTATCTGTAAAACCATACACACGGCCTTGGTCCCAGCCACCTGCAGCATCGACCCACCCTGCTGCGTCAAAGTCCTCGGGGGTGCCTCCGCGCTGTATCATCGTCTGACTATAGGTCTCCTACTCGAGTTTAATTTTTTGTTTAATATTTTTCATAAAACTTAAATTATAAATATATTGTGAATAATTTAAATAAATATACTTACCATAATAAATGCAGCGCGATTGTTGACGTAACCCCCCGTCTTATGCACTCGACGATGTGTCCGCTCAAACACCGCCATCGGGGAGGGTCGCTGGACAGTCCCGTCGTCCAACACCATCGTCTACATTTACAAAACAAATACATTAATTAGTACACAGAGTAACAAATAAAATATAAAATTAAAATTAAGGTATACTTACCATACGGTTTGCGTGCACAACAAATGCAACAGAGCCGCCAGTGTGACACGCTCCTCCCCTCGACATGCGGTTTCTAGCCGCAGTCCTAGAAACCTCCTGCCATCGATCCGTCGACCACATCGCCACGAGCCGGTCCCATATATCGGACGTAATCCAATCGGGGCCGTATCCCCGAGTCTCCGCGATGTTAGTGGTCCCAGCTCGGGCCATCGCCTGAGACCGGGCCTGCCCCAGTTGCCCGTTGTACCCTGCCCGAGAAATAGCCTCCCAGGCAGCGTAAATGAAGGACCTTTGGTCCTCAGCCCATGTATAGTGAGCCTTCAAAACAATAATATCAATACCAATATTAATCATCATGCATCTATAAAAAAAATTTAATACGTGCGTCAAACTCGCGCCATAACATGTCGACGTGCTCACTGGACACGTGAGACCATGCGGGCCATGCCCCGTGCATGTATCGTCGAATGGTAGAAGAAATGCTCCTTGGCACTTCTTCTTGCTCGAATCTACACAACAAAAATAAAATAAAATATTATATTATGATATAATGAATTTGTAATGATTCATAATTCATGATATATTACCGCTCCTCAATCACGCTAATGAATCTACGTGACTCTGCGGCTGATGGAGGCTGCCACATGTTCGACCCGTGTAGCCGCCTGTGTCTGGATGTACTAGCCTCAGCAGTATCATCGGCAGGAGGATCAACAACAGGAGAATCAACAGCATGAGTAAGTGTTGGAGTCTCACTGATCGGAGACTCCGAAGCTCTCCTGCGACGGTAACCATGACCAAAAATATCTGTCGAATAGACATATAATTAGATTATTATTATATATAGTAGAGATATATTTAATATAAGATATACTTTATAATTATTCCTCATCATCTGAGTAATAGTCTTCGAATTCTTCCTCTTCTTCCTCTTCTTCATCTTCTTCATCTCCAACTTCCTCAATTTCATGATCGTCATCATCAGCATATTCAACTTCTCATTGAATTAATGCTGTGTCTGCATCCTCGAGTATTAGAATAATACGATCTACAGCAGGAGGATCATCTTCTTGATAGAAACCATCTGTCACATCAGGTATCGACTCATTTTCTCCTGCTATCGGATCAATTTTTCCTCTACCTTTAGTCTTATAGACTACACGCCAATCTGCTCTATCTTTATTTCGAGCCAGATACTTCGCGTAATATACTTGTTCGGCTTATGATGCCAATATAAAAGGCTCATTTGCTGCCAATTTGGATTTGTAATTAACCTCAACAAGTTTGTATTTTGGATGAACTTTCATGCCCCTTTTTGTTGTATCGAACCAATGACATCTAAATAGGATCACTGATTTCAAGCCGAAGTAGTGCAACTCTATCACTTCTTCCACCAGTCTATAAAAATCCATATCACATTCAACATAGGTTGTCCCTTTCACGCAGACCCCGACATTCATCGTCTTCTTTGTAAATTTATATTCAATCGTGTGAAATTTGTACCCATTAACAAAATATCCGCTATAACACGACACTAGTCATGACGGTCCACTAACAAACTCAAATATTCTTTCATCTATTTCAGCTCTGTGATCTTTGCTGTAAGCCTGAATCCAAGTAGGGAAATCATGATTCCGTAATCTCTCCAATTCTTGATCGTTGTGAATAGAGTATTTTTGCACCATCTTAATGTCAAATATTTCAATGAATTGTTCAATCTCTAGACAATTGAGTAATACATACAAGTGTGCCAAATGATACTCTTCCTTGCTTAAGTGTCGAGATGGACAAGAACCAAAAGCACGACCAGAGTGACAAAATATTTTTAAACGTCCATCTGAATGTCGAACTCCCCCGTTGTCGTTATGTGGAAGATGATCAAATCTTGTATGTACTTTCGATTCAAAGTAAAATGAGCAAAATATTGAAATTTCTTGGATGATGTACGATTCTGATATTGATCCTTCAATAGCTGCGGTGTTCTTTACTTTTTTCTTCAGACGATTCATGTATCTTTCAAATAAGTACATCCACCGGTATTGAATGGGGTCACCAACTCGTGCCTCGTATGCCAACTGTATCGATAGATGCTCCATCGAGTCAAAAAAGGCAGGAGGGAAAAATTGCTCCAGCTTGCATATAATTTCAACAATATTACTTTCAAGTGTTGACATATCTTCGACTCGAAGGATATTTGCACAAATGTTTCTAAAAAATATACTTAATTCAGTCAACGGACCCCAAATATTATCAAGTAGAAAATCTCAGAATGTGATCGAAAGCAATCTCTGCATGAATACATGACAATCATGGCTCTTCATCCCTGATATTTTGCAACCATCGACGTTCACACATCGAGATAAGTTTGAGGCATATCCATAGGGTAATCTGAGTTCTTTTATCCATTGACAAACATCTTTGATATGTTGTTTATTTAACACATACGGGGCCTTCGACTTCAGATATCGTCCGTTAACCTCTTGTAAGTCCAACTCCGACATCTTATAAAGTATTTTCAGATCATGTCGGGCTTTGACATTATCTTTAGTTTTTCCGGAAACATCCATCAAAGTGTTGAAAATATTATCAAACATATTTTTTTCAATGTGCATGACATCCAAATTATGTCGAATCAGTAATGAACTCCAATAGGGCAATTCCCAAAAGATATTTTTTTTCACCTAGTTATGTGTTTGACCAAAGCCTGACACTTTTTCATTCCAACCAAATATTATCTCTGGAAGTGCTGAAACATGTGCTAATATTTGTTCACCAAACAACATCGGTGGTGGCTCATCTCTTTCGACTCTGCCCTTAGTAAATTTATTACGATTCCTTCGATACTGATAGTTAGCCGATAGGAATCAACGATGACAATCAAAGAATAATCATTTATCAAGGGTCCGAGAAACACGTCAATTTCTTTTCGCGGACCCTTAGGACCCGGAATAATCATTGAAAGATAAATAAATTCATCTTTCAAACACATTGACGGTGACAAATTATAAACTGTCAGCAGCACTGGCCAAACTGAATAAGGAGTTGCAGAATGTCCAAACGGATTAAAACCATCTGTGCACAATCCCAATATGATATTTTTAGTATCCCTAGCAAATGAAGGATAACATGTATCCAAATGTTTCCATGCTTCATTGTCGGATGGATGAGTCATTATTGTATCATCACGACTTCTTGCATGTCAACTCATGTAAGGGGCCATCTTTTCCGACATGAATAATCTTTGAAGCCTCGGTGTTAGGGGAAAATACCGAAGCATCTTAAACGGGATATTTTTCTGTCGGACATATTTCTTCTCCTTGTAACGAGGATGTTGACATACAGGGCATTTATCCAACTGCATATTTTTTTTATAATATAAAATGCAGTTATTTTGGCACGCGTGTATTTTTTCGTACCCCAGCCCCAATTTTCTCATCAGCTTTTTAGTTTTATAAAAAGTTGGCTCAAACTTGTTATCTGTAGGCAGCATTCCATTAATCAATCCTGCAATCCGATCATACGCAGCCCCGCTGATATTACAATCGGCCTTGATGTTTAGGAGCTACGTTATTGCTGAAAACCTAGTATATTTAGGACAATTCTCATACAAAGGTTCATCGGCATCTTTCAACATCTCGTAAAATTCTGCAGCTTCTTTATTCGACAATTTAATCTGTACCGCAGTTTGTACTTCTGTGATATCAACTGCTGTAGTATCTGGTGGTACTGACATCTCAGTAATTGGCCGATCAACATTGTCATTCAGGTGGACTTGACCCCCAAGACTATCAAGTATCACAGTTCTATAGGGATTAGATTGACTAGATGAAGAAACACTAGCAGAGGAAGATTCACCATATGTTTGAACGACAGGATTGCTCGACGTCCCGACTTCACGTGACTCCTCGTGACAAGTCCATACAAAATATCTTGGTGCAAATCCTTTGCTATATAGATACAAAGTGATAGTTTCCCGATCCAAAAATCGTCCATTCAAGCAAATGCGGCACGGACATCAGATTTTATCACCAGCGCTAACGAATTTCCGATTCGAATAGGCAAAATTTAGGAAGCAAGTTACGCCTAATCAAAACTCATTTGTTAAAGCTCCATGATCAAGACGTCGGTACATCCAACTTCGATCAGTCGACATGATTCTGTTAATCAATGATAATTTCTTTGGTTAATGCCTTTAGGTGAGATGGTCCTATTCCATTCGGGATTTATGTTATTCATATTATACTAAGTATTTCTTTTAACCACTAACTTCATTCTAAATTTCGGCAGCATCTCCCTAAAGTTCTCTGAATACGCATATCATTTGGGCGCGTATCGGAGAACAAGAGAGATGCTGCCGAAATTTAGAATAAGTTAACGTTTAAAAGAAAAATGTAAGTGCAATACAAATAACTATAATCCCAAATTGTCCAATCAGGGATAATTCAAGGGTTGTACGTCGTATAAAAGATCATCTACTTCTTTTACACGAACATACAACCCCCGAACGGATCTAAGGTTTTGCTAAATAATATCCGACTCGTCGATGCGTACGTGAAACGTATCAACTCGTCGGATGGATGATTATTTTCTAAATGCTTTGAGTCAGTTCGAGTCCATAGTGGACAATTCTAACACGAGTCCAAATTAGACGATTCCGGCGAGAGTCCGAAATGGACGATTCCGGTGCGAGTCCGAAGTGGACAATTCTGGCGCAAGTCCGAAGTGGACGATTCCGACGCGAGTCCACTGAGGACAACTCCGGACTAATTAACATTTTAACTAATTAATTAATATTAATCTACAATATTTTAACTAATTTAAATAATTAACCTACCATTATTAAATATTAATCTAATTAAATTAATCTAAAAATTAATCTAAACTCTAACAATTAATCTAAAAATTAATCTATCAAATTAAACAATTAATTAAATAATTAATCTAAACAATTAATTAAAAATTAAATAATTAAATACAAAATTAATATTTTGGCATTTTCGACGCCGGAGTCTGGTGGACTTTGGCGTCGGCATCCAGTGTCCGAACACTGTATAAGGTCCAACGGCGACCACCGACCATTGGCCGGAATTATACCTAGGAATCAATGGGGAAGGCAGGGCAGCGAGAAATACCAGGAACAGACGGGGAATCGGCGATCGGAATCGACAGTCGAGGATGCGGCGGGGGCGTCGGAAGAGGGCAGCGGGCGACAACAGCAGAGGAAGAGGAAGAAGGGGGCGGGCGTGATCGCGTGCCCTATATAAACTTATCAGCAATGACTGACTTAACTATTAGAATGCCATTGCTGATAAGTTTATCATCAGCAACGGCTAACGTGTCCGTTAGAAAGCCGTTGCTAAGGTAATTAATATCTGCAACAACTCGCATGTCCGTTAGAACGCCGTTGCAGATACAACATATCTGCAACGGCTTAAGCGGTCGTAAGAATGTCGTTGCAAATAGCAATGACTTGAGTTGCCGTTGCTGATAACCGTTGCTGGAGACCCAATTTCTAGTAGTGATCGTCTGTCTCAACTCGTCATTCGTGCGTCTTGTTGGCTTTAGGTTTTCAACCTAAGCCTTAATCTTAGTTTTGATGGTTTTGATGATAACAAACATGGGACTAATGATTTCATTGAGAATATCTTTCAGGTTCCATATCAATTAGTGTTCGATGTCCTCGATCGAAAAAATTAGAGAAATCAGAAATCAGAAGGACATTGATCATCGTGCTCGGGTTCATCGCGAAAGTTTCTCGAAGAACGACAAGTGCACCAAAGATGCATTGGACGGGCTCAAAGATCACATGAAAGCTCTCCAAGTTGATAGTCGTTGAAAGCCGGAACCCGAAAATAAAGCGCGAAAGAAAATCGGCTGAAGAAACAAATCTCAGCCTAAATTCGGTTGACTGGGCGGTCGACCGAATAGGGTAAGGTATCAGGTAGTAGCCTTGCCGGTCGATCGAACACTGCCTACAATAGGTGGTAAGCCTGGCGGTCGACCAATCGATCGATCGACCTGAGGGTAGCCAAAGACGCAAAATGCGTCGATCGACAGATGGGTCGACCGGAAGTCGCGGATCGAGAAACTTGCATCAAGCGGTTGATCCGTCGGTCGACCACCCACAAGGAGAGGAGCAGCGGTCGAAGGACCGGTCGACCAGTCGGTCGACCAACCATTTGACCGGTCTGCAACGAATAGTTTTCTATCCTTGAGCAGTTGTTTCTTCAGCAGGGTATAAATATACCCTCATATGATTCATTTAATCTTCTTCCTTGACTCCTATAGATTTTTTGAGCACTTTAAAAGAAGATTAAAAGCCTTCCAACGATTGATTGAAGTGCTCTCTGTTTCCTTCCGTGGACATCTTCTTCAAGTGCACAAGCTAGGCTCAACTCGGGTTTTGATCAAGCTCTACATCTTGACGAGTTGAAATGTTCTTTTATTAATCTTGTTTGAAAAGAGTAGTTATTCTTGTTTTATTATTAGCTCTTTTCATTGTAATCTTTATTATTATTTGAACGTGTTTTCATTGAATTTGCGTGTGACAGACCTAGGATTGTCATGTGAGGGGTCTTTTCGTGATGCCGAGGGCCTCTCAACCGCAATGGGAGCACCTGCGACCTCGACCCAAGCACCTGCGTCAAACGCCTCCAGCGTGCCTCCGCGCTCGATCACGGTCCTTGTGTAGGTCTCCTACAAGCGTTTATAATTTAAATAATACACACACACACACACACATATACTATAAATAAAAATTGTGTAAATCAAATAGACATAAATACTTACCATGATGATTGAGGCCCTGCTATTGACGTAGTCCCCCACTTCTCATCGTCGACGATGAGTGCACTCAAACACTTGCATCAGCGAGGGGCGTTGGACGATGCCATCCACCGTAACTTGCGTCTTACATTAGAAAACAAATACATTAGTATCATTATACATAATATATAATATTTTAATTAAAAGTAAGGAAATTATACATACCATACGATGCTCATGCACCATAAAAGACACGAAGCCACCAGTGTGGCGCCCCCCATGCTGCCCCCCCCCCCCCCCCGAACATGCGATTTCTCGACACTGTCCAGGAGACCTCTTGCCACTCAGGCGTGTCCCACCGCTCAACAAGATGGTCCCACACAGGTCCAGGAATCCACTCAGGGGTGTGTCCCGAGTTTGCCCAATCTGTGTGGCCCCCAGCTGTCTCATCACGGTCTTACAGGCCTGCTGAAGCAGCCCGTTGTAGCGAGCGCGAGCAACGCGCTCCCACGCACTCTGCACAAAAGGAGTCTGGTCCTCCGGCCATGTATAATGTGCCTGCAAAAAAATAAATTTATTATTACTGATCGATATTTAACATTAACATTAATTTAATAAACATACTTACAGAGAACTCTCGCCATAGTAAATCCATATGCTCACGGGGCATGTGAGACCATGTAGGCCACGCCCCGTGCATAAACTTTTGGATCGTCCCTGCTATTGTGCGTGGGACGTCCTCCTGCTCAAACTTGCACCAAATATAGTACAATTCTATATTATACTTGTGAGGAATTATAAATAAATTATAAGGAATAATTAATGCATCTACTTATCTTCTACCGCGCACACTAACCAATATACGCGACTCTCCCTAGGCTGGCAGAGGGAGAATTCTATTAGGTCGTTGTAGCCTACGTCTCGATGTCGACATGCATGGATCGGCTGAAGGGATGGCGGCTGGAGGTGGGGGGATGGCGGCCAGATCAGTTGGGGGAATGGTGGACGGATCAGGTGGGGGAATAGTGGAAGGATCAGGTGGGGGGATGGTGGCCGGAGGTAGGGGATGGTGGCCAGAGGTGGGGGGATGGTGGTCGAAGGTGAAGGGTCTGTGGGTACAGGGGTGACAGGTGGTAATGGTCGGGGGGTAGTCCTACGAGGAATGCCTCCTCGGGCACGCACTTCTCGAACCATAACAATCAAATATGAATATAATTAGTATATATATAATAGATTAATAGATACATTTAATAATAGAAGATATACTTCACATTTACAATTATTGTTCTTCTGTATCAGAATCTTCAAATTCTTCTTCTTCTTCTCCCTCATCATCATTCTGTCCTTCTTCCTCAAGACGGTTATCGTCGTCATCAATATATTCTACTTCTAATTGAACTAACTCTGTGTCATCATCCTCGACTATTGGACTAATTAACTCACTCCACTTCGGCAGGATCATCTTCTTGATAGAACTCATCTGTTGGCTCATTCTCTCCAACTACCGGGTCAATTTTTCCTCTGGCTTTAGTCTTACAGACTACACGTCAATCTATCTTATCTTTCTTTCGAGATGGATAGTGCATATAATATACTTCTTCAGCTTGAGATGCCAATATAAATGACTCATTCGAAGCCAATTTTGATTTGTAATTGACCTCGACAAGTTTATATTTTGGATGAACTCTGATGCCCCTATCGCTTGTATTGAACCACTAACATTTAAAAAGGGCAACTGATTTCCATACGAAAAATTGCAATTCTATAACTTCTTCCAATAGTCTGTAAAAGTCAACATCACATTCAGCGTACGTTGTCCCTTTGACGCAGACACCGACATTCATTGTCTTCTTTGTAGATGAATATTCAAGTGTGTGAAATTTATATCCATTAACAAAATAACCATTATAACACTGTACAAGTTATGCCGATCTGCTAGAAAACTCAAAGATTTGATTATCTATTTTGCCTCTATGTTATGTACAGTAAGCTCGAAACCAATTAGGGAACTCACAATTGCATAATCTCTCTAATTCCTCATTGCTGTAAATTGAGTATTTTTTCACCACCTCGACGTCAAATTGAGTAAACCAAGTCTTGTATTGATGGTGGATTCGAAATAGAATGAGCAGAATGTTGATATTTCTTGAATTATATATGCTTTTGATATGGAACCTTCAACTGCAGCTCTGTTGTTTACTTTTTTCTTCAGATGATTCATGTATCTTTCAAATAAGTATATCGACCAACTCGTGCCCCGAATGCCAAGTGTATCGATAGATACTCCATCGAGTCAAAAAATACAGGAGGGAAAAACTGCTCCAGCTTGCATATGATTTCAACAATATTATTTTCAAGTGTTGACATATCTTCGACTCGAATGATATTTGCATAATTGTTTCTAGAAAACATACTTAATTCTGTCAACGGACCCCAAATCTTATCATGTAGATGATCTCAAAATGCGATCGGAAGCAATCTCTGCATAAATACATAACAATCGTGGTTCTTCATCCCCGATATTTTGCCTTTATCGACGTTCACACATCGAGATAAGTTTGAGGCATATCCATCGGGTAATCTAAGTTCTTTGATCCACTGATACACATCTTTCATCTATTGTTTATTTAACACATACGATGACTTTGGCTTATGAAGTCGTCCGTTGACTTCTTGCAACTCTAACTCAGGCCTCTTACCAAGTATTTTCACATCATGTCGGGCCTTCACATTATTTTTAGTTTTGTCGGGAATATCCATCACATTGTTAAAAATATTATCAAACATATTTTTTTCAATGTGCATGACATCTAAATTATGTCGAATCAGTAATGAACTCCAATACGATAATTCCCAAAAGATACTTTTTTTCACCCAGTTATGTGTTTGACCAAAGCCTGAAATTCTTACATTATGACCAAAAGTAATCTCTAGAAGCAATTCAACACATGATAACATCTGTTCACCAGACAACATCTGTGGTGGCTCATCTCTTTCAACTCTACCCTTGGTAAATTTATCACGATTCCTTCGATACTGATGGTTAGACAGTAGGAACCGACGATGACAATCAAAGAAGAAAATTTTCCGACCGTTCTCAAGACTGAAGGCTTTTGAGTGTTCCATGCAATACAGACAAGAAAGTCGCCTATGTGTGCTCCAACCAGACAACATGCCCTAGGTCGGAAAATCATTGATTGTCCATAATATAGCAGCTCGTAAAGTGAAGTTTTGCTTCCGGTGACAATCATAAGTGACAACTCCCTCAGCCCATAATGTTTTCAGTTCATCAATTAGGGGTTGGAGAAACATGTCAATTTCTTTCCAATGACCCCTAGGACCCGGAATAATCGTCGAAAGATAGATAAATTTATTTTCCATATAATCGACAAATTATAAACTGTTAACATCACTGGCGTACTAAATATGGAGTTGCCGAATTACCAAACGGATTAAAACCATCCGTGTACAGTCCCAACCTGATATTTCTAGTATCTCTAGCAAATAAAGGATACCATCTATCGAAATGTTTCCATGCTTCACTGTTGGATGGATGAGTCATTACTGTATCTTCACAACTTCTTGCATGCCAACTCATATAGGGGGCAGTCTTTTTCGACATGAATAACTTTTAAAGCCTCGGTGTCAGTGGAAAATACTGAATTACCTTAAAGGGGATATTTTTTTATCGGACCGATTTCTTCTCCTTGTAACGAGGGTGTTCACATACTTGGCATTGCTCCAACTGTGCATTTTCTTTATAATATAAAATACAGTTATTTGGGAACACGTGTATCTTTTTGTACCCAAGCCCTAATTTCCTCATCAACTTTTTTGTCTTATAAAAAGTTAGCTCAAACTTGTTATATGGAGGTAGCATACCATTGATAAAGCCTGCAATCCGATCAAACGCAACCCCGCTGATATTACAATTGGACTTGATGTTCAGGAGTTGCGTCATTGCCAAAAATCTTGTATATTTAGGATAATTCTCATACAACGGTTCATCGACAGCTTTCAACATCTCGTAAAATTCTACAGCCTCCTTATTCGGCAATTCAATCTGTATCGTAAGTTCTTCTTCAGTGACTTCAACTGTCGTAGTATTTGGTAGTTGTACCATCTTAGTCACTAACTCAACATTGTCATTTAAATGGAATTGTCCGCCAAGACTATCTAGAATCATTGTTCTATAAGGATTAGGTGGATTGGAAGAAGAAACAACCACACTAGAGGATTCACCATGAGTTTGGACAATAGGATTGCTCGACCTCCCAACTTGACATGACTCACTATGACAATTCCATACAAAATATCTTAGTGTGAATCCTTTTGTATACAGATGCATTGTGATAATTTCCCGATCCAAAAATCTTATGTTCGAATATTTTCGGCACGGATATCGAATTTTATCACCACTAAGGAATTTTTAATTCAAGTAGGCAAAATTTAAGAAGTAATTAAGTTACGCCTACTCGAAATTCATCTGTTATAGCTCCACGATAAATTCGTCGGTACATCCAACTTCGATCACCCGACATGTTTTGTCAAAAAGTTGGCAATATCTTTAGGTAATGTCTTTAGGTGGGATGGTCCTATTCCATTCGGAATTCATGTTATTTAGATTGCACTTAGAATTTCTTTTAGTCATTAACTTCATTCTAAATTTTGGCAGCATCTCCCTACAGTTCTCCGAATACGCATATCATCTGGGCGCGTATCGGAGAACTAGGGAGATGCAAGCTAAAATTTAAAAATGAATAATGACTAAAAGAAATAAACTAAGTGCAATATAAATAACTATATTTCCAAATTATCCAATTAGGGACAATTCATGGGTTGTACGTCATATAAAATATCATTTACTTCGTTTACACGAACATACAACCCCCGAACGGATCATTTAATTCAAGGCTTTGCAACATTAAAACTTGACTCGTCGATGCGTACGTGAAACGTATCAACTCGTCTTGATTTTTTTTCTAAATTTGTGGATGCCGATTTAAGTCCACAGAAGACGATTCCGGTGCGAGTTCACAGTGGACGATTCCGACGCGAGTCCACCGTGGACGATTTGGCCGCGAGTCCAAAGTGGACGATTCTGGCACGCGCGAGTCTAAAGTGTACGATTTCAAAATTGTAATTACACCCAACTAAAATTAACCCTAACATTTATTCTACCCTTGATTAACTAACCCTAACATTACAACTAACCTAAATTTAATCTAATAGAAAAACACTAATTAAATCTAATTAACAAATAGCCCTAATTAAATCTAATTAACAAATAATCCTAATTAATTAACAAAACTAATTAAATCTAGCATTAACCCTAATTAACAAAACTAATTAACATTAATTAACAAACCTAATTAAATATAATTAACAAATAATTAATCTAACAATAATTTAACTAATTAATCTAATTTGAAAATAAATTAATGTATTAAAAAAAAGGCCGGTGCCAGCCCGGAGAGGGGAGAGGGAAGGAACTCACCTTGGTGGTGGCGGAGAGGGAAGAGGGAGCAGGCAACGAGGGAGCATGCAACGATCGAGGAAAGGGGGCGATGGTGCGGCGAGGGCGAGGGCGAGGGAGCAGGCGGAGAGGGCGAGGGCGGCATCTTCGTCGACTGCGGCGACAACTCGATCGACAGCGGTGGAGAGAGAAGAGAGCGGGGGAAAGAGGAAGGGTTGGACGCGAACGCAAATAAAAGGGTTTTTCACCGATAGCCCCTCGGTCGTCGGTAAACCGTGGACAACTAATAATAGTATCAACGATGGTCGTGTAGCCCTCTCTCAACCGTCGGTGATGTATTTTTTAATTTCGCACCGTGTTCGTGCCATCAAGTAATAAGCGACGGCCGCTTCTGACCGTGGCTAATTACTTACTTATGTCACTGACGGTTCTTTGGCCCCCGCTAAGTCGTCGCTACTAAGTTATTTCATTTCGCGCCCCGTGCGCGCCATCACGTATGAGCGATGGCCTTGGGAGGCCTTATACAAGCCGCGACTGATTGGGATACATCAGCCATGGCCCCTGCGGTCATCGAAAAGCCGTGAATGGTTCTGACGGCCCAAGCGACCGTCGGTGAGCTTCATGGCTAATAGCTAATGTTCTAGTAGTCGTAATTCGAAACCTAAATCGAAGAAAGAATCGGAAAGTACCAGTACTGTTTGGCCCATCAACCGATGATCGACCACCAGGGGTTGAAAATCCACATAAGGCTTTCGATCAATGACCAATCGACTGACCATCAGTCGGCGATCAACCAGCGCTGTAACGACTCAAAAAATAGTCATTTGTTTCTGTTGAGCCCGACCACCACTTGATGTTCTGCCTATTTGAAGGTCTTCTAAGCCTTCCTATAACCTTCTAATGCTTCATGAGACATCGTTTGACACTCATAAGCTTTGATTGAGCTACTTCATTGGTGAAACCCTAGTTTGAGCCTAGATTCTTTGATATAGCCTTCAAGCCTCATTTGATTCATCATTAAGGCATCAAGAGGATCTAGGAATCATTGTTTGATAGCTAAGTTTATATTGTTTGTTATTTGCACTCATTATTGTTGCATTTTATTGTTATTTTTATTGTATTTGAGTTCATGTTAGACCTAGAGTGTAGGTTTTGAAATTGGGTGATAGCCTTGGTGTTTGAGATTTAAATCCACATGTGTAAACTTAGTTTACTAGGATTAGTCGTGTTCTCTTTAGGGTTTGAGGTGGGAGAGTGATCTTGGTAGGAAGGCGGAGACTTCTGGATGTGGAAGTGCCTTTGGGTTGAGAGCGGATATTCTCCGGTGTAAATTTCTCATTGTAAGGAAACAAATTAATCTAGTAAAGCTAGTTTGGAACTCCTAAGCGGGTGCTTAGGTAGTGGAGTAGGCATTGGAGCCGAACCACTATAAATCTTGGTGTTTGCATTGCTTACTTTGCCGTATTGATTACTTGACTTGTTTATTCGCTTCTGCATTCATTTAGTAGTTGAATTATGCATTAACCTAAGTAATCAAGAAAATGATTGAAATCGAAATTAGGCTAAAGATTAGCAAACACACTATTCACCCTCCCTCTAGTGTAGGCCATTTCACCAACATGTTATACTTAATCCAGTCTGTTGGAGGCAAATTCCAGACAACACCATCCTTGTTACGAGCCTCGTTTATGCCCTCAGATATAGGAGAATCTCCATAATGAACCGTCAGAGCCAGAGTTCTAGAAAGCTATAGATCAGTACAAGAATTAATGTTACTAAAAACAACCTTATTCCTACCCGTCTAGATAGACTAGATGGTATTTAAGTAGAGTGCCAGAGCAGCAGGATGGAACTTAGAAGTCCCAGTACTCGGCACAGTGCTAATACCAAGACTACTAATAACCGATTTAATGCCAATAAACCGACCCTCAATCAATTCCCAAAGGGCCCTAGCTACCTCACAAACAAAAAACACATGTTGCATGGTTTCTTGATGGCTACCACAAAGGGCACAATATTGGGAATTGACCATCCCAAATCTAAATAGCCTATCCGCGGTAGGGAGCTTCTTATGTAACGCTTTCCAAGCGAAAACCTTAACACGGGGTGCAACCGGGGAATTCCAAATATTTCTCCACCGGGGAAGGCTAAGTAGGTTGGGATGTTGATGATTTGGAATAAAAGAAAAGACTGATTTAGAACTAATAATCTCTTGATTATCAGACCACCATACCCAATTATCCTCACAAGGGCTGGGAAGGAAGGGTCAAACTGGAAATAACCTCCACCACACATTTGCCAAAATACACATTCAAAAAATCTAAATTCCAAGAATTATTGATAATAAGGCAATTAATAGTGCAATTTAAGTCAACCAAGGAAACATTAACAAAGGAGGGTTTAAGGTATAAAGGAACATCAAACAACTAGCAATCGAAAAATACATAAGTACCAGTGCCATTACCAATAACTTTCTTAAAGCAGAGCGGAGGGATTTAATAGCAGAACCATACTTAGCCTTAACAACACTTGAGAGAAAACAATATCATTATTATACAAAAGCTAAGCAACCCTTTTAGCATTTAAGGATGAACTCATAATTTTTAGATCTTTTATGCCAAGACCCCCATTAACTTTTGGTTTAATTACATCATCCCAAGCAATCAAATGTAAACCCTTATTGTCTTCCTTGGAAGGCCAAAGAAAAATTCTTAATAATGGATGTAATTTTGCTCAAGATCTTGTCAGGTAACTAGGTGACACACAAAGTATGAAAAGGAATTGAATTAAGAACATAGTTAATTAGAACACTACGACTAGCTTGTGAGATGTTTCCCTTGTTCCAATTATTTAACCTACCCGAGATTTTATCGATTACATAGTTACAATCCCTGATCCTATTATATCTTGGAGAGATATGAACACCCAAATAATTCATAGGAAAAAGACCAGTTTTCATTTTAATCCCTTTTCAATTATATGTTTAACAGCCTGATCTATAACCCTAGGAAAGTAATTTTCAGACTTATTCAAATTAATCAATTGATTAGTAACCTTACCATATAAGTCAAAAATTCTCTTAATATTTATAATAGACTTGTGATTTGCTCTAAAAAACAAAAGATATCATTAGCATACATAAGATGGCAAATATTAAAAGATTGCTTAATTCTAACAAGCGAAATTCTACCCTTAGACATAGCATCATTCATAAAGCAGAGAGAAGATTACTAACAACAATATATAAATAAGGGGATATATGATCCCCTTGCCTAATACCACACTAGCCTTTAAACGATTTTGAACAACAGTTATTTAAACAACAATGAAAAGAAACATATGAGATACAACATTTAATCCAATTAATAAACTTTTCAGGGAAATTCAAGTAGGAAGCATCCCAAAAATAAAGCTCCAGGAGATCTTGTCATAAGCTTTTTCAAGATCAATTTTTATTAAAATATAATAATTTTTTCGTTTAGAATTATATATTGAGTGCAGAACTTCTTAAGTCACAATAATATTATTATGAATGGATCTGCCACTTATAAAAGCAGATTGATTACTAGAGATGATGTCATTCAAGTAAGATTTCACTCTATTGGCCAACACCTTAGACAAAATTCTATAATTTACATTACAAAGGGAAATAGGCCTATAATCCTTAATTGAAGAAGGAGAGTCATTCTTAGGAATAAAAGTCAACTCAGTATTATTCCAACCATTAGGTAGATCAGCACAATCATAGAACTCAATAAAAGCATGTAGAGAAGAGTTAGAAATGATATTCCAATAAGCTTTATAAAATTCACCAGAATAATCATCTGGACCAAGGATTTTTCCTTGCCCCAGAGATTTAACCTCACAAGTGATTTCATCAAGCATAAATGGTTTAACCAAATCAGAATGAGAATCAGAGCTAATTTTCTTCATTAGAGGAAGATTAAGAGCACTAAAAGAGTTCTCATCCACATAAGACCACAAATTAATATAGTACTCAGCAAATTTACTACAAATATCTAAAGAATTTAAAATATAATCATTATTAACAGTAATAGCAGAAATCAAATTCTTCCTTTTGTTTTTAATCACAATTATATGATAAAATTTGGTATTTATTATTTAAATCACTATCTTAAAACCATCTTTCTTTAGACATAGCCCACCACTTTAAGTTAATTTATCTTCTAAGGGCTTTAGATTTATTATAAAAATCAGTAAAAAAATCAATCTCGAGTCACGTAAAGAGTTATTTGCATCTCTAGATTCTAGTTCATCAATGTGAGCATTAACTTTGCTTAGACTAAGTTCAAGCTCACCAAGATGAAACTTATTCCAAAAGGAAATCTTACTCCTAAGCTGAGCTAGAGTTTTAGGAATAAAAGTAAGAGAAGAGGCATTCCTAATATTCTCATTCTAGTTTACCTCAACGATTTCAGCCACTTGAGGATATTTGGTCCAAAAATTTTGGAATCTAAATTTATGTGAACCCTTATAAGCAGAACTAATAACATTCAAACAAACAGGACAGTGATCAAACACAGATCTATTCAAGTAAGTAATAGAAGAATTATTAAACATATGCAACCAGGCAGAATAAGCAAAGACCCTATCTAATCTAGCTAAACTCCTTTGTCAATTCTTCCTATTGTTACACCAGGTATACTTGGAGCCAATAAAGCCTAAAACAGTAAAATCGCAATCCTGAATGCATTTCCTAAGGATAAGAATATTATTATTCTCACAGAAAGTAGTGCCACCACATTTATCAAAAAAACTAATAATACGATTAAAGTCTCCAATAAGGAGCCAAGGAACATTATCAAAATCAAGGTCACTTAAGCAATTCCACAAAGAATTTTTATTTATAGGATTTGTATCAGCATATAAACCAAAAAATAACCAAAGTTTATAATCAAAATACTGAACAACCACATTAATCACATTTCTAGATTTAGAGACAACATGAGCATTAATAGAAGGATACTTCCAGGCCAATAGTAAACCACCAGAAGCCCCAATAGAGCTAACAGCAGAACCAAACCACTTTCTTACCCAGAGAAGAAATAAATTCTAAAGCTAAATCCTCTTGCAGGTGAGTTTCTTGCAAGAAAATAAGGCTAATTTAATTAGACCTAAGCTGAGACCTAAGAAAGTCTTTCACTGGCCTTCTTCTTAAACCTCTACAATTTCAACTAAGAACTTTCATGGACATTAATATCAGCATTATTCCTATTTAAATCAATATCAACAAGCTGACTAGGACCAGAATTATTATCAACCCTTAAGTCAGAAGGTTGTAAGAATTTAGAACTATCCTTAATTAGGAGAAGACACAACAAATTTAACAAGAATAGAATTAACAATTGAATCAAGTTCATATTTTAGTTGAATGTTCTCTTTCCTAACTTTCTTTTTCTTTTTAGTCTGGATGATGCTATCTAGCTAATTAAGCAAGGTTTTTAGAAATCTTGGCCTTAGCAAATCTACTCTTCCTAGGTTGAGGTTTAAATTTCTTAACCCTCTCAAGAGGAAGGCTCCTAACAGAAGGCTCAGCCATAAAACCACCAAGGGCTCCCATACTAGATGAAACCTGATTAACGAGACCAACAAATGAAGCAGGGACCTTAGCTTTATCAGAGTCCATGTTGAAATGCACCTAATTGAAGCTTATTTTAATCAATTTTGAGTAATTTATTTATTCAATTGTTGATGTAATTTAAGGGAGTTAAAAGGTGCAATAGATAGTCCAATATGAGAGGTTTAATGAGAAAATTATATAGTTCGAGTAGGAATTATATGATCAAGTTTTATATGCCCAAGAATGGGTATATGAAGAGGTGCATTCATGTTGTTTGTGAAAACTAGGCTTTAGTCCCACATTGGAAGATGTGCTAATTTTATATTAGCCTATAAGCATTGGTGTGCATGCTTAGCTACTTGTGTGGACAACATGAAAGGACAAGAGGCGACATTAGTGCGGTGCATTGCACAGCGCGCACATGCGGGCGCGATCGCCTCGCAAAGTCGAATTGGCGCTTTTAGGCGCACTTTGCACTTTGCATCCTCGCTCGAGCCGCGAGCCAATTTTTTGTCGAGTCTGACCTTTATTCGAATTAGAACATGGTTTTGTGATTGTTGGGATTTCAACAGTACGTTACCTTAAGCATTAATGCACAGTCTTAACTCTTGATTAATATATTGCAAGATTAATTTCGAGATATATCTGCTCATTACTCATATCAGTTGTTACTAATTTTCTCTTAATGGACATTATATGATAATTATCTTGTATTGATCAATATAATGTCGAAATCTCTCTTAAAGATGTATCTTTCTCACTTCTCTTCCTCTTCCTCCTCTTGCCGCAACATTTCTAAGGGGCTTGATTAATCCTGGAGGTGTATTGCTACGGGGCAATAGAAACCTTAAGGACTAGGATCACCCGTCAGTCCTTAGATCTCTCTCGACTCCACTTTCTTCCTAACAATCTTAAGGTTTCTATTGGACATGGATCCGTAGTCATTCAAGAGCATGAACCAGGATTTCGTCAAGCTTGATCGATTTGACAGCAACAACTTCACACGCTGGCAAGACAATATGAAGTTCCTTCTGACAGTGCTCAAGATCGCCTACGTCCTGGACCCAAATCTTCAACCTGTTCCTAAAGATCCGAAGTCAATTGAAGGACAAGTTCCAGATCAAGCGACGATCGACTCTTTGAACGAGCAAAGAAAGAAGAGGACCGAAGATGAGGAACTTATGCGGGGGAACATCCTCAACACTCTCTCAGATCGGCTATACAACCTCTACATCAATGTCTGGTCACCAAGAGAGCTGTGGGAGGCCTTGGAGTTCAAATACAAAGCTGAGGAGGAAGGTATAAATACGTATCTTGTTTCCAAGTTCCTTGATTTAAAATGGTTGATAATAAACCTATTCTTGAGCAAGTGCATGAGATCCAGGTTATTGTCAACAAACTGAGGGCCTTAAAAATCACTTTGCCTAAAACCTTCCAAGTTGGAGCCATAAAAGCTAAATTGCCCCCAACTTGGAAGGATTTTGCCAAGAGGTTGATGCATAAAAATGAGGACTTCTAGGTTCATTATGCTCGTTGTTTTCTTTACTTACGTGCTTATGTTGTTTGCTTATGGTGTTATGCACATTGATCATGTTTAGCTGGTTCATCGTGTTCCTACACTATTGGATGCGCTATATTTCCTTTATTTATGGCAAGTTGAATAATTATGAATCGTGAACTTCATTATGATATATATGTGGCTATGATGTGTGGCATGAGGATGTGGAGGCTGAGGTATGTTCTTAACATATCTCTGATTTATCTGTTGAGTAGTGCATCTTTCATTTTATATATACCTGTGTGTGTGATATGCTTGTTGCATTTCCCGAAAGCCTCGCTAGTGAGGGGAGGGTATGCCCCAAAGAGGCAGCGTTGACCTTATTCCGGAAGTCCGACTAGTGAGGGGAGATCATATCCCAAAGAGACAGTCCGGAGACCCGACCGGTGAGGGAAACGTATGTCCCAAAGAGACGGATCGAAAGAGACAATGTAAGTGAAGCGAGAGCATGCCCAAAGAGATGACACTGAGCTGGGTGGTAGTTCGGCGGCCACACCGTCTACCTACCCTACGTGGTTATGGGATACCAACGGGTCCGATGAGCATTCATGTGATTGAGATGTTGCATTCATCATACCTTGATTTATGTGGTTATTTATACATATGTTGATGGATGTTTTTATTATGCGCCGGTTGTGGATAAGCATATGATATTGTTCTTGTCATTTACTACTTATATTATATGCCTGCTTATTATTGGTTTTGCATGATGACAGTATGGATGATTCAGGATTGATCTACTCACTAAGTCTTAGTTGGACTTACCCCTCATTGTTGTTGTTTTTCAGCACCTGAGTGAGATGGGGTGCAGTAGCGCGACTGGCGGCGGCAAGGTGTTGGTGAAATGGCCACATTAGAGGGGAGGTGAATAGTGTGTTAACTAATCAATTAGCCTAAATTAGATTTTGAACATTTTCTTAAATTACTTAGGCAATTCACTATAACGACTAAATGCGGAATTGATTAGTAAAGATAAGCAATACAATACACAAAGTAAATAATGCTAACACAATGATTTATAGTGGTTCAGCCCCAATGCCTACTCCGCTACCTAAGCACCCCACTTAGGATTTCCAAACTAGGTTTAGTAGATTATACCATTTCCATTACAAAGAGGACTTTACACTGGAAATACACTTCTACACCCGAAAATATCCCGCCTTCCTATCGAGAGTACTCTCCCACCTCAACCTAAGAGACAACTCAATTAATCCTAGCAAACTAAGTTTACAATGGTGGATTTAAGCCTTAACACCAAGGTAACCACCAACTCAATCAAATCTAGCAACCTAGGTTTATACAAATGATATACAATGAAAATAAACCACAAAATACACAAACAATGGAGCAAATAAATAATACAACAAATACTTAGCTCCAAAGAAACTCCCTAGTCTTCTTGATGTCTTAAGATGATGAATCGGTGAAGCTTGAAGGCTAAATCAAGTAGTGGAGAACAAAACTAGGATTCAAGGATGGCTCAAAGAAATCTTGTAGAGATGCAAGAAAATGACTCTCTTAGGCATAGAAGCGTCATTGAAGGCTTGGAAGAGAGTTTGGGGTGGGTATTTATAACCCCCTAAACAAGAAGGCTCGTCAACAAGCATTTTTCTGCCCGTTGCCGATGCCCGATCGCTTGTCGATCGATCGTCGGTCGACCGACCGAGCGATCGCCGAGCAACCGAAGGCATTCTACCCACTCTAGGCATCGTTTAGTTGACTGGTCAATCGATCGAAATGCCTTCTGTCGGTCAACCGAATCTGGGTAAGGTTGAATTCTTATGTAATTTTCTAGGCAGGGCTGATTTTTGGGTTCCGTCTTTGCTAAATCTACTTATATAACATTTCTTAACTGTAAGTTAATAACTTTAAAATATAGATGTTATATAAGGATTATCCCCATTTGGATTCAATAAAAATATCTAAAAAATCAAAATCCTTAGGAATCAAAATCTAGCTTTTGGAGTCTAGTACAAATTTCCAAATATTGGAAATTTTATAATCTCCCGGGTCAAATATGCATAGGTTAAAGGCTTCCAAAAAATCCTTTAAAATATCTCATTATCTAGTTTTTACCTAAGTAACAACTACCGGCATTTTTGCTGCCAAGAAAATATCTACGTTATATAGCCCTCAAGGAGCTCCCTAAGCTTGGTGAATTTTAGAGTCTTTTTCTAATTTACCGATTTTTCATGTTTTGGGATTCGGGTTTGGTATTTTGGATTCCTTACATCAACATGAGGATTTACAACACATGCCAGACACCCTAAACCTAAATTCTATCTTCACAACAAAATCCGAGCGACGATGAGAATCCTTGCCGATTTCTCTGATTTTCTCGATCGGGGACGTCAAGTGCTAACCGATATGGAACCTGAAAATAATTCTCCATGAAACATTACTTCCATGTTTGTTATCATCAAAACCGATATTAAGACCAAGGTAGAAAACCTTAGGCCAACACAGGGCAGCGGGTCTCGTGATATGTCGTGGTCGAGGAGGATACCTGAGTCGTTTGATTTTCTTTTGAGTTGTTGAGTCATGTAGACTCGAGTTATTTGTTTTTTGCATTTTCTTACATATAGGTGTCTTGGTTTGTTGATTTAAGTTTCTTTTAAAGTAATTTGAACATTTGATATTCATTGAGTTGTTGGTTTGGTTTGGAAATAAATGTCTATTCTAAGTCTTTTAAAATGTCCTAAACTGTTTAGGTTATTTATTGTACTTGTGGTTTGAGTTAGGTTATGCTTCGGGATACGTGGCGTACCCTGATCGGTCATACTAGATTTGGGGTGTGAGTGTGGTATCAGAGCGGGTACGATAATAGGATAGTGGGTATCATATGGGGGCATTGGTAGCATGTTCACATATGATATGTCCTAGTCACGAAATCGACAGCTGAACCTGCACACCAGCGACGATACATATTTTTTATTTAAGTTGATTATTTTTTATGTTAAATTGTGTAGTATTTGCTTCCTTATGAATAGAAATGGAGACACATGATGATGCCGTAATGATTGGAAGCAAAAGTAACTCCGCTGGCAGACGAGGCCGAGGCCGGGGTCGCGGCCGAGGCAGAGGCCGTGCTACCAGTCAGGCGGCACAGGAGGAGGCAGTGCGAGATCCGATAATTGTGTTGTTTGAGACCCAGGTGACTGAACTGATCGAGGAGCTTTGCAGGGAACAAGACGAATTCCATAGAGAATGGGAGGAGTTCCGTAGGGAGCGAGAGGAGCTTCGTAAGGAGTGGGAGATGGCGCGGTAGCGAACCCCACCTGTACCACCAGTGGCACCCATAGTGACCGAGCCAGTCAAGCTGGTTCAGTCTGGATACCGAGAGGAGGACTGGCGAGAGCCGATGGTACGCAGCTCGTTATACATGGACTTTGTAAAGCTGAAGCCACCAATATTTACAGGCACAAATCAGGTAGTGGAGGTGACGACATTCCTTAATGACTGTACAGAGCTATGCTCGGTCTTGGAGTGTTCCTTTGAGGCGATGGCGCACATAGTTGGGCTACAACTTAGGGGCCTAGCGAAAGAATGGCACCAGACATGGAGGGCACGTAGGGGGACTCATGCACCAGCCCCTACATGGGGAGAATTCCGGACTGCTATCATCGAAAAGTACCTACCCAAGAATGTCCATGAAAGGCGGGCAAGGGAGTTCGAGCAGCTTCACCAAACGGGCACCATGACGATGTCAGAGTATGAGATCGAGTTGACACGGTTGTCCCATTACCACCCGTCTCTGGTGGTGAGTGAGGCAGATCGAGTGAGACGGTTCGTGGAGGGTCTGAGGGCACAGATTGGAAGACTGATACACTACACCGAGGACACTACCTTTGTTCAGGTGGTGGACGGGGCAATGTGGAAGGAAGCCATGGTACCTATCGACTGGCAAGATGGACTAGCACGAAAGAGGTTCAGATAGAACCATCAGGAGGACAGATGCACTCAGTCTGAGGGTGCCGGCACTAGGACGACGTGCTCGCAAAGACAGGGACAGGGAAATTTTAGAGGCCGTACGCGAACGGGACCACTGACGGTTACTTAGAGTGCTACAGTACTAGGAAGGCAAAGAGGCGAAGTGCCAGAATGTGGGTAGTGCGAGAGGAGGCATGGAGGAGCTTGCTACGATCCGATGATCTATTTTGGTTGTAGCCAGTCAGCCTCATCAGGAGGGACTACTCTATAGGGGGCGGACAAGCAACAATTCCACCCAGAAGGAGCTCTCCTATGTTGATAGCTTCAGTGGTGCAGCGGACTCAAGGGACAGGGCGGCAGCGCATGGTGAGTCCATGGAGGCCACATGCTCGCGTTTTTGCATTGACTCCTGAGGGCGCGGAGGCGTCTAATGCAATGGTGATATGTATCATTTTAGTTAGTACATTACCTGCTTATGCACTGTTTGATCCATGTGCTACACATTCATTTCTATCTGAGTTGCCAGCATCAAGGCTAGGGAAGGACAAAAGTTGGCTGGTTGAACCATTAGCAGTGTCTACACCTACAAGCGGTACTATTTTTTCTAAGACGGTCTTCAGGGACTGTGATATCTCCATAGGTGGACACGATCTGAAAGCGGAGCTGATGCTATTACCAATCCTAGAGTTGGATGTGATTCTGGTCATGGATTAGCTATCAGCCCATTATGCATCTCTTAATTGCACGATAAAGGTGGTCACATTTTGCTAGCTAGGGATACCATCCTTTACCTTTCAGGACGATGGGAGATGAGACTCTGTCAGGGTGATCTCTACTTTCCAAGCTCGTAAGCTAATGGTGGGTGGTTGTCAGTCTTTCTTGGCTTTTGTTTCTGCATATATTATCGGCGAGGGCTCGGCCAGTAGCATAGAGGGTACTCCAGTGATCATGGACTTGCCTGATGTGTTTCCTAAGGAGTTGTCGGGACTACCACCGGTGCGGGAGACTGAGTTCTGCATTGAGCTGCTGTCGGGGGTGAAGCCTATATCAATTCCCCCATACCGAATGGCACCCGCAGAGCTGAGGGAGCTTAAGGTACAATTGCAGGAGCTGTTGGACATTGGGTTCATTTGCCCAGGAGCTGAGGGCGTTGGTGTTGTTCGTGAGAAAGAAAGATGGGTCTATGCGGATGCGCATCAACTACCGACAGCTCAATAAGGTGACGATCAAGAATTGATACCCGCTTCCCAAGATAGATGACTTATTTGATCAATTGCAGGGGGCTCAGTGGTTCTCAAAAATTGATTTGAGATCAAAGTATCATCAGTTGAGGATCCAAGATCAGGACATTCAGAAAACTGCTTGCAGGACGCGCGCGGTATGGACATTATGAGTTCTTGGTCATGTCCTTTGGGCTTACAATGCCCCAGAAGCTTTCATGGAGCTGATGAATCGGGTGTTCAAGGACTTTCTAGACAGATTCATCATAGTATTCATTGATGATATTTTGGTATATTCCAGGAGCGAGGCTGAGCACAGGGTGCAGTTGCGGGTAGTTTTAGAAACTCTTAGGTAGCACGAGCTCTTTGTAAAGTTTTCAAAGTGTGAGTTTTGGTTGAGCAGTGTGGGATTCCTAGGGCATATAGTATCCCGGGATGGTGTAAAAGTCGACCCTGCAAAGATTGAGGTAGCTCAGAACTGGGAGAGGCCAACCAGCGTGATCGAGATCCACAGTTTCTTGGGGTTGGCTGGTTACTACAGAAAGTTCGTAAAAACTTTTTCCAAGATTGTTGCCCCGCTCACGTGCCTAACTCAGAAGAAAGTAAAGTTTATTTGGGATGACAAATGAGAAGGACCGCTTGACTACCGCTCCTGTACTAGCACTACCGTCAGGATCGGGAGGATTTGTAGTATATTGTGATGCTTCTGGGGTCGGATTGGGGTGCATAGTGATGCAGCACGGTAGGGTGATCGCATGTGCATACAAGCAACTAAAAACTCATGAGAAGAACTACCCGACTCATGATTTGGAGTTGGCGGCTATAGTCTTTGCCTTGAAGTTGTGACGTCACTACTTATTTGGAGAGGCGTGTGACATATTCAAAGATCACAAGAGCCTCCAATATGTCCTTTCATAGAATGATCTGAACCTGAGGTAGCGGAGATGGATTGAGCTGTTGAAGGATTATGACTGCACTATATAGTATCACCCAGGGAAGGCAAATGTGATAGCAGATGCTTTGAGCATAAAGTCGATGGGTAGCTTAGCCCACTTGGCTATGAGTAGGAGATCGCTAGCCAGAGAGCTGGCGGTGAGCCTGGGTCCAGGGGACTTGTTATCTGTGGCTGATTCGGGTGGATTGCTGGCATACATGCGTGTACAGTCCACCTTGGTTGATATGCCACTAACGGCTCGGGGTGAGGATGCTTTCTGTTCTGTGACAAAGGATCTAGCTGTGAGGGGTGAAGCAGAGGGTTTCAGAGTGGACTTCGAGGGGGTTCTCAAATACAGAGACAAGATCATGGTACTAGATATGACAGAGATTCGTAGGCGGGTACTAGAGGTGGCCCACTATTCCACTTCCACTATGCATCTGGGGGCCACAAAGATGTACCGAGATCTGAGGCAGCACTACTAGTGGATTGGGATAAAATGGGAGGTGGCAGAGTCTGTATCTAACTGTTTGGTCTGCCAATAGGTAAAGGCCAAACACTTTAAACCCATAGGGTTGTTGCAGAATCTTGAGGTGCTAGAATGAAAATGAGAAAAAATTACTATAGACTTTGTTACCAGATTACCGAGCTCAGGGAAAGAAAATGACTCTATCTGGGTAGTGGTGGATCGCCTGACCAAATCACTTTCTATGTGGAGCAGTACGTGCGATTATTTCTTGATCGTATTGTGGCTTATCATGGGATCCCAATGATGTTCATATCCAACCGAGGCACACAGTTCACCGCTCGGTTCTGGTAGTCATATCAAGATACTCTGGGTACGCATGTGAGGTTCAGTACCGCTTTTCATCCTCAAATGGACGGGCAGTCCGAGAGGACCATTCAGACACTTGAGGGCATGCTGAGGGCATGCGTGATGGAATTGGAGGGTAGTTGGGAGAGGAATTTACCTTTGATTGAGTTTTCCTATAATAACAGCTACCATAGCAGTATCGACATGGCCCCATTTGAGGCTTTGTATGGGCGCAGGTGTAGGTCACTGGTAGGCTGGTTTGAGGATGGTGAGTCCCAAACGCTGAGGCCAGATTTCGTTCACGACGTCGTTGAGAAAGTGAAATTGATCAAGGAATGACTTTTAGCAGCTCAGAGTCATCAGAAGATGTATGCTGATGGTAAAGGCCGCGACATGGAGTTTCAGGATGGGGATTTAATTTTCCTGAAGGTGTCCCCTATGAAGGGAGTTGTGCGCTTTGGGAGGAATGGAAAGTTGAGCCCCAGATTCATTGGGCCCTTCCCTATCTTGCGGTGTAGAGGAGCGGTTGCTTATGAGTTGGCTCTACCGCCTAGCATGGACCGGGTGTATCCTGTTTTTCATGTATCCATGCTTAAATGGTATGTTCAGGACGAGTCCCATATTCTAGATATTGCTGCAGTGGAGGTTGATCCAATTATTTCATATGAGGAAAGGCCTGTAGAGATCCTACATAGGCAGGTAAGGAAATTTAGGTCCAAAGAGATTCCCTTTGTGAAAGTACGTTAGGAGCATCACTCATGGCAGGAGGCCACTTGGGAGGTCGAGTAGGACGTGAGAGAGAAGTATCGATACCTTTTTGATGCTGAGGGGAGCTTCTTTTCTCCATCTCAAAAATTCGAGGATGGATTTTCTTTAAGGGGGAGAAAATTGTAATGCCCAAAATTCTAATAATAATATTTTATCCTTAAGTAGGGGATCGTAGGCTCGAGTTAGCATGGACTGGCGGAGAGCTTCGGGATTAAATTCGGGTAAGCAATTAATGTAGAAAAATTTAGGAAAAATTTATGTGTTATATTTCTATGATTTAGCATGCTAAGATGATAGAGGGTCTCAAGTCGAGTCTAGCGGTTCAATCAGAACTCGAATCGGAGTTAGAACGAGTTAAATATGCATTTTAGAAGTCGAGTCGCTTAAATGGAGGGATTTTGGTAATTTGGGCCCAACCAGGGCCCATAAAATGCCACTTGGGGCGTACGGTTATAGGTTTAGTCGCACACCACCCAAGCCCAAGAGAGGAGAGGGAGAGGGTGACGCTGGAGAGAGGAGGAGCCGATTGGAGCCGGAATTCCGCGAGTTCGTCGACGTCGATCGTAGGAGAATCCTTATCGTCTTCTTCCTTTCCATTTTCTCCCTAAAGGTGAGTGGATTTAGCCATTTTTCTCCAAAATCTTCATTCATGCCGCCACCCCTATGTCATGGGCTTTTTGTCGATTTTTGATGCGTTTCTCTCGTATCGAATTAGATCATCAGATTGAGGATTTTATCATGATCGTTGTGAATCTATCGGATTGATTTTGGATGATTTGGCCGCCCCTCTCTTTGCTGTGCCGCTCCTCTTTTTCCTTGGTTTCTTGATGAAATCTTTAGGAATCTTGTTGGTAGTTATGTTATCTTGGTGCTTGATTGGTGTCTTGATGAAAGAAGGAAGATTTGATGGATTTAGGCTATGCCGCCCCCTTCTAGGAGGTTCCTTAAGAACCCTAGGGCCCATGTTAAGGATATTTTTAGAGGAACTAGATGCAATTTCATACCTAGGGAATACACTCTTAGGGTATCCTAAATTATATCTAATTGTGGTAGAAATTGTAGAGACCTACAATTAGAAAATTAAGGACCCTAGGGATACCTAGAGACATTGAAACCCTAGGATGACATGTTGAGGAGTTGACCCTAATGGAACCTAAGGGGGCCGAACCCTCCTTGCCATTAGGACATTCGGGTGAGGGAGGTAGGCCGGTCCTAGGGTACACGACTAGGGTCACAAAGGTGGGTTTAAATTGCGTAGGGTTGCTAATCGGTATTACCTAGTTCTAGGTTCACTTATGCTCATTGTTTTCTTTACTTACGTGCTTATGTTGTTTGCTTGTGGTGTTATGAACATTGATTGTGTTTAGCCGGTTTGGCATGTTCCTATGCTGTTGGATGCGCTATATTTCCTTTATTTATGGTGTGTGGCATGAGGATATGCAAGCTGAGGTATGTTTTTAACATATCTCTGATTTATCTGTTGATTAGCGCATCTTTCATTTTATATATACCTGCATGTGTGATGTGCTTGTTGCATTTCTCGGAAGCATCGCTGGTGAGGGGAGGGTATGGCCCAAAGAGATAGCGTTGGCCTTATTCCGAATGTTCGACTGGTGAGGGGAGATCATACCCCAAAGAGACAGTCCGGAGACCCGACCGGTGAGGGAAACGTATGCCCCAAAGAGATAGATCGAAAGAGCCAGTGTCAGTGAGGGGAAAGAATGCCCCAAAGAGACGGCACTAAGCTGGGTGGTAGTTTGACGGCCACACCGTCTATCTACCCTACGTGGCTATGTGAGACCGATGGGTCCGGTGAGCATTCATGTGATTGAGATGTTGCATTCATCATACCTTGATTTATGTTGTTATTTATACATATGTTGATGGATGTTTTTATTATGCGCAGGTAGTGGATAAGCATTTGATATTGTACTTGTCATTTACTGCTTATATTATATGCCTGCTTATTATTGGTTTTGCATGATGAGGATATGGATGATTGAGGACTGATCTACTCATTAACTCCTTGTTGGACTTACCCCTCATTGTTGTTGTTTTTCAAAACCTGAGCGAGATCAGAGAGGTATCGGGGTGCTGTAGCACGGCTGGTGGTGGCAAGGCATTGGGTCTCGCGACATGTCGTGGTCGAGGGGGATACCTTAGTCGTTTGATTTTCTTTTTAGTTGTTGAGTTATGTAGACTTGGGTTATTTATTTTCCGTATATATATATTTTTTTAAACAAAGATAGGTGTCTTGGTTTGTTGATTTAAGTTTTTTTTTAAGTAACTTGAACATTTGATATTCATTGAGTTGTTGGTTTGGTATGGAATTAAATGCCTATTCTAAGTCTTTTAAAACGTCCTAAACTGTTCAAGTTATTTATTATATTTGTGGTTTGAGTTGGGTTAGGCTTCGAGGTACGTGGCGTACCCTGGCAGATCCTACTAGGTTTGGGGTGTGACAATAGGTGTCGATGAGGCATTGCTAGCGTGTCAGTAATATCCACGAAAAAAAAATTATTTATTTATTTTGGCTTCAGCGGGAAAGCTGAGATCCGCGTCAAAGCAGGCCGAGTAAATCGTCGGAGGACGCGATTAGTGATATGACCCTGACGCATGAGGGAAAGACTTATTTTATTTAAGTCGGGATGGAAGGTTGGGTTTGATTCGAGTCTGTAGGTTCAACGAAACTTGATTCAGATGACTATATGTCGAGTTCTCGTTCATTTAAGTCAGTAGGGGCATACAAGTAATTCTAAAAAATAAAAGAAAAAATATATATACACCTGGGATACCGTACGGCTCCAAACAGGAGCCGCAGACATGCCCCATGCGAGAGAAGGAAGGCTTGGAGGCCGAAATCTTGCGGACGCTGGAATTTGATCATCGCGAGGTTTCTGAGTGATCTTCTTCTTCCTCTTGTCTTCTTCCTAAGGTGAGTGATTTGAAACCTTGCCCATAGATCCTTCCAAAATTCCAGCCGCCCCTCCTTGTTGAGGATTTAATTTCTGATTTGTTATCTTTCCGGCATGAAATTGATGTTGCTATTTTCTTGATTGGTGTGATTGTGATGAGATTTGGCGTCTCTTTGTGATGATCATGGTACGACAACCCTAGGGTATGCCCTTGTTCCTTAGGGCCGGCCAAACCTAGAGATAAGTGAGGTAAGATTTGAAATTCTGGTTTTGGGTTTAGTGGTATTGTATAATTCCGAAATTACTTGGAGTTTAACGAAGCGTTCATCCTCAAATTTCGGTAAGCCATGGAGTGTGTAGGTTAAGGAAGGGCCGACCTCTTCATTGTAGTGTCTTAGCATATTTTTCAAGGCATAAAATAAGATGGAATTTCATACTTAATGGGGGTTCCCTATTACTCTAAATGTTTGCATGAGCTATATGATTGTGGAAGTGATGATAAAATTAGGACAAGGATAAGGTGCTGCCCTAAGATGCTAGGGTTGGATTAAGGGTCATAATCTCAGGATTGGTTGCATTTTGATTTAGAATGGTGAATGTGAAGCATTAGGGTATCTCACTCCGAAAAGGAAATAACCTCTAGGGTCGTGCGGCTATATCCTAAATTTTAGAGGAGGGGTTAGAGTCGACCCTATAATTAGGACCCAACAAGGAAATTAAGGGAGGATACTTTTCTTGATAATCTTGGCCTTGGGTTGGTGATATTTTAATTACAAAACTCCTTGAGTTATTGGAGGATCCTCTTCCCTAGATACTAATGAATAAGATGATGGTGTATGGCAAGGGGTAGAGTCGACCTTATGCTTAGGGTCGACCCCTATGAATCGGGTTTATCGGTCTTGTAGGAATCCTAAGTTGCCTATCATCGCACCTAGGTTAAAGTGTGATTAACTTATGTAATTATAGTGATAAATTTCAGCTTAAAAAGTGTGAAAACATAATTTAAGGATGAAGGCGTGGTTTGGAAATAGGGGGCGACCCTAAGCTTAAGGGTTGATCCCTAGAAACCGGGTTTATCGACCTAGCAAAAATCCTATGTTTGCTCTCTTTGGTGTCGTGATGTAAGAGTGATTAAATTATGCAAAAACAGTGATTAAATGTAGTTTAAATGGTGTGGAAATATAGTTTAAGGGTGAAGGTATTAAGGATGTAAAGACCAACCCCTATAAAGTTAGGTTGTCGGTTTCGTGGAAATTCTAAGTTGCACTTGTAAATTTTAGACTTGAGCATGATAAAATTTAGATTTATTTATTTATGTCATTTCAGTTTAATATTATGTGGATTTAATCTTGTTAATCTCATATTATTGCAATAATTAATTTTAGATTGCGGCATGATTTAATTTCAAACTCTTGAGTGATATACTGCATATATATGTGAGATTGGTACCTAAGTCTGGAAACCTTATTATTGTTGTGGATAACTCTCAATATATTTTGGATACACCTAATACTAGACTAGATGGGATGGAGTGATGGAATACACCGCTAAAAGGTTAGAGCCCAAGGTAGGGCCAACTTAGGGATGCGTGTGCGCATATGTAATACCCAAAAATAAAACTTTAAAATGATTATTTAATTAATTTATCTAAATTGATTAGTCCTTAGATGGGTAGTTGGGCTCAAGACGAGTTCGGAGGTTCAGAAAGAACTTGAAACAGACTTAATTTCGTCAGGTTATGGTTTATTTTAGACTCGACTTAAGTTAAGGGGCACTTTGGTCATTTGGTGATTAGAGTTTTAGTATTTATACCTCATCCCTCAATGGGACGCGGCTCATAGCGGCAGCCACACACATTCTCTTGGACGCCCATAGGAAGAGACGCGCGCATGGAAAGGGAGGAAGGAATCTCGGCAGAGTGGTCCTTGTGGTATCAAATGTCTGCAAACTATGTGATCGGCGGAGCGTCCGTGGTCGGATCGTAATTAAATTTGTACAGTAAGTTTCAGACTTCTTAATTCATATTCTGATCGGTGGTGATTGATTTTTGACAGCCGAATATGTCGCTATCATGGATTTACCGAGGTCGTGTTTTTGGTTTCTTCTCCAGGATTCTACTACGTCGAGTTTCACCGATTCAGGCAATCGGGGCACTATCCTATGGCTGATCGGTCTGAAATTTGAGGAGCATGTGCGAGACCCCTTTCTCCTAGATGTGAACAGTGGAGATTGGATTTGAACAGCTAAATCTTGGGTTACATGAGAGGGAAGGAGAAGGCGTTGGAGGACATGAAATTGGATAGCGCATTCGGACTTGTGGGAGCGTGGAGGACCATCTTTCTTTATAATTTTCTTCTCCGGTGAGTTGTTTAAACCTCTCTTTTCCTTATTCATGAATTCATGTCGCCACCCCCTCCTTTGAGATTTTCCTCGAGGATTTTAACATCGTAGATTCTAGATTCTTGGTAAATTAGGAGTTTTCCTTATTTATGTGTAAGGTTTATAAGTATATATTATTGATTTTCCTCACGTATGCTACTCGATTTCCGCAGTCTTTGAATAATGTGCCGCCCCTCCCTTTAATAAATTTCCTTGCCTTAATTTGTAACATGAATCTCTAGGCTTTAGTTTGGATTGTAGATTTTTATTCGTCATAATTAAGACATTTTAGGGGATGTCTATTTTTGGGAAAGAAAGGCCGCATGGCCTTGATGAATTCGGGTGCTTGCCGCCCCTTCCTAAGAACCTCCTTAGGTTGCTTGATGAGTTGGCTTGATGTAGGGATTAGGTTCTCATTGCTAAGGTACCCAAATTTCATCTTACGAGACATGCCGCCCCTCATAAATATTATGGATTGATTTAGGAAACTAATTAGGTAGGGAAAAGGATTAGACACACTTATTCATGGACTTACCTAATTATACATCTCATTCCTTAGTTTGAACACCTAAGATTTACTTAACTGTAGGGAAGGGGAATCGAGCAAGGGTCGACACCCTACATGAGGGAAACTCCACATCTATATGGCTGACCCTATGAGTAGGAATAAGAATATAATTTAATATTTTTCTCGCTTCGAGTTATGAAGTAGTTGGTATGTTATTGTTACGTCATGGCTTATTTTTTGTAAAAAGATTGGTTTTGTTTATTTATGACTTAGCTCATTGGACTGGTTAAATTAACTCTTGCTGGGAATAATTCTTATCATATGTTATTTATGGTTTGGATCATGCGCCTGCTCATATGTAGGTGTCAAGGGCCCTAGTGGTCCCGGGATGGTTTTACCGGCATGAGGATATTAAACATTTTTCTTTATTACTGCTTGTTGATTTAATTATAAATGCTTGGATGTGTTTGTGGTTGTGGACCGGAAAACTCGTCAGCCACACACTAACGACCGACTCAGGCGGCATGAGCGGAGAGTACGCTGAGATAGAGCAGTGATCAACGCCCGATTCGTAGGACCGACGGGCCCTTGGGTTATTGGATCGACGGATCTCTGGATATTAGACTGATGGGTCCCTAGACTGGGAAGCTCGTCAGGACGCCACACTAACCACCGAATCAAGTGGCTTGTATGGATGTTAGATGATTATTTATGATGTTTATGTCTTGCTGGCTTTATGAATATATCCATGTTAATTACTGCTTGTGTGGATGAAAAGATGTATTTAATGGTATTTAATTATTGGTATATTTTACTCTTGTATATGAGGTATGTTTGATCTATAAACTTGTTTACTTGCTGGTTTGAATTAATAGATATGGATGTAGGGAATTATGCCACTCACTAAGTCCTAGTTGGACTTACTGTTTATATTACTATCTTGCAGCACATGAGTGTGATCAGATAAGTACTAGGATTTAGTAGCGCAGCTGGTGACGTCAGGGACATCGAATCTCGTGATATATCGTGGTCGAGGGGGATACCAAGTCGAGTCATTTTTTTTGTGTCGTATGAGTCATGTAGACTCGGGTTATTTCGTTTCCGTATTTTTTTTATATGAGGTGTCTTTGTTTAGCAAATTAAAGTTTTAAAATATATTTGAACATTTAGCAATTCATTGAGTTGGTGGTTTTGGTTTTGAAATTAAATGTTTTTTTTTTCTAAAATTTTTGAAATGTTGTTAAGTGTTCAGGTTTGGTTTAATTGTATGTGTGGTTTGATTTGGGTTAGGCTTCGGGGTACGTGGTGTATCCTGGGCGGTCACACCAGATTTCGGGTGTGATAATGTGATATTAGAGCGGGTACGACAATAGGACTTTAGCTATCGTATGGGGGCATTGCTATCGTGTCTACATATGGTATGTCCTAGTCACGAGATTGACGGTTGAACCTGCGTCCCAGCGGCGGTACATAATTTTAGTTTTAGTTGATTATTTATATGCTAAATTGTGTGGTTATTGCCTTCTTACTTTTAGAAATGGAGGCACATGATGATGTTTTATTTATTTAGTGTATATTTTCTTGATAGTCAATTGACAATGTAGTATGAGTGGTTAGATTCCGGAATTTATAGATTAATAACCCCTAGATTACAGTGACTGAACCCTTGTTGAGAGGGAGGGCTACTTGAATGGTTTCTTCCCCAATCTCCTGGTCTATTCTTCTCTTATTGAGTGTCATATTTGAGGGGGAATATATTCTCTATATGCTCGGTTGAATTGCACATTTAAGGAGTGGTTAGGGGCTTCCCTTAGGTTGCATCCTACTGGAGATTGATTTCTACAATTGGTTTTGAAGAAAGTGAGATTAAAGTGGTTTTCATTGGATAAGTTTTGGTGCAACGAGAACCACAGAGTCGGGGGGGCATACCTTTTGTGGATGATTGGCTATACACTACAAAATTTAGGAGGCGAGAGAGGCTGACTATAGTACTGTTCCTGGTGGATATTGGTTGATGTAGGGCAATTTAGTGTAAAACCTAAAGCTGTAGGGTACTAATGGTTGGGGATAAGGAATATAACCTTAGTGATGAAATGGTTGGGCAGATCCTACTTAAAGAGTTAAGTGTCGAACGTATCTAAAGATGAAAGTTTTATTACTGTTTAAGAAAAGTTAAAATATATATTTATATAGGAAGCGCTGTAAAGGTATGGATGAGAGAGAGAGAGAGGAATCTCTTGACGAGGATGGGAGAAGGAATGTAAGTAATTGGAAGGATGAGTAATAAATGAAGAGAGAAGATGTTGACATGTGAATGATTTTTATAATGAGATTGTTTAATTGTTTAAGTTAAACATGATGAAAAGGTAGCACAACAGTACCGTTGGATAGTAGAGGATGATGTGCTGGTTTAGGTCTGAGATAGTTAGGTTGACTGGTTCACTTGATTTCTTGGTTTAGTATTTGGTTGATTGATTTATTTAGAAAAAGAAAAGTTTGAATTAGATATTACACAATATGTATATTAATCTAAATTACTATTTAAATTTATACTCGTGAGATACGGTAACTAGTTGAAGTTATATGAATCATGTTAATGATGTAGAGTAGTATGATTGCTGATTTTTAAATATTGGAATTATATGGTTTATTGTTGCTGAAATTATCAAGTTATTCGTGCTAAAATTTTACATGTGATGATGCTGGAATTTCCTAATTATATGATGCTGAAAATTTTATAGTAATAATGCTGGAATTGTATATTACATGCTAAGTTGTTGAAATTTTTTCAAGTATAGGCTGAGATTTATTCTGTTGTAGTGTTGCGAGTTTAAGGTGTAATATATCGATGTAACCTATCGATTTTCGTGTAAACTATAATTTGAAAACATAGAAAATGCTTTGGTAACTTAAACAATAGTGTACGGGTGAAAAATAGATACTAACTTAAGCTGGATATTTGCAACTATTTGAGCTTAGTTGGTTGAATCTTTGTACAACATTGAGCTCTATGTAATGCTATAGCTCTATTCTTTAAACTAGCTAGATATTTGATAGTTGAAATTTGATCACCTATGCTCACGACATAAAGATAAGGTGTTGAGCTCATAATACGAGGATATGTTATTTATGTGTTATTCAATTATTCTAGAATGTCTTTTATTGGATACTTTAGGACATTAAGCTGAAGTATATAGACTCTATGTTCTGGTTAACAATGTTGGTTCTACTGGGAAGGATTTTTTTTTTTTGCTAGTGTAGTTAAGTACTAATGTCAGAAATTTTTTTTTTCTAAAATGCAAATGGCTTGAGATGATAAAAGGTGATGACCAACGTGATGGTACCTTGCCAGCACTGAGGCTTGAGATGCAAGTCAAATATTCATATTGTTATGTTAACTTAGTTGCTTGTACCTACTATGGAATTTCTTAAGAAGAACTGCAGAAGCAACAGGATGTCCTGGAGTCTTAGTAATTACCACAATTAGACTTTTGTACTTGAGTTGTGAAATTCTTCCTTGCTAGATGGACATAACTCACTATCTTACCTACTATATATTTAGCATGTTGAGTAATTTATTAGATTTGTGGTTGATCAGATCAAAATGATTCTACTATGATTTATCCTGTCAATACAATTTGGATTTTTGGTGCTTCAATTTTATAATGTCGGATGTGCGAGTGATGTTTGGATCGATGATAATTTTGTTTAATTTAATGGATTGTTGGTGATATTTTGTCAATTTTGATCTATCTCACTCCGTAGCTAAAGCCGGTAGCACTTTTGATGGAAATGCAATGCCATCATCCCTTAGATATTTTTCTTATAGGCTGAGCTGTTGTATAATAATCATGTTTATAAGTGATTTAGGGTTTCAACTTCTTATGTTGATAGATTCTCAATTTGTTACGTGTGACTCGAGTCCCAACTCCCAAGGTATTAGCATCAGATTTTAACATGAATTCAATCACAATCTTACCTGGGTAGACATGATAAAATTTATACTCAATGTGTTGTTTGAAATTGAACTACAAATTCATACGCTGAAGAAGAAGGAGATGTGTTTTAGTATATATATATATATAATATACAGATTATATAAATAATGATAAGTGAGTTTAGTTTTAGAAAATAAATTATTTTGGAAGATATAGAGATTTCGGTTGAAGATGAAGTGAATAGCAAAGTTGTAGATTTTCACGTTTCAGACTCAATGGTGAAGTCGGCTTTCTAGTTTGAAGTCATTTGACTACGATTTCATAGTGTTAAAGTATGATATGATGATTAAAAGTATGATTTTATTGATTTAATCAGTTGGGTATTATTTAATTGAATCAAGTTAGACTTTGGTCTTAAAGGAGAGTGGTTGAGAGCTTGTGTCCTGGACTTAGAGGATTGTTGGAAGAAATACCTGCCTTTGGTAGAGTTTGCCTATAATAACAGCTACCAGAGTACCATTGGGATGGTATCATTTGTGTATGGGCGTAGATGTAGATTCCCGGTGGACTGGTTTGAGGCTAGTGAGACTCGAGTGATTTGACAAGACTTAGTGCAGGATGTAGTGTATAAGGTAATGATGATTAAGGAGCGGCTCTTGGTGACTCAGAGTCGTTGGAAGGTGCATGCTGACGGAGAGACCCGTCGAGATTCTGGATAGGTAGGCTCGGAAGCTTAGGTCCAAGGAGGTACCCTTGGTCAAGGTACGATGGGAGCAGCACTCGGGTTAGGAGATCACCTTGGAGGTGGAGCGTGATTTACACAAAAAATTATTGGCCTAAGATTTTCTACCTTGGTCATAATCTCGGTTTTGATGATAAGAAACATTGAACTAATGTTGAGTTGAGAAATACTTTCAGGTTCCAAGTCAGTTAGCGCACGACGTCCGCGATCGAAAAAATCGAAGAAATCGGAGAAATCGGCAAGGATAATCGTCGACGCTCGGGATTCTTCGGGAAGTTAAAGTTTAGGTCTAGGGTGTCTAGTTTATGTTGTAAATCCTCATGATGATGCATAAGAACCCAAAAACTAAACTCGAACCCCAAAACATGAAAAACCGGCAAATTTGAAATTGACCCTAGAATTCACTAAGCATAGGGAGCTCCTTGGAGGGCTATATGACCTAGACATTTTCTTGATACAAAGATGGCGGTAATTATTCCTTGGGTAAAAACTAGATAACGAAGTATTTTTAAAGAATTTTTAGAAGCCTTTAGCATACCTATATTTGACCCGGGAGATTAGAAAATTTTTGTTTTTCGAAAATTTGTACTAGACCCCACAAACTAGATTTTGATTCTTAAGGATTTTGATTCTTTAGATATTTTTATTGAATCCAAATGGAGGATAATCCTTATATGATATTTATATTTTAAAGTTATTAACTTGAAGTTAGTAAATGTTATATAAGTAGACTTAGTGAAGACGGAACCCAGAAATGAGCAAACAAGCAGAAAACTCAGCCAAACCAAACTGCCCTCCTAGATTCAGTCAACCGGCAGAAGATGAGGGCATTTTGGTCGACCGACCAGTCAACCGAACGTTGACCAGAACAGGCAGAATACCTTCGGTCACTTGGCAATCACTCGGACCTACAACCGGTGGTCGGTAATGGGCAAAAATCCGCCTGTTGAGAAGAGGGGAGCTCTCTCTTCTCTTCATGGCTTATAAATAGGAAGCCATGAGAGTCTTCCTCCATGATGTTGATCACTTCTAAACTCCTTGAGCCATCTTTTGATCAATCCTAAGACCTCATTGAGCAAATCTTGTGAAAACCCTAGCTTGAACCTTTCATCTCTTTGATTGAGCCTTTACTTCATTGCTTCATTATCAAAGGCATCAAGAGGAAGCTAGGAATCTTGTTTTGGAGCTAAGTATTTTATTGTTTGATTTATTGCTTCATTTTGTGTTGTATTTTCTTGTTATTTCATTGTATTTGAGTTTGTATAAACCTAGAGTGCTAGGTTGATTGAGTTGGTGGTTGCCTTGGTGTTAGGGCTTAAATCCACCATTGTAAACTTAGTTTACTAGAATTATTTGAGTTATCCCTTAGGTTGAGGTGGGAGAGTGCTCTCGGTAGGAAGGTGAGATACTTTCAGGTGTGGAAGTGCCTTCGATTTGAGAGCGGAGACTTTCCAGTGTAAAGTCCTCTTTGTAAGGGAAACGATATAATCTAGTAAAGCTAAGTTTGGAAATCCTAAGCGGGGTGCTTAGGTAGTGGAGTAGGCATTGGGGCCGAACCACTATAAATACTTGTGTTAGCATTATTTTTTTGCGTATCACATTGCTTATCTTTATTATTCGCTTCCGCATTTAGTCATTGAACTGTGAATTACCTAAGTAATCTAAGAAACATTTAAAATTGAATTTAGGCAAATAAATTTAGTTAATACACTATTCACCCCCCTCTAGTGTGGTCATTTCACCAACAAAAATATCTATAATTGTTTGTTATTATGGTAGTCTTTAGTTACCCCTAAAAAGGTTCAGCCCACTTAGGTGTCCTTAGGGTGGGCTCTCCCGAAAGTTAAACCGGGATCCTAGTGTCTCTAGGTATCTCTACGTTTTCAATTGTCCAAGTGTAGGGTTCTATATTGTTTCTATCCTTAGTAACAAGTCTATCATGCCCTATAGTATATCTCCTAGGTGTGAAAAATAGATTAAACCCCTAAAAATCCCACCTTTAGGGTGGCCGGACACCCTAAGGTTCCTAGAGTGCCCTATAAGGGGATGGTGCACCCTAAACACCCTCCATCTTCTCCCTTTTCTCAAGATATCAAATCACCACCAAGAACTCTCAACAACCATCAAGATTCCTCAAAGAAACCATCCAGAACTGAAGAAGAAAGGGGGCGGCACAGCTAGGTAAGGGGCGGCCCCTTACCATTGCGATCACGATAAAACTCTCAATGCAATCAACTAATCCGATTTGCAAAAATCCCAACGAAAAATGACAAGAACCCCATGACATAGGGGCGGAATGGCTGATGAAGAAAAGAGGAAAAAGAAAGCTCATCCACTCACCTCTTTTGGAGAAACAAGGAAGGAAGAAGAAGCTAGGGATCTTCCTTTGTTAAACGCCGACGATCTTGCAAAATGCGGCACCGAAACTCCTCCTCCTCCTCCTCTCAGCGGTGCCTCTCTCTCCTCCTCCTTGAGGCTCCATTGGCGTGTGGAAAAACCCCTGGCCACACGCCCCAGGTTCTATTTTATAGGCCTCTGTTTGATCCAAATGACCAAAATGTCCCCACTTAAGTTATTCGATTAAACTAGCCCGTATCTAACTTGTTCTAACTCCAATTCAAGTTCTGATTGAACCGATAAATTTGACTCGAGACCATCTATCATCCTAGCATGCTAAATCACAGTAATAAAATAAATAAATTTTTTCTAAATTTTTTTCATATAAAAAGCTTACCCGAATTAAATTACGCGACTCTATGCCAATCCGCGCTAACTCGGGCCCGCGGTCCCCTGCTAAAGAATAAAATAATATTGTGGGATTTCTGTATATAACAAACCTCCCCCATTAAAGAAAATTCATCCTCAAATTTTGAGATGAAGAAGAGAAGCTCACCTGGGCATGAAAAAGGTACGGGCACTTCTTTCTCATATCCTGTTCGACCTCCCAAGTGTCCTCCTGCCTTGAGTGGTGTGTTGGCTTAAGGTTCAACCTTGGTCTTAATCTCGGTTTTGATGATAACATACATGGAACTAATGTTTCATTGAGAAATTCTTTCAGGTTCCATATCAGTTAGCGCACGACGTCCGCGATCGGAAAAATCGAAGAAATTGAAAAATCGGAAGGACGTTGGTCAACGCACTCAAATTCTTCAAGAAGTTAGAGTTTAGGTTTAGGGTATCTAGATATGTTGTATATCCTCTTGATGATACAAGGAACCCTGAAACCAAATTCGAACCCCAAAATATGAAAACTCAGAAACCGCCCTAAATTCACTAAGCCTAGGGAGCTCCTTAGAGGGCTATATGACCTAGACATTATCTTGACATTAAAAATGGCGGTAATTGTTCCTTGGATAGAAACTAGATAAATGAGATATTTTTAAGGATTTTTTGAAAGCCTTTAGCCTACCCTTATTTGACCCAAAAAATTAGAAAAGTTCCGTTTTCAGAAAATTTGTACTAGACCCCAAAAACTATATTTGATTCTTAAGGATTTTTATTTTTTAGATATTTTTATTGAATCCAAATGGGGGGTAATCCTTATATAACATTTATGTTTTAAAGTTATTAACTTACTACCCAGCACAGTCCAGGTTCAGTCGACCGAATGCTGCCAAAAACTAGCAGTAGGCAATTCGGTCGACCAGTCGGTCGACCGAAGTGTGCCAGAATTTGGCAGAGGGCGTATTGATCGACCAATCGGTCGATCGGACTACGGATCACTGAAGTCGCAATTTGCGTCGGTCGACTGGATTGCAGATCACAGGAATTGCGTCTGGTGGTCGACCACATAGAGACATTGAGCCAGCGGTCGCTCGAGCGGTCGATCGGTCGGTCGACCGACGATCGACCGACAAGTGACCGAACGGCGGTAACGGCTAGTTTTCCCCCCGTTGAGCTATCGTTTCTTTGAGAGGTTATAAATATCCCTCATCTAACTCCTTTAATTCTTATTACAGATTTTATTGAGTATTAAAAAGAGAGTTTTGAGCCTTCTAAAGATCGATCAATAGCGCTATGTTCTTCCGTCAACATTTTCTCAAGCGCCCAATTTTCTCCTCAACTCGGCTTCAATTCAAGCTCAACAACTGATTCTTGGTTTTATTCTTTAGCTATTTTCATTGTAATCTTTATTGTTATTTGAACGTGTTTACTTATTGAAGTTGAGTTTGTGTAAGACCTAATGTCAGGTCTTGGATCTAAGTGGTTACCTGAGTATAGAAGGTGTAAAGCCACTTGTGTAAACATAGCTTACTACGATTAGTTGAGGTATCCCTTAGGGTTGAGGTGGAAGAGAACTCTTGATAAGAAGGCGGAGACTTCCGGGTGTGGAAATGCATTAGATTGAGAGTGAGTCTCTCTAGGTCAAAGTCCTCTTGTAAGGGAACCAATTTAATCTAGTAAACCTAGTTTGGAAATCCTAAGCGGGGTGCTTAGGTAGTGGAGTAGGCATTGGGGCCGAACCACTATAAATAATTGTGTTAGCATTGTTATTTTTGTGTATTGTCTGTTTATCTTTATTACTCTCTTCCGCACTTAGTCATTCGTCCGTAAATTACCTAAGTAATCTAAGAAACGTCTAAAATTAAATTTAAGCTAATTAATTTAGTTAACACACTATTCACCCCCCCCCCTCTAGTGTGGCCATTTCATCCAACGTGGTGCTCCCAACGAACTTTAACCAAGGGGACCTCCTTGGATCTCAGCTTCCTCACTTGCTTGTCTAGGATCTATACATGCCCCTCCTCATAGGAAATGGCCGGATCAACCTCCACCGCAGCAATATCTAGAATATGGGATTCATCCCGAACATATTGCTTAAGCATGGAGATATGGAAAACAGGATGCACTCGATCCATGCTAGGCGGTAGAATCAACTCGTAAGCAACCGTTCCTCTGCGCCGCAAGATAGGGAAACGCCCAATGAATCGGGGGCTCAACTTTCCCCTCCTCCCAAAGCGCACAACCCCCTTCATAGGGGACACCTTCAGGAAGACTGAATCCCCTTCCTGGAACTCCACATCGCGTGCTTTACCATCAGCATACATCTTTTGACAACTCTGAGCTGCTAGAAGTTGCTCCTTGATCAGCTTCACTTTCTCAACGACGTAATGAACAAAGTCCGGCCCTAGCATCTGGGACTCGCCGGCCTCAAACCAGCCTATCGGCGACCTACACCTGCGCCCGTATAAAGCCTCACACGGGGCCATACCGATGCGGCTATGGTAACTATTAATATAGGCGAACTCTACCAAAGGTAGATGCCTCTCCCAGCTACCGTGAAGGTCCATCATGCATGCCCTCAGCATGTCCTCGAGTGTCTGAATGGTCCTCTCTGACTGTCCGTCCATCTGAGGATGAAAAGCGGTGCTGAACCGCACCTGCGTACCCAAAGCGTCCTGAAAATGACTGCCAGAACTGAGCGGTAAACTGAGTCCCTTGGTCTGATATTATCATGACTGGATCCCATGATAAGCCACAATACAGTCAAGGAACAATCGTGCATACTGCTCCGCAGAGAAGGTGGTCTTCACTGGAATAAAGTGAGCCGATTTGGTCAGGCGATCCACCACCACCCAAATAGAGTCATTTCGTTTCTATAATATTGGTTACCCAGTAACAAAATCCATGGTGATCTTTTTTCATTTCCACTCTGGTACCTCGAGGTTCTGCAACAACCCGGCGAGTCTCAAGTGTTCGGCCTTTACCTATTGACAGATCAAACATTTGGATACGAACTTTGCCACCTCCTGCTTTATCCCTTTCCACCAGTAGTGTTGTCTTAGATCTCGGTACAACTTGGTGGCCCCCGGATGCATAGTGTAAGTGGAACAGTGGGCCGCCTCTACTACCCGCCTACGAACCTCTGCCATGTCTGGTACCACGATCATGTCCCTATATCTGAAAATCACCTCAGAGTCCACTATGAAACCCTCTGCATCACCTCTCACAACTAGATCATTCGTAAGAGAACAGAAAGCATCCTCGCCCTAAAACGTTCGTAGCATATCAACCAAAGTGGACTGTACATGCATGTATGCCACCAATCCATCTGAATCAGCCACAAATAATAAATTCGCTGGACCCAGGATCATCGCCAGCTCTCTGGCCAGGAATCTTATACTCACGGTCAAGTGGGCTAAGCTCCCCATTGACTTCCTGCTCAAAGCATCAGCTACTACATTTGCCTTTCCAGGGGTTATACTGAATGGTACAGTCATATTCTTTTAATAGCTCAAGCCATCTCCGCTGCCTCAAGTTCAGATCCTTCTAAGAAAGCAGATACTGGAGGCTCTTGTGATCGGCGAATATATCACATGCATCCTCATATAAGTAGTGACGTCACAGCTTCAAGGCAAAGATTATGGCCGCCAACTCCAGATCATGAGTCGAATAATTCTTCTCATGGTTTTTCAACTACTTGGATGCGTATGCAATCACTCTATCGTGCTACATCAGAACGCACCCCAATCCGACTCAAAATGCATCACAATAGACAGCAAATCCTCTCAACCCCGATGGTAGTGCTAGTATAGGGGCTGTAGTCAAGCGGTCCTTGAGCATATGAAAGCTCTCATCGTATTTGTCATCCTAGATAAACTTTACTTTCTTTTGAGTCAGGCGCGTGAGCGAGCCGGCAAACTTGGAAAAAATTTCCACGAACTTCCTGTAGTAGTCGACCAAGCCCAAGAAGCTACAGACCTCGGTCACGCTGGTCGGCCTCTCCCAGTTCACATGATCAACTTTCACACCATTAGGGATATAATATGCCCCAAAAATACCACGCTGGTCAACCAAAACTCACACTTTGAGAATTTTGCAAAGAGCTGGTGTTGCCTGAGGGTCTCCAGAACTACCCTCAAGTGCTCGATCCCTATGCTCTGCCTCGCTCCTGGAATATACCAGAATGCCTTCAATGAAGTCTATGAAGAATCTATCCAGAAAGTCCTTGAACACCAGGTTAATCTGCTCCATGAAGACTGTCGGGGCGTTAGTAAGCCCAAAGGACATGACCACAAACTCATAGTGTCCATACCGCGTCTTGAAAGCAGTCTTCTGGATATCTCGATCCCTGATCCTCAACTGATGGTACCCTGACCTCAGATCAATCTTTGAGAACCACTGAGCCCCCTACAACTGATCAAATAAATTGTCAATCCTAGGAAGTGGGTATCGGTTCTTGATCGTCACCTTATTGAGTTGCCGGTAGTCGATGCACATCCGCATAGACCCATCTTTCTTTCTCACGAACAACACCGACGCCCCCCAGGACGAGACACTTGGGCAAATGAACCCAATGTTTAACAGCTTCTGCAACTGCACTTTAAGCTCCCTCAGCTCAGCGAGTGCCATTCGATATGGGGGGATCGATATAAGCTTCACCCCTGGTTGCAGATCAATACAGAACTCGGTCTCCCGCACTAGCGGCAGTCCCGACAACTCCTCAGGAAACACATCTGGAAAGTCCATCACGATTAGGGTACTCTTAATACCACGGGTCGAGCTCTCGCTGGTAACATCTACAGAAACAAAAGCCAAGAAAGACTGATAGCCACCCATCATTAGTTTGCGGACCTAAAGAGCAGAGATCACCCTGATAGAGTCTCCTCGCCCATCGCCCTGAAATGTAAAGGGTGGTATTCCCGGCTTGAAAAATGCAACCGCCTTTCTCCTGCCATTGACTGATGCATAATGGGCTAATAGCCAGTCCATGCCCAGAATTACATTCAACGCTAAGGTCGATAATAGCATCAGCTCCATTTTTAGATCGTGCCCACCTATGGAAATATCGTAGTCCCCAAAGACTGTTCTCGCAACAATAGTACTGCCCATAGGTGTAGACATTGCTAATGGTTCAGCTGACCAACTCTTATCTTTTCCCAACCACAATGCCAGCAACTCAGATAGGAATGAATGAGAGTCATAGCACCTGGATCAAACAGTGCAAAAGCAGGTAACAAACTAACTAAATTGATACTTGTCACAACTGCATTGGATGCCTCTACGCCCTCAGGAGTCAATGTAAAGACACGAGCATGTGGCCTCCCTAGGCCCGCCGTGCGCTACTATCCGGTTCCCTAAGTCTTACTCTGATGCGCCATTGAAGCTGTCGACATAGGAGCTCTCCCTCTGGGTGGTCCTACTGTTTGACCACCTGTAGGGTAGTTCTTCCTGATATGACCTAACTAGCCACACCCAAAGCAGATACTCGGACCGTAACATGCTCCTCTGTGCCTCCTTTCACATTGTTCGCACTCTATCGCATTGCTCCTCTGTCCTCCTGGTACTGAGGCACTCTGAGTAGTCGTCGGTAGTCCCATCGGTGCACGACCTCTGAAATCTCCCCGTCCCTAGCTCTACGAGCGCACCGTTCCAGGGCTGACACCCTCGGACTAGGTGCGCCTGTCCCTGTAGCGGTGCGGCCAGAACCTCTTCCGAGCTGGCCCGTCCTGCCAATCGGTAGGTACCATGGATTCCTTCCGCATTGCCTCATCCACCACTTGCACAAAGGTACTGTCCTCGGTGTAATGTATGAGCCTACCAATTTGTACCCTCAGACCCTCCATGAATCGCCTCACTCAGTTCATCTCGGTCGCCACCAGAGATGGGTGGTAACGAGATAGCCGTGTGAACTCGATCTTGTATTCCGACACCATCATAGTGTCGGTTTGGCGAAGCTGCTCGAACACCCTAGCCCGCCTCTCGCGGATATTCCTGGGTAGGTACTTTTCAATGAGAGCCATCCGAAATTCCCCCCACGTAGGGGCTAGTGCATGAGTCCCCCTACGCGCCCTCCATGACTGGTGCAACTCCTTCACTGGGCCCCTAAGTTGTAGCCCAACGATGTGTGTCATCGCTTCAGAGGAACACTCCAAGCCTGAGCATAACTTTGTGCAGTCATTTAGGAACACCGTCACCTCCATTACCTGATCCGCACTTGTGAATATTGGCGGCTTCAGCTTCACGAAATCCATGTACAGCGAGCTGCATACCACTGGTTCCTACCGGACCTCCTCCACGTATCCAGACTGAACCAGCTCGACCGGCTCGATCACTGCGAGTGCCACTGGTGGTATAGGTGGGGTCCGCTGCTGCGCAAGCTCCCGCTCCTTACGAAGCTCCTCTCGCTCCCTACGGAACTCCTCCCGTTCTCGATGGAATTCGTCCCATTCTTTGGGAAGCTCCTCAGTCGGCTCCGTCACCTGGGTCTCTAGCAATGCAACCCTGGGATCTCGTGCTGCCTCCTCCTGAGCCACCTGGCTAGTAACACGACCTCTGCCTCTACCGCGACCCCAACCTCGGCCGTGTCTGCCAGCAGAGTTACTTTCGCTTCCGCTCATCACGGCATCATCATATGCCTCCATTGCTATTAAGTAAGAAGCAAGCACCACACAATTTCAATATATAAATAACAACATAAATATAAAGAATACGTACCGCCGCTGGTGCGCAGGTTCAGTTGTCGATCTTCTGACTATGACATACCATATGTGAACACGAGCAATGCCCTATACGATACATACTATCCTATTGTCGTACTCGCTCTGATACCAACTTTGTCATACTCCAAACCTAGTATGACCGGCCAGGATACGCCACGTACCCTGAAGCCTAAACCCAAGCCAAACCACATGTAAACAAACCAAACCATGAACATTTTATTAATACTTCTAGGAAATTTAAAAAGACTTTTAAATTCCAAGACCCCAACCATCAACTCAACAATAATCAATGTTTAAAAGAAAATGGAATTAAAGTTTGCTTACAAAAATGGACAACTCAAAGTAAATAAAATGCGGAAACATAAGTAAACCGAGTCGACATGACTCAACGACTCAAAGAAACAAAGAAAAAGACTCGGTATCCCCCTCGACTACGACATGTCACGAGACCCATTGTCCTGCCGCCACCAGCCGTGCTACTGCACCCCGGTACCTCTCTGATCTAGCTTAGGTGTTGTAAAACAACATAATGAGGGGAAAGTCCATTGGGACTTAGTGAGTAGATCAGTCCTCAAATCCTCTATATCAACATCAACATGAAAGAAAACATAGCTATGATAATACACTACGCATGATGATCATATATCGATATGTACAACATCATAATCAAATACATGTCTACCACACCCCGCATGACAATCATATAGCAACAACACCACATAAATAACAAATAAGAAACATGATGCATCATCCACATGAATCATCTCCAGACCCGTCGGTCTCACGTAGCCACGTAGGGTAGGTAGACGGGTGGCCGTCGCACTACCACCCAACTTAGTGTCAGCCTGTTGGGGTATGCCTTCCCCTCACTGACACTGGCTCTTCCTAGCCAGCCTGTTGGGGCATATGTTCCCTCACCGCTTGGATTTCCAAACTGTCTCCTTGGGGTATGATTTCCCCGCACTAGCCAGACTTCCGGTATAAGGCCAATGCTGTCTCCTTGGGGCATATCTTTCTCGCACCAGCGAGGCTCCCGAAAAATGCAACACGCACATCACAACATCACACACACAAGTACATAAATGAGCATAACAAGATGTGCACAATAGGTAACAAGGATATGTCTAGGGCATACCTTCACCTCCGCCTCCTCCCATCATCCACCACAATCACAAGCAATTATTGGGGTGAGAAAAAAAATTGATTTTTCGGTTAACCAGAAAACTTGTCCGAAACTGAACCAATTTTTTCGGTTAACCGAATCGGTTTTTTTGATTTCGAGTTATATTTTTGAAAAATTCGGTTTTTGGGTTCGGGTTTGGTCCACGATTTAAAAAGTCCAATGGTTTCGGTTAACCGATCGGTTCAATATAATTTATTAATTTTATTAATTTCGAATATATATATATATAATATAATATAATATAATAATGATTCATAAATTATAAAAAATTTAAAAAATTAACCAAATGATCTATAAATTATAAAAAATTATCAAACATTATTTTATAGGCTCCTGTTTGGTCCAAATGACCAAAATGCCCCCACTTAAGTTATCCGATAATACTAGCCCGTATCTAACCCGTTCAAACTCCGATTCGAGTTCGATTGAACCGCTAAATTCGTCTCGAGATCCTCTATCATCCTATCATGCTAAATCATAGAAATAAAATAAATATATTTTTCCTAAATTTTTTTCATATAAAAAGTTTACCCAAATTAAATTCTGCAACTCTATGCTAATCTGCGCTAACTTGGACCCATGGTCCCCTGCTAAGGAATAACAATTTTGGTATTTATACCTCATCCCTCAGGGGGGCGTGGCTCATAACAGCAACCGCACACTTCCCCTTGGATGCCCATAGGAAGAGACGCGTGCGTGGAGAGGGAGGAAGGAATCTAGGCATAGTGGTCCTTGTGGCATCGGATGTCTGCAAACTATGCGATCGGCGGAGCGTCCATGGTGGGATTGTAATGAAATTTGGATTATAAGTTGCAGACGTCTTAATTCACATTCTGATCGGTGGTGATTGGTTTTTGACGGCTGGATGTGTTGCTGTCATGGATTTACCGAGGTACTATTTTCGATTTCTTCTCCAGGATTCTGCTATGTCGAGTTCCGCCGATTCAAGCAATCGGGACCCTATCCTATGGATGATCGGGCTAAAATTTTGGGAGCATGTTAAAGACCCCTTGCTCGTAGATGTTAACATAAATGTTATATAAGGATTACCCCCCATTTGGATTCAATAAAAATATCTAAAAAATCAAAATCTTTAAGAATCAAAATCTAACTTTTGGGGTCTAGTACAAATTTCTGAAAAATAGAAATTTTCTAATCTCCCGTGTCAAATATGTGTAGGCTAAATGATTCCAGAAATTCCTTAAAAATACCTCGTTATCTAGTTTTTACCTAAGGAACAATTACCGGCACTTTTAGTGCCAAGAAAATGTCTAGGTCATATAGCCCTCCAAGAAGCTCCCTAGGCGTAGTGAATTTCAAGATCATTTTTTGATTTTTCGGTTTTTCATATTTTGGGGTTCGGGATTAGTGTTTGGGTTTCTTTGCATCATCATGAGATTTACAATTTATCTAGACACCCTAAACCTAGACTCTATCTTCCCGACGAATCCGAGCGCGTCGACCAATGTCCTTTCGATTTTTCGATTTCTCCGATATTTCCGATCGTGGACGTCATGCGCTAACCGATATGGAACCTGAAAATAATTCTCAATGAAACATTAGTTCCATGTTTGTTATCATCAAAACTGAGATTAAGACCAAGGTAGAAAATCTTAGGCCAACAGGCTGCTTGAAAGGTTTCGGGGTGCATCCCTTTTGTGTGATGATTGGTTGTAAACTCCAAAATTTAGGAGGGGAGCGAGGCCGACTATAGCATTGTTCCTGGTGGATAGTGACTGATGTTGGGCAGTTTAGTGTAAAATCTAAAGTCGTAGGGTACCAATGGTTGGGGATAGGGAATATAACATTAGTGATGAAATGAGACTCCTTATTAGGGATACTCGGTTAGAGACCCTACTTGAAGGGTTAAGTGCCGAACATTAGAGATGAAAGTTCTATTACGGCGTAAGAAAAGTTAAAATATATATTTATATAAGAAGTCCTGTAAAGTATGGATGATGATGAGTAGGGGTGAGCAAAATTATCCGATTAACCGAAACCGACCGAACCGAACCCGAATTAATCGAACCGAATTTACCGAATTAATTTCGGTTCAGTTTTCGGTTAATTTTTTCCGGGATTTCGGTTTTCGGTTCGGTTCGGTTAATTTACCATAAAAAATCGGTTTTAACCGAATTAACCGAAATTTAAAAAAAATTACCATTTTACCCCCAACAATTCAATTAATGACATCTGTATCCCAAACACTATTAGCTTAAACGGTTAAATCCGATACCCACATACCCACTCGCCCCGCCGCCCGACCCGATTCCTAATCCTAACCTAATGTTCTCGATACAGTCGACAGACTCGATCACTCGACTCTCTCCGTCTCTACTCTCTCGCACTCGACTCTCTCATCAGCCGGCCCTAACTACACAGACGGGCGACGCCGGGGCGAACGCAGGCTACGCAGCATCGCAGACTCGCAACGACGGCAGCCCGATCGGTCGGCAACGCGGAACTCCGCCACTCCGGCCGGTCGGCACTCGCCAAGTTGCCTCCTCACCCCCAAATCGCATTCGCCAAGTCGCCTCCCCCCCAAATCGGCCCTCGCCAAATCGCCAGGACTCCAGGCCAGCGGCAATAGGGGACTAGGGGTGAGCATCTACTTCCCGGGGCATCCGACATCCGACATCCTCAATTCCTCATCAGCCGACAGCCGACAGCCGGTCTTCAATCTTAAGCAAGGTTAAATTTTTAAAATACCTAGTTGATTTGTATTTTTGATTCTTGTTGCTAGCATCTTTGATTCTTTGATTTGTATTTCCGATTCTTGTTGCCATTTTCATGTGAAAGTAAAGTATTATCCTTATGTGAGACTGTGAGTAACCAACACATTGAGCATGCTGCATTGCTGCCAAGCATCAGTTACTGTGTAGAATTGTAGATTTAATAAATCTACTTGATGTTGAGTGTAGATTTCAAGTCGGATTTAATAAATCTGTGTAGATTTAATCAGTTACTGTTTTCGGTTAGTTTGACAGTCTGTGACATCTGTGTAGATTTAATTAGTAAGTAGTAAGTAGATTTAATAAATCTACTTGATAGTAGTCTATGTAGTCGTGTAGAATGTTTCATTATAACAGTAGATTTGTTTCATTATAACAGTAGATTTGTTTCTGTGTTTCATTATAACTTGCAAGTATCTTGTTTTCATTATAGCAGCTTGCTTTTACTATTTATATCAAGTTTTGTATTGAATGGAAATAAATATTAGATGTCCAACTCTCAAGAAGAGGCAGAATCAAATACAGTAGCAGCAGTAGCACAACCAATATCTACACCCGCAAGCGATGAAAGCGACAATGAAATCGGAAACACAACATTGCCGCCAAAAGGCCCAAAACAAAGGTCAAAAGTGTGGGAATACTTTGAAGTTTATGTTGATAAAGAGAAAGGGGAAATCAAAGGCAAGTGCAAGTATTGTCAGAAAGAATATGCTGCAGATACAAAGAAAAATGGGACAAGTGCACTCAATTACCATATGAAAACGTGTAAGAAGATACCGGGGAATGAAGATAAAACACAATCACAGTTGTCTTTGCAACCATCGGGAGATGATGAAAGTACGGGTATGTTATCTACTTGGAAGTTTGATCAAGTTGCTATTAGAAAAAGTCTTGCACGCATGATAATTGTTGATGAGTTGCCATTTAAATTTGTTGAATGTGAAGGCTTTAAAGAGTTTATGCATAATGCATGTCCTAGATTTAAATTCCCTTCAAGATGGACTGTATCACGTGATTGTTTTCAGTTATATATGGATGAGAGGTTGAAGCTGAAACATTATTTGAAAAATAATGATCAACGAATTTCCATAACAACTGACACATGGACATCCATTCAACAAATCAATTACATATGCATCACAGCTCATTTCATTGATAGGGATTGGAAGCTACACAAATTTTTTTAAAAATTTTGTCCAATTTCTAGTCATAAGGGTGAATCTATTGGTAGGGCAATAGAGACATGCTTACTAGAGTGGGGGATAGATAAAGTGTTCACTATTACAGTAGACAATGCCAGTTCAAATGATGTGGCTGTTGAGCACTTGAAGCGAAAATTTATTAACTGGGGGACTACTATTGCAAATGGCAAGTACTTACACATGAGGTGCATAGCTCATATAATTAACTTGATTGTGCAAGATGGCTTAAAGGACTTGGATCCTGCAATTAGGTGGGTCAGGGAGGCAGTGAAATATATTAGAAGTTCTCCAGCCAGGCTTAAGAAATTCAAGGAGTGTGCTGATTCAGTGCAAGTTGAATGTATGAGTACATTGTGTTTAGATGTGTGCACTAGATGGAATTCCACTTACTTGATGTTGAGTGTAGCTGAGAAGTATGAGAAGGCATTTGAAAGATTTAAATTAGAAGATCTATACTTCGGAGTTGAGGTGGATGCAAATTCAAAGGGTTTCGTGGATTGGGATGTCGTGAGGAGAACGATCACTATGCTAGGGCTTTTTTATGATACCACAATACGTGTTTCTGGTTCATTATATGTTACATCTAACACATTTTGGACTGAAATTAGTGACCTACTTAGCGCAATCCTAGAATGGACTCGAAGCGATGATTCAAATGTGAAGGGAATGGGTACAAAGATGAAGATAAAGTTTGACAAATATTGGGGAAACGTTGATCGAATGAATAAAATCATTTTCTTCGCTGTTGTACTTGATCCTCGTGAGAAATTGGGGACTGAACTATTTGAAAGAGTGAAGATGTCACTTTATGACATTTTCAAGGAGTACAAGAATATGTTACAAATTGAGAGTGGTCATTCAAGTGAAACAAGTCCATCAAGCAATACTTCAAGTAATGAATCGGTTGGTAATAGACCAAGAGGACATTACAAGTTAATTGCCAAGAAACGAAGAATTGAGAGTGGACATGTTCATGCAAAGTCTGAACTTGATATATACTTAGATGAGGCACTGCAGGAAGATAAGGATGATTTTGATATTCTGAAGTGGTGGAAGCTTAATTCCGAGAGATTTCCGATCCTCTCACACATGGCTCGAGATATCTTGGCTATTCCTATATCCACAGTGGCTTCCGAATCTACCTTTAGTGCTGGCGGGAGGGTTCTTGATCCATTTAGAAGTTCTTTGACTCTGAAGATGGTTGAGTCTTTGATATGTGCACAAGATTGGATTCGGAAGTCTAATGGATTGAATGTTGAAGAAGATATCACAGAAGTTGAGAAGTTTGAAAATGGTAGTATGGTACTCTATTTTTATATATATTCTTTTATATATTCTGTTTAATTTTATGTGCATATTATTAATTGAATATGTTTGTCTATTTGAAAAAATTAGATTTGCCAATTATTGGATTGAGTATAGTTGGCCCGAGTGCGGTTACAAATTGAAGAGTTTTAACTCGGTGACTCAGTGAGTTTTTGTTTAAGTGTATAGCTTGTGGTTAATCAAAATTAATTAATTAATTTTTATAAAATCTTGTTGTTTATAAAATTAATTTTTAAATGGTTGCTTACAGGTTACTTGGTTACTGGTTAGGTTGCTGAGATGACTGAGAATGGTTGGTTACTTGGTTGGTATTTAGTTCATTGCAATCAAATGTTTACTTTACTTAGGCTATCAAATATAGCTTTCTAGTTCATGTTCCAATCATCCTGTTTCTAATCAAGTATCAAATATAGCTTTCTAATTCTATTTCTAATCATCCTTCCTTAATATTTCATGTTCCATGAGGTGCCTTTGCCTGCTTAGCTTCTAGTTCAATGCTAAATTGCTAAATTGCTTTATTTTCTATGTATGTTTTATTTGCTAACTTGCTTTATTTTCTACTACTGCAAGGGTAATGGTGGATATCTCAATTGATGCTTGAGTAAGATCTAAACTTTGAAGTATGAAAATATCCTTGGAAGAAACTTTGAAGTGTCAAGTGTGGAAACTGGAAACTGTCAAATTTGTTAATTAAGCTTGTTGTAAGATCAAATTTGTAAGCTTGTGGAAACTGGAAACTGGAAACTGGAAGCTTGTTGGATAAGCTTGAGTAAGATCAAATTTGTTCACTTGTTGTAAAGCTTAATCTGTTGTAAGCTTAAACTATTATTGGATAAGCTTAAGTAAGCTTAAACTATTTGTTCACTTAAACTATTTGTAAGCTTAATCTGTTGTAAGCTTAATTTGTTGTTCACTTGTTCTGTATTATTGGATAATATTTATGTTTTATGTATTTTCTGTTTTATGTTTTAAATTCTCTGTTTTAAATTCACTTGTTCTGTTTTATGTATTATTGGATAAGCTTAATTCTTGGTTAATTCGGTCGGTTAACCGAACCGAACCGAAATTTTTCGGTTAATTCGGTCGGTTAACCGAAAAATTCGGTTCGGTAAACGGTAAATTTTTTAGTGAAATCTCGGTTCGGTTAACCGATCGGTCGGTTCGATTAATTTACCGAACCGACCGATGCTCACCCCTAATGATGAGAGAGAGGAGGAAATCTCTTGAAGAGGATGAGAGAAAGAAGGTAAGTAATTGGAAGGATGAGTAATAAATGAAGAGAGAAGATGTTGACATGTGAATGATTTATATAATGAGATTGCTTAATTGTTTAATTTAAATATGTGACATGGGATGATGAAAAGGTCGCACAACAGTATTGTTGGATAGTAGAGGATGATGTGCTGGTTAGGTATGAGAAAGTTAGGTTGACTGATTCACTTGATTTATTGGTTTAGTATTTTGTTGATTAATTTATTTAGAAAAAAAAAGTTTGAATTAGATATTACACAATATGTATATTAATCCGAATTTCTATTTGGATTTATACTAGTGAGATATGGTAACTAGTTGAAGTTATTTGAATCATGTTAATGATGTAGAGTGGATTTTATGAGTAGTATGATTGCAGATTTTTAAACATTGGAATTATATGGTTTAATGTTGCTGAAAGTACCAAGTTATTCGTGCTAAAATTTTACATGTGATGATGCTGGAAATTTTATAGTAATGATGTAGGAATTGTATATTACATGTCGAGTTGCTGAAAATTTGTTAAGTATAGATTGAGATTTATATTGTTGAAGTGTTGTGAGTCTGAGGTGTAATATACTGATGTAACCTATCGATCTTCGTGTAAATTATAGTTTGGAAACATAGGAAATGCTTTGGTAACCTGAACAGTAGTGTACGGGTGAAAAATAGATACTAATAGTAAGTTGGATATTTGGAACTATTTGAGCTTAGTTGGTTGAATCTTCATACAACATAGAGCTCTAAGTAATGCTATAGCTCTATTCTTTGAACTAGCTAGATATTTGATACTCAGGTACAGTTGAAGTTTGATCACCTATGCTCAGGATAGGAAGATAAGGCGTTGAGCTCATAATATGAGGATATGTTGTTTATTTGTTATTCAATTATTCTAGAATGTCTTTTATTGGATATTTTAGGACATTAAGCTGAAGTATATAGACTCTATGTTGGTTTACAATGTTGGTTCTATTTGGAGGATTTTTTTTTTTTTTTACTGGTGTAGTTAAGTACTAATGTCATAATGTTCTCTTCTCTAAAATGCAAGTGCCTTGAGATGATAAAAGGTGATGACGAACGTGTTGATACCTTGCCAGCACTGAGGCTTGAGCTGCAAGCCAAATATTCATATTGTTATGTTAACTTAGTTGTTCGTACATACTATGGAATTTCTTAAGCAGAACTGCAGAAGCAACGGGATGTCCTGGAGTATTAATAATTACCATAGTCACACTTTTGTACTTGAGTTGTGAAAGATTTGAACAAATTCGCGTCTTCTTCCTTGCTAGATGCACATAACTCACTTCCTTGCTAGAACGGTTGAGTAGTTTATTAGATTTGTGGTTGACCGAATCAAAATGCTTCTACTGTGATTTATCCCCTCAATACAATCTGGATTTTTGGATCGATTGCAAGTGATGTTTGGATCGATGATGATTTTGTTTGATTTAATGGATAGTTGGTGATATTTTGATCTCTCTGCTTGTAGCTAAAGCCTATAGCACTTTTGATAGATATGTGATGCCATCATCCCTTAGATATTTTTCTTATAGGATGACTTGTTGTATAATAATCATGTTTATAAGTGATTTAGGGTTTCAATTTCTTATGTTGATAGATTCTTAATTTGTTATGTGTGACTCGAGTCCCAAGGTATTAGCATCAGATGTTAACATGAATTCAATAACAACTTTGTTGGGTGAAATGGCCACACCAGAGGGGGGGTGAATAGTGTGTTAACTAAATAATTAGTCTAAATTTGATTTTAATCGTTTCTTTGGTTACTTAGGCTAAGCACAATGATAATAACAAGAGGAAGCAATATGTATGAAGCAATCAACACAAAACAATAAATCAATGCTAACACGGAGATTTATAGTGGTTTGGCCCCAATGCCTACTCCACTACCTAAGCACCCCACTTAGGATTTCCAAACTAAGTTTCCAGTTGTAGGGTCTTCCAGTAGTACCATCCTTCTTACTTGGGAAGTAATATTCTGTGGATCGTCCGCTATGGAGACTATCTCTTCATATTCAGCGGGGTAGGCCATTCGCCACTGCATCCACATCCTTTTTTCATTTTCTCCTAAGAGATTTTCAACAAAGCATACAACTGGTCATCCAGACGCATGGTTACACAGGATGGCAAGGAGGAGAGAGCAATCTCCTACTCTCACGTTCTCTGTTGGGCAGACTTTCCAACACAAGCCACACTAACTTCAGATACAATGTACAAAATGTGGCGGATCACTTGGCAAGCCGAGGCATTCGGGCTATACCAGGACAAATACGTTCTTCATAGAGCCTTCAAGGGCAACAATGGATTATACGCCCGGCTCTCATTGCAGTCCCAAGAAACCCACAATCCAGCAGTATTCGAACAAGAACAGACGGCTCCTTAGCCGTTCAATTCTCAGACTATGTTACACAACCATCCTCAGCCTCTGCTGACGATGATGACCTACCAGCCGATGAATTCGCAGGCATGCTATTAGTAGATGATCCTGACTGGGATGAAATCTACAAAGTTGATGAAGACTGGAGCAGTGAGTATGATGAATCTGAGCTCCTAGCCGATCAACAATTCTTAACACTCTATGAAGACAATGACCCCCCACCCAAGTGGGATACCTCTGAAGAGGATACTACCGCATCACCCCAGATTAGGCCTAGCCTAATCCTATTTCGCGGGGAGGAAGGAACAAATGAGCCAATTTTTGATAATTCCAATGAGCCAATTTTTGATAATTTTGATGCGGATGACGAAGACTTTGAAGACTTTGAAGACAAATACAGTAAGTTCAACAATATTTCGGATGAGAAATGATAGATCCTTTAGGCTTCTCTGGAAAGCTGCTCTTTTGCATTGATCTTCGATGTATTGGTAGATAAAGTGAATTCTGGGTACTACCCCTATTGTGTTACCTGGATGCTTGAGCTTAAATGCGGCTTCTAATTCTTTACCAATAACTGGAGGTAACTTTCTAAAGATCTTCTCTGAAAGTTCAGGGGAGATATACATCCTCCCTGATTTTGAGGCGAGCGCTTTATCTTTTCAAATTGTGTAGGTAATGCTTTGCCTTGCACTGTTGACCATTCGGTGGCATTGCTGTAGATTATTGATGTGCCTTGTGATGACTTCGATAGAATCTGTCTCCCATTTGTAGATTGAGTCATTTTGTTCGATTCTTGATTTTTGAAGGAGACGCTCCCACATGCTGTCAACAAAAACGATAAGAACGAATCTAGTATGCTGTAAAGTAAAACTAGTGTGTTGTAAAGTGTTATCAAGTTACTGTAATACTTCAATAAGTGTGTACGAAGGAATCACTTTAAGAAAAGCAAATAGTATGAGTGGACGATGGGGCCCCAAGCGCACCCGCACTCAATTATTTTGCTTACTATGTAAGATTCCTATCTCGCCTATATAAGGCGACTTAGATAGAGTTGTGAGGACACACTGGCATAACCAGACAGTTCAAACTTCTCTTTAGCTCTACTTTCTACTCTTGTTCTAAGCTTTCAAAGCTTCCAGTTTAATAGAAAACTTTGCTCTACTCTGGACTCTTACTTGATCCCGTGTCTTTTATGGCCTGAGATCTTGTGAAGAAAAACGATCAATTTCCGCTGTCGGAGCAACCGACCTTTTTCTGGTATCAGAGCTTACTACAAACAGGTACTTCTCGCTATTCAGTTCTTAAGCTCTATTGATATTTAATCTTTATACCTATATACTTTAAGGCCAAAATCTACTAGGATAGACGATAAAGGGGATAACAGTACCCGCTGAAGGAGAAGATTTCCCACACATTCGCAATCGACTCAGAATAGAAGACCAAACTATTACATTCTACAAGAAGCTCACCACCATATCAACTAGAGCTGATGCAGAATTATCAGCAATGGCAGCACTCGAAGAATTTGAGCTTACAGAAGATGAATGTATAGACATACTCAGCACCACAACAAGTCATGAAATCAAAGAATCAGAAAGATTCCAAAGAAGATTCAAACCCTTACTTCAGAGGTTAAGGGATCAAGGCTATATTGGGGACAACCCAATAGCTCACTGGGAGAAAAATCAGGTAACTTGCAGAATAGATATAATAAACCCTGATCTAACAATACAGGACAGACCCCTGAAGCATGTCACGCCATCAATGAAAGATCAGTATGATAAACATATCAAAAGCCTTCTACAGATAGGCGTGATAAGGCCAAGTTCCAGTCGACACAGAACGATGGCAATGATCGTTAATTCAGGGACTACAATAGATCCAGTGACCAAAAGGGAGATTAAAGGGAAAGAAAGACTGGTCTTCAACTATCGTACACTCAACGATGGGCATTGGCGCCTTCATCATGTTGTTGTTCCCTTTGATCCAATTCTTCCAGGAGTCCTGTTTCGCGGGGAGGAAGGAACAAATGAGCCAATTTTTGATAATTCCAATGAGCCAATTTTTGATAATTTTGATGCGGATGACGAAGACTTTGAAGACTTTGAAGACAAATACAGTAAGTTCAACAATATTTCGGATGAGGCCGCATTTACAGCAGAGCTTGACTATCCAATCCTCCGAAGGTTAAAGGACAAGGTTTCCAATGAAGCACAACATGTCTCAGAATCAGTTTTCGTTACAGGCGAATCCTCGTCAGTCACTCAAATACCAAGGGAACCTTACTAGATTAAATATTGTTTCCCTTACACAGAGGACTTTGACTCGAAGAGTCTCACTCTCAACCTAAGGCACTTCCACACCGGAAGTCTCGATCTTCTTATCGAGAGCACTCTTCCACCTCAACCTAAGGGACAACTCAAGTAATCCTGGTAAACCATGTTCACACAAGTGGCTTTACACCTTCTACACCAAGGATACCACTTACACACAAGACCTAATACTCGATCTTCTTACAAGCTTGAATACAATGAAAAAAATCAAAAAAATATACAAGTAATGGAGCAAATAAATACTACAACAAATAATTAGCTCCAACACGAGTCCTAGTTCCTCTTGATGCCTTTGTTGGCTTAAGGTTTTCAACCTTGGTCTTAATCTTGGTTTTGATGATAACAAACATGGAACTAATTTCTCATTGAGAAATCTTTCAGGTTTCATTTCGGTTAGCGTTCGATGTCCTCGATCAAAAATATCAGAAGAAATCAGAAAATCGAAAGGACATTGATCGTCACGCTCGGGTTCGTCGTGGAATATCTCGAAAGTTCGACGTATGCACCAAAGACGTAATGGACGAGTCCAAGATCACATGGAAAGCTCTCCAAGTTGATGCTCGTTGAAAGCTAGAACCTGAAAACAAAGCGCGCAAGAACAAGGCTGAAAAAATCAAGTTTCGCCTAGGTTCGGTCGACCGGTCGGTCGGTCGATCGAATGTAGTTAGAAAAATGGCAGTAGCCTTATCGGTCGACCGGTCGGTCAACCGAATGTTGCAAAAAAAATACAGTAGCCATTAGGTCGACCCGTCAGTCGACCGAAGAAAGGGAAGAATTCACATAAAGGCTACGTAGGTCAATCGGTCGGTCGACCGACCGAAGCTATAATTAGACAAAGGGCGCATCGGTCGACCAGATTGCAAATCGCATATCACGCCCTAAGCTTCATTGTCGGTCGACCGGACTGCAGATCGCGAGGCTCACGACTCATTCGGTTGACCCGTCGATCGACCGAACAGCGCAATTTAAGCGCAGTGGGCTGGCGGTCAATCGGTCGATCGACCGGCCAATCGACCGAGCAGTTGTAACGGATAGTTTTCTACCCATTGAGCTGTCGTTTCTTTGAGAGGTTATAACTATACCTCATCTAACTCCTTTAATTCTTCTTGACTCACTCTTACAAATTTAATTGAGTATTCTAGAAGTGATTTGAGCCCTCAAAAAGATTTAATTGCTGCCCCTGTTCTTCCGTCAACATCCATCTCAAGCGCCCAGTTCTGTTCCTCAACTCTACTGTGATTCAAGTTCATCTACTGGTCGAATTGAAGGCTTGAAGGTTTGGAAGAAAGAGCATTGGTCCTTCTTTTAATTCTCAGCTCTTTTTCTTTGTATTCGAAGATTTATTTTAAATTTGTTTCCATTTGTAATAGCTTGCTTGGTGTGCTAGAGAAACACTTAGGGTTAGACTTTATAGATTTGTGTTTTGCCTAGGTGAATAGGTTTGAGGAGTTCTCAAAGAGGTGAGAATTATGTCCTCAGTTGTATTCAAAGGAAAACACAAGTTCTATAAAGTAGTTGGGTAGAAATCCTTGGTGTGGAGCCAATGTAGTGGAGTAGGCAGTTGGTCGAACCACTATAAATACGTGTGTTAGCATTGGCAGCTTGTTTGGGTATATCACTTTATCTTTATTGCTTCCGCTTGCTATAAATATCGTGCTTAGCCTAACTAATCAAGAAACGATTAAAATCGAAGTTGGGTGAAAGATTTAGTTAACACACTATTCACCCCCCCCCTTTAGTGTGTCATTTCCTCCAACAATTGGTATCAGTGCAGGTTCGTAGCTTGAGATTTCACCATCTCTTCTACACCTTGTCTCAATCCGAGAATGGCACTAGAGTCGGTAGCGTCTTCACCTCCTAGGTTCGATGAATCGAACTTTGGTCTTTGGAAGTCTAGAATGTACACTACTTAAAGACTAGAGGTTTTGATGTTTATAACATGATTAAATTAGAATACATTGAACCTAAGGTTGACATGCATGATTGGAGTGAACATGATAAGAAAATATTTCAATCTAATGGAGATGCTATGTATTCCATTTTTTGTACCTTACCCAATAGCATCCTTGATAAAGTCATGTATTGTATATCGGCATTTGATTTATGGGCTATATTAAATATGTTATATGATTTTGCTAAAATCGAAGAGCTTAATACACTTGTTGAGGGTGGTGATGAAAATGGTCATCCCCCTAGTGCTAACCTCGGTGTTGATGCTCTTAGTGCTTCTAGTGAAAGAAGCAAATCAAAAAGCCAAAAAAGAAAGGTCATATGCTACTTGTGGAAGGAAAATGGGCACATTAAAAGAAATTGTCCTTCATCAAAGAAAAATGTCAAGAGGAAGACAAGTGCGTCAACTTCCACAACCGAATCACAAGAAGCATCCTCTTGTCATGATCAAGAAGTCATATCTCAATTTTGCCTCATGAGTCTTCGAAATAAGGTAAAATCTTCTACTTCTAGTCATGATAAAATTTTTGATAGTGATAATGATGATAGTAGCTCAAACTCTTTAGGTATGACTTATGATGAGCTATTAGAAAAATCTAAGAAGATGTATGCCTTGCTTATGAATAAGATCAAAGAAAATAGAAAACTAAAAAAGGAAAATTTAAGGCTTGATTCACAAGTGAATAAATTAGAGAAAGAGAAATTGAATACTAATTTTGTTAATTCTTGTCATGGCAATTTTAAGATTGAAATTGAAGACTTAAAAAGTGAGAATATTGATTTGAAAATGGAATTGAAAAATATCTCAAAAGTTGAGATTGAAAATGTGAAAGTAGAAAATACAAAGATCAAAAATGAAAATAGTATGATGAAATCTCCATGCTATTCACAAATCCATGAGTGATTTGAAAAATGATGTTGTATTCCTAAATAGGAAAATCAATGATTTATCAAATGCGTCTTCCTTTAAGAACTCTAGAAATAAACATGTTTATGTAAAGAATGCTAATGTTCATCATCATTCTCATGTCAAGCATTCCTCATTTAAACCTCATGTTCAAAAAAAAATTCATGAAAATTATTTTTGTTGTGGTATATATGGTCATGCCATTCATGATTGTGCATTAAAAAGAAATCCAAGTGTTGCTAAGACACTTTGGATCCCTAGGCCAACCCACCCTCAAGGACCCAAAGTCATTTGGGTACCGAAAGTTTCTTGTTCTCTTGTAGGGGGAGCTACCACACATGGTTGAAGGAAAGTGATGTGTTGAAGATGACCATGGACTTGAATGATGAATCCTCCATTGGTTGCAACTTCAAGCTACATTGATGCTTAGGTAAAGTTGGCATCAAAACTATTCCAGTATCATCTTCTAACTTGCAATGTTTTACATACCTTAGTTGAAGATTATGATACTATGTTTAATTTGAGTTGTTTTCCCCGCTCTTGCAAAAGAGTTCTTTTAAAAATGTTTTTGATTTTCCGATCTCTTCGGAGACCTATGTGGTCTGTAATGGGCCTAAGCGACCTTGCGGTTCTAAATCGTAGGCTAATTGTGGCCTTTTGGTTTTCAACCAATAGGAAGGGTTGGAGATCTTATTTTTCAAACATTTTAAATTTTGAGATCTCTTAATTCGTTTCGGATTCACAATAACTCTATTTAAAATGGATTTCAAGCTATTTAGCAAAGTGAATTTTTATAATGATATTTGATTCTTCTCTTTGCTTTTTGGTTTGGTTAGCTTGCTAAGTAGCTATATTTTCACTAAAACATTAGTGTAGCTTACTTGCAAGTTATGAGTATTTTAGAAAGGCTAATTACAATGAAAAAGATTAGTTTGGCTAAATCATCATGAATAAGGTATAACTTCGATAAATTCAAAATCTTAGTGTTATACCTCAATGTTTAAGCTTAAATGATGTCTCAATACTCATGATTAGAATTGCATGTCAAAACCCTTGAATTCTCATGAGTAGGTAGGATTTTAGTACTTAGGCAAATTTTATTGAATAAAACTTACTCTAGGTTAATATTCACTATTAGAGACATTCTTCTTAAGTCCAAACTAGTTAAACATGTTTAGAGATCTTATTCCTCAAATATTTCATATCTTAAGATCTCTTTGATTCATTTTGATATCATGACAATTCATTAAAATGAATATCTAGTATTTAGCATAGGTTAAGAGTTTTAAATGAAACTGTGTATTAAACCTTTGCTATTTAGTATGTTAGATTGCTAGTTGGTATATAATTTAATTATGATACTAATGAAGCCTACTTGCAAGTCAAGAAAGCGATAAACATTGGAAAGCTATGCTATCATGAAGAAAAGTAAAAAGTAAATGACAAGTTTGGCAAAATTCTATTGAAAGATGTATCAATTCATTTTTTGTAAAATCTTAATATAATTCTTGAATATTCATGCTTTAATGATATCTTTATATACTCATGATTGATTTTGCATGATAAATGTTTAAATTTTCATGAGTAGGCAATTTCATGGGTAACTAGGCAAGTTCATGATATTAATATTGAATGAATTTGGACTAGTTTGAAATTTCTTATTAGAGACCTCATTTTGAGTAAACACCAAATGAACATGTTTAGATACACACATGATATGATTCTAGGTGTTTAATCATGAAAATTCATGTGTAGATGAAAAATGTGATAACTAGATCACATTAGATGACTTAAGCTTGAGAAGTTTGACCCAAGTCAACAAATCAACTTGGACACTTCATTTTAAGTCCAAACTTCATAAACATGTTTAGGAATATGTATGACATGTTTCCATGCACTTAGAATGAAAAATTCATATAGATATGGATAAAATGACATAGAGGTGATTTCATGAAAACCTCTTTTGAACCAAGTTGAGTTGAAGATCTCATTTTCATTTCAAACTTGACATACACTCTTTACATGATCATTTAATGGTGTCATAAAAGTTTGAATGAAAAGTGAACATGTTTCAAAAAAATTACAGAAAATTGCAAAAATGCCATAGAAATTTCAATTTTAAAATAGTTTACTTAATGAATTTTAGAAAAAGGTAGAAAACTAATTTTGAGATGATTCTTGAAGCTTCACTTTCATTGAAAAATCTAGTATGTTGTGTAAAAATTCAAAAAATTTCATCAAGAATCTGATTTATAATGGAATTTTGAAGTTGAATTTCGAAAACTCAAAGTATCACTTACTTGAAATACTCATTTTTCCGATACTTTGATTTCTCATCAAAAATTTCAAATGAAAACTCATGTATATTATTTTGATTCAATATCTAATATCATTCACACAATTGCTTGAGTAAAATCATTCATATGAATGATTTTGATAATTTGAATGATAGCTAGAAATACTTACTTTCTCATTGAAAATAATATATGATGAAAAATGAACTTAGATAATTCATTTTAAGGTCAAACTTGACACACGCATCTTAAATGATCATTCAGCGATGTCTAAAAAGTTTGAAGCAAACATGATAACTTTCAGAAAAACACCTGAAATTTACAAAAATACCCCTAGACTTTCAAGAATTTTATGAATTTATAGGAAACTGATTTTTTATTGATTCTTGAACCTGTAGATTCTTTAAAAAATCCAGTTTGTCCAGTTAAAGTTTCAAAAATATTTGTCAAAAATATAATTTTGAATGGATTTAAAAGTTTGATTTTTGAAAACCTAAAGTGTAGGTTGACCTAAGTCAACAAAGTGACTTAGAAATTTCATCTTAAGCCCAAACTTGACTCATATAGTTAGATTCACTCATGTTTGATGTCTAGATGCCTAAATTTGAGAAAACATGAGTAGATAGCAAAATTTGATACTTAGCATTTTCGTGGTTTCAAGCATACTTTGAATGAAATCTAAAAATGTCATGAAAAAGATATGAGTACATTCATACTTGAGTGCAAACATGATTTAGGTTTGGATTCTATCTATCACTCTTTGCTATCATGTATGATTTAAGTTTCATATTAAATATTTGTTTTCCATTCCTTTGGTTGAGATTGTCATGTTTCATGAAAAATAACTTTAGAGTCTCAACTTCATGAAAAAATATTTATTTTTCATCCCTTTGACTAGATTAACCTTTCTTGCCCTTTTTGATTGATGTCAAAAGGGGGATAAAATTATAGGTAAAGGGGGAGAAAATTATAGCCAAATGGGAGAAAAATATAGGAAGACCATGCATATATATAGGGGGAGTTTATTTTCATAAATATGCATGTTGATAGAGGGAGAAATCCCTTAGTTGATATCCTCTATGCTTTAATGAATATATTTTCTTAAGGATGTTCTTTATCAACAAAAAGGGGGAGATTGTTGGCTTAAGGTTTTCAACCTTGGTCTTAATCTCAGTTTTGATGATAACAAATATGGAACTAATATCTCATTGAGAAATCTTTCAGGTTCCATTTCGATTAGCGTTCGATGTCCTCGATCAAAAATATCGGAAGAAATCAAAAAATCGGAAGGACATTGATTGACGCGCTCGGGTTCGTCGTGGAATATCTCGAAAGTTTGACGTATGCACCAAAGACGTATTGGGCGAGTCCAAAGATCACATGGAAAGCTCTCCAAGTTGATGCTCGTTGAAAGTCGGAACTCGAAAACAAAGCGCGCAAGAACAAGGCTAAAAAAATCAAGTTCAGCCTAGGTTCGGTCGATCGAATGTAGTTAGAAAAATTGCAGTAGCCTTGTCGGTCGACCGGTCGGTCGATCGGTCGGTCGGTTGAATGTTGCAAAAAAAAGGCAGTAGCCATTCGGTCGACCGAAGATAGGGAAGAATTCGCGTCAAGGCTACGTCGGTCGACCGACCTAAGCTAAAATTAGACAGAGGGCGCATCGGTTGATCGGATTGCAAATCGCAGATCGTGCCCTGAGCTTCACTACGTCAGTCGACCGATTGGTCGACCGATCGATCGACCAGACTACAGATCGCGAGGCTCGTGACTCATTCAGTCGACCAGACAGCGCAATTTAAGCGCAGTGGGCTAGTGGTCAATTGGTCGGTCGATCGGCCAATCGATTGAGTGGCTGTAATGGATAGTTTTATGCCCGTTGAGCTACCGTTTCTTTGAGAGGTTATAAATATACCTCATCTAACTCCTTTAACTCTTCTTGACTCACTCTTACATATTTAATTGAGTATTCTAGAATTGATTTGAGCCTTCAAAAAGAATTAATTGTTGCGTCTGTTCTTCCATCAACATCTGTCTCAAGCGCCCAGTTCTGTTCCTCAACTCTACTGCGATTCAAGTTCATCTACTGGTCGAGTTGAAGGCTTGGGAAAAAGAGCATTGGTCCTTCTTTCAATTCTCAGCGGTATTTGAAGATTTATTTTAAATCTGTTTCCATCTGTAATAGCTTGCTAGGTATGCTAGAGAAACACTTAGGGTTAGACTTTGTAGATTTGTGTTTTGCCTAGGTGAATAGGTTTGAAGAGTTCTCAAAGAGGTGAGAATTGTTTCCTCAGTTGTATTCAAAGGGAAACACAAGTTTTATAAAGTAATTGGTTAGAAATCCTTGGTGTGGAGCCAAGGTAGTGGAGTAGACAGTTGGCCGAACCACTATAAATACGTGTGTTAGCATTGGCAGCTTGTTTGGGTTTATTGTTTTATCTTTATTGCTTCTGCTTGCTATAAATATCGTGCTTAGCCTAACTAATCAAGAAACGATTAAAATCAAAGTTAGGCGAAGAATTTAGTTAACACACTATTCACCCCCCCCCCCCCCCCCCATTTAGTGTGCCATTTTCTCCAACAGCCTTGAGATGATGAATCGATAAATCTTGAAGGCTAAATCAAGGTGTGTATCTTGGAAACTAGGGTTATCAAAAGGATGGCGCAAGAAAAGCTTTAGAATGATCAAGAATGGCTCAATGAAGTTTTTAGAGTGATCAAAAGTTGTTAAGGAAGGCTTAGGCTTGGGTATTTATAATCCCCATAAGAAACGGTGCGTCAACGGGTGGCTCAACGGGTGGAAAACTAGCCATTTTCGCCGTTCGATCGAATATCGGTCAATCGTCGATCGATCGCCCACGACTGCTGGCCTTTTTGGGCTTAAATCGCTCTGTTCGGTCGACCGATGGGTTGATCGAATGAGACGCGATTCTTCTCATCCGCGATCCAGTCGACCGATCGGTCGACCGAAGCCTAAAGCTAGAGACGTGATTTAGCAATCCTTAATCCAGTCGACCGACGGATGCACTGCCACTTTTCCACACACTTCAGTCGACCGACCGATTGATCAAATTGTCTGCTGCCAATTTTTGGTTGCATTCGGTTGACCGACTGGTCGATCGAACCTAGACTGGACTAGGCAGATTGGTATTTTGCTTGGGTTTTTCTACTCGTTTGGGTTCCATCTTTGCTAAGTATACTGTCGTGCCCCAAAAGTAGGGTCACGTGACCGGCCAGGGTATACGTACCTATACCACGCAACCTAACTCATGCACATGCAAACATTATAAACAACAAAATAAATAACAGCTTTTAATAATAAAAGAACCAAAATAGCTTTTCATTTCAAAACAACAAAGTTTTAAATACATATCTCATGTACGGAAATAAATCGAAGAGCAACGATTCTTTTAATAAATAAAACTGAATAAAATGTGAATGTCCCCACGGGTCTACAACTGCAAATACCAAAACAAAAGTGCATGACAACCTACTACAGACTCGACTACGACCCCTAACTGGGACTGCTATGAGATCATGTGGCTCCTCTACCCTCCAACTGCGCCAAGTGCTCCAGCCCACCTCACCGGTCAGGCTCTGCAAAACAAAACAAAACAACGACAACGGGTGAGTTCAAAGAACTCAATGAGCAGTTTTACTAACCCTCACAAATCAACATCACAGAGATAACAAGAATATGTCTATCTGTACAAAGGCAATGTCACAAAGATGTGACTAGCTACCAGGCCAACAAGCCACCCATGCCCACGACATCTAGTTCTTCAAAGCGGTGCATCAGGCCGAAGCCCTACCATGCTCGAAGGCAACGTCACCTAAAAAAAATATGCATCAGGTCAAAGCCCTACCATGCCCGAAGGCAACATCACCATCAAAGAGGTGCATCAGGCCGAAGCCCTACCATGCCCAAAGACAACATCACCATCAATGAGGTGCATCGGATTGAATCCCTACCATACCTAAAGGCAACATTACCGTCAAGAGGTGCATCGGGTCAAATCCCTACCATGCCCAAAGACAACATCACCATCAAAAGGTGCATCGGGTCGAATCTCTACCATGCCCAAAGGAAACATCACCATCAAGAGGTGCATCGGGTCGAATTCCTACCATGCCTAAAGGTAACCGCGCACATATCAGGAAAATCAGGAAAGGCCCTCCCAACTTATCCTACAGGTTGGGAATTTACATCCAACCACACGGGCGTAGCCCATAACCTGGCTTCTAAATGAGCTGCTCCGCCATTCCCATGGATATGGCGCATCAAGACCTAAGTCAAGATTCTCCTATGGTGTCCTAAGGGTGTCCTCACTATGAAGCATCTCAACACTTCAAACCCGACCCTTACCCCTTAGACCCACAACGTCATGAATCCGTGTGGTTTTATTTCATGCATACATTGTAAGTTGGTTCATAAAAGATTATGCTCACCCTTAGACCCAATTTTAATTATAGAATTAAAATCTAGATCATCTCAATTAGGGTTTTGTTTTAGAGTTTTGTTTCAGGGTTTTGTTCTGCCCATAAATGTTGTGTATACCCCGAATCTACTATTTAAAGTGTGTCCTATGTTTCCAAACTATAATTTCTGGTCGAAACGATAGGTTACACGTCTATGTTCAGAGATCTAAGCACGTAATAATAGAGAAATAAAAAATCAGCCCAGATTCAACAAACAGCATATAAATTTCAGAAAGCTGAAATTTTCAGTACATCAAGGAATAAAATCCGAATTTTGCAGAATTAAATCCCCAAATTTCTAACATAACAGATTCAAGTCATCATGCCAATCATGTATACAATCTCATAAATTTTACTAAATAAAAACTAGCATATATAACAAGAATTCCTTAATCAAGAATCAAACATTAAGATCGAGAACCCTCTTCTCAAGAACCCTTATTTAGTCATTATCAAGATCTTAATCCTACCACATGATTTCTACCCAAAATCACATATTTAATCCTAAGCATGCAATCCACAAATCAAGAAACCAAATTGGGAGAATAAATCATGATTTGCACATCAAGAAAACATGGCAAGAACTCGAAGAAAATCCAAGAACAAGGCATAAATACCGAGCCGTCACGAACGGCTTCAAAAAATCCGATTAAAATCCCGAAGAGAGAGGGTAAACCACTCACCTTAATTTGGAAAATATTAGGAAAGAAATCTTGGATGACAGCCTCGAATTCGGCTTCAAAAGGCCGACGGCTCAACCCAATAAAATAGCTCCAAGGGGAAAGAAGAGAGGGAGAGGAAGCAGGCGGCTCGGCTCGGCTCTGGGTGGTTGTGGCTCCAAGGAGAAAAGGGAAAGGGGGCTGGCGGCTTGGCATGGCTTGGCGGCTGGCTCCCTTTCTCAACTTTTTAGGTGGCTCCAAAATAGAAGCCACAAGCCATTAGGGGGGGTTTTATACACCCTCCTCAACCCTAACCCCTTAAACCCTTAATTAACAACCCACATCCACCTTAAGCCAAAACCAAAACCCGCTAACCCGATAGACTTAAATAATTTAATTAATCTCATTCTAATAAATCACGAATAATTAATTAAATACTCATATGAACATAATTAGCAATTATGCGCGCATAATACCAAATTAAATACTCTCAACTACCCAAGCTTAAAAATTTATAAATTTATAAATTTATATTCTACTTACCCGAGCTCGCTCTGGACCATTAGTTGACTCGGCTAGACCACGAACTAGTCCGCTAGGCTGACATATATACATAAAAGGAAAAATAATAAATTTAAATATCTAGGATATTACAATCCTCCCTCCTTAAAGAAAATTCGTCCTCGAATTTCAGAAAAGAATAAGAACTCACCGCATCATCAAATAATGAAGGATAATGCTCCCTCATATCCTGCTCCACCTCCCAGGTGGTCTCCTAGCCGGAATGGTGCTCCCATCTAACTTTAACCAAGGGAATCTCCTTGGACCTCAACTTCCGGATCTGCCGGTCTAGCACCTCAACTGGCTGCTCCTCATAGGAGACTACTGAGTTCACCTCCACTGCGGTTGGCTCGATCACATGGGACTCATCCCGAATATACCTCTTTAGCATAGACACATGGAATACTGGATGTACTCGGTCCATAGTGGGAGGTAGGGCCAACTCATAGGCCACGGCTCCCGCTGCACCTGAGAATAGGAAATGACTCAATGAACCTAGGGCTTAGCTTTCCTTTCTTACCAAACCTCACTACCTATTTCATAGGGAACACCTTGAGGAACACCATGTCCCCCTCAGCAAACTCTACCTCCCTGGCCTTTCCATCCGCATACATCTTCTAGCGACTCTGAGCTGCCAACATCCTCTCTCTGATTTGCTTCACTTTTTCCACAGCCTCCTCCACCAGATCAGGTCCCATCATATGGGAATGTCCTGCTTCAAACCAGCCTACAGGCGACCGGCATATCCTCCAGCATCTTAATAGTTCGCTCCGACTAACCATCTATCTGAGGGTGAAATGTGGTACTGAACCGAACTTGAGTGCCCAAGGCCTCCTGGAATGATCGCCAAAATCGAGTCGTGAACTGAGTCCCCCAATCTGAGATAATCATAATTGGAACTCCATGATAAGTGACGATCCGATCCAAAATAACTTCGGATACTGTTCGGCTGAAAAAGGTCGTCCTGACTGGTATGAAGTGTGATGACTTGGTTAGGTGATCCACCACTACCAAAGTGGAGTAATTTCCTTTCCCGGACTTTGGCAACCTAGTCACGAAATCCATCGTTATCTTCTCTCATTTCCACTCCGGCACCCCTAAGTTCTGGAGTAACCCTGTCGGCTTCAAATGTTCAGCTTTCACCTATTGACACACTAAGCACCTAGACACAAACTTGGCCACTTCTATTTTTATGTTTTCCACCAATAGTTCTGCCTTAGGTCCTGGTACATCTTCGTGGCTCCTGAATGCATAGTATAGGTGGATCGATGAGCCATCTCCAACACCTGCTTGCGAACCTCGACCATATATGGTACCACAATCTGGTTCTTAAACCTTAGGACGCCCTTCGAGTCCACATTGAACCCATTATCTGAATCTCCTCTCTTGGCTAGATCCTTAGTGAGTGCACAAAAGGCATCCTCCTCCTGCGTTGCCTGCAACATGTCAACCAATGTGGACTGCACTCTCAAGTGAGCCACTAGTGTACCAAAATTTGATACTGACAAGACTGCTCCGCCATCCAAACATAGGGCCAAATCTTGAGCCAACGACCTAATCCTAACTGCCAAATGCGCTAGACTGCCAATAGACTTCCTGCTCAGAGCATCAGCTATCACATTAGCCTTTTCTGCATGGTACATGATCATGCAGTCATAGTCCTTCAATAGCTCAAGCCATCTTCTCTGCCATTCTGCATCAGCACACAACCCAAGCCGACTCAGGAGGAATCACAATAAACAACAAAACCTCCTGAACCCGAGGGTACTGCTAGAACTGACATCGACGTCAAGTGGTCTTTGAGCTTCAGAAAGCTCTCCTCGCACCTACTGTCACATTCGAACTTGACCTTTTTCTGGATCAGACGGGTCAATGGCGCTGCAATCCTGGAGAAATTCTCTACAAACTTTCTGTAGTAACATACCAACCCCAGAAAATAGCGAATCTTCGAGACATTGGTGGGCCGCTTCCAGTTCTGAACTGCCTCTATCTTTGCAGGGTCCATCTTTATTCCTTCATTGGACACCACATTATTGGATGGACCTTGACACTAGAAGAGGGGTTGAATAGTATCAATCCCCTTTTTAAATTTCTTTTTACTTAATTTTATCTTAGCTTAATGGAATTGTTTTTTAATCAATGATATGATCACAATTCAATCACAATAATGAAAGCAAATAAAGAGCAATGCAAATAAATCAATTTATAGTGGTTCGGCCAACCGCCTACTCCACTACCTTGGCTCCTTACCAAGGATTTCTAAATACTACTTTATAGAATGTATGTTTCCCTTTGAATACACTTGAGGACACCCTTCTCCCTCACTTGGAGAACACCTCAATCCTATTCACCTAGGCAAAACACACTTCTACAAAGTTTACCCTAAGTGTTTCCTAGCACACCTAGAAAGCTATCTTAACAAGAAAACAATATTCAATAAATTACAAACTTTGGGAAAGAGCTAGTGAAGAAAGAATTAAACTCAAGCTTCTTTCCACCGCCTTCTTATCTTCAAATTGCAACTGGAAGAAGACTTCAGTGAACGCAGCAAGGTTGAAGAGAAGAGATCGGCACCTGATGAAGTTGAAACTGGGAGCAGAGAGGCGCACGCAAGTGTACCTCATATGAAGGCTTTAAGAGTCACTTTTAATAATCAAATAAGTTTTGCAAAAATGTTTAATGAAGTTTGGTGAGGGGTATTTATAACCCCTCAACCGAACGGTCGTTCAATGGATAAAAAATTGAACGTTGAAGCCATTCGGTCGCAAGGCCGGTCGATAAGTCGGTCAACCGATGGATCGACCGCCAGGTTCGACCGCTGCAGCTGAGAGAGGTCGGTCGATTGACGGGTCGACCACCAACATTTCTTTCGACATTCGGTCGATCGAATTACTGCAGCAAATCACGCGATAGAGGCCATCTTTAGGTCAGTCGACCGCTACCTTTCTACCAAATTTTCACCTCTGTCGGTCGACCAACCGGTCGACCGACGCAACCCAGCTATTTTCCCTTCTCTACATTCGGTCGACCGACTGGTCGACCAAATGGCTTCTGCCAATTTCTTGCGATCTCCAGTCGACCAGTCGGTCGACCGAATGGGCTGCATCGCCATTTTATTGCCTTGATCGGTCAACCAACCAGTCGACCGATCCCAAGTTGAGGATGATTAATTCCTTGTATTTTTACATGCCAATTCTAAGGGTTTGTTACCAAGTTTGAACTTGGATAACCTTATATTTTAGGCTTGGGATAAACTATTCTAGGGACATATTACATTAAATCTTCTTGACTTAATCCAGAGCCTTTCTTCAATGATTTCTTCTTCCGTTCTTTGATGATCTTTTCCGTCGTCTCGTTTGAACGGATTAGGCATGCGTATCGCAACCTCAACTTGAACTCAAAACTACACACTTGGATTAAATACATGTTTGTTATCATCAAAATAAAGACCGAGGCTTAAGAGAGACCCTTAAGCCAACAATCTCTCCCTTTTTGATGATGACAAACATAATATTAAATTTTAAAAAAATTACCAGCATTTGTGAGTTTGAGTTAAGGCATTCAACTTTCTAACTTAGCCTATACATCCAACTTCTTATAACTCAACCTATGCTCCCCCTATCAATGTGCATGTTCAAATTATCTATAACTTGACCTATGCTCTCCCTACCATTGTGCATGTCATTTTTAACTCCCTCTGACTTTATCTCTTGCCCTTAACTATAAAACTCACATTACCTATATGTATCGTATAAACCAAGTGTGACCTTTCTTTTTCTCCCCCTTTTGACATCAATCAAAAAGGGTAAGAATTAAGGTACAACTAATGAGATTTCATCATAAAGCCATAAAACCGAGAAAGCTACAAAAACCAAGTATCATCTACCACTATAGTCATTCCCATCAATGTAAGCCTATAGAAGGCAAACATCAATAGGTCGCAAAGCCCCACTACAGAGCAATACATAAGTGTGATGACACTTTTATAGAACGCAAGTTTTGAAATCTTGTAAAGTTTTCTTTAATCACAAGGTAAAGCACAAATTCCTAGTTCCATCCTTAAGTTTGTGAAACTCTCTTCAACTAAGGGTTTTGTAAATATATCGGCAAGTTGTTTATCGGTGGATACAAATTCTACCGATATGTTTCCCTTAGCTACATTATCCCTAAGAAAATGATGTCTCAAATCAATATGCTTAGTTCTAGAATGTAAGATAGGATTTTTGGTTAAATTAATTGCACTAGTGTTATCACAATGTATAGGTATACAAGAATACCTAAGTTCATAGTCTAAAAGGGTTTGTTTCATCCAAAGGACTTGCGCACATCAACTAGCCGCGGCGATGTATTCCGCTTCGGTAGTTGAAAGCGCAACCGAATTTTGTTTCTTTGAGAACCAAGAAATAAGACTCGCTCCTAAGAATTGACAACACCCACTAGTGCTTTTCCTATCTACCTTACATCCGGCAAAATTAGAGTCTGAAAAATTGATTAAATCAAATGATGCATGACATGGATACCATAATCCTAAGTCAATCGTACCCTTTAGATAACTCAATATACGTTGTACCGCGCTTAAATGAGACATCTTAGGACACGATTGAAACCTAGCACATAAACATACGCTAAACATGATATCGGGTCTACTTGCGGTTAAATAAAGGAGACTACCGATCATACCTCGATATCATTTTTCGTCCACTTTAATCCCCTCTTCATCTTTGTCAAGCTTGATGGATGAGCTCATAGGTGTAGAAGCTATCTTGGCTTCATTCATTCCAAATCTTTTGATGAGATCTTTTGTGTACTTAGCTTGATTGATGAAGATCCCTTTGGTGGTTTGCTTGATTTGGAGACCAAGCATGAAGGAGAGTTCTCCTATCATACTCATCTCAAATTCATCCTGCATGCACTTAGCAAACCACTCACAAAGCATTTCATTAATGGCACCAAAAATTATATCATCAACATATATTTGAATTAATAATATGTCATTTTCATGGTGCTTAATGAAAAGTGAGACATCTGCTTTTCCTATGTCAAAACCTTGTTCAATTAGGAAAATAGAAAGTCTTTCATACCAAGCCCTAGGGGCTTGTTTTAAACCATATAAAGACTTTTTAAGTTTGAAAACATGATTAGTAAACTCAAAGCTTTCAAAACGGGAGGGTTGTTCAAAATAAACTTCTTCATTTATAAAACTATTTAAAAAAGCACTTTTCACATCCATTTGAAAGAGTTTAAAGCCCTTAAAGCTAGCAAATTCTAAAAGCATCCTAATTGCTTCTAATCTAGCTACGGGAGCATATGTTTCATTATAGTCTATTCCTTATTGTTGGTTGTACCCTTGTGCCACTAGCCTAGCTTTGTTTCTAATGACTAGTCCTTCTTCATCTAGTTTATTCCTAAATACCCACTTGGTTCCAATTATGGTTTGATCACTAGGTCTAGGCACTAAGTCTCATACATTATTTCTATCAAATTGGTTGAGTTCTTCTTGCATGGCTAATACCCAAAACTCATCTTCTATATCTTCCTTAACATTTTTAGGCTCTACTTGAGAAACAAAAGCTACATATTGACATAAATTTTTTAGTTTAGAGCGTGTTACCACTCCCGTTGAAGGCTCTCCAATGACTTGGTTCATTGGATGATCTCTTACCAATCGGTATCCCTTGGGGAGAGGTGGTAGAGCTTCTTCTTCTTCACCTTCAACTTGAGGTTGACTTGAGGATGGAGGTTCTTCATGTTGGGTCTCCTCATTATCTTCATCCTCCACTTCCTTATCATGAATTGTGAGATCCTCAAGCTCCTCACCTACATTCACAATATTGATATTTCTTGAAGAATCATTAGTTTCATTAAAAGTCAGATGCATAGATTCTTCAACTATCATAGTTCTACGGTTATAAACTCTATAAGCCTTAGAACTAGTGGAGTAGACTAGGAAAATTCCTTCAGCGGATTTAGAATCAAATTTTCCTAAATTCTCCTTAGTATTTAAAATAAAGCATTTACATCCAAAAACATGAAAATATCCCACATTTGGGATTTTACCATTCCAAAGCTCAAAAGGTATTTTCTTGATTTTTGGTCTTAATAAAACACGATTAAGAACATAACAAGAAGTATTTATGGCTTCAGCCCAAAAATATTTAGGCAAATTATTTTTGCACAACATGGTCCTAGCCATTTCTTGTAGGGTTCTATTCTTCCTCTCAACCACCCCATTTTGTTGAGGGGTCCTAGGGGAAGAAAAGGTATGTTGAATACCTAAATAATCACAAAACTCGGAAAAATTTTCATTTTTAAACTCCCCTCCATTATCACTCCTAATTTTCAAAATAAAAACTCTTTTTTCATTTGAAATCATTTTTGCAAATTTTTTGAAAAACTCAAATGTTTCATTTTTCTTTGCCAAAAAGAAAACCCATGTAAATCTCGAAAAATCATGTGTACAAGCTCTAGAATTCTAGATGTACTAACTTGATTAATACTATGGAATGAAGGCTTTACTTGCTTACCTAGTTGACATGCATCACAAAGTTTATCATTTTCAAACTTTATCTTAGGTAAGCCTTTTACTAAGTCTTTTCTAGATATATGTTGGATGAGACTCATGCTAGCATGTCCTAGTCTTCTATGCCACAACCAAGAATCATTTTCCATGGCTACTAAGCATCTAACATGAGGATTGGGCAAGATATTTAATTCTAGGGTATATACATTTTCTTGCCTATTTCCTATGAACATGATATCGTTTGAAGGTGTACTTCTAATAATGCATTTAGATGCTTCAAACATAATTATGTACCCGTTATCACATAGTTGAGATGTGCTAATCAAATTATGCTTTAAACCATAAACTAATAAAATATTTTTGATACATGGATAAGGGAGTATACCTATGTCACCAATGCCAACAATCTTACCTTTGGCATTGTCTCCAAATGTGACATTTCCACCATCTTTACTTGATAGGGTTGCGAACAAGTTGATATCTCCCGTCATGTGCTTCGAGCAACCACTATCCATGATCCAAGTACTCCTACTTGGTTGAGGATGCTTCTCCACCTACAAAAGGAGAAGACACTTTCTTAGGTACCCAAATTTTTTTGGGTCCTTGAGTGTTAGTCACTTTTGGAACCTATGTGAATCTTGCATGTGGGTTCCTCCTTAATGCATAATCTTTGGCCATATGGCCAAAAATACCAGAAGAAAAATAATTACCATGAAATTTTCTTTGTGTGTGTGTGTGAGCATGAGAGTGTGATGATTTCTTTTCATTGACAACTTTTGGCATGACATTTTGAATAGTTGTCATTTTTTCATTGAGCATGCAAAGTTCTTTCTTTAATGTTAGCATGCTATCATTTAAATGCTCTACTGTATCACATAAGTACTTGTTTTCTTTTTCCAATTTTTCATTATCTATTTCTAGGTCCTTGTTAGCCTTTTCTAGGGTGCACTTTTCTTCCTTAAGATTTTCTACCTCTTTCCTAAGATCATTGCAGGAAAGTATTAATCTATCATTTTCAATTTCCGAGGACCTATTGTCCTTTTTGAGGTCCTTAAATTTTCTCCTAATTGCAATAAACTCATCATGCATTTGCTCAAATTCAATTTGTAATTCTTCTTGGATAAATGAATTTTCACCAAAATTAAATCTTACCTCATCTTCCTTTGCCATCAAGCAAAGGTTGGCTTTTTCACTCCTTGCCTCTTCTTCACTTGATGAGGCCTCGCTTTCGTCCCATATAGCCATCATTACCTTCTTCTTCTTTTTGTACTTTTCTCTCTTGTGAGGGTTGGAGGTAGTGGCCATCTTTAGAAGTGGGCAATCTTTCCTTAGGTGCCCCAACTTGTTACAATTGTAGCGTGTGTAGCCACTTCTTCCTTTTCTCATGCCTCCCTTCATGAAGCCCATGAACCTTCTTGCAAGCATCGCCATTTCTTCAAGGTCATCTGTCTCTTCCTCGGATGACGATGTCTCTTCAGCTCGATGGGATGCTTTCAAGGCAATGGTCTTGTCTTTTGGAGCCTCTTCTTCTTGATATTGCTTCATGTGGGTCTCATGTGTCATGAGAGACCCAATGAGCTCGGTGATCTTCAATTGGCTCAAGTCCTTGGCTTGCATGATGGCCGTCACCTTGGATTCCCAAGATTTTGGAAGAGAACGAAGGAGCTTCCTTACCTTCTCCTCTTCCCTTATCTCCCTGCCAAGGTTAGCTAAGCCATTCGTAATATTTTGAAACCTAGCATGCATGGAATCAATAGACTCATGTGAAAGCATTTTAAACATTACATAGTCATGCATGAGTAAAATGATTTTGGATTCTTTTACTTGTGAAGTCCCTTCATGGGTGGTCTCTAGGACCTTTCATACTTGGTATACGGACTTGCATGTAGAGATCCTATTGAATTCATTAATTGATAGACCGCAATATAGAGCATTGACGGCCTTGGCATTTGCATTAAATAGCCTAACTTCCTCTTGGTCCCATTTATCCATGTCCTTATCGGATTGTTTATACTCTACTAGGATCATCCTCCATACATCCATGCCTAAGGATTGAAGGAAGTCATTCATGCGAATCTTCCAATAGGCATAGTTGTTCCCATCGAATAGTGGTGGAGTGTTAGTAGAGGACCCTTGAGCTAGTTGAATTTCACTAGACATGATGACTTGTAGGGAAGATGGTTAAATCTTATCCTACAACCTAGCTCTGATACCAATTGTTGGATGAACCTTGACACTAGAAGGGGCGGTTGAATAGTGATAATCCCCTTTTTAAATTTCTTTTAACTTAATTTTGTCTTAGCTTAATGGAATTGTTTTTTAATGAATGATATGATCACAATTCAATCACAATAATGAAAGCAAATAAAGAGCAATGCAAACAAATCAATTTATAGTGGTTCGGCCAACCGCCTACTCCACTACCTTGGCTCCTTACCAAGGATTTTTAAACACTACTTTATAGAATGTATGTTTTCCTTTCAATACACTTGATGACCCTTCTCCCTCACTTGGAGAACACCTCAATCCTATTCACCTAGGCAAAACACACTTCTACAAAGTTTACCCTAAGTGTTTCCTAGCACACCTAGCAAGCTATCTTAACAAGAAAACAAGATTCAATAAATTACAAACTTTGGGAAAGAGCTAGTGAAGAAAGAATTAGACACAAGCTTCTTTCCACCGCCTTCTCGTCTTCAACTTGCAACTGGAAGAAGACTTCAGTGAACGCAGCAAGGTTGAAGAGAAGAGATCAGCGCCTGATGAAGTCAAAACTGGGAGCAAAGAGGCATGCGCAGGTGTAGCTCGTATGAAGGCTTTAAGACTCACTTTTAATGCTCAAATAAGTTTTGCAAAAGTGTTTAATGAAGTTTGGTGAGGGGTATTTATAACCCCTCAACCGAACGGTCGTTCAACGGATAAAAAATCGACCGTTGAAGCTGTTCGATCGCAAGGCCGGTCGATCAGACGGTCGACCGACGGATCGACCGCTGCAGCTGAGAGAGGTCGGTCGACCGGTCGGTCCGCCAACATTTCTTCCGACATTCAATCGACCCGTTGGTCGACCGAATTATTGCAACAAATCACGCTATAGAAGCCATCTTTAGGTCGATCGACCGATTGGTCGACCGCTACCTTTCTGCCAAATTTTCACCTCTGTCGGTCGACCAACCGGTCTACTGACGCAGCCCAGCTTTTTGCCCTTCTCTACATTCGGTCGACCAACTGGTCGACCGAATGGCTTCTGCCAATTTCCTGCGATCTTCGGTCGACCAGTCGATCGACCGAATGGGCTACATCGCCATTTTATTGCCTTGATCGGTCGACCGACCGGTCGACCGATCCCAGGCTGAGGATGATTAATTTCTTGTATTTTTACATGCCAATTCTAAGGGTTTGGTTACCAAGTTTCAACTTGGATAACCTTACATTTTAGGCCTGGGATAAACTATTCTAGGGACATATTACATTAAATCTTCTTGACTAAGAAATCAAAACTACAGACTTGGATTAAATACATGTTTGTTATCATCAAAATAAAGATTGAGGCTTAAGAGAGACCCTTAAGCCAACACACATGACTAAGAAATCCTACGCTCTCCAGCCAGAACTCGCACTTGGCGAATTTGGCATACAACCTGTGCTCCATGAGAGTTTCCAGAACTACCCTCAAGTGCTCAGCATGCTCCTCCCTGCTCCTAGAATAAATCAAAATGTTATCAATGAACACAATCACAAACTTATCCAGGTATTCCTTGAACACTCGGTTCATCAGGTTCATAAATGTTGCAGGTGCATTAGTCAGCCCAAATGGCATCACCAGAAACTCAAAATGCCCATACCTTGACCTGAAAGTAGTCTTAGGGATGTCACTATCCCGAATCCTCAACTGATGATACCCTGACCGCAGGTCAATCTTAGAAAACAACTGTGCTCCCTGAAGTTGATCAAACAAATCATCAATCCTGGGTAACGAGTACCAATTCTTCACTGTTACCTTGTTAAGCGGTCGGTAATCAATGCACATCTATATGGACCCATTCTTCTTCTTTACAAAGAGTACTGGAGCACCCCAAGGCGAAACACTGGGGCGAATGAAACCCAGATCAAGCAATTCCTGCAACTGGGACTTCAACTCCCTCAACACAGCTGGTGCCATCTGATATGGAGGAATGGAGATCGTCTTCACCACCGGCTGTAAATTGATACAGAATTCGATCTCTCTCTCTGGAGGTAACCCTGGCAACTCCTCCGAAAACACATCAGAGAACCTGCATACTACAAGCATCCTCCTGATGTCTCTAGCCACATCTCCACCTTCCTCTGCCACCGACACAAATGCCAAAAAATGACTAACACCTGCCGAATAGTAACTTTCGGGCCTTAAGAGCTAGTACCGCCATCAATGAGTCACCCCTTCCCTCACCCTAGAAGGTAAATTGGGGCATCCCAGGCTTACTAAAGGTCACAGTCTTAGCCCTGCAATCAACTAAGGCAAAATGGTCCGCCAACCAGTCCATGCCCAATAACACATTAAGCTCCAACATCGGCAGGAGTGTCAAATCGGCCATCAACACATGCCCACAAATGACAACCTTGCAGCCTCGAAAGACTGTCTTTGCCATCACAGGAATGCCCGTAGGTGTAGACACCACAAGGGGCAATTCAAGCACAGAAGATATCCCTGACAACTTAGCAGCAACTAAGGCATACACAAAAGAGTGCATAGCACCTGGACCGAACAAGACATATGCAATAGTTGAACCTACAACAAGGTTACCTAATACTACTGCTCTGGACGCCTCAGCACCCTCCTGGTTCATAGCGAACACCCGTGCAATGGGCCTCTCTGAACTACCAGCTTGCTGGCCTCCTCACTGAGTCTGACCCCTCTAAGCTACGAAACCCACTGACATCAGTGTCTTTCCTCTGGTCTGATCAGGCTACTGGCTACCTCTTCCAAGACACTCCCTCCTGAAGTGCCCAACCTGTCCGCACCCAAAACATGCCTTAGAATGAAACCGCTCTTTGGTCGCACATAACTATGGCCCTTAAGCATAAGGTCGCTCTACACCCATAATTTATATGTCCTGAAATCTAAGAGAAAGATCCTCCAATCAATCCAAAATTTCATCTATAGGAGAAATTTACTCTTAGCCAACCCTTGTAGATCCCTTCTACAGAACTCTATCAACCGGCCCCCCTAGGATCCCTAGGGCCAGGGCCGGCCCGTACATAAGGCCAACAAGGCAATTGCCTTAGGCCCCTGATTAATGATTTAGTGGGGCATTAGATGATTTGGCACATTTGTGGGGCCTGATGGCACAAAATCAAAATTATTACCCTAAATCCCTAACCCATTACCCATGTCATGAGTCCCGACTATCGAGTGCCTTATTCATCTTCTTCACTTCTCCGAGATAGGGAGACTCCATCTTCGCCGCCTAGCCCGCCTCCAACGGTCGACCATCCACCGATCCCAAACTCTTCGTCTTCTCCACCGATTCGTCTCCAACGGGCGGCCATCCACACTAGATAAAATGGCAATGTTCTACCTCAAATGTTCTCCTCCCTCTCGCCCAGTCTTCGCCTCTCACAGTCTCACCCAGTCAGTCGCACACTCGCACTCTTCGTCTAATCGTCTATTCGTCTCTAAGTCTCTTCGCCAGTTCGCCTGCGGTGAATTGCCTCTCAGAGAGTCAGAGGACAGAGTCACAGACTCTGCTCACAGAGTCGACTATCGACCACGCGGCATCGACGGAGGCAGCTGCGACTTGGGCAGTTGGGCATGAAGAAAGCGGAAAGCGCACCGCGCACGGTGGCGTCCATGCGTCCCACGTCCATCGATCCAGGGATTGGATTAGGTATGGAAGGTGGTTTGCTTTTTTTTATGGACGGGGAATTTTTTTCTCCTGTTCTTTTATGTGTGTGTTGGAGTTCACATGTTACTCAATAGTCTGTTTGCTAGTTTATTCTCACTAGATGGCTTGCTATGTTCAGTACATCTTTTATGAGTTCATATAATCATATAGATACATGACGAGGCTACTGAAATTTAGACTTGTGTGTGGATGTCCTAAAGTAACTGATAGGAAATTAGGAATCATCTGAGTATCTGACATTAATCAAGCTCATTTGAATTGGTCATTTATTCTACTAAGAATTCTCTTGTTTCCTCCCATATGCTTTATTTTAGGATTAACATTAACAACAATATTAAGCCATAAAGTCCAAAAATTTGTAATTAGTACAATTATCTTCTCCTTAAAAAACATCAGAGTTCTGACCCTATCTTTTTAAAACAGTTTTATTCTACTACTTGCATTTATCAATCAAGTGAATCATCAACTTTCACATCCAGGTTCTATTGTTCTAACCTTCTATTACTTGTTATATTTGTATTACTTTTTACTTTATATTGCTTTGAATTGTTGGTTGTCTTTTTAATTTAGTTTTTGTTATTGAAAACAAATTAAATATGTCAAATAGAAAATATGAATCTGGTTATTCAAAACTCTTAAAAAAGAGAAGACTTGAAACTTTAATAAAATCTCAACAAGGAGCTTTTGATAAATTTATTACAAGTAATAAAAAGAATTTAGAAAATATGGGAGATTGTTCCTTGAATGAACAAGTCAATAATGCTATTGAATTAGATGATAATAAAATTGAAGAAGAACAACAACAAGAACAAGAACAAGAAACTAGTGAAAAGTCTCACATGGATCCTAATAATGACCAACTTTTAAATGAACCAAACGATTTGATCTCCAAAAATATCTATGATCTTAGTCAATGGACTAATATTGATACAAATTTGAGAGATTTATTAGTTGAAAAGGGGCCAATTAGAATTGTTGGTATAGATTTTTCAAAGGATAAATTTTCAAGACATTTCTCTAGTACACATTATATTAAAAAAATAGCAAATGGCGAAAAACATGAAAGAAGATGGTTAATTTATTCTAAAGACTTAGATAGAGTATTTTGCTTTTGCTGTAAGTTGTTTAATTCTATTGCTTGTACTAGTAAACTAGCTAATGAAGGTACTAGTGATTGGAAAAATCTTAGTGCTAAACTTAAAACTCATGAAATGAGTAATGAGCACATTATTAATATGAGTTCATGGATAGATTTAGAGATGAGATTGTTGAAAAATAAAACAATTGATAAGAATGTTCAAGAACAAATTAATAGGGGGAGAGAACATTGGAAAAAAGTATTATTAAGAATTATTGCTATAATAAAAACTCTTGGTAAAAATAATTTGGCATTTAGGGAAAAAAATGAAAAAACCTATCAAGAAAACAACGGAATTTTTTTAAGTTTAATTGAAATGATTGCCGAATTCGATCCGGTGATGCAAGAACATATTCGACGAATTAAAGATGGTGAAATTCAAAATCATTACCTTGGACATAATATACAAAATGAATTAATTAATATGTTAGCATGTGAAATTAAAAATAGAATTACTAAAAAAATTATAGATGTAAAATATTTTTCAATCATACTTGATTGCACACCGGATACAAGTCATCAAGAGCAAATGTCTCTCATATTACGAAGTGTTGACATTTCTTTAACTCCAATAAAGATTACTGAATTTTTTATAGAGTTTTTAAACGTAGATGATACAAGTGGAAAAGGTATTTTCGATGTTATAGTAGAAGAAATGAAATGCATTGGTCTTGATATTCATAACTTAAGAGGGCAAGGATATGATAACGGATCGAATATGAAGGGGAAACACCAAGGAGTGCAAAACAGACTTCTTGATATAAATTCGAGAGCATTTTACACACCATGTCGTTGTCATAATTTAAATTTAGTATTTTGTGACATGGCTAATTCTTGTCCTAAAGCTATAACATTTTTTGGAGTAGTGCAACGCATATATACACTATTTTCTTCTTCTACTAAACGATGGAAAATTTTAAAAGATTGTATACCTGCTTTAACTGTTAAATCATTGTCACAAACACGTTGGAAAAGTCGTATTGAAAGTGTTAAAACAATAAGATTTCAAACCCCACAATAACAGATACTTTATTAAAGTTAGTAGAAGTTAGTGAAGATCCAAAAACTAAAAGTGAAGCCAATTGTTTAGCAACATATGAACTTGAGAATTTTGAGTTTTTATTAGGCATGACTATTTGGTACGACATATTGTTTGCTATTAATACAGTAAGCAAAAATTTTCAATCAAAAGATATGTGTATTGACGTTGCTATAGATCAAATAGAAGGTCTTCTTTCTTTCTTTAAAAAATATAGGGAAGAATGATTTGCAACTGCTATGATTTCTGCTAAAGAAATTGCATTTGAAATTAATATAGAACCTAAGTTTCGAGAAAAACGTGTCATATATAGAAAGAAACAATTTGATGAGAATACCAATAACGAAATAATAAAGTCACTTGAAGAATCACTTAGAATTGACTATTTCTTATACATAGTAGACCAAGCCATTTCCTCACTTCAAAGTAGATTTGAACAATTTAAAATTTATGAAAGTACTTTTGGTTTCCTATTTAGTGGTACAAAATTGAGATCATTAGACAATGATGATTTGAAAAAATACTACATTGATCTTGAATATTCCTTGAAACATAATGATAACTCTGACATTGATGGTTTAGATTTATTTTCAGAGTTAAAAGTGTTAAGGGAAATAATACACGTAGAAGATAACACTCCGCTTTACATACTCAATCACATAAAAAGAATTGATTCTTTTCCAAATGCATATATTGCCTATAGAATAATGTTAACGATTCCTGTGACGGTAGCTTCAGCAGAAAGAAGTTTTTCAAAATTGAAATTAATAGAATCTTACTTAAGATCTACAATGTCCCAAGAAAGATTGAATGGATTAGCTTTATTTTCAATTGAGAAAGAAATATTGGATGAACTTGATTATAAAGATTTAATTAGTAATTTTGCATCTCAAAAAGTTAGAAAAATAAAAATTTAATAATTTTTTTAATTAATAAAAGGCCACATTTTTAAGTTTTGCCTTAGGCCCCGATAACCTTTGGGCCGCCCCTGCCTAAGGCCACCCTAACCATACTGCACCATAAATATTTAACTATATGACGAGACCCAATGAATCATTCAAGATACTAAATAATCATTGCAAGGATCTCTAATCCAGGCACCCATACAAAGGTTACCCCCCCAAAAATGGTGTGCTCTCTAGCACAGGGCCATTCACGGCCTCAAGCTGTGCTACCCTGGGACTGTCCTAGTTCCTCCTCCCTACGGAGTGCCTCAGTCAGCTCAGCCACTCGGGCCTGCAATTGCACAACCATGGGATTTGGTCCCACCTCCTCTCGGGCCTGCGATGGTCTCCCTCGACCCCGGCCCCGACCTCGGCGCTCAGTGGAGTTGTTATCACTACCGCTCTTTGCGGCATCAAATGCCTCTATTAATGTGGAAACACCAGAAAAGAAATAATTCAAGATTAAGCAACTGAATTAACCCACTATTTGCAAACAAAACCACAAGTAGCGCTGAGGTGCAGACTTAGCCCACTGATCTCATAGCATACCCCTACCGTATACTGACACGCTAGCAATGCCCTATACGGTGACAACTCTAGGTCATAGTCAGACCGAACCACATGCTCTGATACCAACTTGTCACGCCCCAAAAGCAGGGCCACGTGACCGGCCAGGGTATACGTACCTATACCCCGCAGTCTAACTCATGCACATGCAAACATCATAAACAACAAAGTAAATAATAGCTTTTAATAATAAAAGAACCAAAACAGCTTTTCATTTCAAAACAACAAAGTTTTAAACACATATCTCAAGTACGAAAATAAATTGAAGAGCAACAGTTCTTTTAATAAATAAAACTGAATAAATGTTAATGTCCCCACGGGACTACAACTCCAAACACAAAAACAAAAGTGCATGGCAACCTACTACAGACTCGACTACGACCCCTAACTAGGACTGCTATGAGATCATGTGGCTCCTCTGCCCTCTAGCTGCGCCAAATGCTCCAGCCCACCTCACTGGTCAAGCTCTGCAAAATAAAACAAAACAACGACAACGGGTGAGTTCAAAGAACTCAGTGAGCAATTTTACCAACCCCCACACATCAATATCACAAAGATAACAAGAATATGTCTATCTCTACAGAGGCAATATCACAAATGTGTGACTAGCTACTAGGCCAACAGGCCACCCATGCCCACGGCATCTAGTTCTTCAAAGAGGTGCATCAGGCCGAAGCCCTACCATGCCCAAAGGCAACGTCACCTAAAAAAAATGTGCATCAGGTCGAAGCCCTACCATGCCCGAAGGCAACATCACCATCAAAGAGGTGCATCAGGCCGAAGCCCTACCATTCCCGAGGGCAACATCACCATCAATGAGGTGCATCAGGTCGAATCCCTACCATACCTAAAGGCAACATCACCGTCAAGAGATGCATCGGGTCGAATCCCTACCATGCCCAAAAACAACATCACCATCAAGAGGTGCATCTGGTCGAATCCCTACCATGCCCAAAGGCAATATCACCATCAAGAGGTGCATCGGGTCGAATCCCTACCATGCCTAAAGGTAACTGCGCACATATCAGGATAATCGGGAAAGACCCTCCGAACTTATCCTGCAAGTTGGGAATTTACAACCAACCACACGGGTGTAGCCCATAACCCGGCTTCTAAATGAGCCGCTCCGCCATTCCCATGGATATAGCGCATCAAGACCTAAGTCAAGATTCTCCTATGGTGTCCTAAGGGTATCCTCACTATGAAGCATCTCAACACTTCAAACCCGACCCTCATCCCTTAGACCCGCAACGTCATGAACTCGTGTGGTTTTATTTCATGCATACATTGTAAGTTGGTTCATAACAGATTTTGCTCACCCTTAGACCCAATTTTAATTATAGAATTAAAATCTAGATCATCTCAATTAGGGTTTTGTTTTAGAGTTTTGTTTTAGGGTTTTGTTTTGCCCAGAAGTGTTGTGTATACCCCGAATCTATTCTTCAAAGTGTATCCTATGTTTCCAAACTATGATTTTTGGTCGAAACGATAGGTTACACGTCTATGTTCAGAGATCTAAGCATGTAATAATAAAGAAATCAAAAATCAGTCCAGATTCAACAAACAGTATATAAATTTCAGAAAGCTGAAATTTTCAGCCCATCAAGGAATAAAATTCGAATTTTGCAGAATTAAATCCCCAAATTTCTAACATCACAGATTCAAGTCATCATGTCAATCATGCATACAATCTCATAATTTTTACTAAATAAAAACTAGCATATATAACAAGAATTCCTTAATCAAGAATCAAGCATTAAGATCAAGAACCCTTAATTAGTCATTATCAAGATCTTAATCCTACCACATGATTTCTACCCAAAATCACAGATTTAATCCTAAGCATGCAATCCACAAATCAAGAAACCGAAGTGGGAGAATAAATCATGATTTGCACATCAAGAAAACATGGCAAGAACTCGAAGAAAATCCAAGAACAAGGCATAAATACCGAGTCGTCACGAACGGCTTCAAAAAATCCGATTAAAATTCCGAAGAGAGAGGGTAAACCACTCACCTTAATTTGGAAAATAATAGGAAAGAAATCCCGGACGACGGCCTCGATTTTGGCTTCAAAAGGCCGACGGCTCAACCCAAAAAAATAGCTCCAAGGGGAAAGAAGAGAGGGAGAGGAAGCATGCGGCTCGGCTCGGCTCCAAAGAGAAAGAAGGAAGAGAGGAAGAGGAAGAAGAATCTGGCGGCTCGGCTCGGCTCTGGGTGGCTGCGGCTCCAAGGAGAAACGGGAAAGGGGCTGGCGGCTTGGCTTGGCTTGGCGGCTGGCTCCCTTTCTCAACTTTTTAGGTGGCTCCAAAATAGAAGCCATAAGCCATGAGGGGGGGTTTTATACACCCTCCTCAACCCTAACCCTTAAACCCTTAATTCACAACCCACATCCACCTTAAGCCAAAACCAAAACCCGCTAACCCGATAGACTGAAATAATTTAATTAATCTCATTATAATAAATCATGAATAATTAATTAAATACTCATATGAACATAATTAGCAATTATGCACACACAACACCAAATTAAATACTCTCAACTACCCAAGCCTAAAAATTTATAAATTTATAAATTTATATTCTACTTACCCGAGCTCGCTCCGGACCATTAGTCGACTCGGCTAGACCACGAACTAGTGTGCTATGCTGGCAAATATACATAAAAGGAAAAATAATAAATTTAAATATCTGGGATATTACATCTACTTAGATAACATTTATTAACTTTAAATTAATAACTTTAAAACATAAATGTTATATAAGGATTACCCCCATTTGGATTCAATAAAAATATCAAAAAAAATCAAAATTCTTAAGAATCAAAATCTAGTTTTTGGGGTTTAGTACAAATTTTCCGAAAACGAAAATTTCCTAATCTCCCGAGTCAAATATGGGTATGCTAAAGGCTTCCAAAAATTCCTTAAACATACCTGATTATCTAGTTTTGACCCAAAGAATAATTATCGTCATTTTTCTATGTCAAGTAAATGTCTAGGACTTATAGCCCTCCAAGGAGCTCCCTAGGCTTAGTGAATTCAGGGTGATTTTCGGGTTTTCATATTTTGGGGTTCGGGTTTGGTTTTAGGGTTCTTATGCATCATAAAGATGATTTATAATATAAACTAGACACCATAAAACTAAACTCCCCTTCTCAAAAATTCCCGAGCGCCGAGGAGCGTCCTTGCCGATTTCTTCGATTTTTCCTATCGGGGACGTCGAGCGCTAACCGACTTGGAACCTCAAAGATTTTCTCAATGAAACATTAGTTCCATATTTGTTATCATCAAAACCGAGATTAAGACTAAGGTTGAAAATCTTAAGCCAACAATCTCAATCTCTCCCTTTTTGATGATGACAAACATCTTTAAGAAAATATATATATTAAAGCACAAATGATATCAAACATGGGATTTGTCCCCCTATCAACATGCATATCTACGTAATGAAACTCCCCCTATCTATATGCATGGTAAACCTATTATTTTCTTCCCCTTTACCTATATTTTTCTTCTCCTTTTGACATCAATCAAAAAGGGCAAGAAAAGTCAATCTAGTCAAAGTTGAGACTCTAAAATTGTTTTTCATGAAGCATGAAGATCTCAACTCAATGGATGAAAAATTAAATATCTAATATGAGATTAAATCATACATGATAGCATTAGATGATAAATAAAATCCAAGTCTAGAAATCATGTATAGGCTTAAGTATTGATATTTTCGTGTATTGATCAATGAGTCAAAAATTATTTTAGAAATGATTTTTCTCATCACATAAGAGGAACGATACCAAATGTGAATTCAAAATATCATACTTGAAATCTCATTCGAAAATTGGACCAAAAATCAAAGTATCGGAAAAATAAACATTTAGAAAGAACGATACTTTAAAGTTTTGAAATCCAATTTCAAAAACACATATCAAATCATATTCTTACTGAAAATTTTTGAAATTTTTACTAAACAAATAAGATTTTTCAAGAATCATCGAAAAATCTTTTTTCTGCATTTTTCTAAAAATAACTGAAATCTAATGGTATTTTCGTAAATATTAGTTATTTTTCAAAAGTTTTCAGTTTTCATTCAAACTTTCCAGATATCAAGATATAATCATTTAAAACATGTTTATCAAGTTTGAAATGAAAATAATGTCATTTGGTCAAAATTTTACCTTAGCATGATTTCATTCAAAGCAAGCATTGTATCATGAAATTGCTAAGTATCAAATTTTTAACGTTTACTCATAGTTTTTAAAATTTAAATATATGGACACCTAACATGAGTAAACCTAAACATGTTTGTGAAGTTTGGACTCAAAATGAGATGTCTAAGTCAAATTATTGACTTAGGTCAAACTTTTCAAGTTTGAGTCCCCTAAGGTGAGCTAGTTGACATTTTATCCATTTGCATATGATTTTTCAATTTTAACCATACGGATGTAAATTATGAGTAAGCTCAAACATGTTTACCAAATTTCAACTTAAAATGAAGTCTCTAAAAAGATTTTTACCTATGGCACATTTCAATCAAAAATGAAGTTTCATGAAATTGCCTAAGTATAAAAATTTTAACTACTCATGATATTTCAATCAATTTTCATGTAAAATCATTCATGAGCATAGAGAAATCATTTTATCAAAAAAATAGAGGTGTTATGCAAAAATTTTGCCAAAATGAAACTCATACCTCATTTCTTGAGAAATTCTAAAATTTTCACTTTCTTTTCATTTTTCCTCTAGTCTTCCAAATTTTACCACTTTCTCAACTTGCAAGTAGGCTTTATTAGTATCATAATGAAATTATATACCAACTAGCAAGGTAACATACTAAATAGCAAAGGTTTAATTCAAAATTTCATTTAAAAACCTTAACCTATGCTAGATAGTAGAGATTCATTTTAAATGAGTTGTCATGATATCAAAATGAATTAAAGAGATCTTAATATATGAAATATTTGAGGAATAAGATCTCTAAACATATTTAACTAGTTTGGACTTAAAGAAAATATCTCTAATAGTGAATATCAACCTAGAGCAAGTTTCATTCAATGAAATTTGTCTAAGTACTAAAATTCTACCTACTCATGAGAATTCAAGGATTTAACATATGATTACCATCATGAGTAAAGAGACACCGATAAAGCATTAATCATTGAAGTATAACACTAAGATTTTATGAAAATCGAAATCATACCTCATACTTGAGAATTTTGCCAAACTAATCTTTTTCATTCTAATTTCTAAAGCCTTCCAATTTTATCATAACTTGCAAGCAATGTTCATTAGTAGGATAGTGAAAATATAATTACTAGCAAGTTATCAAACTAAGTAGCAAAGAGAGATCAATTATCGATATCAAAGTCTACTTTGCTAAATAGTTTCAAATTCGTTTCAAAATGAAATCGAGTGATATCAAAACGAAATTTAAGAGATCATAAAAATAATATAAATGAAAACATGATCTCCAACTGTCACACCCCAATTCCACAATGGTGTGACCGGCCAAGGTATGCAAGCATACCGTAAAGCCTAACTCAAATCACAACCACAGAAACAAAATAAACTAACCACAGACCACATAGACAAAACAAACTTTATATTTCAAACTCCAACCACTAACAAAGGTTATAAAACAAAATAAATTTATCCTTTGTTAAAGAAATCGCGGAAACATGAATGTTCAATCAAAACAAACTTTAAACAATATTTGAAACAATAAATGAAATAAAGAATCCATGAATGAAATAAAGTACAATAAATCTCAATACAGGACTCTTGTTAAACCTGACCACTACCCTAACTCTAACTTCGACTTGTCACGAGGTCAGCCCCGAACCTGCCGCTCCCAGCTGCGCTACTCAGACACTCCAGTGCTACTACTGGTTCTGACCTGGTGCTACAAAAGACAACAAACAAAAAGAGAAGGTAAGTCCATATTGGACTTAGTGAGTGGCTCGGTCCTGAGCCTACCACAGTCCACGGTTAATAGTTATATGGAAAGCATAATAACCACATAATAATTAATTTCACAACACATTGAACAATACTTAAATCCATGATTAAATTCTTTATCTATGTAATCCAAAGCAATCCATACATAACCCATACAGAAAAGAAACCACATATTCGCACAAGTATATTTCCAAACAATACGAGTCGGTCACTAGGATATGTCCAGTGAACTTCCCGCCCATGATTCCTGAGCTAGGCAGACCCTCTAGCCTCAGTAATCTCGAAATGGTTGGGAAAACCCTCCAACCAGTGCCACTCCGGGTCGATCGTCAGTGTGGCTCGCTGACGAGCTTCTCGGTCCACACCTCACCCGCTGATCAACCCAACCAAACCCCGATCTCATCCACACACACAAACATGTACAATGAGAAAATAAATGCATCAACCCATAGCATTTAATGTAAACCAATATTTCTACACCATATATTCCAAGTACATGTTTCCTTACAAGAGCACACTTTAAAGATTTTCAACTGATGAAACATCTGAATTTAGAGATAATACCCGTGACACAACCCTCCCGCACAAGTAATCCCATGGTATTCTAAGTCTTTGAGACTCTACTTAACACAAGAAAGAAACCGTACAAGATAAGACACAATTATTAAACTGTAAGTGTATCCTAGAGCTTAATGTATAATTTAATCTTTTTCATACTAATACAATATATCAACAGTAGATGCTAATTGAAAATGACAGAGGGAAGAAAGAAAAAGAAATAAAAATCAATAAGAATAAAGAGATTTAGGAGTAACTTATCAACTCCTTTATGGCTACTGCACAATCTTTTTTTTTTATCCATCCTAATCTTCCAATTGCTACTGCTACAATCCAATTAAACCAATGCTTAATTGGTTTCATACCCCAATTACCATTTACCTGCACACTGTAGCCACAAGGGAAGAAGTCAAACATAGATAACTTCTTATCTTCATCATGCGGCTACAAGGGAAACCAAACATAAACCAATTCCTTCACCCAACCTTAATTTTTCATTCACCTAACATTACCACCTACCACACTAAGCTTCTCTATATCCACATCCTACGTACTAGCTACCTACAGGTTGCAGCCACCAGGAGAAAAAAAAACCTGCAGCATACTTCAAAATTCCAAGGTGTTCCAATATTAATACATCCACACAACACACTACTCATACAATTAACATTTAATCACCAAGAATACTATCCACACAACCAAGAAAACAATTCAATTAATATAACTCAAAATAAAATACACCCAATTGCCGCAAGCGGTCACTGTGAAGAGGAAAAATTCAAAATTTCCCATGCTTGGTAATGCACACAAAGAATCCCAAATTTATTATAGGAAGGAACATACTAAACCACCATCAAACTCAATTGAGAGTAGGGATCAAAATCGTCAAGAAATTTCATATTTCTTCAAAATATGGATCGGCAAGATGAGAGGAGAAATTAGGAATCTTGGGGAATATTTCACCACTCACCGGTAAAGGAGAATGGAATGGGTGACGCTCTCCAATGTCCTTGAGCCGATGATCACCGGCGTCGGCAACACCACCGGCGGCAAATCCCTCTTCCGCCACCTCCTCCGTCGCCTCCTCTGTCGCCCTCTCAAGAATCGCCGCCTCTTCTTCTTCTTTTTTACTTGGATGGGTGCGGCTGTAGCAACCCCACCATACAATAAACCTTTTTTTTTACTATTCTACCCCTCACTTAACCCAACCGCGGCTTCTACCTAACTCGACCCACACTCATCCAATTTAGGTTCCGATCGAGTCATCGGACTCAACTCAACTAATAACCCAAAACCTAAAATAAATAAAATAAAATAAAATACTAAACACGCGTAAAGGCCTCACCTTAATTCATATTATCCGACACTTCTTTCGACCCGCTTCGATGCGCATCCACATCGTCCGGCTGAAAATAATTGAATTAAATTATATAAAAATTTACGGATATAACACCAACCCTTCCTATTGGTTGAAAACCGAAAGGCCACAATGAGCCTACGGTTTAGAACCGCAAGGTCGTTTAGGCCCACTACATGCCACATAGGTCTCTGAAGAGATCGGGAATCAAAATCAAAAATCGAAAACATTTTTCAAAGAACTCTTTAGCAAGAGCGGGGAAAACAACTCAAATTAAACATGTATCACAACTCCAACTTAAATAAAACAAACCAAAGTAAGGAGATGATATAAAGTATACCTAGATGCCAATTTCCATACCTTAGGCATCATGATGATTTGAAGTTGTAACCTCTTGGAGATTTCTCATTTGGATCCAAGGACAACTTCAATGGTCCATTTCTCTTTACCCTTGTGGTAGCTCCCGCTATAATAGAACATGAAACCTTTGGTACCCAAATGCCTTTGGGTCTAGGGGGTTAGTGGGCTAAGGTACCCAAAGTGTCTTCACAACACTTCAGTTCACTTTAAACGCACAATCATAGATGGCATGCCCATAAACACCACAACAAAAACAATGTCCATTAAATTTCTTCTTTTCATTATGGACATGAGATTTAATGTTAGAATGTTTGACATGAGAAGGATGATGGACATAAGCATTCTTAAGTGAAACATTCTACTTTTGAACTTGAGGTTCAAATGTGGAATGTCTATCATGAGAATGATGATGAACATTGGTCTTCTTTATATAAGCATTTTTTATTCTAGTGTTCTTAGGAGATGAAGTATTTTTGAATTCATTTATTTTCTTATTTAAGAAAATAACCTCACTTTTCAAATCATTCATGGATTTTTGAATAGCATGCAATTGAGTTTTTAACATGCTATTTTCATTTTTAAAATTATCATTTTTATGTTTCAAAGCTTTAAGCTCAAGTTCTAAGTTATCATGGCATGAATCAAAAGGTCTAGTCTTTAATTTTTTATTTTCTACTTCTAAGACATGCACATGTGAACTAAGCTTAGAGTTTTCCTTCTTTAGATTTTTATTTTCCTTGTTCTTTTTCATAAGTAAGGCATACATTTTTTGACATTCCTCCACTAGTTTTTCATATGGCATATTGAATGGATTAGAAGAGCTAGTACTATCGATATCATTATTATGACTAGAAGAGAAAGAGTATACCTCATCATTGGTACTCATGAGGCATACTTTTGAAGTAGTTTCATAGTCATTGCAAGATGATGCTTCATTTGAATGGGATGATGATGTAGAAGCTCTTGACCTCTTCTTTGCCTTGTTCAATAATGAAAGGCAATTCTTCTTAATGTGGCCCTTTTCTTTGCAAGCATGACAAATCATCTTTCGTTTTCGGCTCTTAGAGTTGCTCCTCTAACTAGAAGCACTATGGGAATCAAAAACGAGATTAGTAGTAGGTGAGTGACCATTGTTATCACCACCTTCATCAAACATGCCAATCTCTTTGATTTTGGCATAATCATATAAAATATTTAAAGTAGCCCATAAATCATAAGCCGAAGAGCAATGCATGACTTTATCTAAGATGTCATTCGATAATGTGCAAAGAATACAATTCATGGCATCTCCATTATATTTAAATATTTTCTTATCTAATTCACTCCAAGCATGCATGTCAACCTTAGGTTCAAAAAATTCTAGTCTTAACATGTTAAGGACACCAAAACCTTTAGTCTTTAAATATGTGTACATCCTATATTTCTAAAGACCAAAGTTCGAGGCATCGAACCTAGGAGGTGAAGACGCTAAACACTCTAGTGCCATTTTACGGATCGAGAGATGATGTAGAGGAGATGGTGAAATCTCAATCTATGACCTGCTCTGATACCAATTATTGCGTGAAATGGCCATACTAGAGGGGGGTGAATAGTGTGTTAACTAAACAATTAGCCTAAATCCGATTTTAATCGCTTCTTTGGTTACTTAGGCTAAGCACAATGATAATAGCAAGAGGAAGCAATATGTATGAAGCAATCAACACAAAATAATAAATCAATGCGAACACAGAGATTTATAATGGTTCGACCCCAATGTCTACTCCACTACCTAAGCACCCTGCTTAGGATTTCCAAACTAAGTTTACTAGATTAAATCTTGTTTCCCTTACACAGAGGACTTTGACTCGAAGAGTCTCACTCTCAACCTAAGGCACTTGCACATTCGGAAGTCTCCGTCTTCTTATCGAGAGCACTCTTCCACCTCAACCTAAGAGACAACTCAACTAATCCTAGTAAACTATGTTCACACAAGTGGCTTTACACCTTCTACACCAAGGATACCACTTACACACAAGACCTAATACTAGATCTTCTTACAAGCTTGAATACAATGAAAAAAATCACAAAAATATACAAGTAATGGAGCAAATAAATACTACAACAAATAATTAGCTCCAACACGAAGCCTAAAGCCAGAGACGCGATTTAGCGATCCTTAATACGGTCGACCGACGGACGCACTGCCACTTTTCCACACACTTCGGTCGACCGAACCTAGACTGGACTGGGCAATTTTGGTATTTTGCTTGGGTTTTTCTACTCGTTTGGGTTCCGTCTTCGCTAAGTCTACTTATATAACATTTATTAACTTTAAGTTAATAACTTTAAAACATAAATGTTATATAAAGATTACCCCTCATTTGGATTCAATAAAAATATCAAAAAAAATTAAAATCCTTAAGAATCAAAATCTAGTTTTTGGGGTTTAGTATAAATTTTCCGAAGACGAAAATTTCCTAATCTCCCGGGTCAAATATGGGTATGCTAAAGGCTTCCAAAAATTCCTTTAAAATACCTCATTATCTAGTTTTGACCCAAAGAACAATTATCGCCATTTTTTATGTCAAGTAAATATCTAACACATATAGCCCTCCAAGGAGCTCCCTGGGCTTAGTGAATTCAGGGCGATTTCTGGGTTTTCATATTTTGAGGTTCGGGTTTGGTTTTAGGGTTCTTATGCATCATAAATAGGATTTACAATATAAACTAGACACCCTAAACCTAAACTCCCCTTCTCGAAGATTCCCGAGCGCCGACGTCTTGCCGATTTCTCCGATTTCTTTGATTTTTCCTATCGGGGACGTCGGGCGCTAATCGACTTGAAACCTGAAAGATTTTCTCAATGAAACATTAGTTCCATGTTTGTTATCATCAAAACCGAGATTAAGATCAAGGTTGAAAACCTTAAGCCAACAAACTTTACCTGGGCAAACATGATAAAATTTATCCTCAATGTGTTGTTTGAAATCGAACTATAAATTCATACGCTAAAGGAGAAGGAGAAGTGTTTTGATAAATATATATATATTTAATATATACAGATTATATAAATAATGATAAGTGAGTTTAGTTTTAGAAAATAAAGTATTTGAAGGATTTAGATATTTCGGTTGAAGATGAAGTGAATAGCAAAGTTGTAGGTTTTCACGTTTCAGACTTAATGGTGAAGTCGGTTTTCTGGTTTGAAGTCATTTGACTAGGATTTCATAGTGTTAAAGTATGATGTGATGATTAAAAGTATGATTTTATTGATTTAATCGGTTGGGTATTATTTAATTGAAACAAGTTAGACTTTAGTCTTAAATGATGGGGGTTGAGAGCTTGTGTCCTGGACTTAGAGGATGGTTGGGAGAAATACTTGCCTTTGGTAGAATTTGCCTATAATAACAGCTACCAGAGTAATATTGGGATGGCACCATTTGTAGCCCTGTGTCGACGTAGATGTAGATTCCCGGTGGACTAGTTTGAGGCTAGTGAGGCTTGGGTGATTTGACCAGACTTAGTGCATGATGAAGTGGATAAGGTAAAAATGATTAAGGAGCGGCTCTTGGTGACTCAAAGTCATTGGAAGGTGCATGTTGAGGGAGAGACCCGTCGAGATTCTGGATAGGTAGGCTTGCAAGCTTAGGTCCAAGGAGGTACACTTGGTCAAGGTCCGATGGGAGCACCACTCGAGTTGGGAGGTCACCTTGGAGGTGGAGCATGATTTGCAGGAAAAATGTCTTTAATTGTTTGTTGTTTTGGTAGTCTTTAGTTACCCCAAAATTCGATGACAAATTTTCTTTAAGGGGTAGATTATAATACCCGAAAAAAAAAACTTTAAAATGATCATTTAATTAATTTATCTAAATTGATTAGTCCTTACATAGGTAGTTGGGCTCGAGACGAGTTCGGAGGGTCAGACAGAACTCGAAATGGACTTGATTTGGTCGGGTTATGGTTTATTTTAGACTCGACTTAAGTTAACGTGTAATTTGGTCATTTGGTGATTTTAGTTTTAGTATTTATACCTCATCCATAGGGGGGGCGGCTCATAATGGCAGCCGCACACATCCCCTTGAACACCAATAGGAAGAGACGCATGCATGGAGAGGGAGGAAGGAATCTCGGCAGAGTGGTCCTTGTGGTGTCGGATGTCTACAAACTATGTGATCGGTGGAGCGTCCGTGGTCGGATCGTAATGAAATTTGAATTGTAAGTTTTAGACTTCTTAATTCATATTCTGATCAGTGGTGATTGGTTTTTGACAGCCGGATCTGTCACTGTCATGGATTTGCCGAGGCCCTATTTTTGGTTTCTTCTCTAGGATTCTGCTACATCGAGTTTCGCCGATTCAGACAATCGGGACACTATCCTATGGCTGATCGGGCTAAAATTTGGGGAGCATGTTAGAGACTCCTTGCTTCCTATATGTGAACAGTGGAGATCAGATGTGGACGGCTAAATCTTGGGTTACACTAAAGGAAAGGAGAAGGCGTGGGAGGACATGAAATTGGACAACGTATGGGAGCATGGAGGACCATCTTTCTTTTTAATTTTCTTCTCCGGTGAGTGGTTTAAACCCCTCTTTCTCTTATTCATGAATTTATGCCGCCTCCCCCTCCTTTGATATTTTCGTCGAGGATTTTTACGTCGTAGATTCTAGATTATTGATAAATTAGGAGTTTTCCTTATTTATGAGTAAGGTTTATAAGTATTATTGATTATCCTCATGTATGCCACTCGATTTTCGCCGTCTTTGAATAATCCGCCGCCCCTCCCTTTAATAAATTTCCTTGCCTTGATTTGTAACATGAATATCTAGGCTTTGGTTTGGATTGTAGATTTTTATTCGTCAGAATTAAGATATTTTAGGGGTTGTCCGATTTTGGAAAAGAAAGGCCACATGGCCTTGATGAAAGCCCTAGATTCTGCTAGAGATCATACTGTGAGACCTAGATTTTGAAAGCCCTAGTTTAAAAGGTTTCTAGTCGTAGGTACACTGAGTAGGGCATTAGTGTTACCGGTAAGACTAATGCACATGTTACATAATCTCACGTTACTTATGAAGGGTCATTAATGTAAGAGTGTAGGTGCTCATTGGATAATAAGTTCACTAAATAGACCTGCTTGAGGAATGCCTAACGAAAACCTTACATGTATATCAATTGGTGATTCCTCGGGTGTTAGTAGGTGTATGTTTTGATCTATTTCGTATCATGACTCTTTGAAACATGTATTGGACATACTAAGCCTTTCATGGAAATAAATGAGTAATCAACAAATGATCAGTTACTCCTAGTAAAAGGAGAAAATATTCTATGTTTTCTACCGAGTATCGTTACAGGAAATATCTGGCTATAGTGGATATGAAAATTAGAAATCTCTGGCTATAGTGGATATGAAAATTAGAAAGGAGTTTGTAATATTTCATTTGAGACGGTAACTCAAGAAATTGATTACATATGAACAAGTATTAGGGTTTGACATTTCTTCCATACCCTAGCTTGATTTTGGACATTGTATAATCTAAGGATTGAGTTACATGGAAACTAATCACCGAAGGGCGTTCGGTCCTATTTGATTGAACTCCACACTTTTTGAGTAGTCATGACATGTTGCTAAACGTCAATCATGACTTGAGACCCACTGTCATCTTAGTGTGGGGCCCAATGGGCCACACACATACAAGTAATTCTCATAACGAAATTTATTGGGATAATATTCGATTCGGGTTGTTGATGGAATGCTTAATGATGGTTTTACTTTAGGACGAATTACGATTATCCAAAAAGCTATCCATCTAAACACCCTTTATACTCTTTGGCATGCTCTCAATAAAGCTGTTTTTGAGTTAATTAAACCATCTTTCTGTAGCCTTTTTCCTATATGCTAGCTTTAACCGCTGGTTATATGAAAAATTATAAGTCTGAGGGCAATCATTATGATTATAGTTCTAGTCAGAATTGGAACCCTCCTCAAGGATATATGTTATAGTTAAATATAATACAGATGGTTCGTTTGATTATATTTCTGGTGTTTGTTCTTTGGATTAATTACATTATATATTCCTAATTTTGGACCTTTTCCTAATTTCATCCCAAATTTTTATTTGTTTCAATAATATACTTTAATTTTAATTTTATTTCAATTATATTCCGTCGTGAATCAGATGTTAGATTCATCGTTAACACGCTGATGTGGCACTGCTGACGTGGTTCAGATCCCCAATCAGCATATTAAAATATATTTAAAAAATTAAAATATATTAAAATCATTCCTTCTCCTCCGCCTACAATGGCATCCTTCTCCTTCCACCGGCCTAGCGTGGTTCAGTGTTTGTCGCCTTGATGCCTTCTGCATTCCTTCTCGATCCCGCCGACTCAATGGCATCCTCTCTCCTCCCTCCCGTCTTCTTCTCCCTCCTCTGCATTGCCTTCGCCAACAACCACAGCCACCAGCACCATCGCGGGGCCTCTCTCCCCAGCCCCAAGGCAGACACCTCCTCCGTCGATGTAGCCATCAAGCAAGCCTACAGCGCCTCCCTCTACCTTGATCTCTGCAAGTCCACTCTTTCCAATATCGCCTCCTCCCTCCCAGCTAACTCTTCCACCGTCGATCTCATACTTGTTACCCTCTCCACCGCATCCCAGGTCTCTAGACCGCCCGCGCCAACACCCACGCCATCCTCAATGTGTCAGCCTCCAACCTCAACCTCTCCGCCGCCACCCGCAATTGCCTCGAGTTCCTCTCCCTCGTCGAACACCGCCTCGCCAATGCGCTCCCCGCCGGGAAGCTTCCCAACGCCCGCCTTTTCACTGGCACCGCCGAGCTCTACCAGTACGACTGCTGGTCCATGCTCAAGTACGTTAACGGCATCCAGCAGGTGGGCGACGCCATGACCTTAATGTACACCCTCGCCAATGTCACCAGCAGCGCCACCACAATGGTCGCCGCCCTGCAATGCTACGGCGGCGACACCTCTCGCTGGGCCCCGCCGCAAACCGAGCGTGACGGCTATTGGTCGGACGTCAGCACCACGAAAATAGGCGAGGGTGTGTATGAGTCAACCAGGGACGACGATGATGGCGGCGACATACGCTGGCAGCGATTCTGGGCGCGCGGCGTCGAGGTGTCAAGGTGTACGTCGAACATGTCTCGATCGGGTACACCAGGTACCCCTGTAATATGGATGGGCATGGGACCCAGTTTACTTAAATGATTTAATCTATTTTAAATTTTATGTTTTAATGTGTTGATTGGGTTGTTGAACCACGTCACCGTGTTGACGGTGAATCTAACATCTTATTCACGGCAAGATGTAGTTGAAATGAAATTAAAATTTGAGTATATTATTAGTATATTATTGAAATAAATAAAAATTTAAGATAAAATTGGGAAAAATTCAAAGTTAGGAATATACAGAGTAATTAACTCTTGTTCTTTTGTTTTTATATGCAAAAATGATATTGATAATTGTACTCATACTAACGGTATGGTCTCTAACCAAGCTAATTCTTTTATTAACGAAGCTTTAACTATCAAACTAGATATTTCACACGCTTCACAACGAAATTATTCTAAAATTATTATTGAACCAAATGCTAAATTACTGATTGACATGTGCAATGTTGCTCCCATCCTATAGGATATTAATGTCCTTTTTTTTTAACCAAAGAAAGACATATATTAACTAGTTAGAGAGATGCTCAGCATCTTTATACGGAATAAAATCCAGCTCTGGAGGCCGTACAGTGGTCCAAATAGCAGACATTTTACGGCTCCTGGCGAAGTTTGCTGCCCAATGGGCAGCTTCATTAACAGTTCTAACAGCATAAATACATGATACATTGTTGAATTTAAGAAATAGACGACTAATTTGATTAAACAAGATTCTGTGCTTCCAAGGAGGGGGAGTCTTCTTATGAATCGTATCAACCAAGATCTTGCAATCTGTCTCAATGATAAGCTGATCCATTTTAAAGGAATCTGCCCAAGATAAAGCTAGCAAAATAGCAGTAGCTTCCGACTGAATAATAGATGAACATTGGAAATAAGATGAAGAGGAAAAGTACAGTTACCTGCGGAATCCCGAACAATAAAGTCGACACCACCATCAGAATTGAGGAAAGATCCATCACAATTTAATTTATGTCAGCCATTAGGAGGGGGAGACCATTTAATAACATTGTTGATTATGGGAATATTGTCCTCAGGAACATGACTTAATTTATAATTCATAGAATAAGATAGAATCCTCATGACAGCATTAGAGACGGTAGGTCGTCCTTCACCATGCATAACATTATTTCTAATAAAACAGATGAACCACATAGCATTAGCAACAATAGCTTTGATCTCATAATTAAAAATCTGATTTAATTGAGACCCAAGCCAGCTACCAGAATGCCATGAGCTTCTATCAGAGAAGTCCAATTTGAGAGAAACACCCAAGGAAAGCCAAATTTTCGAAACAAAGAAACAGTCACAGAAAAGGTGCAAAGTAGATTCAGCATCAGATTTACAGAATACACATAAATTATCCACAGCTAAACCCATAGAAACCATTCTAGCTTTAGTAAGCAATCGACCATGGATAAATTTCCAAATAAAAATTTTAACTTTAGGAGCAACCGAGAGCTTCCAAAGAAAATTCCAAGTTGGACTATTACAGATAGAATGATGGTTATCAGATTTAAGGAATAAGTAAGCAGAGGATGCGGTTGCCATACCATTCTCATTTGGTGTCCAAGCCATAAAGTCCTCATCATCGGGATATTCCAAAATCTCAATGTTAGAGATGGTCTCCCACATAACCCTGCTGCAAAGAGATAAGCCCAAAAAGGAGGACCACTTATGATTGAAAAGCAGGTGATGAACATGAGTGAGATGCTGGATTAGATTAGTATTAATATAAGTAGGTTTTAATGCTAAGGGAAGATCCAAAATTCAATGGTCATTAAGAAATGAATTATTATTCCCATTACCTATAATATGTTTGAAACCTAAAGAAAGATTGGAGAAGGCTTTACAAAATAGCTTCCATGCCCAGGAATAATTCTTAGGAGGGTAAGGGTTAGAGCAAGAGATTAAAGGGTATTTAGCATGAACAATATTAAGCCAAAGAGAATTTGAGTTGTTTAGATATGCTTGAACTCTTTTTGCATGAAGGGAGATGCTTTTGTAATGGATATCTTGGATGCCCAGACCACCCAAGCATTAAGGGAGAGTAACAGTATTCCAATTTAATAGGTGGATACTATTTTTATTTGGATTATGATTCCAAAAGAAATTATTAATGACTTTATCAATTTTCTCACTAAGATTAGAGTTTAACCCTGTAATAGATGCTGAGTGAGTAGGAATTGAGTTTAATACAAATTTTATAAGGGTGAGTCTCCTAGCTTGAGAGAGGAGGCTGGATTTCCAATTAGAGAGCTTTGACTCTATTTGGGCAAGGATGAAATCATGAGTAGAGGCAAGGGTCTTCTAGGAGGCATCATCACTCCCAAATATTTGAAAGGGAATTTGCCTATTTTCATGTTTAGGGGAGAGGATATTCTATGCTTAACATAGGTAGGAATGTGATTTGGGAAATATATCTCAGATTTTGAAAAATTAATTTTCTGACCTGTTAAGATTTCATAGGAGGAGAAGATGGATTTAACAGAATTTAGGCTCTTGGAATTAGCTTTAAAGATTAAGATGATGTCATCAGCGAACATTAGGTGGCTTATAGCTATTTTAATTTTAATTTTTTAGGGAGTAAGCTTGTTGGAATTTACAGCATCATTGATTAGATAGGAAAGAATTTGAGCCATTAAAATGTAAAGAAAATGATAAATGATGTCTCCTTGCCTAATGCCTCTTGAAGAGGGAAAGAAATGAGAAACTTGAGAACTAACAAGGCAAGCAAAAGATGGAGAGGAAATGCATGCATGAATCCAATTGATGAATTGAGAGGGGAATTTATAAAGTTTTAACACATCAATAATGACATTCCTACTGAGAAAATCAAAGACTTTCTCTACATCTACTTTCACAATGATATAAGGAGAATTGCTTTTAGAATTATAAAAAGAATGGACTAGTTCTTACACAATTAGAATATTATCATGAATGTTCCGACCTTTGACAAAGGTTGATTGTTCGGTACTAATGAGAGGAGGGAGACACATTTTAAGCCTATTAGCAAGAAGCTTAGAGAGAATTCTATAAGAAACATTACATAATGCAATAGGTATATAATCTCTAATAGACTTAGGATTTTTAATTTTTGGAATAAAGGTGAGGAGAGTTTGATTCATGTTGTTAGGAATGATAGAAAGATTATAAAAGTTCTGAATGGTTAGAAAGTAGTCATTGCCAATGATATCCCAATAATTCTTGTAGAATTCAATGGTGAAGCTATCAAAACCAGGGTTTTTACCATTTTTAAAGGACTTGATGGTATCCCAGACCTCATTCATAGTAAAGGGCTTAACTAAAGAATTAATCAAGTCAGGAGAGATGCAATTGGTGTGAGGCCATGAGACAGAAGAAAGAGAATTAAGGTTGGAAAAATCCCAAAGATGCATGTAATGATCAACAAAAGACATCAATATATCCTTATTCTCAGTAATGAGAATATTATTAGAATGAAGAATAGAGTGAACATAGTTGATGCGTCTACGAATGGTAACCAATCTATGAAAGTAAACTGTATTTTGGTCTCCGTCCATAAGCCATTTAACTTTGGATTTTGACTACCATTTGAGGCAAATTTGCCTTTGTAAAGCTAATAGTTTATTATTGAGCTCTCTAATTTTGGATCTAAATTTCTTGGCTCAAAAGGAGAGCCTTCCGAGGATTCAAGGAGACTACGGTCCTTGGAGGTGGAGACTATAAGGGATTCCAGATTACCAACCGAATTCTTATTCTAGTGAGCTAAGGCTCCTCTAGTATTATAAAGCTTAGAATTGAAAAGATTCACCCTATTAAGAGAGGAGTTGGTAGACCAAGCATTCCTAATTATATTATGGTTGTCTTCATGCTCAAGCCAAAAATTTTAGAATTTAAAAAGCTTATTTTTGACTTGAGGGTGAGAAGGAATAGTAATTAACAAGGGATTATGATCAGAGATTCGTCGGTTCAAGTGCTTGATCAAGTGGTGACCAATAAAATGAAGCCAAACAGGGTTGGAGAAAGCTCTATCTAGCCTAATTAAGATTCTGACTGCATCTTTTCGGTTATTAGACCATGTATATTTAGGGCTAGAGAAACCTAGGTCTATTAAACCAGCATGGTGAATAAATGCATAAAAGTCCTGAGTAGGTTTAGAAAATTTGAAAGGTAAGCCATCATATTTATCCTCTTGGTTTAAAGTACAATTAAAGTCACCCATAATTATCCAGGGAAATTTTGAACAATCAATGGTTGAAAAGGAATTCCATAAGGTAGATCTAATTCTAGGATCAGTATTGTCTAATTGGACAACAACATGAAGAATTTGAGGAGAAATTAAAATAGTTTGGGCTTTGACCACAGAAGAATCTCATGCTATTAAGATACCACCTAAGTCACCTGTACTAGGCTGAATGGCAGCTGTCCAGGTACAACCAAGGGATCTAATGAGTTTCTTAGCATGGGGTTTATCTAGGTGAGTCTCTTGGAGGGAGAGAATTTTAACATTAGTATTTCTAATATGAAAATATAGGAAGTCTTTAACAGGTTTCCTACTTGCACCCCGCACATTCCAATTAAGGACATTCATCTAATAAGGTGAAGAGGTTATGAGACTGAAACTCTACAAGAGTATTATCTCCTACAGAGGGAGCATTATCAAGGTCATTGTAAGGCTTTTGCCTTTTAAATTTGCTAGCACCAGTAACTCTAGGACCTAGGAGGTTTTTTTGTTCAGGGGACTTAGAAGTTTTCTTTCTGGTGGCTATAGAAGAAGAGCTACCTGAAGGGATTTGATTATTAACATTAAAAACAAAGTTCATCTGGTCAGCTAATTGCTCTAGGGTTTTAGATTCAGGAGGTTTAAAAGAGGATTTTTGATCTTTCTCTATATTCATATCATTTGCATTTGGGTTAATATCGAAAGATTTAGCAATTAAAATATCATTAACATCATGAACATGCGAAATTCTATCAGAGGTATTATGAGATGAAACATAATTGGATTTCTTAACAGTCCATGTAGATTTAATAGTAACATGATTAATAGAAGATTTAGCAGATGAAGAAGAGGCATTGTTACCTTTGATCGATGAAGAAGCAGGAACAGATTTGTTTTTAGCAGTACCTGGCACATCTTCTATCTTGTGAGAAGGGGCATGCTTGGATTCATCCTGCTCACTAGCCCGAGCACGGTTATCTCCCGAAGGAGAACGCGCATTACAAGGGCTCTGTCGATTGAAATTTTAACGTTGGACTTGAATCCAAGGGCCGTACGCAGGTTCAGGTGAAGGGGAATCAGAAGGGGAGGTCGGAGCATCCGAAGGCACAGAAAAATTTGAATCCACATTAGGCGAAATATTTTTTAAACCGGAAGAAACATTTGGGGAAGAACCAACATTAGGGTTTGCAGAGGAAGTTGAGGAGTGACTTAATATTTTAGGGCAATTAAATTCACGATGACCTATCACACCACACTGAAAGCATATTATAGGAAGATTTTCGTAAACAATAGGTTGAAAAAACTCAGCGTCATCAACCGATATCCAAATGCCATGTTTAATGGGCAAAGAAAGATTTATTTCAACACAAACGCGTATGTAACGACCACGCTCATACACAAAAGAACGATCATCAAATCGAAGAACTTTACCAAAATTTTGAGCAATCGAAAAAACTGATTCTTTGTTCCAAAACTCAAGCGGTAAAGATTGGAAGCGGATCCAAACAGGAGCTGTATTAAACTTTTCATCCCATGGCCTAAACATAGGCTTCCAGGGCATAAGACAGAGGACATCCCCTCTCAGAATCTAGGGGCCACCAGTGAGAACCAAATTTGTGGATTCTACGGAATCAAATCGAAAAACAAAGAAGTTTTCATCTAAATCAAAGACGGAATGGAAACCGGCGAAAAACCAAATACGAGAAGCCCAACTTTTTACAAATTCAAGAGAATGGGGCTTGCTTAGAAATTTACCGATGAGGCTTTTCGCCCAAGGTTGGCTCCAATCCTGAGTTTGTTCTGAGGAGAAGGAGACGCGATCCGAAGTGGCCGCTTGAATTTTTGAGAGAGTACCCGTCGGAACCCTAATTTGGGGGGAAGGGTTTTCACGACGCAAGATTTGTGCCCAGGACTCTGGTTGCCGGACTTTTGGCGGGAAAGGAGAGACTGAACGCCCTCTCAGAGGCACAGGGAAGGATGGAGGGGAAGGCGAAGAGGGGTGTTGACCGCTCGAAGGGGACGAAGAGGAGGGAGCGCCATTAGGACTCTCAGATGATGGAGTGGGGGGAGGAGAGGGAGAAGGGAGATGGTCGAGGGGATCGGGTGGACGGGGGAGGCGACGGGAGGAAACCCTAGGGTTTACTGTCGCTATGGGAATCGCTCTCGGAAGTCGACTTCTCTCATATACTAATGTCCTTACATGAAAGATCGATCATATCAGATTCTGCTTTACTTTAATGGAGAAAGATAAAGCCGTTGATTGTTAGGAAGAGTAAAGATGCTTTCTCACGAAGACCAACCGATCTTCTCATTATTTTGGAGCACGAGTCCATATCTAATTTGAAGATGGGTGCAATCTTGTTTTTTTTTAAAAAAAACTAAATGAAGAATGAAGAAAAATGGAGGAGAATTTGTCACTCTATCTTTAATTTATATTTTCTCAAACAAGAAATTAGCTCTTCCTCATCCTCTCTTCTCATCTTCTCCTCCCATCGTCTATGGAAATAGATCGTTAAACATGTATATAATATTCAATACTTATGTTCTTGGTCGATGCTGAATCTGAAACGAAGACGCTGAATAAATAAAGCTTCATAATAGAAATTTTTAGAATTTCATATCAGAAAAATTCTCTCTAATTCAAACCCGCATTTCATGACCAAATAGATATTTCTCCTCTTTGAATCCAACCTAGATATGATACAGATAATTGAACAATCAAATAGATGCGGAGTACATGAAGATACCCAAGAGAGCTTAATACTGTAGAAACAAAAAGCACATGGAAGATTTTGTACAAGCAAGATCAATGAAGAGAAACAGGACCTGACAACTCTTCTCACCATTGAATCCTTGCGCAGATCTAGTACAAACATAAAAGGTAAAAACACACAAAAGACTTTATACAAGCAAGATCAATGAAGAGAAAGAGGACCTGACAACTCTTACTCACCATTGAATCCTTGCACAGATTTAGTACAAACATAAAAGGAAAAAAAACACACAAAAAGATATTAAGGTTAGAATAACCAAGGCAGTGACAACCTTGGAGAAGAGGAGTTAATAAGACAGCAGACAAGTCAAGTAGGGAATTGTCCAACTGAGGTAGCCATGCCAACTGAACTCTTTGGTTCAAGGCACCTCCTTGCAAGCTTCACCTCCCTGGGCCCAATCCTTAAGACTGAAGCACTGGCATCTTCCTGAGTTCTTCTTCCCAGAGCTGAGACAGTGGAAGGAGAAGTAGAGCACTTCCTCTCTTGTCCCAAGCCATGGTCTCCATCCTTCCAGTTCCTCCTCTTGTCAAACTCATCTGCCACCACTAGAGCGATTTCAGCCATTATTGCATCCAAGACCTCAACTCCACCACTGCTCAAATTAAAGTTGCACTCTTTTACAGGTGTCTAGTTGAAGAATAAAATATTTGAGGCTTCTTTAGCTTATCCACATGGCTGGTTGGTGGACGCAACTCTTGCGAAGCCTGGCTCCATAGAAAAAATTATGAAGACTGACTTCGATGACTCAGTACGAATCGCAAAGCAACAAAAAATTACTTTACAATTCGTGCTGAGTCATCGAAGTCAGGCTCCATGAGATTTTCTATGGAGCCGAGCTCCATAACAGTGGTTGGTGGTGCGCCTCGTGGATAAGTATGACAGGGTTGTGTTGCTGTTGATATTTTGTCCCCAACACAAATTGCTCATTGTCATGGGCTCAGAAATGTCATGTGGTTTGCTTGTTTCTGTGTGCTTCGATGAAAAAAGGACCAGCTTCATTGACCTGTCATCTCTGGTCAAAAGAATCACTATCAAAAGATAAGAAAATGTTAATTAATCTAATACGCTGTAGATTTCCAGTATGTCTGACGGTGTCACAAAGTCCACATTGGTGTAGGAGCCAAGGAGACATGTAATAATTAACTATACCCACTTCTCAAAGCATTTTTTTTTTAAATATCAATTGAAGTATGCTTAAATAATCTATAGAAACAGTAAAGCTTCTTGGAAATCAAGCACAAATAAGTGGCAAGGAGATATAGCATGCAGTCATAGTTTAAGGAAAATAGCACGTGGCCATGGAAACTAAAGGTATATTTAATCAGCCAAATCAAATTTATTTTCTATAATTTTAATTTTATTGAAATCAAAATTATTTATGAAAATATATTTAATTCAATATTTTCATAAAGTTGAATCAAATCATAATTAAAACAGGTTTCAACGAAACTAATTTTCTTAATAAAAATAAAAATACCAAAAGATTATTTTCTATGATTTCGAGACTGTCAATTTCGTTATCAAAATGTGTAACTTTGTAATTATAAATATTTTTTATAAAATTAATTAATTTAAAAATAAATCAAATTATATCTAATTTATAAAAGTAAAAAATAAAAATAAAAATTATTATTTTTAACTCAAACTATTATCTTAAATTGACAAATTAATTAAACTAATTTAATTATATATAATTTGACTCAAACATAAAAATAACACAATTTTTGTGAACTTACTTGTGCTCAAGTGGTAGTAGCATTTGGGTATGTTGCTTATAGATTTTGGGTTCAATCCCTAGTTATAGTATTTTATGTACTTTTTTCACGTCTTAGTATGTCATGTAATACGTCTTGTGCATATATTATCACGCCTACGCTTTGTAATGACTGTGTTATAAAGTTAATTTTTTGAAGAAAAAAAATAATAACTCAATTTTCTTAAATTCAATCTATTTATAATTTAATCAAAATTAATTTTAGATCATTTGACTTAGTTTTTAAAAAATTTATAATATTAATTAATTAATTTTATATCCAATTCAACAAAAAAAATATTAAATTACTAATAACTTAATTAATTAAATCTTATAAATATTTTATAATCATATTAGCAAACATTTAATTTTGTAAACTAACTACAAATACAATACGTGACTTTCTTCTACAACCATATTAAGTTTCATAAACTGTTTTATATGAATTAGTTTACAATAAAAGCAAATTACTATTAAAACTGTTCAAGAAAAATTAATATTATTTTTTATAACCAAATAAATATTCACTGATTTCAACCAACTAAAACTTGTGTTGTTTTCATTAACCAAACGCGTTTTTAAAAACTGAAAATTAGAAACCAAAATTAAATTTTTAATTTCACTGAAATTAAATCAGAAAATAATTTTTTCGCTAACCAAACAACACCTAAGGTTCAATACTTGTCCCTGGAAATGACCAACTTCTAGATGTTATACAAGAGAAGAGCCCTTGAGTTTTCAAAGGACAAATTCTGTCCATAAAAAATTGCAAATCGAAGTCCAGTAATACCAATAGATAATACAGGTATAGAGCTGTTGGCCAATTGAGATAACGGATGAGTTGTCATGGTTATCTAGTAACTCATATGAATTTTAGACCATATACTGGGGAGGAAAAGTTCTTGAGAATGGAAAAAATGCTGATAGAAAACATATCACCTGTTCTGCAATCTGTAAAATTGGTTATACCCAGTGCATACATATATATGTTTTCAGCAAAATCAGAAAATTCATTTCAGTGCATAGTAGCAGCCAAAGCTCTTCAAATATCAGAGATCGATCAAAATGGTGACGCAAGTCAAACAAGATTGAATAAATTAACCAGATAAGAAAAACTACGAAATTGGAAAAAAGAAATCCTCAAATCCATACAAAAGTTCACATTTTTCTTTCAAAATAAATAATAAATGTTAAATTAGGAAAGTGAACAACCAAGTTCTTGAATACTGTAAGGCCTTGAATACAATGAATTTATGTGCCACAAAACGTCAAAGAAGATACATAAGTGCAAAATGCTACAAGAATGACACCATCCTTAAATTGTCTACGTATTTATAACAGTATTGTTCCTTAATAGTAGCTCAGTCCTGGGGATGGCAATTTCGATCCACACCATGGTGACCCACATTGACCTACCTCAATTTTATTTAATGGGACGAGGATGGGAAGAATGTGCCTGGTCCCACTTCACCCAGATCCAATTAACCTTTATTTCGTCATATCTAATCTAATCTGCCTCTTTTATAAAGATATATACTTGGATTTTAAATTAACAAATAAAATTTACAGAAACTTACATCCAGTCATAGCCCATCTTGACCCAATCGTTTGGCATCAAAGAGGCAATTGCCGACTGCACCCACCCTGTTACCGCTCCTACCCAACTTTTTTAAAAAAAACTTACATCCAGTCACAACCCTATCCATCATCTCATACTTTTGAAGCCATTTTGCAGCTTTTTTTGCCAAAAATTGTAAAATTATTTTCTGCTGTATGTGGATTCAATGCATTGTGATCCACTACACAACCCCAATAGACTTTGCATATCGTAGCTAATACCCTATCATAATTATGCAAGAACACAACTAAATTTTGCATTAACATGTCTTGCAAAACCCAATAAATGTTTAGTAGCAAGCTGTTTAAGACAGTCAGTCAAAGTATCCCCTAGCACAGCCACAGTATCCTTTCAAAAGTGTCATCATAGGCATAAAATTAATAAATCTTACCCTATTAGCAGTTGCCTCCATGTTCATGTTTAACCCTCAAGTCAAAAGCTGGCATAAATGTATGATATTTAAAGAAATACCTGGACTAAATTCATACAACTTCCTACGCAGTAACAACAGGGAGTTAGAGTGTATCTCATTAATTCTCAATCATCTAGACTGGCAAAATATTACCTCAAAGCAACTAGTTTTGTTGTAATAATATCACCCTGCAACTCGTGGAGCAAATATATTTCAAGATTTTTACAAATCTTAAATTACATACTTTCAAATAGGGAATACTATGAAGATACTATTGAGCTTAATTTAGAAAATCTAATATTTCCGACATATCAAGAATCAAACTTGTAACCATAATATTGATGATCCATTTGTAAAAAACACCAACTTTCGGACTTTGGAAGAAAGGAGCAGATTGCAAACCCCCAGGTCTAACGGTAGGACTTCTGGAACCGTGCACGAGCACCGCGACCACCGAACTTCTTGGGTTCGCAGCGGCGGGGATCAGCGACAAGGAGGGTGCGGTCATAGCGTGCAAGGATATCCTTTATCTCCTTCTTGGACTGCTCGTCTACATACTTCTGGTGGAAGGCAACGAGGGCCTTAGCGATACTCTGACGGATTGCGTAGGTCTGGGAGGTCTTTCCGCCGCCGCGCACGCGGATGCGGATGTCCACGTCAACGAAGCGCTGGCGCCCGAGGAGGAGGATCGGCTCGAAGGCCTTGAGCCGGAGGATCTCCGGCTTCACCAGCTCGATGGGCACCCCATTCACCTTGATCAGCCCGCGACCGCGCTTGCAGTGGGCCACCGCGACCGCCGTCTTCTTCCGGCCGAAGCACTGCACCGATTCAACAGCCGCCGCGGCCACCGCCGCTCGATCTCTGAGACTCGGGTCGAGAAGAAGAGTGATAGAAGCCTCAAAACCCTAGGATTTTATACGTTTGCTAAGCCGCAGAATGGACGGCTGGATTACACTTTTGGTTTGGGTCGGGCTGGGTAGACTCTCTCCTGGTTCGGATGATATTAAATCTACCCAAGATCCCAATCCGACAAAATCAATGATTAAGTGGTTGTTTGTAGGGGTGAGCAAGATTCACCGAAATTACCGAAAAATCGATCGAATCGAAATCGAATTAATCGAAAAAAATTTGGTTCGGTTAACAGTTAATTTTTTTTAGATTCGGTTCGGTAAATCGAACAGTTCGATTAATTTATCGATTAACCCAAATCAATTTTAATATATAAAAAATAAAAATTATATATCATATGATATGTTATGATTTGCATTGGTGGTTAGAATGCTAAATTTATATTTCACCATATTAGGTTCAAATCTTGGTTAGGCATAATATTTAATTTATTTTGATCATTATAGATATAATAATTTCGGTTGTAAGATTTATATCAAATTAGCAGTACCCGCGCTTTGTACTAATTTATAACCTAGTGTGATATACAAAATAAATTAAATATCAATAAGATATAAATCTCAAAGTGGTAATAATCTTTTTATATAATGATATTAATTTATTTCAAAATGCATAAAAATTTTTGAATAAAAATTTAAACTAACAATTTTAAAAATAGAAAAAATCAAAACTATTTCAAAACAGATAATACTATATAGGTTTTTAATTAAAAAATATATAGAAAAAATAAAATAGAAAACTATTAATAATTTCAAGGATAAACATCAAATATAATGCAAATATAAAGTAAAGTATATCATTTAAAAATTTATTAGTATAGATAATTAATTCAAAATTAAAAATTTTGACTTTATATATCAATTAAAATTTTATAAGTATAGATAATTAATTCAAAATTAAAAAATTTGAAATAATTTAAGTTTTTTTCAAAAATAAAGGAAAAAATGATATTTCATAAATACAAAAGTAATATAAAAAATAATTGACCAAAAATTTAAAAAATTCAATAATAAAAATATTTTTATGGATAAAATCAAATATAATATAAATATAAGATAAAAAAAATTGAAAATAAAATATTTAAATTATTCTAAGCTACTTTTTTTATTATTTTGAAATACTATTTTTCATTAACAAAATGGTAATTCAAAATCCAAAAACTAATATAAAAAACTTCAATAAATAAAAAATATTTATAATTATTATTCAAAAAATAATAAATACAAAATTAAAAATATCAAAATATGTTCATATAGAGAAAATAAGTGGGGTAAAAACTTTTATTCCAAAATTAAGTGGAATAAAAATTTGGGAGGAAAAAATTTAGGTAGAATAAGTGGCAAAATTTTGAGGGCTTGTATATATATATATAAGAAATTTGAAATTATATAAGTTTTTTCAAAAATAAAGAAAAAATAAATGATATTACATAAAAGAAAAATAATAAAAAATAATTATATATATTAAAAAATTAATTTATATGAATTTCAATTATCAAAAAAATTAAAATACAAAAATAATAAGATTTTTATGGATAAAAATCAAATATAATATAAGTATAAGATAATAAATTGAAAAAAATATAAAATATGATATTTAAATTATTCTAACTGCATAAATTTTTTTTGTTTTGAAATACTATTTTTTCAATAATAAATCCAAAAAATAATATTTCAAAATCCAAAAACTAATATAAAAACTTCAATAAATAAAAAATATTTACAATTATTATTCAAAAAACAATAAATACACAATTTAAAATATCGAAATAGGTGCATACAGAGAAAATAAGTTGGGTAAAAAATTTTATTATGAATTTAAGTAGGATAAAAAATTGGGAGAGAAAATTTAGGTGAGGAAAGTCGGAAAAATTTGAGGAGAGGGGTAAAAATAAAAAGATAAGTAGGATAAAATTAAATGTAAAAAATTTGATGGAGTAGAAAAGTTTAGGCGGGAATGAGCCGTTTTTTATATATATATAACAATATTTGTTTGAGTGGTTGATGTGATATAGTGGTCCAAAGTTTGAATTTTGATAAAGTATTGATATATATTTTTTCACCATTTTTTTGGTGAATTCGGTAAATTAATCGAACCGAACTGAAAAATTCAATTAGCCGTATTGAATTAATCAAATTTTTCGGTTCGGTAAACGATTAATGGATAAGTCGAAATTTCGGTTCGGTTAATCGATGGTTCGGTTCGATTAATAACTGAACCGTTGCTCCACCCTAGTTGTTTGATTGCAAATCATGAATTATAGACGAAATAGAATTTCATGACAATTAAAATTAAATCTCAATTCAGTAAGTAAAAGTAATTTTAATTGCAGTCTATGAATGAAAATCATTTCCTAATTACCTGTTTTTATACCAACACAATAACAGAAATTAGTTCATCTTTTATGAAAATTATAAAATTTTATTTTTTTATCAAATTAAGTAAAAAATATAATTAGGGAAATAAATAAAACATAAATATACTATTTATAAAATAAATAATAAATAAAATATTTAATTTATTTTAGATTATCTTATTATATTTTTAAACATTCAATAAAGTAAAATTATAAGTATTATTGATTTTAAATAGATAATAGATGTGTACTACATATTAAGATAAGAGAAAATTCTACCTTCATAACAATTTTTTTATGTCAATAAAAATTAAATTACTATCTAAATTTAGTTTAAATATTTTTAATTTATTTCAAAATTATCTAAATCTTTAAATCTTTATCCATTTTATCATAATATCTAAAAATTGCTAACCATAGTTCAGTTGCTTATTTTGTAGTCTTCTCATATTTCAACTTTGATTTTTCTTCCATGAAGTTCTTATCCCCTAAAATAAAGAAAAAAATAATAATAATGTAATATGAGAAAATCTCTTGATTGGTTGATACGGAATTACGTGGGAAGGACAACTTCTCAGGAAGTTCACTTTCTTTCTCTTGTTTAGTTGATTGAAAATGAGAGATCAAAGGTTGAGTGGTTGTCTTGTATATGCATAAATCTACTTGTGTAACTAGGTTTTAAAGTTGTCTTGGAGGTTGAGGTGGATAGGTACCTTCGGGGAAAAGATTGTACGCTTCTTATGTAAATTCTCTTGGAAGAACCTTAATTTCTAGTTTACTAATTGAGATCCTAAGCGGTGAGCTTAGCAATGGATGTAGGCTTGATTAAAAGCCGAACCAATATAAACAAGTGTGTTAGCAATATTTTCTTTGTATTGCTCATATCATTAAAAAATTGAACTTGTCATTCACATTAAGATAGTAATCAATAAAATTGAATTAGGTTTAATTTTGCTTAACATGTTACTTATCCTCTTCTAATGTATCATTTCCTCTCTCACACTTCTCAAGAAATACAAGTGAGAAATCAGTTCATGAGAAGTTAAACAGTTACTTTTCATGTCAACCAAATGAGATCTTAGATTATATCTGTTGGCCTAAGATTTTCTACCTTGGTCTTAATCTCGGTTCCGATGATAACAAATATGGAACTAATATTTCATTAAGAAATACTTTCAGATTCCAAGTCGGTTAGCGCTCGACATTCGCGATTGGAAAAATAGTAGAAATCGGCAAGGACGCTCGTCAACGCGCTCGGATTCATCGGGTAGTTAGAGTTTAGATTTAGCGTGTCTAGAATGTATATGTAATCTTTTTTTATGATGCAAAGAACTCAAAAACCAAACTCGAAACCCGAAAGCGAAGAACACGACAAGAAATCAACAAAAAAGCTCATTTCTCACAGACGGTCGATAACAGGCAAAAATCTACCCAGTTGAAGAGAAGTGTTGCCTCTTCTCTTCATAGTCTATAAATACAAGACCATGAGAGCCTTCCTCCCATGATCCATGATTCCATTGAGCTATTCTTGATCATTCTCAAAGCTTTTCTTGAGCCATCCCTTTGATAACCCTAGTTTCCATGATACATCTTTGATCTTGCCTTCAAGCTTTGAACGATTCATTATTGAGACATCAAGAGGAACTAAGACTCATGTTTGAAGCTAAGTATAAGTTGTATTGTTTATTTGCACCATTACTTGTATATTTTATTATTTATTTCATTGTATTTCAAAGTTTTTATAAACTTAGGTTGCTAAGTTTGATTGAGTTGGTGGTTGCCTTGGTGTTAAGGCTTAAATCCACCGGTGTAAACGTAGTTTACAAGGATTAGTTGAGTTGTCCTTGGGGTTAAGGTGGGAGAGTACTCTCGGTAGGAAGGCAAGATACTTCCGGGTGTGGAAGTGTCTTCGGTTTGAAAGCGGAGACTTTTCGGTGCAAAGTCCTCATTGTAAGAAAACTAATTAATCTAGTTAAACTAGTATGGAAATCCTAAGCGGGGTGCTTAGGTAGTGGAGTAGGCATTGGGGCCGAACCACTATAAATCATTATGTTAGTATTGCATATTGTGTTTTTATTTAATTGTTCTATCACTTGTTTCATCATATTGCTTTAAAGGTATAAATAGACTAAATTGTTCAAGAAACATTTAAAATCGAATTCAGACGAAAAGTTTAGTAAACACACTATTCACCCCCCCTAGTGTGACCATTTCTCCAAGATTTGGTATCAAGCAGGTCGTAGATTGAGATTTCATCATCTCCTCTACATCGTTTCTTGATCGGAAAATGACCCTAGAGAGTTTAGCATCTTTACCTCCTAGGTTCGATGTCTCGAACTTTGGTCTTTGGAAATCTAGGATGTATGTCTATATGAAGACTCAAGGTTTAGAAATATTCAATATATGTTTAACCTAGAAAGGAATTGCATGATTGGAATGAAAATGAGATTGAGGTATTTAAAGTTGATGCACAAGCTATGAATTGCATATTTTGCACTTTGCAAAATGACATTTTCGAAAAAGTCATGCATTGTACATCAGCATTTGATTTATAAGCTACATTAAATATGTTATATGATTTTGCTAAAATCGAATAGCTTAATACACTATTGAGGGTGGTGATGAAAATGGTCATCCCCCTAGCACTAACCTCGGTTTTGATGCTCTTAGTGCTTCTAGTGAAAGAAGCAAATCAAAAAGCTAAAAAGAAAGGTTATATGCTACTTGTGCAAGGAAAATGAGCACACTATATGCTACTTCCACCTCCGAATCACAAGAAACATCATCTTGTCATGATCATGAAGTTATATCTCAATTTTGTCTCATGGGTCTTCGAAATGAGGTAAAACCTTCTACTTCTAGTCATGATAAAAATCTTGATAGTGATAATGATGATAGTAGCTCAAATTCTTTATGTATGACTTATGATGAATTATTAGAAGAATTTAAGAAGATGTATGCTTTGCTTATGAATAAGATCAAAGAAAATAGAAAACTAAAGAAAGAAAATTTAAGGGTTGATTCACAAGTGCATGAATTAAAGAAAGAGAATATTGATTTGGAAAATGAAAATGATGATTCAAAAATTGAATTGAAAAATATCTCAAAAGTTGAGATTGAGAATTTGAAAGTAGAGAATATGAAAATAAAAAATGAAGTATGATGAAATCTTAAATGCAAGCCTTACATAAATTAATTAATGATTTGAAAAATGAGATTATTTTTATGAGTAAAAAAACTAGTAGTTTATCACATGTTTCATCCTTTAAGAATCCTAGGAAGAAAAATATTTCATCTAATTAGAATGCTCATACTCATCATGCTTCTCATGCTAAGCAATCTAACATTAGACATCATGTTCATATGAATGGTAAAAAGAAAGAATTTCATGGACATTGCTTTTGTTGTGGCATATATGGGCATGTGATTTATTATTGTGCTATCAAAATGAACCATAGTATTGTTAAGATACTTTGGGTACCTAAGCTCATTGACCCCTAAGGACCCAAAGCCATTTGGGTACCAAAAGCATCATGTTCTCTTGTAGGGAGAGCTACCACACAAGGGTAAAGAGAAATAGAATATTGAAGTTGACCTTGGATTCAAATAAAAAATATTCAAGAGGTTGCAACTTCAAATCATCATGATGCCTAAGGTATGAAAAATGACATCTTAAGTAATCCGATATCATCTCCTTACCTTGCTTTGTTTCATTCAAGTTGGAGTATACGATACTTGTTTAATTCGAATTGATTTTATTCACTCTTAATATGATTTCATAAAATAATTTTTGATTTTGATTTTCCGATCTCTTCGGAGACCTTAGAAGCCTATAAAGGGCTAATGTGACCTTGTGGTTCTAAATCGTAGGCTCATTGTGGCCTTTCGGTTTTCAACCAATATAAAGGGTTGGAGATCATGTTTTCATTTAAAATTTGTTTTGGTATCACTTGATTTCATTGAAAACGAATTTTAAACTATTTAGCAAAGTAAACTTTGATAATGATACATGATGCTTTTCTTTGCTTTTTGGTTTAGCTAGCTTGCTAAGTAGCTATATTTTTCCTAAAATATTAGTGTAGCTTACTTGCAAGTTATGAATATTAGGAAGGCTAATAATTATGAGGAAAATGTTAAGTTTGGCAAATTATCATGAATAAGGTATAACTTTGATCCTTTCAAAATCTTAGTGCTATACCTCAATGTTTAAACTTCAATTATGTCTCTATACTCATTATTAGAATTGCATGTTAAACCCTTGAATTCTCATGACTATGTAGAATTTTAGTACTTAGGCAAATTTCATTCAATGAAATTTGCTCTAAGTTGATACTTATTATTAGATACATTCTTTTTAAGTCCAAACTAGTTAAACATACTTAGAAATCTTACTTTCCAAATATTTCATATTTTAAGATCTCTTTGATTCATTTTGATATCATGTTAACCCCTTTGAAATGAATCTTTACTATCTAGCATATATTGAGATTTTTAAATGAAACTTCGCATTGAACCTTTGTTATTTAGTAAGTTAGCTTGCTAGTTGGTATATGTTTTCATTATGATACTAATGAAGCCTACTTGCAAGTTGAGAAAGTAGTAAATTTGGAAGGTTAAAAAAAATTGGAAAAGAAAATAAAAATTGTGGAATTTCTCAAGAAATGAGGTATGAGTTTCATTTTGGCAAAATTCTTGTATAACATCACAATTTTCTTGATTAAATAATTTCTCTATGCTCATAAATGACTTTGCTTGATAATTGATTAAAATCTCATGAGTAGATAAAATTTTGATACTCAGGCAATTTCATGATACCTTGTTTGAATAAAATGTGCTCTAAGTAAAATTTCATCTTAAAGATTTCATTTTAAGTTGAAACTTGATGAACATGTTTGAGTTCACTCATGATTTACTTTCATATGATTAAAATTGAAAACTCATTTGAAAATGCATAAATTGATAACAAGTTCACTTTATGAGACCTTAAGTTGAGTAGAGTTGACCTAAGTTAACAAATTGACTTAAAAACTTCATCTTAGGTGCAAACTTCACAAATATGTTTAGATTTACTCGTGTTAAGTGTACACGTGTTTAAATTTAAAAAACCATGAATAAATGTTAAAACTTGATACTTAGCAATTTCATGTTAACATGCTTATTTTTGAATAAAATCATGCTAAGGTAAAATTTTGACGAAATGACATTATTTTCATTTCAAACTTGATAAACATGTTTTAAATGATTATATCTTGATATCTGGAAAGTTTGAATGAAAATTGAAAACTCTTGAAAATAGGTAAAATTTATGAAAATACCACTTGATTTCAGTTATTTTTAGAAAAATGCAGAAAATTGATTTTTGGATGATTCTTGAAATTGGATGTTCACTGAAAAATCTAGTTTCTTGTATAAAATTTTCAAAAAAAATTAGCAAAAATATGAATTGATATGGATTTTTGAAGTTGGATTTCAAAATTTTAAAGTATCGTTCTTCCCAAATGTTCAATTTTTCGATAATTTAATTTTTGGTCCAATCTTCGAATGAGACTTCAAGTATGACATTTTAAATTCATCTTTGGTATCGTCATCACTATAAGTTGAGCAAAATCACTTCTAAAATAATTTTTGATTGTTTAGACCGATACTTGAAAATATCCATACTTGAGCTTATACATGATTGCTAGACTTGAAATTTATTTATCATCTAATGCTATCATGTATGACTTAGTCTCTTATTCGATGCTTTGTTTTCGTCCTTTGCGTTGGCTGACTTTGTTTTCATGAAAACTAGTTTTCAAGTCCAACTTTAACCATAGTTGACTTTTCCCGTCCTTTTTAATTTATGTCAAAAGTGGAAGAAAAATATAGGTAAAATGAAAGAAAATATAGGAAAAACATGCATATAGATAAAGAAGTATAATTATTTAGATATGCATGTTGATAGGGGGAGAAATCTCATGTTTGATATCCTTTGCACTTTAATTTAATATATTTTCTTAAGGATGTTTGTCATCATCAAAAAGGGGGAGATTGTTGGTATAAAGTTTTCTATATTGGTCTTAATCTTGGTTTCGATGATAACAAACATGGAACTAATGTTTCATTGAGAAATATCTCGACTTTTTACCCATTTTCCTAATCTATCCTCACTTTTCAATTTTCTAAATTCAGTACACCACTTTTCAATTTGTAATAAGTCTATCCCACCGTCAACTTCGTCGTTTGAATGCTGATGTGACGTTGCTGGCGTGGCTAATAATCCCAGTCAGCATTCAAACACGAACTTTAACTTGTTCTTTTTCCAACCCCACCAAACCCAGTCAGCAATCATTTTACAAAATATATCCTGACTTTTGATGTGTTTCCTTAATCTATCTTCATCTTTTAATTTTCTTAATTCAGTACACAACTTTTTATTTTTGTTACAAATATATCCTATCGTCTACCCAGCGTCAACTTTGTCATCTGAATGCCGACGTGGTGCTACTAATATGGATAATAATCACAGTCAGCATTCAAGCACGAACTTTAACTTCTTTTTTTCCGGCCCCACCAAACCTAGTCAACAAATCACGACAAGTTAATTAATTTAAAAAATCCACCTTTAAAATTGCCTACTTGCCTCTTCCCCAACCTTGTTGTCTGCTTGCCGCTCGCATTTCTCTCAATCTCCGACATCGTCTGCATCTCTTCATGCTCCCTGTCTTCATCCTCGTTGACTCTGGTATGTCTCTATTAATTTTCACCAGCTTGCTCGCCTTCCCCCCTTCCGTATGGTATAGTTAGTATAAATAGAGAGAAGAATATAATTTTTTCTCTCTGATTTCTCCTCTCGGTTGAAAAATTTTCTTGTCAAAACAAAGCCTATAACAACAAGTCATATTCTTCTATCGGTTTATACTAACCATACCAGACGAAAGGGGGGAAGGCAAGCGAGCATTTGAAATTAATATAGATATACCAGAGTCAACGAGGATGAAGATACGGAGAACGAAGAGATGCAGACGACGTCGGGGATTGAGAGAAAGGTGGGCGGCGAGCAAGCAACAATGTCGGGGAAGAGGCGAGCAGCCGATTTTAAAGGTGGATTTTTTTAATTAACTTGTCGTGATCTACTGACTGGGTTTGGTGGGGCCGGAAAAAAGAGAGTTAAAGTTCGTGTCTGAATGCTAACTGTGATTATTGGAAAGTGGGGATAGATTTGTAACAAAACCAAAAGTTGTGTACTGAATTGGAAAAATTGGAAAGTGGGAATAAATTAGGGAAACACGTCAAAAGTCGGGATATATTTTGTAAAATGATTGCTTACTGTGTTTGGTGGGTCCGGGAAAAAAGAGAGTTAAAGTTCGTGTTTGAATGCTGATTGGAATTATTAGCCACGTCAATAGTGTCACGTCAGCATTCAGACGACGAAGTTGACGTTGGATAAACGGTGGGATATATTTGTTACAAATTAAAAAGTGGTGTATTAAATTGGAAAAATCAAAAAGTGGGAATAGATTAGGGAAACACGTCAAAAGTCGGGATATATTTTGTAATTAACCCTTCATTGTATTTCAAAGCTTGTATAAAACCTAGATTGCTAGGTTTGATTGAGTTGGTGGTTGCCTTGGTGTTAAAGCTTAAATCCATCGGTATAAACCTAGTTTACTAGGATTAGTTGAGTTGTCCTTAGGGTTGAGGTGAGAGAGTGCTCTCGGTAGAAAGGCGGTATACTTTCGAGTGTGAAAGTGTCTTCGGTTTGAGAGCGAAGATTTTCCGGTGCAAAGTCCTCATTGTAAGAAACTAATTAATCTAGTTAAACTAGTTTGAAAATCCTAAGCGAAGTGCTTAGGTAGTGAAGTAGTTATTGGGGCCGAACCACTATAAATTATCACGTTAGCATTGTATATTGTGTTTTTATTTAATTGTTATATCATTTGTTTCATCATATTGTTTTAAAGGTATAAATTGACTAAATTATTTAAGAAACGTTTAAAATTGAATTTAGACGAAAAATTTAATAAATACACTATTTACCTCCCCTCTAGTGTGATCATTTCTCCAACAACATCAATACTTTTGAATTGAGCAAATATGAAGGATCAAAAAATCCACTTGGTAGAAATATATTTTATGATTTTATTTTCTCTCTCCTCTCCTTTTTAGCGTAGCTCTTGACCTAAAAGCTCCTTTGGTTGATAGTCATACGTGCGGGAGGTACAACTTCCCAAAAATATCTTTTCTCTTTTGTTTGCCCAAAAGTAGATAAAACGTAAGAAAGTTCTTTTTATAAAATACAAGAAGATGCTTACCGAGCCCCTTCGGTAAATTATACTTCCTATGTTTTGCAATGAGTAAAATGACTGTTTTACGTAATTTTTTTTAGTTTTTATATTAATTATATAATTATAAAAAATTATATAATTATATTATATATATCAATCTAATAAAAATAGTAGTAAATGTCTGATCTATTAATTATCTTATATAACTATACATAAATATATATTAATTATATAATCAAAAATTATATATCAAAAAAATTATATTATACTTATATTTAATTTACAAATATAGTTTAATATATATAATTTAAAATATATGTCAAAATAAAAATATTAATTTATAAAATAAAAAATATTTTGATCATTGAAGAATACTTCTATCAACTAAACATATTTTGATTTGGGAAATACAACTTTCTTACTTTGTGTTAACCAAACATATGTTTAGTGCTTATCAGAAAATACACGTCAAATATTAATTCGTGATAATTAGAATTTTCTACTTCTAGACCTAAATATCATCACTGTGCGTAAAGACGAAGGAGGCATGTTTTATCCAAGCAATTGCTGCTAACCACCACAAACTGCTGCCGCCTTGTGCATACTTATTTATGTAATTTATTGCATTTATTACCTGCTGTTCGAATTAAACTGGTTAGATTTTCAGATTTCTTGCAACATCAAGTTTATGTACCATACCACTGTTTTAGATTCAGTTAGAGCATACTCTGTTGATTAATTTACACAGTAGTAGTTAATTTTCATCAAGATTTGATGCTTGATTTAAGTTGTGTTTTACCGACACATATCTACACAATTTTACAATCATATGCACCCCATTACCCCAGAACCAATAACCTACTTCTCGAGAAGAGATCCTGGACAATTTGGGTGACCAGTCACATAAATGTTGATCCTGAATGGTAGTGGATCATGTACCAAAACAGAGACTGATTACAGCAAAATTTGCACAAAGGAACAGACACTCCTCTCATTATTAACCACTTAAACCCATGATCATGAACAATTGGATCACAAAGTAGTGGGCTTGTCACCTAAAGATATACATTATGCTGACTAAAACAATATATAAAAGGTGAACTGTTTCATCAGTTAAATGATACTAAAAGTTACAGTGGCACTAAAATCATAAAGCTGAATAAATATAAACCTCTGAAATTATAATTCAATTAATCTGTCAAAGAATATCAAACTCAAAAGAATAAAGTAAAAAAAAGAAGAAAATTAGCAACAATAATAAGTAAAATTCAATGATATCAAAATTAACAAGCTCATTGACAATAAAGATAAACAAAACATCTTGAAGTATGAGAATATAAAAGAATATAGAAAGTTAAGATCTCAGTGAAAACATGTGTAGGAAAATCAAAAAGAAGAAAAATTAATAACATAAGCCTTTTCAAGTTTAAACACTGGCTGCAGAAATGCTTAAATCCAAAATCAATTGTAAATGTCATAAAATAAGTTTTGACAATATGCAGCAGCTAGCCAAGAAAAGAAAAAGAAAATTTATTCAAAGTTCCATAGAAGTTACTAAGACTATATAGGACAACATAGCATTGGAGCCCAATAGAGTAAAGACTTTTTCAAGAGAACAGCTCATGCAGAACAGAAGCCTTCACTAAACACCCACTCAGGCTCTGTGTTGCTTCTTGCAGTTTCTTGCATCTGCAAAATAAGGTCTCAGGGATGTTATTAAGATTGAAAATAATGATAAAAATCATTTTCAAGCAAACAATTTTCAGCAAAGCTCTACATTTGAATCGTGACCATGATATATGTTCCGGTATTCAAGTTTAATTGTATAATGCAGCTACCTTCAGTAAGACAGTAAAACAAATATTTAGAACATATTGCTATTGCTAAGGTTGTCAAGGCGCTAGACTGGCAATATTGCCTAATGCTCTACACACTAAAAAAGTGCTTGGCTGATCAAAGTCAGGAGCCAAATAAAATATAATATCATATATATAACAATAATCTATATATATATACACATTTCATCTAATTAATAACATGCATCCAAAAGAAACTTACAAATGTCCTAGTTAGCTTGATAAAATTTATAATTGCCAAATTTTCATACACAAAGAAAAGTTGATCCTATAACAGTCTTATAAAGGCACCATAGTTGTTAGAATCGTACGATTCACGATTCGATTCGTGCGATTCGATACGATTCAATGAGTCAGCGATTCAATTTTTACTATGAATCGTAAATGATTGTGAATCGGAGCGATTCCGTACAATTCATACGATTTGATACGATTCAGAATAATTTCAAAATTTTAATTTATAAATTTATATGCAAATACAAATAATGATATTATAAGAATTACATTAAAAAATTTACTTACCTAAAAGATATATGATATATATACATTTTTAAAAATACCTTTCATTATTTTTGTATTCTTTATATGTAATTTTTATTATAATTTAAATAAATTTTATATGTTTCTGAATCGTACGATTCGATACGATTCACGATTCAAAAATTAGCCCAACGATTCTTGATACGATTCATGATTTAACAACTATGTATAAAACTTTTCTTTCAATGTAAGAAAACATGGTCATCAGAAATTAGCTATAGAATATAACTGAGGTTAAAATAGCAGGAGGTTAAAGTTTAGGAATGAAATGTTAGAACATTCTTAAGATCAATTTTCTGGGCATATGGAACCCTTTTCAAGTGCAATCATATATTCAGGAATGAAAAAATCAGCTACTGACATACGATAATTATTATGGCATCTAAAATCATATTCAAGTACAATCACACATCTGCTATAAGATAGTTTTTGGCAACTGAAAGCATTTCCAAAAAATTCATGCAATTAGTTTGAGATATCTTGTCACTACAAAAACGTAATCAACAGGCATCGCAGCAACTATTATCATCTGTCATAGTCCTCGCCTTACAATTCCATTAAAAAACTGAGTATAATCGGATTTTAGCATGAGAAGAAAATGCATCCCTAATAATGATACCATCTGAAGTTGCCTAGAATAAAAGAATAAACAATAGATTTCTTATGCAACAATCACTACTAGTGACAACTTGAATCCAAATTCTAAATAACAGTACTGCAGTATAATATACTGTATTTTATAGTCCTAAGTACAAAGGTTTGCAGGATAATGGTCAAGATTAGAAAGAAGCTAGGTGTAGGTCTAGATTTATGAAGGGTAATTAATTAACTAAAAGATCAATCACTGAACTAGATGAAGTACAACATTAGTAGAAATAGAAAACTAAAAGAAATATAATAGTAAATATCTAACATTTTAAAATCATGAACTGTTATATATGCAATTGCATAATGTAACCCTTGCTTGATGCCATGGTCCTATGATTTGATTAGATGAAGTAAGACATTGTCCAAGCAATAGCACCTCCATACATCAATGTGGAATAGTTATGCAATCAACATGGGGTTTACTTCACAATAATTTTTGCAAAAAAATCCTGGTGGAGCGTATGGAGTAATTGGATCATGAATGTGAAAACTTCCTTGACTGCTGTAATGAGCATTATATAAATGCTAAATGTTAGAAATAATTATACAATAACTTCTAGGAATCTAATAAAAAGAAGCAAAAGTTTATATAGGAAATGAGTTGTTTCATTGTCTTGTGGGTTATGGTCACCAGTTAAAATAGTATGGTATACAATCTTACTGAACCATGGCACCAAAAGCATGTTAGGGTTGGACAGTGGCAAGTGCCCACTCAAAAGTACCCAAGCAAGAAAAAAGCTTTGATGCCAAAAAGTCAGAGAAGGCACTAGAACCTAGTCTAAAATCTAAATCGATGCAAGGATCTATTGCAATGCATCTTTGCAAGATATTGATATATAAGAATGAAATCTTAGATAATTAAAAGTTGAAGAAGAATGGCTAAGTTGCAAAGGTATAATTATGACATATAACCTCAAACAAAAACTTTGTTCTATATACCAATATCTATTTGAATTCATATATTAAGCTCAGCTTGAAGCACAAGAACATATTAATAGCTTCATGTTCAGTGATACACTGATACTAACTAGCATAATATAATGAAGTAAAACAAGTTCCAAGTGATCCTAACTTGTAAACTTATTGAGATTTACATTTGCATGGAAATTTACAGGACATTTATAAAAATATTTTGCTAGAATGAATTAAAAGACTACCAACTGGTCAAAAAGACAATGAAACCGATGGAAGAAACAGAATGTGAGGGATAAAAAACTTTAAATTATCAAATCAATAGGTTACCATATCTGTCAAGGAAATCCCCCATAGGACCCGCTAGGCTTCATGGTTGATGATTGTCCGAACTGTGACCCTTGATATGACTGTAATCCTTGCAGATCTGCCAATGTTTGAGATCCATAAGCCCCCAGCAGTGAAGATCCACCTCCAATTCCTAGTCCTCCTCCTAGTACTTGACCCTGTGATGCAAGCAATCCGGCTGCGGGGTTCAGAGCTGCGGCCGCTATTGGATTGAGTGCAGCAGCTGCTAACAGTGGATTCTGCCCTAGCAGAGCACTGTAAGCTGCCGGATTCTGGTTGTACAGAGCTAAGTTCTGAGCAGCTGCCACAGCTGCCAGCACAGGTTGTGGCGTTGCCCCCATAATAGTTGCTGCAGCTGTAGGATTGGAAGGAAAAGTTGGTGTCTTTCCCTTCTGCCCGTGCTCGTTAGCTAGTTGGCAGTGCAGCTGATGGCCGTCAAACATCTTGTGTGGCTCCTCCAAGGCTCTTCGCGCCCCCTCCTGGGTCTTATAGATGAAAATAGCGTATCCCCTTGACTTGCCTGTAAGCATGTCGAACCCAAAGGGCCCCATCTCAATCTCCCCAAATTGGGAGAAGAATGCCTTGAGCTTATCAGGGGCGGCGTTAGCGTGAACATTACTGATGTATACCTTCCGACCATAGGTGTCCGCGCCGCTTGAAGAAGGGACGGGGCCGACGGATGCGAGCTGGCAGTGGGCCATTCGGTTCTTGATCATCTTCTGTGGCTGCTTCAGGGCCTTGACTGCGCCGGCACGGGTTCGGAAGAGGACGAAGCCGTACCCCTTAGCACGGCCGGTGGCCTTGTCAACGATCACGTTGCAGTCCTCCACGGGGCCGTAGGGCTCGAAGACCTGAAGCAAAGTCTCGCGGGTGGAGTCCCAGCCGAGCCCGTGCACAAAGACCTTGCGGTGGGAGACGTCGCGGTCGGCCATGGCGCGGATATTGGCGACGAGGGCCGCGTCTCCGTCAACAGCGTCAAGGATGAAACCTATGAGCTGGTCCTTGGTGTAGGGCTCGAGAAGGGTGTGAATCTGATCGGGGTTGGTGATCGAGGCAGAAGGGCCCTCGTCACTGCCAAAGAGAACAGGGTCATCGTGGTCTTCTACGGGCTTACTGGAAGGTACCGGCGGCTGCTGCTGTTTCTGCTTCTTCTTGGGCTTCAGCCCGAGCTTGCGCTTCTTGTTGTTGCGCATGTTATTACGATTCTTCGCGGCTCTCGACTTCCCCATGGCCGAAGAGGAAGAAAATTAGGGTTAGGGTTTATGGGAAGAGGGGAAAGAGAGTATTGCGACTCGGCTGTTTTAAGATATATGCGTAATCTGTTCGATTTCTGAGTTAGACTCGGACGGATTTGGATTTGGAAGCTTGCATAACCGAGTTATTATTGGACGAGCTGAGTGACCCGAGCCGGCTTGGGTCCATCTACAGCGGCCAATGCCATTCTTTTATTCAGTTTTTTTTTTTTCCAAACAAAAGAAACTAATACAAATGGTCAAAGAAAAAAAACCTAAATACAATCTAAATTGGCAATACTAATAAGATCAGGGGTCAAGTTTAACCCCAAATAAAATTATGCTCCATTCTCCTTACGTAGTTGGCAAGCCAGTAAGTAGCTTTTTTAGTATCTCTGCCAATAAAGTTGAGTTTGCAAACAGTAAATTTTTTTATCTCCACCTGGATATCCCTAACAAGATTACGAATCATCCAATCTGCAGGAGCAGAGTTGCTACACATATCAATCACATTCTTAGCATCAGACTCCAGAATAATATTGTCATGCTTGAAATTACTAGCTATATTAATAGCTAAGTTAATAGCGAGGGCTTCACCTCTAATGATCGAAATATCATGAACAAAGATACATTTACCATAAATAATTTTACCATAATGATCTCTACAAATAGCAGCAAAAATACCGTTATTATTGTCTAAAGCAACACAAGCATCAACGTTCCATTTTAAAAAACCCTTATCCTGAGGGGACCAAGAAGTACCAGGGTTTTTAATTGAAGTTTTTCCCTCAAACAGGTTATTTTCAGCATAGTCAACTGTTAAGGCTAATATTTTAGCTACAGTTGTCTGAATAGAAGGCTTAAAATATTCAAAGACTGCATTATTACGAGCCAACCAAATGGAATATAAAGTGTTGAAACAAAGTGTTAATCGAGTAGGATGAATTGAGGTCAAACTGCTCAAATTGGCATCTTCATTCAAACTTAAATCCCAAACCAGCATCCGAGGGACAGCGAACCGAGTTTCCATTGACTCCCAGAGGGTCCGTGCTACCTCACAATCCAGAAAGATATGTTTAATATCTTTTGAATGGCTATCACACAAGACACAACAAGGGGAGTTAATGATACTGAATTTGTGTAATCTTTCTGCAGTGGGAAGTTTCTTATGGAGAAATTTTCAAATAAAGAGCTTTACCTTGGGGCCAACTTTAGCATTCCAAATGATATCCCACGTAGGAAGATTGCACGGTTCAATATTATTTAGCCGAGTTATAAATTTGTACGCAGACTTTAAACAAATTAAACCTTTATTATCGGGCCACCAAATCCATTTGTCCTCATTGGCATATTTCGGGAGGGGCAACCTAGTAATCTTGTCTGACAGAGAGGGGCCAAATAACAAATTCAAAGTATCCGATTTCCAACAACCATTAATGATCAAATCAGAGACAGAAGAGAAAGAAACAAGAGCATTCACATTTAGATAAGTTGGTTTTAAAGAGAGGGGCATTTTAAAAATCCACGGATCATCAACAAGATTAATATCATCACCAAATGAAACTAATTTTATAAAATCAGATTCAAGGAAATTAGCAGCATAACAAATTAACTTCCAAGCACCAGAACAATTTTTATAAGAAGTAGAATGCCAAAGATTCAGGTTATTATACTTAACTTTAACTACATAAATCCAAAGGGAATTATCATTATTGAGTAACTGAGAAATTTTCTTACCGACCAGAGCAAATCTCATTGAGTCTAAATCTTTAATACCAAGACCACCATCTTTTCTGGGAAGCAAAACCTTGTTCCAAGCAATTAAATGGAGACCCTTCTTATCATTAAGAGAGCTCCATAAAAAATTCTTAATGATAGAGCTAATCTTATCTAAAATACAAGAAGGAGCCCAATTATTACAAATAGCATGGAGGGGAACAGAATTTAACACAGAATTGATGAGAACAATCCTACCAGTTTGGGAAAGTTGATTCCTCTTCCAATTGCTCAATTTAGAGTTGAGTTTATCAATGGGAAAATTAAAATTGCTAGCATGCATCTGCCTAGGATGAATAATAGCACCAAGATATTTAACAGGATAACAATCATGTCTCATGTTGAAAAAATTGCAAATTCCATTCTTAACAGAAGCACTAGTATTAAGAGGGAAATAAATTTCAGATTTTGCAAAATTTATTTTTTGATTCGTAATTTTTTCAAAGTGACTGAAAATATCAAGGATAGTTTTAAAAGATTTAAGGTTAGCTCTAAAAAATAAAAAAATGTCATCAGCATACATCAGGTGATTAATATCCACGGAATTTCTAATCTTAACAGAAGAAATCTTACCACAATTTGCAGCATTATTTAACATCATAGAAAGAAGATGGCTGACCAAAATATACAAATAAGGAGACAGAGGGTCACCATGTTTGATACCACATGAATTCTTAAAACTCTTAGAAGTTTTGCCATTAATACAAGTTGAAAAGGTAGCAGTGGAGATGCAACATTTTATCCAAGCAATGAATTTGTCAAGAAAATTTAAAATACTCAGCATATTAAGAATAGAGCTCCAAGAAATCCTATCATAGGTTTTTTCAAGTCAATTTTAATCATTACAATAGGGTTCTTGCCTTTAGTTTTATGAATAGAGTGGATGACTTCCTGGTCAATCAAGATGTTGTCATGAATAGATCTACCAGAAATGAAGGCAAATTGATTAATAGAAACAATATCATGCAGTAAAGGTTTAATGCGGTTGGCAATAATCTTAACTAAAATTATGTAATTAACATTACATAAAGCAATGGGTCTAAAATCTTTGACAAAAACATGATTTTCAATCTTTGGGATGAAAACTAAACTAGTATTGTTCCAATCAACAGGAAGAACAACATGCTCATGGAAATAGTTAAAGGCTGTTAAAAAATCACCAGAAATAATATCCGAATAGGTTTTGTAAAATTCCCCAATGTACCCATCAGGGCCAGGACTTTTACCTAACCCAAGGGACTTAACAGTAGTTTGAATTTCATCAACAGAAAATAAAGCAGTCAAAGACTCCGCATTATCATCAGAAATCTGATTTAATATAGGAATATAAGTGCTTTGAAAGACATTTGGATCATTGTAAGACCAAATATCAGAGTAAAACTTAATAAAAGCATCACATATATCCTCATTAGAAGAAAAAATAACATCATCCATTTTGATACAAGAAATAAAATTCCTTCTCTTCTTCAGCTTAACAATATTCTAGTAATACTTGGTATTCTTCTCACCCTGATTGACCCACTTAGTTTTAGCTAAGGTCCAACACTTAATTGACAAACTGCCTATTTAAAGCCTGAATTTTCTTGTAAAGATAGCTAAGAGAGGTGATCTCATGATGGGAAAGGTCCCCATTGCTGTCTTTGACTTCAAGGGCTCTAATGTCATTGTTAGTCTTATCAATAAGATCCTCAATTCTACTAAGGTAATTCCTATTCCAAAAACTAAGTTTACCCCTAATGATACTAAGGTTAGAGGAGATAGAGGCTAAGGGGGAGCCAATATGGGAACAATTTCAATGATCCTTAATGATATCCCTAACTTGAGGGTAATCTACCCAAAAGTTTTGAAATTTAAAACTTCTAGAATTAATATGAGAAAAGCTCCTAATCTCAATTAATAAAGGAGAATGATCAGAAACAGCTCTAGGAAGATGAGTGACAATAGAATGACCAAACAAGCTAAACCAACAAGCATTACCAAAAGCCTTGTCAAGCCTAATTAAGATCCTATGAATGTCTTTTCTATTGTTGCACCAAGTAAATTTAGACTCATTAAAACCTAGATCCATAAAACCACATTTAGTAAGACAGTTCCTTAAAGCAAGAACATTTCTGTTAAGCATAAAAGGGGAGCCACCCAACTTATCAGTATCATTAACAACACAATTAATATAAAGTCACCAACCATAAACTAGGGAATGTCAAATAAATCCAGATTTCCAACATCATTCCAAAAAGAGTTTCTAATATAAGGATTAACACTAGCATAGATACCAGAGAACAGCCAAGGACTATTTTGAAAATATTGCACAACAACATTAATCATAGAGAAGGATTTAAACAAAACTTGAAGTTTAATAGAGGAGTTTTTCCAAGCTAAGAGGAGACCACCAGAATTGCCATTAGAGCCAATAGAAGAACTAGACCAATCATTACCAAGAGTTGTGACAAAATTTAAAGAATCAGTTTCAGGAAGATGAGTTTCCTGCAAAAAAATCAAACTGACCGACTTAGTAGAAATAGAAGTACAAAGGAAATCTTGAACAGGCCTCCTTCGAAGGCCTCTAACATTCCAATTGATAATAATCATGGAGAAACAAATCAAGCAAAAAGACAATTAACTATGGAAATCAGTTCCAGAACCCTCATGAACAGGGATATTCTCAGGAATAATCATGCCATCCAAATTGGAGGCAGATTTAGAGGAAGAAGCTAACACAAAATCTATAGAATCCAAACAAGTATTAAAGAGATTATCCTCTTCTCTAACCCTCTTTTTCTTTGATTGGAGCAAGTTGTCAAGGGTAAGAGTATCCTCCTTAATCCTAGTCTTAGAAGATTTCCTCTTGCCGTAAATAGTTTCGGAAGGTTTCCCCTTATCCTTACTAGTCTTAGCAATAGGTTTCAGATTAGGAGTTTCTTTGATTTTATGAAGTTCAGGAGAAACTCTCTACAAGAGTGTTAAAAGTAAAAGGAGAATAGGGGCACTAGATTTAGTAGAAATAGGATTCTCAACATCAGTAGTATGATTGATCACATCATTTAGCATAGAATTATCATGAGAATCATCCAGATTATCATGCAAGTCTCCTTTATCAACAGGGTAGGATTGATTTAGAAAAGACCTATTCCTAGGCTTACGAGTAACTCTGACCCAGGGACCATACAAAGTCTTAGAGCTATCAACAGAAGCATTCATCACATTACTATCAGCATTATTAGTAGTAGAAATATTCATATCAGCATCATGGCGATTAATATCTAAATTCATCAAATCATTAGCAATGAAAGAGGAACATTCATTAAGTCTATGACCAATCATACCACATTTAAAATAGAAGTTAGGCAACCTTTCATACCTGACCGCCTAAAAAAGGCCCACATTGGGCTTACAAATCTAGATATCCTGTTTAATAGGCTTAGTAAAATCAATTTCAATGCAGATTCTAACAAATCTTCTCCTTTCTCAATTGAAAGATTGGTCATCCACCTTAATAGGCTTCCCAATGAGAGAGATGATCTTAAAGAGGATGTTATTTGACCAATACTTCATATGGAGGTCAGGAAATTGGACCCAGATAGGGGCAGAGAAAATTTCCTCACCAAGGGCCTTAAAGTTTAGTTTCCAAGGTCTAAGGTTTATCAGGTTACCCCAGAAGGCCTAGGGGTCCCCAGCTAAGGCCTTAATGACATTATCTTCAGAATCAAAGCGAAACAAAAAAAATCCATTCTCTAAGTCAATAACATTCATCTAATTAAAATCCGACCAGATATTAAAGGCCCAATTCCTAAGGTGAAAATGAGCAGGAGGCTTGTGCAAAAACCGGCCAATAAGAGAAGAAAACCACGGTTTGCGGATTTCCTAAAGTTCAGAATCTTCAAATTCAATAAAATCATTAACAGAAGCTTTGATATTTGAAAGAGTCTCAACAGAAGAAAAGGTATCACCATCAAAATTCTTATTTTTAAAGAGACTAGCCTAGGAATGTGAAAAATTACCTGATCTAGAGGAAGTAAGACCCGAAGAAGGTGGAGCATCAGGGATCTTACCAGCAGTATTTTCCTGGGACGTTGCACCTCCCAAACCAGATTTAGGAGTAGAAACATTTGTATTAAGATGATCGTTAGCAGTACTAGCCAACCCGGAGGCCATCTTCGGGATTTGAGACAGAGATCCAAATGGAGGACTATTTAGATCAGGGATAGTTCCCAAAACTCCGAGCATCCAAGCAGGAACACAAATTGGAAGTAGATCGCAACAGGAGATGAGCCGTCGGGTGCTCCTCTGCTATCGATGGTAATAGACAGGAGGAAACACCAAACGGGCAGAGATATCAAAGCCCTAACTTGCTCCACACGCCACCGAGAAATCACGAGCAAAGCACGATGAACTAGAAGATTCCGAGAAGAAGCCCAAACACTTCTTGAGCCTAAAGAAACGAAAGGATCAAGAAGCCTACATTGCTATTCTTTTATTTAGATCACATCAATGGGATTTTCCGCATAAACACTCAAACCTCTTTTTGTCGTTAATTAATTTTAAGATAAAATATATAAAGTATCCATCGTATATTCGTATGTACATGATGAAAGTTTGTGTTGATAGTATTATCATTATTAGAAGGGTTTATTACAATATATATTCTGAACTTTAAAAGTATTTTTAATTTTGATCCGAATTTTTAATTGTATCAATTTTGTACTTTAATTTTTAATTCATTTCAATAATATCTCATCGTCAAGTCATCGTGAATCTTGTCATTTGATTGTTGATGTTGCTTTGCATACGTGTACCATAAAACATAAAATATGAAAAAAAAAACTTGTAATATCCTAAATATTAATTTTAGTTTTCCATCTATGTTTGTAGTTGTCTGCTTAGCAGTAGGGGCGGACCCACACTAGGGGAAGGGGGTCACTAGGCCCCCCTAAATTTTTCCAAAATATCAAATATTAAATATAATTTGATAATTTTTTAAAATATATAGGGTAAAATTGCATTACTATTATTAATTTCAACTTCTTTCATTAATGTATTCATAGCCTAGTTGTTATTTTTTTTTTTTTTGAGGTAAATAGTGGGGCCAACTTAGCCCCACCGTTTCATTCATTGATGATTGAAAAAAACATACCAATGAGAGTAAAAAGGAGAGTAAAAGAGAGGAGTTATTGTCCAGTTGTTAGTTATTTTGATTTTTTTGCTTATAAATCTTATGTTCGAATCTCATCTCTTGTTTTCTATATTCATTATTTACCTTTTTTCGTAATGGCTAAATATAAAATCTGATTTTTTAATTAAAAAAATTTCAAAATTTTATCTATTAATTTCTCACTTAACTCCAAAATTTTCTCTATTAGTTTATAAGCTAAATTCAAAAATTCCTCCATTAGTTTTTTACATCTAAAGCTCTCATGTTAGTTCAATTTATTTCTAATATTTTTTTCTATGCTATTATCCATGCTCATACTATAAAGTTGTGTGAACTTTTGAGTATGAGTTATTCAATATATGATTGAATAATTAATTTTATCATCAATCATCCAATAAAATGAATAAAAATTATGTTATATTTCATCCATGATTATGAAATTTATTTAACTGAGAATCCAAATCTAAAATACATCTATATTAATTATATATTACATCTTCACGGTGTCAAGTTAGTTTTTACTTTTTAATATAATATTAAGTACTATTAATGCAACAAAAAGTAATTATTTTTCTGTATGTATTTGTAATTTTGTTAATCTCTTACTAATTTTTTAGTTTTCTTCGTATAGCTTCATAAAGTTGGCACTCGATATGAGTAAGACGATGACCGCATCGTACATAGTAGAGCTTGCTTTGGATAATTTAGATAAAAGAATTTTTACAAGAGCTTTAATTATTTTTAATTTAAATATTTTAGCAATATTTTCAAAATATAAAAATAGAAAAAGAAATTTGTACTATTATAAGTTATGATTTTAATTAAAAAATTTGAAAATGAAGAGTTCAAATAATATTTATTAAATTTTATGTCCTAAATTGCCCCCCCCACATTGAAATTTCTGTGTCTGCCACTGCTCAGCGGGCTAATCCGAGGTCGAGTCGAGTCAACTCATGATTCGATGCAAGCTTGCGAGCTCGGATAAGTAAGAATATGAATTATGAAATTTCTTTTTCTGCAAAGATAATTTATTAAATTATCATATTGCGTGTGCTTGGGTTATTTCATTATGATGTTATGTTATGCATGTGATTGGTGCTTGTGGTAGCATGGGATTAGAATAGGATTAATTAAATCTAATCAGGTTAACGGGTTCGGGTTCGGGTTCGGCTTGAGGTGGATGCGGGTTTGATAAGGGGTTTAGTGGAGTTAGGGTTGAGGAGAGAGTATAAAACCCTATCCCCTTGGCTTGCAGCTCCCTATTAGAGCCGCACAACCCATTTGAAGAGAGGAGCAGCCGCCAATTGCCAAGCCCAGCCGCCAGCTAGCTGCCCCTCCCCTTTGTTCTCTTGGAGCCGCCGAAGCCAAGCTTCTTCTTCTTCTTCTTCTTCTTCTTCTTCTTCTTCTTCTTCTTCTCCCTTGGAAGACAAGCCATGGCTTGGGGAGGAGCCACTGCCCTCTTCTTCCCCTTCTTGGAGCCGGCAGCTTGAGGAGGAGCCGCCGCCTCCTCTTTCTCTTGGTGGAGCCGAGCCGCCACCTCTTGGAGCTGGATTCGGAGACCATCAGTCGCGATTTCTTCTCTAAATTTCCTTCATATTTAGATGAGTGATTTTACCCTCCTTCTTTCTGGGTTTCTTCGAATTCTTGAAGTCGTTCTTAAAGGCTAGGATGTTCTTGATTTATTTTCCATCGATCTCTCGAATTTTCGCCGTTCTTTTTGATTGTCGTGTTTGAGGAGGCCATAAACCCTTCCCTATGGGGTTCGGCAGCCCTAAGATGACCATAGGGGTGCTCGGCCAAGGTGGAGACGAGGGTGCCCTCAAGGTGTTCGGTGGAATGTCTAAGTGAGAGTTTTTGGTGTTCTTGAGATCCATGCCTTAAATTGCTTATTAAATTGAGTTCCTATATGTTCAAGCATGCATTGTAATTAATCTGTGGTTTTTTTGATAGAAATCATATTTTATAAAATTAAGATCTTGATATTGATGCCATGAAGATTCTTGAAGAATGGTTCTTGATCATGATACTTGTTCTGGTTTATGGTGTTGTTGGTGCTTGTTAGCCTTGTTTAATAAGTATGAAATTTGAGATATTTACCTCAAAATTAGTATTACGTTTTGATGATATATATAATTAAGGATCTAATTTCTATAAATTTTGGATTTATTTTCATGTTGTGCTGAAAATTCAATGTTGCTGGAATTTTATGCCGAGATGATGAATCTGTGTTGTTTTTGAAATACTTGTTGTGGTGTTTGTATTTTTCTGAATATAGTCGTGTAACCTATCGTTTTGACCAGAAAATATAGTTTGAAAATATAGGTCACACTCTAGAAACTAGATTTGGATTAGATACATCAGTTTCGGGCATAACAGTAAGCTAAAACAAAATTCTAATTTTGGTGATCTAAATTTTAATTGCATAATTAAAATTGAGCAAGAGGTCAGCATAATCTGTTATAAACCAACAAATAAGTTATGCATGAAATAAAATCTCACGGGTTTATGACATTACGGGTCTAGGAGTTAGGGGTCGGGTATTGGAGTGTTGAGACACATCACAATAAGGACACCCCTAAGACACCGTATGAGAGACTTGACTTAGGTTATGATACGTCATATCTTTATGAATGACGGAAAGGCTCGTTGAGGAGCCGAATTTTGGGCTAGGCCCGGAAGGTTGGATGGCTAATTCCCAACTTGTGGAACAAGTTTGGATGGGCAAATCCCGATTGTTCCGGTGTGGCCTCGTGGAATAAGTTCGGATGGCCTACCCGATTATTCTCGATGTGCTTTTAAGGAATAAGTTTGGACGGACAAATCCCGATTATTCCTATGATATCTTAAAGAGGCAAGTTCGGATGGGCGATTCCCGATTATTCCTACGCGTCTCGTGGAGCAAGTTCAGATGGGCCAATCCCGATTGCTCCCGAGTTTCTTTATATTAGGATAAGTTCAGAGGGCCTTCCCGATTATCCTAGTATGTTTTGTTGCCTTAGAGCATGGTAGGCTTAGGCCTGTTGATCTTCACCGTTTGGGTGTTGACTGCCTTGGGGCAGGTAGTGGCCAGATGACCTGTTAGCTGGTCACTCCCTTGTGACCTTTTTTGCTTGAGTCAGGAGTTTTTACTTTATACATCATATCTCTGTGTTGGTTTTTTGTGGGTGTTGGTAGAATCGCTCACTGATTTATTTGAACTCACCCGTTGTCGTTTTGTTTTTGTTTTGCAGAGCTTGACCGGTGAGGTGGGCTGGAGCACTTAGCGCGATTGGAGGGTAGATGAGCCACATGCTCTCATAGCAGTTCTAGTTAGGGGTCATAGTCGAGTTTTTGGTATTTAGTCATGCACTTATGTTTCAGTGTTTTGGAGTTGTAGTCCTTGGCGACATTCATGTTTTTATTTCAGATTTCATTGTAATTGAAGAGTTAAACCGATATATTATTTCCATACTTTGTATTTTTGCTAAATTTACTTATAATGAATTATGTATCGTTTTCCTTTTGAAATAAAACTTGTTTATTTATTTTCGCTAAGTTTTATTAATGTTGAGTTGACATGTGCATGATTTAAGCTGCAGGGTATAGGCACGTATACCCTGGCCGATCACGTGACCCTGAGTCGGGGCGTGACAAAATTATCCACTGTCACGTCAGCAATAAATCTAAACTTGAAGAAATAATGTTAAAAAGTACACGTCAGCATTACACTATATATCCTAAACTTTAGGAGTATTTCTAATTTTGACCCAAACTTTCAGTTGTATCAATTTTATACCATAATTTTTAATTCGTTTCAATAATATCCCATCGTCAAATCACTGTGAATCTTGTCGTTTGATTGCTGACGTGGCTTTGCTTACGTGTACCAAAAAATATAAAATATGAAAAAAAAAAAAAATCTATCCACTGCCACGTTAATAGATGTCATGTAAACATTTACATGCAGGTAACTATATTTTGAAATCATATAACACATTCATTTAGGAAAAAAATAGAGGAATGAAATTAATGTGTGAAAGAATGAAGACCTAGAATATATACTTACTTAGTGCTTGGGTTGTTGTATGCTTGGCTACTTGGTCCACTGTTCAGTTGATGAGAGAGTTTGGTTGTAGTTTATCTATTTTGGCAACTTGTTCCTCCCGATAGTAGTTTATATTTGAGTTAAGATGTAAATTACATTAATTAGATACTATGTATTGATTAAGAGTAAATTACATTAGATACATTAGTTTATATTTTGTAGTACATATATACAAAGTCACATCAGTAATCAAATAATAAGATTCATGATGATTTGACGATGAGATATTATTAAAATAAATTAATAATTAGGGTATAAAATTAATACAATCGAAAATTCGAGTCAAAATTGAGAATACCCATCAAGTTCAGGATATATAGTGCAATTAATTATGCTGACGTGTATTTTTTAACATTATTTATTCAAATTTAGATTAGTTGCTGATGTGGCAGTGAATAAATTTTTTTTATATATTTTATATTTTCTGGTATGCGTATGTAAAGTCAAGTCAACAATCAAACGACAAGATTCACGGTGACTTAACGATGAAATATTATTGAAACAAATTGAAAATTGGGATGTAAAATTGATACAACCGAAAGTTCGAATTAAAATTAAAAATACCCCTAAAGTTCAGAATATACATTGTAATTAACTCTTATTAGAATTGCAAGTAATTTTAATAAAGTTAAATTCAAATTTATTGGATAAGAAGAAAATAAGATAGCGGATTGGCTGGCAACTTGCTAAGAGGATTTAGAGGAATTTAAAATGGGAGCATCACTTGTCCTAAGATTTATTAAATAATGTAAATAAAAACTTGAGTGTAGCTGGCAACACTAATTAATCTATACGTTCCCTCATATGTTGCGGCACTATTTAGTATGATTTTAACGTTTTTTCATACGCTATGCTAATATTTAGTATGGTTTTAATACTTATTAATTCTCTATCCATTTAATTATTCATTTCTTATTTAATATTAAATATTAATTTCCAACAATTTTTTTTCTTTTTTTTTCACCAAAATAAAAATTGTATTAACTAGCAATCAGAACAAGGAAAGTCCGAGTCTAATACAAAGTCGAGCTCAGGAGGTCGTACAGAAGTTCACACATTGGATTCTTGTAGGTGTCGAGCTCAATTTGCAGTTCAATGGACTGCTTTATTACATTCTCGAAAAAAAAACAAAAATTATAAAATTAAATATTAGAAATGAAATTTCTAATTTGACCGATAATAAGCCTAAGTCTCGGAGGAACTGAGCAAGCACTTTGGATAGCTTGTATTAAATTCTTGGAATCACCTATAAAAGTAACATGAGTAAATTGCTACTACACAATTGCTGCACAACATACTGAATGACATGAAGAAGAGCATTAGCCTTAGACAAAATAGAAGAAATAATATTTGGGATGAATATCTAGCAGCATGTAAACAGTGACCCTGATTATCACGAACAACAAAGCCTAAACCAGCATAAGAATCATGCCAAGAACCATCAAAGTTAATTTTGTAAAAATCAATATATGGGGGAATCCACCTAGGAGGATTAACAGTGCTTGAAGAAGTTAAACGATTATCATCAGGTACCTTGGTTTGAGTTATTTGTGCATGGAAGGCTAGTATTCTTAAAGTGAGGCTAAGAGGGGAATGTTGTACGACGAGGTGGACCTTTTCATTTCTAGTGTGCCAAGTAAATCAAAAGGTCACAACAATCAAGGACTTAGTATGAAAAGTGGGAAGCTTAAGCCAACCTCCCTCAACCCAGGAACCTCTTGAGGAGAAATCAGAATTTGTTCTAGAAGAAAGTAATGACCAAACAGATGAAGCAAAGGGACAGAAAAGAAACATATGGTCAATAGACTCTATCTCAACAGGACCAAGGCAAAGAGGGCAATCAGAAACAGAACCCAAGCCAATATGGTTTTAGTAAATCCTAGTAGGGAGTCTACGTACCATGAAGCAGCTTTCATAAAAAAGTTAAGATTTTTGAAGGCAATTTAAGCTGCCAAAGGGCAGACCAAGTAGTATAATTGATGTGAACCTGAAGGTTACGACTTCTTAGAAAAAAGTAGGCCGAACCAGTGGTAATAGACCCATTAGCCTCATGATCCCACACCCAAGTATCATCATCAGGAGTTTGGGGCAAGGCAACCTTCTAGATGGATTCCCACAGATATGGATGAAAACAAAGAATACCATAATCATCATTCCAAGCATTCTCATGTATTAGAAAGTTAACAAAAATAGCATCAAGATTTACATTCATATTTATAAGGGTTGACATTTTAGAAAAAGGAATGTCAAAACACCAAGAATCATTCATTACAGAAGTAGAACAACTAGAATTAAGAAGTTCCTTAAAACCAAATCTCAGATCTTTAAAAGCAGAAATAAAAAGTTTTCAAGCATAAGCACAATTAACAGGGGTATTGATAGACACTTGACTAAGTAAAGGATATTTGTTCCTCACAAGCTGAACCCAAATGGAATTACTATTCTCAAGATAAGAATGAATTCTCTTCAATTGAAGGGTCTTAACTTTAAGATGAAGGTCCTGAATCCCTAAAACCCCATCCTACTTTGGGAGAGTTAAGATTTCCCAACTTATTAAATGAAGACCTTTACTATTTTTTTTGAAGACCAAATGAAATGTCTTATCTTAGAAGACATCCAAGAGACAGATAATGTATGCAATGGAATAGAATTCAAAATAGATTTGACTAAAAGAATACGATCAACTTGTGAAATGAAATTAGTTTGCCAAGAATCAATGCTATTGTTTATATTTTCAAGAGCATAATCATAAGAATGAGGGGAGCCCTTCTAGGAGAAATGATAGCTCCTAAATATTTAAAAGGAAAATTATCCTTTTTCATATTTAGAATATTACAGATGTGATGTTTAACATTTGGAGCAGTATTTTTTGAGAAGAAAACATCAGATTTATGAAGATTAACAGCTTGCCCAATTAGGCATTCATAAATGGAAAGAATTTTCTTAACAACATGAAGACCTTTATTAGTGGCTCAAAGACAAGTAAGATATCATCTGCATACATTAAATGAGAAATTTGAAAATTATTTTTAAGCTTGAAACAGACAATCTCTTTATTCTCAACATCATTGTTCAATAGATTAGTTAAAGTCTGAGCAACTAAAATATAAAGGTAAGGGGACAGGGGCCCCCCTGCCTAACACCTTTACTAGAGGAAAAAAATGAGAAAATGTTACCATTAATCAAACATACAAAACTTGGAGAAGTAAGACATGCTTTAATCCAATTAACAAAGAAAGGAGGAAAGTCAGCAGAATTCAAAACATGAATGATAGCATCCCAAGAAAGCTTATCAAAAGCTTTATTTAAATCAAGCTTAACCATGATATAAGAGTGCTTACCCTTGGTATTATGAATAGAATGAGGAATCTCTGGAACTATTAAAATATTTTCCTAGACTATTCCTACCTTTTAAAAAAGCAATATGTTCAGAAGAAATTAAAAAAGGAAGAGCAGGATTTAACCTATTTGCTAAAAGTTTAGCAAGAATTCTATATGACAAATTGCACAATGAAATGTGCCTAAAATCTTTAACAGTCCTAGGGTTTTAAACCTTAGGAATAAAAGTGATCAAAGTCTGCTTCCAATCAAAAGAAATGTCAAAATTATAATAAAAATTAGACATACATTCAAGAAAGGATGAAAAAATAGAAGCCCAATATGCTTCGTAAAACTCTGCAGTAAAGCCATCAATACTTGGGCTTTTTTCATTAGGAAGAAGCTTGATAACATCCCAAATCTCAGAAGTAGAGAAAGGAGCAATAAGATTCTGACTAAAAGAAACTGAAAGCTTAGTAAAAGAAGGCCAAACATCATTATTTACACAAGGAAGAGCAGAAAGAGCCTAAAGAGTACTATAATGCTGAACAAAAATGATAAGAATTTCAAAATCAGAGCAAACATTATTGTCATTATTAACTATAGCATTAATTCTATTTAATCTTCTTTTAGAAGTGACTATACGACGAAAATATGCAGTATTTTTATCCCCATTCTCTAGCTATTTAACCTTGGTTTTTGCCCACAATTTTAAAGTTATCTGCCTTTGAATAACAGTAGCCTTATTATGGAGAGATCTAAGAGTTAGCTCTTAATCAGATGATAAAGATCCTTGAGATTCTAACAATTCAAGCGAAGAAATCTGAGCACTAGTAGAACCTAAATTTTCTTCAAGAATACCAAAAACTTTTTTATTTCATTCAGACAAAGCAAACCTTGTTTGTTTAAGATGTAAAGCAAATTTTGTAAAAGAGGTGATATTAATACAACTAAAAACTCTAGACCAAATGTCATGAACAATCTTATATGAATCAGAATATTCAATTCAAAAATTTTGAAATTTAAAATTCCTAAATTTATAACCATGAGAACAGGAATGCAAATCAATCAGTAAAGGGCAATGATCAGATCCAAATCTATTTAAATGATGAACAGTAGCCTTACCAAAAAAATGCAGACAAGCAGGGTTAGCAAAAACCATATCCAATCGAATTAAAATCTTATGCTGAGACTGCCTATTATTACACCATGTAAAGCTAGGACCAACAAAGTTTAAATCAATTAAGCTAGAATTTGAAATAAAATTGCGAAAATCCCTTATAGACTTATTAACAGAGAAAGGAAGACCACCGAACTTATCACAAGAGTCAAGAATTGCATTAAAATCACCCATAACAACCCACAGAAAACTAGTAAAGTCAAAATCAAGTAAAGAAGACCACAAAGCAGCTCTAACATGCGGATTAGTATTCGCATAAACAGTAGAGAAGAGAAAAGGCTCGAGATTTTCCAAATGAAAAACAACATGGATGATTTGACTTTGAATAGATAAAACATGGTATTGGACCTTAGTTTTATCCCAAGCCAAAATAATCTTCTCAGAAGCACTAGAAGAAGATACAGAGATACCTGACCAATTTCGGCCAACAGATTGAATAAACAATTGTGCATCAAGAGTGTCCAAGTGAGATTCTTGAATCGCAATAACCTGCACACTATGAAATTTAATTAAGCTTCTGATTCTATCCTTAACCGAGAGCTTAAACGCTCCTCGAACATTCCAGTTAATAATCTTCATAAAAAACTAGGTAAGGTTTTCAGGGTTTCCCTGACATTGGGAGAGAGAGACTGTATTAGCCAGCACATCCATCAAGTCTGGAACTTCAGAACGATGACGTTTTTTTACAACTGAACCATCTGTAATAAGCAGAGGAGCAGGACGAGAAGAACTAGCAGATTTAGGACCCTTCTTGGGCCGCGGAGGTTTAGTAATCGGAGGAGCTGTAGCAGTAGTACAGAAGACCACCGCAAGGCCCCTAGCCATTTGCTGAAAAGATTGAGAAGCAAGGGCTTGAACGGAACCCTCAACAGCCTTCAAGACAACCGAAGAAGAAGGGGGGAGAGAAGAAGAAGTGGCGGCGGTTTCAGATAAGGACCCAAAAGCGATTTTAGGGTTCTCCTTATCAACAAAAAATAACGGGTTAACGGATACAAAAGAAAAAAGAGGATTAGACGGATTGGTATCTGAACCAAAAGAAACCGAGTTAGCAGGCAGACCTGAAATAGAAAATAGACTTACCCCAACTTACTTGGTTAGCTGCGCCCAACTCACAAGTTCAATGATCAGGACCTTCCTCGCCCGAGCCAACCTGGGGCGACAATAACTCATCATCGGAGATGGCCCAAGCAGAACAGGAACCATTCGCTTGCCGCCGACGAGGATGACGACGTCGAACATGCACCCAGGGGCCACAGGCTGGTTCTCCCAAATCACCAGGACCCTGATTTATAAGCTTAGAAGCAACATGAGAACGATTAGCAGAATCAGCAGTTTTAGAATTAGAAGTAGGGTTTGAAACTAAAGGCCAACCACCAAAAGATTTACAAGAGGCTTCAGAGTGGCCAACAAGACCACAAACAAAACAAATAGCAGGAAGATTTTCATAAGAGATGGGCTGAAAAACTTCAATACCCTCCTCCCCAACCCAAATATCGTCTTTAACAGGAACGACAAGATGAAGCTCAATACAAACATGAATATACTTGCCACGCTCAAAGAAAAAGGAACGCTGATCAATACGTAAAACACAACCAAGACTAGCAGCAATTAAATTGACACAATGCTCATTCCAAAGCTCAAGAGGAAGACTATAAATGCGAACCCAGACCGCAGTAGTAGTTATTTTTTCCAGCCAGGGGCGAAACATGGTTTTCCAAGGCATCAGACGAAGCAAGTTACCACAGAAAGACCAAGGACCAGATGTAAAAACGTCAATAGAATGCTAAAAAGAATTTTTAGATGTCAAAACATCAAATCATATCGCGTCATAAAAAGAAGGGGTTTCAAAAAATGGACTATTCATACCGCGTAAAATCCGAGCCCAAGAAAGATTTTTAGATTTTAGGTTAGAAATCGATGAAGGAGGGTTCTCAGGGATCGAGGGGAGAGGAACCCTAAATTCAACTTGCAAAGCCGATGCATCCCGATCAACAACAACGGAAGAGGCAAGAAGAGAGGTATCACCTTGCTTACCAGCCCAGGGGGAAAGCAGCGAAGGATCGAGAGGAGCCGGAGGCGGACGAACCCTAGGGGGAGGTGACATCGTCGCCCTTGGCGAGCAATAACGAGAGCGAGACCTAATCGAGACACTGAAGCCCCAAGCGACCTAATCAAGACGCCAAAGCGTCCTGATCAAGACACCGAGCGCCACACAACAGAAGCCCAAGCCTATTTGGGAGTTAAAGTTGGATGTGTCATATCAATCGCTCTTTCCTTCAATGAAAAATGAGTAATGTCATTTTTCGCAAATGTCAATTTTTTTCGACATATTTTTTTCTCCAACAAAATTTAATATCCATTTAATTCCTTCGTCCAATTAATGTCACATGCATCTCTTCGGACAACTAATGTGTTGGGTGAAATGGCCACACTAGAGGGGGGTGAATAGTGTGTTTACTAATTTTTTCGCCTAATTCCGGTATTAATCGTTTACTTGATTACTTAGGCAATTTAACGAATCCAATAACAAGCGAAAGCAAAGAGAATATGCTAATTAAGCAAGAGAAGCAATGCAAACACGATGATTTATGGTGGTTCGGCCCCAATGCCTACTCCACTACCTAAGCACCCCGCTTAGGATTTCCAAACTTAGCTTTACTAGATTAATTTTGTTTCCCTTACAACGAGGAGTTTGACCCGAAGAGTCTCACTCTCAACCTAAGACACTTCCACACCCAGAAGTCTCCGCCTTCTTACCGAGAGCACTCTTCCACCTAAACCCAAGGGATAACTCAACTAATCCAAGTAAACTAAGTTTACACCGATGAAATTAAGCCTTAAACACAAAGGCAACCACCCAATTTCAAGACCCACACTCTAGGTCTTACACAAGCTCAAATACAAAGAAATAAATAAGAAAATACAACACCAAATGGAGCAATAAATCAACCAATAAAATACTTAGCTCCAAACAAAGTTTCCCAGCTTCTTCTTGATGCCTTTGATGGTGAATCAATGAAGTCAAGGCTTAATCAAGGAGTTGAAAGATCAAAGCTAGGAATTTCAAGCTCAAGGATCATCAAAATATGGCTCAAGGTATGTTGAATTAGGGGTGGAAGGCTTGCTAAGACTTCTATTTATAAGCCTTGAGGAGATGGCATGAAATAGCTGGCTCAACGGGCGAATAACTAGCCGTTTCCACCGTCCGGTCGATGGCCGGTCGATCGACCGAAAACAAACTGTCGCTTTTTGGCACACTTCGGTCTGATTGAATTGGCTACTACCAATTTTCAACTCTATTCGGTCGACTGAAAGTGAAAAAATCAACCTAGTTTGCTGATTTTTCTGCTCGTTTGCACATTTTTTGTTCCGTCTTCGCTAAGTCTACTTATATAACATTTATTAACTTTAAAACATAAATGTTATATAAGGATTACCCCCATTTGGATTCAATAAAAATATCCAAAAATTTAAAATCCTTAAGAATCAAAATCTAGTTTTTGGGGTCTAGTACAAATTTTTGGAAAACGGAAATTTCCCAATCTCCCGGGTCAAATATGGATAGGCTAAAGGCTTCCAAAAAATCCTTAAAAATATCTTGTTATCTAGTTTCTACCCAAGGAATAATTACCGCCATTTTTTGTGTCAAGAAAGTGTTTAGGTCATATAGCCCTCCAAGGAGCTCCCTAGGCTTAGTGAATTTCAGGGCGATTTTTGAGTTTTAATATTTTGGAATTCAGGGATGGTTTTTGGGTTCTTATGCATCATCATGAGGATTTACAACATAAACTAGACACCCTAAACCTAAACTCTAACTTCTTGAAGAATCCCGAGCGTCAACGAGCGTCCTTGTCGATTTCTTCGATTTCTTCGATTTTTCCGATCAGGGACGTCGTGCGCTAATCGACTTGGAACCTAAAAGATTTCACTGAAAAATTATGGCATTTCCATATAGTTATCATGGAAATTATTTTTAGACTTTCGTCTAAGCATTATTTCCGAAATGCTTGACATGGCATTTCCATAGCATTTCCATTCACCCATCTAAAAATAATTTTTCTATATTTTTCTAAAAATAACTAAAAATGCTCAATTTTCAATAGCATTTCCATAATTTTTAGTTATTATCAAAAAGTGTTCAGTTTTCATTCAAACTTTTATGACACCACATAATGGTCATGCAAAGAGTGTATGTCAAGTTTGAAATAAAAATTATGTCCTTAAGTCAAGATATCAACCTAGCATTGTTTCATTCAAAACTAAACTAGTTATCATGAAGCTTACTAAGTCTCAATCTTATCATTTACTCATGGTTTTTTAAACTTAAACCTATGGATACCTAACATGAGTAAATCTAAACATGTTCCTTAAATATTGATTGAAAATAAGACCTCTAAGTCAATTTATTGACTTGGGTCAACTTGGTTCAAAAGAGATTATCATGAAATTGCCTCTATGTCATTTTATCCATATCCATATGAATTTTTCATTCTAAGTGCATGAAAACATGTCATACCTGTTCATAAACATGTTTATGAAGTTTGGACTTAAAATGAAGTGTCCAAGTCTATTTGTTGACTTGGGTCAAACTTTTCCAAGCTTAAGTCCTCTAAAGTGAACTAGTTATCATTTTGCTCAATCTCTCATGAATTTTCAATTTTAAGCACATGACAACTAATCATTAACACACCTAAATATGTTCATCCAATTTTCAACTTAAAATAAAGTCTCTAAAGAAAAATTTCAACATAGTCTGATTTCATAAATATCATGATATCATGAAATGAGCTAAGTTATCAAGATTTTTCCTACTCATGAAAATTCAAATATTTATCATGCATAATCAATCATGAGCATAGAGAAATCATTTAAGCATAAGTATTCAAATATTATATTAAGATTTTTGCATCAAACTCATACCTCATTCCTGAAATTTTTTCCAAACTTTTCATTTTCTTTTCAATTTTCTTCACAATAGTCGTCCATTTTCAATAACTTGCAAGTATACTTCATTAATAGTAATCAAACCATATTTACTAGCAAGTTATCGTACTAAATAGCAAAGATGATGATTAAGTATCATTTTCAAAGACCTACTTTGCTAAGTAGTAGAAATTCATTTACAAATAAGTCAAAGTGATACTGGAATGAATCAAAGAGATCTCAAAATGTGAAATTTTGAAAAATAAGATCTTCAACCCTTCCTATTTGTTGAAAACCGAAAGGCCACAATTAGCCTACGATTTAGAAACGCAAGGTCGCATTAGCCTGTTATAGGCTACATAGGTCTCCGAAGAGTCCGAAAATCAAAAAATTAAAAATCATTTGAAATATATTAAGAGTGGGAAAAATCAATCAATTTTAAGCATGTATCATAAACACCAACTTCAAACATACAAGTAGAGAAAAGATGATGATACCAAGTGATTTAGATGCCAATTCTTAAACCTAAGGCATCTAGTCTAGGTGAAGACTTTGAAGTTGCAACCATGCAAGGATCCTTCCTTCAATTTCTTGGTCAACTTCAACTCTTCAATTTCCATTACTCTTGTGTGGTGGCTCCCCCTACAAAAGAGCATAAAACTTTTGGTACCCAAATGACTTTGGGTCCTTGGGGGTTAGATGGCCTAGGAATCCAAAGTGTCCTAGCTACACTTGGATTTTTCTTGAATGCATAATCATAAATATCATGTCCATATATGCCACAATAAAAATAATATCCATGAAACTTTCAATTTTCACTATGGACATGTGATTTATCACTAGAATGCTTGACATGTGAGCTATGATGAACATGAGCATTCTTAAAGGAAATATTCTTCTTTTAAATAGGAGGTTTAATGGTAGAATGTTTAGCATTTTGAACATGATGGACATTGGCATTCTTAACATAAGTATTTTTCATTCTTGTGTTCTTAGGAGAAGAAATATTTCTGAATTCATTTACTTTCTTATTCAAAAACACAACCTCATTTTTTAAATCGTTCATGGATCTATGAATAGCACGCAATTGAGTTTTCAACATGCTATTTTCATTCTTTAAGGGGTCATTTTTTGTTTTCAAATCCTTAGTGTCAATACTTAAGGTATCATGGCATGGATTAGAGACACTAATTTTTAGCTTCTCATTTTCTAATTTTACATCATGTAATTGAGAGCTAAGGTTTAAGTTTTCTTTCTTCAATTTTTTGTTTTCTTTATCCTTTTTAACAAGCAAGGTGTACACTTTCTTATATTCGCTTACTAACTCATCATATTGTATATCATGTGAACTAGAAGAGCTAGTACTATCATTATCATTATCATGACTAGATGAAGAAGAAAGTACATCATTATTTGCAACCATGAGGCAAACTTTGGAGGTGGCTTCATAGTCATGGCTAGAGGGTGCTTCAATTGAGTGAGATGTGGAGGTGGAAGCACTTGACCTCTTCCTTGCTTTGTTCATTATGGTAGGGCAATTTTTCTTCACATGCTCCTTTTCCTTGCAAGTATGACAAATTACTTTTCTTTTTCGGCTCTTGGAGCTACTTCTTTGACTAGAAGAGCTATAGGCATCAAAACCAAGATTAGGGGTAGGTGAATGACCATTGTCATCACTACCTTCATTAAATGTACCAATTTCTTCGATTTTAGCATGATCGTATAAAACATTCAAACTAGCCCATAAATCATAAGCCGAAGAGCAATGCATGACTTTATCTAGGATGTCATTTGGTAATGTGCAAAGTATACAATTCATGACATCTCCATTATACTTAAATATTTTCTTATCCAATTCACTCCAAGCATGCATGTCAACCTTAGGTTCAATGAATTCTAAATGTAACATGTTAAAGACACCAAAACCTTTAGTCTTTAAATATGTGTACATCATATATTTCCAAAGACCAAAATTTGAGTCATCGAACCTAGGAGGTGAAGATGCTACCAACTCTAGTGTCATTCTCGGATCGAGACAAGGTATAGAAGAGATGGTGAAATCTCAAGCTACAGACCCGCTCTGATACCAATTGTTGGGTGAAATGGCCACACTAGAGGGGGGGGGGTTGAATAGTGTGTTTACTAATCTTTTCTCCTAATTTTGGTTTTAATCGTTAACTTGGTTGCTTAGGCAATTTAACAAATCCAATAACAAGCGGAAGCAAAGAGAATATGCTAATTAAGCAAACGCAAGAGAAGCAATGCAAACACGGTGATTTATAGTGGTTCGGCCCTAATGCCTACTCCACTACCTAAGCACCCAGCTTAGGATTTTCAAACTTAGCTTTACTAGATTAATTTTGTTTCCCTTACAACGAGGACTTTGGCCCGAAGAGTCTCACTCTCAACCTAAGGCACTTCCACACCCAGAAGTCTTCGTCTTCTTACCGAGAGCACTCTTCCACCTCAACCCAAGGGACAACTCAACTAATCATAGTAAACTAAGTTTACACCGATGAAATTAAACCTTAAACACAAAGGCAACCACCCAATTTCAAGACCCACACTCTAGGTCTTACACAAGCTCAAATACAAAGAAATAAGCAAGAAAATACAACACCAAATGGAGCAATAAATCAACCAATAAAATACTTAGCTCCAAACAAAGTTTCCGAGCTTTCTCTTGATGCCCTTGATGGTGAATCAATGAAGTCAAGGCTTAATCAAGGAGTTGAAAGATCAAAGCTAGGGATTTCAAGAATGGTGGCTCAATCAAGCTCAAGGATCATCAAAATATAGCTCAAGGTATGTTGAATTAGGGGTGGAAGGCTTGCTAAGGCTTCTATTTATAAACCTTGAGGAAATGGCATAAAATAGTCGGCTCAACGGGTAGAAAACTAGCCGTTTCCGTCGTCCGATTGATGGTCGGTCGATCGATCGAAAGCAAACTGCCACTTTCGCTACTGGAATAATGGGCATCAGCAACGGCGTGCAATGGCCCCACCCATTGCAACAGAGATGTGGCAGAAAAATGCGTTGCTGATAATTTAGCATCGGATCAACAACGGCCGCTTGGGCCGTTGCTAATAATATTAGCAGCAATGACTTTGCCACGGACACGGGGCCGTTTCTAATAATATTATTAGCAACGACCCAAGAGGCCGTGGCAAGGCCATTAGTGAAAGACCATTTCTAAGTCGTTGTTGTATGTCATCAGCACTGGCTTACGATACACTTTTAGTAACGGCTTTCCCACGGGTGGCCGTAGGAAAGCCGTTGCTGATGATGTAGACCTGACACCGAAAAAATTTTAAAATTCTAAATTTCCATTAATACATTGATACATTATCTGATACATAACTCACACACCCATACACCCATACATACATTCATTCACACATCACAAATACACCCAAATATATATCAAAACAATTATACTTATATTTATAATTATCCACAATCGTATAAAAACTATTCAAATTCAAATTTGAAGTATCAATATCCAAACAAAATAAATTAATCAAGTATAGTATCTAAGTAACAAAGTCAATAATAAAATAATAAAATAAATCTCACGATGACGATGGAGGATGGTCTGGATCATATGGCGGTGTCTGGAGTGCTTGGGTGTACACCGGCGTGGACTGACTCGAGGACGATGGATCAGATGATGCCGAGGGAATGCCTGCTCCGGTATGAGATTAGATGTTGCGTAGCATAACATGCATCTCCACCATCATCTGACTATGATGTGCGACCGTCTCCTCTAGTGTCCTTATCCTGGTACTATGATCATAACTAGACCTAGAGGTGGATGGTTGCTCACCAATGACCGGAGGGGTTGGTGCCCCAAGTGGGCCAAACACGGCTCACGCATGACCACTATTTGCAAAGTCATATACGCGGCCGTGGTCGCAGCCACCTGCAGCCTCGACCCACTCTTTCGCGTCAAAGTCCTCGGGGGTGCCCCCGCACTGCACCACCATCTGAGTGTAGGTCTCATACTCGAGTTTGATTTTTTGTTTTATATTTTTCTTAAAACTTAAATGATAAATAAATAATGAATAATTTAAACAAATATACTTACAATAATATATGCAGCGCGATTGTCAATGTACTCCCCTATCTCATGTACTCGACAGTGAGTCCGCTCAAACATCGCCAACGGGGAGGGTCGCTGGACAGTCCCATCATCTACATTTACAAAACAAATACATTTATTAGTACACAGAGTAACAAATAAAATATATAATTAAAAGTAAGGTATACTTACCATACGGTTCGCGTGCACTGCAAATGCAATAGAGCTGCCAGTGTGACGCGCTGCTCCCCCTGACATGCGGTTTCTAGCCGCGGTCCTAGAAACCTCCTGCCATCGATTCGTCGACCATATTGCCACGAGCTGGTCCCATATATCCGGAGTAATCCAATCGGGGCAGTATCCCCGAGTCTCCGCGATGTTAGTGGTCCCATCTCGGGCCATCGCCTGAGATTGGGCCTACCCCAGCTGCCCGTTGTACCTCACCCGGGAAATAGCCTCCCAAGCAGCATAAATGAAGGACCTCTGGTCCTCAGCCCATGTATAGTGAGCTTGCAAAATAATAATATCAGTACCAATATTAATCATCATGCATGTATAAAAAAAATGATAATAAATACGTGCCTTAAACTTGCACCATAGCATGTCGACGTGCTCACTGGGCACGTGAGACCACGTGGGCCATGCCCCGTGCATGTATCTTCGAATGGTAGAATGATTCAATGAATTTTAATATAATAATTAAAATTTTGATTCATAATAATAGCTTCCCCGTGCATAGCATGTATCGTGCTCCTTGGCACTTCTTCTTGCTTGAACCTGCACAACAAAAATAAAATTTAATATTATATTATGATATAATGAATTTTTAATGATTTATAATTCATGATATATTACCACTCTCCAATCATGCTAATGAATCTACGTGACTCTGTGGCTGGTGGAGGCTGCCACCTGTTCGGCTCGCGTGGCCGCCTGCGTCTCGATGTACTAGCCTCAGCAGTATCATCGGCAGGAGGATCAACAGCATGAGAATCAGCAGCATGAGTAAGTGCTAGAGTCTCACCGATCGGAGACTCCGAAGCTCTCCTGCGATGATAACCACGACCAAACATATCTGTCGAATAGGCATATAATTAGATTATTATATATATGGTAGAGATATATTTAAAATAAGATATACTTTATAATCATTCCTCATCATCTGAGTAATAATCTTCAAATTCTTCCTCTTCTTCATCTTCTTCATCTTCTTCATCTTCTTCATCTCCAGCTTTCTCAATTTCATGATCGTCATAATCAGCATATTCAACTTCTAATTGAATTGATGTTGTGTCTGCATCATCGAGTATTGGAATAATACGATCTACAGCAGAAGGATCATCTTCTTGATAGAAACTATCTTTCACATCAGGTATTGGCTCATTTTCTCTTGCTATCAGATCAATTTTTTCTCTACCTTTAGTCTTACAGACTACACACCAATCTGCTCTATCTTTATTTCGAGCCGGATACTTCGCGTAATATACTTGTTCAGCTTGTGATGCCAATATAAAAGGCTCATTTGCTGCCAATTTGGATTTGTAAATAACCTCAACAAGTTTGTATTTTGGATGAACTTTCATGCCCCTTTCTGTTGTATCGAACCAATGACATCTAAATAGGATCACTGATTTCAAGCCGAAGTAGTGCAACTCTATCATTTCTTCCACCAGTCCCCACCAGTCCCTAAAAATCTATATCACATTCAACATAGGTTATCCCTTTCACGCAGACCCCGACATTCATCGTCTTCTTTGTAATTGCATATTCAACCATGTGAGATTTGTACCCTCCACTATAACACGACACTAGTCACGACGGTCCACTAACAAACTCAAATATTCTTTCATCTATTTCAGCTTTGTGATCTTTGCTGTAAGCCTGAATCCAAGTAGGAAAATCACGATTCCGTAATCTCTCCAATTCTTGATCGTTGTGAATAGAGTATTTTTGCACCATCTCAATGTCAAATATTTCAATGAATTGTTTAATCTTTGGACAATTGAGTAATACACACAAGTGTGCCAAATGATACTCTTCATCGCTTAAGTGTCGAGATGGACGAGAACCAAAAGCACGACCAGAGTGATAAAATATATTCAAACGTCCATCTGAATGTCGAACTCCCCCATCGTCGTTACGTGGAAGACGATCAAATCTTGTATGTACCATCGATTCAAAGTAAAATGAGCAGAATGTTAAAATTTCTTGGATGATATACGATTCAGATATTGATCCTTCAACAGCTACGGTGTTCTTTACTTTTTTCTTCAGACGATTCATGTATCTTGGATGGTATACGATTCAGATATTGATCCACTAGTATTGAACGAGGCCACCAACTCGTGCCTCATATACCAAGTGTATCGGTAGATGCTCCATCGAGTCAAAAAAGGCAAGAGGGAAAAACTGCTCTATCTTGCATATAATTTCAACAATATTACTTTCAAGTGTTGACATATCTTCGACTCGAAGAACATTTGCACAAATATTTCTAAAAAACATACTTAATTCAGTCAACAGACCCCAAATATTATCAAGTAGAAGATCTCGGAATACAATCGGAAGCAATCTCTGCATGAATACATGACAATCATGGCTCTTCATCCCTGATATTTTACAATCATCGACGTTCACACATCGAGATAAGTTTGAAGCATATCCATCGGGTAATCTGAGTTCTTTTATCCATTGACAAACATCTTTGATATGTTGTTCTTCGAGTCATTACTGTATCATCACGACTTGCATGCCAACTCATGTAGGGGTCGTCTTTTCCGACATGAATAATCTTTGAAGCCTCGGTGTTAGTGGAAAATACCGAAGCACCTTAAACATGATACTTTTCTGTCGGACCGATTTCTTCTCCTTGTAACGAGGATGTTGACATACAGGGCATTTATCCAACTACATATTTTCTTTATAATATAAAATGCAGTTATTTTGGCACGTGTGTATTTTTTCGTACCCAAGCCCTAATTTTCTCATCAACTTTTTAGTCTTACAAAAAGTTGGCTCAAACTTGTTATCAGTATGCAGCATTCCATTAATCAATCCTGCAATCTGATCATACGCAACCCCGCTGATATTACAATCGGCCTTAATGTTTAGAAGCTGCGTCATTGCCAAAAACCTAGTGTATTTAGGACAATTCTTATACAAAGGTTCATCGGCAGCTTTCAACATCTCATAAAATTCTGCAGCTTCTTTATTTGGCAATTCAATCTCTACCACAGTTTGTACTTCTGTGATATCAATACCTGTAGTATCTGGTGGCACTGACGTCTCAGTAACTGGTTGATTGACATTATCATTCAGGTGGAATTGACCCTCAAGACTATCAAGTATCATAGTTCTATAGGGATTAGATTGACTAGATGGACAAACACCAGCAGAGGAAGATTCACCATGTGTCTGAACGACAAGATTGCTCGACGTCCCGACTTCACGTGACAAGTCCATATAAAATATCTTGGTGCAAATCCTTTGCTATATAGATGCAGAGTGACAGTTTTCCGATCTAAAAATCGCTCATTCAAGCAAATGCGGTACTGACATCGGATTTTATCACCGATGCTAACGAATTTCTGATTCAAATAGGCGAAATTTAGGAAGTACGTTACGCCTAATCGAAACTCATTCGTTAAAGCTCCACGATCAAGATGTCGGTACATCCAACTTCGATCGCCCGACATGTTCTGTCAAAAAGTTGACAATATCTTTAGATAATGTCTTTAGGTAGGATGGTCCTATTCCATTCGGAATTCATGTTATTCATATTGCACTAAGTATTTCTTTTAACCACTAACTTCATTCTAAATTTTGGCAGCATCTCCCTATAGTTCTCCGAATATGCATATCATCTGGGCGCGTATCGGAGAACAAGAGAGATGCTGCCAAAATTTAGAATGAGTTAACGGTTAAACGAAAAAACTAAGTGCAATACAAATAACTATATTCCCAAATTGTCCAATCATGGATAATTCAAGGGTTGTACGTCATATAAATGATCATCTACTTCTTTTACACGAACATACAACCCCCGAATGGATCTAAGATTTTGCTAAATCATATCCGACTCGTCGATGCGTACGTGAAACTTATCAACTCGTCGGAGGGATGATTATTTTCTAAATGTTTCGAGTCAGTTGGAGTCCATAGTGGACAATTCCGACACGAGTCCAAAGTGGACGATTATGGCAGGAGTCTGAAATGGATGATTCCTGCGCGAGTTCGAAGTAGACGATTCCGACGCGAGTCCACTGAGGACGACTCCGTACTAATTAACATTTTAACTAATTAATAAATATTAATCTAAAACATTTTAATTAATTTAAATAATTAACATACCATTATTAATCTAAAAATTAATCTAAACTCTAACAATTAGTCTAAAAATTAATCTAAACCCTAAAAATTAATTTAATAATTAATCTATAAATTAAACAATTAATTAAAAAATCTATAATTAATGGATTTCCGGCGCCGGAGTCCGGTGGACTCCAACATCCAGTGTTCGGACACTGGACAACGATTCGGCCGCGGCCATCGGCCGTCAGTCGCCGACTGAATCCCTATATTTAGGGTTTCGGTCAGATTGAATGGGAAGGAAGGCGCGAGGGGCGGCGAGGAATACCTGGAACAGACAGGGTGGAGGCGGCGGTCGGAATTGATGGCTGACGATGGGGCGGCGTCGGCTGTGAGGCGGCGGCGTCAGCATTGGCAGCGGGCGGCGGCAGCAGAGGAAGAGGAAGAAGAAGAAGAAGGAAGGGGCGGGCGCGGGCGCGTGCACTATATAAACTTATCAGCAACGGCTCACTTAACCGTTAGAACGCCGTTGCTGATAAGTTAATCATCAACAACGACTCACGTGTCCGTTAGAAAGCCGTTGCTAAGTTAATTAATATCTGCAACGGCTCACATGTCCGTTAGAAAGCCGTTGCAGATATGGCATATCTGCAACGGCTTGAAGGGCCGTAAGTATGCCGTTGCAAATAGCAACGGCTTGAGCGGCCGTTGCTGATAGTCGTTGCTGAAGAACCAATTTCTAGTAGTGTTTCTGGCACACTTCGGTCGACCAACCGGGTGACCGAATTGGTTACTACCAATTTTCCGCTACATTCGGTCGATCGATCGATTGACCAAATTGGCTACTACCAAATTTCAATTCATTAGCCCAGTTTGCTGATTTTTCTACTCGTTTGTTCGTTTTTTGTTCCGTCTTTGCTAAGTCTACTTATATAACATTTATTAACTTCAAGTTAATAACTTTAAAACATAAATGTTATATAAGGATTACCCCCCATTTGGATTCAATAAAAATATCCAAAAAATCAAAATCCTTAAGAATCAAAATCTAGTTTTTTGGGTCTAGTACAAATTTTCGAAAAACAGAAATTTCCTAATCTCCCGAGTCAAATATGGGTAGGCTAAAGGCTTCCAAAATATTCTTAAAAATACATCGTTATCTAGTTTCTACCCAAGGAACAATTATCGCCATTTTTTATGTCAAGAAAGTGTCTAGGTCATATAACCCTCTAAGAAGCTCCTTAGGCTTAGTGAATTTCAGGGCGATTTTCGAGTTTTTATGTTTTGGAATTCGAGGTTAGTTTTTGGGTTCTTATGCATCATCATGAGGATTTACAACATAAACTAGACATCCTAAACTTAAACTCTAACTTCTCGAAGAATCACGAGCATCGACGAGCATCCTTGCCGATTTCTCCGATTTCTTCAGTTTTTTCGATCGGGGACGTCGTGCGTTAACCTACTTGGAACCTGAAAGATTTCTCAATGAGGCATTAGTTCCATGTTTGTTATCATCAAAATAGAGATTAAGACCAAGGTAGAAAATCTTTGACCAACATAATGAATGTTGCATGTCAATTAATCTACATAGCTAATTAATTCCAATTAATCTGTGCATTTCCTTGTATGATCTAGAAGCATATAGTGTAGCTTTTTTACCAAAACTAAAATGATCATCTTATTAATTAGCTTACACTAAGATCAGAAAGGTTAGAGTACAAAATGGTGTCAAGGTCCAAAGGCTGAATCGACAACCAAATAGAAGAATCATGAGTGATCCTAGCACTATTTGCTACCGAATGTGCAACTTGGTTTGCTTCATTACAGTAGAACAAAAATTTAAGATTTTTACATTTGGATTTAAGGGAGCCAATAATTTTAAGAAAACCAAGAAAAGTCATTATATGCCTTTATAAATAATTTCCAGGGCATGAACTTTTAACCAGAAAAGTAGTATTCATGTAAGTTATAGCACGATACTTGGTTTTCACAACCTTAAACCAAAAAGAACCAACATCATTAGGTAAGATTGTACACTTTTATATTGTAAGGAGTTAGATTTAGCATTTCTCAAGCCTCTAAAGTTCTTAGGCAGGGTAACTATGTGTTGGGTTTGGTCCCAACCCATTTGGACCAAAGCCCATACCTAAAAAAATAAAACAAAAAAAAATCTAAAGCAAGTCACGTGGGTGACTTGAAAAAAAGGTGGTTTTTTGAGAAAAAAAAAGTGTGTGCAGCCGACAATGATAGAGAGAAACGGTGAGAGAAAAAAAAGATTTTTCTTCATCTTTGTTTGCCTTGATCGATGGTGATTTATTGTTCGATCAAAATGAAATTTTGATATGTTGTTCTCAAAATCGAGCTCTACATTCTGAACAGAGCGGATCGTTGAGAAGCTTCCACTTTTGATGAGATCTAGACTTCTCTCTTTCTTTGTTGTTGTTGTTGATGGTTCCATCTTTTTGATATGATGATCTTGATGATTTGATATGTACCTCTAGTTAATCTAGAGAAGAATATTGTGTTCTCATTATTTTGATTATAGTGAAAGTTTGAAGTGGACTTTGGTCCCGTGGTTTTTCTCCTCACCGGAGTTTTCCACGTAAAAATTCTTGTGTTGATCTTGTGGTTGCTTGTTCAAATATTTTCATAAATATTTATTAATCTCAGCTTTCTTAATTGCACAAAGAGAAAAAGTTTGGCACTTGTGATTTGTGAATTTGATGTATACATGTGACTTTTTCTATCACTATGTGCCAAGTTATAAGTGTTTGTTTGCTTCATAGGATTAAAGGAGATAAAATAAAATATAGATTTGAATCCAATAGATTTGAATTTGGTGTTAATTGCACAAATCTTTTAAATCCAGTGGCTTTTTATATTAGCCCTAAAGACAAATAATATATTATATGCAAACATCAAGCGGCTAATGACAAGGAAGTTCTTTAGGTTAAAAGGGCTAATAAGCTTTCTAGTAATAGCATGATTTATTAGGTTTCTAATACTTAATTTGAGAAACTAAGACAAAGGAAATGAGACAAAGGGCCCCTTGTCTTATGTCATGTTTAGCTTGAAAAAAAACGGAGAGATGGTCAGTTATGGGACAAGCAAAACTTTTAAAAGGAATCAAACAACCCAATTGAAAATTTGAGATAGAAAATTACATGTCCTAATACAAAAACTATAAAATTTTAGTAAAGCTTGTTATTTGCCTTTTAAAAAACCTAATTGAAGCATTATATAAGGGTTATTACCTTTTGAATCATACATAAAATGAGGCAATTAAAATGTTGTTATATATGTTGTGATCCTTAATAAATGTAGATTGTTCAAAAGAAACTAGATCAACTAAGTAAACCTTTAATTTATTTGCTAACAATTTAGCAAGAATAAGGTAAGGCAAATTACAAAGAGTAATAGGCTTGTAATATTTAACAACAATAGGATTATACACTTGGATTAAAAGACTAAACAGTTTTATTCCACTCCAAAGGTAAAAAGATAAATTCATGAAAAATATTCCAGCGTGGTAAAAAATTGTTAGAGATAATATGCCAAAAATGCTTATAGAATTCGACATAGGATTGTTTATGTTGGTGTGTAGCAATAGTATTAAATGCTAACAGTGAATTGAAGTCCAAGGAAGTATGATACGAGGGTGACCAAATATTCTTGTAAAAGTTGACAAATTCAGACATAATATATATATATATATAATCTAGTTTTGCAATTTTAGAATTTTTTAATAATTTTTTTTCTCTCTCCAACAATTGTTTTCTCATTTTTACTCTCTCGTACGTCTCCTCTCTTTCTCACTCTCTCTCCACAATTACTTTTTAATTCACTCTCTCAAACGTCTCCTCTCCAATCACAATTTACAACTGTTACTATCTCATTGACGTCGATCGAGTTCTTCTCGGAGCTGTACAGGTTCCACCCCTAGATCTTCTTCTGTCGAAGGCGGTGGCGGATGAGAGGCAGTTCAAATCTTGGAGAAAGCATCATCCTTGCAAAACGAAGGAACACGAGATGGATTGCTAGACATGCATTTTTGGATACGCATGAGTGGATCACTCGACATGCATTTCTGGACACATGCTACAAGAAAACAAACTTTCACCAACAAATTAATTTTGTTGGTATTACTAACAAAATTACCAATAAATATATTATTTGTTGGTATTACCAACAAAATTACCAACTCATTTGTTGGTAATTACCAATAAATATATCTTTATCTGTTGGTAATACCAACGGACAATTGTAATATCTGTTGGTAATACCTAGCAGAGTATCACCAACGGATTTTACTATTCAAAATCTGTTGGTATTAATATTACCAACGGATTCTTGACTATTATCAACAGATTTTTGACTATTACCAACGGATTTAATCCGTTGGTGATACCTTATTTCTTTTGTAGTGACATAGGAGTGGATTGCTCTGAGTAATAGTTCTTGCCATAATTTGCCTTCGAAATATGGAAAAGACATTCATCCTAAGATAAAGTTTTGCTATCTTCATTTTCCTCTGCTTGTGATCTCCAATCTACATGTAGTTATGATTTCTTAGAGCTATTTTGGATATTCAAACTCTTGGTATGATGCAAATTAGCCAAATTTGATGTGCTCCTATAGGCTTCCTCTGGTGCTTCTGGTGGAAATCGTTATCTTGTGAATTTTCTCTAAACCCTCAACGAGAAGCCAATAGTCGAAGTACTTATCTCTGATGATTACAACGAGATTGGTTGCTTGTTGACCGGATGTTGTCCTACAGTTGAAGCACTTAATTATCTCCTATATTTTTCTTGAAAGATAGATTCTTCTGTATTTTTTTCAATTAAATTTGCTTTTGGTTGTGGTCTCACTCTCTTCAATGCTCGGTCGGGTTTGTCGGTGCGGCCGGCGTGGTGAGCGAAGGTGATGGAGAATTAATGAGGTGAGCGAGAGGTTGATGCAATCGTCGAAGACGCATGAGAAGGAAGTAGTGCAAGTTGAGCCGACGGCTGTGGGAGGAGAACAAGAAGATGTGGATCGTCGTTGGCCCCACCATCTTCACCCGCTTCTCTAGTGTCTCCATCATTAGCCAGTCGTTCATCAGCCATGTCGGCTCTGTTGAGCTTGCCTCTTATGCACTCGTCTTCACCGTGCTCACCTGCTTCGCCAATGGAATCTTGGTATTACTCCTCAGTCCTCGCGTCCTCTTCTCTTTCCATCGTATCCGCTACCTGCAATTAATATATCCAATTTGAGAAGTGTATTTTTGGTATGAAATCTATTATTAATTGGATTATAAAAAAGCAGAAGATCAATAAGAGCATAAATAATGTCGGTATTTCTTAGAGAGAAAGAAGGGACAAGAAGTTTTTTCATCCCCTCTTTGGATTTAGTGACCAAAATAATCCAAAAAAAGGAATTAAATTTATGTTGAGATTAAGATATATTTTCATGTGATCGTATAAAGAAATTACTTCTATTATGATGAGAGGAGATAAATTTGTTAGATTATTTTTAATAATCTCACGTGGATCAACACATATTAATAGGTGTGCATCCGTTGCTATCAAAATAAATGGCCCAAATCTTAAGTAATTTAATTATTATTTATTTGTGGGCCTATGACATCTCAAAATATATGAGAATTAATTGTACAGATACTATTAGGAGTAATTTTTGATTTTATAATGAGCAAAATTGAAATTACCATTACCTTTAAGTTTTTGCTATAAATAAAGAGGTTATGGTCCTGATTGGGTCATGCACTTGGTTCCTGTCTCAAAAGCTCTATTATTCGGAGACGTCACGTGGCCGGTGAATTGACTTGGAAGGCCGCTCCCCAATCTCTTAGACTCTGAGATGGATTCTAGGCATAGATTAAATTCCTATTATTGATTTCCATCCATTGGTATTAGGAGCCTTATGCATGTTGAGTTGTTGAGGATTACAAATTTTGCTTTGCAATTAAAGTTACAATTCTGTTTCCTACTAATTTTGCTTTATCGAGGATTACAAATTTTGTTTTGCAATTAAAGTTATAATAATTCTGTTTCCTATATTTTTCTACTGTTGGTATGATTCATGATTCGAGCATTATTCGTGATTTCTTATTTGACAACTGTAGCTTTTCATGAGTCAAAATTACATTTCAAAATTACATTTTGTTCTTGATTTACAGTATATGTTTATAGATTACACGTTGTTTTCATTATAAAAAAAACATGTATTCTATATACTGTTCTTCCTCCTCGTATTTCCTTCTTCTCTTCTTCCTTCATGCATGAGGCATCTTTGTGGTCACCATCGGATCTGTGGTTGCAAGATCACGGCGATGTAGATCGACAACACATGGATGCAGCCTCGTCCTTGGCGGACGCGACGACGACCAGTGGTGGTCGCAGGCTACACGCGACACGCCAGGTTGAGCACTGCCGCACAACAGTTGTCTCGATCTCGTCTTGTAGGTGTGGCCGGCGCAAGCAAGGTGTTTCTTTGCTCCAGCCAGAGGGGGGATGAAGAGGCAACTGTTCTGACTTTCTCGAGCACCTAAGGATGGCCAACTGCATTTTTTCCATGATCTGAGATGTTGCAGTCGGATCAGTGCAGACAGCGAGATTAGTGCAGATGGCGTGCGGTCACCGTGGTTTGGTCCGGATTATCCCAAGATCGAGATACCTCTCGCTGTGCCGCTTCAAATCTCCTATCATCGCCCGACGCCAGAGCAGTTTTTGTTGGCGTCTCAGGAAGGGAGGTGTGGTCAGCGGCGTCGGCGCCTGAAGGGTGCTTCTCTTCCTCTCACCATGCACCTGCAACATCGCCTCAGGTCACAGGACGTGGCTGTGCGCCGTTGCGGCCTCCTAAATGCTGACCGGTGCCGGCGCATTCGTCGCCGACGCATCAGGATGGCCGGCGAGTAGAAGAGGTGGTCGGGCGTGTCGTGGGGTGAGGCATGTGGGGGGTGGCGGCTCTTACGTGGGGAGATGAATTAGGGTATTGGGTGTGAGGAATTAAGGAGATGGTATATTTAGGGTTATTATTTAATTAATTTAGGTTAGGGATTAATTTATCCAAGGCCTAGATTAATTAATATTTGAATTATTTCACTAACCAACTTATTTTGTTGTCTCATTATGTTTAATATTAGAACTGTTTGATAACGGGTCATGTTCGGGTTCTTTTATCAAAATCCGGATCCATTAAGACTTCAACCCGATCCACCTCATTAGTTTTAGTTGGATTGACCCATTTAATTGAATTAGAACAGGCCCAATTTCACAATTCGTTAATGCCTATATCAAATGGTTTATTCTAGTTCTAGTTTAATTGTTTCGTGCAATATTCAAAAAATTTTAAAATATTTATTTGATTATTTCAGCATGATAATTTGACCACGCGTCAGGTTGGGCCAAATGAAACGCCGAAGGGCGTGAATTGAAGATTGGCAATTGCGTGCAAAAAAATTAATTTATCTAAGTTGGATTAGTCCTAAGATGAGTAGTTGGGTTCGAGACAAGTCTGGAGGTTCAAACAGAACTCGAGTCGGATTTGTATTGGTCGAGTTATGGTTTGTTATAAACTTGACTTAAGTTAAGGGGCACGTTGATCATTTGACGATTGAGGTTTTAGTATTTATACCTCATCCCTCAGGGGCGCGCAGCTCATAGCAGCAGTCGTAAACCCCCCTTAGGCGTCCATAGGAAGAGGCACACGTATGGAGAGGGAAAAAAGAAATCTCGGCAGACTGCTCCTTGCAACGTCGAACGAAAGCGAACTTCACGATCGATGGAGCGTTCTTGGTCGGATCGTAATGAAATTTGGACAGTAAGTTTTAAACTTCATGATTTACATTTTGATCGGTGGAGATTGGCTTTTGACGATCATATCTGTCGCTGTCATGGAATTATCGAAACCATGTTTTTGGTTTTCTTCTCCAGGATTCTACTACGTCAAGTTTCGCCAAATCGAGCGATAGGGACACTATCCGGGGTTTGATCGAACTGAAATTTGGGGAGCATGTCCGAGACCCCTTTCCCCCATATTCATCACCCTTCCCGCCGCCCCTATGAAAGGGATTTTTGCCAAATTTTGTATGGTTTTCCTCGTGTCGAATTCGGATGATAGGATTACGAATTTACGTGTTATCATCGTGGATTTTGGATCGGGATTTGTGACCTTGGCCGAATAGTTCATGGCCAAACTTTGATACGCCGCCCCTCCCTCTTTGTCTTCTTGATGGAATTTCTTGTTATCTTGATGGCATTCTTGGGTTCTTGATAGAAGAGAGGACATGGAGGTTAATGGTGTGGTTTTGTGGTGATGATGGATTTTTAGGGTGTGCCTCCCCTCTTAGGAAGTCACCTAGGATCCTAAGGGTAGGTCGGCCCCTAATGGTTCTTGTATATGACCTTGAGACATGATAAAATATAGAGACATCAGGGAGTTATCTAGATGTCATTAAGGTATGGTTAAGGGTAGATGTTGGCCTAAGGTTTTCTACATTGGTCATAATCTCGGTTTTAAGGATAACAAACATGGAACTAATGTTTCATTGAGAAATATTTTCAGATTTTATATTGATTAGCTCTTGATGTCCTCAATCAGAAATATTGAAGAAATCAAAAAATCGGAAGGACATTGATCGTCGCATTCGGGTTCGTCTACAGATCGACGTGTGCACCAAATACGTCTTGGTCGAGTCTAAAGAACACATGAAAATCTCTCCAAGTTGACGCATGTTGAAAGCCGGAACCCGAAAATGAAGCGCGGAAGAAGAAGGCTGAAAAAAATCAAGTTCAGCCTAGGTTCGGTCGACCGATCGATCGACCGAATGATGTTAAAAATTGGCAGTAGCCAATTCGGTCGACCGGTCGATCGACCGAAGATGGTTAAAAATCGGCAGTGGCTACTTCGGTCGATCGACTGAGGCCAAAAATTGGCAGTGTCTACTTCGGTCGATTGATGACCGACCGAACAACAGAGGAGCTTAATCGACCGAACAGAGCGGCAGAAGCAAAAAATTCCAGCGGTCACTAGGCGGTCGATCGGTTGGTCGACCGACGATCGACCGGCAAGCGACCGAACGGCGTCCAACGGGTGAAAAAATGCCCGTTGAGGAGCCGTTCGGTTGAGGGGTTATAAATACCCTGTTGGGTGAAATGGCACACTAGAGGGGGGATGAATAGTGTGTTTACTAATCAATTTACCTAAATCTGATTTTAATCGTTTCTTTGGTTACTTAGGCAAATTACAAGTTGAGTGACTAAATGCGGAAGCGATAAATGATAAAGTAATTAATACAAACAAGATATCAATGCAAACACAAGAATTTATAGTGGTTCGGCCCCAATGCCTACTCCACTACCTAAGCACCCCACTTAGGATTTTCAAACTTAGTTTACTAGATTAAATTGTTTCACTTACAAAGAGGACTTTGACCCGAAGAGTCTCACTCTCAACCTAAGGCACTTCCACAGCCGGAAGTCTCCGCCTTCTTATCGAGAGAACTCTTCCACCTCAACCTAAGGGACAACTCAACTAATCCTAGTAAACCAAGTTTACACCGGTGGAGTTAAGCCTCAAACACAAAGGCAACCACCCAATTCCAAGACCTAACAACCTAGATCTTCATAAGCTCAAATCCAATGAACATAAGTTCAAATAACAATAAAAATTACAATGAAAAGAGCTTAAAGAATAAACCAAGACCAAATGCACTTTTCCAAGCCTTCAAAGCCTCTAACTCGCTAAGTCGTTGAGCTCGAATCGAAGCCCGAGTTGAGGAAGAATGTGCGCTTGAAGAAATTGTCGACGGAATAATCGAAGGCAATTAATCGATCTTTAGAAGGCTTAAAACTCTCCTTTGAATGCTCAATTAAGTCTCTAAGAAGTGTAAAAGGAGTTAGGTGAGGGGTATTTATAACCCCTCAGCCGAACGGCTCCTCAACAGACATTTTTTCGCCCGTTGAATACCGTTCGGTCGCTTGCCGATCGATCATCGATCGATCGACTGATCGACCGCCCAGCGATCGCTGGCAATCCCAATTTCTACCGCTCTGTCCGGTCGACCGGAGGGTTGACCGCCAGACACGATTTTGCTTCTCTGTTGTCCGGTCGACCGTTCGATCGACCGACGTAGCTACCGCTAGATTTTGGCCTCGGTCGATCGACCGAAGTAGCCTTCTGTCATTTGTTACCCATCTTCAGTCGATCGCCCGGTCGACCGAATTGGCTACTGCCAATTTTCGGCAACATCCGGTCGACCGACTGGTCGATCGAATTGGCTACAGTCAATTTTCAACACCATTCGGTCGATCGACCGGTCGACCGAACCTGGGCTGGAAATTTTTCTTTTGGTCTTCTCTTTCGCGCTTTGTTTCTGGTTCCGTTCTTCAGCGTGCTTCAACTTGAAGTACTTCCTATGTTTTGATTTGTCCAAGCCATTTGTGCACGCATTGGTTTGTTTCAAGATCGATTATTTAGCGCTTTGACTTGTCATTTATCGATTCTGCAATTTTCATACTTCAAGAAATTTGTTAAATAGATTTTGTTTGTTATCATCAAAATAGTCATGAAGAGAATAGAGCATGAAGGAAGAAACCTTCAGCCAACATACCCCTCACCTAACTTCTTTAATCTTTCTCAACAACCAATATAATCATTCAAAAGAGAGATTTGTGCCTTCTAGAGCTTGATTGACTTGCGCTTGCTTCTCCGATCAACGACTTCTCAAAGCGCTCATCTTCCCTCAACTCGGGCTTCGATTCGAGCTTAACGTTTTGGCGAGTTGGAGGCTTTGAAGGCTTGGAAAAGAGCATTTGGTCTTGGTTTATTCTTTAAGCTCTTTTCATTGTAATTTTAATTGTTATTTGAACTTGTTTTCATTGGATTAGAGCTTGTGAAGACCTCGGTTGTTAGGTCTTGAAATTGGATGGTTGTCTTTGTATTTGAGGCTTAATTCCACCGGTGTACACTTAGTTTACTAGGATTAGTTGAGTTGTCCCTTAGGTTGAGGTGGAAGAGTGCTCCCGGTAAGAAGGCGGAGACTTCCGAGTGTGGAAGTGCCTTAGTTTGAGAGCGAGACTCTTCGGGTCAAAGTCCTCGTTGTAAGGGAAATAAGATTAATCTAGTAAAGCTTAGTTTGGAAATCCTAAGCGGGGTGCTTAGGTAGTGGAGTAGGCATTGGGGCCGAACCACTATAAATCACCGTGTTTGCATTGCTTCTACTTGCATTTGCTTAATTAGCATATTAACTTTGCTTCCGCTTGTTATTGGATTTGTTAAATTGCCTAAGTAACCAAGTAAATGATTAAAACCGAAAATAGGCAAAAAGAATAGTAAATATACTATTCACCCCCCATTTAGTGTAGGCCATTTCACCCAATAGTAGAGACCTATACTTTGGGGAAATTATGGAACCTAGGTACACTTAGAGATATATAGTTCCTTGAATGAACTTTACATTAAGGTGACTTCATAAGGGGTGTGTAGGGGTCGAACTCCCTTTGGAAAATACTCGGGTAAGGGTAGGCCGACCCTATGAGTTTTGGCTAGAGAGTGTAGGTTTCCTTGGTCATGTGGTGTCCAGGAAAGGGGTAAAGGTGGACCCCGCGAAGATAGAAGCAGTTCAGAATTGGAAGAGGCCGACTAATGTCACAGAGATTCGCAGCTTCCTGGGGTTGGCAGGTTATTACAAAAAATATGTGGAGAATTTCTCCAAGATTGTAGCGCCATTGATCCGCCTGACTCAGAAGAAGGTCAAGTTTGATTGGGATAGTAAATGCGAGAAGAGCTTTTAGAAGCTCAAGGACCGATTGACGTCGGCACCAATTCTAGCTGTGCCTTCGGGCTTGGGAGAGTTTGTTGTTTATTGTGATGCCTCCCGAGTCGGCTTGGGTTATGTGTTAATGCAGAATGACAGGGTGATAGCTTATGCCTCCTGGAAGTTGAAGGACCATGAGAAGAATTATCCGACTTAAGATCTTGAGCTAGCAGCAGTGGTGTTTGTATTGAAGCTGTGGTGTCATTACCTTTATGGCGAGGTTTGTGAGATATACATTGATCATAAGAGCCTCCAGTATTTGCTCACCCAGAAGGAGTTGAACCTGAGGCAAAGAAGATGGCTTGAGCTCTTGAACAACTATGACTGCACTATCATGTACCATCCGGGGAAGGCTAATGTGGTGGCAAATGCTTTAAGCAAGAAGTCTATGGGTAGTCTAGCGCATTTGGCAGTCAAGAGGAGGCCATTGGCTCAGGATTTGGCCATGTGTTTAGATAGCGGGGCAGTCTTGTCAGTATCTGCTTCCGGTGCATTGATGGCTCACTTGAGGGTGTAGCCCACGTTGGTAGACATGCTGCGTGCAGCGCAAGAAGATGATGTTTTTTGTGTACTCACTATGGATCCGGCCAAAAGAGACGATACCGATAATGGTTTTGGTGTTGACTCGGAGAGCATTCTGAGGTTTAAGAATAGGATAGTGGTGCCAGATATGACCGAGGTTCGTAGGCAAGTGCTAGAGATGGCTCATCGGTCCACATACACCATGCATCCGGGAGTCACAAAAATGTACCGTGATCTAAGGTAGAATCACTGGTGGAAAGGCATGAAGAGAGAGGTGATCGAGTTCGTGACTAAATGCCTGGTGTCAGCAGGTTAAGGCTAGACATTTAAAGTCGGCAGGGTTGCTCCAGAACTTAGAAGTACTAGAGTGGAAATGAGAAAATATAACCATGGATTTTGTGACAGGGTTGCCAAAGTCTGGGAAGGGCAATGATTCTATTCGGGTAGTGGTGGATCGCCTAACCAAAACGTCACATTTTATACCAGTCAAAATGACCTTTTCAGTCGAGCAGTATGTGAGGTTGTTCTTGGATCAGATCGTCGCATATCATTGTGTTCATGTTATGATCATCTCAGATCGGGTACTCAGTTCACAGCTCGATTCTAGCAGTCTTTCAAGGAGGCATTTGGTACACAAGTTCAGTTCAGCACTGCATTTCACCCTCAAACAGATGGTCAGTCGGAGCGGACCATTCAGACGTTGGAGGATATGCTAAGAGCACATGTGCTGGATTTGGAGGGTAGTTGGGAGAAGCATTTGCCCTTGATTGAGTTTGCCTATAATAATAGCTATCATAGCAGCATCGGTATGGCCCATTTTGAGGCATTGTATGGGCGGCGATGCAGGTTGCCAGTAGGTTGGTTTGAGGCAGGGGATTCCCTTATGATGGGACTTGACCTGGTTGAGGAGGCAGTAAAAAATGTGAAGCTAATCAGGGAGAGGTTGTTGGCAACTCAGAGTCGCCAAAAGATGTATGCGGATAGAAAGGCTAGGGAGGTAGAGTTTGCTGAGAGGGACATGGTGTTCCTCAAGGTATCCCCTATGAAAGGGGTGGTGAGGTTTGGTAAGAGAGGGAAGCTAAGCCCTAAGTTCATCGAGTCATTCCCTATTCTCAGGCGCAGGGGAGCTGTGGCATATGAGTTGGCCTTACCTCCTAGTATGGACCGGGTGCATCCGGTGTTCCATGTATCCATGCTGAAGAAATATTTTCGGGATGAGTCCCATGTGATTGAGCCTACCGCAGTGGAGGTGGATTCAACAGTCTCTTATGAGGAGCGACCAGTTGAGGTGCTAGACCGTCAAATCAGGAAATTGAGGTCCAAAGAGATTCCCTTGGTTAAGGTTAGGTTGGAGCACCATGTTGGCTTTAGGTTTTCAACCTTGGTCTTAATATCTTAATCTTGATTTTGATGATAACAAATATGGAACTAATATTTTGTTGAGAAATCTTCCAGGTTCCATATGAGTAGCGTTCGATGTCGTCGATCGAATAAATCAAAGAAATCGATAAATCGGAAGGACATTGATCGTCGCGCTCTGGTTCGTCGTGGAATTTCTCGAAGATCGACGTGTGCACCAAAGACGTATTGGACGAGCTCAAAGATCACATGGAAAGCTCTCCAAGATGATGCTCATTGAAAGCCGGAACCCGGAAATGAAGCGTGCAAGAAAAAGGGCTGAAAAATAAATTCCAGCCTAGGATCGATTGACCGGGCAGTCGATCGAATAGTGTAAGGAAAAAGACAGTAGCCCTTTCGATCGACCGGTCGATCGACCGAACACTACCAAAAACTGGCAGTGGCTACTTCGGTCGACCGGTCGGTCGACCGATAGAGGCCTAATATGAGCAGAATGCTCATCGGTCGACTGAATTAAGGATCGCGCGATCGCAATCCTACTTCCCTCGCATCGGTCGACCGATCGGTCGATCGGACTGTGGGCGCCAGAAGTCGTATCCTGCGTCGGTCGACCGATGGGTTGACCGGATGGCAGATCGTAGGATTTGCATTTGGGCGGTCGACCCGTTGGTCGACCGTATAAAGAGAAGAGGCGTCGGTCGCTTTGAGCGGTCGATCGATCGATCGACCGAGCATCTGCAATGGATAATTTTCTATCCGTTGAGCTGCCATTTCTTGGTGAGGGTATAAATATACCTCATCTATCTCCTTTTAAGCTACTTCCTTGATGATTACATATTTTATTGAGCAATTAAAAGGAAGATTTAAACATTCTAGAGATTGATCAAGCGTGCTATGTTCTTTCCGCGAACATTCTATCAAGAACCAACTGCTGCCTCAACTCGGGAATTGAATCGAGCTCTATGACTCAGCGAGTTGGAGGTTCTGAAGGATTGAAAAGAGCATTTAATCTTGGTTTTATTTCTAAGCTCTTTTGATTGTGATTTTTATCTGTTATTTGAACTATTTTTCTTTGATTTGGGCTTGTACGAAGACCGGGTGTTAGGTCTTCTTGTGTGAAAGTGGTTACCTTGTTGTGAAGGTATAAAGCCACTTGTGTAAACTTAGTTTTTACTAGGATTAGTTTAGTTGTCCCTTAGGGCTGAGGTGGAAGAGTGCCCTTGGTAAAAAGGCAGAGACTTCCGAGTGTGAAAGTGCCTTAGGTCGAGAGTGCGACTCTTCGAGTCAAAGTCCTTTGTGTAAGGGAAACCGAATTAATCTAGTAAACCTAGTTTGGAAATCCTAAGCGGGGTGCTTAGGTAGTGGAGTAGGCATTGGGGCTGAACCACTATAAATTCTCGTGTTTGCATTGATTTACTAATTGCTTTAATTGCTTAATTATCTATCGCTTCCGCATCAAATCATTCAATCGTAAATTACCTAAACGATTTAAGAAAATGACTAAAATCGAATTTAGGCTAATCAATTTAGTAAATACACTATTCACCCCCCCTCTAGTGTTGCCATTTCGACTTCAATTGGTATCAGAGCGGGTTCGTAGCTTGAGATTTCACCATCTCTTCTACACCTTATCTCGATCCGGAAATGGCTCTAGAGACTGTAGTGTCTATACCACCTAGGTTCGATGAGTCTACTTTTGGTCTTTGGAAGAGTAGAATGTATACTTTCCTAAAGACTCAAAGTTTAGATATATTTGACATGGTAAGGACAAAATATATTGAACCTAATGAAAACAAGAATGCATGGACCCAAGAACAAGTTAAATTGTTTGAATTGAATGGTAAAACAACGCATCTTCTATATTGCACATTTTCAAATGATATACTTGAAAAGGTCATGCATTATTCTTCCGCATTTGATATTTGGGCAACATTAAACATGCTATATGATTTTGCAAAAACTGAAGAGATTACTACTTTTGATGAAGGTGGTGATGACAATGGTCACTCACCTACTACTAATCTCAATTTTGATGCCCATAGTGCTTCTAGTCGAAGAAGCAACTCTAAAAGCAGGAAGAGAAAAGTAATTTGCCACTTGTCCAAAGAAAAAGAGCATGTGAAGAAGAATTGCCCTACCATGAAAAACAAGGCAAAGAAGAGGTCAAGTGCTTCTACCTCCACATCTTACTCAAGTGAAGCATCCTCTTTTCATGACCATGAAGCCAATTCTAAAGTTTGCCTCATGGATGCTAATGATGAGGTACACTCTTCTCCTTCTAGTCATGCTAATAATAATGCTAGCTCTACTAGTTCTCTTGACATATCATATAATGAGTTAGTAGATGAATACAAGAAAATGTATGCCTTGCTTGTTAAAAAAGATAATGAAAATAAAAGATTGAAGAAAGATAATATAAGGCTTAACTCTCATGTGGATGAATTAAAACTAGAAAATGAGAGAATGAAATCTAGCTCTTTTGATTTTTCCCATAATAGGTTGAAACTTGAGCTTAAGGACATAAAACTTAAGAATGAAAGTTTGAAACTTGAGAATTCAAAAATTACAAGTCAAAACAACAATTTGAAATCTCAATCTAAAGCCTTATATCAATCTCTTGATTCATTGAAAAATGAGGTTGTGTCCTTAAATAAGAAAGTAAACGAATTGAAAAATGTTTCATTCCCTAAGAACACAAGAATGAAAAATGCCTATGTAAAGAATGTCAATATTCATAATCATTCTCATGTTAGGCATTCCACATTTAAACCTCATGTTCAAAATAAAAATGTTTCATCAAGAATGCCCATGCTCATCATGCCTCCTATGTTAAGCACTCTAACATTGAATCTGATGTCCATATTAAAAATGAAAAGAAAAAATTTCATGGACATTGCTTTTGTTGTGGTATATATGGACATGCTATTTATGATTGCGCATTAAAGAGAAATCCAAGTGTTGCTAGGACACTTTGGATTCCTAAGCCCTCTAACCCCCAAGGACCCAAAGCCATTTGGGTACCAAAAATCTCATCTTCTCTTGTAGGGGGAGCAACCACACAAGGACGAGTTGATGATGGTTAGTGGGAGTTGCATGAAGACTTAAAGCTTCACCAAATCCAAATTGCAACTTCGCATCATATGGATGCCTTCAGTATGAAGTATCGGCATCTAGTTAATTTGGTATCATCTCCTTTACTTTATTTGAATTCATTCAAGTTGGAGTTTATGATACTTGTTTAAATTGAGTTGTTTTTCCCGCTCTTGATGAGTCCTTTTATTAAAAAAAAATGCTTTTGATTTTTGGTTTCCCGGTCTCTTCGGAGACCTATGTAGCCTATAATGGGCTCATACAACATTGCGGTTTTAAATCGTAGGCTCATTATGGCTTTTGGTTTTCAACAAATAGGAAGGGTTGAAGATCTTATTTTTCAAAATTTCGTATTTTGAGATCTCTTGATTCATTTTGTTATAATGAATTATTATTATGAAAATGAATCCATGCTATTTAGTGAAGTTGAATTTTAAAAATGATATTTGGTTTTTCTCTTCGCTATTTAGTTTGATAGCTTGCATATAGATTTGGTTTTATTTTCTACTTATAAAGTATACTTGCAAGTTATAAATATTTTAGGAAGGCTAATTAGGAAGAAAAAGATTAGTTTGACAAATTATCATGAATAAGATATAACTTTGATAAATTCAAAATCTTAGTGTTATACCTCAATGCTTAAGCTTAAATAATGTCCTAATACTCATGATTAGAATTGCATGGTAAACCATTGAATTTTCATGAGTAGGTAGAATCTTAGCACTTAGGCAAATTTTATTAAATGAAACTTGCTCTAGGTTAATACTTACTATTAGAGACATTCCTTTAAGTCCAAACTAGTTAAACATGGTTAGAGATCTTATTTCTCAAATGTTTCACATCCTAAGATCTCCTTAGATTCATTTTAATATCATGATAACTCCTTAAAATGAATCTCTACTATCTAGCATAAGTTAAGGTTTTTAAATGAAACTTTGTATTGAACCCTTTCTATTTAGTATGTTAGCTTGCTAGTTGGCATATAATTTCATTTTGATACTAATGAAGCCTACTTGCAAGTTAAGAAAGTGATAAACATAGGAAGGATATGCTATCATGAAGATAATTGAAAAGTAAATGACAAGTTTGGCAAAAATCTCTAAAGACTAAGGTATGGATGTAATTTTGCAAAAATCTTAGTTTAATAATTGAATATCCATGTTTAATGATGTCTCTATACTCAGGATTGATTTTGCATGAAAAATGTTTGAATTTTCATGAGTGGGCAATTTCATGATAATTAGGCAAATTTCATGATATTAATATTGAATGAAATTGGGCTAATTTGAAATTTCTTATTAGAGATCTCATTTTGAGTAAACACCAAATGAACATGTTTAGATACACATATCACATGAGTCTATATTGTTAAACTTGAAAATTCATGTCTAGATGAACAAATGTGGTAACTAGATCATATTAGAGGACTTAAGCTTGAAAAGTTTGACCCAAGTCAACAAATCGACTTGTACATTTCATTTTAAGTCTAAAACTTCATAAACATGTTTAGGAATATGTATGACATGTTTCCATGCACTTAGAATGAAAAATTCATATAGATATGGATAAAATGACATAGAGGTGTTTTCATAAAAACCTCTTTTGAACTAAGTTGACCCAAGTCAACAAGTTGAGTTAAAGGTTTCATTTTCAATCCATATTTGAGGAACATGTTTAGATTTACTCGTGTTAGGTATCCATAGGTTTAAGTTTGAAAAATCATGAGTAAATGTTAAGATTGAAACTTAGCAAGTTTCATAAAAATTAGTTTAGTTTTGAATGAAACCATGCTAGCTTGATATCTTGACTTAAGGACATAATTTTCATTTCAAACTTGACATATGCTCTTTACATGACCATCATGTGGTGTCATGAAAGTTTGAATGAAAATTGAAGAAGTTTTAAGAATAACTGAAAATTACAAAAATATCATTTCAACCTACAATTGATATTAATTTCAGTTATTTCTAAAGAAATATAGAAAAATTATTTTTAGATGATTCTTGAAACTGCACATTCACTGAAAAAATTAGTTTTATCAGTAAAAATTTCAAAATATTTCATCGAGAATCTGATTTATAATGGAATTTTGAAGTTGGATTTCGAAAACACAAAGTATCATCCTTATTTGAAATATCAATCTTCCGATACTTTGATTTTTCTTTAAAAACTCATGTATACCATTTGGATTCCATTTCTAATATCATTCACATAATTTCTTGAGTAAAATCATTCCTAGAAATGATTTTGATATCTTGGATGATAGCTAGAAATATCTATTTGCTTATTAAAATCAATATAGAATGAAAAACGAACTTAGAAAATTCACTTTGAATTCAAACTTGATACATGCATTTCAAATGACCATTCATCAATTGGTATCAAAATTTTCATCCAACAATTGATATCAAATATTTTTCGTAAAAAATATGATTTTGTATGAATTTAAAAATTTGATTTGTGAAAACTAGAAGTATATACCTTGACCTAAGTCAACAAAGTGACTTAAAAATTTCATCTTAAGCCCAAACTTGATTCATAGACTTACATTCTCTCATGTTTGATGTCTAGATGCCTAAGTTTGAGAAAACATGAGTAGATAGCAAAAACTTGATACTTAGCATTTTCATGTTTTCATGCTTACTTCAAATGAAAATGTGCTAAGTTCATATTGGAATCAAATGATATTATTTTCATTTCAAACTTCTCAAACATGCTTTAAATGATTAGATCTTGGTATTTTGAAAGTTTGAATGAAATAAAAAATATCATGAAAGAGAACCATATTCATGAAAACATTCATACTTGAGATCATACATGATTTAATGTTGAATTTAAATATTTAGTTTTGAACATATCATGTATGAATTAAGTATCATGTTAAATATTTGTTTTCCATCCCTTTGGTTGAGATTTCCATGTTTCATGAAAAATAATCTTTAGAGTCTCAACTTCATGAAAAAATATTTGTTTTTCATCCCTTTGACTAGATTGACCTTTCTTGCCCTTTTTGATTGATGTCAAAAGGGGGAGAAATATTGTATAGGAAAAAGGGGGAGAAAAGTATAGGAAAATTGGGGAGGAAAATATAGGAGATCCATGCATATAGATAGGGGGAGTTTATTTTCATAGATATGCATGTTGATAGGGGGAGAAATCCCTTAGATGATATCCTCTATGCTATAATGATATATTTTCTTAAGGATGTTTGTCATCATCAAAAAGGGAGAGATTGTTGGCTTTAGGATTCCAACCTTGGTCTTAATCTCTTAATCTCGGTTTTGATGATAACAAACATGGAACTAATATTTCATTGAGAAATCTTTCAGGTTTCATATCGAGTAGCGTTCGATGTCCTCGATCGGATAAATCGGAGAAATCGATAAATTGGAAGGACATTGATCATCGCGCTCGGGTTCGTCGCGGAATTTCTCGAAGATCGACGTGTGCACCAAAGACGTATTGGACGAGCTCAAAGATCACATGGAAAGCTCTCCAAAATGATGCTCGTTGAAAGCCGGAACCCGGAAATGAAGCGCGCAAGAAAAAGGGCTGAAAAATAAATTTCAGCCTAGGATCGATCGACCGGGCGGTCGACCGAATAGTGTAAGGAAAAAGGCAGTAGCCCTTTCGGTCGATCGGACACTGCCAAAAACTGGCAGTGGCTACTTCAGTCGACCGACAGAGGACTAATATGAGCAGAATGCTCATCGGTCGATCAATCAGTCGATCGAATTAAGGATCGCTCGGTCGTGATCCAGCTTCCCTCGCGTCGGTCGACCGATCAGTCGATCGGATTGTGGGCGCCAGAAGTCGTATCTTGCGTTGATCGACCGATGGGTCGACCAAATGGCAGATCGCATGATTTGCGTCTGGGAGGTCGACCCGATGGTCGATCGCACAGAGAGAAGAGGCGTCGGTCGATCGACCGACCAATCGACCGAGCGTCTACAACGGATAGTTTTTTATTTGTTGAGCTGTCATTTCTTGGTGAGGGTATAAATATATCTCATCTATCTCCTTTTAAGCTACTTCCTTGATCATAATTTATTGAGCAATTAAAATGAAGATTTAAGCCTTCTAGAGATTGATCAAGCGCACTTTGTTCTTTTCGCGAACATTCTCTCAAGCGCCAGCTGCTGCCTAAACTCGGGAATTGAATCAAGCTCTACGACTCAGCGAGTTGGAGGTTCTGAAGGATTGAAAAGAGCATTTAATCTTGGTTTTATTTCTAAGCTCTTTTGATTGTGATTTTTATCTGTTATTTGAACTATTTTTCTTTGATTTGGGAAACCGAATTAATCTAGTAAACCTAGTTTGGAAATCCTAAGCGGGGTGCTTAGGTAGTGGAGTAGGCATTGGGGCCGAACCACTATAAATTCTCGTGTTTGCATTGATTTACTGATTGCTTTAATTGCTTAATTATCTATCGCTTCCGCATCAAATCATTCAATCGTAAATTGCCTAAACGATCTAAGAAAATGACTAAAATCGAATTTAGGCTAATCAATTTAGTAAACACACTATTCACCCCCCCCTCTAGTGTTGCCATTTCGACTTCACACCATTCCGGGCAGGAGGCCACCTAGGAGGTGGAGCAGGATATGAGGGAGCGATATCATTCATTGTTTGATGATCTAGTAAGTCCTCAAGCTTCTTTTTTCGAAATTCGAGGATGAATTTTCTTTAAGGTGGGAGGATTGTAATATCCTATATATTAATATTTATTTTTTTGCCATGGTTTGTGTTTGTTAGCCTAACGGGCTAGTTCGAGGTCGAGATGAGTCGACTAATGATCCGGTGCGAGCTCGCAAGCTCGGGTAAGTAGGAATATGAATTATGCGATTTCTTTTCTGGCGTAGATAAATTTAATTAATTATTCTATTGTGTGTGTTTGAATTATTAAATTATGTTGCATATGGGTGTGCATATAAGTGATGCTTGTACTTAGCATGGGGTTAGTTTAGGTGAGCGGATTGGGGATCCGGGCTGATGTGAGTGAGGGTTAGGGTGTGAATAGGAAGCTATAGGAGGGGATTATAAAATCCCCCCCCTAAGGCTAGGCGGCTCCCTATTGGAGCCGCACCAACCGAGTGGAGAGAGGAGCCACCCAGCTAGGCCGAGCCGCCGCACTCCCCTTTCCTCTTCCTTGGAGCCGCCGCCCTCAAGCACCCAACCGCCGAGCCCCCCCCCCCCTCCAATTCTTCCCCTTCCTTGGAGACCAAGTCATCGGGTTAGTTGAAGTCGGCGCCTCCTCTCCCGCTTGAAGCCGGCGCCCTCTCCCTTGTTTGGAGCCGAGCCGCCCCTTGAGTTCTTGGAGCCGCCGCACCTTTGAGGCTAGATTTGGAGGCCACCGCTTGGAAGTTCTTCTCTATTCTTTCTTCCTAATTGGATGAGTGGTTTTACCCCTCCTTTTCTTGGGCTTTCACTTGTATTCTTGAGCCGATTTGGGTATTTGTCAGTTCTTGATCATCTCTCTTCGATTTTGTATTTTGATCGCCGAAATCTTGTGTCGAATTGTGGGAGGGAACCTGAGGATTCCCCTTTGTGGCTCGACAGCCCTAGGAATACCCTAGGGGTGCTCGGCCAAGGTGGATGAAGGGGGTACCCTCGAGGTGTTTGATGAAATGCCTAAGAGAGGACTCTTGTGTGTTTTTGAGATTTATGCCTTGAGTTGCTTACCAAATTAGGTTCCTATATATTAATGCATGTCTTGTAATTAATCTGTGATTTTTGGATAGTATTCATGTTTTACAAAGTTAAGGTTTGGATCTTGTTGTCATGTGTGTTCTTGATATGGGTTCTTGATCATGAAGCTTGATTCTTGTTTAAAGATGATATCGATGCTTGCTAGTCTTGTTTAATAAATATGAATGTTGTGAGGTTTATCTCAATATTAGAATTCTGTTTTGATAATAATTAAAGATCTAATTTCTGTGAATTTTGGATTAATTACCATGATATGCTGAAAACTTAATATTGCTGAAAATTTCATGCTGAATTATTGATTCAGGGCTGATTTTAAAAAATATTGTTGTGATGTGTATAATTTACTTATCATAGTCGTGTAACCTATCATTTTGACCAGAAAATATAGTCTGGATCCATAGGACACACTTTGGAAGTCATATTCGACTTGGGTGCACCAGTTTTGGGCTCAACAGTAAACTAAAAATAAAACCCTAATTTTGGCAAATAGAAATTTTAATTGCATAATTAAAATTCAAGGGGCAGCATAATCTATTAAGAACCAACAAATTAAATTTTGTGCATGAAATAAAACCTCATGGGTTTATGATGTTACGGGTCCAGGAGTTGGGATTGAGTATTGGTTGTTGTAGCGTTCCCAATAAAGACATCCCTAAGACACCGTAGGAGACACTTAACTTAGGTCATATTGCGTCATATCTTTATGAATGACTAAGAGGCTCGGCTAGGAGCCGGATTACGGGCTTGACCCGGTAGGTTTGATGGTTAATCCCCAACCTATGTTTTAAGGAATAAGTTCGGATGAGCGAATGCCGATTATTCCTACGTTATCTCTTTGGAACAAGTTCGGATGGGCAAATCCCGATTGTTCCTGTGTTTTCTCGTGGAACAAGTTCGGACGGGCAAATCCCGATTATTCCCGTGGTATCTTTAAGGGACAAGTTTAGATGGGCGAATCCTGATTGTTCCTACGCGTCTCGTCGAGCAAGTTCAGACGGGCAAATCCCGATTGCTCCCGAGTTTCTTTAGGATAAGCTCGGATGGGCCAATCCCGATTATCCTAGTAACCCTTGAGTATGATTGTTGCCTTAGGGCACGGTAGGCTGAGGCCTGTTGTACTTCACTACTAGAGTGTTGGATGCCTTCGGGCATGTGGTGGCTAGATGGTCTGATAGCTAGTCACACCCTTGTGACTTTATTCCTGTTTGAGATAAGTGTTTTATCATATGCTATATCTCTTTGTTTGGTTTCTCGTGGGGGTTGGTAGAACCGCTCACTGAGTTCTTTTGAACTCACCCGTTGTTGTTTTTATTTTATTTTTGCAGAGCCTGACCAGTGAGGTGGGCTGGAGCACTTGATGTGACTGGAGGGCAAAAGAGCCATATTGATCTCATAGTAGTCCTAGATAGGGGTCGTAGTTGAGTCTTTGGTAGTTTGTCATGCATCTATGTTTTGGTATTTTGGAGTTGTAGTCCCCTAAGGACATTCATGTCTTTTATTTCAGATTTCACTTACAAATGAACCGTTGAACTTTGATTTATTGTTTCCACAACTTACTATTTTGCTAAACTTACTTCTAATGAAATCTGGTTTTGTTTTTTTTCTATTTTAAATAAAACTCGCTACATTCTTTCCGCTATGTTATATTATCATTATGAGTTGACATGTGCATGAGTTAGGCTACGGGGTATAGGCAAGTATACCTTGGTCAGTCACGTGACCCTGAGTTGGGGCGTGACACATTCGGATTCAAATTATAAAATTTTTGAAAACAATTATCAACCGGCTTTTGTTCCTAATGGTTCTTTGAGTTCTTTTCCTACTATTGTTTCATTGCCTTCGCATAAGCTGCCTTTTGCTTCGGCATTGGATTCAAAAAGATTGCGGGAACCGATCAATGGCCCCTTGGATTAGGTCCGTCGTCGGCCAATGGATGGTACCCGTTTAGCCAATGCGGACATAGGTGATGTGTGGATGGATGAGTCTAGTGACTCCGGCAAGGAAGCCCTCAATTCTGACGTTCCTAGTCATAGCTGTTGGCTTTAGGTTTTCAACCTTGGGCTTAATCTCGGTTTTAATGATATCAAACATGGAACTAATATTTCGTTGAGAAATCTTTCAGGTTCCATATCGAGTAGCGTTCGATGTCCTCGATCGGATAAATTGGAGAAATTGATCAATCGGAAGGACATTGATCGTCGCGCTTGGGTTCGTCGTGGAATTTCTCGAAGATCGACATGTGCACCAAAGACGTATTGGATGAGCTCAATTCAAGATCACATGGAAAGCTCTCCAAGTTGACGCTCGTTGAAAGCCGAAACCCGGAAATGAAGCGCGCAAGAAAAAGGGCTGAAAAATTAATATCAGCCTATGTTCGATCGACTGGTCGATCGATCGAAGAGTGTAAGAAAAAAGACAGTAGCCCTTTCGGTCAACCGGTCGGTCGATCGAACAGTGCCAAAAATTGGTAGTGGCTACTTCGGTCGACTGAGCGGTCGACCGACAGAGGCCAAAAAGTAGCAGTGTATGCATCGATAGACCGATCGGTCGACCGAATTGGAGATCACGAGTCGCGCGACCCTGGCTCCACTAATTCGGTCGATCGACTGGTTGACCAAATGTGGGATCGATAGAGTTGCAATAGTCGGTTGACCCATCGGTCGACCGAACACTCACATAAAGGCAGCGATCACTCGAGCGGTCAATCGGTCGATCGATCGACCAATCGACCGAGCATCCGCAACAGATAGTTTTCTATCCGTTGAGCTGTCGTTTCTTCATGAGGGTATAAATATATCTCATCTAACTCCTTTTAATCTTTTTCCTTGACTTTTACAAATTTTATTGAGCAGTTAAAAGGGAGTTTTGAGCCTTCTAAAGATCGATCAATTGCGCTCGGTTCTTCCACCGACAACTTCTTCAAGTGCATACTCTGCCTCAACTCGGGAATTGAATTGAGTTCTACGACTAGGCGAGTTGGAGGTTTTGAAGGTGTGGAAAACAACATTTAATCTTGGTTTACTCTTTAAGCCCTTTTTATTGTATTTTAATTGTTATTTGAACATTATTTTTTCTTGGATTTGGGATTGTGAAGACCTAGGTTGTTTGGTCTTGTGTGTGGAAGTGGTTACCTTGGTGAAAAGGTGTAAAGCCACTTGTGTAAGCATAACTTACTAGGATTAGTCGAGTTGTCCCTTAGGGTTGAGGTGGAACAGTGCTCTCGGTAAGAAGGCGATGACTTTCGGGTGTGGAAGAACCTTAGGTCGAGAGTGTGACTCTTCGAGTCAAAGTCCTCATTGTAAGGGAAACAAGAATTAATCTAGTAAACCTAGTTTGGAAATCCTAAGCGGGGTGCTTAGGTAGTGAAGTAGGTATTGGGGCCGAACCACTATAAATTTGTGTGTTTGCATTGATACTCTATTTTGTGCTTAATTGTTTATCTTGCTTCCGCATCCAATCGTAAAATTGCAATTTGCCTAAACGATTTGAGAAACGATTAAAATTAAATTTAGGCTAATAAATTTAGTTAACACACTATTCACCCCCCCTCTAGTGTTGCCATTTCGATTATATTTGGTATCAGAGCGGGTCGTGGATTGAGATTTCACCATCTCTTCTACACCTTGTCTCGATCCGAGAATGACACTAGAGTTGGTAGCGTCTTCACCTCCTAAGTTCGATGACTCGAACTTTGGTCTTTGGAAACATAGGATGTACACTTATTTAAAGACTAAAGGTTTTGGTGTCTTTAACATGTTACATTGGGAGTTCATTTAACCTAAGGATGATATGCATGCTTGGAGTGAAATGGATAAGAAAATGTCTAAGTATAATGGAGATGTCATGAATTATATACTTTGCACATTACCAAATGACATTCTAGATAAAGTCATGCATTGCTCTTCGGCTTATGATTTATGGGCTAGTTTGAATGTTTTATACGATCATGCTAAAACCGAAGAAATTGGTACATTTAATGAAGGTAGTGATGACAATGGTCATTCACCTACCCCTAATCTTGGTTTTGATGCCCATAATTAACTCTTCTAGTCAAAGAAGTAGCTCCAAGAGCCGAGAAAGAAAAGTAATTTATCATGCTTGCAAAGAAAAGGGGCATGTGAAGAAAAATTGCCCAAACATGAAGAACAAAGCAAGGAATGGGTCAAGTGCTTCCACCTCCATCTCTCACTCATTTGAAGCACCCTCTAGCAATGACTATGAACCTACTTCAAAAGTTTGCCTCATAAGTACTAATGATGAGGTACACTCTTTTCCTTCTAGTCATAATAATAATAATGTTAGTACCAGCTCTTCTAGTTCATTCAATATGTCATATGAAGAACTAGTTGATGAATGTCAAAAAATGTATGCCTTGCTCGTCAGAAAAGATAGGCAAAATAAAAGGTTGAAAAAGGAAAATGTGATACTTAATTCTCATTTGCATGAATCCAAACTAGAAAATAAAAAATTGAGATCTAGGTCATTCGATTCATGCCATGATAATGTAGAACTTGGGCTTAAGGATTTGAAGCTTAAAAATAACAATTTAGAAAATGAGAATTGCATGTTAAAATCTCAATTACATGCATTACATAAATCCATGAATGAATTGAAAGGTGAGATTACTTTCTTGAACAAGAAAGTAAATGAATTAAAAATTGCTTCATCTCCTAAGAACACTAGAATAAAAAATGCCTATGTAAAGAATGCCAATGTTCATCATCATTCTCATGCTAGACATTCCACATTTAAACCTCATGCTCAAAATAAAAATGTTTCATCTAAGAATGCCCATGCTCATCATGCCTCCTATGTTAAGAATTTTAACATTAAATCTCATGTCCATGTTAAAAATGAGAAGAAATTCAATGGACATTATTTTTGTTGTGGTATTTTTGGCCATGCTATTTATGATTGTGCATTCAAGAAAAATCCAAGTGTAGTTAAGACACTTTGGATTCCTAGGCCAACTCACCCGTAAGGACCAAAGCCATTTGGGTACCAAAAGTCTCATCTTCTTTTGTAGGGGGAGCTACCACACAAGGATGAATGAGAAGTGGTGTATTGGACTTGACTATGGACTTGAATGATGAATCCTTCCTTGGTTGCAACTTCAAGCTACCTTGATGCCTTAAGTAAAGTTGGCATCAAAACTATTCCGGTATCATCTTCTAACTTGCATCGCTTTACCTTAGTCGAAGATTATGATACTATGTTTAATTTGAGTTATTTTCCCCGCTCTTGCCAAAGAGTTCTTTTGAAAATGTTTTTGAATTTTGATTTTGATTTCCTGGTCTCCTCCGAGACCTATGTGGCCTGTAATGGGCCTAAACGACCTTGCAGTTCTAAATCGTAGGCTAATTGTGGCCTTTTGGTTTTCAACCAATAGGAAGGGTTGGAGATCATGTTTTCATTAATATTACATTTGTGATCTCTTAAAATTCATTTTGGTATCACTTGATTTTATTTAAAATCGATTTCAAATCATTTAGCAAAGTGATCTTTGATATTGATACTTGACGCGTCTCTTTGCTTTTTGGGTGAGTTAGCTTGCTAAGTAGCTATATCTTCTCTAAAATATTAGTGTAGCTTACATGCAAGTTATAAGTATTTTAGGAAGGCTAATAACTAGGAAGAAAAAGATTAGTTTGGAAAATTATCATGAATAAGGTATAATTTTGATAAATTCAAATCTTAGTGTTATACCTTAATGCTTAAGCTTAAATAATGTCTCAATACTCATGATTAGAATTGCATGTTAAATCCTTGAATTTTCATGAGTAGGTAGAATCTTAGCACTTAGGCAAATTTCATTAAATAAAACTTGCTCTAGGTTGATACTTACTATTAGAGACATTCCTTTAAGTCCAAACTAGTTAAATATGTTTAGGGACCCTATTCCTCAAATGCTTCACATCTTAAGATCCCTTAGATTCATTTTGATATCATGATAGCTCCTTAAAATGAATCTCTACTATCTAGCATAGATTAAGGTTTTTAAATGAAACTTTGCATTGAACCCTTGCTATTTAGTATGTTAGCTTGCTAGTTAGTATATAGTTTCATTATATCTACTAATGAAGTCTACTTGCAAGTTGAGAATGTAAATGGAAGGCTATGCTATCTAAAAGAAAATGGAAAAGGGAATGAAAAGTTTGGGAAAATTTGCAAGAATGAGGTATGAGTTCGTTTTTGCAAAATATTAATATAATTCTTGAATATTCATGCTTTAATGATGTCTCTATATACTCATGATTGATTTTGCATGATAAATGTTTGAATTTTCATGAGTAGGAAAAAATCATGATAACTAGGCAATTTCATGATATGGATAGTGATTGAAATTGGACTAGTTTGGAATTTCTTATTCTCATTTTGAGTAAACACCCAATGAACATATTTAGATACACACATGATATGATTCTAAGTGTTTAAACTTGAAAATTCATGAGTAAATGAAAAATGTGATAACTAAATTACATTAGCGGACTTAAGTTTGAAAAGTTTGACCCAAGTCAACAAATCGACTTGGACACTTCATTTTAAGTCCAAACTTCATAAACATGTTTAGGAATAGGTATGACATATTTTCATGCATTTAGAATGAAAAATTCATATGGATATGGATAAAATGACATAGAGGCCATTTCATGCTTACCTCTTTTGAACCAAGTTGACCCAAGTCAACAAATTGACTTAGAGGTCTCATTTTTAATTCATATTTAAGGAACATATTTAGATTTACTCATGTTAGTTGTCCATAGGCTTAAGTTTGAAAAATCACGAGTAAATGATAAGATTAATGAAACTTAGCAAATTTCTTGATCACTAGCTTAGTTTTGAATGAAATCATGCTAGGTTGATATCTTAACTTAAGGACATAGTTTTTATTCCAAACTTGACATACACTCTTGACATGACCATTATGTGGTATCATAAAAGTTTGAATGAAAACTGAACATATTTTGAAAAATAATTGAAAATTACGAAAATGCCATTAAAATTTTAGTATTTTCAGTTATTTCTAGAAAAATGTAAAAAAATCATTTTTAGATGATTCTTGAAACTGCACTTTCACTGAAAAATCTAGTTTGTTGTGTAAAAATTTCAAAAAATTTCATCAAGAATCTGATTTAAAATAGAATTTTAAAATTGGATTTCAAAAACACAAAGTATCACTTACTTGAAATACTCATTTTTCTGATACTTTGATTTCTCTTCAAAAAACTTCAAATGAAAACTCATGTATATCATTTTGATTCCATTTCTAATATCACTCACATCATTGCTTGAGTAAAATCATTTCTAGGAATGATTTTGATATCTTGAATGATAGCTAGAAATATCTATTTTTTCATTGAAATCAATATAGGAAGAAAAATGAACCTAGACAATTTATTTTGAGCTCAAACTTGACACACGCATCTTAAATGACCATTCAACGACGTCTGGAAAGTTTGAAGCAAAATAGAAAACTTTTGAAAAAGTACCTAAAATTTATGAAAATGCCCCTGAACTTTCAAGAATTTTATGAATTTATAGCAAACTGATTTTTGATTGATTCTTGAACCTGTAGATTCCTTGAAAAATCTAGTTTGTCCAGTTAAAATTTCAAAAATCTTCGTCAAGAATATAATTTTATATGAATTTAAAAGTTTAATTTTTGGAAAACTTAAAGTATACCTTGTCCTAAGTCAAAAAATGACTTAGAAACCTCCTTTTAAGCCCAAACTTGACTCATATACTTAGATTCACTCATGTTTGATGTCTAGATGTCTAAGATAGAGAAAACATGAGTAGATAGCAAAATTTGATACTTAGCCATTTTTATGCTTTCATGCCTACTTTGAATAAAATCGTGCTAAGTTCATATTTTGATCAAATGATATTAGTTTCACCTCAAACTTGGTATACATGCTTTAAAAGACCATATCTTGGTATGTTGAAAGTTTGAGTGATATCTAAAAATGTCATAAAAAAGATATGATATTCACGAAAATATCCTTACTTGAGCTTGATACATGATTTCTAGTTTTAAATTATGTTTAGTATTCTATGATATCATGTGTTTATTAGTCTCGCTTGTATGTATGTTTTCATCCCTTTGGTTGAGATTGTCATGTTTCATGAAAAATCTTTAGAGTCTCAACTTCATGAACAAATATATATATTTGTTTTTCATCCCTTTGACTTGATTGACCTTTCTTGCTCTTTTTGATAGATGTCAAAAGGGGGAGAAAATTATAGGTAAATGGGAGGAAAATATAAGAAATCCATGCATATAGATAGGGGGAGTTTATTTTCATAGATATGCATGTTGATAGGGGGAGAAATCCCTTAGTTGATATCCTCTATGCTTTAATGAATATATTTTCTTAAGGATGTTTGTCATCAACAAAAAGGGGGAGATTGTTGGCTTTAGGTTTTCAATCTTGGTCTTAATCTCGGTTTTCATGATAACAAATATGGAACTAATATTTCGTTGAGAAATCTTTCAGGTTCCATATCGAGTAGCGTTCGATGTCCTCGATCAGATAAATCAGAGAAATCGATAAATCGGAAGGACATTGGTGGTCGTGCTTGGGTTCGTCGTGGAATTTCTCGAAGATCGATGTGTGCACCAAAGACGTATTGGACGAGCTCAAAGATCGCAAGGAAAGCTCTCGAAGTTGACGCTCGTTGAAAGCCGAAACCTGTAAATGAAGCACGCAAGAAAAAAGGCTGAAAAATCAATATCAGCCTATGTTCGGTCAACCAGTCGGTCGACCAAAGAGTGTAAGAAAAAAGGCAGTAGCCCTTTCGATCGACAGGTTGATCGACCGAACAATGCCAAAAGTTGGCAGTGGCTACTTCAGTCGACCGCCCGGTCGACAGAGGACAAAAAGTAGCAGTGTACGAATCGATCGATCGGTCGATCGATCGGATTGGAGATCACGAGTCGCGCGACCCTGGCTCTACTGATTCGGTCGATCGACTAGTCGACCGAATGTGGGATCGATAGAGTTGCGACAATCGGTCAACCCGTCGATCGACCGAACACTCACATAAAGGCAGCGGTCGCTCGAGCGGTCGATCGGTCAGTCGACCGGCCAATCGACCGAGCGTCTGCAACATATAGTTTTCTATTCGTTGAGCTGCCATTTCTTCGTGAGGGTATAAATATACCTCATCTAACTCCTTTAATCTTCTTCCTTGACTTTTATAGATTTTATTGAGCAACTAAAAGGGAGTTTTGAGCCATCTAAAGATCGATCAATTGCGCTCGATTCTTCCGCCAACAACTTCTTCAAGCGCATACTCTGCCTCAACTCGGCAATTAATTTGAGCTCTATGACTCGGCGAGTTGGAGGTTTTGAAGGCGTGGAAAAGAGCATTTAATCTTGGTTTACTCTTTAAGCTCTTTTGATTGTATTTTAATTATTATTTGAACACTGTTTTTTCTTGGATTTGAGTTTGTGAAGACCTAGGCTATTTCGTCTTGTGTGCAGAAGTGTTTACCTTGGTGAAAAGGTGTAAGGCCACTTGTGTAAGCATAACTTACTAGGATTAGTCGAGTTGTCCCTTAGGGTTGAGGTGGAAGAGTGCTCTCGGTAAGAAGGCGGTGCCTTCTGGGTGTGAAGAGCCTTAGGTCGAGAGTGCGACTCTTCAAGTCAAAGTCCTTATTGTAAGGGAAACAAGAATTAATCTAGTAAACCTAGTTTGGAAATCCTAAGCGGGATGCTTAGGTAGTGGAGTAGGCATTGGGGCCGAGCCACTATAAATTTGTGTGTTTTCATTGATACTCTATTTTGTGCTTAATTGTTTCTCTTGCTTCCGTATCCAATCGTAAAATTGCAATTTACCTAAACGATTTGAGAAACGATTATAATTGAATTTAGGCTAATAAATTTAGTTAGCACATTATTCACCCACTCTCTAGTGTTGCCATTTCGATTACAATAACTTGGCTGAGCTTTCGGGTTAACCAGACCATCAGTCTGGTGGTAATTTTGGTTCGAGTTCGATTGTGCCTCCTTCTACATCTTCTACTCATCGGATCCGAATCTGCATCCACTTAAGCAGGCTCTGTTAAGCAACAACCTTAAGTTACGCACAGGGGCAATCCCTAATCTCGTCTCCCCCAAATTCCAACTTGCGCCGAACCCTCGTTCCTCTTTTCAGCCATATGTTGATGCTACTTCGTTGGAAGCAAAGCTTTGAGACGATACTTCTGCTCATGTTTCTCGCTCCTTCGAGCAGATGGCTCTAGAGTTGGCGGTGCTCTTCTCGCCTGCTCCTCTGGCCCCTGTGCCCCCTAAGGTGATGTGCCCTCGTGCTAAAAAGGACCCAAAATTGGGTGAGACTCGGTCTGCTCCTCTCCTTCTTCTTATCGGTGGTTCCTCCATTACCAAACGGCAACATGTTGAGCCTTTGGTGGCGTCGGTCGCTGCCTTCAGGGAAGTCTTCTTAAACTTCTATTTTAATCTTTTTATGAAAATTCTCAGTTGGAATGTAAGGGGGGCTTTTAAGCGCTCCGTTAGGGATAGATTGTCTTCTTTACTTAAGATGCATTATCCTGCTATTATCTCTATACAAGAATCTCATCTGAGTGTGCAAGATGCTCAATCTTTTATTGGTCGACTTGGTCGCAACTGGACAGGTCATCTATCCCTTCCTTAGGTGCCTCTGGAGGTCTCCTTTTTGCATGGGACACTTCAGTTGTCCAATGCCAAGTGCTTTCTACCCATTTTTAGATCATGCATGTTCTTATTCATATGGAAAAAGTTGAGCCTTTTTTGGTCTCTAATGTCTATGCGAGTACAAATCCTAATGTTAGAGCTGTTTTATGGAATTCTCTGAATGATTTGGATTTTTCTAGTTACCCTTAGATTATTATGGGGGATTTTAATGTTATCTTTGATTCGGGTGATAAATTTGGTGGGCTTCCTTTTTATGCTAATAAGTCTGCTAGTGATTTTAGAAACTTTGTATATAACTCTGACTTAGTGGATTTAAATTTTTCTGGTCCAAACTACACATGGTGTAATAATAGGAAGTTTTCTAATAGAATTTTAATTAGATTGGATAGGGCTTTAGCTAATGATGCATGGCTTCATTTTTTGGCAAAGCTACTGTGATGCATCTTAGTAGAACTGGTTCTGATCATTGTCCACTATTGCTTGATTTGAATATTTTTGGTTCTAGGGCTAAAAATAAAAATTTTAAGTTTCAAAATTTTTGGCCTGATTATCCTGAATCTCATGATATTACTTCTACTAAATTTTCTTTAAACATAAAATAGACTAGGTTTAGGCTTTTTGAAAGTAATAGTAATATTTTAGGTAGGTTGGAGAACAATCTTTCTTCTGTTAATAATCAAATTTCTCAATTAGAGGCCATTGAGTCTTCGCATTCCCTATCTGCATCACAATAGTTTACCCTTAGATCACTTTAGGGAAATGGTACAAAAATGCCCCTAAGGTTTTCCCACGGGTACTAAAATGTCCCTAAGGTTTTTTTGGGATAAAAAATATCCCTTACGTTATGGAATTGAATATAAAAATGCCCCTATAGGTAAACGACGTTAGTTGAGGGATAACGGAGTTGACGTGGCTGATGACGTGGACATGTGGCGCGCATGTGTCATGCCCTAAGTTCAGGGTCACGTGACCGGCCAGGGTATACGTGCCTATACCCCGCAGCCTAAACCATGCATATGCCAACTCGTGAGAATAAACAATAGCGGAAAGAAATAAATAAGTTTTTATTTCAACAGAGTTCATCATAAACAAGTTTTAGCAAATGAATAAAATGCGGAAATAATACATCAAGTCCAACAAACCAAATACAATAAAATCCAAATAAAATAACATCAATGCCCTCAAGGGCTACAACTCCAAAAACCAACAAAAGTACATGACACACTACCAAAAGACTCGACTACAACCCTAACTAGGACTGCTATGAGATCATGTGGCTCTTCTGTCCTCCAACTGCGCGAAGTGCTCCAGCCCACCTCATCGATCAGGCTCTGTAAAACAAAAAAACGACAACGGGTGAGTTCAAAGAACTCAATGAGCGGTCCTACCGACCCTCACAAAAAAATATCACAGTTAAGATACATAAGGTAAAACTCCTGACTCAAGCATGAAAAGGTCATAAGGGAGTGACCAGCTAACAGCCCATCCGGCCACCACTTGCCCCGAAGGCAGCCAACACCCAGACGGTGAAGAACAACAGGCCTAAGCCTACCATGCCCTAAGGCAATAACACATACTAGGATAATCGGGAAGACCATCCGAACTTATCCTAGTATAAAGAAACTCGGGAGCAATCAGGAAGGTCATCCGAACTTGCTCCACGAGACGCTTAGGGACAATCGAGATTCGCCCATCTGAACTTGCCCGTTTATGATATCACAGGAGTAATCAGGTAGACGCTTCGAACTTACTCATCTAAGATATCACAGGAATAATCGGGTAGGCTCTCCGAACTTATTTCTTAAAAACCACCTCGGGGATAATCGAGTAGACCCTCCGAACTTATCCCACGAGGCCAAACCAGAACAATCAGGAAGACCCTCCGAACTTGTTCCACATGTTGGGAATTAGTCTTCCAACCTCCCGTGCCTAGCCTGTAATCCGGCTCCTCAACGAGCCTCTCCGTCATTCATAAAGATATGACACACCATGACCTAAGTCAAGTCTCACCTACGGTATCTTAGGGGTGTTTCTATTGGAAAACGTTTCAACACTCTAATACCCGACCCCAACTCCTAGACCCGTAATGTCATAAACCCGTGTAGTTTTATTTCATGCATAAACTTCACTTATTGGATTAATACTCTGATTAAACAATTTATTTGGTCAAACAATAAGAACAGTAGGGGCTTACACTTGATTAATTGGGAAACTATCACTCTTCCTAAACACTTAGGTGGCTTAAGTGTTCATGACTTACATTATAAAATAAAATCTTTACAACTTATGAGAATTGCTTCTTATCTTGATAATGCTGATACTATTTGGGTGAAACTAGTAAGGAGTAAATACCTTCTTGTTTCTCAATCTTCTTCTGTGGTTCCTAATCATTGTGCTAGTTCTTGGAATCTTTTTGTTAATGCTTTTAAACATCTTAGATTTGGTTTCAAGCGAATTGTAAATTCTGGTTCTAATACTAGTCTTTTACATGATTGTTGGTGTGATGATCTCCCTTTGGGCCTTAAGCAGTTAAGCCTACTTTTATAAATGTGGACTCGGATTTCTCTAATCCTTTTGTTGACTGTTTGATTATAAATAATGGTTGAAATGATGCTTGTGGATTGATTTACTTTCATGCATCTCTATGGGAGTTCATTAAGTTGATCTGGTTGCCTTCCCCACCCCTTGATGATGCCTAGGTTTGGGATATGGATGTTAATAGGTCTGTTACCACAGGTAGTGCCTATTCTTTCCTTAGAAGTCGTAACCTGTAGATTTATAGTGATGTCCTCCCCTGGTCTAGTCTTTGGAAACTTAAGCTACCTCCTAAAATCTTAAATTTTCTTTGGAAATGCTTCATGGTAGGTTATCCACCAGAACTTACTTAAGCCACCTTGGTTTGATTAGTACATCTACTTGTCCCTTATGCAATGATGATTCAAATCCTGAGACTATTAATTATATTTTTTTCACTTGTACTTATGCTGCCTCTGTTTGGCCTCTTCTGCAATCTCGCACTAGTTTACCTTTGAATGACCGCACCTCTTGGCCTAATGGAGGTTGGCTAGCTTAAGTTATCCTTTAATCAGACTAGGAGTGTTTCCATTGGAATTTTTATTGCTATAACTTGTTAGTTCACCTGATACGCTAGGAATGAAATGATACACATTGTTAGGCGACATTCCCCTTTTAGCATCATGCTCAAAATTACTGTGTTTGCCTCTCGGTTAAATAAACCCTAGGCTTCTGAGGGTAATTCTTTTTCAAATTCAATTGCTTATAAATGGACTCCCCTAGAGAGCAATTATATGAAATTAAAATGTGATGGTTCTTTTTTGAATTAATTAAATATTAATGAAATAGAATTAATTGGATAGAAAAAGAAACAAAGAATATATATATATATATATATATATGAGGATTACAAATTGTGGATCTAAATTGATAACTAAATTGAGAAATAAGTACTAAAACTACATTCAATATTGTCATTAAATATAGAAATTTTTTATGTTTAGAAACCGCACATTTTTTACAATAAGAAAGGAAAATGTAATTAATGTTTGATATGAAATTTAATGACACGAAATAGTGAAATGGAATTAAAATTGGCTTCATGATGCGCGGCATTAATTGGAATTCTGAAACTACATACTCCATTTTTCTACAGTAAAAAAAGGAAAAATATAATTAAAAATTAATTCTTAATGTAAAAAGTGAAAAATCCTGCATAATAAGCATTATTTAAAAGAAGACCTACATAGTAAGCATTATTCAAGATATCAAACTTCATAGTCTGCACAACATCAAGGAAAACAATTAATTCCCATAAGAATTAATGGAAGTCAATCTCAATAGTGCAAGAAAATAATATGATAAAACAATATAATTCAGCAAATTCAACTATACATTAATGCATTGAATAATGTACATGCCAGACATGAACAATGGAGGTTATCGGGAGGATAATGGCACAACCTCATCGTCAAAATTGGCAAAGATTTCCTTTATCTCCGTAACCACGGCAACCCTTTGGTTCTTCTCTTCGTGTTCCTCTGTGGGTGCCTCATCATAGCTACTGCACTTACTCACAATCCGGTTGTCTCCTTCCTCCCCTCTGCCACCTGATCACAACAGTAGCAGCGCAACAGCAGCAAAGTAAACATCTTTCTCCACAATATGATCCTTTTGGCTTCATAATTCCTCCCGCAAGTCCAATGCCGGCACGAAAATAGCATGTTCCACCACTACGAAAAAAACAAAATTAGCTTTGCGGAAGAAAGATCAATGATGGAAACGGAGCATACCAGATCTAAATGAGGGGTTGCGCCAAGATTGAACCACTACTATAATTTGACCTTTTAGCGATGATTTTTATGACCAATTATAAATACTAAAAAAAATTTACCAGCAATTAATGAATTTTGACTAGATCCATTGTCGTTAAAGGCTTTAGAAGCAATTTAGACAATTATTGGTGAAGATAAAAATAATCACCACTAAATATATACATATATATTTAAATCTATAACTTTTTTGTAGAATTTTTAATAATAATTGCTAAATGATGTACCTCTAAGTTATTTGGCAACAATTATCTTATTGCTATAAATTAATTGCCACTAAAAAAATTATCTCTTGTAGTGAACCTTGACCACAGATTTTGAGCCTGCGATCGGGACATGGCTCATGGTCGTTCTAGAGGATTATAGGAACTGGATGACCTTGGTCTTCTACCGGGCCTCCTGTACCGTTCTGCAGTTCCATTCTACTATTCCTCCGCCGCCATAGGCTCCGTCAACGCCCTAGATTTCTTCAGCGGTCTCATTCTGTTGTTTCTCAGCAGATCATGAGGCCGAGCAAATCCTTCACGATGTCGTCGTCGGCCTACTTCTCCTCTTTCCTCTCCTTTAGCAACCCGATCAGTCTTACCAAACTCTTCTTGATCTCCTTCTCCAATTTCCATGAGTTGGTGTTCTTCTTCGTCGGCAAGAACCTGGTAACATACCCACATGGAAGATTAGTAGGCCATGAGAGGCAGAGTGTGATCGTACCTGTAGCTGGGGATGAAGACCTTCTAAAAGGCCTCGGCGACGAAGGCCATCTACTGGGTCTGCAGCTGGAACACGGCTCGATCATCATCATATCTCTGGCAAAGGTGGTCCGAGTGATAGGCGTCTTTTGTTATCATCTGAAACCACTCCGACATGTTGATCTCCACATCCTCGCCGGAGTCGGGTAACTTCTCCACCATGCCCAACACCGTCTTCTCGATGAAATATATCAGCAGTTGAAATGGAAACTTCCTGCACCGGAGAGAGAGGAACATTTACTCTTCTAATAAAGTACGAGAAAGAGAGAGTGATGAAAAAATAATTGTAGGGTTCTCCTGTAATAAAGTTTGTGTTACTAGTGGCATGGGATGTGGTCACATCAGTAAGAATGGACGAGCTGGCGTTAGCGGATGCAGCGAGGAAAATGCAATAAAGGACGATGTCAGGTGTGGCATGGATCGGATGACACGTTTTGTGCAGCGAGAAAGGAAGAAGCCACAGTGGCTTAGTGATTACGAAATGTAGTTACAGTAATAATTGAACTGGTATAAATATATGTAATAGTTTTAGGAAGAGGTTATGAAATGATTTGATCTTTCTTCCACTCTCGTCTTCATATCCCATCTACTCTCTCCCTCTCCCTCTCGATCTGATCTTTCTTCCTATTCTTTCTTCTTCTTCTTCTTCTTCTATCTCGATCACCTCCTGCTCTGATGATTCCGGAGTCTACCTCTTGACGGAAGCTCTGCAATGAGAAACACCTTCGACGAGTGATTGGCAACAGGGAGCGCCTGTGTTAGCTGCTGGTGCACGAAGTCAGGTACACATCTTCGTGACATTGGTGTTTTCATTGAGAGTATTATTGCCATGGAAACTCGATCGCAAGCAATAGCCGAATCCATCCGGTTACTGCAGGAAGCTAGTGCTCGACATGATCAGCTGCTCGGATCGATTTGGAAAGGGATGGAAAGCCAACAACAATCGACCGAAGCTCGGCAGAAACTGTTGCAGAATGTGGCTTCACAGATTGGACTCTTAAATAATCAGATCAACCAGATGAATAAGATCAAAACCGAGATGATTGGATCTGGAAACAATGGCAGTCACCAGTCGAGCCGAAGGCGATCATCGCCGAGAATGGATATGGTTGATGAAGATAATTTTCCTTTCCCACCGAAGCCTCCTTAGGTGGAACTACCTATATTCACTGGTGTAGACACGGAGGACTGGATAGCATTTGCAGAAGAGTTTTTCGATTTCTATGCTACTGAAGACCAGCATAGAGTGACGATGGAATCATCCAGGATGGAGGGAATCGCTAAAAAGTGGTTCCGCTGGATGCAAAGGAGGAGGCAACTGGCGGGCTGGAACCACTTAGTGGAAGTGATCCGGAAGCGCTTTGAACCGACGGATCTAGAGCCGCCGGAGGGCCAATTGACGAAGCTCGTACAGGAAACCAATGTTGAAGAATAGGAGAGCCGATTTGAAGATTTGGCGCTTCGAATTACCAATTTACCAGAGTCGTTCCTTTTAAATTGCTTCGTGTATGGGTTACGAAGTGATATTAAGGCGGAGGTCTTGGCGATGCAACCAGCATGTATGCACGAAGCCATCATGATGCCCAAACGGTGCGAGGCAAAGATAGCTTCATTAAGGAGATCTCAAGGTCAGACAGGTAATTTTAAAGGAGCTGCTCTACTACCCACGCCTACCAGAAATGGAGGCCATAATTTCTCCATAAAAATCCGGGAGGTCGAATGGGAGTAGCCAATACAATTCCGATGAAACCTATGGCTGCAGTTACTTCAGCTAGGACACGACCGACACCCAGGAGGATTACTTCTGCGGAAGCCCAGAAGCGGAAAGAACAAGGGCTTTGCTACTACTGTGACGAGAAGTACACGTGGGGGCATAAGTGTAAGTCGCCGGAATTCTTTATGCTGGACGACGGGGTGGTGAACCAGAGAATAGAAGAATCACTATCCCTTCCTTCCAACAACGCAGAGGAGGAACCAACAGAACACTCCCTGATATCTTTTAATGCAATGTCAGGTTGTGTCTCGCCTATGACTTTACGATTCTAAGGAAAGATTAAAGGCCAGGAGGTCCAAGTCCTATTAGATGGTGGCAGTAGGCACAACTTTGTGCAAACTAGAGTCACCAAGTTCCTGGGTTTACACATTGAGCCTACCCCTGCATTAGGAATCATGGTTGGCTATGGAGCCAAAATTATGAGTGAAGGAGTGATCAAGGGTCAGCAGCTAGAGATACAAGGTGTGAAGATTGTTACTGATTTTTATGTACTGCCCATCAAAGGCTTTGAAGCAATCTTAGGCGTAGCTTGGATGGCTACTTTGGGGCCGTCGTGATGGACTTCGCAAACCATACGTTTGAATTCAAGCTGGATGATTAGAGACACTCTTGGGTAGGCCAGGGAACAGTGCAAGTTGAATCCATTCAACATAAAGCACTTAAACGCTTGACGGAGATTCAAGCAGTGGCTGAAATGTATCAACTTGAGTTGATATCTGGTCACATTGAAACAGAGGATGTGGAAGACGAAGACTTGAACTCACTGTTGGAAGAATTCTCTGATATGTTCACATCTCCGACAGGGTTACCACCGGCAAGGCCAAATGATCATAGCATACACCTCCTTCCTTATTAGGCACCTATCAACATAAAGCCATACCGATATCCCCACTTCCAGAAGACCAAGATTGAACGGCAAGTGGAGAAAATGTTGTGTGAGGGCCTGATTCAAAACAGTGGAAGTCCATTCTCATCGCTGGTGCTCTTGGTAAAGAAAAAAGATGGTACCTAGGAATTTTGCGTTGACTACCAAGCGTTAAACGTCGTGACCATCAAGGACCGATTCTCGATCCCGACTGTTAATGAGCTATTCGACGAACTAGGTAATGCCCGAGTTTTCTCTAAGCTGGACCTGTTGGCGGGATACCATCAAATCTGGGTTCGGCAAGAAGATGTGCCAAAGACAGCCTTTCGTACGCATGAAGGGCATTACAAATTCCTGGTAATGCCCTATGGATTGACGAACGCACCGGCAACTTTTCAGGCCACCATGAACGGGATCTTTAGGCCATTTTTGCGGAGGTTCCTACTGGTATTTTTCGATGACATCTTGGTATACAGCCGGGACATCATGGAACACCGACAACACTTGATGCTTACTTTGCAAACTCCGAGAAAAAATGGACTGGTGGCAAAAATATCGAAATGCGCCTTCAGACGCCGAAGCATTGAGTACCTTGGACATGTTGTAACTGCAGAAGGGCTGAGGGTGAATCCTGAGAAGATTACAGCTATACAAAATTGGCCCCTGCCTCGCAATGTCAAAGGGTTGAGGGGATTCCTTGGCCTTGCGGGATATTACCAGAGAGGAGATTTGCTCAGTTGGCAGCACCCTTAACATACCTTTTTAAAAAAGAAGCTTTTATGTGGACAAAGGGCTCACAGTTGGCGTTTGAAACATTGAAGAATGCTCTGAGTATGCCTCCAGTGTTAGCATTGCCCGATTTTGAAAAAGAATTCACAGTGGAGACGAATGCATCTGGCCAAGGTATCGGAGCAGTGTTAACACAGTCAAAGCAACTAGTGGCCTTCTTCAGTCAGAAACTATCATCACAGATGCAAACGGTGCCAACGTACCAAAGGGAGATGTAGTTGTGGTTCGGGCGGTGCAAAAGTGGCGTTAGTATTTACTGGGAAGGAAATTTACCATCCTAACTGACCATGCTTCGTTAAAAGAGATGAAAACGCAGCTGATCCAAACGCCGAAGTGGCAGAAGAGGTTAGTCAAACTTATGGGGTATGAATTTGACATTCATTACCGATCCGGAATGCTGAATAAGGCGGCAGACGTGTTGTCTAGGAAGCCCGAGTTTAATCAAATGCTGCTCTCTAGACCAGTATTTGGAATCTTGGAGGAGATCAAGCGACTCAACAGAGAGGATAGTGAGCTCAAAAGCATTCGGAAGGAAGTCAATCAGAATGACAACTGGGAAGTCGGGTATGAGGATCGAAATGACATTTTAACGTTCCATGGAAGGATTGTAATCCCTGATGACCGAACCATTAAATCCTTGTTGCTGAGGGAGTTCCATAGCTCCGTCATCGAAGGTCATGCCAGAGTTAGCCGAACTTAGCACAGACTCTCGGCTAAATTCTATTGGAAACGGATGCGTCAGGATGTCCAGAAGTTCATTTCAGAATGCCAAACTTGTCAACGAGTAAAAAATGAACAGCTCTCTCCTGCGGGGCTGCTTCAACCTCTACCAGTGCCAGATGAAGTGTTTGAAGAAATATCGGTGGACTTCATCACAGGGCTACCCGTCTCGAATGGGAAGTCAGCAATCTTAGTGGTGGTTGATAGATTGACCAAATATGGTCATTTTTTCCCATTGCCTAAGAACTATTCAGCTGAAAAAGTAGCTGAGGTGCTCTTGAATGGAATAGAGAAGCTCCATTGCATTCCTAAATTGATCATCAGTGATCAAGATAGCATCTTCTTAAGTGAGATATGGCGGGAGTTATGCAAGTTGCAGGGAACTATCTTCTTAAGTGAGATATGGCGGGAGTTATGCAAGTTGCAGGGAACCGAATTAAGCTTCAGTTCAGCTTATCACCCGCAGACCGATGGGTAAACAGAGGCTCTTAATCGTTGTCTTGAAATGTACCTTCGAAGCTCTATGTTTGAAGAACCTAAGAACTGGGAAAGGTACCTGGCATGGGCTGAGTTCTAGTACAATACTTCTTTACAATCTTCGGCGGGAATGACACCCTTCTGAGCATTGTATGGACGTGATCCTCCGATTTTAATTAAATACTCGAGGGGATCTGCTAAGAACTCAACAGTTGATCAAGCCTTACTGAACAGGGATGATATCCTCCGACAGTTGAAAAAGAATCTCGCTCGAGCTCAGGAGAGAATGAAGGTTCAAGCTGATAAGAAAAGGAGGGAAGTGGAGTTCCAAGAAGACGAGTGGGTGTTCGTCAAGCTGCATCCATATCGGCAGCTATCTGTGAGATTACAGTGGCAGCAAAAACTGGGTCCTAGTTTCTTTGGGCCCTTCTGTATCATCAAAAGAATTGGTCGGGTTGCTTATAAACTGGACTTACCAGTGACATCAAGAATCCACCCGGTGTTCCACGTTTCAGAATTAAAAAAATGTAAAGGAATGCCGGATGTTCAAGTGTTGTCGTTACCACTTCTGGAGGTTCCGATGAACCTTGAAGATGGACGAGTTACAAGGGAGGATGCTCCTGAGAACCTTGAGGACAAGGTTCATTTCGACCAAGGGAGAAATGTTACGAGTGGCATGGGACGTCGTCACATCAGTAAGAATGGACGAGCTGGCGTTAGCGGACGAGCCGACGTTAGCGGATGCAGCGAGGAAAACGCAATAAAGGACGATGTCAAGTGTGGCATGGATCGGATGACACGTGGTGTGCAACGAGAAAGGAAGAAGCCACAGTGGCTTAGTGATTACGAAATGTAGTTACAGTAATAATTGAACTGGTATAAATACATGTAATAGTTTTAGGAAGAGGTTATGAAATGATTTGATCCTTCTTCCACTCTCGTCTCCAGATCCCATCTAATCTCTCCCTCTCTCTCTCTCGATCTGATCTTTCTTCCTCTTCTTTCTTCTTCTTCTTCTTCTATCTCGATCACCTCCTGCTGTGATGACTCCGGAGTCTACCTCTTGACGGAAGCTCTGTGATGAGAAACACCTTCGACGAGTTATTGGCAACAGGGAGCGCCTGTGTTAGCTACTGGTGCACGAAGGCAGGTACACATCTTCGTGACAGTTTGAGGGAGAGAGAGGGATGGAAAAATAACTACAGAGAAAGGAGCATTTACTCTTATGTAACCGAATGGAAACTCCCCCCACGTATTAAGTTGAAAAATAACTATAGAGAGATAAATTGAAAATTGGTTACGTAATGAAGGCAAATGAACAGAAAAATAACTACAAAGAGAGAGAAATTGAAAATTGGTCACGTAATTAAGGCAAATGAACAGGCGTGAAATTAAAAATTGGTAACCTGATTTAGACAAATAAATATACTAAATTAAGGCAAATTAATGTATAAACCAAAAAAATTCAAAAAATTTGAAAAAATCAAAAATTACCACGTCATCAAAATTTCTTTGAGAAAGTGCCACGTGGCAGTTCCGGATCTTACTTATATATATATATTACAATTAAAATGAGAATTAATTTTTGACAGCTATACAACTATACATGAGAGCATTTGATCAATTTTTTTGCATGAGAGAGAAAAAAAATAAAAATAAAAAGTCAAAAATTCTGAAGCTGCCATGTCAGCAAACTTTCAATACGAAGATGCCACGTGGCAGCTCTGAATCTTTTATATATATATATATATATATATATATATATAATTATATTTATACTTTTATTTATTTATTCATAAGTATTTAAATAAAAATATATTTATATATATTTGCGTAACACGCGGGTTGTCGACTAGTATCTACTAGTAGTTTTATCCGGAATTAAAGATCTACTAGTAGTTTGCAACGAGGTTACCTTATTTATCCTACGACATATTGTGACAATTATATGAATGTATGTCGTATTAGAGTCTCTATCATTGATCTAATTTGTTTTAGTTTTAGACCACTACTTAATAGAAATTTGCCTTTGTATGGCAGTTATAAAATGATCTAAGCATTAATTCATCATTTTGAGATAAGTCTAAATTAGCATCTTTAAGCTCTAAAGTTGAGATTTTAGATCTAGTTTCAACTAATGTATTTATTAAGCAACCCCAAAATATATATTTCGGTTCCAAAAAGATAAGGCATGTCTAGTATATTTAAGTATGAGGAAAAAAGGCAACGAGGAACAAGTGATGGAGATGGTTCATGCCATGCTTGAGAAACAACATCCATAGATTCAAAGTAGTCAATCCAAAAATTTCCAAACTTGAACAACTTAGTTTGTGTCATTTTATTTCAACATACTTAAAACTAAAGGACAACGATGTGAAATGCCTCAATTAAGATGTTTAATAGTAGCATTATCAAAGAAGTGAAACCAATATGCATTTACAAAGACTTGATTCAGTCGATTTTTAATCCTTTTGTTCCCACTACGATTATTACATCAAGTAAAAGAGGAATCCAAGAACCCAAGATCAATGAGATCAACCTGATTCATGAATAAAATTACTTTAAACAATTATAGGTTTAGTCACATGGAATTGAATCCACTTTTTTTTTTTTAATCATTTTCATTCAAAACATAGTTGAAATTTCTAGATAAAAGCCAAGGAAAAAAGAAAGATCAAAATCTGAAAAACTAGTTCAAAATTCATTTCTAATACATGGATTGGTACTTACATATATATTACAAATCAAGAAGGGTTCACATTTCTCTATTTTGACTACTGCAAAGATAGCTTGAGAAGAGGAAGATATCACCTTAGCGGTGACAAAAGTAGAGTCTCGGGCAAGCAATAAAATCACAAGCACCACCACAAGAGGGGTAGTCAACATCTTGCCAATGTTGACCAAGAGATCTTATAAATTTTTGTGCCGCGAGAGAATGACATGTGTTTCCTATAAGGCAATTAGCTTAGAAGCATAAAATTTCAATTAGTAGTGTAAGTGTTCACGGATGAGTTGTCTAGAGACACCCCTACAATTCATGATGAAGTATGCAAGGAGGAAGGGGGCAGGAGCTAGTTGCTTGACACTAGAGGCTGGAGGGAGGTTGTCAAAAAAATGGTTCATCAAAAGATTCTCAAGGACGCTTGGGTCTACTAGGGGAAATTGGGGGAGAAGTACTTTTGAGTGACTTGGGTGGTTTAGATGTTTTGCGAGCAATCTTAGTGGCAGGTTTTATTTAAGAGACCAAGCTAAAAGCTTGAAATAGTAAAGAAACCTCATCGGCCATTTGCTCAAAGTATCTAGGAGGATGGGCTTCTGAGGTATGAAAAGTGGCGAAAGAAGGTTTTGGAAGAGAGGAGACAAAGTTTGAAGGTCAAGGAATTATAGATGTTGGTTTGGTGGGTGGGGATTAAGGAAGGTGGATCTTCTTCGATGCCCACACCAAAAGAAGGGGAATTGGGTTTCTGGGATTGGAATAGAGAAGAGGATGAGGGATGTCGACGAGAAGCGCAAGTGTTAGAAGGGTTAGACCGAGATCTTTGGGAAGGGGAAGATTCGCACGTTGCCCTAAGGAAGTGGAAGGGTCATTCAGCAAGGAATTAATTGGGGTATTTTGAATGAGTTGGGCTGAATCACGGTGAAGACGTTGGCCGAGGTTTCACTCTCGTGCGTGGATATTGTTTATTAAGGTTTTGATAATAACGAACAAGAAATTATTGATGTTTCCAAGTGAAATATTTCAAGTTACATAATTTGATGATCAAAATTACACTCTTAATTAGCTTATTTTACCTTTTCTCTCGACTTGAACTCTCATTCAAGCGACACCCACTCTTATAACCTAGAGCCTATCTTCTCCTCATCCTACATGGCATTGTTTATTTCCTCGAGAAGGTCCTTATTTCTATTATCAATGGCACAGAGCTCATAAGACAAGTATCACTAGCAGTGTTGTCAAAATCACGAATTAACTCGTAAACTTGGACGAGTTTACGATCCCAAGTTTCAAAATCGAGTCGACTCACACCCAAACTCATTTTTGGGTGAACTCGAGTGAACTCGATCAAACTCGGTCAAAATTGCGAGTTCACCCTCGATTTCACGAGTTCACTATCACCGCCCAAACGTGGCTCAGCTTCACTCGAAGACAGCCCAAATCACACCTTATTTCGTGAGTCAACACTTCATTTCGCAAGTCAACGGTCCTTATATCCTCACACACTTGTGCCCTAGCCTTCTCGACCAGTCGACTACTCGACTTCATTTCCTCTCGCGGTCACCGACGGCTCCTGTGAGACCTCCATCTCCAGCTTCTCGCCTTCTCCTCTTCACCTACGCCTTCTCGACTGCCTTCTTCTCCAGCTGCACTCATCGGCGATTGAGCAGCTCCCCTGGTACATATTTTGTCGGCGCCTTCTTCTCCATTCTGTTGTGTTTGTCGGTGCTTTCTTCTCCACTGCCCTAGCTTCTCCTGAGCTCCACACATCGGCGCCTTCTTCTCCACTGCCACCAACTTGCTCCGCGCCTCCATTGCTTTGCCTTCGCCTGTGGCTATAGGCTTGTAACCAGTAAGCCTCCATTGCTTCGCCGCCTCCACCGACTTCTCCACTATAGTTAATGAATCGATTTAGTTGTTTAATCGATCTATCAATCTGTGTTTATGTATCAATTATCAATTTATTTTTATGAATCGATTTCCAACTGTGATTTGTCAATAATACATTTCGATATATCAATTTGTGTTTATGAATCGATTTAGTTGATGAAATATAATACATTTCAATTTTTGTTGAATCTTGTTTGCTGCCATGTTGAATTATAGTTCAGTTATAGTTTTGTCATCTTGTTTGATGCCATGTTGAATTATCGATTTAGTTCAGTTATAGTTCAATTATCTGAATATGCACTATATGTAGTTATTCTGTGACTTTTGTCTATTCTGTCATCTGAATCTGTCAATATTTTGTAGTTCAATTATTCTAAATTGTGTGTTAGAAGGTATATTTTCAGGAGTGCACTATATATTAGATTATATTTTTATATCATAATATGTTTTGATTTTTTTTAATATCAAGTAAACTCTTACGAGTTTACGAGGCTCGATGAGTTTACTTAAACTCTCGAGTTTAACAACCTTGATCACTAGTGTATTCCATCGTGCTAGCACTGACACCACCGTCAAACTATGTCAACAATGATCTCTATGCAAACGATTATGGGGTGTTAATGTTGGGCTAATGTGTCTCAATCTTGGTTTTGATGATAATAAATTAGAAACTAATGACATGTTTGGTTAGCGAAATCAAGTCTATTTTTATGATTTTGGTTTTACTGAAATCAAAACTGCTTACGAAAACGTGTTTGGTTCAGCGTTTTCATGAAACTGAATTGAAACTAGAATGAAAACGAAACTAGTTTTCTTAATAAAAATAAAATCACCAGAATGTTGTTTTGTGGTTTCGAGACTATCGGTTTCGTTATCAAAATGCAGTGGCAATTTTATAATTATAAATATTTTTTAAATAAAATTAATTAATTTAAAAATAAATCAAACTATATTTAATTTTTAAAAATAAAAAATAAAAATCATCATTTTCAACTCAAACTATTATCTTAAATTTATAAATTAAGTAAACTAATTTATATCTGACTGACTCAAACCCAAATTTTAAATAACTCAATTTTCTTAAAGTTGATCTATTTATAATTTAATCAAAACTAATTTTAGACCATTGGACTTTTTTTTGAAATTTTATAATAACTATTAATTAATTTTTATATCTAATTGAACAAAAAAATCTTAAATTATCAATAACTTAATTAATTAAATTTTATAAATATTTTATAACCATATTAGCAAATATTTAATTTTGTAGACTAACTAAATATTTAATTACTACTAAAAATGTTCAAAGAAAATTAATATTATTTTTTATAACCAAATAAATATTCACTGGTTTCAACTAACTAAAACTGATAGTATTTTCATTAACCAAACGTGTTTTCAGAAAACTGAAAACTAGAAACCAAAACTAAGTTTTCGAAACCAAGTTTTCAGTTTCACTGAAACCAAACTAGAAAATAGTTTTCGCTAACCAAACAACACCTAATGTTTCATTGAGAAATAATATTAGATTCCAAGTCGATAAGCACACAATGTTTGCGATCAAAAAGATCGACGCTAAATGAAAAATTCAAGAGGACTTTGATCATTGCTCGGAAGAGAAGAAGATTTGAAGAACAGATTTAGGGGTCTAGAGAAAATGTATTAGCCTTAGTTTGCAGGTTGATGACAAAACTCGAATCATTTCATCGAAACCCTACCAAAATTAGATTGTGCTAAAATTGCTTACAGTGCAATTTTAGTCGATTGATTGAACATCGATGAGCGGGCTAACAACAAGTTTTCCATCCGTTGTAACTTATTTTTACCCGAGCCTGTTTCTTTGGTTTTCTATAAATACCATCCACCAGCCTTCCTTAAGCCCTATCAAACCCATTGAGACGTCATACTAATCTTTGTAAGCCTCACTGGGCCATTCACTTGAGAAACCCTACCTTTAAGGCAAATCCTTCTTGAATAAGTCCTTATTCTTGATTGATTCATTTATGAACAATACCTTATTCCAATAACGGAGCGATAGTAACTAATCATAATTGACTTGGAATTATCAAAATTGATTTTTCAATCAAAATAGATCAATCAAAGTTGATTTTGTTCGATCAAAATTATCGTTTTTAGCTATTAACATACAATGTATGTGACACACTTAATGATGGGAGGACCGTACACACTTACCCCTTGTTTGCTTCATGCTAAGGTATGATTTTATATGATATGGTATTGTTCAATCTCTTGTTTGGGAAGACTTTCAAGAGATGACCATGGTTTATGATGGTAATCGGATGGTGTGAAAATCATGATTTTTAGCCAATTTTTTAAACCATGAATTTGGTGCTTTCTCATGGTTTAATGAAATTTTATTTCTAAAACACTCTTAATTAATTAAATTCTATAATTTCTCCTACGCCCTTTATTTCCTCATATCAGATTAGACTTTTTTTTATCGTTCTTCGTCAGCCTAGCTAAGACGTCGTTCTCCTCTGTAATTGTTGTCATTAACCGTATCATACCATACCATCTTTCCAAATAAGTAATACTAATTACAAATTGTACCATACAATATCATACCATACCATACATTATTAAATCACGATACACCTCAACCAAACAAGGTGTAAGGGGAGGAGGTGAAGAATGTATATGCGGCTAATTTTAACTCTAACTGAATTTTTCATTTCAAATCGCAACTTAAACTAAGTATGAAGTATACATATTATATTTGTCAATTAAATGCTCACAGTGATACTAAGCAAGATAATAGTGCAAGAGTAAATGCAATGTTAATACAAGTGTTTATAGTGATTTGGCTTCTAACTAATTCTACGTCCACTACATAAACTCTCTACTTAGGATTTTCACATATCTACTAAGTACATATTGTCCCTCAACCTTGAGGGTGCTCTACCTCTACAACAAGGAACAATAAATACACTTACAACAGAAATCTAGGTACGCCCCATGCACCTTTTAACCAAGCAGCAATTAACACAAGAATAATATATACAAAATAAAAGAAAAATATCTTAAAGATATGCAAACACTAATGGAGCTCCTCCTTGCTGCCTTCATATCCCTTTAAGACCACAAATAGATGAAACTCGAGTTCTTGAATAACTTAAAGAGTGAAAGAAGGCTTAAGTGAGTGTAGATTTAAACTCAAGAAGGTTTGCTCAATCACTTCCACTCCGTTTGGATTGGAGTTAAAGGAGGGGAAGAGAAGGGAGGGGAAAAATTCTCTTGTTTGGTTTTAATGTGGGGGGGAGGGGGGGGGGGATTATTTACCTTGGTTCCCCTCCCAATCCTAATTTTCTTTCGATACCGATTTTGGAGTTGAATAAGGGAGAATAAAATTTTAAAAAATATATCCAAAATAAATTTATGGAATTGTCCTTATTATTTTCACAAATTTACAAGATATTAATTAAACCATAGTGGCATTTTCCCATCCCTAATGAAAACAAACATCAAAATAGAAGAGGGAGAGATCGTGAAGTCTTGCCCTGCATTAAGGATGCAAATGTGAACTCAAGAGTGCCCTAGTGCATTAAGGATTCACTGGTAGAAGGCTTTAAATGAGGTATATATAAGTTCCCCAAGAAGTGGGCTCAGATAAAAGCTAATTCAATGGCTAGAAAACTAGTTGTTACAGTACTAGCCGAAGGTCGGTCGAACCTTCAACGACCGAACATAGATCGAGGATAGGCCGAATAACTACTAAAATTCCAGAGTAGTTCGGTCAAAGTCCGGTCGAACCTTCAGTCAACTGAACTTTCGTCGAAGCTTGGTCGAAACTCAGTAATGTGGATGATCTTGGATTTCTTGAGTTTCGAAGAGTGTCGTCGATTTGAATTGTACACATCCTGAAGAGCTGCTCAAACAAGTTACAATGAATCTATAAACATGATTACAAATATTGCAAAATTCATCTTGGAAACATCTTCAAATGAATTACGAAAAAATCAAGTTTCTAATTTGTATCGCTCGTGCGTTTCATAAAAAATTGATGCTTAAACACATCATTAGACTTTATTTGTTATCATCAAAATACATATGGAGAATAGTTAAGCACGAGGATGAAAACCTTGCCCAACCGTCATTGTCACATTTTAAATCATAGGTAGGGACGTAGCGACACCTTGGGTTATCTTAAGAAAAAAAACCAATATGTGGAGAGAAAAATCAAATTTGCCCTCCTATTTGAAAGAAAAAAGAAGAAGAAGAACATAAATATTTAAAAATGTAATATTTGGGATATTATGATAATTTTTATTATTTATCTTTGTCAGTCTAGCGGGCTGATTCGAGGTCGAGTTGAGTCGAGTCATGATCCGGTGTGAGCTTGAAAGCTCGGGTAAGTAGGAATATGATTTATGTAGTTTCTTTTCCTACTTAGATAAATTTATTTAATTATTGTAATGTGTGTGCTTGATTTATTAAAATGCATTGCATGTGTGTGCATGTGATTGGTGCTTGTATTTAGCATGAGGTTAAGTTTGGGTTGAGGAGTTAGCGGGTTTGGATCCGGGTTTGAGGCGGATGCGGATTAAAAGATGTTAGGGTTGGATGAGAAGGAAAAGGGATTATAAAATCCCCCCCCCCCTCCCTAGGGCTAGGCGGCTTCCTATTGGAGCCGCACAAGCCGCCTAGAGAGAAGAGAGGAGCCGCTACCCCTCTTGGAGCTGCCGAGCATAGCCAAGCCGCCCCTCCCTTCCTCTCTCTTGGAGCCGCCGAGCAGAGCCAAGCCGCCCCTCCCTTCCTCTCTCCCTTCCTCTCCCTTGGAAGCCAAGCCGCCGGCTTGGTAGGAGCCGCTGCCCCTTCCCCCTTGTTTGAGCCAAGCCATCGCACTCTTAGAGGCCGAATTCGAAGGCCGCTGATTGGAAATTTTCCTCGATTTCTTCTTCCTAATCATGTGAGTGGTTTACCTCTCCTTTCCTTGAATTTTCTCGTTCTTGTTGGTTTTTCCGTCGAATCTTGAATTCTTGCCGATTTCTTTTGTTGCTGTGAAAGGAGGAGGCCGAAGACCCCCCCTCCCCCCCCCCCCCCCCGCTATGGGGCTCGGCGGCCCTAGGATTACCCTAGGGGTGCTCGGCCAAGGAGGAAATTGGGTCGCCCCCTCAAAGTGTTCGATGAAATACCTAAGAGAAGTTCTCGATATTTTTGAGGTCTAGACTTTTAAATTCCTAATCTTGATTATGTTCCTATGATGCTACGCATGATTCCTATCTAAATCTTTAGGGTCACCCTCAAAGTGTTCGATGAAATGTCTAAGAGTAGTTCTCGATATTTTTGAGGTCTAGGCTTTTAAATTCATAATCTTGATTATGTTCCTATGATGCTGTGCATGATTCCTATCTAAATCTTTAATTTCAGCGTATGAATCCATGTTTTGTATGTGAAAAGATTTAATCTTGTTGTCATGTATGTTCGTGTTTGGGTTCTTGATGTTGAAGCTTAAGTCTTGATTTAAAGATGATGTTGATGTATGCTAAATCTTGATTAAGAATTATGAATTAATCCTTGTATGATTTATCTTGATGTTATAAATTTAATTACTGTGATTTTCGGATTAATTACCATGATATGCTGAAAACTCCATCTTGCTAAAATTTCATGCTGAAATTGTTAATTCAATGTTGATTTTAAAATCTTTGTTGTGATGCGCATAGTTTACTGAACATAGTCGTGCAACCTATCATTTTAACTAGAAAACATAGTCTGTATCCATATGACACTTTGGAAATCAAATTCGATTTGGGTGCACTAATTTTGGGCTCAACAGTAAACTAAAAATAAAATCCTAAAATAAAATCCTAATTTTGGCAATAAAAATTTTAATTATATAATTAAAATTCAAGGGACAACATAATTTGTTAAGAGCCAACAAAACAAATTATATGCAAGAAATAAAATCTCATGGGTTGATGATATTACGGGTTTGAGCGTCGGGATCGGGCATTAGGTGTTGTGGTTTTTCCCCAGTAAGGACACCCTTAAGACACCGTAGAAGACACTTGGCGCGCTGACCAGTGAGGTGGACTAGAGTACTTGGCGCGGCTGGAGGGCAAAAAAGTCACATTGATCTTATAGCAATCCTAATTAGGGGTTGTAGTCGAGTCTTTGATAGATTTATCATGGACTTGTATTTTAGTATTTTGGAACTGTAGTCTATTGGGGATATCCATGTCTTCATTCAAATTTTATTTGTTAAGAGCAAACTGTTGAACTTTGATTTATTTATTTTCGCACTTTAAACAATTTGCTAAAAACTTTACTTCTTAAATAAAAATCTATTTTATTTTCTCGTTCATAATGAAAAATGTAATTCTTTTCGCTATGTTTATTTATGAGTTGACATGTGCATGAGTTAGACTGTGGGGTATAGGTACGTATACTCTGGCCGATTATGTGACCCTGAGTTGGAGCGTGATAAAAAATATGTTCAAAATTTTTTGGTACGAGAGTTCTTAAACTTACTTATCTTTAAATTACATAAAATCATCAACACAAATGGCAATTTTAAATTATATTTTTTTGACAAAAAGATGAATAATATTTCCTTATTATACACTTCACAGTTTTTTGAATCACATAAAATTATTTAAGAAGAACAGTAATTTTTAAAATTATATTTTATTTATATGTATTACATGCAAACCATATTTATTGACTTTTATATTTAGAGAAATGAATTATCTTTCAGAAAATATAGGTAATGTATAATCAAATTATACAAAATGGAAGCAAACAATAATCAATCCTTTCTTAGCATCAAAGAATATTAGAGCTATATTACATCTTCAATTACTCTCCTTTCATGGGTTGAAATATGGGTTGGTTACAAATTGGGAACATATGATCACATTGCACTTAATTATGTTTCACTCTATACTATTTTCGAGATGCTCTTTTACAAGCAACATGCATATCAACTCCTAAATCGTTCGTAAAAATACTAGTCATGAGCACTCTTCCAAAAGCTCAGGCCTCGTTTAATTGATAGCAAGTGGTGTAATAAGTTCTACTTTCTAAAAAGTAAATTTTCCCTCTTTGGTTGACAAAAAAAAATTGAAAAAAATATTTTTACTAAACATAAAAAGTGATTTACCTATCTAAGTTGCAAATTCAGATATTTGTTTAGCGTAGAAATATAATATTAACGTTAACTCTTTCTCACTCTCTATTAATTATATTATTAATTATATAATTATATAATAAATATAAATAAAGAATATATTACTCTTTATTTGAAAAGAATATAATTGAATAACTGCTCCGTAAGAACTTTACTTGGTCCTATAAATTTTTAATTTTTTGAACTTTAGTCCTATAAAATTTATTTTGATATTTTCAGTCCTATAAATTTGCTCCGTAGTACATATTTGATTATATTCGTGACGGTTCGTTAACTCTCCCACAATATGAACTAACGTCGTTCATACACGTTGATAGATTTGGTCATATAAATTTTATTTCAAAATTTTTAGTCCTATATGTTTGTCCCGTAACACAGATTTAGTACTATATATTTGCCCCACAGCACAAATTTGATCCAATATATTTATCACATAACACAAATTTGATCATATCCGTGATGGCTTGTTAACTCTCTGTCTACGAAAAAATAAACGATATTATGTCTATATTGACGGAGTTACGGACCGTCATGAATAGGACCAAATCTATGTTACGAAATAAACTTATATATGTTACGGAGTTAACATACCAACTTGTCTATATATCGGTCCATCATATAGATTTGGTCCTATCCACGACAGTCTGTTAACTCCGTCAATATGGATATAACATCGTTTATTTTTTCATAGACGGAGAGTTAACGGACCGTCGCGGATAAGATCAAATATGTGCTATGGGACAAACATATAAGATCAAATCTATGCTACGGGGCAAATATATATGACTACAAATTTTAAAATGAAACTTATAAAACTAAATATGTCAATATGTATGAACGACGTTAGTCCATATTGACGGAGTGCTAACGAATCGTCACGGATAGGATCAAATCTATGTTACGAAGTAAACTTATAAGATCAAAAATATCAAAATAAAATTTATACGATCAAAATCTCAAAAATTAAAAATTTATAGGACCCAGTATATGGACTTCTCCTAAAATTAATATATATATAATCAAATTTTCTTGAAAATTACTTCCAATGAGTCCTAAAACACCAAATAATTTTTCTATCGAGTAAGAAAGTGCCACGTAGCGAATCGGGCCTGAAGTTATTCGGTCCTCTCGTTCCCGTTCGCGACGAGACATTTCCGTCACGAATCTCCCAACCGCTTCCGAGCTCCGGAAGCAACTCCTCTCCCGGCCTCTATTTCTTCCCCCAAACTGGAAACCCCAGTTCTAATTTTGGTTCCAATTACCCTCCCTTCTCCCTGCCCTCGGCATGAGCAATCTGAGGGCGATTTGCCGCCCGTACGCGGTCATCTCCTCCATCTACTGCTGCAGAGGCTATGGCCGCCTGGGGTTCGCGCCCTCCTCCCGGAACTCTAAACTCCGGATCCCGTCCCCCTCCTATGCGTCATCGCCCTTTCTCCTCGATGATTACACGAGGATGGGACCCGCGTCGCGTGCTAGTTCGAGGCGGACGCTTACCAGGGTCTGCAATTGGAAATCCGAGAAATCTCCCTATGAAACCCTCGGTAAGTTTGTTTCTTTGGTATCTTTTTATTGGAGTGACTTTGCTTGCGCATTCAAATTTTCTCTGTTTTTTTTTTAAAATACACTAAGATTTGTTTCCTCAAATGAATACAAAATTTGTTGTGAAAATTTATTTCTTTTTCCTCGAATCACTAGTTTTGAGAGTGATCAGATTTTTGTTTATTTACCATTTTATGTTGAACATGCAGAACTGGAAAGAGATGCTGACGAGGAGAAGATAAAAGCTGCTTACCGAAGATTGGCCAAGTTCTATCACCCTGATGGTATCAATTTCACCTTGATCATCTATAAGTGAGAAGACCCTCCAATGATTGTTCATGATGGAATTTCTGTTTTATTGCTTCTACATTTAGTTACCTTTCTTCTTGATTACATTTAGTATTATTGTTCAAGCTACTGAATGTGAGAGTTGGGTACTTCAAATAAAACTGAACCTACTTCCCCTAAGCTAGAGGATTCTTTTTGGAGGGGTTGTATGAACCATTTTTTTCACCTTTTTTAATTCTTCATATTTGATTTCATTTATCTAGTTGAAGTTTAGCTCCATAGATGCATGTCATTATGCAGTTGTGTGCTTCCATTCAATGATCTCTGTTGGTTACTGAAAACCTGAAACATGTGACTGCGTGAATATACTAGAGAATTTGTAAGTTCAACCAATTTACTAAAAGAGAAGTACTTGCCTTTTCACCAAGTATCTTAAATTGCTGATTCTACTTCAGATGTATGAACTTGAATGATTACTTGTGGCTGGTGCTTAATCAAAGTTTCAGAAAGATATATAGTCTAAAAGTGCTACAAATCACCATTTGCATATTAGTTAATCATTTTTTAACTTCCCATTCTCTCAGATTCCCAAGTATCCGTCCATGTCTTCTTATCTTATGTTTTTGGTGCTTCTCATTTTTATCCATTAAAGTATTCTTACTATTTTTTGTGGTAGTCTTGAAGCAAAAAGAAAAAGAAAAAGAATTTTATATGACTTGTTGAAAGGTCAGCTTCATATTGTTTGCTTTTTCACATGTGTGGCTAAATAAATAGGTAGATTTGAAGTTGATGAAATATATGCCTCTTTGGTTTCGATGTTGTTCGATAAATGAAGATTTCTAACATTTGATATCAATATATTTAGTCAGTCCTTTTTATTACTTTTTATATCCTGTGTTCAACCTCCAGGGACCAGAAAACTTACTTCAGTTTCCCTAGTTGTCACAACCTCTTTCCTATCATTATGATACATGAAATGTTACTTTTGGTAGATTAAAATGTTATCAGTTTCTCGACTAATCTTATTTTTCTTTCCATTTAAAGTCTATGATGGGAGAGGAACACTTGATGAAGGAGAAACAGCTGAAGCTCGATTTATCAAAATTCAAGCTGCTTATGAGCTTCTAATAGATGAAGACAAGAGACAAAAATATGACAGAGATCATCGTGTCAATCCTATGAAGGTACATGTCATACTATAGTGCCTAGTGTAAATTTGGTGTGACAGAAAGGTATAGGTTCTTAGTTATATCCTAGCAACTGCAAAGGTAGTCATACAAGCCACCCATAAATCTATCAAAATAAATTTAAACAGTGCAAAATATAATGATAATTGTTCATTATACCTAAGTTTGTAACAGTGGAAGGGTTTCTGTGGCCTTAAGTAACCGAAGAGGTATGAGAAGCATGATAATTGAAGGAAACTGTCATGTAGTTAAAAGTGGTTCTGCTTTATCAAGTTTCTACCTGTCTCATTATTTCAAAACCATGAATACCAAGAGCAAACTATAAAGAGATAAATTAGTTTAAAGATCCAACGCTTGGTTCTGAAAAAATTAAATAGAAGATCTTTGGAAGACCCTCATGTATAGGATTTAAATTCGTAAACTATCTAATTTTTGGAAAAGTGTATGAAAATTTGCTTGCTATCAGAACATGACTTTGACTTAATCCCTACAAAGTTTCTGCACTGGGAAAAGGGAAGCCATATATTCGAGGATTGGAGCTTCACAATTCACTGTTCATTTGACCTTCAACTTTTAACATCTTTTTCTGCAAACAGTAATAATCAAAAGGGGAATTTGGATATACAACAATACCTCCAATTTATGAAAAAGAGGGGGAGTTAGGTGATGGTTTCCTGGTTCGTTCATTTCCCTCTGCCCTCACAGTGATACAATTTGTAAGAGAATTGAGTTCAAAGAGTGGAAAATGTTCTTCATCACAAACAGTAGATGTTTCACAAAATTGTATGGACTGGAAGAAATTCCTTGTTGCAAACTTTTCTCTTGCAAATAGTTTAAAATAGTTCTGTAATTCCAACTTAATATCGCAAAGCATTACTTCTTGCCTCTTATATATTAATAATTTATCTGGTTAATTTCCATACCCTTTTGTGTTCCAATTTATCAGGCTTCTCAAGCATGGATGGAATGGTTAATGAAAAAGCGAAAAGCATTTGATCAGCGTGGAGATATGGCAATTGCTGCTTGGGCTGAACAGCAGCAACGTGAGATGAATCTTCGAGCTCGTCGTCTCTCTCGCTCAAAGGTTTGTAAGTGCATTGCAGTGCTTACATGAATTTACATTGAGTGCACTCGTTATGTGATCAAATCATTTTGCTATCTAACACCTCATTTGATATTACTAAAATATGCATCCATGTGGTGTTCGTTGCTGAGGAACTTTATAGTTTGACATATATGCTATTCAATTACCTATTTTATTGAAGATATTCATAAGTTCCATGATGTAATGGTATAGTTACTGGGGAGGCTATGTACATCAACCATCAACCCTCCTCAGAGTCCACAAAAGTGGGATTGCCACTGGCTCACCCTATCCCTATCCTTTTCATATGTTCCATGATCCATCTGTGCATTCTGAATAGATGGCATGTTGAGAAGAATGCTCCAGTTCCAGAGAATATTACATCATTCTAGAACATAGAACAACTTTCAAAGGCATTTAACTATTTTTATAGATACCAGAATGATTATTGTGGATCTGTAGAATTTGTGTTAGCAATGGCAATTTAACCCACCCCCACTAGGGACCCACCCTGCCCCATTTACAAAATGGGGCGTGTATGGGATTTTAGAAAACTGGACCCGCAACCCACTGCACCCGACTTAACCCCTGGTCTCACTCCACCATGATTATTAATACAATTAAATTCTATTATTTATATGCTATATTACAAATTTCTATTAATACAGTTATATTTAATTTTTTATATACATGTTATAATTTTACTAATTTCATTTGTATTTGCATCCAAACCTGCTTTTTGCCCTATGCCCAACCCATTTTTTTGCGATCCACCCACCGTCCGCAAGGTGGCTACTGGGAAGAGGAATTTTTTTCGTTGCCATGTCCAGCTTCGCCTCGGAATAGATGTGGAGCGGGTATAAGAAAGGAGATCCTGCTCCGCCCTGCCCATTACCATTCCTGATCTATGTAGCACTACAGACTACATATTTTGACAACTAACTATTGAAGATTTATCTGTCACAGCTTTAACCTCTACCTTGGTTCCAATTGTATTAACCGTTAATAGTATGAAGCATCATTTTAAGTTTATAAGCAAATAGGTCTCTGATCTCCTTCGGTTTTTGATGAAACTTAATTTTTTATTATTTTTCTCTTATCTAGAATGTACTTAGTGTTTTTTATCCATCCTTGATTTTCCAAGTTTTGGACCAAAATTGGACCGGTCAAGGACTGTAGTTAAGAAAAATTGAACTGAATAAAACTCAATGTGAGATCCGGACCGGTGACATTGTTAAAGTCTCACATTGGTTAAAAATATGGCCAAGGTAGCCTTTAAATAGTATGGGCAATCCTCTCCTCGTGAGCTAGCTTTTGGGGTGAGTTAGACCCACTAATTTCTTAACATGGTATCAGAGTCAGTCATGTGGTTGATATTGTGCCACCCGCAGATATCCAGTCCTGCAAAACTCCATGCTCCAGATGTCTAATCCTGGGTGTGAGGGGGGTGTGTTAAAGTCTCACATTGGTTAAAAATATGGCCAAGGTAGCCTTTAAATAGTTTGGGCAATCTTCTTCTCATGAGCTAACTTTTGGGGTGAGTTAGGCCCACTAATTTCTTAACAAACATGCTTTTTTTTTTCACAAGTCAGACTGATTGAATTGGTTGGACCAACTAAATCCTCGAAACTGATTCCCAATTGGTTCAAATCTAGGTCCCAATTTGAAAATATTGCGCCTAGGAACAACCTAGATGATACTATTGCTGATAAACTTCAAATATATTGCAGATCGATCCCGATGAAGAGAGGAAGATTTTGGCGAGGGAAAAGAAGGCATCCATGGAGTATTTCTCCAGCACCTTGAAGAGACATACACTTGTTTTGAAGAAGAGAGATTTAATGCGGAAAAAAGCAGAGGAAGATAAGAAAAGGGTCATCAGTCAGCTTCTTGCAGCAGAAGGCCTTGAACTTGATACAGACGATGACGAGGCTGCATGAATTTTGATTTTCTTGTACATAAATAGTAAAATCTCTATCTGATATATCATTGTTTGATAGTCCATAGTCTTAAATTAGTGAATTTAAGCGATTAGAATGATTTGAAATTATTGGATGCTAGATTAATCTTAAGTTCATATTATTGTTTCAAAAATCTTCTGACATTTTTTTCAAAATTTGGAAACTGATCCGGCTACCAGGTCATAGTTCAATTGATTCAACTACTTGTTCTTCGTTTTTTTTTTTAAAAAAAAATAACTTTATAACATAGTTATTACAAAGAATAAACAAATATGTGAATATATACACTAGGTGCATTACAAGATGTACGCAGATGTAAAAATAGACGCATAAAGCGTTGCAACTAGGGATTGAATCATGATCCATTAGCAACATACTCGAATGTTTCACCATTAACTATACCGTTAACTATTAGTGGGTCAATTATATGTTCTCCGTTTGGCATGATGGAATCAACTGTAGTATATAGAAAAATAAATTTTAGTTGACCGGATGGAGTTTTGTTAGGTTTCACCAGCTATTAATAGGGCTTTATCGATTTTCCATCAAAATAAAATTTAGGCGAAAATTTCATCATTCTTCGTGAAACCAAACGATCTAGTTTAATTTTCAAAATGTTGGTACCTGGAATCCATATAACAAATCTTAGCAATTTACGAGAGGCTTGTTTATTCTCCAAATACCAAATTTGACCGTAACTAAGAATTAAGTGTCATTTGGTTGACACAACTTCACTTAGGAGGTTGTACTTTCTAGAAAATTATATTTTTTGATCTTATTTAGTTGACATATTTCTTTTGCATTTACAAAATGCAGTAAGTAACTTACCTATGAAGACTTAGGTAAGTTATACTTCTTGCGTTGTATTTGAAAGAAAAAAAATAATTGTATTCTCATATTTGCATTTTATGCTAAAATTAATTTATGTTTTCAGCATTATGAGATTAGATAATCCATAAATTATTGACTTGTTTATCTTTGAACAAAATATGTAACTTTTTAATATTAACTCCAAACAAAAATTAACTTTATATATAATTAATTATATATTATATTAGTTATATATGAAAAATTTATATTATATTTTACATATATGTGTTAAAATAATAATTTATAAATAAAATTTATTTTTTTATATATTCTAATATATATAATTAAAATATTAATTTACAAAAAAGCATATTGATCATTTGATGTGTACTTTCTAGGAAGTACCTATGTCAGTCAAATATATTACGGGTGGAAAGTTACACTTCCTATCAAGTAATATTTTGTCAACCAAACACATTTTTGATACTTTTCGAGAAACATAGGTGGAAAGTTAATTCATGAAAATTACAATTTTTCATAATAATTTACTTCATATATCAACCAAATGAGGTCTTAGTTGAATGATTGATATTTGCTTCAAGACTAGAAAGCGAGAAAAAAAGAAAAGAAAAATAATTAATCACTAGTCATTTCTAGTTATAAGCAGTTTTTCAAGTCATGTTTCATGTATTAATGATATATAAGGGTACATAATTTGGCATATACATAATTTATTTGAGTCTAATTTAGTCTATCAATTGAAATATGGTAATACTGAAATTATTTTAACTAATTCCTGGTTAATGATAGAGAATATTAGAGTCTGTTTGATTAGCGAAATCAAGTCTATTTTCATGATTTCAATTTCACTGAAATCAAATTTGTTTACGAAAATATGTTTGGTTCAGCGTTTTCATGAAACTGAATCGAAACCAAAATGAAAAACGAAATTAATTTTCTTAATAAAAATAAAAACACCAGAATATTACTGTCGATTTCGTTATCAAAATGCAGTGACAACTTTGTAATTATAAATATTTTTTTTATAAAATTAATTAATTTAAAAATAAATCAAACTATATCTAATTTTTAAAAATAAAAATAAAAATTATCATTTTCAACTCAAATTATTATCTTAAATTTATAAATTAATTAAATCAATTTATATCTAATTGACTTGTACTCAAATTTTAAATAACTCAATTTTCTTAAAGTTGATCTATTTATAATTTAATCAAAACTAATTTTAAACCATTGGACTTTTTTAAAAAAAAATTGTAATAACTATTAATTAATTTTTATATCTAATTGAAAAAAAAAATTAAATTACCAATAACTTAATTAATTAAATCATATAAATATTTTATAATTATATTAGCAAATATTTAATTTTGTAAACTAACTAAATATTTAATTACTACTAAAAGTGTTCAAGAAAAATTAATATTATTTTATAACCAAATAAATATTCACTGATTTCAACTCACTAAAATCGATGTTGTTTTTCTTAACCAAACGAATTTTCAAAAAATCGAAAACTAAAAACCAAAACCAAATTTTCAATTTCACTTAAACCAACCAAAAAATAGTTTTCGTTAACTAAACAACACCTTAATATTTCAATTAATTGAATCAATTGAAATAAAAAATATTATAATAAATAAATGAAAAAATATTGAGCTTTTATTTAAAAGTGAAACTGTATATTACACTTAATCTTATTTTATAAATTTCAGTTAATTTCAATTTCAGGTGTAAATTTGACATAGAAAATAGTTGGATAACCTAATATGGTACAAAAATTTTATTAACTGAATTAATTCAATTATTTGAGTGCTAACAAAATGGAAGATCATGAACTTCTCAATGAACACAAATGGATGCTAAATGCACAATCAAAATATTATAAACTAGATTTGAGAATTTTTTTAAATAGATTATATTATTTATTGTAGCTGCAAATAAATCCGTTTATCTACAAGTTTACTAATGTGAAAATAAAAACGAGCACACGAATATCCAACGATTTGGAGAACCTTCATACAAGAGTTTGGCAGTATTTTCTATTTTGGGAGAGAAAAAAGTTGTAACTAGACATCCTCTCAACATATGTAATCCTTTACAAAAGGATAACTAAGCCATAGAGTCAGAACTATTTGAGATTGAGATATTTGAAGTTGTATCTTTTTCTGCTACTGAAAATTTATCTCTTACGAGAAAGAACAGTAACATAGTATCACTGAAAAAAATTAACACATCAAAGAGCTAACCACAACAATCCCATAAACTAATATACACAGATGAGATTCAACTTGGGATACAATATGAGCTTACCAAAGATATGATATTGTTATATACCTCAGATAATTTTCTTTATCAAATTTATCTTGGTCCAGATAACTCAACTGCTCGAAGGTTGTCAGTGGAGTCTAGAATCCACTCAGAAGCGCGACTTCCTGGGATGAATTCAGTCTCTTGCCTAACTACTTCCACCTGTTGCCATTGATCCCATCTTTCAGCAAGACCATCACCTTCAAGCATTCTAACTACCTCTGACATTTTCGGCCGCTCCATTGGAGAACCCTGAGTACACAGGAGGGCAACTTGGATGAGTGATTCCATTTCAGAGTCGACATAGTTGTTCTGCAGATCCGGATCCACCAACATTTCCAGCTTTTTCTCTTTAAGAAGTCCTTTTACCTAACAACAAATGTTTGATGGTTCAGTATGATACATTACTATCTATGTAAAAGCCAATTTCATTTTAAATCTATATGCTAAACAACTTATCTAAGAAACTTCTGGAACTCCTAAGTAAGGGCTTCACACCACACATGCTACTTTTCCATGAAAACCCCATTAAATTATAAATAGGAGATTCATAAATTTATGATGGTACTGTATATTGCTTACCCAGTCAAGCAACATGACATCATCATCGTTTGCAAGACGTGCAAGATCAAATGCCCTTTGACCTGTAATGAGCTCCAAAAGCATAATTCCATAACCGAAAACATCCGTCTTCTCTGAAGACTTTCCAGTGGATAGGTATTCTGGAGCAATATGTCCTATGGTTCCACGAACAGCAGTTGTTACATGGGTATCCTTGTAGTCCATGAGTTTGGCCAAGCCAAAGTCTCCAACAACTGCCTCAAACTCCTCATCCAACAAAATATTTGCAGCTTTAACATCGCGATGGATGATCTTAGGATCACAATGGTCATGCAAGTAGGACAGTCCCCTGGCAGAACCCAGTGCAATCCTTTGCCGAGTTGTCCAATCAAGTGGTGGTTCGGATGGTGGACGCTCTAGAAACAAGAACAAAATACGTCTTTAAGAATTCATAAATAGTATGCAACCAACTTAAGTTTACATGAAACATTTATACATTAGGACTAAACGTTTAAGTAGCAAAAGAATGATAAATACCTCTTAAGCGTGATGCAACACTTCCATTAGCCATATAGGGATACACAAGCAATCGTTCAGTTGGCGTCATACAAAACCCACGAAGCCTGAGTAAGTTTCGATGTACGGCCATGCTTATCATCTCAACTTCTGTTTGAAATTGTAGCTCTCCACCAGGTGTCCGTTCTTCTTTTAGCCTCTTTACTGCAACAAGTGAACCATCTGCAAGTCTTCCTTTATAGACCTTTCCAAATCCACCTCTGCCCAAAATGTTCTTGTTGCTAAAATTATCAGTTGCAACTTGTAATTCTCGCAGTGAAAATCTTTTAAGCTGACCCAAGTGAACCTCTGGATCCTCTTCAGCTGCACAAAAGGTACTGGAATCTTACATATTACAGAAGTGAAATACACATTAAGTTTTCAGACTAAAAACTAACCAGGTACGTCAAAGAAGTGTTCTTGTGGTTTACGGCGACGCCACCATGCAAACGCAATAGCAGGTGCTGCAAAAAGCAATGCAGCACCTGCAGCAACTCCACCGGCAATTGCTCCAGTGCTGGAAGCATTGCTACCTGCTGAAATGATATTCGTATAGCATTAGACGTTTCATGTTGGAAATAGTTATCCATCATTTAGGCCTTTTAACATGTCGATGATGAATATTTAAACATTTAGTTTAATAATAAACGAGAAAAGTAGCACCTAATAGTTGCCTGGAACTCTAAATACCATAGTATAAGGTATTAAGGTGTTCCATGAAGATATAAAACTGGACATGCAACATTTTCTAAGAGCTGTTTGGATGTGCTTGGAGTGAAAATTACATAATGTATATGATAATTGAATTACATACCAAATTCCATCAAACAGCCTGATATCTTTTTGTCGCTCTTCATGAGAGATCACTAAAGGTGAGGGACTTTTTCCTTCCAAAACCGCCTCATATGCTCATTAGTTGTATGGATACAGCCCACCCATTGCTCCACCACTCGTGCTTTTTTGTCTTTTATTCCTCTATGTCATTACTCTACCTGACTTCCATGGATGTATTTATCTAAATAACATGTTATGCTTCATTTTTATGTGTTTGTCCAAGTGCATCATATGGATAATTCAGTTCGTTCGTATTACAGTGATTTGCTTCTGTTCACCCAAATTGGCCTTAGGTGATTTGCTTCTGAAGCACTAGCATTCAATCTCTACAAGCACTCACTCCCAAGGTATGCTTGTTTAGGCCAAAGAGATACATGTGTAGCATGAGCAAACAGTTCTCAAGACATGTGGGTTTGATCCAGTTTTGTAGAGCACCGAATTTCTCACTCATCCCGCTTCCCACTATGCGGTAAGGACTAGAGGTGGCAACGGGCTGGGCCAGCCCATGGGCGGCACGGCTGTGCCCAGAAGACGGGCCGGGCTCACCTTCTGGGCACGCGGCGAGCACGGGAGGCCTGGCGCACGCCAGGCCTAGGTCGGCGCTACCAGACCAGGGTCTGGCAGCGCCGACCTACGTCTGGCGCGCGCCAGACATAGGGCGGCCTAGGCCTGGCGCGCGCCAGGCCTACGTCGGCGCTGCCAGACCAGGTCTGGCGCGCACTAGAGGTAGATCGGCCCGAGCCAAGTCTGGCTCGGGCCAACGAATATTTTGTAATAAAAAAAAATTCCTATAAATACTCCCTCTCCTTCTTCATTTCTTCAACTCAAGCTCATCAAGAAGCCAAGGATTCAAGATTGTTATTAATTTTTTTTAATCTCTTCAATTTGTTTCATTGATTAGTATAATATTTATACTTTTATATTTTTAATTTTTACTAATGGCGGATGGAGATTTTTCAGGTTATACTCCACAAATTGGATCAAATATGTTAGAAGAAATGTCTCCTGCTACTCCTACCACTGAACAAAATCAAAACATAGAGATAAATCCATCTATTAATTTATGTCCATTGGGTAGAAAAAAAAGTATGGTTTAAAAATATTTTGAGAAAATTATTGAACCTGATGGCACCATAACAAAAGCCCGGTGCAAAAAATGTCAAAAAATTCTTTCGGCTTCAACAACCGAAGGAACTGGTCATTTATTACGTCATCCAAAGGGCCATGACACTAAGGTTGCACAAGCTCAACGAATTCTTAATTTATCTTCTTCTGGTTTAACAACTTTTTCGTATGATCATGATTTTCAACGTCGAGAACTTGCAAAATTAATTGTTCAAAGTGAATCTCCTTTTAGTTTTGTTGATCAACCAAGATTTTCTAGTTGGATTCAAAATACTTTACACCAAAATATAAAAAAATTACTCGAAATACAATGAAAAGTGATGCTTTAAAATTATTTTTTATATATAGAGAAAATATAATGACTAGTTTTCAAAATAATAAATCAAAAATTTCTTTAACATATGATGTTTGGTCTAGTCAACGTACTACTAATTCTTACATTTGTGTTACTGCACATTGGATTGATGAAAATTTTATTTTGTAAAAAAAAATAATTAGTTTTAAAGTTTTTGAATATCCACACACTTCTGATGCCATTTTTTCTGCTATTAGATTTGTAACATCTTTCTATAATATAAATGATAAAAAAAATTCGATTAGTTTTGATAATGCTAGTAATAATGATGTTGTTATCCCTCCCCTTATACCAAGCTTATTATCGCGACCAAAAAAATTTCGCAGTAGCGAACCTTGATATCGATATATCATTTCGCGACCGATATATCGTCTGCGTCGCGATATATCGACAATATAATATATATTATAAATATAAATTATAAAAAATATATATATAATAATAGCATTGAAAGTCATCACTTGTGACATTGCACATAGCAAAGTAATAAACATAATTGTTATGAACCATAAAACATAGCAAAGTAGCAAACATAGAATATACAAACCACCCACATAGCAAAGTAGCAAAGAAGCAAAGTAGCAAACATAGAATATACAAAAATTCAATTCACATAGCATGAACCATAAAACATCAAGTAGTTAAAATCATCACAATGACCAAATCTCCAATCTAAAAAAAATTATCAAAATCATCTTCAATGTCTTCATTAGGGGTATTATCCATTGGAGGAGTTGGTTTGAGCCCGAAATCATCTTCAATGTCTTCATCATCATTTGGAAATATCTCTTCTTCTCCTTCATCACTTGAATTTTCATCCACCAATCTTGAAGTAGAAGTAGAACTACGATGATGTCGATTATAAGTGACAAACTCATTAACTCCACGCCTCCTTGGAAAATTACGACCCTCAAGGGCATTTGAAGCACCAATGGCTTCATCAACAAGCTCAAAAGGAATTCTATCATCCTCTCCATCATCATTGTTGAACCACGCATTTGTCCTCCAATCAAAATCGTCAAGTACTAGTGAATCATAGTTTTTGCCACCTTCACGAACTTTTTGAAATCTCGTGGCAATCTTTCGATTGTATTGGACATACACCAAATCATTCAATCTTTGGTGCAACAATCTATTTCTTTTCTTGGTGTGAATCTATACAAAAAAAAAGTAATTAAATAAAAATAATAAGTAATAACTACTAAGAAAGTACTAAAAAAGCATTAAATACTTAGTTACTTACAAACTCAAAAGACTAACACCCGGAGGACGAACAACAAAGACTAACAATGCGCTTTGCAAACTTTGAAAACTCGGGAGTACGTCCACCGAAGGATTTCCACCATTCAACTAACATTAAAAATATAAAATATTAAAATTCAAAAATATGTAAAGACAATAAATATTAATAAATAAAATAATACACAATATACTTACGAGGAATCCTATTTGAGCGCTCTCTAATTACCATCTCTCTTGCAAAAGACCCTCGATCTTCATCATACATATCGGCATCTAGAAGTATCTTGGATCGCATTGTATCATCCACCACTAATTTCTCAAGTACATCATTGAAGTCTTCACGTAGCTTCCCCGAGTACATGTCATCATTTTTCTTAATGTCAAAATACTTGCCTGGATTGAGAAATAGAGCTGCACCATATAATGGTGTTTCCATTTGACGCTCCCATCGACTTTCAATGATATCAATGTCTTTCTTGCACAAAGTGGATTTATGGGCCAAGACTTGTTTGATCCTCCTCTTAGATTCACCCATTGCCGCGGCTAATTCTGTCATAGCGGATTTTTCATCACCATCCGCTATCCTCAAAACCACAAGTAGAGGCTGTGATGCTCTAATGCAATCTTCAATTGCCTCCCAAAATTTAACCGCATGGATTAAGTCATAAATTTTCTTTCCCGCTTCGGTCTTGCACAATTTTGTATCAAACCAATCTTGACTTATAAACAACCGCTGCAACTCTTGTTTAAATTTTCTCAAACATGACAATGTTAGAAATGTAGTCGCAAATCTAGTAGCCTCGGGTCTAACAAGATCATGTCCATTAGTGTGCTCCCTCATCGCATCAAGAAGGCGACCATGTCTATAAATGAATGTGGTCAAGAATCTTGCTCTTGCGATTATAGGCTTGAATTCTTTCATTTTTCCCACATCTTCCAACATAAGGTCCAAGCAATGTGCGGCACAAGGGGTCCAAAACAGTGTAGGCAATCTTTGCTCCAACAATCTCCCCGCTGCCTTATAGTTGGCGCCATTATCTGTGATAACTTGAACAACATTACTTGGGCTAATTTCTTCAATCTTGCTCTCAAGTAAGTCAGCCAACATCTAAGCATCATGATATTGACGGGAAGCATCAACAGAGCCAAGAAAAATAGTCCCATGCGGACTATTTACAAGAAAATTTATCAGTTGTCTCCCTCTTTTGTCTGTCCACCCATCTAACATAAGAGTACATCCATCCTTTTCCCAAACCTCTTGATGTTTGCGCTTTAAATATTTTGTTTGTTCTTTTGCCTTTTTCAATAAAGGAACCCGCAACTCATGATATGGGGGTGGTTTGTAGCCCGATCCAATTTGTGCTATGCTTTCAACCATCAACTCATAGCTTCTTGAGTTTGCCGCATTGAAAGGAATGGCATTCTCATAGAAGAAGTTGGCTACATACATATTAACTTTTTCAATAGCCTCTTTTGTCTTCAAAGATCTTTTAATGGTCTGTTGGCTAGGACCTTTAGAGTGTCTTTCATCCACAATTTCTTCTGGAGTTCTCTGTAGCAATCCACCAATCTTGGTTTGTGATGTGGATTGTGAGTGTGACACTTGTGACATTGCTGCAAACTGGATAGCAGTCTTTTTTTTTCTTGTAAATTGTTCCCGAGCTTGGCACGGAGTTGGAAACTGTAGATAGGTCTACTGGTGCCACTGCTTCTTGTTCATCATCCAAACTGAATGGTGTCTTCCTCTTAGCTGCAAGGGCATCATACATTTCTCTCATTATCAGCGTTGTGGTTTTATCACATTTTTCACATCTCCATAACCACCCGCCAAATGTTGTTTAAGTCTTGTGATTCCCCCATTCAATTGGTTGCCACAAAGTGAACATGCAATCAATTGTCTTTTGCTTAAATCCGGCCAATATCCATATTTCCAACCAATATCCTTTGAATTCGATTTTCGTTTAGGATCTTTAGAAGGATCATAAGGCGTTTCATCGGAATTTCCTTCCATAATTGACTACACAATATAAACAATGTTGCACTTGCACACAAATACACAATACAAAATGAAGTAATGAACGCAACTAAACAAGGACAATACAAATATATTATCATTCTATCAACTTCTGGAATCAAAACCAAAACAGCTTAGCTGTTCTGAAATCAAATGAGAACAGCTAGTTGTTCTGTGAAATCAAATTCCAGAACAGCTAAGCTGTTCTGGTTTCTGAAATCAAACCAGATCAGCTATTCCAGATCAGCTAAGAATTTGATTCCAGAACAGCTTAAGCTATTCTGAAAAATCAAAAGATCGCGGAGAAGTGAGGCGGAAAAAGAAAAGATCGCCGGAACATACCTGGCCGGAAAATAGGAAAGCGTCGCCGGAGAAGTGAGGCGCCGACGAGATGCAAAGAAGCTTCCGAGAGAGACGCCGACGGGATGCGAGGAATGAGGAAGAAGATGAGATGACGAGAGAGGCGCCGATCGAGCAGGGTTTAAGTTAGGTTTTTTTAAAAAAAAATCAATAATTTAGATACTCTTTATTACTAAGTTGGATGAAAAAAATTGCAAAAAAAACCCCTGGCCCAGCGGTGGAACCTTTCCCGGTCCACCACGCGGGCCAGGGTTCGAATCCTACTCTATTTCTTTCTTTTTTTTTCTTGTACCGCCTATCTCAGGATCGCCTGTATCATCCAGACGATACAGGCAAATCTACCGAGACAGTGATATCTCATCGCTATCTCGACGACATAGCGACGAGATGATAAGCCTGCCTTATAGAGTTATATAAACCAGTATTAAAAGGTGTAAACCAGTATTAAAAGGTGAATTATTTCACGTTCGTTGTGTTTGTCATGTTCTTAATTTATGTGTACAAAATGGTTTAAAACAAGTAAATATACATGTAGAAAAAAATAAGAGATGTTATTAGATATATGCGTTCTTCGAAAGCAAGAACACAAGAATTTAAAAAATTATGTCAATCTTTTAATAAACCATTTAAAAAATTTAATGGTGATGTTTTTACTAGATGGAATTCAATATATCATATGCTTATGTCTACTATAAGATATCAAGATATCTTTACAATGCTTTACAATCAAAATATGTCTGGTGATCCAATTAACAATAATGATTGGTTAATTGCTGGGCATATTACTCAAATTTTAGAACTTTTTAATAAAGCTATCGAACAACTTTCCGGTATACTACATGTAATTTAACTCTTTCACATATAGTTCGTATTAGTGAAGTATTTTCTTCATATAGACATCATCCTTTATTTGCACAAATGATTTCTTTAATGGAATCTAAATTTAAAAAGTATTGGTCAGATATACTTACTTTATTTTGTTTAGCAATATGTTTAGATCCTAGAATGAAAATTGATAGTTTAAATATGTTGTTAGATGATTATTATAACAATATAGAATTAGATAATGTTGAAGAAAAAAAAATTAAAATTTCGAATTTATTGAATTCTATGTTTGTATTTTACGCTTCAAAATTTGGTGATACAATTACAAATAAGACAACATCTTCTTCGTCTAGAATAAGAGATGATGGTGGAAATAGTATTAATTCTCAACTTGATCGTAGAATAAAAAAAACTAAATCTACTAATTTTAATAATCATTCTGAAGAAATAGATGATAATAAAATTTTAGCATGGTGGAAAAAACAAGAAAATACGTATCCTATTATTTTCATCATGGCACGTGATATACTAATTGTTCCTGTGTCTACAGTAGTTTTCGAGTCTTGTTTTAGTGCAGGAAATAGAATTCTCGATGAAAAAATAAGCCGAATGAGTGAAGAAACGGTTGAAATGTGCATTTGCTTAAAAGAGTGATTGGATGCTGAAGATAGATTACAAGATAAGGGAGGACACGACACTTCATCATCGGGAGAGGAGGAAGCTCAAACAAGCGAAGCTGGTGCTACTGGTCCAAGTAAAGTTAAATCACCGGGACTACGGGTGATTAAAAATGTAAAAAGAACTACGTAGACCTGATCCTTCTATAGTTAATCATTGGGGAGTACAAGTTTAGCTATAGAAGGTACGTAGGCAACCTTTTAAGGTGCGGTCTATTATAATATTAAAAAAAATATTTTATCATTGGATGAATATTTTTGTATTAAAGATAAATAAAAATTTAATTATAATTTGATTTTTTAAAAATCTTTTTATTAATTTGTACTGCGTTACAATGTTACATATAAAAAATGTGTTAAAAAATATATTATAAAGTTTAGTACAATGATTAAGCTATCTCAAATAAAATTAGAGGTCCGAGTTCAAAACTCACCTGTAACCATTAATTTTTAAAATTAAATTTTAAACCTTTAAAAATTTAAAAATTTAAATTAAATAATTAATTTTCGAGCCGGCCCGAGCCCGGCCCGGAGGTGCCCGGGCACGGCCCGTTGCCACCTCTAGTAAGGAGTCTTCTGTTTGTTAGTTTCATTACGGGAATGAATCGCATATGTTGGTTTAGAATGGCTCGGGAATTCTTTGATAGTGACTCTTGTCAGTTCTAGGGGGGGCTACTCTGTACACCACAACTTCCAAAATAACTTGCCCGTAATAGGAGATCAGTTCTCAATGATTTCAATGACAATGACATGTTAGATAACGTTAAATTTGATTGGATGATCAACTTTTCTAAAAGTTTAAGTTATTTGGACCAATCTATACATTTATATTCTTAACATTCTCCTTCACCTGTGGGAGGGTAAACATGAGACTGACCCAAGAGCAACACGTGGATTGACTTAACTGAAGTGGAGGTACTTTTTTAAAAAAATATAAATGCTAGGAGGATATGAAAGCATGTTAAATTTCATTGGATGACCAAGCTTATGAAAGCAATCTACACATTTATATTCTTAACCGGCAACATTCAAAATAATCATTCTTAGCTCAATCAAAGAAACATTTGAATAATTGTTTTAGTGAAATGCAGTATAAACTTTAAGAACAAAAAAGATCAAATGAATCATGATTACCTCTAGGCAAAGGTGTTATTGGGGGAACCAAAGGAGGTGGGGGAGACAAAGGAGGGGCACCAGGACAAGCTTTTGTTGTGCCCGGACCACATAAGTAAAGGTTGTTAGCAAAGCTGCACATTTAAGTTCAAATAATCAGCATCACTATGGATAATAGCTGCAGCTAGGACCAACATATAGCAAAAGCAGAAAGCACCTGATAGGAGTGAACAATTGGAAGGATCCAGTAGAAGGAACTTCCCCAGATAGGTTGTTATTGGACAAATCCCTGTTCCAATAAAGGGTAGAAATATCAAATTTAATAGCTAAATTTTAACGGAGAAGGTAATATCGTAATAGGAAAAATGGACTTACAAAACTTGAAGGGTAGTGATATTGGTCAAAGACATTGGAATTGCACCCGACAGACTATTGTTGTTAAGCCGACTATCCTTTGACAGAATATTCAAAAAGAAAAATGTTTAAACAATAATAAAGAAATATTTATAAGAAACAGAAGAACTTGCTGTTGATAAAAGTTGTATAGTATAAATTCCTAACAATCAAGGAGCAAGCTTATTTTTATTCACATTGATTCAACTTAATGGATGGCACCAACTATTCAAATTTACCATGTGCACAACAAGATCTCAATAAAAGAATGCCTTCAATACATCAATAATAAATTAGTAGTGAGAGAAACTGAGGAAAAGGGAATTATAGCAATCAATACAAGATACCAATTGACCCATTCTTTCTTTTTTGTCGGTAACATAAATTAAACATGTAAAGACTATTTTTTTTAGGACATTCTGTCATTCTGCTTCAATTATAACCATATTTCACTACTGCCAAATAATTATGATCTCTCATGATGTTTTTTGCAAGGCTTGGATGTTTGTTTTCATACATTGGCTTCAGCAGTATAGCTTAAGGCAGGTTCTAATTCAACAATCCACTTCTCAGCTAACCAATATACAGCTATGCTATATTATCCAGAAATCAGAAAGAGTGCATCAACGTAGTTGTTAGAATGGGCTCTTTCCTACTACCTAAAGTTTTGGGCTAAGTGGTCATCAATCAAATTTTGAACTGGTACTGCAGGGCATATCTAGAGTCAAGACCTGCCCATCTATTCTTATTTCTTGCTCGTCTAACATTTAGTGTGTGGTTAAGCATATAAGCCCATGGATGTTTGGCAATTCTCTGCTCTGTTGCTATTAGCTCAGCAGTTAACACTAATCTGGCTTGACTATGAGAGAGGAAAATTAGATTACAAATATATATTGGGTCATCTCCACATTCATTAAGCTTTTTGACGACTAGATATTTACTTTTCATGTCGTTTATTTTTTGTTAAAATATGAGGCCTACATTGATGATATGCTAGTAAAGACACTTTGGCCTACCAACCATATCGCTCATGTGGAACAAACGTAGGCAACCATTAGGGCAAACAATATACACCTAAACCCCGAAAAATGTTTAATCCGAGTCCCAAGCAAAAAAATTGTTGGGGTACATGATCCGGCGGGGAATCAATGCCAAATTCAACAAGGTGCGTACATTACAAGACTTATTGATGTTGTCTTGAGGAGATCCCAAGTCTCACTAGGCGGATGGCCACTCTATCCCTATTTATCTCCAAGTTGGTCAATCAAAGACATCCTTTCTTCAAGGTGTTGAAGGGGGCTAGGACGAACTTCTAGTGGATAAAGGAATGCCAGAAGGTGTTTTGGGAGCTAGGGGGCTGAAGCAATACATGACACAAATCTCACAACTATCCTGACCAATTAAAGGCAAGGAGCTCACCATTACCCCTTGACAATCGAAGAAGCGGTGAGCACCATGCTAACCCAGTGTAATGGAGGAAGGTATTGACCAATCTACTTCGTGATTTGAGTACTCGAGGGGCCGAAGCTCAGATATGCATCAATTGAGAAGCTAACATTTGCTTTGTCAATGGTAGCCACGAAGTTCTTATCCCTACTTTGAAGCACATCTCATTCAAGTGCTAACCGACCAACCGCTGTGATTCTTGCTAAACCAAACACGACTAATCAGATGCTGAAGTGGCCTGTTTAACTAGGAGAATTGGACATCAAATACGGCTGGCAAACTTCCACCAAAGCACAAGTGATGGCAAATTTTCTTTTGAAGCTAAGGAAGCCCGATGGAGCATCAAAGGAGGCGTCACCTAAAGCATCATCCGACAGGCATGGTTTAAAATACCGGTACCGGTATGTACTGGTACCATACCGTACCGTACCGACACACGGTACGGTCCGGTACGAAAAATGCATACCAAATAGTTTTTTTTTTTATTTTGCTGTTAAAAATAACTCCAATAACACATAATTGATCAAGAAATACTTAAATTTAATATTCAAATGTCAAATACATGAATACAATGTTTAAAATGCGGACGAATGACGTCCGTCGTACTCGTACATATCTTGGGGACATACACGACTAAGATCAACACCGTATGTTGGGATGTGTGGAGATTGATTTGCCCTAACCCTCTTATGTGGCGCTACGCAGAGCCTTCGGCGGTCCCATGTAATGATTCTCTTGTATTTGTGAAAAACCCTAATACAGTACCAAACAGTACCAAACAGTACCAAACAGTACCCAACGACTCTTTTGATAAATACCGCCCGGTATGGGCGGTATTTACCGAGATACCCAGTATCGCCCAATACCGAGTATCTCATATACCCGGTATCGCCCAATACCGAGTATCTCGCATACCGGTATCGCCCAATACCAGGTATCTCGTATACCGATTTTTTCAAAAACCATAAATACCGACCGTACCGCCTGGTATGGTATTTGATACCATGCCGACAGGACAAAGCCCAATGGACCATCAGAGACAACGACCCAACCAACGAAGCCACAAGGGTTTACTGCAGCTGGAGTCGGCTTCATGGATGAAATGAAAGCATATGTAGGAGCCGACCCCCCAAACACTAATTGAGCCCAAGTATCAACCAAAGTTGGCAACGAGGACAAAGAGACTTGGTTTCTCCACACGAATGGATTGACCATGACTGCACGAGGAGTCGAGCTGGTCGTATTTGATCATATTGGAACTGCCTTGATTTCCAAGTCACTAACAACGAGGTCAAATACCAAGCCTTTCTATTGAGGCTCCAACTTACCTAGGAGTTGGGGGCTCACACACTCATGGCCTACATTGACTTCAAAGTCAGTGAAGGATGCAAAAAGAAAAAACCTAAGCTTTAGCGCTATCGAGAACTGGTGAAGAAAGTAGGTCAACAATTTATTCGCTTCTCATTGACATACATGCCTCGAACAGAGAACGAAGTGATCAACTCTTTATCGAAGCTGGTGTTTGTACTACTTATAGACAAAGAACACTTAGTATACCTGGAGGTTCAATTGGTGTCATCCATCGACATCGAACTTACTGCCACATAAGAAGAACAAAGAGCTAGAGTCCTTGATCACTCCAATCTACAAATTCTTAACTAACAAGATGTTAGGAGCTTGGTGCAGGATCGGGTCCAGGGACGAGTAACTTGTCGTTGTAGTCGTGAGAGAGGATCGTTGGATAGGCTGGAATAGAATTCCGGGAGGGCTGGTGTCTTCTTCTTTTTACTTATGTTGGTGCTATAGAGAGAGAGAGAGAGACGTTATTGAGTTGTAAGTATGCTGTCTTCTCATTCCACCCTTGTATAAATACAAGTTTATATGAAAGGATAAACACAGACCCACTACTCACCCTTATCTATTAAACATGTTAGACTCCACTAACTCCGATAAAAAGGATAAACATGGACTTAGATAAACATGGACTTGTAGACACACTCTGGAAAAGATAAACATGGACCTGTAGACACACCTCTGGAAAAGATAAACATGGACATGCACTACTACTTATCCTGGATTCTGGGATAATGCTCGGATTTCTTCCACCTTCTAACATATTGCTTGGCCCACCTCTTAGATGTGGTGTTGTCTGGTTGGTCCACGTGGGCCCCTCGCTCACCTATGGCTGTATCATCATCTCCCCCCTCCAAATTGAGCTTGTCCCCAAGCTCAAAGTCGGGGAATCACTCCATGAACTCGGTATAAGGCTCCCAAGATGCATCTGCAGAAGATGATCCCTGCCAATGGATTAGCAATTCAGTTGTTCCATTCTTTGGCCGAGAGTCTAGTACAGCATGTGGAAAAGGGATATAATCTTTATCGTGCCAATGAGGTAGAGTTTGTTCTATTGGAACGGAGCCCTCTCTATACTTCTTAAGGAACGAAACGTGGAACACCGGGTGACAACACATCTCATTATGCAATCATAGAAAATGTCTATGATCATTCTCAAGACCATACCTACGCTACATAGAATAAACCGAAGCTGAGGAAGCACTACGTGAATTACGTGTGGGATTATGAAAGTTGTATCGGCAGACGAAAGTTAGCGCACAAAGCACTTGGATAGAGCTATTTATGGCTCATTATAGTGACAACACTGCTTGAATGGTACATCGGTGCTAGAACTGCCAAAAATATGCACCAAGCATCAATACCTTGGTCGTTCAAGCTTCACCAATCGATTCTGCATGGCCTTTCAACTAGTGGAGGCTCAACATTGTCAAATTGTCACTAGCCAAAGGCAATATGTTACACCCTTAAATCTCAAGGATGGACAACTGACGGCCTATGTCAACCCTCGCACGCATGAAGGCCATGGAAGAGCAAGTTAGAGGGATTTTTGGTGGCTTTGCGGCACAAAGACAGCTCATGTGCACGGAGATAGAAGCACGGCTCGGCAGCAGGCTCATGCACGCATGGGTGTGGGCACATGGCGGAGCAACAACGTATGTGCGCGGAGGCATAGGCAAGGGTAGCAGCTGTTCCGCACGCGCCGTGGCGTCGGCGCAGCATGGCAAGGCCTGGTACGGAGCAAAGCAAGGGCATGTGTGCGGAAAGGCATGGTGTGGCATTACGGGGCAGTGGTGTTCCCCGTGCGAAATGGCGCGGGGCGTGGCGAGGCAGCACAAGCACATGGCCATGGCGAGGCAATGCATGGTCGTGGCGAGACAACGTGAGCGCATGGCCGTGGCGAGTCAGCGCGAGCACATGGTCGTGGCAAGGCAGCGCGCGCAAGCGTGTGGCCGTTGCGAGGCTAGTGGCATTTCCCTGTTGGTGATGTGCTGCAAAAACTTGAGCAGTCTTTAGAATGCCATCCATATGACCAAGTTGCTTTTCAATATTACTTTAATTCCAAATTGAGTATGATTCCACGTTTTTATCAATCAATGCTGCAAATTATTGTTAATTTACAGCTTGCTTGTGAAAAAAAGGAATTAAAATTAATATGAAATCTCACAAAAAATTATTTGACAATCCACCCAAAAGAAATTAAATTTCTAAATTCTATTCACTTCCGGTGCAAAATGGTTGATATAACAATAATCAATAAATTAAACAAACACAGAAATCTATGGAGGACTGAAGGATTACTTTAGTTATTACATTATAATCTTGTCCATTGCTCTTTTTACAATGAAAGAAACAATATAAATAATATTGGGTAAATAGCAAAAACCTCCCTTGAACTATGACACATTTGCAATTATCCCCCATGAACTTTGAAATTAGACAAAAAAAAAAACTAAACTTTATGAAACTAACAAAAACACCCGCTCTGTTAACTCAATGTTATTTATTTAACAGTTTAAATGACATGTGACAACCTTTCATTGGTACAAATATTAAAAGACAAATAAAAAGTTAATTGAAAAATTAATAAATTACAAATTATAAAATACTAATTACAAATTATTTCCTAATCAACTTTTCTACCGATTAATATTTCCTAATTTATAATTTATTGATTTTTTACTTAACTTTTTTATTTATCTTTTAATGTTTGGACCAATGAAAGACGGTCACATGTCATTTTTTAAAAAAAAATATTAAATAAATAACGTTGAGTTAACAAATGGAGTGTTTTTGTTAGTTTCATAAAGTTTAGTTACTTTTTTGTCTAATTTCAAAGCTCATGGAGGGTAATTGCAAATGGGTCATAGTTGAGGAGAGGTTTTTGCTATTTATCCAATAATATTTTCATCAAATTGTCTTGTTCTATGTAAAACAAATGCAAGATGATGCTAAATTTGTTGTCTAGTGTTCCAAGAAATGAATAAAAGACGAGTCCTTTGTTAGTATTGTGCCCTAGGCCAATGGAATAAATTTATTGTTGTCTTTCCTTTTAACAAATGAGGCACTTAGTTTCCTTTTAATAAATGAGGCACTTACTTTATCTTGTTATTTATTGTGAGCATATTTGACTTAATAAAGATTCATTGTATAGTTGATTCCGCCTAATGGTTATCAAGTACGAGACTTGATAGTAAAACCCTAAGGCAGTTGGAATACTATTCTAAACAGTCCATAGTGGGTCATTATCATTAGAACGATAATGAATGAAGACTAGTATGTAGTTTGACCGATGATCATGTTTTACTGATCATGAATGTAATCCATGTCTTATGCTTGATCCAAATATCACATGACAAAAGGACAGAATATTATACCGTGAGTTAGGTACATTTGGATCACCGATTTTCACTTAACTTGCATAGTCATAATGTCTTGCTAGAGGCCACTTATGACTTGTGAGCCGCAAATGAGATTTGGATATACTGCCAAAGGGGAGGACGGGTGGGGAGGGGTGGAGAGGGGAAGGATAAAGAGAGGTGGGGAAGGGAGGGATGTGGAAGGAGAGTTAAACCTATGTTTGGATAGGGTAATTAATAGGTGAGTGGGGTAGGATGAGATAATATATCCCTCTCCTTGTTTGGGTAGAAATTTGAAATGATAGAGTGGTGAAGAATAATTTTAATGAAAAGACCATTTTAGTCGTCCATACACATTACATATAAAATGAAAGTTAACTTATTTATATCTTTTAATAATTTGTTACAAAATAATTCAAATAAAAAACATAAATGTTATAACCAAACTTAAAAAACCAACAAATATTAAAGGAAAACGTCTTAAATGGTCCCTCAACCATGGCGACTTATTCACTTTGGTCCCACAACTTTTTTTCGGCTCACATGGGTCCCTAAAGATATTTCTGTCACCACTTTGGTCTCACGGCCTGTTGTTAAAAAATACCTACATGGCTAACGTTCCCACAACGTGGCATCGGGCTTTAGTTGACTTTGTTTACGTGTATTAACAGGTGCTTACGTGTCTGATTAGACCATTTAAACTAATTAATTTAAATAACCCCTAACCTAAATAACACTCGACGGACCCAACTCTCCCCCAAATCCCTCACTCTCGACGCAACTCACCCCTAATCCCTCAAACTCGCCCTTCTAAATCCCTCACTGTCGACGAGGACCACTAGAAGATCGCCAGAGAAGGATGAGGAGGACCTTAAGGTGCTGTTTGGTTAGCGAAAATTATTTTCTGGTTTGGTTTCAGTGAAACTGAAAACTTGGTTTCGAAAACTTGGTTTTGGTTTCTAGTTTTCAGTTTTCTGAAAACGCGTTTGGTTAATAAAAACAACATCAGTTTTAGTTAGTTGAAACCAGTAAATATTTATTTGATTATAAAAAATAATATTAATTTTTCTTGAACATTTTTAGTAGTAATTAAATGTTTAGTTAGTTTACAAAATTAAATATTTGTTAATATGGTTACAAAATATTTAAATAATTTAATTAATTAAGTTATTGGTAATTTAAATTTTTTTTGTTCAATTAGATATAAAAATTAATTAATAGTTATTATAAAATTTCAAAAAAAAAACAAGTCCAATGATCTAAAACTAGGTTTGATTAAATTATAAATAGTCCAATTTTAAGAAAATTGAGTTATTTAAAATTTGGGTTTGAGTCAATTAGATATAAATTGGTTTAATTATTTTATAAATTTAAGATAAAAGTTTGAGTTAAAAATGATGATTTTTATTTTTATTTTTAAAAATTCGATATAGTTTGATTTATTTTTAAATTAATTAATTTTATAAAAAAATATTTAAAAATATTTATAATTACAAAGTTGTCACAACATTTTGATAACGAAACCGACAGTCTCGAAACCACAGAAAACTGGTTTCGTTTTCATTCTGGTTTCGATTCAGTTTCACGAAAACACTAAACCAAACGCGTTTTCGTAAGCAGTTTTGATTTCAGTGAAACTGAAACCATGAAAACATACTTGGTTTCGCTAACCAAACAGGCCCTAAGAAATTCATAAGGGTGTCGCAAAAGAAAGAGGACCAATTTGCAACCCATTGTTCCAACTCTTTCACCACTACCACCTTTCAATCAACTACTCAAAGAAGGTAAATCCTAGACTGTGAATGATAATCCGCTTTTTGATTAGTTGTGTTTTGTTAAACCCTATGCACTGGTTGTGTTTGTGATTAGTTGTGTATTATAATCATACATATACATTATAATTTTTAGGTGATTTGGATTTACTTTTTACTATTGAAATACATCATGGTGACCACTTTGTTGATGGAGAGTTTATCGAATATGTTGGGGGACAATGCATAGTTTATGCAACTGTAAGTTGGATAGATGGTCCCTACAAGAAATAATTGCTATTTTGAGTGATTTAGGATACAAGGGTTAAACTTATACTTCTGTAGACCTGCATACCCTTTAGAGCTAGGATTAGAGGAAGTGAAGAATGATGCACATGTTGCACTTCTTGGGAGGACTACTCTTAGTTTGGCTTCAAAGAAAATTAAGTTGTATATAATAAGTGGTAACTGTGATGGGGTGAAGTTGAGAGAAGGTGAACATGAGGTTGACAATGAGGGTGATGAGAATGCTGAGAATGTGGGTGACAATGAGGTTGAGAATGTGGGTGAGAATGTTGCTGAGAATGTTGCTGATGTAGGTGAGAATGAGGGTGAGAATGTGACTGATGTGGGTGAGAATGAGGGTTAGGATGATGATTTAGAGGATATACATTTTGATGATTCTTAAGATGAAAGTGATAATGATCACTTTGAAGACTACATTGATGCTACTATCGATGAAGTTACACAAGGTGTTACAAGAAGTGAGGCACCAAATATCCAACCAAGCACAAGTGCTACAAGAACTGAAGCCCCAAATATTGCTAAGGATGAACATCTGGAGCCGAATCTGAGCAGTTGTATTCTGATGATAGTGATAATGATGGGAGAAGGCAGGGTTGCAAATACAACCCAACAGATATAGGACCCAACTTCATGTTCAATCTGGGTATGCAATTTTCAACAACCGAGTATTCAGGGTTGCATGATTATGGAATAAGATACAAAAAGAATGACAAAAAGAGGTGTAGAATTATTTATAGAGAAGGATGCAATTGGCTGTGTTTGCGTAGTAGGATTAGTAGGAATGGTGTTTACCAAATTAACACCTTAAATGACAAGCACACTTGTTCAAGAGTCCATAGCAGTAAGATCTTGAATAGGAAGTGGGTTGCTCAGAAGATACACAAGGCAATGACCATAAACAAGGATTTGAAATTGAGGGGAGTAGTTGAGGAATTAAGGCAGAATTATTTTGTTGATATCACTTTTTCTAAGGCTGTAAGGGCTAGCAAAATTGTTAAGCAGAGGATTGAGGGTGATGTAAACAAGCAATATGAGAAGTTGTATGAGTTTTGTGCTGAGATAAGAATGACTAATCCCGAAAGTACAACAATCATAAAGACAAAAGCTACAACCTCCAATGCAGGGCAGAGACTTTCAGAGGATATATGTGTGCTTGAAACCAGTTGTAATAGGTTTATTAGCTTCATGTGGACCTACACTTGGTCTAGATGGTTGTTTTTTGAAAGAGACATGGTGGAATACTGTTAGTGGCGAAGGAGACATGGTGGAATACTGTTAGTGACAATTGGGAGAAATCTTAATGATCAATATTTTCCTCTGGTTGTAGTTGTGGTTGAAAGTGTAAACAAGAAATCTTAGACTTGGTTTGTGGAGCTTCTATTGTCTGATTTAGAGAGAGATGGGGGCTGGATAATTATTTCAAATAAACAAAAGGTAATTGTCATTTTGATCCCTCAACTATTTTTTATTGTCACTTTGTGTATCAACTAAAGTAAATGACTGCAGGGTCTAGTACCAACATTAGAAGTTTATCCTTGTATTGAACACAGATATTGCTTGAGGCATATCTATTCAAACCTGGGGCTACAGTACTAAGAGACACAGTTATGGCAGCAGCTAAGGCTACCTATGTGGCTGAATGGTAGAGGAAAATGAAAGAGCTGCAACTTATTAATATGGATGCTCATAACTGGTTAATACAACATGAACCAAAGAGATGGGCAAAATCCCATTACACTATGTGGAGCAAGTGTGACATATTGATGAACAATATTTTAAGATCATTCAATGGCCAACTTTTGGAGGCCAAGTAGATGTCTATCATTAGCTTATTGAACTGAATAAGGGAGTACATGGTGAGAAAGTTTGCAAAGAATAGAATTTTGTATGAGAGGTACAAAGGGAGTAGCAAGATTTGCCCAAGGCCAGGGAAAAGACTTGAAAAGCATGTGGTGGAATCTGCCAAATGGAGAGCATCATGGGCAGAGGGATCAAAATATGAGGTGAGGAATTTTGAGAGTGTACAGTTCATAGATACTAGAGATTGTTCGTGCAGGTTGTGGGATTTGTGTGGATTGCCATGTCCACATGCTGTGTGTGCTATCTATACACACCATGGAGTCCCCCTGAAGAATTTGTGTTGAATTGCTATTCAAGACACATATGAACAGTGTTATTCAGCTTCAATTAACCCTATAAATGGGGAGAACATGTGGTTCCTGTACTTAACATGCCTACCATAATTCCTCCCATTTATAGGGTACCAATTGGAAGACCAAAAGAGCTTAGAAGAAGAGATAAAGATGAGCCAACTATGAAGAACAAATAAAAGAAGAGTTCCAATCGAAGCTCAACAATTTGTGCAAATTGTGGAAACTATGGGCACAATAGAAGAACCTGTAAGAATCAAGGGTGTGAACCTAGGCCCAAAGCTTCAAAAAAAAAAAATCGATGAATCTTCAACTCAAGCTTCACAAGCTGCTCATCCTGTTGTTGTAGCTTCACAACCTGTTTTTTCAGAGAGAACATATGATCCAATCATCCAACACCAACAAGGCTTTACTTCTCACAGCCTCCACAACCTCAACAAGTGACGCCCAGGAAGAAAGGTTGCATAGCTAAGATCAATGTTTCATTTCATAAGTACAATCCCAAAAAAAAAAGTGAAACTCATGTGGTCCTGCTGTAATGAATACTTTAAGTGTTGTTTTTAATATTTTGTGATGGACAAATTCTGTGAAATTGATGCTGCTTTGTTGTAAACAATGAAGTGGTGGATCATACTTTTTGTTGCTTTCTATTTTGTATAGTTGGTGGTCCAAAGTTATCAACTTGACCGTGTATGTGTTTTGTATTGTACAGTGTTATGTTACTTGATAGTGTTATGTTCATTGTTTTGTACTTTTACTTGACAGTGAGCTACTTTGTGATGATTATAACTTTGGCCCCTCAATTATCTGAGGACATTCACTTTGGCTCTCAAACAAACAAATTGCAGAACCACACTTCTTTGCACTAAAGTTCATTACAATTACTTCATTGCAGTAATATTCAAAAATGGTAACTTCATTGGGTAAAATAGTTTACAACAATATTCATTACAGTGTTCATACCATTAAAACCCACACAACACCGGTTCAGATTTTCCTAGCTACAATTATCACAACAATAAGCATTAAAAAAGTTGTCACTCCCCACGAAATCATCATCAGCTTGTAAAGTCTCATGGCAGTTGTCGCCCTTTCAAGCTCCTGGAAATGGTTTTGGGCCCATTGCGGCACCGGCTCATCAACCCATTAGAAGAACTGACATGACCAACGCTCCTGGAAATGGTTGAGCCAACGCGACACACGGCATTAGTTTCAAGCTCCAAAATTACAGCACCGAAAAATAATAAGAAGCTACTTACCCGAAAATTAGGACATCTATAGAATCGCCGACCCCTATTAACACCCCTCCTTGATGTGTAGGTCACAATTTGGCCACCACAATCACAATAGTGTTGGTGCCGAGCTCCATTACTAACGCAGGAGCTATATCTTATTATTTCAGTTTATTTATTTGACTTATAGATGAATGGCTGAGATTAAAAGTTATAAGACTTATAGATGGATTGCTAGGATCAAAAGTTATGTTAGGGGTTTTATTTGGGGGCTGAGATTTAATCTTTTTGTGTAGCCCTAGTATTAATAAGTTATAAAACAAAATTATAGCTGCTTTTTTATCATCATTATTCCAGTCATTAGATTATAGACGCTAGGGGATCTCAAACCCTATGTTTTTTTCTCAAGAGTTCTACTTCTATCCTATTCTTATCAGCCCTAATTATATTGATTGTGTTGTTTTCTTATCAAACCACACCAATTTTGGTATCAGATCCCAACCAGATCTTAGGGTTCAGTAGGTTTTGTCTTGAGCCATGGTTGGACGTGGAAGAGGTCGAGGAAGAGGAAATCAGGGTGAAGAAACATAATTGGCTACGATGAGACGTGTGGTTGAAGAATTGACACGTGCTATTCAAGTTAGGCCGCGACAAAAACCAGTGGGAGCCCCAATAGAGATTCCGGACGATGACCACAACTAGTTTGACATACCAGAAGGTAGTCATACTGATGAATCATATTTCTGTGCGGAGGGAAATCCCTTTCATGATGCTGGACCCGTAAACCATGCGATACGAGGTGTGGATTGGAGGAGCGGTTGGTGCATACCCTCGAATTAATGGGGATGGAATTAGGATTGAAGTTGCTGATTTTCATGGAAAGATGCATGTGGAAGACTATTTAGATTGGGAAGCTAGCCTAGAAATTATTTTGCATGGAAACCCATGGTGGAGGCTAGGAAGGTGTTGTTTGTGAAGCTGAAATTGAAAGGCACTCCCTTCAATGGTGGAAGAGAGTTGAAGAGCAACGTGCACGCCAAAGTAAGCCTAAAATCAGCAGGTGGGAGCACATGAAAATGAAATTGCGCAAGCAATTTCTGCCAGTTGATTATACAATGGAATTGTATGAGAAGTTTCATTCATTGAGACAAAAAAGTATGTCCGTAGAAGAGTATACTTCTGAGTTCAACAATCTTTCTATTAGAGTTGGGTTGACTAAGAGTAATGAGCAGATGACTCCAAGGTTTCTTGCTGGGTTGAGTCTATCAAGAATGAGATGGGAGTGGTTCGATTATTCAGCCTTGAAGATGCACGACAATATGCTTTAATGGCTGAAAAACGTGTTTGGCGGTATGGTGCTAGGAGGCCTTTGACTGGACGGATGGATGGAGGTGTACAGAGAGGGGCCGGAGCTGTTCGGAATGTTAAGATGGATCAAACAGCCATTAAAAACACTCAAGAGGCTTCCGTTACGAACCGTAGTGGGGGAGGAAACATGAACAATGCTGAGAGGAGGGAAAAGGGGAAGGCTGTAGTGAGAAATAGTATGTTTCAAAACCTGGCAGCAGCTCCGAAATTCGTTGTTTCACTTGTGGTGAAAGGGGTCATGCTTCTTATTCTTGTCCTGATCGAAGGGTTAACTTTGCTGAACTCGAAGAGCATGAGGATGATGTTCTAGACCCTATTTATGATGAATATGATGAAGAAGCGAAGAGATTGATGCATATCCAGTTCAAGAGAGTCTTTGGTTGTTCGTAGGTTGTTGGCAGCAACAGCTGAAGATGAAAAAGAAGATTGGAGACGACGTAGCATTTTCCGAACTAAAGTGCGTTGTGGTGGAAAAGTTTATGACTTGGTTATTGATGGAGGTAGCATGGAGAATGTAATTTCGAAGGAGGCAGTAGAGAAGCTGAAGTTGCCTATAGAAAGCATCCTCATCCTTACAAGATTTGCTGGCTTAAAAAATGTAATGAAATTCCTGTAACGACTAGATGCTTAGTGAAGTTTACTACGGGGAGCAATCTTGATGATGAGGCACTATGTGATGTTGTTCCTATGGATGTGGGTCATATTCTTGTGGGAAGGCCTTGGTTGTATGATCATGATATGGAACATTGTGCCAAGCCAAATACTTATTCCTTTTATAGAGGTGGCAAGAAGTACACGTTGCATCCTTCTAGAGATGAAAAATCAGCTACTAATGCTTCAACGGGTAGCAAGATCAATGGATTTTTGTCCGCTGAAAAGTTTGAGCTTGAATGTGAAGAATCAAGGGTAATGTATGCCTTGCTGAGTAGAGTTGTGACTAGTGAGCAATTTGAAAATTCACCTCAAAAGACCCCAGAAATTCAGCAATTGTTGAGTGAGTTTGCTGAATTTGTTAGTGGTGATATGTCACAAGGCTTGCCACCCATGCGGAGCATTCAACATGCCATTGATTTGGTGCCTGGTGCCTCTTTACCAAACCTGCCAGCCCACCAAATGCCACCGATTCATCGTGCTGAAATGCAAAGGCAAGTGGAGGAGTTGCTAAGGGTTTGGTGCGAGAAAGTTTAAGTCCTTGTGCATATCCAGCTTTACTTACTCCAAAAAAAGATGGTTCTTGGAGAATGTGGGGATAGCCGTGCAATCAATAAAATCACCATCAAATACGGTGTTTTCGAAGATTGACCTGAAGAGCGAGTATCATCAAATCAGGTTGCGGAGCGGAGATGAATGGAAGACAGCTTTCAAAACTCCAGATGGCCTTTATGAGTGGTTAGTGATGCCTTTTGGCCTCTCTAATGCACCTAACACATTTATGCGGGTCATGAATGAGGTATTGAAGCCGTTCCTGAATTCCTTTGTTGTTTACTTTGATGACATCTTGGTTTCTAGCAGAAGCAAAGAAGAAACATTTGAGTCATTTGCGACAAGTGTTGGAGGTGCTAAAAAAAAGATGCTTTTTATGAATTTGAAGTGCACTTTTTTGTGTGAAGTAGTGTTCTTGGGGTTTGTTGTCTCTGCTGAAGGTTTAAGACCAGATTTGGAGAAGATCCGTGCCATTAGGGAATGGCCTATACCACAAAATTTCAAAGATGTTCGAAGTTTTCATGGGTTGGCGTCGTTTTATGGAAGATTTATCAGGAATTTCAGTGCTATTATGAGCCCTACTACTGAATGTTTAAAGCTGGACAGCTTTGAATGGACTAAATCAACCCAAAAAGCTTTTGAAAAGGTTAAAATGTTGATGACAGAAGCACCTATTCTTGCACTCCCAGACTTTGAGAAGCTATTTATTATTGAATGTGACGCATCCCATGTAGGGATTGGGGCTGTTCTTAGCCAAGAAGGAAGACCAATAGAATTTTTAGTGAGAAGTTAGAGGCATTACCCCACCTATGATATAGAGTTTTATGCTTTGGTGAGGGCTGTCCGGCATTGGGAGCATTACTTGGCATACCGAGAATTTGTGGTTTATTCAGATCATCGGGCTTTGGAATGTTTGAGCTCAAAAAAGAAGCTGAAGGATCGACATGCCAAATGGAGTTCCTATCTTGATGAGTTTAATTTTTCAGTTAAGTATAAGACAGGGAAGGATGCACTTAGCAGACGATCTTCACTACTAGTGGCAATGAGTGCTCAAGTGACGGGTTTTGAAGAAGTGAAGAATCAATACAAGGCTGACCCATATTTCAGCCATATTATTTCTGAACTGGAAGGGCCAGCAAGACAAGAACAATTGCCTTATCAGTTGCATGATGGATATGTGTTTCGAGACAATCGTTTGTGCATTCCAGAAGGTTCTTTAAGTGAACAAATTATGAGAGAACTTCATGGGAATTGTTTAGGAGAATTTTGGTAGAGGAAAGACATTGGATTTGGTGGCTGATCGATACTTTTGGCCAAGAATGTATAAGGATGTGGATAGGTTGGTGAAAAGGTGTCCATCTTGTCAATTTAAAAAAGGCAATTCACAAAATACAGGGTTGTACACTCCATTGCCTATGCTAGAGGTGCCATGGACTCATTTGAGCATGGATTTTATCTTAGGACTTCCAAAGACAGCGAAAGGTTATGATTCAATCTTTGTTATGGTGGATCGTTTTTCAAAGATGGCACATTTCATTCCTTATACTAAGACTTCAGATGCCGCTCACATTGCTGAGTTGTTTTTTAAGGAGGTGGTAAGGCTACATGGTGTTCCCACATCTATAGTTTCCGATAAAGACGTCAAATTTGTAGGACACTTTTGGAAGACTTTGTGGAAGAAAATGGGGACTCAATTGAAATTTTCCAGCACCTGTCATCCACAAACAGATGGGCAAACAAAGGCTGTTAATCGAAGATTAGGCAACATGCTTAGGTGTCTTGTTGGGAATCACATCAAGAGTTGGGATTTTGTTATTCCTCGAGCTGAGTTTGCATATAACAATTCAGTGAACAAAACATCTTTTGAAGCTGCCTATGGGCTCAAACCTCAACATGTGCTTGATTTAGTTCCTTTGCCACTTGGAACTAGGGTGAGTGATGATGGAGAAGCTTTTGCTGATCATATACAGCGAGTTCATGAAGAGGTAAAGGCTGCCATGAAAGCAAGCAATGAAAATTATGCCAATGCAGCTAACCTACATTGCCGAGCTAAGGAGTTTGAGGAAGGAGACTTAGTCCTTGTACATTTGAGGCAAGAAAGGTTTCCTAAGGGCACTTATCACAAGTTGAAGTTGAAGAAGTTCGGACCGTGTAAGGTGTTGAAGAAAATAAGCTCAAATGCTTATGTGATTGAGTTGCCTTTAGATTTGTATATCAGCCAAGTTTTCAATGTTTCTAACTTGTATCCATTTGAGGGTTTTGATGAGGATATAGCTGAAATTTCAGATAAGGTGCAAGAGCTTCCTAAAGCTAAAACTGAGGTTATTGAAGATGTATTGGGAAAAGGGCCAAATTTGCCCCTTAACTATATTTTTGACCAAAATTGTCCTTGCCGTTACATAATTGGATCAATTTTGCTTTTTTTCTTAACGGAAGTCCACGTCAACAAACAGAAGTCAACGTGGCAACTGAACCTACATAAGATGCCACGATGAGAAATGACACGTGGCAATTATGTACTGACAAGGACAATTTTGACCTAAAACATATTTAAGGGGTAAATTTGTACCTTTTTCAATACTTTAGGGGTAATTTTGCACCTTTTCAATATGTAGGGGCAAATTTGGTCATTTTCCCTTGAATTAAATTTATATAGTGCTCAGCCAACGTGTTTTATGTCCATTGTACAATTTCTACAAGTTTGACTTCTATTTTAGAATTTAAACAAATACTTCGGTGAATTTCTTAAGAAATATAGATTTTAAAGATGAAACAAAAACAATATTCAAAAAGATATATCTTAATTACTAAAATAAAAACTTGATTAAATTTAATTATTAGTAACAAAGTAATAATGCTTGTGTTTGTAAATCATGATGGTGTTGTCTTATTTAGCTAATATGTTGGCTCTTGATATCATTTGCTATTTGTTTTTGTTTCTTTTATCTATTTATTAATTTTCCTCTTTTATGTGCTTATTATAAGATTCATGAGGCTTTTTATTTTTTTAGGTTATAGTTTCTTATAGTTACTATTGCCGGCTCTGTTGTATGGGTGAGCACGGGTCGGGACGTCCCGGTCCGGTTCGGTCGGGACGTCCCGGTCCGGTTCGGTCCGACCCAAAAGTTTGAAAAAAATCTCGTCCCGGTTCAAAATCGAGACGGGATCAGGACAAAATCGGGATGCTTCATATTCGGGACCAAAACTGGGACACATAGTTGCGTCCCGACCCGAACTTACTCCTACTATGTTGGTTGGTTTCTTATTACAGTGACAAGTGATTAAAACTAATAATTCATATCTTTGAGTAAACAATTAAGAAAACATATCATTCTTACAACACAAAGTATAATTGTCAAGCTTATATTTTCTTGATTTTGGTAAAGATGACATCATTCTTATAGTGTTAATTAGAACCACATTAATGATAATAATATATAAAGGAAAAAATGATTAAATTTGCTCCTGAAGTATTGAAAAAGGTTCAAATTTGCCCCTAAAGTATTGAAAATGGTGCAAATCTGCCTCTTAAATATATTTTGGGCCAAAATTGCCCCCATCAGTACATGATTGTCATGTGTCACTTTTCCATTGTGGCATCTTATGTGGCCGAGTTTGATTTGTCATGTTGACTTTCGTTTGCTGACGTGGACTTCTATTAAGAAAAGGGCAAAATTGATCCAATTATATAACGTCGAGGGCAATTTTGATCAAAAACATAGTTAAAGGGCAAATTTGCACCTTTTCCAATACTCCAGGGGCAAATTTGGCCCTTTTTCAGATGTATTAGATGTTAAGAAGCCAAGTCTCAAAGAGGTAATCAGTACAAGAGATTTTTGGTGATGTTGGGTAAACCAGTGAGTGAAAGTACTTGGATAGCTGAAGAAGAGCTTAAGAGAGTTGATCCAAAGATGCATACTGAAGTTATGAAAGCTTTCTCGCCGGAGTCGAGCTTTCCAAGCCGGGGAGAATGATGCAGGAGCTATATCTTATTATTTCAGTCTATTTATTTATGACTTATAGATGGATGGTTGAGATTAAAAGTTATAAGGCTTATAGATGGATTGCTAGGATTAAAAGTTATGTTAGGGGTTTTATTTGAGGGCTGAGATTTAATCTTTTTGTGTAGCCCTAGTATTAATAAGCTGTAAAACATAATTACAGCCGTTTTTTATCATCATTATTCCAGACATTAGATTATAGACGCTAGGGGATCTCAAACCCTACATTTTTTCTCAAGAGTTCTACTTCTATCCTATTCTTATCAGCCCTAATTATATTGATTGATGTTGTTTTCTTCCCAAACCACACCAATTACGCATCTCACTGCTACTTCGCTGGGTGATGTTGCTAGCTGCATCAGCAAGGATCGCCATTGTTGCAAAGAAACCTAGTTGCGTCGTGGCGATTTAGGGTTTCTTCATGTATAAGCCCTCTTGATAGTGGCGATCCATGACACCGTAAGCACCTGTTAATATACGTAAGCAAAGTCAACTAAAGCCCGATGCCACGTCGTGGGAACGTTAGCCACGTAGGTATTTTTTAACGGCAGGGTGTGGGCCAAGAACCAAAGTGGTGATAGAAACATCTTTAGGGACTCATGTGAGCCGAAAAAAAGTTGTGGGACCAAAGTGAATAAATCGTCATAGTTGGGGTACTATTTAAGACGTTTTCCCAATATTAAAAATTAAAAAAAAACGTGAAAGATAAACCCGACAATTCGTGTCGAGCTAGAGTTATCGGGCTGGCCTGGCCCGACCCAACAAAAATCGTGCTCGTTCAGATAAAAGTTCGGGCCCCGACAAGGCATGAATAGTAAACAAGCTGGTCTAGCCTGGCCCGTTAGCACGATAACAAAAATTCAGAATCAGGTCATCGTGTTATGGGCCAAACAAATTTAGGCCCGAATTAGGCTATCAAAAATAGACTATCGGGCACAAATCGGGCTATCGAGCTCGACAGCTCGATATTCTGATAATGAATAAAAATTCTTATCGAGCTATTAGGCCGGGCCTATACTGCCCGGCCCCGGCTCGACCTATATTTTTTCGGGCCTTATCGGGTCGGCCAGATAACAGCCCAAGCTAAGGTTTAAAATACCGCCCGAAACGGTATATACCGGTTTTTGAGATTTCCGGTATTCGATATACCCGGTTTTGAAAAAACCGGGTATATTGTGTATACCGCCCGGTATGGGCGGTATATACCGGTATACCGCCCGGTATGGGCAGTATATACCGGTATACCGCCCGGTATGGGCGGTATATTCTGGTATACTGCCCGGTATGGGAGGTATATTCCGCTATACTGCGTAGTGCAACATAAGACGTAGTGCAACATATCTAATAGCCGGCTAGCGGGCAGCACCAAAGTTGACGTACAGTCTTTATTATTCTAATGTAATTCTCTTGTATCTGTGAAAAATCCTAATACAGTACCAAATGACTTTTAATATTCATGTATTTGACATTGGAATATTGATTTTAAGCATTTATTCATCAATTATGTATTGTTTAGAGTTATATCTAACTCTTATAAAAAAAAAAAAAAAAAAAAAAAAAAAAAAAAAAAAAAACCGGTATGCTATTCCCCGTACCGGATCATACCGTGTGTCGGTACGGTACGGTACGGTACCGGTACCGGCCGGTGACCGAAACCGGTACCGGTACCGAGATTTTAAACCTTGGCCCAAGCACGGTAAGAATCGAGTCGAGCCCGATTTTATCGTGTCGGGCCGGGCTATCGGCCCAAGCCAGAAATTGCTAGCTCTGGTAAAAGATAACTATACAAATTAAATAATTAAAAAATAGGAGACATTTTTTGATTTTATGGAGGGCAAAATGATATTTTTGATGACATTAAAATATTTCAAATTTGTTATCCCTCTTTATTCGACCATTTTATTCCAGGGGTTTGGTGGGATTTGGAGGTGTTAGAGACCCCTCCCCCTCCAAAAATTGCATGCCAAACATGGGATAATTAACCCCTCCCTTCCCCATCCCTCCTTTTCCCTCTCTGTTCCACAATCCAAACAAGCCCTAAGGATATATTATTTTCGGATATTAAAATTGTTTTAAAATTCCAAATATAGCCCTGAATCGATCAACGATTGTGATGACGCGATCTATGTTTCTTGATGTGTCTATTAATATATTCACTTAAGGTTTTCATTTGTGGAAGCCAACCTCCACCCAAAGGAGAGAGAGAGAGAGAAAGAGAGAGAGAGGGAGAGAGAGACTAGACCTCGAAAGGAGTTCCGAGACCCGCCGAGCTAGCACTCAATCGACGCTCGTTTCATCCTGTTCATTCGTGTGCAATCCGTAGAAGGTGTTCGCCGTTGGGAGCACCTACCATCCAAAGGCAGATCAAGATCTTGGACTTGTAGATCAAAAGACGGAACATGGTCTACAAAGATATAATTCCTAAAGTTGAATCAATTTAACTAAAACGCATGGATCCGCTTGGGTTGAGGATCGATTTTATGTATTTTTGTTGCGCTGTTTTTGTTGCTTGCTCGGTCCTCATTTTCCCAACATCCTTGTCTAATTATGTCTTGTCCCGTCCGATCGAGTCCCGTGTAGTTTGCAAAATGAATGGGCCTTAAATGTTATGACAACCTTAAATGTGACAAGAACAACAACCGCCAATGGATCATGTATTTTTATATGGAGTGTTATAATATCTTAGAAATGGTGCATATATATTTATATCTATGCACTTAATAGATCAGCTAAAGACAACTATACATATGATTTAATCCATGTCAGCTTCTTCTTTTCTTTATGCACACAAAGAAGTATATAAACAAAAACAAATGTGTTTCCTAAAGAAGTTGAAATTGATCTTTCTGAAAAATATTATACAAATTGGATATTGCATACTCAAATAAATTGACGAGAAGAATGTTCATTCCATTATGCATGTATAATGTATAGATCTTTCATTTACCCTTAAATTGCAAACATAAACCTTCAATAAAATTAAAAATGAGAAGAGAGATCATACAGGAAACGCAGCTTAGTTAGCTTCCCCAACAAGTCAGGTATTTCACCAGTAAAACCATTCAAATAAAGATCCAAGCTCACCAAATTTGTCAAATTTCCAAGCTCACTAGGAATTGTCCCACTAATGTTGTTGCTGTAAATTTCCCTGTTATTGTTGACAAATTAGCAAAAAGAATCCCCAAAGTGGTCCTAGCCATAAATATAAACTTGTGCATACTCATTTCTAACTGATAGTCATAACCATCAATCATGATACCTCAATGAGAAGTGCAAAATTGTTATTGTTAAACGTAGAGAAACAAGTTCACAAATAATTGATTGATTAGGTTTAGGTAAACATATCAATTGGACCAAAGTGTATGCAAATAACGCTAGTTCCAAGAAACATATACATTGGTCCAGTAGGTAAGAAATTAATGAATTTGGATTATTTTTAAGTGAGGACTACTACATTGCAGATCATTTGTAGTAATTTCACTTGTCTGAACAATTGGCACATTAGAAGGCGATTCCTTCTACCAAAAGTAAGGAAATGAGAAAAAAATCATGATTCTGATGCGCGCCAGAACTTACCTGGGTTAGATAATAACTAACCATGAAAAGAAGAAAAATAAGCTGTCAGTGAGAAATTAATACAAGTAAAGCACGGAGTAATATAGCACTAGGAGTAATCATCAAGTTAGTCAAAAATTAAACTAGCAGAATCCAAGATAAAGTGCAACTTTATGCGGTCAAATGACTCACTAGTAAATTAGATTACTCTATGTCAACCAAACTCATCAAGTATAGAAAAGTTTGCATTTAAATATGTGGTGCAATATGTGGGGACACGCAATTCATGATACCAATTATTTAATTGGCCACAAATTTGTTTCAGGATGATCAAGTATAGAAAAGGTTGCTTTTAAAAAACAAGAACAATGTCATAGACTTTTAGTAGGATATATGCATTGTGTTTACTGTAAACTAGTTTAAGGTGTAGTAGAAAACAATTAATGGTATTCCCTGAGCTCAACTAACTGACATGACAATCTCAATCATAAATTTCATAATACTAAAAATAGGCTTCTAGCATAACTTACAGATATTGCAAATTTTTTAGAAGACCAAGCTGTGGGACCAAGTTCCCAGATAAGTTTGCATTTCCCAGATCACTGAAATAAGTTACATATGGTCAGTTCATCAAGTTCTATAAATTCCATATTCTTATCTCAAGGATATCCACTTACACTCTGATAACACTATTATCACTATTACATGTGACATGGAACCATGTGCATGGATTGACCAAAGTCGGATCCCAGCTCTGCAGCACACTGTTGGGATCATTTAAATTGGCCTTTAAAGCATGCAACGCATCACCTATTAAATTAAACTGTTAGTGTGAAGGCATAAGCGAAGCTTGAGAAATTGCCAGCAGGTCATATACTAAAGGAGGCAAAGAAAAGACATCCAGACCAATTTGAAAGAATAAAAACACCATAATGACAAATATAGTAACTGTAGAAATGGATCAGAAATTGAAAGGCATATATGTATCTATCTTTAGTCAACAGATATAGTTAGGAACTTAGGAGTTAGGACTATTTTTGTCATTTCCACAAAATATCCAAACTCATGAGATGTAAATATCACAAGAATCACATACATTACCAAATTGAACCAAAACTATCAGGCATAGTTAAATATGAGACTGAAGCAAAAATGGGAAGAAAATAGATAATTAAAAAACAAATATAGTATAGTTAGTTCAATCAATCAAAATTATCAAATAACAGTTTCACTTAGTTAATAAGTTGTATAGAATATTGAGACATCAATATCCAAGTATAGATTAGAAATGGATCCACAGTCCATATCAATAACGACAGAGAACTTTCCATAATAGAATTCAATTATGAATTTAGATATGAGAGAGACACAAAGAAGCAACCATATCAGGCATCAATTGGAATCATAACAGATTTGGATAGAAATATCCAACCCATTCTCAACATCCCATGTCTATCATCTTCTTAGTTACACGTGGATGCCAAAGGAAATGGACAGAAATACAGGATCAGCTCAACCCAATTTTATTCAAAAGAACATTATATAGATATCCTAAGTGTAAAGTCCAAGCATTGCAAATCCATTATTTATGCTTTTAACAGAAAAAGAGAACAACAAAAAGATTATCTACAGTCAAACATCAAATATGTCTCCAAATTGTTTGTGCATCAAGTAAAGCAAAGGGATTGCTCTTCGTGTCTTCTTAACTCATAGGTAAGGAAACTCAGAAACTACTTTAGATTTCAGTCATGATGGTCAATGTGCGGGTTTTGTTTCAGCAGCAGCAGAATAGCAAATGACCCTCCTACATGATACAAACATCTATCTCACTTCATATAACAATTCCTCTACTACCATGTATACTCCTGGCAAGACAGCCAAAGAAAGAGCTGCTTATCCGTTCATCCTTGGAAAGGTCAAACCCTCTCCTTTTCTTTTGTTTCTTTCCAAACTTTCTACTTAATTACTAAGATCGTATTTTGTTTTTTGTTGATATTCAACTCAGAATACAGCTTCAATGACACTTTGTTAGGAGATAACCAGGAAAAGCATGTGAATGGATCTTACCAGGAATATAATCAAAAAATTGATTTCTGGTAAAATATGTACATAAAGGCTTAGCAAAATCACATGATTTCATACAAAACCAGCTCCAAAATCCAGCATTTTCCTCAATACAATAAGATAACAAAACAATCAAGCTTGAATACCTTCGACGTTGGCAGAGACCCCGGCGAGCGGACTAAACACTACGACCAACAAGACCAGCCAACGCGCCGCCGGCCGCCGACCCGCCACCGCCATTGCTGCAGAGAGGCCCAGATTCCTACTACAACGCCAACTCCAGAGCCAGAGAACACTCTGCAACCAGTAAACCCTAGGAAAAAACTCAAGAAACGTCAGCCGGAGCACGGAATCCGCACAATTTCCCCCAAGATGAGCATCGAAATAATGTGAATACGCAGCCGAATGCGGCGAGAAGACAGGGTTGGAGATCGAGCCGTTCGTCTGCAGAGCGATCGTTGAAGCTTCTCTGATTTATTCTCTCTTCTCTACTCTAGTATTCTCTGCTCTTCCTCTCCCTGCGAAAAAATCGCTGGATAGGGCTTCGTTTTATTTTATTTTATTTCATTCATATGTTTTATATATTCGCGAGCTTGACGATCCCGGCGCTCCTGGTCAGATCCATTATGTCTCGCGAGAAACAGGATACACCTTCACTAGAGAATCATAGACCAGTTTATTTATTGGATTGTACAAATAATAGCTAATAGAACATCCTCTTTCGACGAAGTGTGTCTTAAAAGGTACAGCAGATCCAGTAGCTTACTAAGAGGGCCCGCGGTGGGACCCGCGTCAGCTCGGTCAAACCCGTTCGAGTAACGGGCGAGGGGGAAACGCGTCCCGAACCACGACGGGGCAACGATTTTGATCACGAACTCGTGCACGAATGCAAAGGTTGAGTTCTGTTGGATAAAGTCGAGTACATATTTCTTTCTTCAATAATGTATCAAACGCGTACTTCGGTACTTGTTGATGAATTATTTATTAGGGGCTAATTAATTAAGTGAAATAAGTTAAATAGAATAAGTGTTCATGGAAGCAAATAAGTACAATGTCCGAGATTTATTTTATTATTTCTTCTTTCTTAATCTTCAAATAGTATTTTAGTTTATTAGAAATTTGATCCTACGAAAATGAATGTCATATTATAATATATACTTTATAAGGAATAATAGTATTTTATTGTTTCTTCTTTTAATCTAATTGAGGCACAATATATGTGAATAATATGCATGTCTAGAATTTGGTGCAGCAGCACTGTATGGCATGTCCTCCTTCTCATCATGTAAATTTTTGGGACCATTCTATTCTCTCTCAGTGGACAAATTGCAAAGTGTTCAACTCCGCGTACCTAACTTTCACTTCAATTTAAGGGGGAGTAGTTCCTACTCGAGGATAGGAGTAGTTCGATTCAGCTCGGTATCTCTTTTGGCAAGGTGCAACTTCGGTGAAGGGGGAGGAGGGGGAGGACCTACAAAAGATACTCTAATGCTCAAGTTAGTGAGACTCCAATATGAATATAATAGAAAATGAAACTTAGGTTACCTGAGGCGTGCCGACAGTCGTGTGTGTATTTATTGCAAGTGGAGGTGGTGATGTCATCCGGTAATCTCGCAGGGATATTGCTCATAATAGATCGAGACTAATCCTGAAGATTGCGGACCAGTAATGGCGTATACCTTATGATAAGGAAGGACGTGGATGCCCTTGTATCGCCGGGTGGAGCTTCCGGGTGAAGCCCCCGAGCGGAGCCATCTAGTCTGGCTCAAGCCAAATTTGGGAGTATGGCCGAGTGGAGCCCCGGGGCGGAGATGTTTGGTTTGGCTCGAGTTGGGTTGTAGGGCATTAATGGGTCTACTCCGACTAGGCCCAATAGTACTAATACAATCCTGTAATACCCATAATTTTTTCTAATTTTATATGATTATTTCAATGAGAAAATTTGGACACGCGTCAAAGCAAGCTGGGTAAAATGCGGGAGGGTGCGAATTAAGATACAGTCTTTACGCGCAAGTAAACCTTTTTACTTAGGTTGGTTTTGTCCTTAGATGGGTGTCGAACTCAAGTCGAGTCTGGGGGTTCGATCGAAACCCGAATCAAACACAAATCGAATGAATATGGATTAAACTAGACTCAACTTAAGTACGGAGGCTTTTTGGTAATTTGAAAAGTAATAATATAAAACCTAACTCTTGGGACTGTACGCCTCATCACTAAGTTGCACGCATCCCAAGAAGAGGGCGACACACGATGAGGAGGAGGAGGGCGATCGAGTGGTCAGAGTCCGTTGTCACGCCCCAAAATCCTAGGGTCACGTGACCAGCCAAAGTACACGTCCGTAGCCTGAAGCCTACCAGACATGACCAATGATGCGGAAATAAAATATACAACCATGCAAGTGCAAAAAGGATAATGTCATAAAGAAATGAACAAGTCCTAAACACTCTAATGAAAATCTCAAATACATCATGTCTTAATACATCAAATGAATAACTGTCATAGACTCTACTACGACTTCGTGTCACGAGATCCACGCCCTGAGCTCGCCACCGCAGCTGCGCCTTATGTGCCACAGTACCTCTATTGCTCTAGAGCTGAAATAAAAATAGTAAAGAAAACAAGGGTGAGTTCAAAAGAACTCAATGAGTGGCTCATCCTTGGGCCCTCCCTAAACCATCATTCAGTTATATTCAGCAAAATAAACCATAATCAAATGATACTGGAAGTAAACAAATAAATGCATGTACAACCACACATACACACACATCCATACATCCAAACATCTATACATCCGTACAATTTGTACAATTTGGCGCCTTGTGCCAATCTCAATTAGGTGCCTCGCGTCAATCTCCCTCATGCTGATAATCAGGCAACCAAGAATGGTTGGGGTCACCTAGCTAGTCAAAACTAGCGACCCTCGAGCATGAGTCCCCTGGGGTGAACCCAGATATAATCCAATGGTGGGTGCGACCCTCCCACTAATACCATTCTGGGGTTGTCCGTCAGCGTGGCTCACCGACGCGCTACCTGACCACTAGTTGACCAATGTGGCACAATCTAGTCCCACTAGTTGACCATGCTGGTAATATCACAGTCATACAAATACAATACACATCCACATCATATGTATGTAATATATACAACATCAGTAGAAGAGAAAATAAGAAATATTTCAAAAAAAAATAGAGGAATTAACCACACTACTTAATTTTCTGCATGCGCATGTACCTGCCCATCTCAGCCCCAAACTGGGCTCCAGTCCTCTAGCGGAGGAACTCATATGTCCATGATTTACAACCCAAGGACCTCACATACAATATCCACAATCATAGGATGAGCATTATACTTTCCACATCAGGTAAACACAAGCAAAATATAATAACCCGGACAGAAATTAAATAAAATATAAATTCTGCCAAAACTTAGAAATATTCATACATTTAAAAATCTTATCTTTCATGAATTTATCTAAAATTTTAATGCTCTAAAACATAGGATAAAACATGCAAAGCTTTCAAGAAAACTCGAAATCCCATAGCCGTAGGAACCAGCCTAAATATGCATGTCATGTCTCTACCCTTAACCATATTTTCCTCCCAAAAATATATCATTTACCTACTGTTTAAATCATGAATTTAGCATAAATAAATTTCATGTCAAATAGATAAGCCAAATTTTTACCGTTCTTCCAATAACTCATATTTTACGGCATTGGACCTAAAGTATAGGGTAGACCCTAAGGTTTTTGCGTACATGCGACTCTATAAATATTTTCATAGTCTACCTTGAGTGTATAATGTCATTATAAGGTGTGCTAAGAACTTATGATGTTGTAGTTGTCTCTAAAATTATGAAAATACCCCTATCCGGCCTACCCTTAATCTCTAGGGTAGTCCCAGTGTAGCCGGCCCTATAAAATCCCAATTTCATGCAATAAAATGCAAGCAAATTTATGAACAACATAAGAATATATCTAAAATTTCTAAGAATAATTTCTGTGATATTTCATTGCCTAAACCATTCAGCCATACCCTTAATGTAGGGTAGTCGTACGCGACCGACCCCGTTGTCTTTCCTCCTAGGGTATTTAATTTGTACGACATGGAGGGAATGAAAACTACCCAAATCCCAGTTGAGGAATCAAAGGCAAACCCCTCTTACATGGTTCAACCGATCCTTAATGTTTAGGGTCACCAATAGGGGCTGCCGACCCTAATAATTCACACGGGGAAACAAGGACCGCAAAAATACAAAAATTCCAATAGCTAACATCTGATACATCATGATGAATCAAGAAAAATCTTGAAAAAGTTCACCATCAATAAGGGGCGGCTGTCATAATGTGAAAACTACTGTTGGGAACAAGGGAACCACTCAACGGCGAAGGAAATTGAAAAGGAAGATGGTCCTCCGCGCTCCCGCGTCAATGAAATCCGGAAGCACGACCGAGTTCTAAGTCCTCCCATGCCTTCTCCTTCCTATGGATGCCCAAGGGGGTGTGCAGCTGCTTCTATAAGCCGTGCACCCCTGAGGGATGAGATATTAATACAGGAACTACATTCGCCAAATGATCAAAATGTCTCTTAACTTAAGTTAAGTCTAAGACAAGTCATAACTCAATCAATTCAAGTTCGATTCGAGTTCCGCTAGAACCTTCGGACTTGTCTCAAACCCAACTACCCATCTAATGATTAATCACACTTAGATAAATTAATTACCTTGCGCGGAAAGGCCAATCTTCAATTCACACCTCCGGCGTTTCATCCGGCCCATCCTGATGCGTGACCAAATTATCTTGCTGAAATAATTAAATTAAAATTTTAAAATTTTGTGGGTATTACATCCGTCTTGCCGGAGTTCGTCTACGCAAGGTCGTGGGAGATCGTCTTCCTTTTCAATTTCTTCTTCCGATGAGTGGCTTTTTAACCTTAATAGTAGGAAATTCCTTTCTTCCCTAACCACCCCTTTTCTTGGGGAATTCTAGGATTTGTTTTATGGATGAAACCCTACCGTAGGGCATTTGTTGTCACGGATTTTTGATGTTTGAAGGGATTCTAGTGTGTGGCAGACCTTGTTTAGGGCCCTAGGGTTTTAGGGCCAACCGAGTGATGTACGGGGAGAGTTTGGTTGAAAAACATGCTTTATGCGGATGTTTGATGCTTAGATTATATTCCCTACTCCATAACTTTCATTGATTTACACTAGGGGAGAGTGTAAGGGGCCGACCACTTAGGGTTACCCTAATTTTAGGGTTGGGCCAAATGGACCGGGAAAGGAACCCTTAGGAAGTAAAACTTATTTATCATTATCAAGTAGTCTGTAATAATTTGTGATTCCCTAAATCCTAGTCGTATATATATTATTGAAGAACTAGGTAGAGAATGGTCTGCCACACTAGGGTTGTTCGTAGGGTTTTAGGGTCGGCCGGGTAGGGACCCTTGGGAAGGTAATCTTTCGAAAAGAAACTTAGGAGAGTCGCTGATGGTTTAGGTTTCTAATTATTTTAGAATTTGATAATTTCTTTATGACTTAGTCCCTAAGGAATTGGGAGGAGTGGATACTCATGTGGATCACTTAAGTCCGACCCTATACTTTTAAGATAAATGAGTTATAAATAACATGAAAAATATGGAAAGGGTAGAGACTTAACATGAAGATATAAGTCGATCCTACGGTTACGGGAATTCGGGTTTCATGGATACTGTTGATGTTTGGCTTATTCTATATTGGTTGTATTTAGCAAAAAGAATTTTAGTTATTTGTCAATTGTTAAGTCAGTTGCAACTGCTCTTATTGCTGTGGAGTTTATGCTTCTTCGATGACGGTTTTCTATTGTTGTGATTATTGATTTATACATATGATATCTCTATGATATTTATTATAGATATATGTATTTATCTTTAATTACTTTTGAGGGCTTGGTCATTTATGTTGAATATGAAGTGATCTTCATTATGATAATGGGCTAGGCATTTCTTGTGGTTTTGTGACTGACCTTTGAGTTGATGAGCTGATGAAGTTATGGAGCTGATGAAGTTATGGACTCTTGAACTTAGTGGCATTTATGAAAGATGGTTTGCTTTCTCTATATATGAAGAAAGATAAGATAGGGAGAGTATCCACTCTTATGCGCATAAACTGAGTTGCCAAAATTATGAGGAGTTACAACTATTGAGAGTGTGTGGATCGATGGCAACAAGCTTCTACAATCAACTACATATCATGATGGATTTGGGTTGTTGAACTCACTACAACACAGAGAGAGTGTGGAGGACAGAACTCTATGATTGAGTTGTCATAGAGATGCAAGTGGTTGGTACTTGTAATAGCAAGAAGTACTTTTATTATTTCCAATTCACTTTAGTACTGATAGTAGGATTTCGGATTGTGAAATCCTGATACTTCTATTGTACTTTATTGATAGTGAATTGGACACCTTTCCGATGAGGTTCCCACAGATTAGATGATAAGATTGTCACTGAACTGCGTAAATAATTTTTTTGTGTGTTTGCGTGTTTCTATTTTTATTTTTATATCTACTACTCACTCCATCTTAAAGCAATTCTAGTAGCAGTTGCAACTCATATGCAACTAACTCTTAGCAAAAATTTTTCATAAAATATGTCCTGACAGATACTGTGTGTAATACTTTAATACTTGTCGAGTATGAAAAATCTTAGAGATTATTGTTTAAATCAGTATATTTTGATATGATTTAATTATTGATTTATTTTGATATTGTTGCTATTTAATTTCAGCTTGATTTATATCTACGTTTCATTATCTTGAATGATAAGTAGTGTTATGATAAAATGTTAGCAGAATATGAGTATCTATTTACTGTTGTATTTCACGCACATTATGTCATTTATATTTATGCTAGAGAAATTAAATTACACCGCCAAATGACTGAAGCCCATGATAGGGCTGGTTTAGGCATGCGTGGGCGCATACCGAAGTTCGGTGGCATGAACTGCAATAATTCTAGAAGTTTGGTTGAACTATTATGCATATTAATTATTTATATGGTACTATATGTCATGGATGTGGATGTGGTTGTTCATGAGACTGGATGCACAATCAACCTGGTCAACTAGTGGTTTACAGGCCAGGAAAAGCGTTAGTGAGCCATGCTGACAACAGACCCGGAGTGGCATTGGTGGAAGGGTACTTCCCAACCATTGGATTTACCAGGTGCTTGAGGACCTTCCTAACTCAGGGGCTTATAGGTGATGACCGCTAGGCATGATCGACCCCTAATTTTGTATTTATTCATGCTTATATTTGTATGTGGACAAGTTGGGTGCAGGAGCAGTAGGTTATTATAATAGGTTGGTTCCTACCTCTTAAATTATAAGAATGCATGTAACTTTGAATATCAGCTTATGGTCGTATATTTGATATCTCGTATGATTATATAAAATTGTTTGATAAAATGAGAATTTATATATGATCTGAATGATGACTTAGAGAGGGCTCGGGAATGAGCCACTCACTGAGTTCTTCATAAACTCACCCTTGTTTCTTTTATGTTTGTTTCAGCTCATGAACAATAGAGGTACTGTGGTACACGAGGCGCAACTAGGGTAGCGAGCTCAGGGTGCAGATCTCGTGATGAGTAGTCGTAGTGGAGTCCTAGAGGAATCTTATGCATTTTATTTTTGAGTCATTTGGATATAGGACTTGTGCATAGACATTTGAACATCCAGGATTGATTTGGATTTATCTTTTATTTAACCATTTTGATAAATGTGTGGTTGTACTTTTCATTTCCACATTAAAGTACAACCACGCATTTATCAAGGCCGGAGTTGAGTTTAATGCGGATAGGGTAAGAAAAATGGCACCAGCCATTTCGGTCGACCGGTCGATCAACCGAACACTGCCGAAAATAGGTAATGGGCACTTCGGTCTACCAGTCGGTCGACCAACAGAGGCTGGTTTTGGGCAGTAGCCCTAGCGATCAACCGATCGGTCGACCGGAGTAAAAAATCATGCAGCGCGCGATCTTGGCTTCCCTGCATCGGTCGATCGATGGGTCGACCGGATTGAGGGAATGAACAGTCGCGTCTGGGCAGTCGACCCATCAGTCGACCGACCATAGACAAAAAGCGGTGGTCAATGTGAGCGGTCGATCAGTCGATCAATTGTAGTGCCCCCTGTTTATTTCTGCGACAATCTTTTTCAAGCGCACAAGCTGGGCTCAACTCGGGTTTTGATCGAGTTCTACCACTTGACGAGTTGAAGGTGCCAAAGGCTTGCAAAAGAGCTTTTGCTATTGGTTTTATTCTTAGCTCTTTTGATTGTAATTTTACCTGTTATTTGAACGTTTTATTTGAATTTGAGTTTGTAAGACCTAGGTTGTTAGGTCTTGTTTATGAAGTGGTATCCTTGGTGTAGAAGGAGTAAAGTCACTTGTGTATACTTAGTGGCTACTAAGATTAGTTCTAGTTGTCCCTTAGGTTGAGGTGGGAAAGTGCTCTCGGTAGGAAGGCGGGATACTTCCGGGTGTGGAAGTGCATTCAGTTGGAGAGCGAAGATTTTTCGGTGAAAATTCCTCTGTGTAAGGGAAACTAATTAATCTAGTAAAACTTAGTTTGGAAATCCTAAGCAGGGTGCTTAGGTAGTGGAGTAGGCATTGGGGCCGAACCACTATAAATCTTGTGTTTGCATTGTTTCATTTTGTTGTGCTTTTATTGCTTAATCATTTATTGCTTTCACATATAATCATTGAATTACAAATTGCCTAAACGATTTAAGTAAACGATTAAAATCAGATTTAGGCTAATAGAATTAGTAAATACACTATTCACCCCCCCAGTGTCGCCATTTCGACTTCAATTGATATCGGAGCGGGTCGTGGATTGAGATTTCACCATCTCGTCTATATCTAGTCTTGATCTAGAAATGACTCTAGAGAGTGTAGCGTCTTCACCTCCTAGGTTCGATGACTCAAACTTTGGTCTTTGGAAACATAGGATGTACACTTATTTGAAGACTAAAGGTTTTGGTGTCTTTAACATATTACATTGGGAATTCATTGAACCTAAGATTGATATGCATGCTTGGAGTGAAATGAATAAAAAAATGTCTAAGTATAATAGAGATGCCATGAATTACATACTTTGCACATTACCAAATGACATCCTAGATAAAGTCATGCATTGCTCTTTGGCTTATGACGTATGGGCCACTTTAAATGTTTTATATGATTATGCCAAAATCGAAGAGATTGGAACTTTTAATGAAGGTGGTGATGACAATGGTCACTCACCTACTACTAATCTTGGTTTTGATGCCCATAGCTCTTCTAGTCAAAGAAGTAGCACCAAGAGCCAAAAAAAAAAGTGATTTGCCATGTGTGCCAAGAGAAAGGGCATGTAAGGAAGAATTGCCATACCATGAAAAACAAGGCAAAGAAGAGGTCAAAAGCTTCTACATCATCATCCCATACAAATGAAGCATCCTCTTGCAATGACTATGAAGCTACTTCAAAAGTTTACCTCATGAGTACTAATGATGAGGTACACTCTTTCCCTTCTAGTCATAATAACGACAATGATAGTAGCTCTTCTAGTTCATTCAATATGTCATATGAAGAACTAGTTGAGGAATGTCAAAAATTATATGCCTTGCTTGTTAAAAAAAGTAATGAAAATAAAAGATTGAAGAAAGATAATATAAGGCTTAACTCTCATGTGGATGAATTAAAACTAGAAAATGAGAGAATGAAATCTAGCTCTTTTGATTTTTCCCATGATAGGTTGGAACTTGAGCTTAAGGACATAAAGCTTAAGAATGAAAGTTTGAAACTTGAGAATTCAAAAAATACAAGTCAAAACAACAATTTGAAATCTCAATCTAAAGCCTTATATCAATCTCTTGATTCATTGAAAAATGAGGTTGTGTCATTAAATAAGAAAGTAAACGAATTGAAAAATGTTTCATTCCCTAAGAACACAAGAATGAAAAATACATATGTAAAGAATGTCAATGTTCTTAATCATTCTCATGTTAGGCATTCCACATTTAAACCTCATGTTCAAAATAAAAATATTTCATCTAAGAATGCTCATGCTCATCATGCCTCTCATACCATGCATTCTACCATTAGACCTCATAATTATAAGAAGATGAATGAGGTTTCTAAGAATGCTCATACTCATGATGTTTCACATGATAAGTATTCCAAAAATAAATCTCATGTCCATGTTAAAAATGAAAAGAACAAATTTCATGGACATTGCTACCACACAAGGGTAAAGGAGATTGAAGAATTGAAGTTGACCAATGAGTTGAAGGAAGGATCCCTACATGGTTGCAACTTTAAAATCTTCATCTAGACTAGATGCCTATGGTAAAGTTGGCATCAAATTCCTTGGTATCATCTCCTTACTTTAGCCTGTTTTATTTTAGTTGGAGATTTTGATACATGTCTAATTTGAGTTGTTTTCCCCGCTCTTGTAAAAGAGTTCTTTTGAAAATGATTTTTGATTTTTTGATCTTCGGTCTCTTCGGAGACCTAGGTGGCCTGTAATGGGCCTAAGCGACCTTGCGGTTCTAAATCGTAGGCTAATTGTGCCTTTCGGTTTTCAACCAATAGGAAGGGTTGAAGATCATGTTTTAATTTATTATTCTTGTGATCTCTTAAAATTCATTTTGATATTACTCGATTTCATTTTAAAATGGAATTCAAACTATTTAGCAAAGTGATATTTGATAATGATACTTGATGCCTATCTTTGCTTTTTGGTTGAGTTAGCTTGCTAAGTAGCTATATTTTCTCCAAAAATATTAGTGTAGCTTACTTGCAAGTTATAAGTATTTTAGGAAGGATAATTAGGAAGAAAAAAATTAGTTTGGCCAAATTATCATGAATTAGGTATAACTTTGATAAATACAAAATCTTAGTGTTATACCTCAATGTTTAAGTTTAAACTATGTCTCTATACTCATGATTAGATTTGCATGATAAAATCCTTGATTTCTCATGAGTAGGTAGAATTTTAGCACTTAGAGATATTCTTTTAAGTCCAAACTAGTTAAGCATACCTAGTGATCTTATTCCTCAAATGTGTCATATTCTAAGATCTCTTTGATTCATTTGGATAACATGTTAATTATAGAAAATGAATCTTTATCATCTAACATAGGTTAATGTTTCAAATGAAACTTTGCATTGAACCTTGCTATTTAGTATGTTAGCTTGCTAAGTTGACATATTATTTCATTATGATACTAATGATGTCTACTTGCAAGTGATAAAAATTTGAAAGGCTATGCTATCTAAAAGAAAAATGAAAAAGGAAATGAAAAACTTGGGCAAATTTCTAAAAAATAAGGTATGGATTCAATTTTGCAAAAACCTTAGTATAATAATTAAATTTTCATGTTTAATGATGTCTCCATACTCATGATTGATGATTGCATGATAAATGTTTGAATTTTCATGAGTAGGAAAATTTTTGATAACTTAGCTCATTTCATGATATCATGATATCTATGAAATTGAACTAGGTTAAAATTCTTCTTTAGAGACTTCATGTTAAGTTAAAAATGACATAAACATGTTTAGGTACACACATGATATGATTCTAGGTGTTCAATCTTGAAAATTCATGTGTAAATGAAAAATGTGATATCTAGATCACATTAGAGGACTTAAGTTTGAGAAGATTGACCCAAGTCAACAAATCGACTTGGACAATTCATCTTAAGTCCAAACTTCATAAACATATTTAGGAATAGATATGACATGTTTCCATTCACTTAGAATAAAAAATTCACATGGATATGGATAAAATGATAATAGAGGTCAATTCATGCTTACCTCTTTTGAACCATGTTGACCCAAGTCAACAAGTTGATTTAAATGCTTCATTTTCAATCCATATTTGTGAAACATGCTTAGATTTACTCATGTTAAGTATCCATTGAGTTAAATTTAAAAAATCATGAGTAAATGTTAAGATTGATACTTAGCAAGTTTCATAAAAACTAATTTAGTTTTGAATGAAACCATGCCAGGTTGATATCTTGACTTAAGGACATAATTTTTATCTCAAACTTGACATATACTCTTTACATGACCATCATGTGGTGTCATGACAATTTGAATGAAAATTGAAGAAGTTTTAAAAATAACTGAAAATTACAAAAATATTATTTCAACCTACAATTTGTATTAATTTCAGTTATTTCTAGAAAAATATAAAAAATTAATTTTTAGATGATTCTTGAAACTATACTTTCATTGAAAAATCTAGTATGTTGTGTAAAAAATTCAAAAAGTTTCATCAAGAATCTAATTTATAATAGAATTTTGAAGTTGGATTTCGAAAACACAATGTATCATTATATGAAATATCAATCTTATCGATACTTTGATTTTTCTTCGAAAACTTCATATAAAAACTCATGTACACCATTTGGATTCCATTTCTAATACCATTCACTCAATTTCATGAGTAAAATCATTTCTAGGAATGATTTTGATATTTTGGATGATAGCTAGGATCCATTTGTTTATTTGAAAATAATATAGGAAGAAAAATGAACTTAGAAAATTCATTTTGAGTTCAAACTTGATACATGTATTTCAAATGACCATTCAATAATTGGTATAAAAAATTTTCATCCAAACAAATTGGTTTCAAAAATATTTGTCAAAAATATGACTTTGTATAAACTTAAAAGGTTGATTTTTTGAAAACTTTAAGTATAGGTTGACCTAAGTCAACAAAGTGAATTAAAAATTTCATCTTAAGCCCAAACTTGATTCATAGTCTTACATTATCTCATGTTTAATGTCTAGATGCCTAAGTTTGAGAAAACATGAGTAGATAGCAAAACTTGAGACTTAGCATTTTCATGTCCTTCATGCTTATTTCAAATGAAAACATGCTAAGTTCATATTAGGATTAAATGATATTAGTTTCACTTCAAACTTGATATACATGAGTTAAATAACCATATTTTGGTATTTTGAAAGTTTGAATGAAATCTAAAAATGTCATGAAAAAGATATGAGTATATTCATATTTGAGTGCATACATGATTTAGGTTTGGATTCTATCTATCACTCTTTGCTATCATGTATGATTTTGTTTCATATCAAATTATTTGTTTTCCATCCCTTGGTTGAGATTTTCATGTTTTATGAAAAATAATCATTAGAGTCTCAACTTCATGATAAAAAAATTATTTGTTCTTCATCCCTTTGTCTAGATTGACCTTTCTTGCCCTTTTTGATTGATGTCAAAAGAGGGAGAAGAGTATAGGTATAAAGGGGGAGAAAACTATGGAGAAAAGTATAGGAAAATTGGGGAGAAAATTATAAGTAAAGGGGAGGAAAATAAAGGAAATCCATGCATATAGATAGGGGGAGTTTAATTATATAGATATGCATGTTGATAGGGGGAGAAATCCCTTAGTTGATATCCTCTATGCTTTAATAATATATATTTTCTCAAGGATGTTTGTCATCATCAAAAAGGGGAGATTATTGGCTTTAGATTTTCAACCTTAGTCTTAATCTCGGTTTTGATGGTTTTGATGATAACAAACATGAGACTAATGATTTCATTGAGAATATCTTCAGGTTCCATATCCGTAGCATTCGATGTCCCCGATTGGAAAAATCGGAGAAATCAGAAATCGGAAGGACATTAATCATCGCATTCGGCTTCATCGCGAAAGTTTCTCGAAGATCAACGAGTGCACCAAAGTCGCATTGGACGGGCTTAAAGATCACATGAAAGCTCTCCATGTTGATGCTCGTTGAAAGCCAGAATCCAGAAATGAAGCGCGAAAGAAAACCAGGCTAAAAAATAAAATTCAGCCTAAATTCGGTCGACCGGGCGATCGACCGAATAGGGTAAGAAAAATGGCACCAGCCATTTCGATCGATCGGTTGGTCGATCGAACACTGCCGAAAATAGGCAGTGGGCACTTCGGTCTACCAGTCGGTCGACTAACAGAGGCTGGTTTTGGGCAGTAGCCCTAGCGGTCGACCGATCAGTCGACCAGAGTAAAAAATCGTGCAGCGCGCGATCTTGGCTTCCCTGCGTCGGTCGACCGATGGGTCGACCAGATTGAGGGAATGAACAATCACATCTGGGCGGTCGACCCGTCGGTCGACCGACCACAAACAGAAAGCGACGATCGATGTGAGCGGTCGATCAGTCGGTCGATCGACCAATTGATCGGTGGTCTGCAACTGATAGTTTTCTATCCGTTGAGCAACCGTTTCTTTAGCAGGGTATAAATATACCCTCATATGATTCTTTCATTTTTCTTCTTTGATTTATTACAGAGATAATTGAGCACTCAAAAGGGAGAATCAAGCCTTCTAATCAATCAATTGCAGTGCGCCCTATTTCTTTCCGTGACAATCTTTTTCAAGCGCACAAGCTGGGCTCAACTCGGGTTTTGATCGAGTTCTACCACTTGACGAGTTGAAGGTGCCAAAGGCTTGCAAAAGAGCTTTTACTATTGGTTTTATTCTTAGCTTTTTTGATTGTAATTTTACCTGTTATTTGAACGTTTTATTTGAATTTGAGTTTGTAAGACCTAGGTTGTTAGGTCTTGTTTGTGAAGTGGTATCCTTGGTGTAGAAGGAGTAAAGCCACTTGTGTATACTTAGTGATTACTAGGATTAGTTCTAGTTGTCCCTTAGGTTGAGGTGGGAAAGTGCTCTCGATAGGAAGGCGGGATACTTCCGGGTGTGGAAGTGCCTTCGGTTGGAGAGCGGAGACTTTCCAGTGAAAATTCCTCAGTGTAAGCGAAACTAATTAATCTAGTAAAACTTAGTTTTAAAATCCTAAGCAAGGTGCTTAGGTAGTGGAGTAGGCATTGGGGCCGAACCACTATAAATCTTGTGTTTGCATTGTTTCATTTTGTTGTTCTTTAATTGCTTAATCATTTATTGCTTCCGCATATAATCATTGAATCGCAAATTACCTAAACGCTTTAAGTAAACGATTAAAATTAGATTTAGGCTAATAGAATTAGTAAACACACTATTCACCCCCCCTCTAGTGTCTCCATTTCGACTTCAACCAGTTCATGAGAGTTTGGGATAAGATCCCAGTGTAGCACAGCTTGAGGCCCAAGTGGTTGAATTGACTGAGGAGCTCCGTAAAGAGCAGGAGAAAAGGCAGTAGTCTCAGCCTGTGCCACCAGTAGCACCTGGGGCGCAGGAGGTTGAGGAGCCTGTACAGCCTGCAATCACAGTTGTAGACCGACATGAGGTAGTGTCACAGGGTGTTCCATACCTAGACTTTGTCATATTGAGGCCACCAGAATTCATAGGCACATATATGAAGGTGGAGGTCACCACTTTTTTTAACAACTACTTTGAGTTATGTGAGGTCTTGGGGTGTTCTCCTGAGGCCATGGTTGAGATAGCGGGGCTACAGTTGAGGGGACCAGCCAATGAGTGATTTCATTCATGGAAATCACGTAGGGAGCAGATGTATCGCCCCCTACTTGGGTAGAATTCAGAGATGCCATTGTGGAGCAATACTTACCACGAAGTTTCCGTGAGAAAGGGCAAAGGAGTTCGAGCAGCTCAAACAGATAGGTAGCATGACGGTACCATAGTACGAGATGGAGTTCACCCAACTGTCTTGATACCATCCCTTGCTAGTAGCGACTGATACAAACAGGGTCAGGAGATTTGTAGAGTGACTAATGGTCCAGATCGGCATGCTGGTTCACTACACTGAGGACACTACATTTGCTCAAGTAGTGAACGAGGCCTTGCAGAAGGAGGCGATGGTACCTACTAATAGGCAGGATGGGCCGGCAAAGAAGAAATTTAGACCTCATGGACGGGGAAAGTGGCAGACTCATTCTGAGGGTGTTGTCGCATGGGCTTTTCATCGGTCGAGCCATGGGTAGAGTAGTTTCAGAGGTCGGTTAGGTGCAGGACCAGGGGCTACTCAAGGGACAACAGTGTTTGAGTCACAATGGAGGACTAAGGCGCCGTTGTGTGAGCAGTGCCGGAGGAGGCACACAGGAGTATGTTTTGGGCATAAGAATGCTTGTTTCGGGTGCAGTGTAATACTCGCAAATTTTATAATTTTGTTTAATTATTTCAGTGGGAAAATTTGTACGCGCATTGGAGCGGGCCGGGTGAATCGCTAGAGCGCGTGAATTAAGGTACGACCTTTGCGCAAGTTAATTATTTTAGTTAGAATGGTTTGGTCCTTAGATGGGTGTAGGATTCGATTCGAGTCGAGTTCGAAGGTTCGAACGGAACTCAAATCGGACTTGAATTGATTGAATTATGAGTTAAACTAGACTTAAGTTAGAACATGAGCATTTTGGTGATTTAATAAAAAAATAAAACTTATATGCTTGTACCAGGGACAGTACGGCGTCAAGAACAGCCACACGCATCCCTAGGCGCAAAGGAGAGAGGTGGGTGATTGAAGGAGACCCGGGATTCGTTGTTGTCGGAATTCGTTGACGCAGGAATGCGGAGGGTCGTCTTGCTTTCCGACTTCTTCTTCCGGCGAGTGCTTTCTTGCCCTTAAGAGTAGGGTTTTTTATTCTTCTTTGGCCGCCCCCTTTTCTTGAGAATTTTTGGGCTTTCTTGAATAATTGTTTATTTTACGGATGAATATTATCATAGGATATTTATTGTTGCGAATCTTGGTATCTTGTATGTGTGAGTTGTAGGGTGTGGCAGCCCCTATTGGTGGCCCTAGGATTTTAGGGCCGACCGAGTGGGAAGAAGGGAGAATTGGGTTTGTATTTTTATCTTATGCTATGCTTGATAAATTAAGGAGGGGGGGTTGGGGTAGCCATAATTTGGTTCCTAAGGTATGGGGAGAGTTGTCACCTAAGTCCGACCCTACACTTTTAGGGCTGATTCCGTTGAAACCAGACTTGTGAGAAAATGGTAAGGTCTTGGTTTATCTACCTTGACATATGAGTTGGTATGATATTATATGATAAAAACAGTAGATAAATGACTTTTAAAATGTAGGAAAAATACGAATTAAGGGCAGAGACTTAATCATGCATGTTTAGGCTGATTTCCTCGGGTATAGGAATCCGAGTTTCATAATTACGTTGCAAAGTATTTTAAATGCTTGTGGTGTAGGAAAATCCTTGTATGATGCGCACATGATAGCCTCTATATTTTTATGATTATGTGTGTGTGGAGTCGGGTTTTCACCGTTAAGGGACTGGAACCAGGGGGTGGGGGCTGATTAGGGTATGTGCATGCGTATATTGGGTCCAGCAGATTGAATTGTTAAGAAATTTTTAGATGTTTATACTTGATGTCTTATTACATGATATGATGTAACATGGATGTGATTATGGTTATTCATGAGACTGGATGCATGGGTAGCCTGGTCGCTGGTGGTTTACAGGACATGAAATGTGTAAGTGAGCCACGCTGACGTCAAACCCGGAGTGACATTAGTGGAAGGGTCACACCCGATCACTGGATTACCTGGGTTTCAAACTCAAGAGCTCATGGGTGACGATCGCTTGACTTGAGCTAGCAACCGACCTCTAACTCTGTATTATCATGCTTACACCCGTATGGGGATGAGTTAGCGCAGGTGTGCGGGTCATTATGAGGGGATAATCTCAGCTAGGCCATTATATGAATGGGTGTAAACTATTTATTCATTTATGGTTATCTGACTTGTGTTCTTGTGAGAAAATGCATCTGATGTTATTATTTTAAAATAGGGAATTGCCATATGAACTGTATGATGACTTAGAGAGGGCTAGGGGACGAGCCACTCACCGAGTTCTCTATAAACTCACCCTCGCTCTTTATATTTTTGTTTTCAGTTCCAGAACAGTAGAGGTACTATGACACACGAGGCGCAACTGAGGTTGCGAGCTCAGGACGTGGATCTCGTGACACATAGTCGTAGTAGAGTCTTAGAGTAGTTTGTTGCATTTACTTTTGAATCTTTTTCGATGTAGAACTTATGCATACTTATGTGGATATTCAGGAGTAGTGTTGGGTTATTTTACTCTTTGGTAAATGCATGGTTGTGTTACAATTCTACATTATGGTTATATTTGGGTAGGCTTCAGGGTACGAACATGTACTTCGACCGGTCACAAAACCCTAGGCTTTGGAGCGCGTGACAAAGTGATATTAGAGCATTTAGTTAGGTCCTTACTACGACGATAGGGCATATGGTACTATATGGGCATTGCTAGCGTGTCGGCATACAATTTGTCCTAGTCACGAGATAGGGCGACTGATCGAGTTTTCACACCAGCTGCGGTAAGGGTGTGGTGTTATTCTATTGCAAGGCTAAATTCGTTATTTAAATTCCTTTTATGGTTGTTTTCTTTATATAGTTAAGGAGCTAAACAATAATGCGGTGATGAGTGAGAGTGGAAGCAGTTCCACAAGTAGACAGGGTCGACACCGAGGTTGTGGCAGAGGCCGAGGTTGAGGCCGTGGTCGCGGCAGTAGGCGATTAGTTTAGGAAAATTATGGACAAGATTCCAGGGTAGCACATCTTGAGGCCCAAGTGGCCGAATTGACTGAGGAGCTCCGTTGGGAGCGGGAGCAGAGGTAGCAGCCTTAGCAGGTGCCGCTAGTAGCACCTATGGCACATGAGGCTGAGGAACATGTACAACATGCGGTCAGAGTGGCATACCATCATGAGGTAGTGTTAGGGGGTTTTCCTTACCTGGACTTCGTCAAATTGAGGCCACCAGAGTTCATATGCATTGATATGAAGATGGAAGTTACCACTTTCCTTAATGACTATTTTGAATTATATGAGGTCTTGGGGTGTACTCTTGAGGCCATGGTTCAGGTGGTGGGGCTACAGCTGAGGGGACCAGCAAAGGAGTGGTTCCATTCTTGGAGAGCGGATAGGGGAGCAGATGCACTGCCCCCGTACTTGGGCAGAATTTAGGGATGCTATTATGGAGAGGTACTTACCTTGGAGTGTTCGCGAGAAGGGGACTAAAGAGTTCGAGCAGCTCAGACAAACAAGTAGTACTATGATAGCAGAGTATAAGATGGAGTTCACCTGAGTGTCACGATATCATCCGTTGCTGGTAGCGACTGAGATGGACAGGGTCAGGCTATTTGTAGAGGGACTTAGGGTCCAGATAGGCAGGTTGATTCACTACACTGAGGACACCACCTTTGCTCAAATAGTGGATGAGGCCTTGCGGAAGGAGGCGATGGTTCCGATTGATAGGTAGGATGGATCGACGAAGAAGAAATTCAGACATCAGGGACCGAGAGAGTGGCAAGCTCAGTCTGAGGGGGTTGCCGCAAGGGGCCTTTCATTAGTTGAGCCATGGGTAGGCAGTTTCAGAGGCCAGTCAGGTGTAGGACCGGGGACTACTCAGAGGACAACTGTGTTTAAGTCTCAGAGGAGGAAAAAGGTACCATTGTGTGAGCAGTGCAGGAGGAGGCACACTGGGGTATGTTTCGGGCATAGGAATGCTTGTTTCTAGTGTGGCCAGCCGGGACACTTCTAGAGGGACTGCACGGTCGGGACACGTCTGTAGCGCAGCAGCAGCATGCAGGTGGATCTGGGAGAGCTCCTGCACGTGTTTTTACCATGACCTGAGAGGACGCAGAGGTGTCAAAAATAGTGGTGACAGGTATCCTCGCAGTTTGTTCCTTACCAGCTTTCGTATTATTTGATTCAGGTGCTACGCATTCTTTTATTTCTAATATATTTGCATCAAAGCTAGGAAAGGAAAAGAAATAATTGATACTACCTCTAATTGTGTTAATGCATACAGGCCATTCTGTTTTTGTGGAGATAATCTTTCGGGGATGTGTGAAGTGGGTGTGTGTGGGGATGTCTTGGAAGCGAAATTGGTACTCCTGCCGACACTTGAGCTAGATATGGTTTCAGGCATGGACTGGTTATCTGCTCAAGGCAGTGACCCTTTAATAAGCCTGGGCTGTCGTTATTCACCTTTCAGGGTGAAGGCAGAGGAGAGTCCTTTGGGGTGATCTCAGCCCTCGGAGCCCGAAAGTTCCTTGCTTGTGGTTACCAGTCATATTTGGCTTTTGTATCCATGGCTAGGGAGGTTGAGGGAGTGGTCGGCGAGTTAGGGAAGACGTCGGTAGTCAGCAATTTTTTTGATGTGTTTCCCGATGAACTTCTAGGGTTACCACCTGTGCGGGAGATTGAGTTTTGCATTGATTTGTGGCCGGGGGTAAAACCCATTTCTATTCTTCCATATCGGATGGTCCAGCTAGGCTGAGGGAGTTGAAATTTCAGTTGCATGAGTTGATGGACCTGGGCTTTATTCGCCCTAGTATGTCCCCGTGGGGAGCACTAGTGTTGTTTGTCAAAAAGAATGATGGGTCAATGCGTATGTGCATAGACTACAGGCAGCTAAATAAGATGACGGTCAAGAACCGTTACCCGTTCCCGAGGATAGATGACCTCTTTGATTAGTTGCAAGGGGACAATGGTTCTCTAAGATCGATATGAGATCAAGGTATCACTAGTTGAAGATCTGGGATCAGGATGTGCTGAAGATAACCTTGACGACGAGATGTGGCTATTACGAGAAAGCTAAGGTGTTTCCTTTGTCAAGAAAAGGGACATAAAAAGAGGAATTTCCCCACTTGAAGAAAAGGACCAAGAAGAAGAATGCTTCTAAGTCCACCTCCGAATCTAGTGGAGCATCTTTCTCTCATGATGATGAAGTCACATCTCAAATATGCCTCATGGGTTTTCGGAATGAGGTAAAATCTTCTACTTCTAGTCATGTTAAAAATCTTGATAGTGATAATGATGACAGTAGCTCTAATTCTTTAGGTATGTCTTATGATGAGCTATTAGAAGAATCTAAGAAGATGTATGCCAGGCTCGTGAAATCAAATAAGGAAAATAAAAAAATCAAGAAAGAAAACTTGAAGCTTGCAAGCTAATCATGTGCATGAGTGAAGAGTGAAAATGAGAAATTGAAAACTAGCATGATTGATCCTTGCCATGATACATTAACTCTTGAAGTTAATGACTTGAAACTTGAAAATGAGGTTTTGAAAAATAGATTGAAGTCTACAAATAATGATTTGAAAAATGTTTCAAAAATTGAGATTGAAAATTTGAAAGTAAAGAATTCAAAAATTATGAATGAAAATTGCATGCTAAAATCTCAATTGAATGCTTTGTATCAATCTATTGATACTTTAAAAAATGAGGTTGTGTTCTTAAGTAGGAAGGTTAATGATTTGTCAAATGGTTCATCATTTAAGAATTTTAGTATAAATTGTGTTTTAAACAAGAATTCTCATGCTCATGTTAATTCTCATGTTAGGCATCCTACATTTAAACCTCACGTTGAAGAGAAAAATAAAAAGAAAAAATTTAATGGAAATTATTTTTGTTGTGGTATATATGGTCATGCTATTCATGATTGTGTTTTTAAAAGAAATCCAAGTGTTGCTAGGACACTTTGGATTCCTAGGTGAACTCACCCCCAAGGACCCAAAGCTATTTGGGTACCAAAAGTGTCTTGTTCTTTTGTTGGTGGAGCTACCACACAAGTATGAATGAGAAATGAAACATTGAAGTTGACCTTGGATTCAAATGAAAAATCTCCATTTGGTTGCAACTTCAAACCATCATGATGCCATAGGTATGGATATCGACATCTAAGTAAACTTGGTATCATCTCCTTTACTTTATTTGAATTCATTTAAGTTGAAGTTTTATGATATTCGATTGATTTGAGTTGATCTTATCATCTCTTAATATGATTTTATTAAAATAATTTTTGATTTTTGATTTTCGGTCTCTTCGGAGACCTATGAAGCCTATAACGGGCTAATGCGATCTTGCGGTTCTAAATCGTAGGCTAATTGTGGCCTTTCGGTTTTTAACCAATAGGAAGGATTGAAGATCTTAATTTTCAAAATTTCATATTTTGAGATCTCTTTGATTCATTCCGGTATCACTTTGACTTATTTGTAAATGAATTCCTACTACTTAGCAAAGTAGGTATTTGAAAATGATACTTGATCATCATCTTTGCTATTTAGTACGATAACTTGCTAGTAGATATGGTTTGATTACTATTAATGAAGTATACTTGGAAGTTATTGAAAATGGAAGGCTATTGTAAAGAAAATTGAAAAGGAAATGAAAAGTTTGAGAAAATTTTCAGGAATGAGATATGAGTTTGATTTTCCAAAAATCTTAGTATAATATTTGAATACTTATGCTTAAATGATTTCTCTATGCTCATGATTGATTATGCATGATAAATATTTAAATTTTCATGAGTAGGAAAAATCTTGATAACTTAATTAGCTCATTTCATGGTATCATGATATTTATGAAATCAGACTAGGTTGAAATTTTTCTTTAGAGACTTCATTTTAAGTTGAAAATTGGATGAACATGTTTAGGTGTGTTAATGATTAGTTGTCATGTGCTTAAAATTAAAAATTCATGAGAGATTGAGCAAAATGATAGCTAGTTCACTTTAGAGGACTTAAGCTTGGAAAAGTTTGACCCAAGTCAACAAATCGACTTAGACACTTCATTTTAAGTCCAAACTTCATAAACATGTTTAGGAATAGGTATGCCATATTTTCATGCATTTAAAGTGAAAAATTCATATGGATATGGATAAAATGATATAGATGTCATTTTATGATAACCTTTTTTGAATCAAGTTGACCCAAGTCAACAAATTGACTTAAAGGTCATATTTGAGGAACATGTTTAGATTTACTCATGTTAGGTGTCCTTAGGTTTAAGTTTGAAAAACGATGAGTAAATGAAAAGATTGACACTTAGCAAGTTTCATGATAACTAGCTTAGTTTTGAATGAAACCATGCTAGGCTGATATCTTGACTTAAGGATATATATTTCATTTCAAACTTGACATACACTCTTTACATGACCATTATGTGGTGTCATAAAAGTTTGAATGAAAACTGAATACTTTTTGAAAATAACTGAAAATTACGAAAATGCCATTAAAAATTGAGCATTTTCAGTTATTTCTAGAAAAATATAGAAAAATAATTTTTAGATGATTCTTAAAACTGCACTTTCACTGAAAAATCTAATTTGTTGTGTAAAAATTTCATCAAGAACTGATTTATAATGGAATTTTGAAGTTGGATTTCAAAAACACAAAGTATCACTTGAAATACTCATTTTTCCGACACTTTAATTTTTCTTCAAAAACTTCAAATGAAAACTCATGTATACCATTTTGATTCCATTTCTAATATCATTCACACCATTGCTTGAGTAAAATCATTTCTAGGAATGATTTTGATAACTTGAATAATAGCTAGAAATATCCATTTTTTCATTGAAATTAATATAGGATAAAAAATGAACTTAGACAATTCATTTTGAGCTCAAACTTGACACACGCATCTTAAATGATCTTTCAGTGATGTCTGAAAAGTTTGAAGCAAAATTGACAACTTTTGAAAAGTACTTGAAATTTACGAACATGCCCCTAGAATTTCAGGAATTTTATGAATTTATATGAAACTAATTTTTGACTGATTCTTGAACCTGTAGATTCCTTAAAAAATCTAGTTTGCCCAGTTAAAGTTTCAAAAAATTTCGTTAAGAATATGATTTTATATGAATTTAAAAGTTTGATTTTTGTAAACTTGAAGTATACTTTGACCTAAGTCAACAAAGTGACTTAGAAATCTTATTTGAAGCCCAAACTTGACGCATACACTTAGATTCACTCATGTTAGATGTCTATGTGTCTAAGTTTGAGAAAACATGAGTAGATAGCAAAATTTGATACTTAGCCATTTTCATGCTTTCATGCCTATTTCGAATAAAACCGTGCTAAGTTCATATTTTGATCAAACGACATTAGTTTCACCTCAAACTTGATATACATGCTTTAAATGACCATATATTGGTATTTTGAAAGTTTGAATGTAATCTAAAAATATCATGAAAAAGATATGATATTCATGAAAATATCCATACTTGAGTACATACATGATTCCTAGTTTTGGATTTCAATTATCTTTTAATAATATCATGTATTACTTAGTCTCTCATTCGATATATTGTTTTCGTCCATTGGGTTGGTTGACTTCATTTTCATGAAAACTAGTTTTCAAGTCTCAACTTTGACCATAGGTTGACTTTTCTCGTCCTTTTTGATTGATATCAAAATGGGGAGAAAAATATAGGAAAAATGGAAGAAAATATAAGAAAACCATTCATATAGATAGGGGGAGTTTATTTTCATAGATATGCATGTTGATAGGGGGAGAAATCTTATGTTTGATATCCTTTGCGATCTAATGAATATGTTTCTTTAAGGATGTTTGTCATCATCAAAAGGGGAAGATTGTTGGCCAAAGGTTTTCTACCTTGGTTTTAATCTCGGTTTTGATGATAACAAACATGGAACTAATGTCTCATTGAGAAATCTTTCAGGTTCTCTCAGGTGCCAATTATTTTCGTCCTAATTAGTTTAGTCTCAAAGAGTTTCTCTTCACTTATTCCTTAGGTGTTTCTTATTTACATAAATGATATTTTGTAAAAACGCCTAAAGTTATGCTGACGGTTTCTATTGAAGACGGCGGTGATTAAATATGATTGAAGTCAGCATTTATTTAGATCTTCTAGTGACACCTATAAATACTGGAGAAGAGATCTATTGCCGACAACTCCATTGCGCGGAAACACTATTGCCATATATAGAGGAGTTGAAACTGTTGAGTCAGACTACCGAGTGTAAAAGAGGCAACAACCTTTTATCTTCGAGGAGAAGATTGGATATCGAGCAGATAACTCACTACAACACGAGTCTGTGTGGAGGATGGAACTCTGTGGCTATGATGTCATAGAGAGGCAAGTTGGTATTACTTGTAATAACAAATAGGTTTTTATTATTTTCAATTCACTGTAGTACTAGTAGTCAAATTTCGGGTGTGAAATCCAGATGACTTATATTGTACTTATAGAGAGTAAATTGGGCATCTGTCCGGTGAGTGCCTCGCAGATTAGGTGACTGGTTTGTCACTGAATTGCATAAACAAATCTCTTGTGTTTGCATTGCCTTTTTGTTTTGATTCTTACTTTACTACAATAGGCTAGCATTAGAGCAATTGCAACTTCCTAAGCAACTGTCCTTTACAGAAGTTCCCTAATATATATATATATATATATTATCATTTGGTATTAGAGCAGTTGTGCTAATCTTTACCTGTACAAGATCCTTGGTATGTCTCTTATCTTTCAGGCTCCAGATGGAAGGAATGTCAATGAGAAATTCTATCAATGTTCCTCCACTTCTTATTGGAACAAACTATGCTTATTGAAAGGCTCGGATGAGAGCATTCATCAAGTCCATAGATGATCATTGTTGGATACTATATAAGATGACTATACTCTTCCTTCACTTGGGACTGAGAAGAAGCCAATGAACCTATATATGAAAGCAGAAGTTGTTGCTGCCAACTATGATAACAAAGCCCTTAATGCCATTTTTCAGTGGTGTGGTTCCCTCCCAGTTCAAACTCATCTATGCTTGCACTCTTGCAAAACAAGCATGATAGATTCTGGAAACAAATCATGAAGGATCCTTGACTCTTCATAAGTCAAAAGTTGAAATTCTCAATACCAAATTTGAGAATCTGAAAATGGGCGAAGATGAAAGCATCCAAGACTTTCATGGGCGTATCAAAGACTTGATGAATAATGCTCCCAACCTTGGAGAACCATTCTTTGAAGAAAAGGTGGTAAGAAAAGTTATAAGATCCATGTCTACAAAATTTGACATGAAGGCTACTGCTATAGGAGAAGTTCATGATCCCTCTTCTATTACTCTTGACACCTTGATGGGAAAATTGGAAACTTATGAGTTGGAATTGTCTGAGAAGTACTCTCTCAAAGCAAAAATGATAAATTTTGCTTTCAATGCTACTGAAGATAAGAACAAGTATGAAGATTGTTCAAAAGAAGAGATGGATGCAACATATGCTCTTATGACAAAGAATTTCAGAAGATTTCTAAGAGCTAAGAACAAGCAAAATTAGAATGTGCAGTTCAGATAACAGTTTCAACAGTCCAATTCTACTAGATCCAAAATAAGTTCGTCTTTTGGGGTATAGAAGAAGTCAATCTTCTGTTGATAGATATGATCTTAAGCAGAAGTTTAAAGGTGTCCAGTGCTTTGAATGTGAAGGATATGAACATGTGAGATCTGAATGTCCTAATATACAAAGAAATCTCAAGAAGTCTTTCACAACCACCTGGAGTGATGATGATGAAGAAGATGAAGCAGAAGAATCTGAGCAAAGAAACTATAGAGCTTTTGCTGCCTGCATAGTCGACACCGTTCAAGCCATTTGTATTCCAGACACTGAGGTTGAGGATAACAAGATTCAGTGTGTTGACAGTCGTGAAGAAGCCTATCAGGAGATGTTTGATAAATGTGTTGAAGTGATAACTTTCAACAAGACCCACCGAAATCAAAATAAATTTTTGATTGAGCAAAAGATGAAACTCGAGGAGGAAGTCGAAACCTACAAAAGTCAGATTACGAAGAAATCTGACTAAGAATCCAAGTTGATTTCTGAACTTGAAAAGGTAAAGAAAGAAACCAAAATGATGAATTTCACTGGTACTCTAAATGAAATTTTGAGTGGAGGAAAATCCAAGTCTAACTATGCTGGACTTGGATACATAAGTTCGGGACAGTTAAAACTCCAATCTCAACTGTCCGTGAAATTTTTTTTAAAAGGCTTCTCAAAACATCAACGGTTCACTACTTGGAAGAGAAGAAAAATGCTCATATGTTTCTACTGCAAGTGTAGAAGACATATAATTGCAAATCGTTTCAAGCTTGCCCACAAGTTAAAGAAACAGAAGCATGAAGACTCTTCTAAACAGAAGTTCAAACAAGTTTGGGTAAGAAAAATTAAACTTAATTGTAAAGTTGCTTTTATATCAAAGATTATTTCTTCTTTTGGATCATGATATTTCGACAGTGGTTGTTCTGAGCATATGACAAGAAATTCAAAAAATCTAAAAAATATTCAGGAACATGAAGGTGCAACTGTAACCTTTGGAGATGGAAGACATGTAAATGTCTTAAGAGTTGGAATTATAAATGTTCCAGAAATTCCTAGGTTAAAAGATGTTCTGCTAGTGGATGGTGTAAAAGCAAATCTTGTGACTATCTGTCAATTATGTGACCACAATCTAGATGTCAAGTTCAACAAAAACAGTTGCAAAGTCTTTGATAAAAATGACGATTGTATTCTTGAAAGAAGTAGATCTAGAGATAAATGCTATAAGATTATTTTCTCATCTATCTGTCTTTCTATTGTTTCTTTGATATAAACTTGTGGCACAAAAAGTTAGGTAAGCTTGTTAATACTGGAGCTGTGAGAGAAATTCTTAAACTCACTGGAGAACTTGAGCTGGTGTGTGACTCTTGTCAAGAAGGAAAGCAGTCAAGGCAATCTCATAAGCAATTGCAATTGGTGGCAACTTCAAAACCTCTAGAACTCCTTCACATGGATTTGGTTGGTCTCATGCAAGTTGAAAGCATTGGAGGTAAAAAATATGTCCTTGTTTGTGTAGATGACTACTCACGATTCACTTAGACAGAGTTTCTACAGGAAAAGTCCAATGCCTTCAGCAATTCCAAATCCTTATGTCTAAGACTCCAGAATAAACAAGAACTTTCTATTCTTAAAGTGATTAGAATAAGAAGTGATCATGGAAGAGAGTTTGAAAACGTATCTTTTTCTGAATTCTGTGATGATAATGATATTCTTCATGAATTCTCTGCTCCAAAGACTCATCAACAGAATGGTATTGTTGAAAGGAAAAATCGTACCATCCAAGAGATGTTCGGGTCATGCTAAATTTTAAGAAGATCTTTGAAAGATTTTGGGCTGAAGCTATCAATACTGCTTGCTACATTATAAATAGAGCATATCTCAGACCAAAGACTACAAAAACTCCTTATGAATTATGGAAGGGAAGAAAGTCTAACCTTACATATTTTCATGTCCTTGGTAGCAGGTGTTTTGTACTAAATGATAGGGAATACCTCAGAAAGATGCAAAGCAAAAGTGATGAAGCAATATTCCTTGGATATTTAACAAATAGCAAAGCCTATAGAGTCTACAACAAGCGCACTCAAACTGTTATAGAGTCACCAAATGTAAAAGTTGATGACTCACAATTCTACCAGAGTCTAACTGCTGATGAAGAGGCAGATGCAATTATTGACAAGACTGCCCAAAGTCCTTCTAAGATAGCAAAACAGATTGCTGAAATTGCCAATACAACAGACTCTGAGACTGACGCTGATCAAGAAAAGGAAAATGCTATTGAGAAGTCTGCAAGAACTCTCAAGAATCATCATTTGAAGAATGTTATTGGTGATGTTCATGAAGGAGTCAAGACTAGAAATCAATCCAAGAAGAATGATCAAGACATGATTAGATACTCTTGCTATACCTCAACTGTTGAACCCAAGAACATCAAGGAAGCTCTAAAAGATGAATTCTGGATCATGGCTATGCAAGAAGAGCTGCAACAATTTGTCAGGAATGATGTTTGGGAATTGGTTCCAAGACCTCAAAGTGTCAATATAATTGGAACCAAGTGGGTTTTCAAAAATAAGACTGATGAAGTAGGAAACATCACAAGAAATAAGGCCAGACTTGTTGCTCAAGGCTACAATTAAGTTGAAGGTCTGGATTATGGTGAAACTATTGCACCTGTTGCAAGATTGGAGTCTATCATGTTACTTCTTACCCTATCTTGTTGTTTGAAATTCAAACTTTATCAAATGGATGTTAAGACAACCTTTTTGAATGAGATTCTAAATGAGAAAGTCTATGTTGAACAACCAAAATTGTTTGAAGATTATACTCATCCTGACCATGTGTATAGACTGAAGAAGCTTTATATGGTCTCAAGCAGACACCTAGAGCTTGGTATAAAAAACTGACTCAATTTCTGCTCATGAAAGGTTATAAAAGAGGAATAGCTAATCAGACTTTATTCATCAAGAAAAGGGAGTCTCAACTGATAATTGTTCAGATTTATGTTGATGATATTGTCTTTGGTTCAACTTCTAAATTCCTTGCTAAACAATTTGTGGATGACATAAAAAATTTGAGATGAGCATGATTGGAGAGATGAGTTATTTTCTTAGTCTACAAGTCAAACAATCTTAAAAAGGAATATTCATTTCCTAAAGTAAATATACTAAGAATCTAGTTCACAAGTTTGGACTAGACTGTTCTAAGGAAGTTAGAACTCCTATCTCTACCCATGAGAAACTATGCAAGGATGATGAAGGGAAGAGTGTTGATCCCACCCTCTATAGAAGCATGATTGGCAGCTTATTATATTTGATAGCTAGCAGACCTGACTTATACTTTAGTGTTGGATTGTGTGCGAGATATCAAACAAATCCAAAGGAGTCTAACCTTCAAGTTGTTAATAGAATTCTCAAATATGTGAAACGTACTTTGGATTTTGGTCTTTGGTATTCTGTTAATTGTAATCCTTGCCTAGCTGGATTTTCAGATGCAAATTGTGCTGAAAATATTGATGACAGAAAGAGTATATCAGACGATTGTTTTTTATGTTGGAACAAATCTTGTGGCCTGGTTAAGCAAGAAACAAAATTCTATTTCTCTTTCTTCAGCAGAGGTAGAATATTTGGCAACAGGCAGTTGCAGTACACAGTTAATATGGATGAAGAGTATGTTACTTGATTATGATCTCAATCAAGAAGAAATGGTACTTTATTGTGATAACACCAGTGCTATCAATATTTCAAAAAATCATGTTATGCATTCACGTACCAAACACATTGATATAAGATTTCATTATATAAGAGATCTAGTTGAAATGAGGCAGTTGCAACTGGAGTATATTGCAACTGAGAAACAAGTGGAAAAATATTTTTACAAAGGCACTAAGTGGAGAAAGATTTGAGCAGTTGAGATCTGCTCTTGGATTATGTGTCATATGACATATTTTTATTTCGGGTTAAATAAAAATAAGTCTTTATTGTGATGAAAATTAAAAGATTTTTTCAGTTTTTATTTCTTCTTTTCATCACTTATTATTTTAAAGGCTAATATTTATTGATGGAAGTTACTTTTCACCCTGAAGCCAACACGTGTGCTAAACCTATTAAATGGAGTTTTATTTTGCCCTAAAAGCTTTGGGCGTTACTGTTCCAATCAATTGTCAACCGGCGATAATCTCTCCTCCACTTCTTCGTCAGTTCGTCTACTTGAGGATCTCTCTTCTTTTAAAGATGTCGGGACACAAAGGAAAGAAAGGTTGTGTGAGGAAGATGTATGTTTCCACTGCCAAGAAAATGCAACCTCTAAACCTTGCCGAACAATCACAAACATCTGTTGGACCCTCCACCGAGAAAATGCCTCCTCCTCTTTCAACAAGTCAAGGACACAAATTGAGAAAGAAAATTGTGACCAGACCAGTTGATCTATAGTTAAGGAGAAATAGTTGAGATATGGAACCCAAAACTTTTCATGCGTCCTCTAGGGTTTTTCAAATTGAGGGGGAGTCTGTCTTGGGTAAAAGAAAAATTTTAAAAGATACCAGTACAAGTTTAGATTTTGTCTCTCCTAGTATTGATTCTAGAAAAGATGTTTTGAATGATGCTTTGGTAGTTTCCTCTCCAGTGCACACTGGTCCCATGATTGATATAAATATTTTTGCTACTAATGTTTTTGACTCTATTCCAGTCACAACTGGTCCATCTGATATTTCTTCAAAGTCTAATGAGGGTAAAAATACTTTTGAACACAAAAGAACCATCAATCCACCTGAATGTTCTAAGACAATCTTAACTACTGATAAGGTAGTTGAAATGGGTGCTTCCAAGAGTCCTGAATTTCCTTATGAAGTGATTGAAATCATGCAAGAATAGTTCAGACTGCTCGTACTACACCTGCTGATGATAACAGTTCAAAGTCTTCTAATCCTAAACTTGCAACTATGAATTTAAATCAAGTTCCTACTAATGAGGTCGAATCTGAGATCCCTGAGGCTTCCGTTGATTATGTTCCTAACCATCCTATCTCCTTCGAGAAGCCAAATAGAGGTTCTCATGAACCTGAGATAAAAAGGAGATCAAAGAGGAAGATGCCTGTGAAGTTCACTATAAATTTAGAAGATGATGATGATGATGATGATGATGATGATGATGATGATGATGATGATAATGATGATGATGATGAACCTCTGTCACTAAGGGCAAGTGAGTTGAAAAAGTCTAAGAAAAGAAAGCACAATCCAGAAACATCAACAGTGAAAGATGTTACTGAACAAAGAAAACAATCTCCAAGGAAGAAAACTTCAAAAACTGAGAAGAATCTTGAAAAATAATCTTCTGCCAACAAACTACACAAGAGACTTCTCTCTGATGATCTCTATCCTCTCTGGAAGGGACTACAATCTAGAGGTATTATTTCTTAGAGAATTCTGAATTTAGATCAAATTTCCTTAAAGTGCAAACCTGTTATTGATATTCTCAAAAAGAGGAATCTCTCTCATTCTTATAAGAAGGTTAGACTTTTATACAAACAACCTATTCTTGAGTTCTATTTCAATTTATCTGATAAGATTTCAAATCCTGAAAGCAATCATTTTCATGAAGTATTTCTTAGAGGCAATTGATACAAGTCTAGTCCGGAAGTAATTAATAAGTTTGTTGGATTTTCTGATTTTTCCTCTTCTGTTGATGCTGATGAGAATGATGACTTTTTACAAATGGTTGGTAAAGAGGTTTCAAATTGTGATGTTCCTAACTGGACAAGCAGTCATGACATGAAATCTTCATCTATGAACACTTTCTATGCAATTTTGTTTCTCATTGCTCGAAACTACTGGATTCCTACTTCTCACATTACCTTTCTCAACAAAGAAATGGTAATGTTACTATACAAGATCACAAACGAAATTCCATTCGATCTTGGCAATTTTATCTTTGAGCAGATTATATCTGTCAGGAGTAGACTTCTATCTAATTCCAGAATGTTTTTTATTTATCAAAACTTGATTTATGAAATTCTAGAGAAACATGGATTTAAATATTCCTACGATGAGGTATTGGAACCTTTGGGCACTTCTTTAAAGATTTATCTTAAAATTATGAAAAGGGTTAACACCCCAAGAAGAAATCTATTCGGTCCCGACTCTTGTATGAAGACTGAATTTGGGTCTAGTTCAACTTCTCCTTCAACCACTGAAAGAGAGATCTTGGATGAACTATTTTCTGCAAGAGAGACTATGGTCAAATTACAAGTAATCACCATTGAGAAGAAAGTTATCGAATATTTTAATGTTGCTTATATAGGACCAGATTCTCCCTCTTTTGGTAGTTTCTCTAACTCTTATGACAGCTATGACTAAAACTTGTATTGCTTACTCCTTTGGCTTATTATGCCAAAAAGGGGGAGAACAACCGGTTCCAACTCTGTAGTCTTAACTGCTCTCTTGACTGGTTGTGATACTTGTCATATAGTACTACTTATTATTTTGGCTGTTGATACTTGATACTCTGGTTGTAAAACTGTTGTAAACCTTTGTCACTTTGGATGCTCTTCTGGTTGTAATTTTTGTGACTTTGGTTGACTATGTGGTATGACTGGTGGATGTCTTTAATTAACTGTTAAAATTAGATTTTAACAGTTACTATATCTCTGTCACATAAAATTGTTGTGAACCGGTCTGTCTGGGTTTTGCCAAATAAGCCAAAGGGGGAGAATGTTAGTATTTGGCTTTTGTTTATTGGTTATATTTGGCAAAAGAAGCTTCTGGTATTTTCTCAGATTCAACAAGGTAAAAGCTCTATTTATGTGATGATGACAGTTTCAACTGTGAAGACGCAGTCTTAACTGCTTATAGTCTTAAAGGAATTCTGATGGACTATCTGATACGATCTTGATGACCGATGGACTTCTAGTTTAAATGATGATTTTATTAACTGATTCTGGATATTTAAATCATCATTATTTTCATCCAGATCAGTTTAGTTTTGAAGTGTTTCTCTTCACTTATTCCTTAGGCGTTTCTTATTTACATAAATGATCTTTTGTAGAAATGCCTAAAGTTATGCTGACGGTTTCTATTGAAGACGACTATGATTAAATATGATTGAAGGTAACATTTATTTAGATCTTCCAGTAATCTTACAGTGACACTTATAAATACTAGAGAAGAGATCTATTGTTGTCAGCTCCATTGCACGGAAACGTTGTTTCCTTATATAGAGGAGTTAAAACTGCTGAGTGCAGATTATTGAGTGCAGAAGAGGCAACAACCTTTTATCTTTGAGGAAAAAAATGTATATCGAGCGGACAACTCACTACAATACGAGACTGTGTGGAGGATGGAACTTTGTGGTTGTGATATCATAGAGAGGCAAGTTGATATTTACTTGTAATAGCAAATATGCTTTTGTTATTTTTGATTCACTGTAGTACTGGTAGTCGAATTTCAGGTGTAAAATTCAGATGACTTATATTGTACTTATAGAGAGTGAATTGGGCATCTGTCTGATGAGTGTCCCGCAGATTAGGTGACTGATTTGTCACTGAACTGCGTAAATAAATCTCCTGTGTTTGTATTGTCTTTTTATTTTGATTCTTACTTTGCTACAATAGGCTAGTAGTAGAGAAGTTGCAACTTCCTAAGCAACTGTCCTTTACAGAAATTCCGTAAGAGACATATATATATTGTCACTATGGATAAGAGGCCTTTGGCGAGAGAGCTCGCTGGGTGTTTGGGCGACAGAGCAGTATTATTTGTGTTTGATTCATGTGATTTGGTAGCGCATCTCCACGTTCAGTCCACCATGATCAACATGCTTCGTTCAGCCCAAGGAGAGGATGCTTACTGTGCCTTGACCAGAGATTTGACTGAGAGAGGCGATGCAGGTGACTGATTCAAGATTGACATCGAGAATGTCCTGAGATTTAAGGACGGGGTGGTGGTGCCGGATAGGGCAGAGGTCCGTAGGCAAGTACTAGAGATGGCTCATGACTCCACCTATACGATGCATCCAGGAGCTACAAAAATGTACTGCGACCTTCGGCATCACTATTGGTGGAAAGGAATGAAAAGAGAGGTGGCCGATTTTGTGTCTAAGTGCTTGGTCTGTTAGCAGGTTAAGGCTGAATATTTGAGGTCTGCTGAGTTGCTGTAGAATCTAGAGATGCCAAAATAGAAGTGGGAAAAGATCACCATGGACTTTGTGATCGAGCTATTGGCCCAAGGGTTCAACCTATGCCTCACTCTCTATTTTGATAACAACAAACATGTATCTAATTCATTTGATGAGTTTTGAGTTCAAATTGATAGAACGATACGCCTTCGAAGTTCGTCCGAAAAATCGCAAAGAATCGAGTAAAAATAGCTCTAGTGGCTACCGAGTTGTAATTAAGTCAAAACCTAGGTTTAGGCTTAGAATTGATTGTAATATATCCCTAGGATATGAACCAAATCCATTACAAAGATTTCCCAAGTCAGAATCCAAGACGAAATCAGAAAAACCATGTATGTTGGAAAAATCAACAAAAAAATCAATTTCAGGAAACTGATGTGGTTATCGGTCGAATCTCAACTGATCCTCGATCGATCGATGGTTGCCCGAGGATCGATCGAAAGTATTTTGGAAATTTTCCAGAACCTATTCGACCGACTCGTGGTCGACCGAATTGCCCAATGAATCTATTTAGATCCGTCGAACGGCTAGTTATGCCTAATAACCCTCACCTCCTCTATAAATACTCCTGTTTTCAGCCTCCAAAGCTCTCCAACCGTGTTGGTGAAATGACCTACACTAGAGGGGGGTGAATAGTATGTTAACTAAGTCTTAAGCTTAAATTCGGTTTTAATCCTTTTTTTAAACTACTAAGGCAAAACACAATATGAGTTAATTACGAGCGGATGCAAATGATAAGCAATTAAGCAAGCACAAATAGAAGCAATGCTGACACATGAATTTATAGTGATTCGGCCCCAATGCCCACTCCACTACCCAAACACCCCGCTTAGGATTTCACCCACAATCCACTAGATAAAGAGTTCCTTACATTTAGGAATTTCCCCCGAAAACTCTACGCTCTTACACCGAGGGCACTTCCACACCCGGAAGTCTTCCACCCTCACACCGATGGCACTTCCACACCCGGAAGTCTCCGCCTTCCTACCGAGAGCACTCTCCCACCTCACTATCACCTAAGGACACTCTAATCCTAGATTATAAGGGTGGACTTATGCCTTACAACCAAGGCTACCACCACACTCAACAAAACTAAGCACAAGATAATAAATCACAAAATACACAAGTAATGGAGCAAATTAATAATACAACATATAGTTAGCTCCAACACAAGATCACCTAGCTCCTCTTGATGCCTTTGATGATGAAACACAAGGTTGAAGGCTCAATCAAGCAGATAGAAGCTCAAAGCTAGGATTTCAACAAAGATAGCTCAATCAAGGCTCTTGAATGTCAAAAGATGTCTCATGAAGTGTTAGGAACAAAAGGTAAGGCAAGTTTGGGAGCTTAAATAGAGATCCGAAGGGCAGGGGCTCAGTTTTAAACAAGGTCAACAGGTAGAAATTCAAAATAGAGTCGTTGGGAGCATTCTGAGAATTCTAGATAGTTTGACTGGTTGAGGTCATTCTAGGAATACTGGAAAGTACTGATACTTTCTGATAGAAGTTCGATTGATGACTCTCGTCCTTTCGATTTCTCCGATTTTTGTAGTGGTTCGGCCTGACCATTCCTGGACCGAATTATTGCATACCATGAGATTCTGGTGATAATCATTTTTGATCGAGGTACCTAGTTCATGGCTAGATTCTGGCAATCTTTCCATGAGGCTTTGGACACTCAGGTCAGATTTAGTACTACCTTCCACCCACGTACTGATGGGTAGTCAGAGAGAACCATTCAAACTCTGGAGGATATATTGAGAGCTTGTGTTTTGGACTTAGAGGATGGCTGGGAAAAGCATATGCCTTTGGTAGAGTTTACTTATAACAATAGTCACAAGAGTAGTATTGGGATGACATCGTCTGAGGCCCTGTACGGGCGGAGATGTAGATCCTCAGTGGGATGGTTTGAGGCTGGTGAGGCTCAGATGTTGGGACTGGATTTAGTACAGGATGTTGTGGAAAAAGTAAAGTTGAGTCGCCAACTTTGCGATGCATATGTCTTCTGGCAGCTTAGAGTCGCCAGAAAATGTATGCCGATGGGAAAGCTCGAGATGTTGAGTTTGTTGAGGGGATCTAATTTTCCTAAAGTATCTCCTATGAAGGGAGTGGTGAGATTTGGAAAGAAAAGAAAGTTGAGCCCCATGTTTATTGGACCTTTCCCTATTTCGCAATATAGAGGAATTGTGTCTTATGAATTGGCCCTGCCACCCAGTTTGGGAAGAGTGCACCCTATTTTTCATGTATCAATGCTAAAGCGGTATGTCAGAGATGAGTCCAACATTCTCGATCCTACATCGATTGAGGTTGACACGACGATCTCGTATGAGGAGAGGCCTGTGAAGATTCTGGATAGGCAGGTCAGGAAGCTGAGAGGTTCCTTTGGTAAAGGTTTGCTGGGAACATCACTTGGGTCAGGAGGCTACTTAGGAGGTGGAGCGGAATATGCGAGAAAAATACTCTTACCTTTTTGATGATTTGGTGAGTTCTTTCTTACCCCATAATTCGAGGACGATTTTTTTTTAACGGGGGAAGATTGTAATATTCGCAAAATTTCCTAATTCCATATGATTGTTTCTGAGGAAAAATTTGAATGCGCGTCAGAGCGAGCCAAGTGAAACCCCGGAGGGCGCAAATTAAGGTATGGTCTTTACGCGCAAGTAAACCTTTTTACTTTGGTTGGTTTGGTCCTTAAATGGGTGTCGGACTCAAGTCGAGTCCGGGGGTTCAATCGGAACTTGAATCGGATGCGAATCGAGTGAATATGGATTAAACTAGACTCAACTTAAGTATGGGGGCTTTTTGGTAATTTGAAAAATAATAATATAAAATCTACCTCTTAGGACCGTACGGTTCATCATTGGGCCACACGCATCCCAAGAAGGGGGCGACTGGCGACACACGGTGAGGAGGAGGAGGGAAATCAAGTGGCCCGAGTTCGTCTACGCGAGGTCGTGGGAGATCGTCTTCCTTTTTGATTCCTTCTTCCGGTGAGTGGCTTTTTACCCTTAACAGTAGGAAATTCCTTTCTTCTTTAGCCGCTCCCTTCTCTTGGGGAATTCTTAGATTTCTTTGTCGATTGATTTTTTTTACGAATGAAACCCTACCGTAGGGCATTTGTTGTCATAGATTTTTGATGTTTGAAGGGATTCGAGGGTGCGGTAGACCTTGTTTAGAGCCCTAGGGTTTTAGGGCCGGCCTAGTGATGTACATGGAGAGTTTGGTTGAAAAACATGCTTTATGCGAATGTTTGATGCTTAGATTATATTCCATAGTTCATAACTTTCATTGATTTACACTAGGGGATAGTGTAAGGGGTCGGCCACTATGGGTTATCCTAATTTTAGGGTTGGGCCGAATGGACTAGGGGAAAGGAACCCTTAAGAAGTAAAACTTATTTATCGTGATCAAGTAGTCGGTAATAATTTGTGATTCCCTAAATCGTAGTCGTATATATATTATTGAAGAACTAGGTAGAGAATTGCCGACCACACTAGGGTCATTCAGTCTATCTCGAGTTAGATTCAGGAGTGCGGGGCGTTGCTAGGCCTGATCCAATCGGGTCTAATAGTACTAGTCCAATCCATAACCCTCATGCTCAGTCAGAGTCTGGAGGATTGCGTATCGAGCTCTAAGAAAAGTTGATTCATGACCTCAACTAGATGGGGAGATGTTAGCTGGGATGTTGTCACATGCAAGATATAGGATATTTGGCGCGACCCTTCGCTATCCAAGTTGAACGCGACAATTATGCGGAAGAGGAAAGCACTCTTCCATATGCTTGCCACCTGTAAGGTAGATATAGCTTGACAGGAAAGTAATTATGAGTAAAAGATTCGATATGAATTTTCCAAGGCGTTGAGCACCAGCTGTGAACTGTTGGGTCGTGGTTCTATGAGGAGGTGGAGACGTCCATTAAACTAACGGTTCTTGTTTTGGGCCTATAAATAGCCACTCATGTTGTTCATATTGGAAATCACAGAGTGAGAGGCGTTGAAGGTTACCATCCCTCAAGGAGTCATTTTTGACTTGGTGGCGAGTGATTTGCAGGTTGTCATGGATTCATACTGTTGGGGCTTAAAAATAAAAGTTGGTGGCGGAGTTCCGATCGTGGGTCTGTACCGTCGGGCTTACATCGAAGCGATCTCCATGGTATGTGACCCAGGGGAGGCATTGTGCTCTCGGCTGGCTAGAATCTTGTCCATGATTTTAGGTTTGTAGAGTCGGGGCTCTCACTTTCCTCCTCCTTGCCTTTCAACTCTCGAGTTGCAGGGGGGGGGGGGGGGTTCTGTCAGCATGTTTGTGTGTGGTGTTAAATCTTCG